>JAOYRR010000445.1:0-1403300 GCA_038994665.1 Podotricha telesiphe
CATCTTTCATATTTAAGTACACGTAAGGCAATAACGGCTTCTTTTTCTTATTCCAATAACTTTTATTACATAATAAACTCAATTGCGAAATATGCTGGATGGTTTCATTCTTCACTGATGATTGACATTTTAAACAGTATTTTATAGCTATATAGCGTCTTCGTATAAAAAGAGGAGAAATGCAAAGATCACTTTCCATTACATGTATAGGTGTAGACCTAATATACCCACCGATAACTCTCATTGCCATATTTTGTATTCTGTCCAATTTATGTAAATGAGTATTAGCACTGTTATCATACAAAAAGGATCCATAGTCAACTCTACTTCTAATTAATGCCAAATAATACGTAAATGTTGAGGATGCAATCCCCATCCTGGACCAGCCAGAACTTTAAGTATTTTAATGAAATTTACAGCTTTTGCACAGATAAAATCAATATGTTTACCCCAACGCAGGGATCTATCCAGCCATAATCCCAAGTACCTAATGTTATTTACCACTTCTAAGCTCAACCCATTAATGTTAACATTTACATTCTGTCTTTTAAAACCTCTACTAAAAATACATAGCTTAGATTTATTGCTCGACATTTCAAGCCCTAATTTATTTAATAACGTTATAAAGATATCAACAGCACCCTGCAAGTGTGACGCACTTTCCTCAATTTTATTACAACTTGCATAGGTATATAGAAAATGTACATATTTTTTCTTTTAGTTAGTCTATACATCTATACAAATAAATAAATTTGTAGCGTCTGTTTGTAATATTAAAATAACCACCTTTTACTAAATGCATATGTATTCATGCTGCATGTCGTGGTATATGTGTGTATGACTGACTGAATTTGGCCATATCGTTGTATCATCGACGTTTATATTTATCGACGATATGGCCATATCGTAAAATAAGGTGTCTCTATAATATATTTAATATAAATTCAGAATATGTGCGTAATACGAACTCATTTTATATAATTACTTTATTTGTAACTTTATAATACTTTAAAACTATAAAAACAGTTAAATAAAAAAAGTTTAACCTAACCTACAAAAAATCATATACTTCATTTAGATTTATTTCGTGTGAAGTAGTTATAAACAATCAAAGTAGGTTAGGTTAATTGTTTTATATTAAACAGATGTATTAGCATTTAAAAGTATCTTTCATAATAATATTTTTAAAATTAATTATTTTCGACTTGAAATAATAATAAAAGTTAATTTACACTAAAATATAAAGAGAATATTGTAGTAAGAACATAATTTTTACGTAAAATACACGATTTACAAAAAAAATTTTCTTTCTCTTTTAGTATAAAGTTTTGACTTTTCGTTTCTAACAGTTGACGTGCAAAGAAGCGTTCCTAGCGCCTGTAGCGGTAATTAAGTATTTTTTTTACGATTTGGTCAAATAAGATTGACGATTTCATGAAGTGTCATTGATCTGGTCAATCCACATCATGATGTGACCAATCGACAATTGCGCCTTTCATGAAGTGCGACCATGTCATAATATCGTCGATGATTTCCTAAAATCGTAAAATCTAGATATGACACGACACATACCAAAATATTTTTTTACAATTTTTGTCTGTCTTATTGGTACAACTACGGTTATCGACTTTGACGGGACTTTCATAATATAGCTGATGTAATAAGGCTACTTTTATTTTAGAATTTCACGCAAACGAAATCGCGGGCACATCAAGTTTTAAATAACTGTATATTTATTAAACTACTTAAAAACTACTACTACCTAAAATGTATCCAAATAAATATTAATAAATACAATTTACCACGTGAAGATGTATCATTTCACTGATAGGTCCGTGAAAACTAAAAAAAAAACTCTTAAACACACTTTGAATGTCATTCAGGCGGAGGTGGTGCTCCAAAATTATTCTCTTGAATAATTTGTATTGCTTGTCTAATTGGCTTATGGTTATATAACATGAAACATTAGTATATCTCCAAGACATTGTAAAAATTAATTTATCCATATGCAAAAATCTTTTCTTAGTGCCCTCATGTTAGGAATGAGGAAGACTTTATAAAAACCAGGTTATTAAAATAAAATTACTAAAAAAATTTTACGGGTTTACGGGTTAAATTTTAAGGTTACGTAAAAAAAGTAGAAGAATTAAGAAATATATTATTAAAAAGGTGCTCACTTACGTTTAGTAAGAAATTAAAAACAGGGGCTGACTGTGTACACGATAGTTGTAGGTTTGATTACTACTCGGGGGGAATGATTATATTTAAATAGAAGTCTAAAAGTCTATCTTTATGACAAAGCGATGAGCGGCAATGTCTCAGATTCGGTCGGAAAGTGGGAAACGGAGTGACACTAGGTCACTCTGCTTATCCTGCTTTAAGGGGAAAAAGTGTATTGCCAAAACTTCTATTTTAAAAACATAATCTGAAATTTCTGTTACATTTGCAGCGGCAGGATTACATGGTTAAAATAGATTTGAGCCAAGCATACTTCTACGTCGCGATTGCGGAACAGCATCGCAGATTACCAAGGATAAATTATCCTAAAAATCCAAGCCAGCACCAGTTACTTCAAACGACTTGCTTACCGTTTGGCCTGTCATCGGCTCCAAGGACGTCTGCTTCAATAACGAATTGCATCGCAGAGTTTCAAAATTTGGTGTATAGTATATTTGGACGACCTTCTCTTAGCAAACCAGTCGCAGCAACAGTTGCAGGAACACATTGCGTTTACATTAAAGATTCTGCATCTTCTAGGCAGGACAATAGATTGGGGGAAGTATGCTCCCACTCAATGCCTCGAGTTTCTCCGCATAATGTGGGACAAAATGCAACGCAGAGGAGCTGAAGTGCTTAACGTTTCACATAGCACTTTATCATCAGTTACAGAAAAGCGAATGGTTTTTAAAACAATATCAAAACTCTATTTAGGAGACGTAATTTCGTCACATTGGTGACTTCGAGAAGTCGCCTTTACTGTCGTACACTGCAGTTCTAAAGTCGGCAGCTACCGGCGACACATCCATATCGGAAAAGGTTAATTCTCCTCTCAGTTCGGATAGACATGGAGTGGTGGTGCAAAGCTATAGCCACATCTATGCAGATTCACTTGGATTCATTGACTTATCTATTCACTACAGATGCATCTGACGTAGAATAGGGTGTCCAACTTGGTCAAGTAAATAACGCAGGAGGCTGGACAAGCGCACAAGAAGGCTGGCATGCCAACAGGAAAGAGATGTTCATTGTTTATGCAGACATACAGCAGAAACAAAGTCAGCTTCAGAATGTTCGGGTTCTCTTACAGATCGACAATTGGACAGTAGTCTCGTATATCAACAAGTAATGAGGTACAAAGTCGAAAAAAAAACTCCTTCAACAGACTCTACAGCTTCATGCGATCTTAGACAATCGAAATATTCATCTCGTAGCACAGTATTTTCCAGGGAGATACAACATAGAAGTGAACGCTCTATCCCGAAACAAGTTTTGTCCAGAATGGCATCTCAAAAAGCCTGTTACAAAACGGATCTTTCATATGTGTCCCAACACCTCAATCGAGCCAGCGGACGCTTCATATTGACAGCTCCAAAGTGGAAAAAAGTATTTTGGCAAGCGGATGTCCAACGGAGAGCACTCCAGCCTCCGTTCCTTATCCCAGATCTAACTTGTTGGCAGGTGCAGAACGTACATTAGCAGGCATGGCTAATTTTGGGTTACCAGATATTTTGACTGGTTGGTCAAACCGGGAACAGAAAATTCTCTTGTCAAGCTGGAGAAGATCTACAATTAATATATAAAGGCCGGAGTGGCGGATATGGATACGTTGGTGTGAATCTTATTCGATAGATTTTAAATATCCATGAGATGTAAATGTAAATAGCTCATTTACACTGTGACGTAAGTCTTGCTTATAGAACTATCCTAGTACATAAATCTGTTATTTCAACGTTCACGCACTTAACGTCTAGTATCGATGTGTCGATATTTCTTTATAATAATTAATTTATAATACTTAATTTCTTTATGAAACAAGTGTTGAAAGCCATTTCCGTTATAAAAGAGAAATCCTCCAAATCACCTATTTGGAATCCTAAAGTGTTATTGCTATATATGAGTACATATGATTTTGATCTAAATAATATATTTTTAGTATCTACACATGTACCCACTCTATTGTTAATAGTTAAGGCCGCAGAGTGCACGATCTTCCATTGTTACGAATTGATAGCCATAGTTTAATGGATGATAGTAACTCTTTTGTGCTGTGGCGGGCTTTTGGCTCAAAGACTGACACCCATAATCATAAGTAGTCTGTATGGAGACTTAAAGAACATCCAGGTTAGAAATTAAATCTTATCTTTTAGTAGAAACAATTATTACGTGTTAAGTCGAAGAAAGGAAAGATCATTTATTACAGCTAGAGGTAATGTAAAGTCTGCATCCATGACTGTTATTGATGGTTGTGTTAAATCCCTCTTAAAAGATAATGGTCTTCAAGCAGCAACCATTTTGTTAATCAAATTCTTGCAACTGGTAATTGGAAAATGTTTCACGCTTTTAGAAATTATATATTATATTATAATTATATATAATATTATTTTAAAGAGTTGTATTATTGATTTTGGTATTGCTATTTTATAGATTTATAGGACTCGATAGTTCTTAAATTTAATGCACAGTATAGCGCACCAGGTGATAACAAACACATCACTCAAGATGGATTCCAGATATTCATACGAAACAAAAAAAATTGTAGAGCTTTTAAAAATTGTTTTATTTGGTGGTAAAACTCTCTATTTTAAAACATTGACATAATATGAAATAGCTTAAAAATATTATCGTAATTAAATAATAATTTCAATGTCGCTATCACATTTCAAATTACCTAACACTATGGATTTATGAACTAACATTACGTGAAATTTTAAATTATATGTGTAATAATTTTGTACATATATACTGATAAGATACTTAGAATCAATTATTAATGTATAAAATGGTATAGAAATTTATTTTTTTTTACAGTTTATTAAAGTATCTTATTAGAAAATAACGAAAATGGCTTCAAATATAGTAGTATTTTGTGCGCAAGTGTTTTTATTGATACAGGTAAGCTTATTTCGCTACGTAATAGCTTTTGAGAAGATAATTTTTTTTTTGAGTTCTGTATGAAGGCATTGTTTACAGGCAAGACATACATTTTGTTTTTAAGTGTAAAATTTACTAGAGGCTTTATTGAATATACTATGCTCCTTCGAACTATTATATTTAAAGGGTGCAAGCGCATTCAGTAAATGTTTTGGGTAAATTATAAGGATTATGAATGATTTGGACAGATAAATTTATTTCTAGCTTATCTGAAAAGCTTTAACTGTGGCGTTACACGTAGGCGTTTTTTAGCTTTTGGTACTAGCACCCAAAATTATTTAAATATCATATGAAAAATATTTTTCTAGAAATATGCGACCATAATTTAAGGCTTTGTATTTTAATAAACTCTTTTACTTTCAGTATATCTCATGTCAATGTATTTCCGGATACAGTATGCCTAATGGAATGGCTATGGGTACAGCTACTAATAACTTAGGTTGGGAAGCTGCAAGTTCACCCTATACTTCTCCGTCATGGAACTCCTATGATGGCCAACTTTCTGCGTCATGGGCAACACCTACTTGTTCACCTTCATCATATACAGCCGAATGGGCTGGATACTCTCCTGCTTCCCTCGCAGCATCATACGGTGGCGGTCTTGCTATAGCTAGTGCTTCTCCTGTTGCTCCAACCGGTGTTTCCATGGCGTCAGAAAATGCTTACGAAGGTGCCTTGGCTGTTTCTGGTGCATTGCCTTATTTGGGAACTGTAGCTTTGGAAGGCATGGTTCCTTCAGCTGGTGCTGGTGCAATCATGTATAGTTGTGGAAATGGTAATGTTGCCATGTTGAGTGAAGATATTGGAACTGGGTACAACACACTCGCTGGTGCATATGGCTATAGTCCAGCAGATATAGGATATGGATATGCTTCCCCTGCAATGTATGAAACTAGCCCTGCAAGACAAGCTTATTATGGATACGGGGGATACGGATGTGGAGCATACTAAAAAAATATTGTTATTGTTGCTTAAAACTAATAAATAAAATAAATTAAAAGAATCTTTATTTATTTTTAATAAATACCTTAGCAAATATAGAAGCTTTATACCTAAATATAATTCCTGTTTTTGAATTTCGATATTAGTATCTAACACATATCATACATAATTTTTATTTTTAAGCTTATCCATTCCAAAATAGAAAGCATCACAAATATATAGAATAATAAATATATTTATTTATTCTGTATAATATCTTAATTGTCTAATTAAGTTGTCTTCATAATATTGGAAAACTTCTGTATCAATTATACTGTAAGGTTGTATTTTACTTTTATAAAAAGCTACTTGTTAGAGAAGACTAGCCAAGTCAAGTCTTAGTCTGCAGTTTATTTATTTATTCTTAAATAAACTTTGATTGTTCGGGATCCGGGTGGTAATTAAAAATAGTATGTATAACAAGTATCTTCATTTATCTTATAGTGTAGTGTATAAATGTACATATATCATATATCTTTTAGTTGTACATCAGATTTTCCAGATATTTGATATTTGTTCCCCACCAGAAAAATGCTTAACAGGCTGAGTATTTTTTTAAAAAAGGGCCAGTCTTTTCTCTGTAGTTGCTAAGTTGAAATCTGTCCGTCATACTGAACAGCATCATCTAAAGCAGTGTTTCCCATCTTTTTTAGGCCATTTTTATGCCCCCATACATAATTTTTAACCTTTAAAAATTGTTTTGTTCCCTTAAGAAATAAAATGATAAGTTTTAGGAAGAAATCACTATTAAATTGTTATCAAAACATCGAAAGGAAAGTTTCAAAACATATAATGAATTTTTTTTTTTTAACATTTTTTTAAAGTGTACCATTAAGTAGTAAGTGTGTGTAAGTAACTTTACTTATATTTGTATTTGTTGTTAGCATCTCTGTAGAGTTGTAATAAGCTTATATGAATTTCAACGTAGCTGGAGGTAGATCGCATGGCTTAGCGGTCAGAGCGCTTGAACGGTTTTCAAGAGGCGTGGGTTCAAATCCCGCTCCGTTCAAATTTTTATATGTTTTCTAAATATATAATGAAAAACTAAAATTGAAAATAATTTTAATATTGATTTTTCTATATTTATTTAGTGCGATCCTTGCGCTTGATGCTTGCTGCACAGAGATTTTATATTAGGTTCCAATTTACTTAGCTTTAATCTCAAGACTGAAGTTGTGTTATATCAAGTCGATTTCTTTTTTTTATTAGTAAATCGTTTACAGCACTAAATCCACATACAGCTAAATATGAAGATGGAAACGGTAGTAAAAGTTTGGGGTATTGGGGTATTTAGTTTCAGTTCCTTCACAAAGCCATGCCAGAGCTCCTTTTATATTAAATAAAGTTTTACGGATTCATAATTTTGCAATTCTGCGAGCTCTTCTTGATACTTGATACTTGATATTTGATATATCAGACAAATCCACTAATATTGGCTGCATCATCCATGTTGAGAAATCAATTTGTTTTAAATCAGAAAATCTTACTTATAAATATATTCAAATTATTGACAATAACAAGTAAAGAGGTATCAGTTACTTCACATTTTTGGTGCCAATGAAACTGTTCAAAGTTTTTGTTGTTTCTGATATAACTCTATATATTGGTAATGAAACCAAATATCTTTGATTTTTCATCGTCAAGTGTTTTATTTGGTCCTTGAAGTTGCTTATTTAATATATTTAGTTTTTCAAAGATATCGGCTAAATAACTTAATCAATAAATGCTTTAAAATCGATTGTTAACAGATACTTCATTTCAGGTTTGTCGCTTAAAAAATCACTAAGAGTATCAAACAGTTGCATAAACCTTTTCAAGCAGTTTCCTCTGAATAGCCATCTTCTTACTTCAGTATGATGTAAAAGTTTCACATGGTCTTAATTTTGTTGTTTACAAAATAAGATGAAAAGACACTCACATTTAGCACTAGCTTTAATAGCATTAACACACTTTATTACTGCATGTAGTACTTCATTTAGAACAGGCGAGATATTTGTATCTACCAAGTTTTCCTTATGAATAACACAATATACAATAATCATTTCTGGATTCGCATCTTTCATCAATTTTAAGCAGCCATTTTTCTTGCCCATCATATTAGGGGCGCTATCTGCAGCACAAGATGTTATATTTTTCATTGGTATATATATCATTTACATCTTAGTAGTTTTTTAACTTATTATATATATCTTTGGAGGTAGTGGTGCTTTCTAATCTTTTAGAGAACAACATTTTTTCAGCAAAATGCCCTGCATTAATATATCTTACATAGGTTATCAATACTGTCTAACTGTCTCTCAAATTTGATTCATCCATTTGTACTGAGAAATTTCTTGTTTTCAGCTTTTCAACTAGTTTTTTTTCAATATCTTCACTCATTTCGTCTATTCTTCTCCTAATAGTATTGTTACTGAGTGGCATAGCTTTTACATCTTTGTCATCTTTTATCAAATTCTCTCCAATAGTGTGATTTTTTCCAGTTTTAGCGATTAATAAAGAAATATTATAACTAACCTCAGAAAGATGATTATTTGTTAAAGAACGAGCAGTAAATAGAGACTGTAATGTTGTTCTTTTTTCAAACTTTTCTTTTAAAGTAACTCAAATCTGAATTTATATGAGCACTATGTTTCGCCTTCAAATATGCCTCAAGACGACCTCGTTTCATTGATTTGTTGGTCAAGCATTGCTGGCATAAAAGACAAAACGGCATCCGCTCATCGTGAACCGCGGGTATGAACCCAAATTTTAAATATTCCTGCAAATATTTACGAGGTTTTTTCTTGTTTGTTCCACTCATTTTATTATAGGCTAAAAAAAAATCAATTAAAAAACAATATAATAAAATATGTGTTAAAATTAATTCAATATGACTGAGTAAACGTATACGCAAAGAAACTGTCATATACCGACATTTTAATAATTTTAAGCCCCTAATTTATAAATTTACCTGCGTAATTTCCACTGATAAAATAATGGTGTGATAAGCCATACATGGAAGTAGTTAGCATAATTAAACGGTTTCTTTGACTTTTATTTTGTAAAATTTTTATTAATTTTCTTTTATTAACGATAGAAACTTATTTATTTAAATGAATATAATACGATTACCGATATTTTTTTTCACTTGACAAAAAATTCTGGAAAGTTAAATGCTTCTAAAATTAAAATAAATATAAATAAAATCAAATACTTACCAATTATATCTATACAATACATTCTCTAATTACCCTGTTGATATGTTGGTAACGTCAAACGAAATTATACCTAATAATTATTTACAGCATTTTTTTTTTAAGAATTTGCCTTTTTTGTTGAATTTGTCACCGATATTTAGCATTGCATTTAAATAACCCAAAGCGAAAGGGTTAAAGTCATGTTGAGTCCCACGTTGGGAAACACTGATTTAAGGTGTCATTTGCTTATTACTTATAGTTAAGCTGGTCTGTTATGAATAACATTTTAGATAACTTATAAAAATTTGAACGCACCGGAAAAGGCGTGGGCTTGAATCCCGCTGCATTCAAATGTCTTATACGTTTTCTGAAAAGATTTTTCAATTTCCTAAGAATACATTCACTTAAAAAAAAAGGCCTATTATGGTTCTTAATCTGGAGTGCCAGTCTTCAACATTAATTATACAGTATACTCCATGGTTTAGGCGATAGCTTTAGTAATGATACTATAAAAATCGACAATTCTTAGCAAAAACTTAGAGTGCATAAACAGATAAACAGAATATAAAAGAATTAAGAAGTTTTTTCATTACCTCAAATCTCAAATTACTAAATTTATTCAATGACACGCCTTTTTGTTGATTCATTCTAGTATTGGTACATATAGCGCTTTGAAATACACGTTCATATTTCCATCTCATTCTTTTTCTATTTTTATTTATTTTGAATGTTGTCATTCAATTAAAAATAAAACCAAGAATTGTAATTAATAAGTAATAAAGCTGCATTTCAGTATTAAGAAAAAAAAATCTAAATGAAATTACACATCAGACATATTAAATTGCTAAATAAATGTAATATATTTGTAATATTTAACATTTTATAAAATAATTAAAATATTGAAAACAAACTTGATTGCATTAGGGTAGCGATAAAGGTCAAAGGCATAAAAAGCATGTGAACTTAATTTTTTTAAAATCATTTTAATATGACATCAATTTATATTGTAGGTATATGTATTTACAATACAGAATAATATGTTTTTATATTAATACATACAGATTAGATAAAAAAATAGCTTAGTAAACGTAACCAGCATTACCGCAGCCACATCCGCAGCTACCAGTGATGGAGACAGTTCCAGCAGCCGGAAGGTCTCCAGCAAATCGTACAGTTCCAAGAATCGGAACTTGTCCAGCTACAAGTGTGGTGCCAGCAACTGGCAATTCTCCGATTACTGCAACATCGCCTACACCTGCTCCTCCATACGCGCTTACAATTTCAGCAGCGGGTGCACCATAAGCTCCTGTCGTCAGACCTGCGAGACCTGCGCCTAGACCATAAGCATTTGTACCAGTAAACGCTGGACTCAGAGCTGCAGCAGGAGCTAAAGAAGCAGGAGGAGTAGCTCCGTATCCGAAACCATAGGTGCTAGGTAACCCAGCATTCAGGCACTGGCTGTAAACCGTCTGCAAAAATAAAAACATTTAATAGGTATCCAATTTTAGAATAAAATTTGTTATTATTATTATTATAGAAATGTTGTGCCCATCATGGCGCAGTGGTACATCGTCGCACTGTAAATGCGATTGATTGTGGGGTCTATTCCAATTGGGGAGAGTGATTATAATTCAATTATTTTTGTTTCTCCGCTCTGGTATAATGAAGCTGGTGATTTCCGGATTAGGACGGAAAGTGGAGATCAGGACACTAGATAGATAAAATATATTAATGAAAATGTTTATGTATTTACATTGACGAAGCAGACAGCGCACAGGAAAACAAAAGTGAACGAAGACATAGTTATTTCCTTACAAAATTGCAAGTATGTAATAAAGTTTTAAAAAATGCACATGTTTTTATAACTGGTTGCATATGCAATAATTGTGTTAATATTACAATTTCATGGCTAGTACGTGATTTATGAAACTTACCTAGAATTAGTAATGTTGGATAGAGTATTTACAAATATTTTATTTGGTACATTTGTAAGCTCTAATTTTGTAATTGTAGGTAAAATAGCTGTAGAGAAACATTTCTAGTAAGTAACAATTTTATTTATTTACTAAATATTTCAGGTGAACTTCGCACCCATTTCATTAACTTGTCAGCAGAGCCAGGGGGTTAACAGGGGTATTCTGAGCAATAAACTTGGTAACTTATTTTATACTTATGCAATAAAAAAGTTATCCTTACTAAAACTTAAATAATGTGACGCGAGACAAATCACGCCGTTGAGTAAATCATTTATGGAATTTTATTATACATACGTATGTATGTATGAGTATGTATAATAAAATTCCATAAATAATTTCTGATTTGCAACTTGAACAATTTAAAATCAACAGTAAAAACCTAATATTGAGCAAAGTATATTATTCTGTACAGCAATATTATTCTGATGTTAATGTGTGGAATTGAATACTGTTGATGCTCTCTCCATATCATAAGCCTGGCTGACTGACTGACACTTGAGGCACTATGAACTTATTGTAAAACTATATTGAAAGGAGTAACTGTTGAGCTCAGCAGACCTGCATTCTGAACCGGTAGTAGCTTCCACTAAGACTGATAATACTGACATTTTATGTTAATAGACGGAACGATACGATTAAAGAATAATTTGATTTAGATCTTAACATAATCTGAACTAATAATATTATAGAAAGTAACGATATGTTTGTTTGTTATGATTTAACTCAAGAATTACTTAACTTTTTATATGAACGCTATAAAATATCGTTACTGCAATTAAAATAATATTTTGTAAGCGTACGTGCTTTTAACGCTTCTCTTGTACGAGGTTACAATGTCATTATTAAAAATCGATTTTCTTTATCTTATTTATTGTAATATTATAAAAATGTTTAATCAATTCTTAGCTAAAATAAAGTTTTCATAAAAATGTTGATAATCTCCACTATAAAGAAACAAGTTATTGCTTAGAAAATCATAACTTACAACGTAAACTGTTCAATATGTCCTCATTCACTTTCCTTTTAGTTTGCGTCCAAGCATTTTTCTTCCATGTAAGTAAAAACTAATAAAATTAATATATTCATTAAATAATATATCTTCATATGCTTTCCCACATATCAGGGTAGTCAGACTAATCGAAACACTCGCTTGAATTCCAGACATTGTTTGTAGAGTGGCGGAACTGAAAGCGGCGCTTTGTTTTACAACAACAGAGAAAGGAAAATAATTTAATTTATTTTTAAAGTGTTATACGGGTGTACTTAGGAAATTCAAGACGCGCTGCTTCAAATCCTGCTGCGTTCAATTTTTTATACGTTTAATATAAATTAAATATATATTTTTCAAGTTAAATTTTATCATTCAAAATCCAAATCAAAATATTCTTTATTTAAATAGGCTGTTGCAAGTGCTTTCGAATTGTCAATTAGCATTATCATCATCATACATTTCCAGAACAAAGTGTTTTGACTCAATTCTCTCTCTACCCTGATAAACGAGAAGCTGTAAGGGGGATCGACCCCACAACCTATGACGTTTACAGTCACTGTACGCTGTGATATGTTTTACTTCAAATATAAGCATTTTAATACCGCATTGTATGACGATTTCATATTTTTTTGTACAGAACGTCTACAGCCAATGCCTTAACGCTGCACCTAACGCGTACGGTCTTTCTTACGGCGCTATGGCTCCTGCTGCTTTAGCTCCAGGATTTGCTGGTGCCAGTGCTTATGGTCTGGGCGCTGGCCTTACAGGTTTGGCAGCAGGGGCTTACGTTGCACCCGCTGCTGAAGTTATTGGCGCATATGGAGGAGCTGGTGTAGGCGATGTTACAGTTGTAGGGGAAATGCCAGTTGCTGGCACCACACTGGTAGCTGGACAAGTTCCAATTCTTGGAGCTGTCCGCTTTGCTGGTGACTTGCCGGCTGCGGGAACTGTTTCTGTCGCTGGTAGCTGCGGCTGCGGATGTGGAAACGCTGGATATATTTATTAAATAGTTTTATATGAATAATAAACATAATTGTAATAATTTGTTCTATTTATTAAAATGATTTCGCTTTTTTTGACCTAATATCGTGTAGTTTGAGTTTTAGGAATGGCTCAAAAATTTTATATTTTGTAAGTTTCTTATTTTTGTAAATAGAAATTTTAGTTGGAAGTCATTATAATTCAATCTCTGAGTTTAAATTGTGAAGTAATTTATTTAAAAGAAAACTTTTAACTTTTTTAATGAAATCCAATATCAACTTAATTTGTTCAGAGCCTTTAAAACTCTAACCTACTAATTAGCTAATAAACAAACATACATACATATCAACAGAATTTAGCTATTATAGCCAATTTACTATGTTTGATTTTTATTTGAAGTTGCGTCAGGATCGTAACTAGTTGAAAGCAAAATCTTTATCTTCTTTATCAAAATCTTCAGTCTTTTACTTCTGCCGAAAATATGTATCTTGTATCCGCCGTGTGTAACATAGGTGACATGGGAAGACTAAAAATACTTACTTAACTGTACTATACTTCTTGACTGGACTAGCTTAGTTGTAAAAAAAAAACAATTAAAAAGTAAATAAATGCACTCAGATAAAATAATCAATTAATTTTAATTAACGATTGATATCTTTGACTTATAATTTAACTACCGACCCACTCCCGGCTTCGCTCCCGTGAAATATAGCTGTTTCGTATTTACAGCTGCCTTTTCGTAAAACAATGACATTGACAATCGGTTAAGCGATAAAAATAGTTATACAATTTTTCATACCCTATTTCAGCCACAAACGGGTTGGTTTTTGATAAAAATGGTAGCTAATGCTTGGCCTTGCGTCATCAACAATCTTCTTGAGAAAATTCATGGAAATCCGTGAAGCAGTTTAGTTTTTTCATATAAACTTTTATCCTTATTTCACGCCTTTAGGGGATGATTTTTTAAATAAAAGTATTATAAGTACAGTTGGGTCCTGGATCTTCACTTATTTTCATTCCAAATTCAGCCAAACCGGGCCACTGGTTTAGCCGTGAAAGTCGCATTTATAATATTAGTATGGATTTTTGTGTGTGTGTTTTAATACCATGTTTAATGCATGTTGCCTTTGCTTTCAAACGGTTATGCATGTCTGAATTATTTTTGCGTATGAAGTTTTTTAATTATTTATTATGTAAGAACCACAAGCAAATGTTATTAAAATAAATGAATCTGTATGCATTTCATATGTAGGTATATAAAAGTCAAGTTCATTACCAATCAGTACGTGAGAGTTTATATAAACGTGATGTTTGTTTGATTATATTGATTGTACGTTGATAAAAAAATGACAAAAATTGCCTTTCAAGTATTTCTTCGCCTACCTGATGGCCGCAACTAAGTTTATAATAATAAATCTTTATTTCTTATCACAATGGTCTGTCTTAATTTGTCGTAGAATAGAATAGGATAGAATATAAATATATTATTTCACACAAAAAAAGTAAACTATGAGAACGGAGAAACGACGCATAGAATATATGTACTTGCGACCTGAAATGTTAAGAGACGCTTACCAGAATACAATAGTCAAAATTGCATTTAAATCGGTTAAGCCATTTCTGAGATTAGCGTGCACAAACAAACAGACAAACAAACATACAATCAGAAATAAAATTTAAAATCCTTGTTTTGGGTTCTATTACTTTGATAAATGCTCATAATATATTTTTTATATAGCTTCCATGTACAGACATCGATCAATTACATTTTTATTATGTGTACAGATAAAGATATACAAAATATATGCAAAGACGGTCTTATTGCTTAAAGCAACTCTTACAGACCTTGGTCTTAATAAATAGTTCGTAAAGTGTCAACCAATGATGAACAGAAAAAGAATGAGCCTATGCTTTTTATAATATATAAGTTCCATTTACCATCTGTTAAAATTGAATCAACTATGCTTGTTGAGACTTTTATGTCTGTTATTTTGTATACATTAGATTAATAAAACAACAGGCCCAAATAGTATAAGCAGGCTAAAACAATATTGATATTAAATTACTTTCTTTCGTATTCTTATACGAACGTTGATTCTCAAAAATGAAAATTATTATTTATGTTAAAAAATTTCGTTTAGGATTGGAATTTTTCACTAAACTTATTCGTTTATAAAACAATGTTCTATAAGCTAATAAGTTTATTAATGAAAGCATTTATAGTTATTTTAAAGGTTTGTATTGTATTACAAAAACAATAGTTTATTACTTATACAAGATTGTTCTTATTTAATATTATAACATTTTTTTAAATCGCACCACAGCCACAACCTCTGTATCCAAAAGCGCCATAAGCAGGTCCGGCGAGAGCAGCCTCATACGCCGGGAGCACACTAGGAGCACTATACCCGTAGCCGAAGTCAGCGACGGCAGCTGGGCCGTAGCCGGAGTTGTAAGCAGCGGGGGCGAGGTCCTCGCTCAATATGGCCACGTTGCCATTCCCACAGCCGTAAGTCACTGCACCCGCACCTGCTGTGGGTAGAGCGCCTTCCAGGGCTATTGCTCCCAGGAACGGAAGAGCACCGGACACAGCCAGAGGACCTTCGTACGCGTTTTCAGATGTCATGGCGACTCCTGTGGGTGCGATAGGTGAAGCACTGGTGATAGCAAGTCCTCCGCCATTAGAAGCGGCGAGGGAAGCAGGTGAGTATCCGGCAGCAGCCCATTCTGCGTTGGCAAAAGGAGAGCCAGCGGCCCAAGACCCAGAGAAAGGAGCGCCAGCTGCACAAGGACCAGCATTCCATGCTACAGGGGCACCGTATGGTCCCACAGCGTATGGTTCCGCAGCAGCTTCCCAAGTTAAGCTGTTAGCCGCAGCATTGTATGCAGATCCGATGCATTGGGAGGAAACAAGCTGCAACATTAAATGATTAATACAATACTTAAAAAAGAATGTTTTTGATAGAAATATTATTGTTATTTACATTGGGTAAACGAGAGAATATCATAAATAATAAACGTGTTTTTTTGTATAAACTGGCAAAAAATTTTTTAAACAAAGATTAAATGTAAAAAAATATAATTATAAAATGTTGACTACCTTAATTATTAGTGCTTGAGCACATAATACGAGAACTGCTTTGGTTGCCATCTTGTTTAAACGACCTGTAGATCTATAATTAAAATGGAGTAATTGTGATTGTTTTATATGCCATTGTGTCATAACATTTACTTATCAATGTTTGTGACCAAATTTGTGAAGCACACGAAATGTTATGTCATTATTTGTATAACCTATTATCCATTGATATGAAAGTTGGGTAATTATTTCTAATCCAAATTATGTCAGGACAACTTATTAAGAATTACTTAACAATTTATTATAAGTATGAAGGGCGTTCGATTTGGAGCATTAGTGTCAACTGAATTAACCAAACTCAACATGTCTTCCTTCACTTTCATCTTCTTTTGCGTACAAATGTGTTTGATGCAGGTACATAATGTTTTGATGTTATTTCTTAATATATCCCATACAATTATCATATAATAACAAGCGTGACTTAAGATTTCAAAGGATATGGATATGAATATTCTAAATTAATCAAAACTAATTCAAAACTAAATTTTTATAAAACTGTATTACAATTTACAACTAATAATTAAAGCTTAATTCAAACAATAAAAATTAAATCCAGCTTAAGCTATTAATATAATTTAATTTATGGATTATTTTTGTTATAATATCTATTTTGTTTATAATTTTAGAGCATCTACAGCCAATGTCTTGGCGCAGCTGGACCCCTAAGTGGTTATAACGGCGCCGCCATGTCTCCGGCAGCAGCAGCTGGCTTAGCAGCTCCTTATGGGCTGGGAGCAGGACTGGCAGCCTCGCCCTTCGGCCTAGCCCCGACTGCAGTAGAGCTGGGAGCCCCTAGTCCCTACGGCATGGCACCAGCCGCTATTGAGCTTGCCGGTGCTTATGGCGGCGCCGGTATCGGTGACGTCGTGGTCACTGGGGAGATGCCGGTCGCTGGAACCACGCTCGTCGCCGGACAAGTGCCTATCCTTGGAGCTGTTCGCTTTGCTGGAGATCTCCCAGCTGCTGGTACCGTCTCCATCACCGGTAGCTGCGGATGTGGATGCAGCAACGCACCTTATATTATGTATTAAGATTTAAAATTTTGTTTTTATGATAAATTAAACAATTTATAAAATATATATTTTTTTAGTACTAACTTCGTGGCTTTGTTCGCGTGGTGTGTTGATAAAAATAAGCTTATTTCCTCCAGGATTCGAAAGGCTTCAAGACTATCCATATCAAATTTTGTCACAAATAGCTTGGCAGATTAGCCGCGAACCATACATTTACACAGATCAACAGACAGATAGAAATTATACATGATAGAAATTATACAGATATAATTATATATATATATAAAAAATATCAAGTAATGCATGTTATCACAAAGAAACACATTTTAAACTCTTTGATATTACTGTCCTTTAAGAGATCTAGTAAGTCCCTAACACACCAAACGTGTTAAAATTGAAAAAAAAAAATATTTATGCCTAGTACAGATTATATAACAAGACACTAAAGGACACGGTGGATTTATTGTGAGGTCTAGATTTCTAATTACAACTATACCTTCTTAAAGTACCAAAGAAAATCATAGAACAAATATTTTATAAATAACAGTAACTGTTTATTGAAGCGGTTTTTGTTGATTTTTTATAATTTAGCTGATTTAATACGAAAAAGACATATTTAGAAAACGTATAAAAATTTTGAACGCAGCGGGATTTGAACCCGCGCCTATTGAAAACCGTAAAAGCGCTCTGACCGCTAAGCCATGCGTCCCACCTCCAGCTACGTTGAAATTGCTATACGCTTAAACAACTTATATTTGTTGTTAGCATCTCTGTAGAGAGATTTTTACAAATTTCTGCTACCCCCAAAGATTATTCTACGAACAATCGTCTGGCAAGAGAGAATGCTATTTATTAAATATATATTTAGTTAACATTTTTTAAAGTGTTATTCCCACACTAAGGAAATTGAAAAAGACATATTTAGAAAACGTATAAAAATTTTGAACGCAGCGGGATCTAAACCCGCGCCTCAAACACTTTAAAAAATGTTAAAAGATTTAAAATAATGTAAAAAAATATATAATACAGTACAACTACAGTAACTCGCATAGCAACAAGACTTATCTGTTATATAATAATTAGTTTTTCACAATTCTAGTACAAGACTTGTCTTGCGTACCATGAATTGATTGATTGATGAAAATTAAAAATTGATGACAAATTATTTACCATAAAGGTTTTTTTTATGTCAAGCTGCTAGCTGTAATTATAAATTGTACAAAATCTATATATATATATATATATATATATATATATATATATTTTTATAAATTAATAAATTCTGATGTATAAGCTATATTACTGTCAAATTTTATTTAAATTCATTCACTACTTTTTGCGGTAAATAATAACAAATATCCATCGATCGAAGGGTGGTTGTTATTCTTTTTATTAGATTTTGTTTTTATTTGTATTATTCATTTTAAAAGAATTTGCTATTTTCATTGTGTGAATTAAAGATATTAAAATACTTCATAACGGCTATATAATGTGAATTTTTCTAAGATAAATATTTTAATGATCGATATGATGCATTATTTTATTGTGTATCTTGCGGGTGCATATGCTTACATACTGGTGCATATGCTTGATGGTGCGTATGCTTGATTTTATGGTGCCTATGAAGCAGTCCTGCCGCTTTCGCAGAGCCATATGTCGGATATGCCACTTCTATGCTCCTCCATTTGCTGCTGCCGCATATGCTGCTGCTCCATACGCCATCCCTGCTGAGCTTGCAGCATCCAATGGTGGTGGACTTACTATTACCTGCGCTTCACCAATAGCGCCAACCGGTGTTTCTATGGTATCTAAAAACGTCTATAACGGTCCATTAGTTGTGTCTGGTCCCATGCCTTTCCTTGGAGTCGTAGCTTTACAAGGAGAGTTACCCTCAGCTGGGACTGGTGCAATAACATATGGTTGTGGAAATGTAGCTATGATGAGCGAGGATTTTAATGCCCCCGCTTATAATACCATACTAGCTCCCTGCGGTTACAATGGTACCGCTGATGCAGTTTACGGTTTCGGAATAGCATTGGACCTTACGGCCCTGGCGGAAACGGGAGTGGCTTGTATAAAAAAGGCATGTATAATATGTATAAAAAAGCAAAATAAATTCTGTACATGAAAGATGTATTTGAGGTATATTAATTACGCAGGCGGGAGCAGGAGTGGGAGCGAACTGTATCTGGAGCTGAGACAGGGAGAGAGGGAATTTAAATAAAAATATCCACTCTTTTACACCCTCTTGATATTCAAAAATATTTTCTTAGTTATTATCTATTTCACCTAATTTATAATAATGTATTGAATTACATGACTTACGCCCAGAAATTGAGAAATCATTTATATGAAAAAAGTACATTCGTAAAAAGTATGACCTACGAGGTTTTTGAAAAGACATTTTAAAAGAAAATCATAACAATTACTATAATTTAAACTATTTATTGCAAATGATACAAAAAGTAATAACAATTTTATATAGTGGAACAGATCGATGCAAAGAAGACATTATCAGCAAACATAACCTGTTTTAAAAAGACATATTTAGAAAACGTATAAGAATTTGAACGCAGAATGATTTGAACCCGCGCCTCTTCAAGCGCTCCAGCTACGTTGAAATTTTATACACTTATTACTACTTATATTTGTTGTTAGCATCTCTGTAGAGAGATTTTTACAAATTTCTGTTACCCAAAGATAATTCTACGAACAATCGTTTGGCAAGAGAGAATGCTATTTATTAAATATATATTCTGTTAACATTTTTAAAGTGTTTGAGGCGCGGGTTCAAATCCCGCTGCGTTCAAATTTTTATACGTTTTCTAAATATATCTTTTTCAATTTCCTTAGTGTGGGAATAACACTTTAAAAAATGTTAACAAAATATATAACCTGTTTTAGGCATAATTAGATTGTAACGAGTATTGTTGAAATAAAAGAAAAGGAATAATATATTATTACACATTTAATAAAACAAAACAAAGTAAAAATAAATCAATACAAAATATAAATATCTACTAATAACGAGGATAGCCATTAGCATAGCTTAATCCATTCAAACCGGTAGCAACACCAAGACTGGCATATTCGGGGACGACACCCTCTAAGCCTTCACTTACGATGCCAATATTGCCATTACCGCATCCATAGGCTACCGCACCCTGGCCAACTGCTGCCAGAGGACCTTCCACAGCAACGACTCCTAAGAACGGCATCTCTCCATTTACAGCTAGAGAACCCTCAATGAGCAAGTTGTCTGAACGTACAGTAACACCAGAGGGAGCAATTGGCGAGTAGCTGGTCACTTGAAATCCTCTACCGTTGACTGTTGTGGAAATTTCTGGTGCTTCAATTAAAGGCCCATATGCCAGGCTATTGGTATACGCACCTGCTGCAGGATTTAAGTTGTTGCCATAAAACCCAGCTCCGATGCATTGTGCTGATATAGTCTATAGAATTACTTTACATTAATACTTAATCAGTTATGAATACATAAGATTTAAAACGCAAATATGATAATGGGAGTCTGTACATGGAAGATATATGAAAAATAAATTATTGGTAAACTTTTCTTAACATTAGGGTTAATTCCATTTTAATCGAATCATGTTTAAAATAGTTACTACCATTATAAAAAAGTTACAACCATTATAAAAAAGTTACAACCATTATAAATTTAAGTTTGTTATTTAAGTGAAAAAACGAAATAAAAATCAAAAAGGTAAAATAATGATATTTTAATGGTTGGCAAGTTGTGTAGAAAAGCTTAAAATTTATAATTTTTTAGTATTTAGTTCGATCGGGGGGAATGAGTATATTAAAATTATATCTATGTCCGCGCTCTGGTAAGGACGATTCTGGCACAAAGTTGAAAATAAAGTGACAACGCTAGATTCTCTCTGATTAGTAAAGATAGAAAAGATAGATAAAGATTCTCTCAGATAAAAAAACTTAGGCATATTAAAAGATTAGTAGTTACTGAGAAGTTTTCTTACCTTAGTAAATACTGCAAATACGAATACACTTATAATATTGGAAAACATTTTTGTGTTTGTTCAAGTACTTAAAACTTGTGGAATGAATGGCTTTTTTATAAAAATTTAAGTATATATAGGATATAATCACTTGTGTCATTACCAACTTGTTATCATGTGAAATTGCCTTTGAAAATTTCACATTTAATATTGACAAATAGCAATTATAGAAATTATAATTTATTATACATATAAAGCAAAGTATTACCGAATCTACTGTTGAAACTTTTGATAAGTGAATATTACAGTTTTTACAGTTTACATGAAGCAAGATTTAGTTACCGCTATTTTGTAATATGACATGTCATATGAAAATAGTCAAAATTGTAGTGTGGTTAAATTGTAATGTTTTTGATATTAGAAGATAGAAAAAGGCCCTCAAAAAAGGAGAGAAAAAGGAGAGGGAAAGAGGAGAGAAAGGAGGCACAACCGTCTGACTATAATCACAATTGGTTGTGTGTTCGATTCTCACTCAGATCAATGATGTTATTTAATATATTTTAATTTCTCCGCTCTGGTACCCCATAAATGCGCAATTTCTTCTTTTTCGGGCGGAGAATGGAGAACAGAGAATAGAGTGTCTTGACTCTTAAATTTTTCATATACTATTATTTATTTTTATTCTTAATCTTTCTGTAAGGAATATAAGTACATATAGTAATAAGGCTTAAATTTATTTGACCTTGTTCACTTAAAAACCACTTTATAAGATGTGAACATCTTTGAGATCACTGGCATTCGTCCCAGGCTCTAACAACGTATAACATGTAAATATTAAATTGATATATCTTAGAATTTATTGATATAAATAGATTCATATCATTATTTTTAACATCATAAAATACTAAACAAATTTTAGTGGAACAAATCCAAATTCAAAATGTTCTTTATTCAAATGGACCTTACAAGCTCTGAGAAGACCCGGGAGAACAGCTGCCCTCTTCAGATATAAAAGTTACAATATTAATGAGTACACTCAAATTTCTGTTGTCAGTTTACTAAATTAATATGAATTATGCATCTTTTATTACAATTGCACTGTTCTCACACACACGGATCCAGCGTTGTGGGCACGACGGGCACGCCCACAACCCACTACTGATTTGTGAGATCACCTTTCTTGGTCTTCACACGACTTCACTACGTTACGCAGAATTTCAGTATCATCCTAATAAAACCAAAAAAATATTGTTAGAGTTTCTGAATTCTAATTATCTCATTGATGTTAATATTCCGGCTCACGCTTGGCCGATTTTAAGGGGGCTATGACCTCAATCTTTTTGTAAGTTGAATCCGCGTCTGCTCACACTGTACTCGATCGATACAGGTCGATACAGGGTGTAATTATATCGATGGATCAACGGTGGTGCACACGTGGGAGACCTCAAAACCTTTACATTAAATCCCCCACGTATGTACAGCAGCTTTTATTAAATTAAAATAAATAAATAAAACATTAATAAATATAATTATTTTATAAGCTTACAAATATCTATTTTAATTTATTGACAATAACTACGTAAAACTTTTAATACTTTTGACGCTGGCTTATCTCTACTAAAATTTCACACTTCGCCACTGATGTTATAAGTGGTTCAGCCAATATTTTGACCTTTTTATCACAGAAAAAGTATTAAATGAAATAAGTATTATTACAAATAGTATTAATATATATTAAATAGGTATGAAAAATATATTTAAATCATTTTAATTTCTTCCCTCTGGTATTAATACAAAGGGCGGCGTTGAGTTCCACCACTCAACACGCAATGTCTCGAATTTGGGTGGAAAGTGGAGAACGGAGTGTCTTGTCACTAGGTTCTCTAGGTAGGAAAAAAGCGTGTATTATGAATATACAAACCTTATGGTGGATGAGTCCTTTACTCAGTCATAATTAAGTAGTCACATATTAAGTATATACAATTTACTACTGTTAACTTTCTCGATTTATAAAGAAATTACTTATAGATATTACTGTACTTACTATATATTAATAGAAAAACCTAAATAAGTTTGGCTTACTAACTTTTTTTTCGTTATATTAATAGTAATATATTCTGTATGCAGGATACCGAAAATACCGACATTCCTATTCCCGCAAATACCGAGATTGAACACAAACTGCGTGATTGCAAATCCTAAACAGCGGTGAGCAACCTTTTTTAGCAATGGGCCTATACAACTTTTTTTTTTATGGCGGGCTAATGTCACACTTCTTAATAGTATTTAAAAGTGTATACATATTATAAATAATAGATTACAAAAACTGAAATGTAAAAAATCCAATATATGTACTCGTACTTCGCAATCATATTGCAATTTGGAACAAGTCGCGTAACTTTGGTGGAACTTAAAATATTAGCGGAAGAATATCTGTAAAACAAATAAATGCCTGGCGTATTGCGGCAAATGATTAAGCGGACCTCATGCAGCTAGACCCCTCCCCCCACGCTTCCCCTCCCTGGTACAAAGCATAGACTATAGTCAAGAGAGCATTCTAATATTGTATTATATTACTTATAGAGCTTTTTTGTTTGATTTTAAGCCTAAAATAAATTTCCGAAAAATATTATAAATATCGTTATTATTTCAGAATTACAATTAATATATTTTATTTAAAATACAAATTTACTGCAATTTAGCAATAAAGAGAACGTGATATGGTGACCTCATAATGTTACTTTCTTCGATGTCAATATCAATTTATCACGTAGCGTAGGCTAGAAATTGTGATAGTAAATCATAACTAGGTAATCAATCTTTTTACAGACAAAAAAAATCTGAAAGCAAAATGCCTAAGATTGTTTTGCCATCAGAAGATTGCGACCAAAATGGCACCTGGTGAGGATTAGATTCCTGCTATGAGGATGTATAATCATTGGATCCGGACCCGTGCAAATTTTTAATCAAGTCTGAAGGCAAGAATTGAGTCCAATTGACGTTGCAAGTTTTATTACACAGACTGATAAATATATAATATGTATTTATAGATGCTAAAAATAGTGGGAGTTAAAAATATTTGAATAATATTTTTTTTAATACTCATAGACTTTTTGACAATTGAACATAAATAAAGTAATGCTTGGATACCTAGGAAAGTTCGAAGCTCCACAACCAAAGAACTGAACTGACAGCTAGAAATAGTGAGTAATCATTTTTGAAAAATCTTTTTCAGACAAAATTGTAGGTACGTTAAACACTATTTTGTATAAAGTGTGTGTAATGCTAATTTCATGTACTTCTAATGTGTTATTATAAAAAAATACTTTCCACACTCATTCATATACTTCACCCATACCAAATTACATACCTCTTCCATTCGCATAATTTTCGTAAAAGGAATACAAACGATTTTATCATCACGTATTAATATAATGATTGTGATACATTTTGGATAATTTGACAGCTCCACAAAAGGTATGAGCGCTTGTTTTCCTTGATTAGATTTTGGTAAGCGTTCTTAATAATTTACTATTCTCTGAAAACCATACAGTTGAATTTTTTTGTGTCTCAATAAGATTAGTATAGCAATAGAAAACATAGATTTAGTTATTAGCAGAAAATAATAAAGCAAACCAAATGAATCTAATATTTTATTGAACTTTTATATGAAGCTTAAAAATAATACACGTTATATTAAAATTCAATTTTATCAATATAGATATTATCTATATGCCTTAGCATTGCCGCATCCACATCAGCAGCTACCAACTGGATGGAGCTGGTACCAACCGCTAGCAGGTTTCCAGCTTCACTCTATTTCTGTGTCTGTTTGTTTATCTGTGTGTATATATTGCACGGTTAATATGCCATTTGTGATGAAATTTGATTTAGCGGCCAGAGCGCTTGGACGGTTACCAAGAGGCGCGGGTTCATAATCCGCTTCGTTCAAATATTTATACGTTTTATAAAAATATATGTTTTCAAGCTCATAAGTGTGAGGATAACACTTTAAAAAAAATGTTTTAAATAATCTTTTCAATATCTTTTTAACATTTTTTCTTCTTAACTTTCTTTATTTTTATAACTCAAGAGAGGCTATACCGATTTTTATGATGAATATTTTTTTTAATTACTCTCAGGCCCTATAGTTATATTATACACCAAAAAAACCATATACCAAGAAATATAATTTTAAAATTGGTTTTGCATTATAATGCAAAACCATTAATGGTGAAATGCTCATAAACAAACAGTTTTTTATGTTCAATGAGCTCAAGCGCCTTCAGCGATACAAACAACTATATATACATCTCCAAGTCAGATACGTTCATTAATTGCTATCACCCTTTCAACATGCTTCCCATCTAATCCACGTGACCTATAAAACAAATACAAGGATATCATGACATAAGATATAACAAAGAAGTCGTAAAAGAAATTTGGACATTGAGATATGATGGAATGAGGAGTTTATCCTGGATTTTTTGAATTAAAGACGAGTGTACCTTCATCTACCCTATCTAATCAAGTATTGAACGTTAACGTGAATGAATGAAACATGCACCCCCAATAAAATAACAACTCTTCCTGAAGATAATTGAAAAAGAAATGGTGGCTTATTTTTCTGAATACTTTTTGTCAAATATATTATCTTATCTTGATTAGTTACTTTAATCGGCAGTCGTTCTGGAAGAGTGGTTATTGGAAACCATCAGATAGGACCAGCATTGTACCTAAAAAGCATCTCGAGTCGTTGCGCAAAGCTTTCAGTGACCGGTCAAGTGTTGCATTCCTTCCATACATTACAAAAAAACTTTGTACAAAATTGAACAATTTTATACAAAATAACATACAAGAGGAAAAAGAAATAATTGTGTATTAGAACAGGATGTCAGTATACAAATCCATTCAAGAAAATATTCCCGAACATAACCTATAACCATAAACATTACACATGACAAATGGCTAAGTGAGCGAGCTCCATAATTCAGTAAATTATCTATAGTAAAATATCAAAGCAACTATAAAATAATGTGCAATGATGATTGAATAAGTGTTGTGAATCACGGTACTGTACAGAAAGGGCAATTAGAATGTGAGAAAGCTTTAATTTAAATGATGATAAGACCTGACATGATAAGTAACAAATCACAAGGCTTTTAATTTTTTTGTTATGACCATGTTTACGTGTTTGAGATATGCTTCTTCACATACTGGCAGCTGTGATGTATTAGTTATTGTGGTTGATAATATAACAAAAATGTTGGTATAACAGAAGGTGCTTGTCTCAAGAAAATAAATTTGCCAAATAAAAATAAACTATTATAACTATTATAATAAAGAAAAAAAAACTATTATAATGCCTTGAATTATAAATAATGTAATTAAACTATTCAATTATTGTAAGGGGGTGTACATAGATCGCCGGGTCAGCTGGTAAATATATATCTGATAAAGGGCAACAGCAGTAGAAACAAAATGTTCATTATTCAACTAATTTATTTGATTTCATATTACGTACTATTTGTTTTAAATCGCTCCACAGCCACAACCTCTGTATCCAAAAGCGCCATAAGCAGGTCCGGCGAGAGCAGCCTCATATGCCGGGAGCACACTAGGAGCACTATACCCGTAGCCGAAGTCAGCGACGGCAGCTGGGCCGTAGCCGGAGTTGTAAGCAGCGGGGGCGAGGTCCTCGCTCAATATGGCCACGTTGCCATTCCCACAGCCGTAAGTCACTGCACCCGCACCTGCTGTGGGTAGAGCGCCTTCCAGGGCTATTGCTCCCAGGAACGGAAGAGCACCGGACACAGCCAGAGGACCTTCGTACGCGTTTTCAGATGTCATGGCGACTCCGGTGGGTGCGATAGGTGAAGCACTGGTGATAGCAAGTCCTCCGCCATTAGAAGCGGCGAGGGAAGCAGGTGAGTATCCGGCAGCAGCCCATTCTGCGTTGGCAAAAGGAGAGCCAGCGGCCCAAGACCCAGAGAAAGAAGCGCCAGCTGCACAAGGACCAGCATTCCATGCTGCAGGGGCACCGTATGGTCCCACAGCGTATGGTCCCGCAGCAGCTTCCCAAGCTAAGCTGTTAGCCGCAGCATTGTATGTAGATCCGATGCATTGGGAGGAAACAAGCTGCAACATTAAATGATTAATACAATACTTAAAAAAGAATGTTTTTGATAGAAATATTATTGTTATTTACATTGGGTAATCGAGAGAAAAATTATAAATAATAAACGTGTTTTTTTGTATAAACTGGCTAAACTTTTTGAAACAAAGTTTAAATGTAAAAAAATATAATTATAAAATGTTGACTACCTTAATTATAAATGCTTGAGCACATAATACGAGAACTGCTTTGGCTGCCATCTTGTTGTTTAGACGACCTGTAGATCTATAATTCAAATGGAATAATTGTAATTGTTTTATATGCCATTGTGTCATAATATTTACTAATCAATGTTTGTGACTAAATTTGTGATGCACACAAAATGTTATGTCATTATTTGTATAACCTATTACCCATTGATATAAAAGTTGGGCAATTATTTCTAATCCAAATTATGTCAGGACAACTTATTAAGAATTACTTAACAATTTATTATAAGTATGAAGGGCGTTCGATGTGGAGTATTAGTGTCAACTGAATTCACCAAACTCAACATGTCTTCCTTCACTTTCATCTTCTTTTGCGTACAAATGTGTTTGATCCAGGTAAATAAGAAAAACATTTTTAAGAAGCGTATAAAACAATTAATGCAGCGAGATTTGAACCCTCGAATCTTGAAAACAGTATGTGAATAATATTTTAAAACGTTAAAAATAGATAAATACGGTTTCTCTCTTATTTCTTAATGCTTTTAAATTAGGATCACAAAAGACATGTTAAGCTTTTAAGGTACAACAAAATTTGTAAAACTGTAAAATCTCTCAGCTGATAAAATCCATGCTATTATCGCTTAGTTTAAATATATTTTACTTTTGTTCAGAGCATCTACAGCCAATGTATTGGTTCAGCTGGACCGCTTGCAGCTGGTTACTACGGCGCTGCCCTAAATCCAGCAGTGGCAGCTAACATGGCAGGTCCTTACGGGTTAAGAGCAGGTCTGGCAGCCTCGCCCTTTGGCCTGGCTCCTGCTGCAGTAGAGATGGGAGCCCCGGGTCCTTACGGCATGGCGCCAGCGGGTATTGAGCTAGCTGGCGCGTACGGCGGCGCTGGTGTCGGTGACGTCGTGGTCACTGGAGAGATGCCGGTCGTCGGCACCACGCTCGTCGCCGGACAGGTGCCCATACTTGGAGCTGTCCGTTTTGCTGGAGACCTCCCAGCTGGTGGTACCGTCTCCATCAGCGGGAGCTGTGGATGTGGATGTGGCAACGCACCTTACATTATGTATTAAAATTTTTAATTTTGTTTTTGTTTAATTAAACAATTTATAAAACATTAACTTTATTTTTTATTATATACCAGTTTCTGCATGGCTTCGTCCGCGTGGTGTATTGTTAATAAATTTGCCTATGGTTTTTCTCAGGTTTCTCAATTACCCGTAAAACATACACGCATATAAACAGACAGACAGATACTTCGTTTTATATTATAAGTTAAGGAGTAGTATTCATATTATACAATATATGTACTTACTTGCACTCCAATATACATATATTAAGTATATACTTAATCTTATCTATTCTATACATTCTATATATACCATAAAAAAGTAACTGATCGGTGTCTGTACATGGAAGATATAGAAGTAAAAATATTATTGAGGGCATTTATCAATATACTAAATACAAATAATTATTCTTAATGTTCTTTTCTGTATGTCTGTGAATTTTTGCACGCTGATCTCAAATACAACAAAACCAATTTAAATGCAGTTTTGACAATATTTAAAATAAATATTTTCCTAAGCCTCCCCTTACATTTTGTGCATATTTCATTTCAATCGGTTCATATATATAAAAGTCAAACTTTGGCTCACTTATTTCTTGGGCTTAAATATAGTTATTACGAACCTTTTCTTAAGAGGTTGCCAATCCTGTTTGTAACTCCCTTTACAAGAAGTAGCTGAATTGAATATTTTTTCAGTTTTTATAGGGTTTTTTTACACACTTATGAAATTAAAAAACATATGTTTAAAAAAATGGGCGGGTTCAAATCCCACTGCGTCCATATTTTTATACGTTTTCTAATTTTAATGTTTTTTTCGCTGAATCGAATTACTATTTTATATAAAAAGACATATTTAGAAAACTTAATTTGAACGGAGCGGGATTTGAACCAGCGCCTCTTGAAAACCGTTCAACCGTTGAACGGTATATATATATACTATTTTATATTTTTGATGTTTCTTTTATAATATTTTTTTGCATTCATTCAATTAGATTTTGATAGTATCAAAATCTCATTAAAATTTATACATTAGTCGTATATAAGTGTAGATATATATGTAGATGATGTTAGATGAGCACTTTACAAATTATTACGATATAATTGACTTAGACTTCTGTCTGCTCTGCTACTTTAAATTATATTGTATTCAAAAAAATATTTAAAAATAAAGAAAAATCCAAAAAAAATACAGATGCTAAACGTCTATGGCGCATCAAAAACTCTAATAAAATACATCTATGTTGTGCTATACTCAACTTATAAAAATTAGGCTTAATTTCTTTTTATTTGCAGTTAATTATTGGTGCCAGTAATCTAGTAGTCTTATGACTATTGTATCTAGCATTGTTTCAGTAGATTTTTTTTAGGTATTACAATTTAATTTTTTTGGTATTATTATCTAATGCTAAGCTATTTTTGTAAGTTTTATGTATAAAAATAATGATTGTAATTTAGAATAAAATGTTCCTGAAATGCATCTAATAAATTACGTCGTTATGTATGTAGATGTTACGAAGCATACAACTCAAAAATATTTAGGAGGAGCTAATAGTAGCTCACCGCTCTTATTTTGGAATTACTATTAGAGATCTGGAAAAGCTTTGGGCATCTAATATGTGATTGTTATATTGGACCTACAAAGGGGATAAAAGATAAAGAAATAAAATACCGTTTGAAATGCTTATGCTATGGCGATAAACTTCTAATTCTTATTATTCTTGTTATTTTTACTATTTAGGTGAGTAAAATTCATATTTTAAAAATAACTTTCAAAGTACGGAACTCCTCTTAACATTTTGGTACAGTGTGTGATGAACAAGGAAAAAGATTCCATCAAGATGATCAGATAATAGAAACAAAATACCGATGAAAATGGCATACAGCTACAATTGCATGTATTTAGTGGTTAAATAAAGTCCTCAATCAAAATAGGTAATACATATTTGTATAAAAAAATCTTAGAATATTTTCAATCAAATTATTTTTGTACGTGGGCTAAAGTTAGTAATTAAAGAAAATTATACTTTATAAAATGTTTAATTAATCGTAAAAACAAAATTTATATTTTAATACACTATATAAGGTGCGTTGCCACATCCACATCCGCAGCTACCACTGATAGAGACGGTGCCAGCAGCTGGTAGGTCTCCACCAAAACGGACAGCTCCAAGGATGGGCACCTGTCCGGCGACTAGTGTGGTGCCAGCAACCGGCATCTCCCCAGTGACCACAATATCACCGATACCAGCGCCGCCATACGCACCGGCTAACTCTATAGCGGCCGGCGCCATGCCGTAGGGACCAGGAGCTCCCAGCTCTACTGCAGTGGGAGCCAGGCCGAATGGCGAGGTTGACAGACCTGCTCCCAGCCCGTAAGGAGCTGCTAAGCCAGCTGCTGCTGCTGGAGACATGGCGCCACTGTAGTAACCACCTAGGGGTCCAGCTGCGCCAAGACATTGGCTGTAAATGCTCTGAAATTATAAACAAAATAGATATTATAACAAAAATAATCCATAAATTAAATTATATTAATAGCTTAAGCTGGATTTAATTTTTATTGTTTGAATTAAGCTTTAATTATTAGTTGTAAATTGTAATACAGTTTTTTAAAAATTTAGTTTTGAATTAGTTTTGATTAATTTAGAATATTCATATCCATATCTTTTGAAATCTTAAGTCACGCTTGTTATTATATGATAATTGTATGGGATATATTAAGAAATAACATCAAAACATTATGTACCTGGATCAAACACATTTGTACGCAAAAGAAGATGAAAGTGAAGGAAGACATGTTGAGTTTGGTTAATTCAGTTGACACTAATGCTCCAAATCGAACGCCCTTCATACTTATAATAAATTGTTAAGTAATTCTTAATAACAGTTGTCCTGACATAATTTAGATTAGAAATAATTACTCAACTTTTATATCAATGGGTAATAGGTTATACAAATAATGACTTAACATTTCGTGTGCATCACAAATTTAGTCACAAACATTGATTAGTAAATATTATGACACAATGGCATATAAAACAATTACAATTATTCCATTTGAATTATAGATCTACAGGTAGTCTAAACAACAAGATGGCAGCCAAAGCAGTTCTCGTATTATGTGCTCAAGCACTAATAATTAAGGTAGTCACCATTTAAATATTATTTTGTTCTACATTTAAACTTTGTTTAAAAAAAGTTTTGCCAGTTTTAACAAAAAAACACGTTTATTATTTATGATTTTCTCTCGTTTACCCAATGTAAATAACAATAATATTTCTATCAAAAACATTATTTTTTAAGTATTGTATTAATCATTTAATGTTGCAGTTTGTTTCCTCCCAATGCATCGGAGCTGCATACAATGGTGCGGCTAACAGCTTGGCTTGGGAAGCTGCTGCGGGACCATATGCTGTGGGACCGTATGGTGCCCCTGCGGCATGGAATGCTGGTCCTTGTGCAGCCGGTGCTCCTTTCTCTGGGTCTTGGGCCGCTGGTTCTCCTTTTGCCAACGCAGAATGGGCTGCTGCCGGATACTCACCCGCTTCTCTCACTGCGTCTAATGGCGGAGGACTCGCTATCACCAGTGCTTCATCTATCGCACCTACTGGAGTCGCCATGACATCTGAAAATGCGTACGAAGGTCCTCTGGCTGTGTCTGGTGCTCTTCCGTTCCTGGGAGCTATAGCCCTGGAAGGTGCTTTACCCACAGCAGGTGTAGGTGCAGTGACGTACGGCTGTGGAAATGGCAACGTTGGCATATTGAGTGAGGACCTCGCCCCCGCTGCTTACAACTCCGGCTACGGCCCAGCTGCCGTCGCTGACTTCGGCTACGGGTATAGTGCTCCTAGTGTGCTCCCGGCGTATGAGGCTGCTCTCGCCGGACCTGCTTATGGCGCTTTTGGATACAGAGGTTGTGGCTGTGGAGCGATTTAAAAAATGTTATAGTATTTAATAAGTACAATAAATTTTGTATAAATATTAAACTGTTTATGCAATACATTACAAATCTTTTAAATAACCATAAAAATCTTATAATCTTACAGAAAAATATGAGATAATATAACAAGATTTTGTAATAGAGTTTGTTTAGCTCTCTTCTTGTTTTGTATTAAAAGAGAGAGATGTTGTAGTTTTTTGTTTGTAACATATTTTTTTTAAAACATTGAATTAATCGAATATTTTTTTAACGATAAGAAAAAAATATCATTTTTGAGAATAAATATTCGTAGTTCATTTCAGTTCTTTAGTTATGGCGCTTGGAGCGTGCAACTTCAACTAACACTTGATTTAAAACCCCAAATCAACCGTTTTTAACTTTGAAAAACGTATGCATAAAATAAAATCAATATTTCACAGTTGATAATGAAACTATTTCAATTATTTCAAACGTATACATTTTTGTATTCGAAAATACATAATCTCGTATTCTCGCTAAGGAAAACAAACATATTCATAGAATGAATGATCCGCGATTCCATTGAAATACAAAAACATTCTAATTTCAATAGAGAAGACAGTTAGAAACTTTCTACCAACTGGGACCACCAATCCTAAAAACTTTTAAATCTCAAGCCATGATACGGTCAGCTCATTCGGCAAGAATCCAAGGCAGTACGCGAAGCAATTGAAAGCTGGTTGGCGGTAGTTTGATATAATAGTTGTATCAACTGACAGACTAACACCATCTCAGCTTACCTGTGACCACGACTATGTAAAGTATTCGAAACGTTGGATGTTCTAAAATGTATTCTTGAATACTAAAATATAAGAAGGTAAAATAGTTTCACTTCAAAATGAGTAAAACTAACACCAAAGATCTTGTTATATTTTACTATACTATATATATGGGTTCGTTAATTGAATTCATCGTTTTTAATTTCATTAGCTTATAGTACTTACATTACGATCAGTAAAATGCTAAGAATTAATTACTGCCTACATTACATACATTATTTTCATTAAAATGTCAGTATATAGCAGTAATTCTTTGGCATAGACACACGACTCATTTACTTAAAGCCTTCATGGCATCTACCGTTCAATACTGTTATGACTAAGGCTTGTATTAGCTTGAAATTAATGCATGATAATATTCAAACTCGAATTAGTTTGGTTTGGGACCGTTGAACGTATTATTATTTTAACATTCACATTACACGATTGGCATTTTTACCATTACACGATTTATTTTAACTATATAGGGGTGAGTTTCTTAAGTATATAAATATAAATGGGGACGAGGCGTCTGATGAACGTGCTAGCCATAGCCATAGCTAGTAGCCTGCAATTTTATTTTGACCCATTACTCGACCGATTTTTGTTAATTTATATACGTGTAGCTGTCAATCAATATAATATTGTCATACCATGAGCCTAATTTGAATATTATACTTAAATTATGTTTACAACACATAGCCCGGCGTTGAGTTTTGCCAGTCAACACGCAATGTGTCAGATTCTGGCTTATAATAATAATGAATTTTAGCTATTTTTGAAACACCTATTATTATATCCATACATCCAGTACAACACATACTAAATTCTTTCTTTTTTATGATGAGTAAAGGAACATAAATTATTTAAAAAATATTATTTATTATTATTCAGTCCGGTACCTAAGAACAAGTGCGGAGTAAAGTTTCACAACTGAACACGCAATGCCTCAAATGTGGACAGAAAGTGGAGAACGGAGTGTCTTGACACTAGGTTCTCTCAACTTACCCTGGTATGCCGGAAATCTCATGAAGCTTGATGCATGACTGATATATTTGCCAGGATAACCGGGATAACAATAAAGTACTTTAAAGGATGTTTTTGTTTTATTGCTCTATTTAAATAAAAAGGATATTTTTAAAGAATTATTTCTTTGAGAACCGTTACATTTATTACTTTAGGCTTATTACTTACTAGCGGCAGGGGTAACCGCGCCTGTCTCCACCTGAAACTCACCTGTAGCACCTCTGTGTTGGTGTTCTGGTGTTCAGGTGATCCGAACGTCTATTCTATATCAAAATTGGTTGCCATGACCAAAATCGATTTCAAGGTCACATTATTTGTACTACGTACATTCTATTGTCCTAGAACTAAAAATCTATTTTGATTTAAATATGCAATTGATTACATAAAAACTTTAAATATATTTATTAAATAAGTAATCCATAACTTAATAGTCACTCAAACTAGATTTAAATAATAGTGAAACAAATTAACTAAAATATTGAATATTTATGCATCCGAGAATGTTCTATATCACAATTTAAAAAGGTTGTGAAGAGACGTTTGTGTGTTAAAGGTTATTACCTAATTAAGTATCTTATAAATAATAACACGCCTTGAGAATGAAATGCTCGCTCCAGCCTATTACAAATGTATCATTGTCACTTATAAATATGTAAATAATTAATTGTAAAAAAAGACCCGTAGTCCCGCTGAGTTTCTTACGCCGGTTCTTCTCAGGTCTGAGGCACTAGCTTTAGTGAACCGCTAGTAAATTATTTGACGTTCAAAAAATTAAGCTTGTTATTTTAATGTAGCTTCTTATTTTGAATGAAACTTTTTTACTTTGACTTTGACTTTATATATAGTGTAGGTGTATATATTCGCAAGTTTACAGGAAATTAAAAGGGTTTCTATTTTTTATTACCCATTTTATACCCATTCGGGAGAATGATTATTGTTAAATTATTTTTATTTCTCCATTTTGGTAACCAGACATATTGTTCCGTCATTTAGCACGCAATATTTCAGATTTAGGAGAAAAGTGGAGAGCGAAGTTTCTTGACACTACTCACTTGGTTCACTCTGTATACCCTGCTATGTGGAAAAAAGGAAGCTGTAAAAACAATATTTGTGTGTTGTAAATACAAAAATAATAGGATTACGCTCAGCTAGAATATATGTAACAAAGTGTCCTCATGGGGAAAAAGGTAGTAGAAGATGTAACTTAAGTAAGTTACTTCAGGATAAAGCTTTAAGCAAAACACTCGATGTAGCCATTAAACAAGCTATTAAATAGATCGCTGCAGCGCTTTTTTATTTTGGGCAATACTTTAACTGTGATTAAATGATTTAACTAGCTATCAATATTTTTAACATTTTTAAAGTGTTATTCACACACTTAGTAAATTGGAAAACATTTTTAGAAAATTTATAAGACCAATCTGGTTGATTTCCAAGGGGCGCGGGTTTGAATCCCGCTGCGTTTGCATTTTAATATGTTTTCTTAAAATATGTTTGCCTGAATTCTCATTAAAATTTATAGACGCATACATATTATTATTAATGATAAAAAAGATGATTTTTTGTAGATCACTTATTAAATATTTGTACTATTTAAATATTTTTAATACAAAGAAAGCAAACAAGAAGGTTGACGATGCATGCAATAGGAGCGCGTAAGTCAGCGCCATTATTTTTCTACGGATTTTTAATATAGGTCTTTTTTTCAACTTAACACTTTTTCCTGTATGGCTGAATAGTCAGAGAGAAACTAGTGTCGAGTCACTCCGTTGATGTTCACTTTCCGCCCAAATCCGTGGCATTGCGTGTTAAGTGGCGGAGAGTAATATACTCATAAATATAATTATTCCTCTAGGGAATCGAACCCCCAACCATCACATATAGAATCTGTGTCACACTCTATGGCCTCAATATAGGTATATTTTTTTAGCTTTACACATCTCTCGTATATAGTATAATTGCATTCTTTAATTTTTACCAATTTTGACTGACGTGCTGAATGACCGAATGCAAGTATCGAACCCACAACCGTGCAACTTCCGTGCACGTAAAATTTTAAAACAATTCGTTCTTTCTACGTTAATTCAAATAATTACATTGAATAATTTGTGATGATACAACAATTTCATTTATCTCAAAATCGATAAGATAACAATTTGCTATTCGAAATAAATTATAATTATAATTAAATTAATTTTAAATCACGTACTGTTCGAGTATTGTGCAATACATGTTTTTGATATAAAATAATTTAAAACTCATGTCTGTACCAGTCTAAAGATATTGCTTTAACGTACTGTAGAGATGTATAAGTTTTTGTTTGTTTGCCTTGTAGTATGTATTTTTCAGGTAAAAAAATTTTTTTTAATATATTTAGATTAATTTTTCTTTCTGCTCTTCAAGATATAGTGCGGCGTTGAGTTTAGTCACTCAATGAACAATGTCTTAATTTGTGAAAGTAGAGTACTGACACTGGGTTGTCTCTGGAAAACGCTTGCAAGAAGATAATAGAAACTGCCTATTTTGAACCAGGCCTGCCAGGCCAGGCCTGAGCAGTTTTTGTCCAATTAGGCTTAAATCGAAAACAGATTAGATCAAAAATTTTAAATTACAATTAAAAGAATTGTATATATTTTCTACAGCTTCATATATTTTTTCGGATAGCAGGACCTATTAAGATATTCCGTTCTCCATTTCCCAAATCGAGATTGCGTGTGAACTCTTCGTCATGGTTCGCCTTAACAGTGCCAAAGAATTAAAGTAATTTAATTATTATCAGTCCTCTGAATAGTTATCGAGCCCACAACCAATCGCAAATTACAAACGTCCAATGCGTCTCGATGCACTCATAATATTATAATCGTTAATATTATATTTTATTGTGTTACAGAATGTATTTGCCCAAGTCTCTTCTGGCATTGGCTTTGGAAACAACTTGATGAACAATGGAATGGGTGTCACAAATAACTTCGGCAATGCATTAGCTGGAAATAATTTGGCCAATGGAGTTGCTAATGGTTTACCAAGTAACATGCCGTACGGAAGCAATATAGCCGGTAACATGGCTTATAATAATGGCATGGCTAAATCCATTGGTAATGCCAATATAGCTGCTGCTGCGAATATCGGTGCCAGTGCCGCTGCTGCCAATGCCGCAAATAATGCTATTAATGCTAATAATGGCTTTAATGCTAATAATGCCTTGGAATTAAATAGTCTGTCTCTAGGTGGTATGCCAATATCTGGCGTGTCACCGGTTGGGTTTGGTGATGTAGCAATTGGTGGTACTCTACCTGTGGACGGCTCAACGGCTGTATCTGGAAACGTTCCAGTTATCGGCTTTGTGACGTTTGAAGGTATTGTCCCAGCTGGTGGCACCGTCACTCTTGCCAGCAACTGTGGATGTAACAATCAAGTTGGATAATAGTTTTGAGTTTATTTATTTGTTTTGTATTGATAATGTAATTATTGAGTTATTAATTTTAATAAAATATTATACTTTGTTATAGTTCATAAGTTTTATTTGTGATACCACCTATATGTGACCCTTTATCCCGCATAGCAGTGAAGAGAAAGTTTCAGAGAAAATCTAGAATTAAGGTACACAGTTCTTTGTTTGTCCCAAATTCGAGATATAATATCTCGATTAATTTACTATGTGCACCTCTTCCCATTTCAATCATTATCTTTTCTACCCAAAGGTAACCCTAAAGAGATTGCTCACTTAGCAATAAAGTAGTCTTTTATACTGTCTTAAATATTAAGATAAATTTTGTGTAAATTTTTATTTTGTATTCAAGATAATTTATTTACTTATACATATATATAAATTAAATTTACATGTAAATACATATATATACAGATACGCGTACATACAAACATACATATATGCATACATGCATACATATATAAAATTTACATACAAAAAATACATATAATCACAAATATTTAAAAGACCAACAGCTAATGAGAAGAAGATGAGATGCTAAGAACAAAAATATAATTGTTATAAGCTTATAAGAATTTCGACCCAGCTGTGAGTAGAACTCACGGACGGTTTCCAAAAAGCGCAGGTTCGAGTCCCGCTGTGTACAACAGAGCGCATGGCTTAGCGGCCAAACCGCTTGGACGGTTTCTAAGAGGCCCGGGTTCAAATCCCTCTTCGTTCAATACGTCTTCGTTTATATACGAGTATTCTAAATATGTATTTGGTATGAATGTTTCTCGACGACTGTAGACGAGCACTGAGAAAGGAGTTAGCATTAGAAATTTCTAATTTTCATGGGGATTAAAAAGATGTACAGAGTTTGTATATATTTTTTGTATTTCAATGGATTATCTTGTTACTTTGAACATACGTCATCCTAAGTTATAATCTATTCAAAATAAATTAATGAAATCATAATTACACACTCAACCATATGTTTGACGTATAAAGCGACATAAGCGTTGTTAAGGTAATGCGCAGCTTATGTTAGTACTTTTAAACATATTTAAAATATGTTTTTCAACTTTGATATCACTCTCATTAATATTTTTTTTTAAATCACAACCACCAAAACGACAAAAGAATTACAAAATACAGCCAATATGAACATTTTGAACAAATAATTGAAGACAAGTTCATAATAAGTACCCACAGTAATAAATAAAAAAAAACCTTTAATAAAAATTATTTATATTTATTGAGGTATTGTATTTTTTTAAATAAAATGTAAGCCTTCTCATTAATTTTTATTTATATATTCCATTATTCATTTTTTATTTAACTTTTTTCATTCCATTTTTATTACTGTTACGACGAATTATACGAGTATATTACGAAATAGTTTTTGTACAGTGTTAAAAATATAATTAAACTATAGATACATATAATAATGAAACTGATCGATGTCTTAACACGGATGAAATAATAATAATTATATGACAATAAATATTACTGGAGGCATTTATGAATGTAATAGAATCCAAAATAATGACCTTCAATTTTATTTATGTTTGTCTGTGCGTTTGTACTCGCTCAAAAACAGCTTAATCGATTTAAATTTAGTTTTGACTATTATAGTTTGGTAAAGTTTCCTTAATATTTAGAGTTTATTTTATTAATTAGTTCATAAATAATATACATGTAATAACTCATCTGAGATGGAATTGAACCCACAGAACACGTTTACAGACAGATGCTGTCCCACTGCGCAAAAATAGCAGTTTTATGAAAATAAAATGTGTTTTTTTTAGCATTTTTCAAGTTTATTTTATTAATTTATTGTCAGAATTGTTGTATTAATCGTTTGATAATTGGGTAATTATAAAATGTGAATTAAACGCAATTTTTTTTAAAAGTTATTTTTACTATTGTTATTTTAAATAAAGTAAAATAAATATATTTAACTACACAACAACTTAGAGTAAAATTCGTTTCAATAGAATTCTAAGCATTTGTAGCTACTACTGCTGGTGGCCGACCACAGCTATAGCTGACTGATGCAGAACCATCGGTAGGCAGATTGCCATTGAGTGCGACTGTACCGAAGATTGGTATTTGTCCATTAACAGCCACTGTGCCGCCAACTTGCAATGCTTCAGCCAGTAATTGAATTCCAAATGCCTGGTTTCCAGGAGAACCGCTGGTAACAGTGAACGCATTGCCAAGATTAAATGTGGCAATATTGCCATTTATATTGGCCATATTGCCAGCTACAGCAAATAGGTTTTCGTTGACAGCGTTTGCTAAGTTTATGTTATTAATGGCAGCTACTTCTTGTTGGGCAATAATAGAATTTGTGTTTAGTGCATTGGCAAGTTGAGCATTAGTTATTTGATCGTTAGTAATTTTTGAATTGGCAATCTGAGCGTTTATTGAGTTCATTACAGGTAAAGAAGCCCCATTGGCAGCTATAGGCATGGCGGTTATAGTATTTGGCATATTTCTGGCAACTGATATTCCTAAATTACCGGCTGGCCTAGCACCATTAAGGTTAGCCAAAACATTTTGAGCTTGATTTGTAACAATGTTTGATGGTATAGTATTTCTTGGTACGTAAGACATAATTTGGGCGGTTGTATTCTGTAAAAGAAATATTTTATAGTTTGACTAATATGGAAGCAATATGTTTTTTTTTCACGCTTTTTCTCACATAGAAGAGAGGAGATAACCTAGTGTCATGACACTCCGTTCTCCTCGTAGTTGAACTCAACGCCGCGCTTTGTTTTGTCACTAGAGCAGAGAAATTAAAATAATCCGGGTGGAAATCGAAACTTCAACCATCGCATCGACGGCGACACGATCTAATTGGAATATATGATTTTATAGTAATTTTAAAATTGTATTTTTTTATAATATTATTAATATGTTATGAGTTCGATTCTCATTCGGGGGAATGATAATATTTGAACTTCTTTGACGACTGAGCACGGCGTTCAGTACCACTCAACACTCACTCAACACGCAATGTCTTGAATTCGGTCGAAAAGTGAAGTTGTCTTTACACTGGTTACTGGTACCGTGGTTTAAAGTAAAAAATAATATTATTCAATAACTTACCTCAATGAGAAAGACACAAAGCAAAAGCCCTAAATAATTCATTATGTTCAAATTAATAATGATAGTATTTCAAGTGTGTTGTCTTTATATAAAATTTAATTAAATTATCACATACTGTCGTTATCTTATATTATGCATAACTTGTATGTAACTTGTAGTAAGATTTCGAGAATCTTGATTAGAAAATTATTAGGTATAACCGATTTCGTTACCCAATATCAAAGTCTTAACTTGGACCTAAAATACTTGAATCCAGTTAGAAGAAGAAGAAGTTGTTTTTGAGATATATACAGTATGACAGTACAGTACTTAATACATATATGCTAAAATTTGCTACTAAATGTTATTTCAATACTGTAAATATCAATAGCAATGTTATACTTTTTTTCATATTATACTCAATAGAATAATCTGACACGATATTCATGTAAGGAATCATGTCAAAACTTTTAAAACTTAACAAAATTAATTCTGTTTGATGCTGGTGACTTTTTCGCATAGTAAGAATAGATATTGATATGCCAAATGAAGAAAATAATATATTTAACGCTAAAGCATCTGCTTTTTAATTGCACCAGATGGTGTTACGTGTAAATTTTGCGAAATCTCAATTTTAATTGGTATAATTTTAATTGGCCCTTGACAATTTTCTAATATCAATAAAATATCGTTTTGTCGCCTTTGCCGCCGCCAATTCTGTCAAGACTCTTGGCCTCCTATTAGACACCCCCTTCTCTTGGTCTGAAGTTACTAGGAACATTTTCGCTTCAATCGGCTTGTTAAAATGCTGGATGTACAAAAATAACTTTAGGTATGTTCTAATAGAGCATGAGCCGAAAATATTTCGGAGTACGCCGACAGCTGTTATAACGGACACCGGACACCCAGATGTACGGGAGGATAAATCTAATAAGCTCGAACAGCTAACAAGATGTACTTACGTAAATTTGACCAAGTCACAGATGATAGTACAAAACTTAAAGGGCAAGTGCAAATCCGATGAAGAAGTGGCAATCGTTTAATGTTCTTTTTTTCCAAATGCTCCCGTCCGTTTTTATGATGAATTATTTATACTATAAATATGATTCCATAAAACATTCGTTACTCAAAACTTCCAACATTTTTTAAAAGTCGTCTAACTAACCGTTTCTTTTTCTTGCATTATATATGTATATATAAATATGTATGTATAAATATGTATGTATATGTTTGTATAAATTCTTTGTTTCATTTTATATACATATTTTTGTTCATCTTCTTACAGCTGAGCCTGCAAGGTGCGCCCTAGCAGGGTAGTCACAGAGAACTATTGATTTACACAAAACTGTTTCTATTAAGGCGAAGAAAGCTCTTTTCTCCAAAGGCCTATCAGAGGTGATTGCTGCTAATAAACCATTTTGTATAACTTTACTAACTTTTTGTATTTCATGGAAGTCTGATTTCTTATTATAATCATGTAGTAGTACACATAAGTACACAAACCACTCAGTTTTATACTAAACTAATTAAATGTCAAATAATGAGCGATAAAAGGGTTATACTGTTTATATTCTAATATTATTCTAATTTCGTGTGTTCCCGTTGGATTGTATAATTTATTGTGTCCATCCTCGGTAATTTAAGACAATCTTGCAACTCTTCACTACCCTGAAACATTGCTTGAAAATTTGCCCAGATCTGATGACAAATCAATATTTTCATTGCATGAACCTGATATCATTGCCACGTCGTTCTGGGTCGTCCAAGAGCATATAATTTATAGTGTGCTTCTTAATTAGTTTAAAAAAGTAATTTGTTACAATGCAGTGCTGATATCATATTATTAATTATTATTAGAGAGATTAATTATTAATTATTTTTACACAATCTTGTAAAGCAAAATTAAACACTCAGCGACCTTATGAACGTAGCAACTATTTATATAGCTATTCTTTTCGCCAAACACGCATTTTCTTAATATTCAAATTGGCTCCTATTTTCATATTTATATCATTAATAGTATTTGTATATGGATTCTAATTATACTTTAATTGATTTTCTTATAAATATCAAGTCATAATAAAGTTGTAGTTGTAGTGACAGTACGTGATCGAAAACAATTGAATACAATCTACATTTTGTAACGGTCACTTGGAAATTATTTAGCTTATTTCTATCCCTTTACCAATATAAATTATAGGTTATTTTAAATTTTCAGGCCACTGTGGCGCAGTAGGACGACGTCTAACTGCAAATGTGTTTATGGGTTCGACACCCACTAAGAGGAATGTCTATATTTTATTGATTTCTTCGCTTTGGTTCAAGACAAAACGCGGCGTAGAGTTACGCACCTCAACACGCAATGTCTTGAATACTGGCGGTAATTGGAGAATCATGGAATTGGACCATACGAAGCGGGCAAAAGCGTGAAGCTTCAAAGCTCCTTATCATTCCATGAATTCACCGTGCTTTGCGGGGCCATCGCGTTGCAGAAAGAAGAGCTCGAAGTATGGAACTTTACCTCCACCTCCACTGTTCGAGGTCCTCTCTAACTTATTGCATTTAATAAAGTATTATAGGACATTCTAATAATTAAAGGACATTCCAAAGTCTTTTATTGACACTGTGAATTAATGTGGTTCACGTTTTAATTTTTGCGTATATTTGTGTGTAAAAAGTCTAAGTCAGTCATTTATATTCTCGTTCTTACCGTCTTCGTATACAATAGAGGAGACGTCCTCTAGGTCACAGTCAGAATTACATTCATATTGAGCAGTTTCTTCAAAATCTTTTTCATCTTCTATCTCTTCATCTATCTCTATTTCTAGTTCTACTCGTTGATCAAAATCTTCGTCTCTTTTGTTGGTTTTATGAAGTATTGCAGCATTTTTCTCTGTTACAATTATTGGTTCTGGAGTATAAACTGTCTGAAAATTAAAAGTATTTTCTGTCACTTTAGGGTGTAGCTGTCATTAGTATTTTTAGAATTATTCACATAATGTGGCTCACACCCACTCCCACGATTAGTAACTTAAAATATTAAATAATTATCAAATATAATGAAATATATTATTTTTAATATCTTAATCTAATATAAATTTAAACATACATCAGGTGATGGAATAACTGGCAAATTGCTTAGCGTAACTGTCAAGTGTGGTTCGACATTCAAGAACCTTGGACCAACTGTTGGACTTGAACTAAACGTATGAAATCTAGGACGATTAAAATTATTAAAATTTTGTCTCATCGTCCGTCCCGATGTCTTTGGATAGATTGTTAGTATCTGAAAATATTCAAATTAATTTAATTATTACAACTTTGCATAGAACGACCTACTAAAAAAATTGTTGTAAGATTTATTCTCATACTTGGAAATAGTGTGGTCACTACCATAGATAATAAATATTTTGGCATTCCGTGGATTCACCGTGCATGGGCACCCCCTGTATTGCAAGGAGAGAAGCCCGAAGCAGTGCCTGAGACTTTCCTTTTCAAATGCGCATTAACGCTCGCTTTTATTGTCCGAGCTCCTCTCCTTAACTATTCTTTAAACGTATATAAAAATGCCGCCTTCAAAATAAATGCTCCAAATGAACTGATGATAGCTACTAAATACACTCTTCTAGCTAGTTCTTAAAATTATGTGAATTTAAAAAAATCTTCCACTTCTAGGTAATTAAAATTTTTTACTTACAAATATCACTATATAGCAAGCCAGATACATCGTCCTTCTTATTATAAGTCAATACTTATAGTGTTTTTGAATTATTTTGATTTACCGATTTATCATTTTTGTGTGAATCAGAACATATTATTTTACCTTTATAGAACGTGCCTGTTTGTAACTTCCTTGTTAGATTTTAAGTTTACAATTTAAATAAATTTGGTAAATACTTGAACAGTTGTTCGGTGATGTATGACGTATAGTGTACTTCTATACTTCTAATCAGTAAAAACGCAATGTCATACAAGTTTTTCATAAACATTTTTTAGGTAATTGGGGATTGATTGCCCCTTTTAATTAACATATTTTTTTATTTTAAATTTAATTTACTCATACAGCCATGTAAATATTTTTAAATACAGTTTCTGTATCGTGTGGGAGAAATGCTCATATTCAAACTGTTGATTGACTTTGCACTTTGGTATCGAATGCAGATCCATACCAGTTCCACCTATCGCGATTTCTTTTAAACTCTTTCAAACTGTGTCACGGTCAAGTCTTACTAATATTATAAATTAATGTTTGTTAATCTTTTACACAAAAACTACAGAACAGATATAGATATAGATTTAGCTATAAAGTAAAATAGTTTGTACATCTAAATAAGCGTAGACTATAATTTGTAAATCTTTACGATCTTTCCCACATAGTTTGGTAGACAGTGAGAACCTAGTGTTTAGATATTAAGTTCTTTACATTCAGCCCTTTTTTTCGCTAAGGAATGCAGTTTACGCAGACCATCCGAACGCAGGCAGGTAAACTGCTTTACGGTTGATACAGTAGGACTCACAAGCCCGATATTACCCACTAAAACCAAGCGTAACCCTCTCCACCCCTAGGAGACGTCGCAGGAACGCTCGCACATGCTACTACGACGCCCCAGTGGACTGCCCACCTATTGCAGGCCACCGTAGCTTTCAGGGTATTTACTTTTAGCCCTAATCCTATCCATTGCGTGTTTAAAGGCGGAACTCAATACCGCGCGAAATTATAATCATTCCCCTGAGTGGAAATGGATCCCACAACCATCACAAATACAGTCAGATGCTGTCACAGTGCACAACAATAGTCTTTTAAATAAAGAATTTATGTAATTTAGCAAAATTTTTACTAGATAATTATATGACAATATTTGGCCACAACATTCTATTGAATTTAAATCATGAATATGTATATAAAAATTATATGAAAAAGTTCTAGCACTTTATTCAAAATTAAAAAATATATATCAATCAATAGTTTTATTGATTACATGCTGGGAGTTTCAAATAAATATTACAAATTATAATTAAAAGATAATAATTCAGCTATTTAATAATAATAAATAACAAAATAAATTATAAATTAACACAAAAAATTCTTAATCTTATTAATAACCTAACCTAGTCATTATATTATTTTGATAATTATAAGGATTAGGTCTAAGCCCTAAATTGCCAATTGCCAAATCTTGCATTGGTATTGAATTGAAATTATTATTCGCATATAAACTGTTCGAAAAGTTTGGCAAGCTAGATAATATATTTAAGCTGAGTATTACTGCCAATCCTGCCAACAACTTTGCCAATCGTGATTTAAGGTTAATTACGTCGTTACGTCGAAAATCATCAATAAGAGGTAGTCTATTCACTTGTTGCATTGCCATTGGCTTTAATGTAGACAAGCTCCTTGTTGTTACCAATCTGTTTGGCATAAGCATATTGAATGGCAAATTATTAAATGAATTAGAAGGTATGTTTTGATTAAACGGCACTATATCTGAATATTGATTAGCAAACATATTATTATAGGGCAAAATATTTCGATTTTGAACTCCATAACCGATATTGCTGAGAGATGACATTAGATCCTGTTTTGGTAAAAGTGGCACGTCGTAGCATTCGCATCTCCTTTCAACAGGTACTTCGAGACAGCCACATTTGGTACCTGAAGGTACTAATTGGCTGAGAATTGGCTGCAACAAGAAGATATATGGTAAACATTTATTATTAAATTAAATTTTCTTTATAGAACTTCACATAGCTGGCTTGTCAGAGAGAACTTCTAGTGTCAAGACACTATCCTCCACTTTGAACTCAAATTCGAGCCTATGCCTAAACTTAACGCCACAAAACGTTGGTTATCTGCGACATGGAAGAGCAATCTTGAGCATCCGATAAAAAATATAGATGTTGAAATAGTATATTTTTTTATTACTAAACCATATTTAAATTATTTATAAGCAACTAGTGGTTTCTCGCGGCTTTGATCGTGTTGAATATATTTACAGAAAGGTTTATAAATAATGCACCAACCTAATTTAGAATATTAGGTACGTTAGCTTAGGATATCTATATAAGTATATCTAGTTTGTCTTTTGCAGACCTTACTCTCGAACAGGCTGCATAAACCCTCAAAAATGTTCACAAGCTCTGGAATAATTATTTATTCAATATACTAGCGACCCACTCCAGGCTTAGCCCGCGTGAAATATAACTGTTTCGTATGTGGGCGGCGTTTAAATAAAAAAATTAAATTCTGTTCTTGGAAACCTAAATCTTGCTAAATAACCACTCTAATTTTAACAAAAAAAGTGACTTATATTGTGGTAATTGTGAATCTATTTATACGAATATAATACATTTTTTAAAAAAAATTAAATACAATTATCATGCATTATTAAAATAAATAATTAATAATTAAACTTAATTCAATAACTTTACACTAAATAATTTCATTAAATGTCTTAGGCATTATTGCAAAATAAAATTACCACTAGAGAAATAAAATAGTTAATACCGACGACGGAAAGCAAAAAGCAAACTCACTTGCTCGCCCACAAAATGTATAGGAAAATATAAACTGTGCGACCCGGCCCGACTTCTCTTGGATAACCAAAAGAAGTCGGACCGGGTCGCTAGTAAGAAATAAAATAAGAATATTAGAAAATTATTGTTTATTGTTATTTAATATCTAGTTAATTTATTGTATCACTACAAATTCAATTATAATCAAAATCAAAAATTAAACTAACAATATGAATTATAAAATGCAAGGGGAACAGACAAGCTTGACACAAATACACGGGAAAATGTGTGCAGTCAATCGACGTATTAAATAATGCTATATAACATCATATAGTATATATAACTATATAATATATAACGGTAATGACAAATTAGTTATTACTTTACATTATATTACAAATAAAATAAAAAGGAACGCGCTAAAAATTCATATTTAGAAAATGTATAAAAATTTGAACGCAGCGGGATTTCTCATTTAAATAACAAACTATTTGATTTACAATTTAAATAAAATAACAACCTTTTTTATTTATGAACCGATTCAAATGAGGTTAACACTAAGGACGTTAAGGGAAGCAGGAAATCAACAATGACACAATAGTCAAAATTGCATTTAAATCTAATCCGATTAAATGAAAATAAATGAAATAAATCCGATTTTAACGCGTTTTTGAGATTAGTGTGCACAAAGAAACAGAAAAGAAAATTAAAATTCATTAATACAATAATAAATGCTCTAATATTTTTTTTCATATATCTTCCATGTACAGACAGCGATAAATTACATTTTTATTATAATAAGAATAATGAAACACTTTTATTGCCATACGAGAATAAATACAACATTCAAAAAAAACAAACTAATAATATTCCAACTTATGGCAATAGGCGTAACTTAGCTAATGATGCTTGAAGCTAACAGCTCAAACATCGCTGGTTGTCAGTGACACCATAAAAACCTTATCCCAATATTCATTCTATATGACATTATTTCTAAGAATATGTAATTTTATGTAATGTTTTGCTGCCAAGATATAAATAAATATCAGTCATTAAATTAATTAAGTGTAGGTTTAAAAAGAAATCAAACGTAATATTTTAAGCTTTTTTGTTTATATATCCTATACATTATATATATATATATATAAAAAACCTACGTACAATTTTTGGGAAAATTATATTAAGATAAAAAATATATATTATTATTATTATTATTTGTATTCCCTTGGTAATTTCTGATTGTACCATTAACTATACAACATCGACATCTCTAAATGGTTTAACTTGCAGATTTTTTATGCCTGTATCGTCACGTTAAATCATGAACATGTATTCGTACATTTGCATTGTCATCGGATATATATATATCCTTTATATATACAATGCCTTTATCTTATATCTAAATTCGGCTTAACCAAAAACCGGAAAGTGGATTAAATTACTATTGGCTCACAGGCTTGGTTTTTTACCATTTACAATACAAACAGACGGTGTTCAAAAAACAGTTTAGACAGTTTAATTTTCTTTGTAATTGTGGATTTCTTGTCTAATTATCTTAAAAAAGTAATTGATACTTATTTTATGACATGAGAATTAAAAGTAATTATCGTTTCATATCAAAATAATATTTATCTTTTAAAATACCTTTTTTTATCTCAATACATCTCCATTCTCTACTTTTTTACAGTGACAGTAATTGAGAGGTAATAATAGGTAAGAGGTAAAATATACAATTATTAGATTAGGATATTTTTTAATCATCACATTTTCATTTAGGCATCTAGTGAAAACATATTTTTATACGTAAATACTTTAAATATTGGTATAGTTTCTGTGTTTATAAATCTAAATCTTTGCGTAGTTTTCTTTTAGTAGCTGATTTTGACTTATTTCATTAAAATTACATTCAAGAAAATTTTAATATTTAATAATAAATTAAAGAAGTAATGCTTGTAAAAGACAAACCAAATCATGCATAATTTAATAAAAAGACAGCATATTAATTTTAATTGTGTATTTTCTATAGTTGCAATAATAATAAATAAATAACATTATATATTTTTAACATTATATATTTACTTATAAACATAACTAAAAACAACTTTTTTATTTATTAACATAATTTAAAACTATTTACATTTTTTCCATAAAATATTACTGGCAACATTAATTTTAGCTGTCATATTTCAAGTTGACATGTGATGCGTATTGGCGGGAAGCGCATTTGCAGCATCTATTAAATTTTTGACGGCGGATTGTTTAAAAATTTGTGCTAAATATCGCCTTTGATTAATTCTAGGCAATTTATGATTTTTCTTCGCATATCTGATTCCCCGGATTTGGGCCATTGGTGCGAATAAATTGAATTTTCGAGGTATTGTGTACTGTTTTTGTAAGCTTAATTGCGGCGATACCGTTTCTTGTCTTAACTGGGCTTCTGTGTCCTGGAAACAGTGAAATACTTTTATATTAATATGCTGACAATAACAATGATATTATAAAATAAAATAATCGCATATCCATAATACTAATATTATCAATTCGAAAGTAGCTTTGTTCTGTGACGTCATTACGACCAAAGCGCGGAATTTTTTTTTTTTCGATACTGATTTAATGCTGTTGATCAATTGATCTTTACAGCGACACCGGGGGTGAGGGAAGAGGGTACTGACGGGCGGGGGAGGGGAAATTCTCATAAACAAACCGATCGCGGCGTGAAGTCGCGACCGGCAAAATTAGATTTCACTTTTGCGGAGCCCGGTTAGTTCCTGTCCGTTGAAGCCTGGCCACAACGCAGGTAAGCCGTGGACACAGCTGGCATTTCGCCAGCGCCCGAAACCCATGACGGCGGTGTTTGTGTCGCGGTATAATTTTGTTTACGTATTTAGCGCTTGCTATCGTAATGACGTCACTTTGGTCATAAGACGCTACGCGGGCGTCTAAGCAGGGGGGTGCGCGGACGGGGGTGTAATCACTGCCCGTACGATTAAGAGCGCGGAACCGATTGTGACGGACCTTTATATAGAGATTTTCGGCCAAAAAACAAAAGTTTTTCCATTTATTTCCAGGAATTTATTTGTTTTACGTAAAGGCTGCCGAAAATACGAAACAACTTTAGGTCGCTAGTGTTTTCTCTAAGAATATTAAGAAAGCAAAATAATAATAAAAAAAGAAGCATTGTTAGTTATTTGATATTCGCGATCACAAACAGTTTAGTCAATTAAAAATAATAAAAATTCCTTAAAACAGTATTATGAAGTAACATAAATTAGTTGAATATGGTATTGATATTTTTTTCGTAACTTCAGGTTATTAACACAATATTATAAATTAACTTAATCAGCAAAAACTTATATAATAATAAATTTTTTATAGTAATCAATGTTACCAATTCACCAATAATTTATATCAGAACAAAAAATATATGTCGTAGAAAGAGTCTCCATTAAAAAGGTTTTAACTATTCAATTACTTACGTGAATTAAAAAGGATATTATACAAAAAACAAATATAGTAAACATTTTGAACGTCTTTGCGATTTCTCTTATTGTGATAATGTAGAATAATTATATTAATCAGCTTATATAATACTTTATACGTGACTGGATTTAATCACGTTTTCTTTGTATATTGTAACCGTCTTATAAATATAGATTAAATTTGATTAAAATGACGCAATTGAGAGGAACTGTTATCGACATGCACAATTGTACAAACTACAAAGGTAGCAAGGTGATAGGCAGTGGATTCAATTTCTGGTCGCTGTCGTGCCTACTAAATATTGTTTTTTTTTTTCACATAGCAGTGTAGTCAAAAAGAACTTAGGGTCGAGACAGTCCGTTCTTTAGTTTCCACTTGAAAGTAGTACTTCGACTATAATAAAATTGTGTGTTATTTTTTCTTTACATTTTTAAAGTTACGAAATTGGAAAACATATGCCGCATCTACATGACTCAGTGGTCTGAGCACTTGGGCGGTTTCAAAGAGTTCGGGTTCGAATCACGCTGCGTTCAAATTATTATACGTTTTCTAAATATGTTTTATATATAAAGGTGGCAAGTGCTGTAGATAAACTTGACATTTATTTATAGGCAAATAAACAAACTGAAGGTCAAGGTCTGACTTGGCTGAGGATTTTTCGGGAACGGGAAAAATGAGACGAATGAAATAATAACAATAGAAATATATAATACCTATTTAGAAAACGTATACAAATTTGAACGCAGCGGGATTTGAACCCAAAAAAAAAAAAAAAAAAAAAAAAAAAAAAAAAAAAAAAAAAAAAAAAAAAAAAAAAAAAAAAAAAAAAAAAAAAAAAAAAAAAAAAAAAAAAAAAAAAAGCTTGTTTTAATTAGCTATAATAAATGTCGTTAAACAAAATTACTCCCATAAACTAAATTTATAGATCGTTAAATTAAGATATTGTATGAAACAAAGGAACATCTACATTTTGCGAAAACGTAGACGAAATAGGAAATTACAGCCGGCGTTTTGCTGGTATAAATCTGTTGACAGAAAAATTGTGTGCTCGATGTCCATTTAACATGTCTATTTAGTCTTAATGACTTTGAATATTTACTTATTAAATAATGACTTAATATAATATTTTAAAAAATATTATTTTGTAACCGGATCACATGTGCAAATTTTAAAAGAAATCGGATGTCAAGAAATTATTTAAAAGATAGATAAATAAGGAGATACTTGTAATGGAGCTGAAGTTTTCAGTGAGTCAATAGATTAAATGACAATACGTATCCAAAATTTCACAGTACAAAAGAGTATTAATGTATTTTAATTCATAACTTAAGAAAAATAAAACGCCATGGAGACCACTGCGGCGCACTGTGACAGCGTCTGACTATAAACGCGGCAGATTTTGGGTTCGATTCTCACGTAGGGGAATGATATTTTAAAATATTTTAATTTCTCTGCTCTGGTATCTAAGACAAAAGGATGGCTTTGAGTTTCCCCACCCAACACGCAATGTTTCCATTTCGAGCTTATATTGGAGAAGTGGAGTGTCTTGACACTAGATTCTCTAGAACAGAAGGGGAAAAGCGTGAACCTGCTATAAATAAGACTCTTTAAATGTTTTAATTTTTATTTTAATAATACAATAACAACACAGATACAAAATATATAAATAATAATTTATATAGTTTATCGCATTATTATAACAATATCAATTTAAAAACCAAATAATTAATATAACAGTATTATATAAATGGTGGCGGTATTGGCACTCGCGTTAAAAAGTGACTATCTCGATTACAAGTTGAGGCAGGTGGTAGGACATTCGAAAACGGTGGAGCCACAGCAGATACTGGTGAAGCAGCTGGTAACATTGGACTGACTGGCATATCTATTTTATTGGCAGTACCATAAACATTTAAAATAGGATCCAAACAACCCAATGGTGAAGTTAATATATCACTAAAACAAACATCAGGACAGTTTGGCAATTCAGTAACGAAAGGCATGACTGGTACTGTTGTTTTTGGACCGACTGGCATATCGGTATTGGTAATTATGATAGATCCTTGATATTGCGTCGGCACTATCGGTGGGTTTTTTATATAGGTTTCCGGTTTGATTAGACCTTGTTTAAACGATTGGCACATAGTGCGGCCTAATACCAACTCTGGCATTAATGGACACTGAGATAGGACCTGAAAACGATGAAAAAAATGGTATTTAAAGATAAACAATTGTACAATTAATTATGAATATAAAAATTTTATAGATAAATGTTTTTTTAAATATAACTTACGCCATTACAAGCTATAACCAACATGAATGCAGCCGTGAACATTTTCGCTTTGTTTCTTATTTTTTTCAATAATAATGTAACTCAGTAGTGTGAAGCTTTATGTAGAACATTGTTATCGAAATGTTGTCAGATTTTACTCAATTTTAATTTTCAAATTTCCTAATCAATTGTGATTACAGTTTTGGTATTAGGACACAGTTTATTATGTTGAATATTTTACACAATTAAATTAAATTTATGTAAAAGTCACATATTGACTTTTGTAAATGTGTTGGCAATCAATTTTTAACATGCGCATATTACCTTTATGTGTACCGATATGTCTACTAATCAATCAAATTTTATCCAAATCACCAAACACCAAATCCTTATTATCCGATTTGCTTGATCATTTACATACTTGTCCGAATTCGATAGCAGTACGATATTTGTATAGAGTTAATCTGATTTTCTTCCTAGAATAGCCAGCATAACGTGAACATAATTTGATATTTTTAACATTTTTAAAGTGTTGTCACACAGTTAGGAAATTGAAAAACATTTAAAGAAACCGTATCGAAATTTGAACGCATCGGGATTTGAACCCGCGCCTCTTCGAAGCCGTTCAATAATTTGAATCGATTTACTTTTAGTTTCTTTTTAACTTCTTTAGCCCTCTGTCATAGTAATGCCACAATTTGTAACTGCACTACAGTAACTGCGCTTAATTTAAAAAAAAAAATTAAATGCTTTACTAAACATTTGCTAATTGTGTTAAAAATACTTAAAAACGGAGAGTGTTATATGATATGAATAATATTAATTAATTAATAAGTTTCTCTTCTGTAATAGGACAAATATTTGTAACTAGTACTTATACTAAATTACACATTACTTTATACAAAATGTATGTCAAATACATACACATAGTTGTTTGAACACTCTTTAATCTATTATTAATTTATTGTCATTTTCTAATAAGCTATTTTTATAAAAGATTACAACCTTTTACACATATTAGCTCCTCCGCACATTTGTATATAGAAGGTTCTCAAAGTAGTTTTCTTTAGTCAAAGTACGTCTATAATTGGATGAACTTTAAACAACGATATATAAAAAATATGTATATGTACACTAAACTATGCTAGATATCAAGAAGAATATTAAGGAGAGTAAAATGATAATAATAAAATACAATATATATTCATATTTTATCTTAATATGTTTTCGTATCCATAATAACTTTAGAATATATAACAAATACCAATAAATATGTACCAATTTATTTATTTCCAATCATGAAAATCGTATAAAAAATCGTTTACAAATAAATTATAATAAATGTACAAGTATTATTACAAAGTAGGCGGTGGAATCGGTACTTTTCTCAAAAAGTGGGACCTACTTTGATTTGGTATGACAGGTGGTAGCATATTATTCGAAGTCGGGGGCGCCCAAGCGGAAACTGGAGAGGCTGCAGGCAGAAATGGGCTGACTAACGGAACTGGTGAGGCACACGAAGAACAAGGGCATTTCTCTTGAAGTAACGGCAAGGAATACACAATTTCTGGTTGAAGTGCTTTGGCATTAACATTGGCAAAGAAGCTGCAGCTATTTTTGGCGCTGGCATCGATGGCATTGGCATCATTGGTGCTGCAATTGGAACTGGCATGTTGGGAACAAGTGGCATATTTGACAATACTTGCGGACAAATTTCCGGACGTTTTGAATAAATCATTTCCTGACATGCGCATTTCGGTTGCAAAACTTGCACGTTTGAAAGCATTTCAAATTCGCGTGGTATTTGGGCATATGGATTTGGGTATTTGCTGGCAATAACCCTGGCATGGCACTTCCACCAAGCCCCGGTAAGAAAAGATTTTGTATAGCCCCCATAATTGGATTAGGTCGCGGCATTCGCCTTGGGCATCTTGAAAATACTACTTGTGAACATGTTACCGCTATAACTAATGTCAAAAGTAGATGTTTCATCCTGTAGTGCAAAAAGAAGTTTAATTATTATATGCAAAGCTTTAAATTTATAATATTTGATGAAACTTTGAGTATAAACTAATTTATTCAATATAATAGCTGTAACTATCGTTTTCAAAACCGACATTTTCTAATTAACAAATTAGACTAACTATTTCCCGCATAACAGTCAGAAAAAATCTAGTGTTAAGAAGTCTCTCCACTTTTTAAGTTTTCCACTTTCTGCCTGAATTCTAGACTGCTTTATGAATTTCATAACGCTGCGCTTTGTCTTAATTACCAGAGCGGAGAAATGAAAATAATGAAATTATCATTCCTTCAATTGGGAATGGAACCCACAAACATAGCGTATACATTCAGACGCTGCTCCATTGCATCTGAATTGATGTTATTTGAAGAATAGATTTACTTTTTTTCATTTAAAAATAAATTAAAGCATTAAGCTGCGAAAAACAAAATTTTATGTTTTAACAATAGATAAAGACAAAGTCCGATACATTTTTAACAAATGTCTGCCTTTGTGGCATTCAAAATGGAGGAACCATATAGCGATATACTATCGCTATATGGTTCCTACACAACAGGCTAGGCAGAGAGAGCCAAGACACTCAGTTCTCCACTTTTTGCCTGAATTCGCGACATTGCGTTTTGAGTTGCGGAACTCAACGCCACGCTTAGTCTTGGGTACCAGAGCGGATAAATAAAAATATTTTAAATACAATCATTCCTCCGAGTGGGAATCGAAACCACAACCAATCGCGTTTATAATCAAATGCCGTTCCACTGCGTCACGATAGAGCGTGATGGTAGTGTATTTTTAAAAAAATATAAAAAATCACACAACTGTATTCCAAATATATATAATATAATAATTATTATAAAGGAAATATGATCTTACCTTATAAACAATTATTAATAAGTATAAATTTCAGTAAAATAACGCTCGCCTTGCATAAATTAATCAATAATTAAATAGCTATACTAATACATTTTCCTTTTATAAATTAACTAACGCAATCTTGATACGCGTTTCTTATAAAATTAGATTTTAAGATATACATATTATTATGTAAAGCTTTTTCTTATCATATTTCAGAATACGTTTAGGGGTTTTGTAATTATTTTGCCATATTTTTATCTCCACACATCTTTGACAGCCGTCGTGGGGCGGTGTGGCAATGTTTGACCGTACAAGCGACGCTTGTGGGTTCAATTCCCACACGGAAGAATGTTTTTATAGGTTAACGCTTTATCCCTAGCGAGGTAGTCAAAGAGAACGGAGCGACAAACGCTACGACAGGAATATAAGGAATATTTAAATTATCTCTGGTGACGAGACAAAACGCGGCGTCGAGTTCCGCCACTCAACACGCAATCGGATCTCGAATTCGTTCAAAAAGTGGTGAACGGAGTGCAGCTTAGAAAACAAAATCTCTAACAGCGTCTGGTAACTGGGCAGAAACTACACATAATTCATTTTTCACTGATTATGAATTGCGTGCATAGTCACGGAACGTAACACTGTATTTTTTAAAATTAATTAAACACAAAATCCATCATTTGTAATATTATACGTTTCTCAATGCCATCTTAAGGGATATCAGATTTTTAAGAGATCATAATGAATTTTAACAGAAAGAGTAACTTATAATGTGGTATTTGTGAAATTATTTATACGAATATAGCATTATTTTTTATTAAATTAAAATCTGTAGTTACCCCAAGCACGACAACCCTGGTAAGCGGGAAAAGGCGTGAAGTCGATTTTTCTTATCACCTCTATAGTGTCAGTTTTACTTAGTAAAACAAATCTTTATTAACTATTATATAAGGAGCAGTTAATAAAAAATTGTAGATATATAAAATAAACTTTAAATCATAAATACTTCAATATATTTATTTACAAAAACGGTGGTGGCACTGTAATTTGTCTCAAATATTTCGGGCAACCGATGACAGGTGGGAGTGGAGGCAAAGTAGCATAGTCTGACACCGCGAGGCCGCATCCGCATGTTGACCTGGGATAGGATATTTCACAGTCCCGGTATATATAATCCGGGGCAGCAAGGGCATAGGTGATTCCCATATCCAATATAGTGGAGAATGGCCTCTGACATATAGATGTATCATAATTCATTAAAGGCATATCCAAAACAGGATATCCGCAGCTAGGTTTACATCCAAATGGGTCTAACGTCGCGTAACCGTAATCTATTGCTGGACATCCACAAGTCTCCACTTCAAGTACAGAAGTCATTGGCACGCCATATGTGTCTATGACATATGCGTTTACCTGAAGAATAAATATTTTTTATTAATTATATTTTTTACAAAGCAAAAAAGTGTGATGTAGATATATTGGTGATGGAAACTCTGCACCACTCTTGAAATAGCTGTGAAGGCCAAAGCATATAAAAAAGTTTAGTAACATTAATGAAATGTCGGCTTAGAATATAACTTTTTTTATTAATGGCCATATAACTAAACCTGTTAAGTCAATTTTTTGTCAGTAAATGTCATTTTTCAATAAGCAATAAAAAAAACAGCAACTGTCAATTTTCTGTTAAAACTATGGATATCGCATCGTGTGTGTTTGTGTGATTATTAACCTTAAAATGCTAAAAGTATTCAAATATGACACTATTTGAAAGATTTTAACACAAAATTTACTTACATAATACGCCAACGTTAATAGCAATGCACCAGTAACCTTCATAATGCTGACACAGTATTGATGCTGTTTCAAAATTGTCTATTATATACAACCTAATGTTATGAAACCTATTAGTAGTTAGTAATATTTTGAAAAAAAAACACGATTTTCCGTTTTTAAGCACGATTTTGTTTTGTTGGAAGAGTGTGACACCATGTCCAATATTTTTACTTAAAATCTATATATATATATATATATAATAAAAATGTCACTGATCACTGTTTGTCTGTGCGGTTATGCACGCTAATCGGCTAAACTAATATAACTTCAGCTTTGGCTATTGTATTTTGGTCAACTGCACTTAACGTTTAATGTTTGTTTTATTTCAATCGGTTTATAAATAAAGAAGTTCTAATAATTTAAAATATTTTTTGCGATTTAAGTGAGAAAGCGAAGGGTGCAAAATGAAATAGTTAGTTATAGTCGAGTAGTTTACGCAGGAAAAGCCGCGGGAGGGTCGGTAGTTATATAAGTTTATTGCATTGAAGAAAAAAATCTATGGGGAAGTTCTAACTCTATTTACATATACGTATCCACGTATATGTAAATATTGTCTGTCATTGGCTATTCGATAATTGCACGAAATGCATAAAATTTAAGAAGACCATGCTCAGGTGAGTAATATACCTAGTCTAGCTATAAATACTGATATAATTTAATATGAACATAACATTACTTTAGAATTTGGAATCTGTCATTTTTATATGATTGTTCATTGTGTTTTCTTATTTTTGCGCCAATATATCACAAAACAATATAAACTATTTTGTTATATTAAAATGGAGTGGGTTGATAAAGAGAACCGAATCGCTGTGATTGCATTACTTAAAGTAGGTATGGTGCCAAATACAATTTATTATCCGTTAATTTATTACGGGCTATTGATAGGTACAATGTGACCTCCTCTGCTTGTTACGGAAAAAGATCTGGCGATCAAAGTAGTAAGAGACAGAATTGGAAGAAATCCTGTCCGAAAGCAAAAGATTTTATCTCGGGAGACGAAGGTAGCACCTAGAACCATGTCGCGTATTTTAAAAGGTGACTTAGTACTTGCAGCCTATAAGAGACGCACTGGTCATTTTCTAACTAAGAAGGTAGTTAAGTCCCTTAACAACACCATGTTCAATTACATAGAATTTTCTTTTCAGCAAGACTCGGCGCCGTCTCAGAAAACTCGTTCCACCCAATCTTGGTTAGAAACGAACGTTCCTACGAACGACTTCATCTAAGCTGAAGACTTGCCGTCATCTAGTGCTTTCTTAGTTATGATTTATGGTCAGTTTTAAAGAGAAAGGCTTGCTCTAAATGCCATTCTGCAATTAATAACTGACCTCAACGTTTAAAGGATTGTACTGCAGCCAATGCAGAACCCTTATTAACCCGAATTATTGAACCCGAATAAGCTTATTTTACATAATAAACTAACACTCTGTAATAGTAGTAAATGTTACGTACAAAAAAGTTTTTTTTTGTAACAATATTTATGGTTTGATGAAGTTAAGGTGTGCGGTAAGAGAGGTAGGGGGAGACCTCAGTTGACCTTCGAAAACACAGTATCGATGATACTGAAGGAAGGTCAGTGGATAAGGCAAAAGAAGTATGCAGGGAGTATGCAGTATGCGTTTGGCGCTCCGTTCTCCTAACTACCCAACTAGGGATGAAGCTACAACAAAAAAAGTAATAATTTAATTATACATAAAGAAAAAACTTTGTACATATCCCTTTTTACGATTACTAATAGATATGTATATATTTTCAAATAATTAACTAAAAATACATAAGGGGCCTCCGTGACGCAGTGGGACAGCGTCTGAGCGGAGTAGCGATTGGTTGTGGGTTCGATCCCCACTTGGAGTAATGATAATATTTAAATTATTTTCCTTTCCTTGATGTCCGCCACTCAACACGCAATGCCGAATCAATCGAATTCGGGTAGGGCATGGACAAGTCTTTACAATAGGTTCTCTCTGATTAGCGTGTCACACAAATACACAAATTACACTTGTAGAAAGTGACATGAAAGCGATGTACATTTCACTATAAGTAAACTCTCGCGGCTTCCAATCGCGAACCACAACCAATCGCGTTCACATTCAAATGCTGTACCACTGCGCCACTACTGTCAGTTAGTAAAAATAAGATAAAATATATATTATAACACTTTACTTTATTTAAAAACAAAAACCATACTATTTACATTCTTTACATAAAACGAGGGTAGTGTCACAAAATACATATATGTACACAGTATAAAATATATAACACTTTTGTTACTTAGGAACTATGTATATTTTAAAGTGTATCACACACTTAGGAAAGCTTTTTTAGAAAATGTATAAAAATTTGAATGTAGCAGTACTGGAACCAGCACCTCTTGAAAATTATCCAAACACTGACCACTAAGCCATATGGTCTATCAAGCTACGTCAAAATTCTTATATGCTTTTTACCACTTATTTTTTTAGTTAATATCTCTGTAGAGAGATGATGTATGTATACATTTCCAATAATTGACTAGTCAGTGTGAAAATGCCATATTTAAATATAATTTTAGTTTCTTGGCAAAATAAGATATGTTTACCAAAAAAAACTAATTTACAGCTATTGTGGCACATTATAGGCTTATATCAGTCAGTACTTGTAAATACCTATTTCAACACAACTATAAAAATAACATAAAAATATTTGATCAGGTATACGCTATGACAAAATTGTTTTGACATTGTTTCCAGACACATATGCAAGCTTTTAAATCAAATTAGGTATCAAAATGTGAATGAAAAAAGTGTTTCAAGATATTCTTACATAGATTCATTGATAGATACAGGGTTTAGCTAACAAAGGCGTGTTGAAGAGATGCCTAGTTTTTTTTAACTTCTTGGAAAGTCAGTCACATGACTTTAATCAATCATTCTTGACTATTAATAGTTTAAATTAAAAAATAATATTATCTGAATTACAACCACCTCAACAGAAACTTAAATAAAGTCTAGGAGAAAATGCACATAATAAATGTTATAAAAAGCTAAATGCATACAACTTATTTCACTAATTATAGTAAAAACATCTTATACAGGGCTGCTCCAATAAAACGAAAATTGTTAAACTACCCTCAAATTACTAACAAACTGAGTTTTCTGATAAAAATGTACATACATCAATACATAGGCTGTATTTAAAACTATCACTATGGTTATTATTTTCATTGACTGTTCTGTGGAGGGGGTTTACCGCTGGCTAGAACTTTCTTCATAGATTTCATCATCCCAGGAATCAAACCTATGTGCTTGTCTACACATACTACTGCACATTTTTCAAATTGTATTGTACATTTGTCAATCTGAAATACAAATTTTAATTAAAATTCGGACATGAATGAATGAATGTGGTTGTTATGGTTTGGGATTTATACCCTACTTCTAGGGAGATTTATAATAGCTCTGATTTTATGCTTTCAAACATGAAGTTAATGACAAATTGTTTCCTAACAAAGACACTGGTGGGGTGGGAATAGTAAGGGGACACCCTTATATAATTTAATCCATACTAATGTTATAAATTAAAAACTCTGAGTAACTCTGCCTGTTTGTAACGTGCTGCTGAACCGACTGTGATGAAATTTTATATAGAGACTTGAGGATTTTATTACATTTTTTGTTTTGGCTTTTCCATTACATTCCATTTTCCATCTCAATGCTTTACGAAAAGCCGCCTAAAATACGTAACAGGCAAAGTTCACACAGGCGAAGGTGCTACTGGGTCGCGAGTTATTCATAAGACATTAGCTAATTTGTTATAAAACATGTTAGAAAACTTACAAAAATTGGAAATTAGTGCATAAAAAATAAACATGAAGCTATATTTATGTTATTATTAATATTAATAATTGTGGCATTCAACAAAGCATTTAAGAAGTGGATCAAAACAGCGTCGAAGGATTTTCTTACATTCATTAATAGATCTGTTAAGTAAAATAGAACAGCATAGTATACATGTGGTTTTTTTTTCATGTTACTTACAGTTTCTTGATTAGGATTTGGACCTAATCCGTCTCGGGCTGAATCATTGCAGTCCATGACACATCTTTGTAGTCTATTTTGTAGATGATTTATTTCATTCTAAAAAAAATTACATGTTATTAATAATAATGTCTTATACTTTAATTTATTTATAGTTTCACATTTGTCAGAAAGAACCTAGTGCCAATGCACTCTGTTCATCAGTTACTGCTGGAATACAAGACATTTTATGGTATAAATCACAAAATTATTATTAAATAAGCAAACATTACTTTTTTTTTTACACTTTCTTGTGAAGTAATACGAGAAATTATTCCAAATCCATGTAAAAATTAAACCAACAATTTCTGATCGGTTGATGGTGTGTTCTGGTCCAAGATGACCACAACAGTGTACTTACTTGTACATAATTATTAGCTTGATTCAAAGGTGCTGTACATCTTTCAATGCATCCATGTACTCTTTCTAACGAAGTTTCTGGATCATCACAACATTTTGCTGCACATCTATGCATGTCTCCCTTAAATAATCAACACTAATTAATTATTATATAAAAATTACCTACAAAATATAACTATAGGCAAAGAGAACCTAGTGTCAAAGCACTATGTTCTTAGCGTTCCCTCTGAATATGAGACGTTGCATTAAGTGGACTTTAACGTTTATAGAAATACTAGAGAAAATGTGAATAATTAAATTATAATAACTTTCCCCATTACTTAAAAGAAGCTTCATTACAATTTCAATTTATCACACAAAATTGTTGATAATTTTAATGACTTGGTTATGAAAAAAAAATATTTACAAAATCTTTAACATGCTTCTCAGGAATAATAATATCGAAGACTAGTTCTCAAATATGAAATGATGTTTGAAAGAAGGTACTTAATTATGTTTTGCATACAAAAATATTCTTACTAGAAAATTTCATCACATATAGAAAACATGTTGCAATACTGTAATTTATTAAAAATATTAATAATAAATATTATATATTTTTTTTTAATAAATTCCAGTACATGTTGCATAAGCCTCGCATGATAAGACATAACCTGAAACTTACTTGCATTTTTCTTAAATGATTTCTATCTAATTCATTTACAAGATTTGTCATCTCTTGTTCAATTCTATATTTTTGTGCTTCAACCATTTTTGTGATTTATTTATGTCTTTAAATTCAATAATTGGCGACAGAATTGATATATTCCCGCGAGATTTATATCTCAACGAATGACGGCAATATTTTTAATGATTTTGACAGTTGACAACCGACGCAGGAATTGACGTAAGAAGGAAAAAGGATTTTTTGCAGACAGATAAAGTAAAGTATTAAGTGTTATCGATTTCATTATTTAACGGGTCAATGTCTCTTCAATTTATACACTCAACATCATATTGAAAATAAATAAAAAACTGTAGAGTGAATATAAAAAAATTATACAATATAAAAAAAATAACACTTCAAAACATAACGAAAGCACTAAAATATTCTACATTTTGGTATTCAGTTTTATTTACAAAAAAAATCTGTGAAATAAAAACAATACATAGAAAAAAATATTTTCATAACTTTATTTTAATAAGTTAAACATTACAAAACAACTGGATAAGCCAACGAGCTTATATCTGAAGATATAGGAGTAGCAAGTTTGACACAAGAACAAGGTGATGAGACAGGTATGTATGCGTCGGAAAAATCAAATGTTCCTCCATTTACTAAAAACTTCTGTTCATAAGCTTCAGCGACAGCAGGTAGCGCTGATATTCCAAATCCCAGGCCACTTGGAAGTTGTATAGATTTTGGTGGAAGTATTAATTGACCGCAATCACAGACTTGCTCTTCAACGTACCTTATTACTGGAATTGTTTCAAATTTTGCACACGGTGCTATCGTATAACATGGCATAATGTACGCTGCTGTGAACATTACCTACAAAAATATATAATGTTATAAATTTTTTAATTTTATATTCTATTATTTAAAAAATTATGTTAATCTTTATACTCTATACTAAATAAATTTTAAATTTTAAATTAATTTATATAATGACTTTGGCTGATTAGATATGTTCAAGCTAGCTTTCATCTAGCAAAAATCATAGAAACGGATGTGTCAAACTTGGCGCTTAAGATATGTATACAAATAAAAGCGCCATAATTAAAAGAACTGAACTGAAATATATAGAAAAGCTTTTTTTTAACTTACTTGAAAAACAATAGTCACGAAAAGAATTTCAGTTTTTACACCCATCATAAAAAATAGGTGAATATTTAGTAGGTCATATTATAAAGGAAATTGTTTCGTAATTAAAGTCATACGAGTGATATCTACGTGCAATGTTACTCAAATATTATTTTGTTACAAAATAACTGGAAGGACAAACTTGTGTGTAATATATATGTATTGTATAATAATACTTATTTGTAAGTAAATATTAGTTTAGTCGTATAGAAGATAGAATTCAGGAAATTAGAAAATGTTTTATAAAAATATATTAATTAGGTATGTTTAAGATAAAAATATTCTACCGGGGTCTAGGTGTGAATCGATTGATAAGTCGACTTGTATAATGTACAAACTTTGAACCATAATAGGCATTATGATTTATTTATAGGGCAATCAAAATAAATCAAAGTAATCAAATACCTACATGAAAGTATTATTACGAATTACAATTATAAATTATAGTCAAAACTAGAATTTACAGATAATACCTAAATATAGCTGCTTTAAACATTATGCATTATAGATTGATTGACAACATAATATAAACTTTAAAAGACAAGATCACGAAAACAGTAATATAATATAAGTAATACACGGTAAACTATACGACCTCCGATTCATAAAGCGATATATAGCCGCTTTACCAGTCATTTATATATTTAAGTAAACAAAAAGCGCTAAAGGGATCCCGCGTAGTGAAAATTTAAGTAAAATATCTAATGTTCCCTGTAAAATATCTAATGTGATCCCTTCCCTTTTGAATGTGAAAGGTACAAAAAAATGTCATAAAAATGTTCTTTGCATGCGCAGCGTAAACTGCTGATGATAGAACGAAACAATTGAATACAATTTCAAGAAAAACATAAATATATATAAAAAAATTAAAATTTTGGATTCCACAGAATAAATCGTTAAGAAGCCTATGTTACCTATATAATATGAATATATATCTAAACTAACTACCAGCGCGCGGCTTTCCCCGTGTTTTCCAACTATTGCTGATTCGTATTTTCGGCGGCTTTGTCGTAAAACAATTACCTTAATTTCTGGAATAACTTATTAAGATCGCTCTGCTCCCTTAATTAATATATTCATTTTATTGACGTGTAAAGGGAAATATTGATCTAATGAGATCTTACCTTTGACTTTTTTAGGATGTTTGCAGGTTGTGAACTTGTTTCTAGCAGAAGTCTTAATAGCAAGTAATAACTAAATGATTTTCATACTACATAAATATTGTGTTTTTTTCTTGTTACATCTGTGTTTGCAAAATATATCAGGGTAGGCAGAGAGTTCTTAGTGTCAAAACATTTTGTTCTCCACTATATCCCCAAACCTGAACTATTGTGGGTTGCGTTTCCGAAGTCAACTTTTGCTAGAGCAGCATGAAAATAATTTAAATATAATCATATTTAGAAAATGTATAAAAATTTGAACGCAGCGGGATTCAAACCCGAACCGTTTAAGCGGTCTAACCGCTAAACCATGCAGTTCACATCCAGCAGAGTCGAAATTCTTATACGCTTATTACAATTTATTTTTGTTGTTAGCATCAATATGTTTTTTCAAGTGTGTGATTAACACTGAAATTAAATATATTCATCATAACTGTGAGTAGAATCGAACTCGCAACCAATCGCATTTGCGATTAGACGCTGTTCCACTGCGTCACGATGGCCATCACTGAAAATACCTTATCAATTTTCTATTATCCTTTTTCTTGGCAACCGAGTGGAGAAATGAAGATTCTCCCAAGATTTTATCGGGGTAATATAAGATTTTATCTGGGTCTCCTATAATTAATTATATTAAAATTATTTTCAAATTCACGCTCTTGTAAGGCGAGTCACGCAATGTCTCGAGTTCGGGCTCGAGTGGAGGAAAATATGGAAAGGTAATTTTTATTATTTGCTCTAGTGCAGAATAAAAAAATATACCTAAGTAATATTTATTTAAAAACTGTCTAAAATATCATTGAGATCGATTGCAAATGTTTTCTTTAGTAATTTCTTAAGAAATTTAATAACGGTGCCTGCTTGTAATCTATACTTTTTATCTTTTTCACGATTGATTTTTCTATTACGTAATTAAAAACATTATATATTTTCAATTTCTCAGATATCGATAAGAAAATCTAATAATCGATTATTATTCAACTTTTATTTAAATTATACGAGATATGGCACGTACTTACGGTATGATGTATCAAAAGTGATTTTTTATAAAAACAGTTTTTGTTTTAGACAGGTAGCACTTTTCCTTAGCATCTTTATAGCGATGTTAAAATACATATTTCCTTTGCTAGCGGCATTGCAAATACATGTAAGTTCTAATATTATTTTAAAACAATATATTTAATATGATCTATTAACTTGAGGCTTTATGAAGCAATGAGTATTGGCTTAGAGTGACGCTTTAAGCGTCGAGCGGAAAGTGAAGGAAATTTACAAATATTTTTCTAAATACCCTGTAAAATAGATTTTAATATCTTCATATAACATTCTGTTTTTTCTTTTTCTCTAACATTGACATATTGAGTGGTTGGTTATATGTATATTTAAAGTGTAAAGGTGTAATTTCCATATTATTAAATCGAATAACGACTGACATTTGTTGACATTGTCGCGTAAAAACACGTTGCCTTAGCAACATAGACATCACTTTACACATAACTGTATGTCAAACACACATGTGTTTGACATTAGTGTGTGTAATCATTATTTTGTGAATTTAATGTATTTCTAAATTATTACTTTATCCAAAACATTGGATTTTAGCTTATTCTATTTCGTCGGTACATTTTATCGCTATTACAACCTTTCTTTTGTTTTCAATATCATCAATTTTCATTATTTATTATATTATATTTAAAAAAAATTTTGATATTGAAAACATTGAACAAGCATTAAAACGCGAACGGGGATATTAACCTTCATATTTCAAGCTCGATCCTCTATAATTTACACTTAATCCCGCAAAGAACAGTTTCTGAGGATAAACGAGGGCTGACTATAAAGTACGATATCTTCAATACATTTTTATACGACAGACAAAGCGTACCAGCTATCTATAATCTATATCTATTCTATACATATAATAAAAATGTAACTGATCGCTGCCTGTGTATGGAAAATGTATTAAAAAATTTTTTGGGTCATTTAACTATGTAATAGAAACCAAAACAATTATTTCAATTTTCTTTTCTTTGTCTGCGCGTTTGTGCACGCTTATCCCAGAAACGGCTTAACCGATTAAAAGCAATTTTGACTATGTATTTTGGTAAACTTCCTTGAACATTTACTGTCTATTTAATTTCAATCGGTTCGTGAACAAATCAGGTACAAGCATTTAAATTTTTAAGGAAGTTTGCGATTTAAGTGCGAACGCGGGCGGGCCAAACACCGAAATAGTTTAGTTATATGGTTTACGCAGGCGAATCCGCGAGCGGGGCGCTAGTAAAATCATAATCGTAAACTTTATTATATTAATTCTTCACATTTTTTGTTCTACAAGTATCGTAAAAGAAAACTTGTATTTTATTTGTACTTGTCTGGCTTTTATGTAGAAAATACGTAACAAGCTTCATTTAGTAATAAAAAGAAATGGTTCAATTATGTTTTTTATTCTTTTCTATTAGTAATAAAAGATATAACGGTGCAGGGACATCATCTGACTGTTAATACAATTAGTTATGGGTTTGATTCTCACCTGGGTGGAATATTTATATTTAAATTATTTTAAAACAAATTGTTTAGTTGCGCTTCTCTTCTCAATGTCTAAGCGTGGAGATTTGGAGAACAGCATAACTTGACACTAGATTCTCTCTAATTTACAGGAGTATGCGAGAGTGCATTTGTTGTAGCTTTTTCAGTTCTTTTTAGTTGTAAATCAAGATATTTTTTATTTGTAAAGATTTAATAAGAAATAAAAGGCCAGATATTTTTGTCTTCTCTTAAACTAATACAATTTTCAGTGTTATTTCCTTTTATAAATAACTATGTCAATTATGTCAGTGTTCCTAATTTGTTTTCTTTTTACAGACAGCCGTCTCACAATGCCTAAATAGACAGGCTAATTTCCTTTACAACAGACCAGAAAACATTATAGAAACATCAATTAGCCCACCATTATTGCAACCAGCTGTTATAGAAAACCAAAATTTCGCCACAGGCATGACATACCCAAATCCTACCACCATAATAACTGACTGCACACCGTCCGTTTGCCAAAATCTGGTAAACACAATACAATTAATGATTGTCTGTAATCTTTTACGGAATACTAAAGAAGGCACGGAATTAGCTGCCCAAATAGCTTCTTCACCAATTATGAATGAAATAATGTCCTCATCAGCATTTCCTTGTGGATGTTCAAACCCTTTAAATGTTCCTGCCAAATTATCCCCTTCTTTCCTTTCTCCAAATTTTCTTCAAAATCATATACTGCAGACTAATGTTCGTCAAGGACTTCCCGCCACCAGCAATTTGATGTCGAATGTTAATACAATGAATATGCTGAACTAATTAAGCGTATTTGGTATTTAAAGTACTAATTTTAAGTAATAAATTATTGAAACTCCATATTCTTTTATTTATTTTTTAAATTACTTTTTACAATATTATTAAAACATCAAGTAAATCTTTGCAATTTGGAAAATTAGCTAAACAAAAAGTATATATAAATTCTACGTATGAAACTATATGAATAGCTGATACAAATAATTTTAGATTTATTATAACTAGAAAATAACCAGTTTTAAAAAAGTATATAACTTTTCAAATCAAATACCATTAGTTTTTTCAAGATTAATTGTTATGTTAATCTAATAAGATGTATATTTTTATTAGCGTTATTAAGTGACATTTTCATATATGGAAATGAAATTTTGCTTAAGAGTCTTCTTACTACTCAATATGTGAAAATAGTAACATTTGTACAATATTACGAGGCTATTATTTACATAAGAAAAAATAATTAAACAAGAAAGTATTTTTTAAGTATATAATTTATTTTGTATTTAATATAAATATCTTAAGAAAAATATTATCCAAATGCTGGTGAATGTGCTTATGGCTACTTTAACAATTTTTCAATTTTTTTTCTAATTGTATATTTTTTATTCTATTATTCCAAATCCTAAAATAACCGTTAATAGAAAAATCCTTTTGGATATCCATTACATCCACAACTACAGCTGTCAAATGGTAATGCCTCTACATTTACACTGACACACGGCATGCTTGTTGGCATATATCCAAAGTTACACGTAAGTTGAGCAGGAATTGCCGATGGTAGTAGCACTTCAGCAGCGACTGGTGCGAATGGTCCTGTAGGTGTAATAATTTCCTTAACGCCACCATAACAATTAGATCCATATGGATTAGAAATAATTTCTGGAACTCCAAAACAACCAGAACCATACGGAGAAAAATCAGCTATCCCACTGTAGTATGGCCCATATGATGGAGTTATGACCTCAGGTAAATTATTTAGTATAGAATTACAAGGTGAGATTGAGTTTGAAATGACTTCCACGTTACCATACATGTTTGAACCGTACGGGTTTCCTGAGATTACTTCGGTAACGCCTCCCAAACAGCCAGGACTGTAAGAGATAACTTCTGGAATTCCTCCATAAAATGAACTTGGAAGTATTTCGTTTATACCTCCGTAGTAATTGGGCCCACAGGGGATATCCGCTATGCCATTATAATAATTAGGACCACAGGAGGGAGTAATAATTTCATTAAGCCCTCCAAATATATTTGGACCACAGTTTCCTATGGGAAGTTTTGGTGCACAAGGAGCATTAGAAATAATTTCTGTAACGCCACCATAGATGTTTGGCGTGATTGAAGCTATGTTTTGGTAACCCAAGTTAGGGGTAATAATTTCAGTAGGTCCACATGTATTTGGCGAGATTGTCTCAGTCCAGCCTCCATAATAGTTTGGCGTTATAGTTTCTGTTACACCAAAAGGGTTAGAGCATATAGTATCGGTATATCCTCCAAAAATATTTGGAGTAATGGTTTCAGTGATTCCACCATAGTAATTAGGAATTATGTTGTCGATTACTGAAGCACAAGGAGAAATAATGTCCATGGTACTAACGCATGGTGCCACTACGTCCACTACCTGTGGACCAATTGTATCAACAATTGGTCCAATCCCATTAAGTAAATTTCTTGACAATAAAGCTGGTCTTAGTCTACTAGACTCGATAAGATCGCTCACTATCAGTAGTTGTAGGGCATTTGCTAAGGCATTTGATACTGAATTGTCAACTATAGTCGTTGCGACTACAGGGGAAGTTACTACTGGAGACAAAACTTGTGGACTAACGATTTGGGTGTTTGGAATAATTTGTGGACCTGATATTATGGAAGATGGGCCTGAACTGACGCATATTTGAGATTGGACCTGAAAAGAAAACAGAGCTTACTATCATTAAACAAATCTATATAAATAAAATGAGTCACTGAAATGTTTATAGCATTTGAAGGACTTTGGATAATTTACTTTTAAGGACGTCTTAATTTGTTATCACGACAATTTGACAGAAAATAAAATATCGTTATTTGTTTTATTTCATAATATAAAAGTTTATCACCACGAGAAGAAGTAAAAATATAGTACTAATTACAAGGTATTGCAATAGTTAATTATATTTTCATTTTCCTGAAGTATAAACAGGGCAATGTTTCCGGCAATTCTTAATTTAACGAGATAAACACCTTTGATAAACGAAACGTCAAAATATGGAAGTATTGAAATGAATTCCATGATTGAATTTACCAATAGGATAATTACTTAGACTGTGACTGAAACCTAATATGGCGGGTCAAATATATATATATACCGGGTCAAATAGTAATACAATATTTTGTAAACTTAGATGCAATCGTATTCAAAGTTCGTCTAAGTAAGTCTCTGGTTCCAAAGGCAAAGTACGGCGTTGAGTTCCGCCACTCAACATGCTACGAAGCTGTATATACATGTAAATTTATGTTTATTACAAAAATATAATATATTTTATTAAACGTACCTGATAAAATAACGCCGCTATTGAGAAAACAATTACGTGCGCCATGTTGTTGACTGAAGTAATTTAGTAAAATACTGGTAACAACTTATATATAGGTTACAATTACAAATTACAACGAAACGATTCTGATGTTTCATAACATTAGATAAATATGTCACAAATAACTAAGAAATAATTATTAAATCGATTTTTAATATAAAGTAACACTTCAATTACAATTGTGATTGTCGCCACAAGCTTTGTGGTCGTATTTTTTATTATTTTACGTAATTTATTTAGCCTTATGCCAGAAGACTCTAGTCATAATTCACTCAGTTCATTAAAGTGAAGGAACCATACGCCGCTTGTCTTTTAACCAAAACTGAGAAATAAACATATTGACATAACATCGAAATCACTACCATATTTTACTATATTTTATTATAATAAATTTCTATAATAACATAACAAAAACAAAAATAATATAAAACTATTTTAAACTGGATTAATCGCGTATATTATTGGTATTAGAAAATACATTTTTGAAACCCGACGTATCAGACACTTTACAGAAATGGTCTTTACGTGGTTAGATGTAGACCGGTCAGTAGGTTGGGGTTTTTAAAATTCGAATACCAATAATATACGCGATTAATCCCGTTAAAAAAATATTTCATTTCAAAATGTGTAGTAATCGCGAAAATCAAAGATCTTTTTATAAATAATATGAAAATGGGAGTCAAGCTTCATATTAAGAATATACATATTTGTCGATTTGCCGATAAAATAATTAAGATATAAATTGGTGCCAAGTTCTGTAGATAATACAGGCAATTTCAGTATAATTTCTAAATCAAAATCTAATTAAAATAATAAATTAAAGCGTAGGGTTTGATTTGTTTTGGTTTAATTACCATATTTTGAGGAATGTCAATTAAAACTTCATATAAATTGCATTTTCACTTATGATAAATTATAATTTTGTAGGCTTAAATCAATCACGGCTACGACAAGTACGTGAAAATAACAAAAATACGCTCTTAACCGCTAAGCGGGTAGATAAAGAGAACTGATATCTAAATACTCCGTTCTCAGAGTTAACCTTTCCCCTCAAATTCAAGATATTGTATATTAAGTTGCGTTATTAAACGCCACGTTTTACATACAAAAGCGGATAAATATAAATTGTTTGAATATACTTTATACATACCTAAAAATATTCCTTCGAATGAGGTTCGAATCCGGAATCATCTCTGGTTGAGCACGAGATGCAAAATGCTCAACCCAATCCTTCTGTCTCAAAATAGTGCATTTAACAACTAAATGCAGTACACTGGCTGCCTTTATTATGCACTTTTTACATATTATTTAAAGCGTGAATAAACTTAACAAAAAAACATAAATTTTACGTTTGGAATAAGTTAAAGCATTTTAAATAATATCTAGTCAATGGGGAACTCTAAGGGGTTGGGTTATCTTTCTTTATATATATATACTAACAAAAAAGTTTACAGTATTCGAAGAAAATGAAAAAAAAGGAATCAACTAGTTACTAGTTTTTTTATGATTGTCCAGTATATGTAGTAAACTAATATATTGTTATCAAAAAACAAAATGTCCAATAATAAATGTAATTATCAGGTTTATAAAGATGAACATGATAATAATAACAAAATTATATCACATACAGCAAGTAATAAATAAAATTCATACAATATTACATATAAACGTATCTCAAAATAAGTCAGACATCGAGAATAAATCATTATTAACATCAGCTGCCATTATTGCTGCGTACGGACTTTGGAAATCATTTTTGGCTATGAAAGATGATACAAGCGATTCAGCGACAGGTGAACTCTTGGCTATGGCGTCGTATGGCGACATTAAATTTAGACCAGGTCGTAAAGCAGTAGGATTCGAAGGTAACCCGTAAGAACCAAGCATTGAGGCCGAAATCAAATCCTGACCAAGTCCAGACGAACCGAGAAATTTGGAATTGGGCATTTGCAAAGTTTCAAAACCTCGTGTATATTTGCCACTTGGAAAAGCAATATCCATTATTGAATCGTTTAAAGGTGACGATTCTAGTGTTTCTGGAGGATTGTTTAGTATATTATTTACTATCAACAATTGTAATGCGATCGCTATATTATTTAACACATGTGAATCTATTTTCCCAGAAGGTTTCTTTATAGCGTCTAATTTTGGAGCAAGGGTTTGTGTTGCTAACAATTTTGGGTCTATTACAGGACCTTGTCGGATTAATTCTTGATTTTGTCGAATTGGAACTGGAGCTGGAACTGGTGGAACTTCAGGTATTTTTGGATAAGATGAATAGTAATTAGATGGATAGTTTTGAGAATAGTAGGCTTTATAATCTGTGGAGTAATGTGGATACGGATAGGATGTCTTTTGTTGCCCTTGACGATATGTTCCACCATATTGTTTTGCTGAATAAGGTTGCATATACGAAGACATTGCCTGAAAAAAAGGTTTTATTAAAACTGATTAAAAAAAATTCCATTGAAGATATTTTGTAAGATTTTACACAATTTACCTTTGAAATTAAACATTGCGTTAAAATGATAATTGATAATTTCGAAGTCATTATGACTATTTTCTTAATACCAATGCTATAGTTAGTGCATACTTTTATTAATATATACTGCGTTATCTTGCATCTCTTATCGATCACGTATTCGTTTTTACATCAGTATGTTGAAATACCTTTACTATTTGAAATCTAGTTTAAATAAAAAAAATTGATAAAACTGGATTTTTAAATTTTCTCCCATGTTATTCGGGGATTAAACTAGTGGGTACCCTTACAAGCGACATATATCTTTAGCAAATACAATTAATTGCATATAATTTTGCATAAAATTTTCTTTAAATTTACTTAATTTTCCAATTATAAAATATGAAGAATAAATAATCATATTTTTATGTACATTTTTATTGATTTATTTTTAATTTTGTATAACTTGAATGTGAATACTAGTGAAGTCAAATGCTAAACTTCAATTTATTTATTTACTTATAAATAATTTTCAAGTTTAGCTATAAAACTTGGTACCTATTTATATATATATTTAAGTCGAAAACGATACATATTTGCTTATTGAACTGGACTCCCATTTTAACATTTGTTTTTGTTGGGATACATGCTTCTGTGCAACTGCATTATTGAATTTTAACTAAATTATTTTAACTAAATTAAACTAAATTTTAAGGGACGTTTACCACAATTCAATAGACGTAGAATAATATTTGTAAAGCGGAAATTTGGAAAAACCTCTATGGAGAATGTCGATGTAGCCGCATGTAGAACGCATGGACTTTTCAATTCAAGATTAACTGATTTTTTTATTGAATAAACATACAACAGTCAAGTTTATCTGAAAAAGATGTGCAAAGGATAATATTTTTTATTCCATATGGCATAAGAAACACATTAAATTTTCTTATTATCTTAAATGAAACGTATAAACTGACCATAGTATATTTTCTGTATATGTATGTTTAGAAATATGATTGTATATATGTATGTATTTTGTATGTATGCATATATATACGTGTATATTTATATATTCATGATTTAATGTATGTATATTTGGGTATTAATATAAACTTAATAAGCTTAAGAATATTTACCTCTTTGCGTTCACATGTAATATATCCATTATTGTTTGATTGCGGGGAAGAAATTACTTTTCACGAGCAATAAGGCCGCCATTACACCTATATTTTGAGTGTACAGTGTAAATAATATGAAGCCTTTGTGTTCAATAAAGTAATTTATTATTCGATCAGATCAAAATCAGATCAGACGAATCGTACCCACCGTTCATTGGGATCAGAGGAATCCACAATCAATTGGGTTAACAGTCAGACGCTGTCCACGATGGCCTTTAAATACATATATATATATATATAGATACACCGCATAGATTGAAGGACTTAGTGTCTTTTTAGTCCGTTTCCCGCTTTTCATCTATTTAAGTGGTAATGCTCAACGCTGCCGCTTATCTTACCAGACTATAGAAATCTGATCATAAATTATATGTACAAGTTCTACATGCATATGGGAGAAAATGGGTGCAGTAGGTAGGTATACAGTGAGACGGCAATTAATGACCTAAAAATTTCGTTAATTTCAGATTTTGTCAAAAACTCACAATAATAACAATGAATTCTACTTTTTTATTGTGATTGTTTCAATAATGTTTATTGACCGCAAAAATTATTTAAAGTATATAGAAATAACATTTCTTGTGTCATATTAGAATTGTTCTGATGATCTAATATGAAAAAAACCGAACCGAAACCGTAACTGAAAAAATCATAACTGTTGTATAATATTCATATTCATACATCAATGATATATATTTTAAGAGTTTATGGAATTTTAAATTTATGTATAACGAGCGACCCGCTTGCGGCTTCGTCTGCGTAAACTACACGATAACTATTTAATTTTTTCCCACCCGTATTCTTACGTAAGTCATAAACTTTTCTTAAATTTATTATTTGAATTGCTGTAATTTTTTTCATTGATGAACCAATTGAATTAAAGTAAACACTAAATATTACGGGAAGGTTACCAAAATACAAAAATCAAAACTGCATTTAATTCGGTTAGGCCGTTTTTAAGCGCACGGACAAACAGACACGAACAAAAACAACGAATTTAAAATTATTTTGGGTTTTATAACATTGAGAAATGCCCCCAATAATATTTTTCTTATATATCTTCTTATGTAGAGACAGCGATCAGTTACATTTTTATTATATGTTTATATCTATAAAAACCATAAATAAATTTTCGAATACCAATAATATACGCGATTAATCCGGTTAAAAATTGTGTAATTTCGAAATGTTTTTCGTTTTCTTTTTTTCTATAAAAATAAATATCTTAATATCTGTGAAATATGAAATTCCAGTTAATGTAAGGGATTTTAATATATAAAAAACAATTTAATATTTTGTATATTTCATTTATTTTGAGTTATAATAAATTTGAAATAACTCTATGGTAAAAAATGGTATTCGCAAATGCCTAAGTTCTAATTCTTCAAATTTTTATACATAATTTGTGTGTTTATTTTTGACATTATTATAATTAATAACCTATTTATAACAACCGTCTGTCTCTAAAGGATTTATAGGATTTAATTAAATACAAAAAACAGAAATAATAAAAGTTAGTATAATTTATTAAACAAAAATTGATTTGTCTTTAAACAAATCAATAAATGTAATTATAAGCTGGCATGCCATAATAGTCGATAGGATATGGCACCTCGCATTGGCCTGGCAGAGTGGTACTTAGCAGGTTACTGACAACCAGTAGCTGTAAAGCATTTGCCAGACTATTGGCAACACTGCTGTCTTGGATTATAGTTGGAGCATATCCTAAGGGTTCTGGCACAATTGGTCCTGGGACGACAGCTGGGAAGGCGGGGGCTCCAGGAAGTATTGGCATGCCAGGTTCCCTGATAAGGTATTGGTTTGGCAGGATGCCATCAACAACTGATGGGCCACATCCTGATAAGATGCGGTTAACACACTGGCTGAAGGCAGACTGTAAAGTAAATTGAATTATTGTTATTTTTAGTATAATTAGGTATTTTTTTTATTTTATTTTAAGTTTTTATTTTTCTAGCTGTTGCTAGATAGAAATTATCTATTTAAAATATTTAAATAAAAGCTGGAAGGAAAATTATTACAAACTCACAAGCGGTTTTTTAATGACAAATTCACCATATTACCTGGAAAACAATCCCCTGGACAGCGACAAATATTATGAATCTGGCTACCATTTTGTTTATTGTATTAATTAACTTTTTAATTAATGAAAATTATACAAAGGTCGAGATGTTAATGTCTTATAAGTAAAAAAACACAAGTTTTTATATTTTATTTTATCAGATACTTTTGCAATGTGTTGTGGCTTTAAAATATTTACTTTCAATATACATTATTATCACGTTTATTAGAATTATCGTAAGCCATTATGCAAGATTTATATTACAGATTAAAATTACAATTCTAAAAAAAAGTTACAAATATTAAAATTTGTTCATTTCATTTTGTAGATTTTGCTTAATTATTATAGAGAATCGTTTAAAAACAAATGTTTTAGATAAATTGAAAATATATGTGGGCCATAGTATCGCAGTGTGACAACGTCTGACTGTAAACGCGATAGGTTGTGTTCGATTCCGATTTGGGTGTAATGATTACATTAAAATTATATTCATTTCCCCGCTCTGGTACCTAAGAAAAAGCGAGGCGTTGAATTCCACCACTCAACGCGCAATGCCTCGTGTTTAGGGCAGAAAGTGGAGAACGGAGTGTCTTGGCACTAGGTTCTCTCGGACTTCTACCCTGCTATGCGGGAAAAGGCTTGAAGCTAAAAGCGAAAAAATTGCTAATTTCATTATTCTAAAAAACGTGAAAATAAACCGTACTTAGATATACAATTCAGAAATTTTAAGCCGCTATAAAAATAATCAATCAATAAGTAAAGCTAGCTTAGCTATCACTGCATTAAATAATAAAATTGTAACTTTTGTATTTGAAAAGAGCTACTGTTGAATTTCTCGCCGGCTCTTCTCAGTAGAACTGCCGTCCGAGCCGGTGGTAGCTTTATGTTCATTTAACAATTAAAAAGTGCTTGCAAAAGTCTATTTGAATGAAGGATATTTTGAATTTGAATTTTTTTTTATATCGTATCGTATACCAGTGTAGTTAGGTACATATTTTCGGCTATAGAAGTTCGTATTATCGGCGGCCTTTTCGTAGAACATTGAAATTACTGGTAATAATAAAAACGGGAGAAAACAGTAGCTTATGCTTATACCAAGGCCTTCGAGAATCTCTATATAAAATTTCATCACAATCGGTTAAGCAGTTGGCCGTGATGACGTCACAGATAGACAGAGTTACTTTCGCATTTATAAAAGCAGTATGGTTAATATGTATAACAATCTGAATGTATTACGTATAACAGTGAATTACAAAGCCGTATCCTTCAATTTTTGTATTTGCTGTCTCATTCGCTTCTGAAGAGACCTTTATATACATATTTATTAACTTATAATATTACAAACAATATAATTCATTCATTATTTTACGAAAAAAGAGTCCATAAAGAGGATGTAATAGCAAAATATTAGAATGATTTCGCTATAAATATAGTTTTTATATCAAGTTATATACTGCAAAGTTGTCAGGGCGAACCTAGTGTCAAGACACACCGCTCTCGTCATTTCTCCCGAAATCGCGCATTGCGTATTGACTGGCGGAACAAACCGCCGCGCTTAGATTTATCTATCATGAATAAAGTTTTTTCATTTATGGTTTAGCAATTCATTTATTTCATCAGTAACAATTAACGCATGAGGCATTTTAACATAAATAATTTCAATAACCTTGTGTAACATTAACCTCATTATTTGATAATATTACAAGGAATACAATTACGAATCGATAAGATGGTTAAAATAATGGTTGAAAACAGATTTAGCCATTCGCGTGTGCTCTTTTCGATATGTCAGTTGATTATTTGTTGTTTTTTGCTGTGTGTCAGGTAAATACACTGTTTATTTCTTTTATTATTTTATTGGTTTGTCAGAAGAAAATTTGTATTATAATAATATCATTGCAACTTCAATAGGTAAATTATTTACTAAGATTTCCGAAATTTTGGATGAGTTAGAATTTATTTCGTTATTATTGGCTCGTATATGAGATATATAGCAATTTTTTTTAAACTATGTGTCTCTTTATTCCAGGCTGCTTCTGTTCACCCAGATCGCATAACTTTACCTATTACATCGTTGTCTTACAAATCTCTACCAACATACCCAAAAGAGATATCATTATCGTTTCCAACCACAGAAAATGTTGAAATCTCAAGTGATGCCAAACTCGTTGAACCAATCACTTCCCCTAAAATACCATCAAACTATTATTTTTCTGAAAATTATAATCAACGTCCTATTGGACCAATTGGAACAAGTTCTCCAAGTCAAGTCGGAAAACCGGTTTCATTACAAAATTTAAATCTAAATACTGCAACATCTCAAGTTACTACGTTGCCAGTAATAAATTTACCTAGAAAAATAGAAAATATCATTTCAAATAATTACATTACCAAAGTTATAAATGACAGGAACGATAATACAGTTAACTTGAAATATAATCTGCCTGTAGTAACAAGTACCATGCCGTATAGTACGTATAAAGTAAATAATGTGAACACACCAGCTATTTACATAAATTGTAACAAGCAGAAGCACTTTAGACCTGAAATTTCAACTTTGGACACAAATAAGCTAGAAGTCACTCATTTGATCCCAGAACGGGATAGTACTTTGAAACAGGAAAAAAATATTCCGAATAAAATAAGTGAAACCAATTTGGTACCTGATTTATCAGTTAACAATTTACAACAGCAAAATATTAGTTATTCTAAAGTTGTAAAGCCCACATCTGTAGAAAAACAAAAGATGCGAAGCAACGAAATACCCAATTCGATATATAAAGACTGTGAAAGTAAAAAATATCCCATTAATAATATTGTATTTAGCGGTGGTTCAAGTTTTTCTACTTCCACACCGTCTATAAATACTTTAAATTCTCCAATTGTAAGTGGAAAGATAAGTATAACACCCAATGTATCTTCAACTGATAATAAAGTAGACTTAACAGTTACACCTTCAGTAAAAATTGGTAATAGTAAAATAAATTCTTCTCCATGTCAAATGACAGAATCTGAGTTCGAAAATATGAACGATATTACTGCATTTAGACCTAATATAGAGCCTTCAAATCATATTTTAGGTCCAGTACCGACTTATTTTTGTGCTCCGAGGGAGTTACCTAAAGTTTATCAACTACCTAAAGTATACACTAATGCGAAAATAACGCCAGTATATCCTTCTACCAATTTATCTCCTGCTTCACTTGTTTACAAAGAATCGGATACCTATAATTATGTAAGATGCAAAAATACCACGGATACAACAAATGCACCTATAGAATTTTCTAGTTTTGTCCCTCAAAATACTAAAACTCCAGCTTATACAAAAGCTATAAAGTATGTACCATCTGTACCGAAATACTATACAACTCCAACGCATATAACTGAAATACCAACTCTATCACAATTGCCCAACGTATTCACAAGTCCTAAGGTCACGTACCCATCCGTATCACAACGTACAGATAGTAATCTTAATAATATTATATATATAAATATGGCTGACATATCTTCTCCAAAATCTATAGATAGCCGAATTCCCATTTGCAATTTAAACACTGAAGCCAAATTACAACCTATTCCAGTAGCAGGCACTTCTGCTACACCTTATTATAAGTCTTTGGATTTAAAAAGTATAAAATCATTAAATTATATACCCGTGTCTAATAATGTGATATATTATCAACCAGAGTATACAAAACCATCTATTGAAACCCAATTTTCATGCCCAACAAACAATTTATTTCCTGTATCATCTGATTTATGTACTTCCTCAATAAGTGACTCATTAAATAGCATCATTTCATCATTCACAACAGGTTTATTATCAGCATTTTACGATATAGCAACTCAAGAAGAGAATAGTACACCAATGTCACCTGATTCTCAAATTTTAACTAACGTACTGGCTGATACACCATCGTCCATATATTCTGAAACATCTATTTCACTCACAATGCCTGTTTTCTTGTTAAGCCCTCCACAGTTAGAATCACCTTCATTTTTACCGGTGCCAAAAGTAGACTTACCGTTGAGGGTATCCGAAGGCAAGTTATTGCCTAAAAATAAATTGAAAAAGCCAAAACCGTATATATCCACAATTAAAATAAATCTACTACCTTCAAAAGAGGGCACTAATGATATAATTGTAATGTTATGAGAATTTTCTACTAAATACTTTGAAAAGAAATGTTAATACTTTTTGTAAGCATTTTGTAATTAATCGACTGATATTTATAAGCGTTGTTTATATGTTAATATATAAAAGAACAATTTTGGAAATATAGCAGTCTTTATATGGAGATCTTCCTACAAGAGAGCCAATATTTTTTTATAACAATGGATTATTTATTTATTAGATGGATTAAATAAATAATATACTATCACGTTTGACATACACTTTTGTATAAAGTGGGCCAACGGGACCTTTAATACTGAAATATAATTTCTCTAAAAAATACTTTATAAAATGAAAGTTGCCACTATTATTACTGTGATCTGCAAGAGTAATAATTTGAAGAAAAACTATTTGGCAAAAAATAGTTAAAAACTACCCATAGTCTTGATATTGGTTACCATTGTTTTTTTTTGGCGTGATTCAGCGTGGTTTTGCATCGCTGTCAGTTTTTTACCGCATACATTTCGGTGAGTGTTGCTTGGAATTGGATAACCTAATTCCTTCTTCCCTATTTCACTATCAGACTTCACGACATCCGTACATGGCGGAAATTCCTACAGTACGGACCAAGCTCTTTGACTCTAGGTTTTTTATTTGCACAGCGACACAATGGAACTCATTGCTGGCGTCTGTATTTATGTCCTACAATTAGCGCATCTTCAAATCGAGAGTCCAAAGGTAACTTCTAGACAAGTGTGTGTCGTCGTTGATGTGGATCATCGATTAACATCAGGCTTGGTGTGGTCAAACGTCAGCTAATCATACATTAAAAAAAACAAGAAGTCGATATAAAATTATAAGGATTTTTTTTTTATTTAGCTCTTGCCTATGATAAATTACATATATATAATATATAAGTTATTACAAAGTTATACTCCATACTATCATGTACATCCACATTCATAAGACAATTTAAAATTATAAAAAAATATACAATAATGAATTTGGGTACAATGTTATTGATTTAATATAATTATATTTTAAGCAGTGCTTTCCAGAATTTTGTTTTACTTTTGACTAGTTTTATTTAATTTAAAATAAGCTGTGTAACGGTTATTGTAAAATGTAAATTATTAAGAAAAAATGTTATTTATTATGTAATTAAATATTTTATGGAATAAAAATATTGAATGTACAAATTAAGTTTTTATTACCGTATCTCTAATTTTTTTTTTAGAATTTATATTTTTCTCGTCAAATGTTGAATATAAGTTGTTTTTGATTATGGAATCGAATTTTAGGATCACAGGATGGTGTTTGAGCAAAAAATTTAAAATAATTTATACTTTTATCTCAATTATAACACATAGAGAAATACTGCAAGTATACATTTATTATTCCTTTAATGACTTTTTTCAGCTTCTCAGTAGTCAGAGAGAAAAGAGTCAAAACACTCAGTTCTCCATTTTCCACCCGAATACGAAACATTACGTGTTGAGTGGCGGAACAAGTTTGGTTTTCACACAAAATTATTTTGACCATGAGATGGTAAATTTTACCTAAGGACGCCATCGTTCCTTACAGTCAATCTATAAGATTTCTATAGGTAAAAATATACAAAGTTACTGCAGTACTTAAATCTTTTTCCATTCATCAACCTCAAATCAAAAAGTTACAAAATGCTCAAAAAGAATATATACTAACATAATAAAATACATTTTAATTTTAAATAATTATTTATATTCTATAGGATAATTTAGAGACTTAGCTAGTACTATTGTTGTTTTTCCATCGTTAGTAGGTTTGTCTGTATGATTGAATTCATTTGGTTTTTTATTTGACTTCTCCTGAGATTCAGGTACACCGTATTTGACTACTTTAGAACGTGCGTATACAGTTTCAACAGCATTATCAAAATTCTTTTCTAAATTTCTTTCTGTAGATTTAACATTTGAAAAAGATGACATTTTATCAGTTTCATACATATTATTAAGTGTTGGCTGATACTTAATATCGGTTTTTGGACTGTATTTATCCTTGCTAATCATTTCAGTTTTGAAATCTGGAAAATCCAGTCCTGGAGGCGTTTTGAATTTTACTTCTTCTGTTGATGTTACTTTCTTGTCTTCATCGATAGTCTCATCAACAGGTTCGTCTTGTATCAAAGTAACAACTCTATTTGTTTTATGAATTCGTCTTTCATTTGCTTCATATTTTCGTCTATCTCTACTAATTTGTTTATTATCAGGATTATAAAAGTGTCTGTCATGAAAATTCCATTCATGATCTTCTTTGCTTAAATAAATATTATCTGACGTAAAATCAGGATAATAATCGTCAAAAATATCATTATCGTATATATTTGCCGTATATTCCTGGCTGACAGGCAAAATTTCTATATTTTCGTCATTAGTATCGTCTACAATGATGGTGGTAGGTTCAAGAATCACTTCAATATTCTGTTTGTTGACCTCGTCAGGTATAATTTCTACTTCGATATTAGCTTTAGTAGTCTCATTCTGTGGGATAATATCCTCTATCGGAGGTACAGTTTGCATTGGTTTTGTCTTTATTTTTAGTTGTACAGATTTATTTGGCAACAACTCGACTCCTTTATTACAGTGGTCTTCAATATGTGGATTTTTGTTGGGGTTTTCAGTATTATTTGTAGATTTTCTGTTATTTTTTGGCCTTTTTTTTCGTCTTCGGGTTCTCCTTCTTCTATCAGATCCACTTGAATTAATATTTGACTGTTTTGGCAATTGATTCATGTAATCAAAATTATATGGATAGTTACCATTTGCGGCAAACAAATCCGTATTAAAATTTTGATTAGGCATAAAGCTATTTAAGTAAGAAGCTATGTTACTATTAAATTCTTTTGGCATATTTGGAAGTTGTTGAAATGATTCGACTGGATAATTATTGTAATTATTACGGGTTCTTCGACATTCGAGATCTATGCAGTTTTCATTTATGTCTAAACATTCATCAACATCTTGACTTAAAATGTTATAATGTGATTTAGCAGCTTCTGTTTGAATTATATTTTGATCAGTTGTATCCGGTTTCCTAGATTTTGATTTGCGATTCGTTTTTGATTTCTTGTCTAAAATATTATTTTCTTTCCACTTTTGCTTCATCATGTTACTTTCGTTTGTATCCAAACTATTTGAACGATTTAATTTCTGCAATAAATTATTTTTTTGCCTCCCACCATATCTTTCATCAATTTCATTTAGATTATTGTCGGAAATATTTTTTTTTCTTTTGTAATTCCTTTTAGATGGTTTATTTTTAACGGTTTTGTTCTGATTTCCAACGTTGTCTCTAACTCTTTTCGAATGATTTGACGTTCTTTTTTCATAACTGTTTTTACACGTACGTTCAACGTTTTGGATTGGATCATTATAATATATACCCGGTTTAAATACGTCTGTGGTCACAAAATTTTGACTTCCTTGTAAAGGTATTTCAGTCATTTCTGTTGGAACGAAAAAATATCTTTGATTGTTAACACACCGATTTACATATTCTTGTGGTATAGTCGCATAATTGCTCATTAGATTGGGATCTATTGCCCTTGGATTAGCTAAACATTGCCTTACATCGATATCACTTTGACCATATATACGAGTATTTGCATCAATAAAATTGCTAGGAACAGAATTTAGTAGCAAATTATCATAATATGCTTTCGGTGTATCTTGGTAAATAATTGGAAGATTTTGATATGATGGCCAACTGTTTTGACGTAATAACTGTGGGTAGGTATCGAACATTTGCGCTATAACTGGTTGGTCATTACTGACGTAGTTCTGTTGATATATAAATGGATATGACTGTAACCCTTGTAAAGGGTTGGATGTTACCTGAAAACAAATAGCACAGTTAATATTATAACTTACAGATTTTGGGTTTAAAAAGTAAACTTAAATCCTGATATATGGATATTGATGTAAAATTATTCCGATTAATATGTCCTCAGAAAAATATGACAAAGTGATGGATAACACACAGTATGAAAATTATCTAAAGTTGGCAACTTACTGTGATATACGCGGTACAAGGTTGTATCAAAAAGTCTTAACTTACCAATATTAACAGACACTTAAAAATAAAAATCGGCTTAAACATTATTCACTATCATTTCTTTTCTGATTACATAAAAAGAAGATGAAATTTCAACAAAATCTCTTCCAAGATTACGTGATAATAAAATAATGTCGTCTTTTAAATATAACGATAGCATTCTTGTATCTTTTATCATATGTTTCAGATCTTGATATAACACGGAGTAGTTTTCTTATTGAGCGTTATGCAATTGTTTTCTATGATTTTAAGTGACAGAAGAATACATTATAATGATAAATGAAGTAAAAAATTTTAACCACGTATGTTGAGAATTATGCAGGCTGATGAGCATGAAATTTGGCATAATTATAATTTGTATGGAGAAGGAGCTCAGAGCTCAGAAAGCAATGATTTGGTTTCTAATCTAAGACAAAGCGTGGTGTTAAGTTTCGCCACTAAACACACACGCAATGGCTCAATTCTGGGCGGAAAGTGGAGAACTTTCTTGACACTAGGTTCTCTCTGACTACTCTGATGTGCAGGATAAAGCGTGAAGCTGTAAAATAAATTAAATTAATCAATTAAACTACATATTTGTATGTAAATATATATTTAAATTCTTTCCATATATTTATTTTACGTATATATTTACAATGTAGTATTTCTGTTTGTAACTATGTATATACTTGTGTATTTATATGTTATGATGATATGTATGAACTATGTTCACCGTTTACCGATTGAACTACTACATCTTAAGGCCTTGCAGAGATCGCTTGTAGCGAAGGCCGCCTGCTGTACATTTTATTTTCTTTGACCATTTTTCTTTTCTGTTTTTCTCAGTAAACATGTGGTGTACAATAAAGTATATTATTATTATTATTATTAAATTTCACATATACTACGCTGTGATTGACACAGTTTTGTATAAAGTCACATAAAAATTGGATTACTTGGTAAGGCAAGAGGTATTTTATCCTATTAGAAGGCTCACCGCCTTATTTAACAATAAATGTAGTGTACGGATATTGACATTTTTAACAAGTACCTTAAGGCATTTAAAAGGGCATTATGTCAACTATGATTTTATCAATATTGTTACTGTTACATTGTATTGTGTCATTGTTGTGTTAACATTGCCTTTTCATTTGTCTTTTGCATCTAATGTTTACCTTTAAGTGGAATTACATTAGTTGTATTACTTTTAATGTCTCAATTTCGGGCTGATAATGGAGAACGGAGTATCTTGACACTAGATTCGTTCTAACTAACCTGCTATGCGGGAAAAGCGTGAAGCTGCAAAAAGCGTAAAGTAGAAGCTAAATTTTATCGAAAGAAGCCAAGCTGGATTTAGAATTGCTCTACACAGCTAATTATACATTGTCATCCAAACTAACCGTGTATTTTTATTAAGCTTGTATCTTAATCAATTGGAGTCAGTCTACTTGTGACCACGGACAACTGTAGTGTTCGAAACGTCGGGTTCTAAAATGTATTTTCGAATACCAATATTATACGCCATTAATCCGATTAAAAATAGTTTCATTTCAAAATCTGTTATTTTTTTTGTGTTAGGCATAAGATTAAATTGTGAAAATACTTTAAAAAATTCATCATTATTTATACGAGATAACCTTTTAAGCAACTCCTGTGTAATAAAATTGAGCCTACAACCTTTCAAGTAACTATGATAAAGACATTTATAGGGTACTATTATTATGTGCTAGAATAACAACAGTAAAAGTAAAACAAATGAAATGACAACGTAAAAAACCTTTTAGCTTGCTAAAGTATATTATATAAGGTTTATAATTTGACGTATGTATGTCACAGATAATATAACGCGAGTGTGACAGCTAAATTTATAGGAATAAAATATTATTTGCAGGTTTACGCTTTTTTCTGCAAAGGAGGGTGGCGTAGAGAGCTTAGTGTCGAGATGCTCCGTACCCCACTTTCCACCCGAATCAGAGACATTATATATTGAGTGTAGTCACTCAACGCTGCACTTTGTTTTGTCACCACAGCTGATAAAATAAACATAATTTAAAATACAATCATTCCCCCGAGTGAGAATCGAACCGACAACCATCGAGTATTTTGTCAGACGCTGTCCCACTGCAATGCGATGGCATCAAAGTAAAAATTCATATCGGTAATTAAAAAAATATAAAACCGCTATATAACTTTTTCCGCATAGCAGCGCCTACCCTAGAAAGAAGCTAGTGTCAAGTCACTTCGTTCTCAGCTTTCCATCCGTTTCATAATGAACATAAAAAGTGGTCGGAACAACGCCTTTTTGTCTAGTAGTCAATACATCGAATAATAAATTCATCGATCGATTAAAACGCTTGGCCAAAGATCGACAGATCAATTTATCAAGTAATCGCAGTGGACTTGACTAAAATTATTAAAATAATTGACATCTTGCCCGTCACATCGCCTTGTTTATATACTGTAAGAAAAGGATAAACATTTATTGTAGGTTTTGACAGAAATAAAATATTAATTTAATACTTGCAAGAGGCTACTATAGTGCAGTGATATTGATAAGAGCGCTGTAATTACCATTAGTTGTGTGTTCGATTCCCAATATGAGAAACGATTATAATTTTTTTTTTCTCCGCTCTGATGTAGAAGACCTGTGTTGAGGTCCAAAAAATAACACATATTGTCTCGAATTCGGACGGAAGTTAGAGAACGGAGTCTCGATACTAACTTGGAGAACGGAGTCTTGATACTAGGTTCTCTCCGACTGCCTCTGTGTTAGTGTGTGCGTGCTTGCTAGCGTGCGTGCTAGCTTGTGTGCGTGCGTACATGGGTGCGTGCGTGCGTGCGTGCGTGTATGTGTATACTTGCAATATGGTGCGATTCTGAAGATTCGATTAATAACCTTAATCTTATTAAGTACCTTTTTCATCCAGTATTAAAGATACTTTATCTAATTTATTTTTTCTGTTTTACGTATGCTTAATAGACAATGTGTATAATTTTTTTACAAATATTATTAATTTGTATGCAGGTGTTCCCTTAGTATGTGTCACGTTATACAAAAGTGTATGTCAAACACATTTATTGTATTACTTTAATGTAGTTCTAATGGATTATTATAGAAAATGCAAGCAATTATAGTATATACAAATTTAAACTATGCTAAACTTCATACTCCGTCTGCACAATTTTCTTAAAAATAAATCCAAAGTTTTTTCTTTATATATTTCATGTAAATCAGGACGTAATTAAGACATTTTGTTTATACAGTTTTATAAATAGCATTTGTAGACAGTTAAAAATTCCTATATAAAAATAACAATAATAATGTAACTAATGACAATCACAGATTATTTTGCGTCTGTCATCCAAGATCAGGTTAATAAAAAAATTAAAAAATATGTAAATTAATAATTTTGTTTTTGCTATCGAAATTTAATCGAAATTTAAATATCGAGTTGAAAAAGATTTTTGTATTGTCATTTTACTTAATAGTTTGTATATTCACTCGAACATCGATCGGATGTAAATAAAATTGATAAAACATAGCTAACATACTAATTGTATTAACTTTTATAAGAACATTACATCTAAGTATGTATAAAATCTTTATTTATCTTTAGTTTATTATTTTTTTTTAATATTATTTGAATTTGTGGTGGTATTTAAATTTAAAAGTAAAAGCATTACACATACGTAGATCTAATAAACTATACTATACCATACTACACTCAACTTGCATATTCGGAGCTCATTAAATGACTGAAAAAACTAAGAATGGAATAATGGGAAATTTACAGTTCATAAAAACTTTTTAAAACAATTATTTACACGTATGTAACGTAAGAAGAACTTAGACATTTTTTGATCATTATTTTTCAATAACAAAACAATAAATTGAACACCTAATATATAAAAATATATGCATCAAAAACAAATGATAAGCAAAATAAACATCACCAATTTAATCATAAATAACTACAACCAAAAATCACAACAATAATTTCTCCAATTCAACTAATATGTTAGTGATCAATTTAATCAAACCTGACAGCAACCCTGAACCGTCTGTCAGGCCTGTCAAGAGCCCTAGTACTAGATTGAGGACTTGGGACACCAATCCCAGTAGAAGTCCTGGAGCTGCTAGTACATTTGACCTGAATAATGATATGAGCACACTTATATAAAGGAAAAGAACTGAAGCCAAATCTGTTAATGTGGCGTATAGCAATGGCAGTGTACATCCGAAATAAGGTAAAAGCGCTGGTGTCAAATTCTGAACGATATTCGACAAGTTGTTCAAATTATTGATAAGATTTATCAAGAATGGGATCAAAAGGCACGCGAGCTGGTTGGCTATTGGAAGAACTGTGGATATTTCATCGAAGGCCAACCGGAGTGCTGATACAGAGTATGCTGGTATCATAGCATAGCTGTTTTGGACCTGTAAAAAATGAAGAAAAAAAAATCTTATCGCCAGTATTTTTGAAATCACTACGTTTGATTAATCAATTTATTTCATAGTTACAGTCAACGTGTTAAAAAGATTAAGATTATTTTTCTTGAATTCTGATTATCTATGTTTTATTAATACGCTTCTATTTGCTTCACCTATATTTATCTATAAATCAAACAAAATGAGAAAAAATTCTACAGCTTTTTGACCTATACCTTGTCATCCGATTTGCTTGAAAGCGAATCCGATGACAATTCAGTAATTTTCATAGCATGAACCATGCCAAGACAACCAATGCAACGATTTTTTAGTCGAGATTGCAATCAAATCGTTGTTTTTTATTTCATTTTGAATTAAAAATTATATACTATTCAATTTCATAATATAAAATTAATTATTTTTTTTTAAATTAAATACTGTAACGTAAACGACAATTTGAGCGAAAAGTTATCAATTATTGACAAGAGATCACAATATCATTTGAAACAGACAAATATATTTTACAAAAACCAAAATATACGAACCAAACATAACAATGCAAAACACAAAGCGATTTGTAAACGCATTTTGACTCTTTCAACAAGAACTTTAATTTTCTTAAACTATTGTTTAAGGTTTTTATAAGCGATCGCTATCGTAATTATGTAAAAATGAAATACACTATCTCATGTATGATGCCATTGTTTTAAGATTATAGAGAAATAGATAAAGGTTGTGGTATTAAAATGGAGCAATTTTGGTAACTGATGCCAGGAAATTATTTCATGGATAATAATTTGTTTCGCAAACGTTCAGAACGGAGTGTCTTGAAATTATTTCTAAAAGATATTTCTAAGAACATACAGTAGATGGGATATTTTCTTTATTTCTTAGGCTAAGCAGTCAAGGCCGTTGTGATGCAGTGGAACAGTGTCTGAATACAATGAGATCGGTTGTGGGTTCGATATCCACTTGAAGTTATCATTATTATATTTAATTAATTGTGAGTATTTTTTGTATGTAGATTTTATATATGTATTATGTATGCGTGTATAATATGTATATAAGTACATCTTAAGAATAATTTATTTATTTTGTTGTTTGTTCACATTATGCCATTTTTAATTTGCTATTTCCTATGCCTTAAATTGGAAGAAATCGCTACATTAGCGGTAAGGTCGCCTATTGTACACGATATGAGTATTCTTGTACTTTGTATATTCTTTTGTTTTTCATTTCGAATGTATTTTTTATTTATTTTCCGTTTTTATTTCTATTTGTCGATGTACAATAAAGAGCTTTTATTATTATTATATTACTTTCATGTCAACACACAATATGTAAGTGGAGAATGGTGTGTCTTAACAGCCGGTTCTATCTGACTATATGGGCAAGATGTTAAGCTCAAAAAAACTAAATACATTGATAGTATTGTGTCCAAAACCGAAAATTTAATATATAATAAAACGTTATATTTTTATGTGTTTAGCTCTTTTCTTAATAATTTTAACTAAATCATATTAATTTTACCTATCAATCGATTTATTTAAGAACATGCCACGAATACAGAATGTTGTTGTATTTGTATATAGTAAATATGTAAAGGAAGTATTTGTATTGATTTGAATTGTTACACTAACAGCTACAGTCAGTTCCCGTGTCAATCGATAGACCGGTACTGGTACATACGCACTCAGAGTACTCAAGGACATACTAGTACAGACGCACCCACAGTACTAGAACACGGTACTTATCATTAAAATTGATCAAATATAAGAAATTATTGAAGAAATATTTGTTAGATGATTATTATTAATGATTTGAATAAATTCAAAAAATATTAAGGTTCGTAAGGGTAAAAATATTAAATATAACATTTGCCCCAGGCACTGACCCAAGCTTCTTTTTATACAACGCAATAGGCACCCTGAATGCCTCGCACCACGAATACACGGAATGCTAAGAAGTTTCCTGTAGACAATGAAATCAATAACATCTTATTGTTTATTTGTTTTTATTTTAGATTTTGAACACACAATTACATTCATTTTATATTCAGGTTGAAATCCTTACTTTGAAATCTAAACCGATGTACTCAGAATTAGGTAACAACAGGTGGTATATGATAAGATATTAAAAAAATATATATATTAACGCAATATTTTTGTATATAACAAGGTAATTTATTGATTCATTATAAAATAAACGATTGCTTTGGATCTAGACTCATTTTTGTGGTAAATATATTTTTTACTTAAGAATGAAGTTTACTATCGCATTATTAGTCGTAGCTGTTTGCTTGTTGACGGTGAGTCTACATTTATATATAAAAAATAATTTTTTCACTAAGTGTTGGTTACAAAAATTAATTAAACATATTATATTATTTAAAGTAAACGGTGTAGCAGGATATTATATTATTTAAACAAGAAGGAATTATTTCGTAAATTGCAACATTTTATCAAAAGCTTGCCTTTTATAGGCAAGTCATCACGTATCATATAATATAATATTTTCCAAGGTTAATTTAAATATAATAAATTATTTTTACAGAATCCAGTTACCGCAACAAATGTCCAACTTCCAGCAGTTTACCCATTAGTGAATATACTCTTGCCACTTCTGAATAACGTATACAATTTGCTTCTGTCACTTCTGTCCATTTTCGATACCCTTCCACCAGCTATCAGCAGTCTCATCCCAGTAGACCTGTCTGCTCTGGAAACTTCTTTACTGAAATTATATTCTCAAGCTTTAGCTATAGTCAATTTCTTAAGATCCTTGCCAGAATATGCTACTGGGGCCAATCCAAAAACTCCATCTACTAATGTCGCAAATATACAAGGACTCCTTACATCGCTGGTCTCAGCGATCACGGATCTCGCTGATGATGTACTGGTTGGTATTGGTGGTGGTCTGCTACCAGGTATTCTTCAGCTCGTCGTTTGCGCTGTGCAAGCCCTGCTTAGTTTGCTACTTTAATGATATGGACGTTGAGAACCTCACGTGTTATAGATGAAGAAATTTTTGTGTTATTTAATAAATTGTTATTAAAAAAGGTTGAAGTACTTTATGTTTGTTATATAATCCATCACTTTAAAATTTACCATATCCTTAAAGGAACTAGAGGCCATTATGGTGCAGTGGGACAACGTCCGACTGTAAAGCGATTAGTTGTGTGTTGGGTTCCCACTCGGTAAATGGCTATATTTAAAACTAGCGACCCGCTCGCGGCTACACCTGCCTAACTAAATAACTAACTAACTAAGTAAAGTTATAAGCTAATTTAATAAACAGTTATTTTATAGCATTTGTACAAAATTTAATTGTTCTAATATTTTTATTTATAACCCGATTGAAATAAAATAAACAAATAATAAATGCTAACATACACACATAAACGTACAGACAATCAGAAAAAAAAATTATTATGTTGGATAACTATTACATTGATAAATGCTCTCAATAATAATTTTTTCCGACATCTTCCATGTACAGACAGCGGTCAGTTACATTTTTTATTATATGGAAGGAAATGATAATAATATAATCTGTATATACAAATGAAACGAGTTTGTTAAAACTCGAGAACGGCTAGGTCGTTTTGACAAATTTTGGTTTCAAAATATTTGTAGAAGTCCAAAAGGTGTAAAAGGTTAGTAAACAAAAAGGAATTGCACAGATAACAGTAAAAAAATACTATTTTATTTTAACGTACAACCTGCACGTACCTGACCAACAGGATATGCTCGGAAATTAAATAAAGTAAAATTTGGCCACATTAATTAGCATCTCTGTAGAGAGATTTTCATTAATTTTTGCAACTTTCTTGTAGGAATGGTAGGCAGCAGCTTCATTTAATAATTATAATAAAAAGCAACTGATCGCTGTCTGTACATGGAAGATATACAAAAAAAACCATTATTTGACATTATACATTATCAATATAATTTATCAATATAATAAAAACCAAAACAATGATTTTTAATTCTCTTTTCTGTTTGCCTGTTCATCTGTGCGTTTGTGCACGCTAATCTCAAAAACAACTAAGGCGATTTAAATGCAATTTTGACTATTGTATTTTGGTAAGCTTCCTTTAACATTTTGTGTTTCTTTCATTTTAATAAGTCCATAAATAAAAAAGTTACAATTACCAAAATATAAACTTAAGCAAAGTTTATGATTTAAGTGAGAACGCAGGCAAGCAAAATTAAATAGTTTAGTCGTGTAGTTTACGCAGATGAAGCCGAAAGTGAGTCGCTAGTTAATAAAAATAATCATTTAATAAGACGACATACGAATAATGACAAAGTATAAGAAATTCTACACAGCCGAATGTAGAACATATGGCTTAGCAGATTGCTAGTACGGTTTCCAAGAGGCACAGGTTCGAATTCCGCTGCGTTCAAATTTTTATACATTTTCTAAAAAAAGTGTAAGAACAACAAATATGTTATATATACATAAATTTGTCATACAATATAGATTATATGGAGAAAAAGCGTAGATAGCCTATATTATTTTTCATATGTAATAGAATTACATTAAAATAATATAATAAATATTACACATTACAATGTGTTTTACATACACTTTTCTATAAAGTGCTACTGATACATCACCTATGTTACTCATCATCTGGTCTAATAGTCAGTAACTTTAATTATAAATTTTAATTTTATATAATTCAAATTTACAAGCACCACGTTCAGCCAGGTACATTAATTGTACCATAATTACATTGCCTAGTAAAACCCCTAATATTTTTACTTCATAATTGGCTTTTCCTTCTTTTATTACATTACTCTAGGGATGGGAAACTTTCGACTCATTCGCATTTCACATTTGGAGCGCTTCGTTCCTTAATGAAAGTTAAAGATATAAACTCTAAATCTTCACTTTAAATGGGCCAAGTTTCCTTCTCTCGAAACCATTTTCACGTATCCTCTTATTTTCTTGTTAGTTTTACGATGCTAAACTTATCTATATATCTTTTGAAGTAATTATATCGATTTTTTTATCGATTCAATTGAAGCGCAGTTGGCAAGCCTTTGACAGCAGGCGATAGTGGTGGATCCACTCTGAGGAATTATTATATTAAAATAATTTTCATTTCTCTGCTCTGGTAAGTTGTTCGCGGCGTTGAGTTCCGCCACAAAGGAATGCAATTTCTCGAATTATGGCGGAAAGTGGAAAATGGTGTATCTTGATACTAGGTTCTATCTAGGTCATGCTATGCGGGATAAAGTTTGAAGATGAAACAATATATATATTTAATCCGATGTCGTCGATTAGGGATAAAGTTGTTTAATCTTGTTGTAGTTTTATATATATATATATATATATATATATATATATATATATATATATATAGGCACACATATATATTTTTGGCACACATGTGAAAATTGACAGAGATGTACTCATTTCTTATACTCACTGATCGTACAAAGTGAAGGAGATTAAGTTGGAAGGCACACCTTGGCTAGGTCGGGAATAATGCCAGGTACAAAATGTACTCATAACATCGCAGACGAAAATCACGGGGATTACTTAGTTATAAAGTACGTACTTATAAAGTATATTTGCACATTTTCTCTGTATAAACTTTTACTATGACACATTTCATATTCTCCCATCCGCGTAATTTTCGTGACAAGGGGTCTGAAGTTTCTCCTTAATGTACTAATATAATTATAATTATTTCCTTTTTTTCGTTCGCTCTGGTAACTAAGCCAAAGCGCGGCGTTGAGTTCTGCCACTGAACACGCAAAAAGAAACACGCCAAAAATTAGTTTCGCGTAATTCTGGTCGTTCTGCTGCGGACATCTACGCTGGTTTAAGCTATGAAAATATTGTGTTTTATCGCTTCCCGACACGTGTTCAAGTTTTTATGTAAAATGGACTAGACTAGACGAATAGATATAGATCAAGCTAGCATTGTAATATTTTTTTACTCGTATATTTGACGCTAATAAAAACGAATCAAAAAGTAAAACATTTTTATTATAAACCCACGACGATTACAATGTAATTGAAAAAAGGATAAAATAATTAAAGAACCTACAACTTAAAGAGTTTATATAACGAGACGACGGGGTCGGCACTTTAAAAACCGGACTTAAAAAACTACTAAGTTTTGGAGATATATGGCCACAGTGGTTTGCACGCGAAATGCTTACTGCAGCGCCCTCTGGTGAGTTGTCACGATAGCACATATCTAAAGACATGCACAAATGAAACCCGAATCTATCACTGAAAATCGCAACAAAATTGAATTAATAGTTTTGGAGAAAAGTGGCAACATTTGTTCTTCAAACAAAAAAAAAACAACCTCTCACCCTAAACACATATAGTGTCTCCCTACGTCGAGGTTATATAATATATTTTTCAATTTCCTAAGTGTGTGAATCATACTTTAAAAAAATTGAAAACAGAACTTGCTAATTACTTAGTTATAATTTTATTTAACGACCGCGTTCTTACTTAAATAACAAACTTTCCTTGAATTATTTACAATTTAAATTGTTGTAACTTTTTTGCTTATGAACCGATTGTAATTAAATAAACACTAAACGTTAAGGGAAGCTAACCACAATACAATAGTCAAAATTGCATATAAATAGGTTGGTACAATCGGTCATATATAAATCGGTGACAGATAAACGGTATAATAACGGTAAAATTGTTTTGGGTTCTATTACATTGATAAATGCCCCTAATAATATATTTTTTTCATATATCTTCCATATACAAACAGCGATCAGTAACATTTTAATTATATGTATAGATATGAGCTAAGCTATGGAATTCTAAAACAAAAATATATTTTAGTATATGTACCGTATATACATACACATGCATTTAGTGAAAAGCTATTATTTTAATATTACAAAACGACACTCATTTTACATTTTATTCGACACTCATTTTACATACTATTTAACATTTTATTTTGTTGTTTTATAGTTCTCCGAATGGGGATCGAACCCAACAAATCGCATTTAAAATAAGACGCTGTACCGCTGCGTCACAGTGGCCCTAATCATAATCATATAAGTATATCAATATAAGTTGTATATAAATAAGTTATTAGCTATTGAATTATTACGAAGGTCAAAGTTATATAAATAGAAAAGGAAAACAAATTCACTTAAGGTACAGGCCTTAGCCAACGTATGGGAATAGTGTCGGACCGTGAACGAGCGATCAATGAATTACGTCATAGGAGCAAAGTGCCCATTCATTGTGGCGAAGTTTGAAATTTTATTTATAGAAATAATGAATATTCGCATTTCTAGTCAGACGCTGTTACAGTGGGCCACATATATGGGCTGTATAAATAATATTGTTTTTTGTCCTCCAAAACACATTCACGTGTTGGCACCCTACAATAAAACTTTCTTCTAACACGCAAAACGCAATATATCTTCGTATTGACAGGTTGTATCAATAAAATATATTACTTTAACATATTTATATGTACTGGTAGACCCGTTGTACAATTCAAAGTATATGACAAACACGCGGTAGTGTGTAATATTTATTTTCTTATACATACTATAATAGCTGTTAAAAATCTGTTTGTGACGTCATCACGGCCACTCCGCTTAACCAATTGTGATGAAATTTTATATAGAGATACTTGAGGGTATTGGAATAAATATAGGTTACCTTTTAAATTTTTTTTAGGTTTTCCAGGAAAATCATTGTTTTACAAAAAGGCCGCCGAAAAATAAGAAAGAGTACATCACGTCAGGAAACCCACGAGCCGGTTGCTAGTAATAAATATTAGCTTTCTACACTACATTTCTATATAAACTTTAACTATGCCAAATTTCATACCCATAGTTTTCATAGAAACGGGTACAAAGTTGTTGTTTTTTTTTTCAAATGAACAAAGAAACAGCAGAGCCAAAATTTAAAAAGCTGCATATAAATGTGTAGTGTTACAAACAAATGTTATAATAAAGCTTATAATAAAGCTTATACACTCGTAGTCTATTTATCTTTTTAATTTTATACTTGAATAACCATTGTATTGTTTTGGTGGATATTACAAAGGATAAAAGCACAGCGTAAAGTAGATTCATTTACTTTTTGTAAAGAATGTCCTAAAACTGAAGGAATTCATTTGAAAAAACTGAAATAAAGCCGCAAATAGTGATGTTTGCGCCTATTATAAATAAAAACTTGAGAAAGGTTGAGGCGATCGTGGCGAAGTTGATCGTGGCCGTGGGACAGCGTCAGCAGGTTGGTTGCGGGTTCAATTCCCACTCGAAGGATTTTTTTGAAATGAAAAAAATAAAAGTTGTATTTGAAATATTTTCATTTGATTCCTCTAGTACCCTAATCGCGGCGGTGAGTTCGGCCACTCTCACCACTTTTTTAAATTAAATTTACATGACACATCCTTTTAGTAACTTCATATAAATTTCGAATTACAGAACACTTGGATGCTTTGCAACAGGTGCATGTTCGAATTTTTTTAAATAATATTTTTTATAAACAGTACATACTGCTGTCATTTTCAAATTTATCCTTCTGTTATCTTAACAAATGCTATTTTATAATATTTTTTTATATATGTATTTCACTTGATAGAGTATTGCAAGTTTGTATTTAAATCTATAATTAATTTTAAAACATACAGAGTTAAAGAAGCTATAATCCTGTATGTTTTGAACTCGGCATTTCGGCATTTATTAAATTATAAATGGTACTAAAATTTTCTATTTACAATTCACCTATAATCAATATTTAACTTAAAAATATACGATAACTAATTATTTATTCGAAGATTAAACAGTGAAGACCGGAAATTGTTTTTAACGTGTTTGTTTTAAAGGGGTGGTAAGGCGAAGTTATATTGTTGTAATGCGACTAAGACGCAACAGCTGTATTTTAATATTACCACAAGCTATATGTGAATGTAGCTTTATTTTATGTAAAAAATGACACATTGAAATCAATTAAAATTGTTAGTTAACAAGGCTGAAATTATATCTAGAAGAGATCTAATTTTAAGCAATCTTTATTTCCTGACACAATTGTTGGGAAGCCAAAGCATTTTATAATTACGTATGTTTTTATTTGCTTTATTTTTTTTTTTTTTTATTATTTTTTTTATCAAATATGCCATTTTGTTCATCTTTGGCAAACGTACTGTTTATTCTCATTTCGAAACTGGGCTGCTGAGATACACTTCTAACATTATATTTTTGGAGTATAGTTACCATTTTGGTTAGTGTATGGTCTATATTATACCTTTTGTTTTATTGTATTTTGATAATTTTGGATGCTTATTTCTGAATGGGTCAAGACCAATGGGGTCTTCAGGATAATTTAGAATACGGTATTATATCGACCCAAGTGTCAAGGTATATTAAAAAAGCTCACAATCACACAGACAATCCTTCCAAAATCAGCCAAGACTACTTTCATGCAGTTTTAAAGTCAGCTTTTTGAAACTTATGACCTTTAAAGAAGATTCTAAAGCCAATAATATACATATATAAATATAATGTATAGCTTATAAAAGCTGCAAGTATGAACACGTCATTGTGCTCACACCCCTAGTCATGCGCATTGCGAGCTCTGGTATGGATCTCATTCGAAACCTACATTCAGTAGCGGGCAGACGACGAACAGGTAAGCTTCTCTCTCTTCATTACTAGAATATAAGAAATATATATAGATATATATAGACGGCCGTTACTATATCATTATAAACTAGAACTTTCATATAGTTCATTTATATGAAAAAATATATATATTTTGAATAATTCTAAGAAAATGTTGGACGTTTTCAATTATGTCCTATTGAAGTTATACCTTTGACATTTAGGGATAAGTAATTGTTTTATTCGGTAATTGGTTTTGAATTTTGATTTTAGTCTTTATATTAGATCTGTATGTTAAATATTATATAATTGAATGTCGCATTTTTAAACTACTTTGCGGGAACAATTGTGAAACTGTAAAAAAACTTTTTGTTTAAAAATTTTTATTCAATTTTCATTACGGAAATTTATTAAACTCTGTTCCTTGCAATAAAATACTAAAAATATATAATAATCACTTAATTATTTTCATATTGTAAAAATATTTATCATATCAAAAATTGTTTGATGTAAAACTGAAATAAGTTCGAATATTCGAACATATGACCTACATCAAATATGCCTCAATCAAGTGTTTTAGGTCATTAGATCTTTAATTATATCTATTTTTGTTTTAAAAAAAGTTAGAAGTTAGAAGAAAGAACTTTACCTATGAGAATATTTTCGTTTTAAGTAAAACTATTTGATCCTGATTTATTCCTATCGTTTGGTACTTGTAAATACATTTCCCTTTGCTTATCTAAAACATTAAAAACATTAAGCAGGAAAAAACTCCATGAACCAAAAATGATCCATAGAGTATAAGAATTAAATTTTTAAACCAATATTTTATTGTAACATATCGTTTGAGAACAAAGAGGACATAAATATTCTAACCTATAGATTGTTTAATAAATAAAAGAAATGTACATAACATGCATACCTGACCCACTCTAAACGTGATGGTTGGGGGTTCGATCCCCACTTCAGAGGAATTTTTATGAATTCTGCCACTGGAACACGCAATGTCTGGAATTCAGGTGGAAAATGGAGAAAGTAGTTTCATAAAAATAGGTTCTATTTGATTACCGTTATGCGGGAAAAAGCTTGAAGTAACCTTATATACTATACAAATACACGTGATCGCTTTTTCAACATTAATTTCCCACATAGCAGGCTCCGCTCCGTTCTCCACTTTGTATTAGATACCACAGCGGAAAATTGTAAATAATTTAAATATAACATTCGAGTGGGGATCGAACCTACAACCAATCGCATTTGCAGTCAGGCGCTGTCCCACTGCGCCACGAAGGCCTCATGTTTCGCGCATTTCTTAGAAAACTTTCAGCCAACATCGCAGTTGCGCAATAATAATATTTTTAGCTTTACTTTATCGATTGAAATTTATTCGTAAACTAGCGTGAGTTGATACTAACAGCAAAAAATGTAACAAGCGTATAAGAATTATCATTATATTACGAATTTGACGTAGCTCGATGAGAACGTATAGCTTAATTGGCTCGACCACTTGCAGTGAAAAGAGGTGCAGGTTTGAATCCCGCTGCGTTCAAATTTTTATACGTTTTCTAAATATATAATTTTCAATTTCCTATGTTTGGAAATAATACTTTAAATAAAATATTTAAGATACTTTAAATAATCGGCAAACAACTAAGTGAGTTTTCATAAAGATCTAAAACAAAAAGTACACCTAAGTCCACTCGAAATGGGGTACTTATTTGACTCTTAAAATATAGCGTATAAGCACTTTAAAGTTTTTCCTTAGTAAATTTTAAAAGAAACTATTTTTTTGAATTATTGGAGAAGAACTATTAAGTAATTCTTATTTTTTTATTAAAAAAACCGTTTCGTCTACTATACCCGCTCTAACACCAGCATCAAAATTTATTTTTTTAGTTTCATTACCTTTTCTTTGTAAACTACAAACTACAACCTTTAGTAAAACAAAGCGTGGTGCAGCTTTGAGTTGCGCTACTCATTCCAATGTCTCAATTTAGGGCGAAAAATGGAGGAATATTATTCAAATAGTTTGTTACAAGCACTTTCGAATCGTACTTTCTAGGCGAGCGTGTATCACTGAGACCACGTCAACCACGCCACCAGGCTGGGTGTGGTCAAACGTAAGCCTATCTATCATACGCAAACAAAAAGAAAAAATGTAATCTAAAAATTTCAGTATAGGAAGCTGCCACCAACTTGAAAAGCAATTCTGCTGAGAAAATACTGTACATCCTTCACCTCCACATCTCATTATCTCGAAATCCCTAGCGGGGTAGTTAGAGAGGACGGAACGCCAAACGCTACGTCCATGCATACTTCTTTCGCCTTGTCCACTGTCATCCTCTGGGGGGTCGTTATGCTTTTTACGTGCCCTTCCTCCAGTATCATGGGTACTGTGTTCTTGAAGGTCAACCGAGGTCTCCTCCAGCCTCTCTTATCGCTAGCCTATGCCTCATATATATTTTTATCAATCTTTCATCGCTCATCCTCTGGACGTGCCCAAATCACCTAAAGATGTTCTTCTTTATTCTTCCTGGTACATTCGGTTTCTTTTCTTGTACTTGGTTTTCAATATCTGAATAATAAGTTTTTAAGTAATAATAACTTAATATGTATGTGGGTGGAGTGGGATGATTTGGAAAAGATACTTCGAAACCATGTTATTAAATTGCCAGAGGCAGCAATTAATATTCAACTTCTTAAAAGGAAGTCTTACAAAGTAAATTTGTTTATTCAACATTTTTTGGGTACTCTATAATAGGCCTTCAATTGGAATTTGTTTTACTAATTGGATTTGTTCGGAGAAGTTGTCGAAATTTGGCGATATTATATATATATATATATATATATATACACTCACTCTGTTCACTCTGTTTTCCACTAACTAATACAATACAATTTATTTCATTTTTTATTCAGGACAGTTACAAATAAGGACTGAGTTTATATGGCACTTTTTAAATTAATTGTTTATTTGTACAGCAAACCATAAAACAATTAAAGTTTGTTTTAAAATGTTTTTAAGATAAGAAAATATTAAGGATAAGATCAAACTATAATAAATACGGTTTTGATTACACAATGAAGCGGCACTAACTTACTACAGTCTTATAGAAAGTTTAAGTAAAGCGGATTAACTAAGTAAGTGACAATGCGAGCTTAAATTTTGACAGATTTTGATTAAAGATCTTCAGAAAGTTTAGTATTTAATTTATATAAAAAAAAAGTTGTAATAAGCGTATAAAAAGTTCGACGCAGCTGGATGTGGAACGCATGGATTAACGATCAGAGTGCTTGGACGGTTTCCAAGAGGCGCGGGTTCGAATCCTGTTGTCTTCAAAATTTTAATACTTTTCCTAAATATGTTTCTCAACTTATTTTCTTCGTTCATTTTGAGTAAATAACTAGTGACTGATTCAGATGATCACATCCTTAACCTTAACCGACTTAAAACATTCAGAAGTTATACCTTATCGACTATATCGTTCATACTAATCTACTAGCGAAATAAAAAAAAGACTCAATGTTACCGGTAGCTTACTAAAATACAATAGTCAAAACTGCCTTTAAATTGGTTTACGCATTTTCGAGATTAGCGTGCACGAACGCACAGACAAACAAAAATATTTTATCTCCCAATATTTTTTTTTTTATATCTTCCATGTACAGACAGCGGTCAGTTATATTATATGTAAAGATAATATATTGATACTCGTATAATACAATAAAATATTTTATTGCCTTAGGATCAAAATGGCTGCCAGTGCGTTACTCCTGATCGCCTGCTTGAGCTCCGCCCACGCGTGGGGAGGGCTGTTCAACCGGTTCAGCTCGGACATGCTGGCCAATTTGGGGTACGGAAGGTCTCCATACCGCCACTACCCCTATGGGCAGGTAAGTAACTACAGGCTTAATTTTAACGGTCACTACTTCAATTCTTAAGTTTCCAAAAAAGTTGATGTTAAATAACGATAATTTGATCAGAAAATTAGCTGCTGAGCTGTCACAGCTCTTGGATAGTATCCAAGCGGCGCGGGTTGGAATCCCGCTTCGAAATTCATATAACATCTAAAAATGCACCAAAAACCGTATTGCCAGTTATTTTCAAAACTAAACGGGTGAATTTTGCCTATGTAAATAAATAAAATTGGATAGTCTGCTAGTAATATTAAAATAATAGCATGGTACATATACATTACATGTACATATATTTTTACATTTTTGGTTTATGTATTCCGACCAATCTCCAGAATGGCTGGATCGATTTTGATGGGGCTTTCACTGGCTGTCAGCTGATATAAGGAGTATGTAATTATTTTAACATTTAACGCGGCACATCTATCTATCTACATATGATTTAAGAAAGTCATGTTTGAAAAAAGTCGCGTTTTTGAATTTGTCTTCATCCGGAATAGGATAATAAATATTAAAATATAACAGTCGTAAATAAAAAATATTAATAAAAAACATCGATCTAGCAGTTCATTTCTTCTGTTTATTTCTTCTATTAATATTCGTTTGTTGTGATAGTGCAATCAAGCACTTGCTCAATTCTTTATTAAAGAAATTCATAAGTTACTCTTAAAATAAATGTTTAAATAAATTATTATATATTTTTTTTGTATTAATATTATTTTTACCAAATATACAGATTTTTTAAATTGAGACCATATTTATATAAAAATATTGATTGAGCTTGAAGAGACACATATAGAGGATAAGGCTTATATTATATTACTAGCGACCAGCTCGCCGCTTTGCCTGCGTAAGCTACACGACTAAACAACTATTTCGTTTTTACGCCCGCCCGCGGTCTCACCTAAATCACTTGCTTGAATTTATAATTTAAATGTTTGTGGTTTTTTTATTTATGAACCGATTGAATTGAAATAAACACTTAATGTTAAGGTAAGTTTACCACAATACAATAGTCAAAACTGCATTTATATCAGTTAAATCGTTTCTGATATGAGCGCGCACAAACGCTTACATCTGACGCTTTCCCACTGCGACACAGAGGTATTTTTGTTAAATGTTTATAATATTTACATAACTATACCACTCAAAATTTCTTGCTTCTTGTTTAAAATTTAAGAAAGTCGTTTTCATACTAAAACAGGGGTCAAATTAAATTAGCGCAAAAAAATTGACTAAAAGAAAAGCTTTTGTACCACACATGTTGATAGCTTAAGCGTATTAAGTTTTCTTCTACAAAGTACTACGGTTTTAACGAGATTTTCTAATAGAAATGAAAATTTTAAATATACTTTTAATTCTGATGACAATTCAATTATATATAATCGCCGCCGTAACAAAATGGCGGCGTCCATATTTCTGAACAACCCACCCAATATATCTATATTGGGTAGGTTGTTTCATCAAATTTTATCAAATAAGAGGGCTTAACTTGTAGAATATAATACACTATCACAAAATTCAAATCCAAGATGGCCGCCATCACAAAATTAAAGCTTGTTTTAAATATTTATTTAAAATCTACTCTTCTAACACGCTTTTATTTTATCTATCAACCAATTTACAAAAACAAAATTTGACATCGCTGTATTGACCTACTCTTGAATTCTGATTCTCGAAATTCTGGAAAATTCTTAATTATGACGCTCCGAACATGCCTGAGAAAATAAATTCTATCTTTCCTTAGATAGCTACCGAAAGATGTATTAAACAAACAAAACACATAATATCTAAATTGACAGATAAGTTAAATTATTTGACGTTCAAAAAATTAAGCATGTATTTTCTTATATTAAATAAAATTATTTGACTCTGACTTTGACGAACGATTTTTGTTTTAACAAAGTTTCCAACTCGTTCTTCTGTTAACTTGTCAAATGTCAGTTCCATCAATGCTTTTCAATTACGATGTTTTTACGTTTAAATAAAAAATATTTGTTACCGCAAATACAGGCCATAAATAAAACAATAAAATGAGGATTCAAGACGTAATAAACTTATAGGGGTTTTGAAAAAGACATTTAGACAACGTACAAAAATTTGAACGCAGCGGGATTGGAACCTTGAAGCCCCTTTAAAAACCGTAAAAAAGATTTTATAAATAGTATTCTGTCTTGCTGAACGATTATTCGTAGAATAATCTTTGGGTAACAGAGATTTGTAAAAATCTCTCTACAGAGATGCTAACAACAAAAATAAGTTGTAACAAGTGTATAAGAATTTCGACTTAGAACGCATAGCTTAGCGGTCAGAGCGCTTGAACGGATTTCAAGAGGCGCGGGCCCAAATCCCGTTGCGTTCAAATTTTTATATGTTTTCTAAATATGTCCTTATGAATTTCCTGTTACAAATATTATATTCTATTTTTTAGTCCGTCATACTTTGTTCTATCGCATTTTAGTCATGTGCGTAACTAAATGCCGCGCTTTTTCTTGGCGGAAAGTGGAAATGAAAATAATTAAAGTTGGTAAATATAATCGATGGCCCGAGTGGGGATCAAACCCACAACCATCGTGTTCTATTGCGCCGCGATTTTAAAATATGAGCTCCAAATTTATTTTAATAAAATTATTTATAACTTATTATGCCACGAATATATTTGGCAAAGACTAAAGTTAAAACAGGTGCGCCTATGTGCGTATATTAGTGTTTATCTATATATAGACGTGTTTCATATTCTACACGCCTTATTTCGTTTTTCACATTTCCAAGCGATTACTTTCAACCCCTGTGCGTCGGTACGTAAAGGTCACATACATCACATTTAACATGTGTTTAGTGACATTTTGATTTTGTGTAAATATTATTTTATCTTTTCTTAAGCTTCACGTTTTTTTATCTTAATAAAAGGGTAGGCAAGGAGAAACTAATATCAAAACACTCCTTTTCCCACTTTCCGCCTCAATTTAAAATATTGTGTATTGGGTGGCGTAATAATAATCATAGTCATACCTCAGCAGCGAAATTAAAATAATTTAAATATAACCATTCTCCCAAATAATAATCAAATTTGCAACCAATTGCGTTAACAAACAGACGAAGTACCACTGCGCTACGTTAGCCTCTAATATATATAAAGACGTGAAGGGAAAGCTTTAGTTACGTTTTTACGAAAAACAGGGCGGACCAAAAAGAATATACGTATTTCAAACTGATATATATAGTAAACTATCGATATTAGCGGTGTGCTGCGGATATCGGAAAAACAAGTACATCGTCTAGTTTGTGTCTATACCCGCCAGATGTCAGTTGTGCTTGGTTACAATGACGTATTCACAGTTCAGTTGTTGTAAAATGGCTACGCCACAGCACAAAGGCTTTTGTATTCTTGAGCTTGCGAAATGTAATTCCGTGATAACAATGTAAACGTTTCCGGTTGAGGTATCAAATTGATCCTCCGAATGCATGGAACATCGTAGATGGTGCCGTCAGTTTGTTGACACGGGTTGTGTATGTAAAGGAAAGAGTCCGGTCCGCCCTCGTGTATCTGAAGAAAATGTCGCATGGATTCAAGTTGCTTACAAATGTAGCCCTTCAAAATTAACACCTCGTGCTAGTCGAGAAATTGCAGCTGCCTATTTCAACAGTTTGGCGTGTATTGAGACGCAGGTTCGTTATGAAGCCAAGTTACAGCTGTTACAGGCTCTGAATAATGATGACAAACATAAACGTGTGGAATTTAGTGGCCAGATTCAGGATGTTATGGACAACGATAACAATTTCTTAGAACGGATCGTGTTCAGTGATGAAGCACGTTTTCCCCTTAGTGGGTAGGTGAAGAAACAGAATGTTAGAATTTGGGGCCGACAGAACCCACATGCGCAAATAGAACATTTTCGAGATTAACCTAAGGTGAATTTGTTTTGTGCTATATCCTGCTTATCTGTTTAAAGCCCTTTTTTCTTTGGAAACACGGTTAACGGTCCGCATCTTCATATGTTGCAAAAGTGGTTGTTTCCGAGACTGGACAAGCACAAACTTATTTTTCAACAAGACGGGACACCCCCTCACTGGTGTCATGAAGTTCGTCAGTTTCTGAATGAAACTCTTTAGGTCGACAAAGAGCTGACGACTCAGCAGTTTTCAGCTGGCCTTCACGGTCATTGGATTTGACACCGTGTGATTTCTTCCTGTGGGGTTTCATCAAGGATAACGTCCTCTACTACCACAGAACCTCGATGAGTTGAAGAACCGTATCCGTACTGCCATTATATCAGTGACACCGGACATGCTTAGGTCGACTAAGGCTATGGCAGGAATTTGAGTATCGGTGTGATATTGTTCATATCGCTGGTAGAGGACATATTGAACACCTGTAATCTAAACTAGAGAGTTTCATAAATATGTGTCCCAAGTTCCATTGTAGCATGTCTTACAGTTTATTAAATATATCAGTTTGAAATACGTATATTCTTTTTGGTCCGGTCTGTATATTCGAATAATCTAATATTTAATGTAACAATATATTGAATGTAGAAAAGACATTAAAAAATATATATTACACAGATCATGTGCCATGTCCTTTTGTATAAAACTACAAGCACAAAGTACATTACGTTACTAAAGTACATTACGAGTAAATTAACAGAAATACGTTTTAGAATATTTTCTCTTTATCCTGGTCGTCCTGGCAAAAATACCAGGTTTATATCGATAAATCGATATTTTTGCTAAACATCGATGTGATCGATTATTTTACATGATGTATTATTTTTTTTATTTATATTGCTATATTGTTCACATCGTATCCCACTGTTAATTTTCTTTTCTTATAACATAAGGTTACTTGTAAGAAATCGCTATTTTATGAGAATGCCAATGTCACCTATACAATATCACTGCGAATGCGACAATGTCACCTGTTGTACATTGTTTTCTTTTACTCTGAATTTTTTTTTTTTTGCCCTTTTACCTTTACACCTTATTTATCCTCTTTTTCTTTTTTGAGGTGTTCAATACATATTTATTATTATTATATAATAGAATCATTGTATATTATAATGTTCTCATATCGATGTTAAGTTTTCATTAACATCAGGGTATCTGTGTTAGTGATCAGTAGATTTTAATAAAAGCTATCTTTTTGAAATGAAACTATTTTAAACGGATTAATCGCGTATAGTTTTGGTATTCGATAATATATTTTTAGCTATCTTTTGATAAAATCATTGATATTACGATAGAAGTGAAACCTGTGGATGTATCAAGAGAATGTAAATGATTTATAATAATATTGTTAATAAAATTAAAATTACTTTTTTATTATCATATTTGATTCGGATCGTAATTGTTAAACTCGGATCTATTTTTGTATCAAAAATTTATTGCAATTGTTAAGAAATATGATTTTTTCAAAATAAGTCGTGCAAGTGAGAATATAATATTGTTTTTTGAAGACGTAAAAAATCGATATTTGCAAACATCGAATTTAATTTGAAAATTGAAAGCAAGAAGCAACAGAGGTATAGCAATATCAATTGTTTAGCTTACTTTAACGTGCATCTATATCTATACATATAATAAAAATGTAACTGATCGCTGTCTGTACTTGGAAGATATATAAAAAAATATATATTATTAGGGGATTTATCAATCAATGCAATAGAACACAAAACAAAGATTTTTCATTTTGTATTCTTTTTGTTTGTTTGTTTATGCAGGCTAACAATTTAAATTATAAATTTAAGCAAAGTTTGTGATTTAAATGCGAACGCGGGCGGGATAAAAAATTTAGTTATGAAGTTTAAAATAGTTTAATTGTGTAGTTGACGCAGGCGAAACCGCGAACGGGTCGCTAGTTGTGTAATAAGCCTGCCTTAAATAAGTACTAGTAACTTACATATACATAGTTAAAAACACTGAAGTTACTTAAACTATTATAACGGTGTAGCAGTATTTCACATGACGAACACACGCTATATTTCACATGTTAAATATTTATTATAGCAGTTGCAATAATAGCCAGTTTTCGTAACTGGACAGCTATATGAATTTAAAAGCTGTTTTCAAATGCACCTTGAAAATATGAAAGACAAAAGAAATCAATACTTGTTTACATCTAGAGCTTTTATAGCTAATAAGTAAAAAAATAAAAATAGATTCGAACAGAGACATTGCGAGTTGAGTGGCAGAACTCAACGCCGCGCTTTTCTTCGGTATAAGAGTAAAGGAATTAAAATATTTTAAATATAAACAATTCCTCCGAATGGCAATCGAACCCACGACCAATCGCGTTTACAGTCAGACGCTGTCATATTTTTTATACATTTTATAATAAAAGCCTGTTAGAATATTAAAGTATAAAGCCGCTACTGTATTTTACGAGAGAAAGAACATCTACGCCGTGATGTATCAAATATAATACTTTCTTAATTTATTCTTAAAGCTTTCATGAATATTATATTATTATAAATGAAGCTTCCTTTGATCGCGAGTCGAATTCTTTTGAGTCGAAATCTTTAAATGCAGACGAACGTTTAAAGTGAAATATTTTTTACGTTAAGATTATTTTAACGTTTCATTGCTTATATTTTTATGAATTATTACTTATACAAGTGTTTTTTTTTATCCATAACGGGGTAGTTAGAGACAACGGAGCGCAGAACACTGCAGTCCCTGTATAGTTCTTTCGCCTAGGCCACAGTCATCATTTCCAGATATGAGCACTCGTTATATATTTTTTAATTTGCACAAATTTGTCGTACTCAAAAGTTAGTGATTTTTCTTTTTCACTGTCACTGTCGGTATATATAAAAAGTTTGTAAACGCCTTATATATTCTATGCCATATCTCATATTTAGGGGGGTATCCTAAATATGAAATAAACAGCTGTACAATATGAATTCAAATTATTTAACTTTTTTAAAACGATTGTGACGTATTTGGGTAATGTTAGCATTCACCATGGTTTAAAGTTTGGATTTCGCTCCTGTTGGAAATATTTCCATTCAATATACAACTATGATGAAGTCTTGGCCATAAATATTGTTACAAAGAAAACATCCTGGGTGGATTGAGCTTTATTACCAGACGCCGAGTCTTGCTGAAAGGACCATACTTGGTTTTAAACATATTGTTGTGAAGGGCCTTTTAACTACCTTCTCAAGACTGGTATCTTGAGATACACTTGTGTCGATGTTTAACTTTTGCCATCAAGAATATGGCTCAGATCACTTCTTCATAGCAAAAATAAACGTCTCCTACTTCAATGATGGTTTATCACTGAAGTCTGATAATGCCTATGTTATACTTTGTTGACCAATTATGAAGGATTTTTAGAGCTTTCAGCATAAATAAACAAATTCAACAAAAATGCTCAATTGTAAAAATGTTTTTATTTGTAAATTTTTTTTTTTTGTGATCTCTCTTTGCGTACCGCTTAAGTAGTTGTTTTGATTTTACCACCCTATTCTTTTTAAATTATCAATTAAAAATGACCAATGCTTCTCTTATAGGCCCGCAAGTCCTAAATCACCTTTTAAAAATACGCGATACAGTTCGAGGTGCTATCTTCGTCTCCTGAGATAAAATCTTTTGCTTTCGGACAGGATATCTTCGAATTCTTTCTCATACTGATTTTATCGCCTTTTTTGTACGTATGAACTTGAACGGCCATATTTATTTATAACAAACTTTTATTTCTTTCTCAATGCAATGCTAGAATAAGGTCAAAGTAACAGTAATATTTTTTTATACTAATACATGAAACTAATGCTGACATAAATAATTCATCATAAATAATATAATAGAAACAATATAATATAATATAAAATTTAAGAAGAATCTTTCATTTATTAGGTGGAACCCGAAGAGGTTTACGCAGAGGCTCTGGAAGGCAACCGTATTGAAGACGCCGAGGACACCCACTGCTATAGTGCCCCATGCATCACTAATGGCGACTGCTGCCGAGGACTTATGTGCTTGGAAACGGGTAAGTGATCACGAGAGTAGAGAGAGTGGGAAGAAAGAGAAAGTGGAGAATATGAGAGTAACTGTTCTTAGCTTAGGTATAGTTCATTCAACAGCTATTATAATTAAATGGGTATGCAGGCAGCGCCAGAGTCAGTCTTTATTATGAACAGTTCAGGAGTTCTCCCGTCTGGAGCAAATAGGAGTATAGAATCAAATCAAAAGATAATAATTTTATTCAAAATGAGAAGTTACATGCTTAATTTTTTTTAACGTCTAACAAATTACCTCCGGTTCACTTAAGTTAATGCCTCAGACCTGAGAACTAACGCAAGAAACGCAGCGAAACTCCTCATTCTTTTTTTTTAGAAACAATACAGATTTATTAGTGACAATGATACCTTTGAAATAGGCTGGAGCCAGCATTTAATTCCCAAGGCGTCTTATCATATTTAAATCGTTATTTTTATTTACATACATAATTTTTGCCTTAAGAATTCTTTCCAGCCTAAGCTATAGATTGCACGAAAAGCTCGCTTCAGCAAGACAAAACAATAGAATCAGGCCTATTATAAAAAATAGAATTTAACCAACTTGAACATTTTTAACTTCTTAGTATTCAAATAAGCAGCTTCAGGTTTTTTCCCTCGTAGCTGGGTATTCAGAGAGAACCAAGTGAACTTCTGAGACAAGATACTTTGTTTGACTCTAGCAAGTGGTTCTTATTCAGATTGGGTCTGAATCAAAAGTCATAAACTTGCTTTTAAATAAAAATGCTTGAAGCTTACTTAAATAACCTTCTTTTTTTTCTATTTCTTTAAAATTGCAATATTAAGTTAATTTTAACATAAATTACATACATCAAAAAAATGACGTGCAAATTAAAGCGAATATTAAAATTTTCCCAGCAATTACTACTGAAACGCTGGAGTAGTTTTAAATGCTAATTAACCTTTTTAAATTTACTTGAATACGAGTATATAAAGTATTTAACTTTTGCAAGTTTAATGTCAGGTTTATTTTTTTATATTACTAGCGGTCAACACTGCTACTTATTTGACACGTAATGGCACGCGATGGTAGCAGACTCGAATAGAATCTCAAAATGCTTACATTAATCGAGAGCTGAGTGAACTGAATCTCTTCAATAGTTAGATTTGTTTAAACATTTTTTTTAAGTGTTATACACATCCTTATTATATGAGAAAAATATTTCCAGAAAATGTACATAATATTTGAACGCAGCGGGATTCGAATTGTAAAAATAATCTATGAGTAGCAGATATTTGTAAAAATTTAAAGCAAAGCGTTTATCTGTGCGTTTGTGCACATCTCATAAACGGCTTAGCCGATTTAAATGCAGTGTGTGTTTTGGTAAGCTTACCTTAACATTTACCGTTTATTTTATTTAAATCACAAATAAATATCATAAATTACAAAAATATAACCATTTAAATTATAAATTTAAGTGCGTACTTGTGTGTCGTGTAGTGTACGCAGGCGAAGCCGCGAGCGGGTCGCTAGTTCTAAATAGATTTTACTTCAAAAAAATATACGCAATACAAACGACTTAAAAATTTCTTTCTTATGACATTTCCAGCTTGTCTTAAAATCTTTCATGCAAGTTTTAGCCCACTTCATGTCGACTCGACGTAACTTTTGCCATTTCGTAAGACTCTTGGCACGAAGTCTACAGCCTTGACGGTTATGACTTGAACTAGTGAAGTGTATAATGGCGTGAGATCTTAATTTAAAAATATAACATTTATACAAGTTTACTAGTGGCGCAGTGGGATAACATCTAATTGTAAGTGCGATTAGTTGTGGGTTCGATACACACTCGGGGTTATGTTTATACGATAAAGCGCTGCGTTGAGTTACGCCACTCAACACACGATTTTTGGCGGTGTCTCGCTGCCTAAGCTGTTAGAGTAGAAGCATCATGAACTTTTTTTATGAAAAATTAAATAGTAATTTTTTTTTTAATTTTCACACACTTAGGATATGAAAAACACATTTTATACAAAATATTAACAATAGTTATTGTTAGTGTTTATTAACTCCATGGTGACAGCGGAAAGCAATTTTGACAGTTATTTAAAAAAAAAATAACCTTTTATTAACCATTTTTATTTTTGCGAAACTTAATATAATGGCTTAAGAGGGACTACTAGAACCTTTTAACGCCCATCTGCGAGCTTTTAAAGAACTTTCATAACATTTTTCGTTTCTACATAGGGATATATTCATATTTTACCTTTTTTCTTGGCTAAGTTAAACCGTCGTTAATACTACTACTTTATTTTTAACGAATAATAAGATAGCAGTGAGATCGGCGATTTGATATTTTAATAATATTTTAAGCCGATTTCAAAAAACGGAGGAGGTTCTGAATTTGAATAAATTTGAATTTGGTATTTTGATCAGGGTTCCATTACCATTTGGAGGAAGTCGGGTTCACTCAACACTCATTGTCTTCAATTCGGATAAAAAGTTAAGCTGAAGAGAAAAAATAACATATTTTTAGAAAGCGTATTAAAAATTGAACGCAGCGGGATTCGAACCCGCGCTTCTTGGAAACCTTCTAAGCGCTCTGACCGTTGAACGTTCTACATTCTACATTCTACATCCAGCTGAGTCGAAATTGTTATACGCTAATTACACTTTTTTACGCTTTCTTAAAATATGTTTTTAATTTCCTGAGTGTGTCAATTTAATTTAATACTGACTGTCTAAATTCAAATTAATTTAATTGTATAAAGATACAAACATATCATGAATTATAATTTAGCTAATGGCGGCCATCAAGACGGCACTCCTGTTCAAACAAATGAAATGACAGCTGTCAGTTGACTGACACCGATAATATGTATAACTAGCCACCTCTATCGTGGCTTCGCCTGCGAATTGTACATGACTAAACTATTTAGCTTTTTGCCCGCTCGCGTTCACAGTTAAATCACAAACTTTGCTTAAATTTATAATTTAAATGGTTGGAATATTATACTTTATGAACCGATTGAAATTAAATCAACACTAAACGTTAAGAAAGTTTACCAAAATACTATTGTTTACACAGGCGAAACCGGACGCGGGTTGCTAGTATAAAATATATCAATACAAATCAACTTTCTTTTTAAATAATATGTTTATTTGAATAGTCGAAGCGAAAAATAATAACAAGTTTGTTTCAGAGGATGGAGGCCGTTGTCTCCCAGCGTTTGCTGGTCGAAAGCTAGGAGAGATGTGCAACCGCGAGAACCAATGCGATGCGGGACTTGTCTGCGAGGAAGTTGTACCAGGTGAGAAAAAATCTTTTGAAATCTTCGTGGCTGAACAGCGTTCGGTGGTCAGGAATTCCAATTTTTTATTACGACATCTTTTTCGGATATATCTTGACTTACTTTGGAAAGAATAGATTTTTTTCCATAATGGATATAACTTATGTCTTTTTTCAAACTATAATATTGCAATAGTTTGTGCAATAATTCAGTAATATTTCAATTATTATTTAAAATTATTTGATAAAATACAATTAATTTGACCCTATTGTATTTTTTTTAATGACCACTGTATAAAACTCATTGTCGCGTATAATACGCGTTGCCTTAGCAACGTATGTGTTATTTTACACAGAAATGTACATTATACATGTATCGTTTTAATTTTTTTAATTAAATATATTTAAAATTTGGTACAACGCTTTTATAACAGTAACATTAATTTTCTTCAATCGTTTTATTATTTTTAATTTGAGCTACAAAAGCGATATAGTCTGGGAGCCATATTTTAGTTTAATATGTATTAGAATGGGAGCATTATTTTCTCTTGAACGGTTTTCAAGAGGCGCGGGTACAAATCCCGCTGCGTTCACATTTTTATACGTTCTCTAAATATGTCTTTTTTAATTAGTGAAACACATCAGATAATAGGAAAACCTTCGATAGGAAATTGTAACTTACCGAATACCTCTAAAAAAAACCAGCTGACTATATCATGATGAATTATATATCCGCTGGCTCATTGATGAAAAAAAAATACTTTTAAATAATTCCTATCAACTAAAAATGTACAAGATGATAACTACTATGTATTAATGAATAGATACATTCGTCGGCTGTATCTTGGTATAAAGACTGTCAGCTGATGCATTGAAAGTAATAACACAGGACTTAGGCGGGACCGTATATATCCTATTTATAGGCATCAGCTGATAAGGTTTCCCTCGACTTACTGAAAGCTGATATTTTTTAAACTGAAACTCACAAAACTTTATGATACACATATCATACGTTTCACTGCCTACCGCATGAGAAGGGCTTGGTCATGTAAATCTGACACTGGCTCCCATACTAGTAGTTTTACACCTTTTAAACTATAATTTATTATTATTTCTAATCTTAAAATTATAAATATAAAATCATTACATACAATATTAAATTACATAAAACATTATAATAAATGCCCCATTTAGGTGAAATGCACGTATGCCGTCCCCCGTCTGCAGGCCGCAAGCAATATAATGAAGACTGTGCCTCGTCCAGCGAATGTGACATTACACGTGGTCTCTGCTGCATCATGCAACGTAGGCACCGCCAGAAACCACGAAAGGTGAGCAAGGTGGTCAATGTAATCTCGATGGTTGTGGGTTCGATCCGGGCGTTTAAGTCGTTGTTGGGAATAAGTGAATGAAGTTACTAACGAACGGACTTTGCGCTGTGGAACAACGTATAATTATAACACGTTTATTTTCATTTAAACGCTGGAGTAAAACAAAAAGCGGCGTTAAGTTATGCCAATTGATATGCAATGTTTTGTATTCAGCGGAACGTGGACACCAGAGTGACACTACTAAAGTATCGATTGCATCTACACCCTGTAAATCATTTACCCATTCTGGTAAGACAAGTCGTGCTATTAAATTCCAGTATCGAATCCAGGTGGGAAATATGAAACGAAGTGTCTTGACCCTAGATTTCTTTATACACTATAAACACTGCGTTGAGTTTCGGCATACACTTTTTGACATCTGGCAGGATATAGAATATAGTGTCTCTACACTACACTAGGCTTTACACTAGGCTCTCACTGACTTTTCAATTTTGTTTATTATCACATTTTTTACAGAGCTGTGGCTATTTCAAGGAGCCTCTCGTTTGCATTGGACCAGTAGCCACCGACCAAATCCGCGAGATTGTGCAACACACCGCCGGGGAGAAAAGGATTGGAGTATACAGAATGCATTAAATGTTAAAAGCAGTTGTTTTTTTTTCATTTTTTTAACTTTTTTTATTTGGTTTGTGTCATATGGTTGTCATTTTGACAGTTGTTTATAAATATATATTTTTTTTCTTTAATTATTTTTAAATAATAATTTTAATCTTTATTTGATATATATTATATATAACATTGCTTTGTTACGTATTTTTGCAAATATATAAATTAGTTGTTTTTAAATTTCATTTAATATATTTTCAATGACGATGAAAAAAAAAACAGAAATGATCGCTTCGAATAACGGTTACCGAGTTGTTCTTTAATTTGAATAAATTCCTATAAAAAAATATATTAAAAAAATGTGTGGTAGACGAATGTGAATTTTAGTTTTTATTTAATATACTGTGTGTAGTTTTAGAGTTAAGTCAATCTTATGAGTGTTATAAAATAGTAAATTTGAAAATGTTTAATCTTTAATATTAGTCGTAAATCTTCACTATCGAAACTAAAACATATCATTGGCTGAGGCATTTATATAGATTATAAAATTATCGATGTTATAATAGGCATAATAGTGTAAGGTTTTTGCTTAATTTTACTCTAAAAGTTAAGATCTAGGTGCCTAGGAAACATATCATAATATAACTTTTTTTAATATATACTTTTTAGTCTAGAAAAAAAGTTATGCATATCACCGTTTTTCCTAAGTCTAGTATAAGTCTGATGGTGTCTAAGTATTTTCTTATAAATTAAAAAAAAAACATATTTTCTGCCAAAATTTAACCAACTGTTGAAGATATTAAATATCTTTCTTTTTAATTTTCAGATTCGTCTGAAAATGGCCTAAACGCTTCGTAGTAATAGATTTCCGGTTGAAAGTTTAAAGTTTACTGTACGTTGTTAATATAAGATCTGGTGTTAAAATTATTCCTTATTAAATATAATATGTGTTATAATATACAAATCATGTCAGCAATGTTATTTTTATTTATTTACCTTTAAAATGAAAAAAACCCTAACATTATTTTTTGTTTTTTTTAATATATGCATCACGCTTCTTTTCCGCAAAGTTGTAAGAACCTACTTGCAACTACAACGATTGAGACATTGCGTTTTTGGCAGAACTCAACTCCACTCTTTTTAATATCAGAGCGGAGAGATGAAAATGATTTAAATATAAAAAAGTAAATACTCGTATAATCAATTCTTTCGTTAGAAATCGAAACTAGAAACAATCATGTTTATAGTCCGACGCTGTCCTACACACACATATATATATATAGAGAGAGAGAGAGCGAGAGAGAGAGACGGAGATATATATACATTTCCATATAAACGGCTAACACGCCTTGTCTAAGCAACGTGTATGCAAAATTGCATACAATATAATCGATTTCCTTCCATTCAATGAAAGCTTACCAAAGCTTACGTCACTAGCGAAAATAAAAAAAAACCTTTGCAATGTTAGCATAATTTATTATCAACATATCACAATAATTATCACATACTATAAAATTCAACATTCAAAAAAATATTATTAGTATTGAATCTTTGACGTGTTCTCTCCGTAACGTGTAATCACTACACTTTATACAAAAGTCTATGTGAAACACATTTTATTTTTTTATTTCATTTTCACAAAGAGGCACAAAGTTATTCTTTTAAGCATCAATATAAATACTTAGGATTATATACTATCAGTTCAAATTAAATAACATCAATTATACAACACTACTTCACTCATTTTTGATACTTTTGACAAGAAATTATTGAATAGACTTATAAGTAGCATTCAATATACAATAGTATTAGTACTTGAAAAAACAAAATTAATGGTCTAAAATATTAATGGTCAAATCTATCCAAAAAATGGTGGAGGCGGTGGAGGTGGTGGAGGCCCATACCTATAAAATCCTCCGCCAAACCCTCTATATCCACCAAATCCTCCATATCCTCCATACCCGTATCCTCCGAATCCTCCAAATCCACCTACTACAACTGGATGCGGATAACCATACCCTCCTATCCAGTGACTGGAGGCGATCTGAAAAATAAAAAGATAAGTGAAATATAACAGAAACATTTTATTTTCATTTTAAATAAAAATTACCATAATCGTATCAAAATGTCGTTACAGTGCGGTAAGAATAAGTATCTTAGTGAATTAAAGCGCTAATCTAAACATAGAATAAGTATCTTAGTGAACTAAACATAATTTCTAAGCGGATGAGGGTTTAAACCGGTAAAGGAATGTAGGACTTCCTCCACGTGGGTGGCTGTCTTAGTATATATCTTCAAAGAAAAATCTTAATTTACATCACTTCTGGTATTATAAAGTTATAATATTGCAAAGTTAATTATAAAGCTTTGAAACGTTAAATGTCAAACTCAGCTCGAGTTTATTATAATGCGAGTATTATATTCAGACGTTAATTTTTTTTCATATTATTATAAATTTTAAATTAATAATGTAGATATTATTGTTATTTTAATTATACAATTTTGATAATACAGAAAAACTAAATCTTTTATGTTCTAAAAACTAAAGAGAACATCAAATCTCCTATTTCTCCTTCCTCCGTTTCCATTATATACCGACAGATTGTTTAAAAACAATATGAAATTACATTTTCAGTATTCCATAAAACATTTTAATTGTAACGATTTGGGTTTTGCTGAAGAACGCGTAATAGGTCAATGTGAACTAAGAAAATATAAGACCAATTTTTAGATAGGACCTGACCCCTCTATATATACGAGAGACGTGACTATAAAAACAAAATTTGAAACCGCGCCTCTTGGAAACCTAACAACAAATATAAATTGTTATAAGTGTATAATAATTTCGACGTAGCCGGATCTAGAACTTGCAACGGTTTTCAAAAGGTCTGCAAATTTTTGTACGTTTTCTAAAAATATGTTTTTGAATTTCCTAAGTGTGTGAATAACACTTAAAAATAACGTTAAAAATATTTGATAAAATAGTATTCTCTCTTGCCAAACGATTGTTCGTAGAATAATCTTTGGGTAGCAGATATTTGTAAAAATCTCTATACAGAGATGCTAACAACAAATATAAGTTTGTGTAGTGATTTACGCATAAGAGTTTCGACGTAGAGGTAGAACGTAGAACGCTTGCAACGCATTTCGATGTAGAACGCATGGCTTAGCGGTCAGAGCGCTTGGACGGTTTCCAAGAGGCGCAAGGTCAAATCCCACTGCGTTCAAAATTTTTATACGCTTTCATTATTCATGTTTTTTAAAATATTTGTTTACACAAAGAAATCTGAGCATGAAGAAGAATCTGAATACCAGTTTCATATAAATATGGAAAGATTTCAGTTCAACTTAATAGAGCGGTAAATCTGGGAAACATGTTTCACAGATATTGGAAGACATGAGTATTAACGGTGCTCTGGCTGCATTCATGGGACGGCGGAACATTGTCAAAACCTTGCATCTATTGCTATATCGACGCCGCTACAAGGAAGTGAAACGTGGACATGTAAGAAGGAGAATGAAAAGAAAGATAAAAGTAACCTTGATTCACCTTTGAGAACAAGAGGAAATTTACGTAAAAAGCATGAGGACCACTCGAAGGTACATTACATGTATGGAATTGTTATCGTATTAATGATAGTGAACGAGTTGAAAGAGATATCTAGGGGTGTCTCTGACCACCTCGTTAGCATTTTTAGCCTGGCATGAGACTTTAAAAAAAAAATTAAAACAGCTTTTTAATAAATGTTATTTAGTTAATATTTTTTATGCATTATACTACAACAAATACACAAAAGTCTAAGCGTAGTTCTTTAGAAATAATAAATAAATAATTATTTACCTCAATCAATAGTACAAGTACGAAGAAAGTTAGCAATTTTACTGAACCCATTTTGATTATTAATTCAGTAGCTATAAAACTAACTATTCAAGTGCTATTACAATACTAAAATATAAGAATTGTTACACAACTTATATATAAGATATGAACAAAATGTCTTTTTTATATTTCATTTGAATTGCAACCTTATTTTATAATCATAAGATTGAAATTGCTTAGTTATGCTGCACACCCTATAGTATTATTCATTGGAATTTCTGTGTACTTTTGTCATATATATGACAATTGTCAACTACAATAACCTCTTTGTGGAATCATAGCAATTATTGATTATTCTTTTGTACGAAACACATATTTTTCGCGATTAATATATAAAAGGAAAAAGGAAAAGGTTGGGGAAAGGTCCAATCACATCTCTAACTCCCCCTATCCTAGAGGAGCTAAAGTTTGGACCTGGTGATCCTCCTGCATATCATCGACACTGTCGTATAATTTGTTTTTAAAAGTGGCAAACTTCATTGGAACTATAGTAGATCACCTTACTAGAAGAAGTTAGAAAGTACTATATATATAGGATATTTTTTGTTGACCTATAAAACTAAAAGGTTTGGAACATCAAATGTGGAACTCAAAGGTATAAAAAATAAGTAAATGGCGCTTTAGCAAAAAATGTACAGCGTGATAGACTATTTAGTTGCCATTTAAAAATTCAAGCCCAGGAGCATTTAATATGGACCTCTAACGGGCCAACCATATTGTATTATATAAGGAAAATGAAGCCTTATCAGAAGTAGTTAAGTAGCATTTCTTTTTTTAAAGGATTTCAGTCGGGTTATGTAAGACTCCGGACATGCAGATGTAGGCCGTCCGTACCCACTAAAACTTCCTCTTCGACGCCAGTACACGGAGGCCACAGGAACACGTGCCTATAAATAATTTAAAAATAATCATTACTCTATTGGGAAACGAACCGCAGTGGGACCGAAGCTACTGTAAACGCTATTGGTTGTGGGTTCGATCTGGCCTCGGGGGATTATATTTAAAATATTTCCATTTCTGGTACCTAAGACAAAGCGTGGTTTTGAGTTCCGCCGCTCAACACGCAATGACTTTATTTCAGGCAGAAAGTGGAGTACGGAGTGTCTTGACACTAGGTTCTCTCTAACTACCCTGCTATGCGGGAAAAAACGAGAAGCTGATGTTCTTCCACGACCAAGATAACCAAGAATATTTACATGCAGTTATTGAGTTTTCAGCTATTGTATGATTATTTTATTATCAGGCATGTGTCGCATACTGTAGTATTTTCCACATGTTTTATTTCAGCTCGTTTAGTACCATAGACTAATGACGTGCCGTTTTTGGATCTTTCATTATTTTTAGTTGGATATTTTTTTTTTATATAATGCATGAATTATCAGGTATACTCAAAGGTTATTTCTTTATTTCTTTTCTCCCCCTAGTGGGTTAGAATATGTTGTCGGACCGTAAGGGTCCTGCCGTTTTCACTTTAGTCTTCTTTTCTTCACTCATACACATGTTGATATTTTAATAGATGGAAATAAATTTAAAGCTTCATAAAATTCAAATAATTATATGTAGCTTTTATGTTTTATGTGAAATTTAACACAATAATATAAAAAAAATATTGATATATAAATATTAACCCAAATGAGAAACGTATCGAAAACCATTTATTAGATATCTTTCGACTACGCTTTACCGCCGTCCACTTTTCGTCCATAAAAATGAAATTCAAATCGAATGAAAGAAACTTGTGTTTATTTCATTTTAATGCCGATCACGTAGACTCAATATTGTCAGTACGCAAGGGAAAAGTTTCGTAATATCGAATGTACTTTAGAAAACTAAATTGTTCCTAAAACTGTATAGTGTTGTAATATTACAAATTGGTTTATTGCAGGGGCGAGTTGTCTTTCCAGACTGACTGGACATTTTTATTTTCATATGTCTTTATTAATCATAATACAAAAAAAATATGGTATAATAGTCTACATAAATCCTATTATAACAATTCAATAAACTGCTTTTATGGATGAATGCCTTTGTAAGCTTATTACTTGTAATCACTTTTACAAATAACACTGCTAATTTTACACTTTACACATATATTTACTTAAAGATACTGTCTGTTCAGTGATAGCAATAAAATTCGTGAACTGGATAGAAAAGGTTATTTAAATACAGCAAGAGTGTAAAAGGAAACCAGACCGGAGAAATGAAAATAATTTAATTTGATAATTTCCCTGAGAGGAAATGGAATCCAAGACTAATCGCGTCTACCGTTTCGTGTTCAATCTAATCTGGTCTGGTCACCGTGCGGGTGCCGGGCCCATCGCGTTGAAAGAGGAGCTCGAAGCAGCACCTGGGACTTGCAACCCAAGTGTAGGCCTCATTTAAGCCCCAAATTTGAAAACATCCTACTAATGCCGCTTTTAAATTACGTTCTAGAAACGAGCTCATAACAGTTCTAGAACTTATATATTAACATTCTTTGTATATAACTATTATTATACATGTAATTATATATATGTATAGTGAAAGATTTTATAAATTATTTAAAATGTATACTTATAGATATTTGTCGTGTATATACGACGTTTTGTCACGATATTAGATCAACAATTAGAATCTTCTATGAATATATATATTTGCTAGAAATTAGCGTAACGCCGCTAATTATTTGTTGGGGCGCGGTAAAGTACCAATGACTTTGCTTTTTAAACTACTGTAGGATAAGAAAATGTGATTTTGAAATGAGACAATTTTTAACCGGATTTGATGTATTTCCGAATACTAATTACATCCGCGATTTATTTGTTTAAAAATAGTTTAATTTTAAAATGTGTAAAAATCGCGAACACCAAACATGTTGTTAAGAAGATATGAGGTTTAATAATGCTTTTGTGATGATATTGGAGTGTGGCAAACAATTATTTTGTTTGTAATGGTTGAGTATTAATATTTCATTTCGTAATTAATCATCTGTACTGTGGGTGTATTTGTCCTCGTGGAATTGTAAAATAAAGTAGCCTTGTTACATTAACTATCTACAAGTGAAAGTCTCGTCAAAATCGATCCAGCCGTTCCAGAGATTAGCTGGAACAAAGTGAAAGACAGACTAACATTGAAAAATTAGAACTAGCTTATCGACAAAGTAACTTGAACCTTGGTCTTACTAATTTATTTTTCGTCTGTTTATCGAGATATTGCGTGTTGAGTGGCCTCAACTCAACGCCGCGCTTTGTCTTTTATACCAGAGTGGAGAAATGAAAATAATTTTTAATATGGTCATTTCCCTGAGTGGAAATCGAACCCACAACCAATCACATTAACAATCAGACGCAGTTGCTATTTGTCATATTACACGTAAAGACTTTGTTCCATAAATGAAGTTCTATTGTGACTAACAAGCATTTTGCGTGTCGCTCAATTCCACTGCGAATTTGAGCAAAATGATTAATTTGCAAATATATCACCTAAATAAAGAGAAATTTAGGTTGCATGTATAAACTGTGATACGTAGATATATGAAGAAATGTAATACTATTTTATGATTAAATAAAATAGCAAACGTGTTTTTTATACAAAAGGGTATGTGAAACACATGTTTGTGTGTGTGTGTGTTTGTTTGTCATATTTTATTAATGAAAAATATTTTCTTACTGTACTCCTGTATAAACTTTAACTCCTAGTTTTCAAGACGGGTAATGTAATAAAATTCCACAAACAATTTCCTAAGCCGTGGATCCTGTTGATTCTATGGTATTTCTCGGTATCACCATTAACTTCAAATTACACTGGGGACTGCATATTGATGGATCGACGAATAGACTTAGCTGAGTAGTATTTGCGGTTATATAAAATAGATTATTAACTGATGTGAAAACCGCTCGGCTTGTTTACTTTAGCTACTATCATAGGTATTATAGTCTTTCTTATGGCATTATACTTTGAGGTTATGCAGCCGCTATTAATTCTATTTTTGTCTTGCAGTAGCGAGCTATTCGTGCAATGTACAATTTGGGCCCTAAATATTCCTTAAGGCATTTTAAGGGAAATAATTGTATTGACAGTTGGATCTGAATACATATTTGAAAATTTAAAGTTTGTAAAGAAAAATATTAATTAGTTTACCACAATCTGTGATGTACATAACATTAATACTAGATATAGGCTTAAACTCACCGCTCCTGTAACTCGATTGCATCGAATGCTTAATTTTTTCATGGGACAATGTATACGCTTTTACAACAGGATCCCTGAAAACGAGCGAGACTTTTTTTTATATCACAATTTAAAAATATAGTGAAAAAACTATTGTGTGTTTAAGGTTTTTACCTAATTAATGATTCATTAAATTATAACACGCCTTGGGAATGCAATGCTCGCTCCAGTCTATTCCAAAGTATTGTTGAAAAGGTATCAACTACATATAACCAAGTAAATAATTGATTTGAAACTAAAAAAAGTAGTTCCGCTGAGTTTCTTCTTCTCAGGTCTGAGGCATTAACTTTAGCGAACCGGTGGTAAATAGTTTGTCGTTCTAAAAATGAAACATGTAACTTCTTGTTTTCAATAAAATTATTTGACTTTAAATATTTTCGACTTAAACGAAAAAGACAAGTTACGGATAGTTTGTACTTGCAGCAAAAGTGCAAATTGATAATATTATTCATGATAATGCATTAAAAATATATTAAATACATGTTAGTGTGTAATACTTATTTATTAATGGATTTTACACACACTACAATATTATTTATTCTTTATTGCACACAATTTACAACAAAATAAAAAAAATGTACAAAAGGCGGGCTTAACGCTAAGAAGCATTCTCTACCAACCAATCTCGCCATGTAGTATAAAAGACCAAAGTTATAATTTTTATACATATGAAAATAATAACTTACATACACACACACATATATATACAATGTGTTTGATATATATTTTTGTATAAAGTGCCGTACTCGTTGCTAAGGCAACGGCGTCTAGTCTACTTAAAAAGACAAGTAATATAAAAAAAGTAAATATATTTCAATACTTGTAAATCTTTCCTTTTAACTATTATAGATAAAACTATGAGCGAATAAAGATTTAACATAAGCAATAGCTATGAAAACGGCCAGTGTATATAATATTATTGCCTGAAGCAATCCTGTATTATGCGACCCTCGAGGGCTATATAAAGTGATATAGATATTAGAAATTTTTATAGAAAGCCTTAGTTGGCATTATATTTTATACGTATTGAATATGAATATTTACTTTCTTTTTTTTATTTAATGTGGGCAAATTCGTTATGGATACAAGCTCGATTGGGAACTCGGGCGTGGTTACGAGTTCCCACTAAAACCTCCTGTGCTCCTCCTCGCCCCACTAGTCGGGGCCACGGGAACTACAATTTACTGTAAAGCCTGGCGGCGGGAGCCAACAAGCCAAGGGTGGTGGGCACCCTCGATGGCCTGCTCAATATGAATAGTTACTATACCAATTTAAGACAAATTATAAGAACACCAGGCAGCGAAACAAAGCATCAAAAGCGGCGTTAAGTTCTTACTTATTACGCACTGTATAGTATATAGGTGTAATGTATCATTGTATTAATGTATGTATAAAATTATATTTTATATATTTTACTTTATTAAAATGCATTAAAATATATTTTACTTTTTTAATTTTTGTATTTAAAATATTTCCATTTCCCCCCTCAGGTAACTTAGACAAAGCGCAGCGTTCCGGCACTCAAGTGTAGGCCTTGCCACTAGGTTCTCTCTGACTACCTTGCTATTCGAACAAAACGTGAAGCTGTATAAAGAAAATACTATTTATTGGCTAAAATTACTTTGAACCTCTTATTTAATAGAAAGAACGTATGGCCTATAAGATAAGATGAAAAGAAAATATATGAATTAAATTCAAAATAAATATTTTACCAAATTCCATTCGACGCCACTTCTGATGTCTCAAAACATTTATGCCCAACAGATGACAAACATTAAACGAGATTCGACCCTACTGAATCCTTTATAACTTTTGACAGTGACATAATAGTAAACAAAATTGAGAACAAAGAGCAAAATCCCTTTGCATTGGCACATAAATCATATAACATCTCTTTGGTACATAAATCGGTAAAATCGATACATTATCTTCGTATATACATGATACTTGCCTGTATAATTAAATTAATTTAGTTACAGCTTCAAGTTTTTAACGCATAGCAGGTTAGTCAAAAAAAATCCTTATGTAAAGGCACTCACACATGGCCTTTCCCCCAGAATTTGAAGTATTACACGTTGAGTAGCGGAACTCAACGTCGCGTTTCTTATATTATCCAAATCACAATGTCTTTTAATCAAGTAGGCTATTACAAGCACTTTCGAATCGTCAATTAACATAAAATGCCAGTACTGTGAAAACTATCAATATGAATTTGGTACATGTATTGAGATAAATTTCTATTCAACATAAGGCGTTCTGTGACTATGAGACGAGTTCTATGATTTTTGGTCAACCAAAAAGTGATCAACGCGCCTAAAGAAGTTTTCATTTCAAAAATATCTTCTTCTCATATTATAGGTATCAACTTTGAATTTATTCAAAGTAGAATATATTTTTTATTCAAATAGACCCATGCAAGCACTTTTGAATCGTCAAACGAACATAAAGCTACTACCGGCCAAAAGGCAGTTCTGCTGAGAACAGCCGGCAAGAAACTCAACAGTTGCTGTTTTGAAATATAAAAGTTACAATGTTATCATTTAATACAGTGGTAGCTGACCTACACTCAACTCAAATCATATTACTTCCACACATTTTTATCTTTTAAATATTCTTCTACAGATTAATAAGCTTTATTTTTTAATATTCTTTTTATAGTGGCTTTAATTTCTGGAGTGGAGTTTTGCTGAAAAGGGCCAGTGAGTAAGTCAACAGTTGGTCTTTTCAAATATAATATTATAAAAACTTTGTATACGTTTTCTAAAAAACTTTTATATATATTAGGTATAAAATTTTCTTTCTCGTATCTAAATTTGAGCTGGTAAATGTGAATATTAGAAAATTACCAAGTTGAACCTTGAAGCCTTCCTTACTTATTTGCTTTGTGTAAACAATTTCACTTTAGTTATTTAAAAAGCTTTATTTTTAAATATTCTACATTTTATTGTAGAAAAATAAGAAATTTGTAATAGAAAAAAAAGATTTTTAGAACGTTTGTTTATGCTTAGTAAAGGCTTGAGAAAATTGTTCTTAGAAATAAATTACAGTATTATTTACAGAACTTGGCATTAATTTATATCTCAAAAGTGTTTCATCATATTTTTGATATTGAACTGACCTGTCATTTTCAAATTCATGTTTTTGATGGGATAGAAATTTACTTTGCGAATATAAACGGTAATCTGATTCAAAACCATTGCGTGATGTTATATGGAAATAGCAAAGGCAAAATCTGAAAGATTTTAAATTTTTAAAAATAAATATTTTCTTTAATAACCTTGGCCTTACCTTTTTTATAATGTGATAAATTTGAAATATGGGGAAATATTTCAAATTTATCACATTACCGTTCCGTAAAATCGTCTATTTAATATAACACGCCTTTTGTCTTGAAATATGAAATAAGAATAAATCCAGCAACACTTCACTACGCGTGGCGCGGTGTGACAGCATCTTACAAGCATACAAGATGGTTGTGAGTTCGATACCCAGTTGGGGGAACGATTATATTTGAATTATTTTCATTTCTCCACTCTGTTGACAAGACAAACTGCTTTGAGTTCCACTACTCAACACACAATGTATCGAATGGGGTGAAAAGTGGAGAAGAAATTGATTGATATTTTAATTTGTTTCTTGGGTACCGCTAAGCATTTGGACTATACATGAAGAGGTGCTGATACAAACCGTACTAGATTGAAAACATTAAATCTACAGGCTGTATCCTGGTCATCAAAAACAAAAAGGCTCAACATTTGCTTTGTGAAACCTACATTGCACAGTATAGTTTGATATATTCATTTATCCAGTTTCAGTGGCCGAGATCAGAGCAGGGGTGGTTGAATGTCAGCTCGATCGACCGCCTGCAGTTGCAGTTGCGCGCTCTCTGCCCTAGTGATGGGTACGAAATGTATTTCACTTTGTCGATTTATACTAGCCACCAACTCGCGGCTTTGCATGCGTAAACTACACAACTCAACTATTTTTTTTGTCTAACCCGCCGCGTTCTCACTTAAATGGTTGTAACTTTTTTATTTATGAACCGATTGTATATACTTAATGTTAAAGGAAGCTTACTACAATACAATAGTCAAACTGCATTTAAATCAGTTAAGTTGTTTCTGAGATGCACAAACGCACAGACAAACAGAAAAGAAAGTTTTTTTTTTTTTTGGATTCTATTACATTGATAAATGCCCCCAATAATATTTTTTCACTTATATCTTCCATGTACAGACAGCGATCAGTTACAATTTTATTATATGTTTTATTATATGTAAAAACGTGATTTAATATATTAGCAGATACCTAGTTTCAAAACAGGCCGTTCTCCACTATTCACCCGAATTCGAGACATTGTGTATTGAATGTCAGAATTAAAAACTGCATTTTATCTTACAGGGGCGGAGATAGGAAGATAATTTAAATATAATCAATACCGTGAGTTGGATTTTGAACCCACAATCAATAGCGTTTACATGTCACTGTTCTACTACGACAAGATGACGGTCTCAAATGAATTTTGAAATGAAACTATTTTTATATTATTGATATCCGAAAATACATTTTTAGAAACCTCGACCTCGATCCGTCGATCGATATCAATGACAGAATAATTGTATCAACTGACATACGAATGCCATCTCAGTTTACCTGTGACCACGGACTACTGTAAAGTGTTCGAAACGTCAGGTTTCTACAAATGTATTTTCGAATACCAATAATATACGCGATTAATCCGGCTAAAAATAATTTTATTTCAAAAGAACTCCAGAGATCTCAAATGAATTTATTTTTAAAGAAATTTACAACATAACCTACGACATTTAAAAGTCGATATATTTCTTATACACATCCCTCAACATCCTGATTCCTATTTGCGTCACTATCGTACTTGACCCCCTGATATCTAAGCGGAGGTAGCCGGGTCAAACACTTGAAACTTAACCTTATCTATATAGAAATAAAGTTGAAAATCATCTAATATTACGATTATAATTTAACCTTTACGTGACATGATAATGATAAACTGGACTTTATAAGTAACATATTAAGGTTCAAAATCGTTTAATTTTATCCATTCCTGTGTTAAATTAAAGGTGGATTAGAAAAGCTCGAGTTTACACGTAATTTACATTTTGAGTAATTGGATTTTGTTGTTACATGAGATATATTGTTGCTATAAGACTAGGCTTAGTGTTGGAGGTAGCCGTAGCTTGAAGGACTGACATTACTGACATTTCATATTAATTTACGATTCAAAAGGGTATGTAAAGGCTTACGTTATTTAAATTATTTCCTTTAATTTGGTTTTTAATAAATATTGTTTGCTTATCTTAGCTTTTAACGTGACTTCAAGACAAGAATTTGTTAGTTCATTTCTCTTAGTTAGCTTTTCCGTTCGAACATTCAAATCTGTAGTAGATTAAATTTGGGCTTAGTGTAAATATCTGCCTTTTATTGTAGAATATAAGAGCCCATGCTCTCTAGCCTAATTATTCTAAGTGTATCAATAATACTTTAAAATCTATAAATATAACAAAAAATACTTTGACTTGACTCGTATTTAATTTCTAGGTGTCTATGCACTTTAGATTTAAGATAACGCCATAAGAAAAAGACTGCGTGGAGGCCTATTTATGCGGCTATCCTGGAGATCTACTTTCGTGACAGAGATGTAATGGACGTGTGTGACGTTGGTCCGCTCCTGCTGAAACCATGATCGTTGGATAACCAAAGAACTTTGCTGGCTATTTATGGCTTTACCCAGTAAAGTTTTGCTGTTCAGGCACCAAGAAGTTGTCTGATATCTCCAAATACCGCTCTGATCTGAATTTACTATAACTGCACGTCCCCTATAACTATGATAACAATATAACTGATCACTGTCTGTATATGGAAGTATACAAGTTCTTTTTATTGGGGGCATTAGAACCCACAATAATGTATTTAGTTTATTTTCTGTATGTCTGTGCACTTTAATCTCAGAAATGACTAAACCGAGATAAAAACAGAGTGTTCCAACACTAAGATCTCTCAGACCGAGAAAAAGCCGAAGTCACGAGAAAAAGTGGAAAGCTACAACATAGCATATATTCTATTTAATTTAATTACTGAAACTGAATATTTTATAAGGCAATTAATTTTACACGAGTTAAGTAATATCGCCTGTTATAATATTCATAGCAATTTGGTACATTCCCTTAATTGCATTGTTAATGCAATATCTATATTATATACTAATTATTACACGCGGCTCGCGCTCGCAGTGTTAATGGGAATAAAATACATAAATATGGTACCTTCCTGGTGCAAGGATGAATAAATAACACTTCGAAAATTCAAGAAAGAACCAAGAGCACTGTACTGTTGTTTTGTTGTGTCCAGCCATATCCTTAGATTGGTTATGTCTTCTATTTGAAAAAGAATGTGTTCATAGGATTTATGTGAACTTGGTAAATCAAAATCAAAATATTTAATAAATCTTTATTGAAATAGACGTTTCCAAAGAAATATGGGTATATTTATATATTTCAAGTTACGTCGTAACATTATACCATAGGCTATTTTTCCTAAAGACACATTTACATTTCTTAAATAGCTTAACCTAACCGTGCATGCCTTCCACTCCATAATATCGCACTTAAAATTGTTATAAATGTATATTATTTCTACGTAAGTACTTTTGAACCTTTTTTATAACAAAATATACGGTTCAAGGAGTATGAAGTTTGGCATAGCTAATGTTTTTGATACATTATGTATAAAAAAAAATGTTAATTAAAAAAAATATATATTACATGCATCATTGTGTGTTTGTCATACATTTAATACAAATGTGTACAAAAGTGACGTACACATTGCTAAGTAGTTAGTAGTAATAGTTTACGCCGTCGTTCCATACTTTATATAAATATAAGTGAGCGTAATATTCGCGGGTTCGGTTTCTACTCCAGCAAAGTTCATGAATATTTTTAATATTTTTTAAAGTTTTATTTACACACTTAGGAAATTAAATAAAATAAACGCAGTGGGAATCAAACCCGCGCCTCTTGGAAACGCATGGCTTAGCTGTCAGAGCGCTTGACCGGTTATCAAGAGGCGCGAGTTTTTAAAAAAAATAATTTAAATATGATTTCTACGTTGACAAAACTAATAAACCCTTTTAGAAAGTTATTAGAAGGTATTATAATAAAACTAACTTCTCAAGAAATTTTATTTATCATAAGTACACTTATACATTAGTACGTTTATATATGCTTCACGCTGTTTCCCGCATAGCAGGTTAGTCAAAGAGAACCTAGTGACACGACACTCCGTTCTCCACTTTCCATCCGAAATCGAGACATTGCGTGCTTTGTGGAGGAACTCATCCGCTTTATATCAGGTGCCAGAGCGGAGAAACGAATATATTAAATATTATTCCTCCAAGTGGGAAACGAATCCAGAACCAACCGCAACTACCGCCAGACGCTGGCCCACTGCGCCTCGACATTGTCTTTTTATAAATTTCAATTAGTATATAATTCATGTATGTCCTACTTAACAGGGCTGATCTAATCTAATAGCAGGGCTTGAAAAACATATTTTTATAAAATGTATAAAAATTTGAAAGCAGCGGCATGAAAAATATGTTTTTCAATTTCCTAAGTAGGATTCACACTTGGAAATAGTAAAAAAGCAGTTATTGAGTTTATTCATAACCAAAAACGAAAACAACAAGTTCAGAATTTTCCACATGTAGCCGAGTACTTAGAGAGAACCTAGTTCAGCATTCCATTTTACATTTTCTGCCTAAAATCGAGACTTTGTCATAAGAAACTAAAAGCCGCGCTATTATTTCCAAAGCGAACCTATAACCAATCACGTTTAAAGCCAGATGTTCCACTGCGCCATGAAGGAATCAGAAAATATTTTTTAGTAGAAGCCATCTGCTGGAATTGAAGTTGTCTATGAAAGCTGAATAATAAAATTTGTGAATTAGTCGACATAAACATAGAGTCACTAAGTACATTTAGAACTTCATTATCTATACATGTCATAAAAATGTACCTAATCGCTGTTTGTACGTGGAAGATATATAAAAAAAGATATTATAAGGGGCATAATAGAACCCAAAACAATGATTTTTATTTTAATTTTCTGTTTGTCAGCTTGTTTGTTTGTATTATCGTTTATGCACGATAATCTCAGAAATGGCTAAACTGATTTATATGCAATTTAATTATTGTATTGTGGTAAATTTAAACTTATGTATATTTAGTATTTAAGTCATTCATCATGTAATAACCACTAAAAGCTTTCTTAAAAAGAAATATATAAAAAGGCAACAACGAGTTCAGACTCAGCCTACATCTACACGGACCTTGTTCAAATGGCTCAACGACTAAATAAAACAATACTGGCCCCTAATAATGATTACGAGAACATCTCCGTCTAAGGTATCAATTAATTATCTATATCTTATTGCACGTGTCGGGTAAACGAGACTATTATGGTATACTTGACTTAATTCATTGTTTTAATAATATATATAAAACTAGCGACCCACTCACGGCTTCGTCTGTGTAAACTATACGAGTAATCTATTTTTTACCGCGTTTTCACTTCAATCACAAACGTTTTTTTAATTTATTTTTTATTTAGGGACATTTTAAGTAATAATACAAAAATGTCAGCCTCTTCATACCCTAAAACAATCTTCAACACACACAAATATAGAATTTCCTTAATCTTAATTATATTAATTACTAAATATATTAAACATAAATTACATCGACGAATCAAATCTTGACGAGCCTCAACATAAAGGTCACATTCCACTGAGAAATGGTAAATATCATCATCCACTCCGCACAATTAATCACAAACTTTGCTTAAATTAATATTTTAAATAGTTGAAGTTGAAATAAATTAAACACTAAATGTTAACGAAAGCTTGCCAAAATACAAATGTCAAAACTGCATTTAAATGTGCAAAAAAAGTATATGAAATAAATTAAAAATATATGATCATGTAATTAAACAAATAAAAAGAAAAATACACGTTTTTTTTTCATGTTTCTCTCGAAGGGTGGTAAAGTGTGTGAAATTACGTAATTATTTAGAATCATTGTAGCTATAAATACATAGTCTTCATTATAATTAAACAGGGGGAATGATTATATTTAAAACATTTTCAATTCTCCGCTGTAGTACCAACGACAAAGTGTAGCGCTAAGTTCAGGGACTCAACTCGCAATGTCTTGATTTTGGGCGGAAAGTGGAGAACGGAGTGTCTTGACACTAGGTTCTCTCTGACTACCCTGCTATCAGGGAGAAAGTGTGACGTATACGTCTACGCCCGCGTATACGCCTTGAGCGCCTATATGAAAGAAGGCACAACCTTATATTACCCCGCAAATACTAATGGATACTATATAGACTTATGCTGCGTTCAAGTATTGTAAGTTTTCTAAAAATAGTTTTCAATTTCTTAAGAGTGTAAATAAATAATTTTAAAAAATACTAAAAATAATGTATACTATAGTACGAGTAGATGATAAATTTACTATAGTGTATCAATAAGAGATTCATAAAAGGGTGACAATTATTTTGCCATTGCATAAGATTAGGCATGTTACGGAGCTCCATAACTGTAACCGAAACTATTGTATATCCGAAATCAGTAATACATTATTTAAACAAAATAAAGGCACCTGGCATTAAGGAAATATGAAACAAAACCAATATGATAAATTAGTTATAATGTTTAGATTAATGTTTTGATTCTTCCCATAGCCTTATCCGAATCCAGATGTGAAATGTTAAATTCATAACACCCCTACGATAAGATCATTCTTTTCCTGAACTTTTTGTGTGTTACATTTTTTTTTCTTATTGTAACATATTGCTATGGAAGCGTGTTGATAAAATAAAGTTTTTAATTACTTATTTACTTAACTTTAATTACTTTAATATAACTATACTTAACTTTAATTACTTTAATATAACAATAACATTAATTACTTAATTGCTTGGCTGACTGGTTATATTTTTATTGTAACTTAGCAGTAGTCAGTAGACCTGTACATTACAGGTTAAAGACAAACCTAGGCCTTAAATATAAAATATATAAATGTTGTAATTATTTAATTCTTTCATTGCATGCATTCATAAAACATTTCCGCCCAAACTCTGGCGGAGCTCACCTTTGCGCATTATCTTGCCACCAAAGCGAAGAAACGAAAATAATTTTAATACCATTATATCATTAATAAAACCGAGTAGGAACTGAATCCACAACAAATAATATTAATTGAAATATCGTTCTCTCAAATAGGATTCCAACCCACAAATATAATGTTTGTAGTCAGAAGCCCTACATCGCATCTGCAGCACTGCATGCATCACATCGACCAGAAAAGTACATAAAAGCCTTTTTATACGTCATTTATCTATACTTAATAATATAAATGCGAAAATAACTTTGTAGTGTCATAACGGCCAGGCCGCTAAACCGATTGTGATGAAATTTTATTTAGAGATACTTGAGGGTCTTAGGATGAACATATGCTAACTTTTTCTTAGATATTTTTTAGTTTTTACAGGAATTTCATTGTGTCGTCGAAAATACCTAACAACAGTTAACAGGTCGTTAGTTAGTATATAATTTTAAAGTTACTACGTGCACTAACAATATATGTCAATAGTAGAATCATTTACCTTACATTATGTTCAAAGAGATCCATCCTAAAAACCTGTCCCGGTCATTGCACCGACCAAAAGTCGTTCGGACTAAGACGGAAAGACGTGAATATATTACCGTTACATTAATCCTGTTTTTAACTGTGTGTCTTCAGTTTTCAAGATAAAAGCTTTGACTGAGCTTTATAACTTCTTAACTTGAAAAATACTTGTATGTGATTGATGAGTAAAATTATTGAAATTTGCTTTTAATATAACAATTCAAAATTATAGTTAAAGGGCTTAAATGAAAGAAAATGTACTTAAATGTTTTTACTTTGTTAGAATATAATGTAAAAATGTGAGGTGAATTTAATGTATGCACATTAACGATGCCGTTTTGCTGATTTTATCAAAAATGCCTTATATATTTAAAAAAAATTATTAGACGTGGCAATTTGTTGCTCCGCCCGCCACTTCCTGCCGGTTTCGACAAGGCGTGCTGGGTAACGGTCCCCTACGCGACATTTGTCTTCATTTTTGTCTAGCATGGCAGGGATTGCAGCGAGCAATGCTTCTATCATCGACCCGTAGCGCTTGATGCACCGTTCTGACTACCCCGCTAGGGATAAAAGAGAAAGAAAATTAATATTCTAAAAAATTATGTGATTCTTTTATTTAACTTAGCGTGTTAAAATTAACACTCTTTTATTACCTTCACGCTATATACGTATAAATTAATTTCGTCGTTTGTAAGGAAATTTACATTGGACTTCTTTACTAATGCACATGTATGTGTCTGAATCCATCGACAATACATTTATAGTATTCACCTAATGCCCTTACTAGGATAGGCCAAGATGATGATAAAACAATATTAAACGTGTATGTAAACGTGTGTATTTTTTTTTTTTTTGCGTGAATTTACTTTTTTTCGCAGCTTCTTATTTCCCCCGTTGATGAAAGTCAAGTTTGAAAGAATCCACTGTGAATACACCCTTTTCACCACTTTGTGCCGGAAATCAATATTGCTTGTTGTGAATTTTGACTTGCCAAAGCGGACATAATATAATAATATTTAAACATTTCCCTGACTAGGGACCGAATCCACAAACAATCGCTTTTACAGTCAGAGTCTGTGTAACTGCGTCACATACAGCTAGCGACCTGCCTGCGGCTTCGCCTGCGTAAGCTATAATATGCGTAATATATTTCGTTTTTTCGTCCGGCTGCGTCCTTAAATCACATACTTTGCTTAAATTTATAATTTAAATGGTTGTAACCTTTTTGTTTATGAACCGATTGAAATGAAATAAACTCCAAATATTAAGGGAAGCTTACCAAAACACTGCTGTTGCATCTACTAACTGCATTTAAATCATTTTGCACAGACAAACAGACTGTTGACAGTTGTAAATTTTTTATCGTGAATTTGAAATAAACACTAAATCCTAACGGAAATTTACCAAAATACAATAGTCAAAACCGCATTTAAACTGGTTAACCCGTTTCTGAGATTAGCGTGCACAAACAAACAGACAAACAGAAAAAAAAATTAAAAATAATTGTTTTGTATTCTATTATAATAAAAAATGGCCCTAATAATATTTCGTTTATAATATATCTTCCATGTACAGACGTTACATATTTATTATATGTATAGATTATGCTAACCACAATTACGTTCAAAATTTGCTTCCTTGTCCGTGATATGAAAACCGTCTTGTTATTATTGATCTAAGTATTCTAGATCATTGCTTTCATATTAAATATTTATTATATTAAATTTAGTGCAAGAGCTGAAGTTACTTGAATATAATACTATACTGTAGATGTATGAATAACATCATTATTAGAACGTGTAAAAAAAGTGTTTACAAAAATTAAGCGGATGAAAAAGTATCCAATTTAAAATTGTGTTTATGGAGTCTAGTCTAGAAGTGAAAAAAGGCAATATCCATACTCATAGAAATACTTGAGGCTATTGGAATGAATATAGGCTACTTTTCTCCTATTTTTTTTACTTATTTCTGGTATTTTATTGGTTAACCAAAAAGCCGCCGAACGGCAACAATGACAGCTATAACCCACGCGTGCGAAGCCGCAAACAGGTCGCTAGTTTTTTTGTAATAATGCCTTCGATATATAATTACAGACACTACCATGTGTTTGTCATACACTTTTGTATAGTGACAAACACGTTGCTATGGCAACGGTTATTTTACTACCTATATTTACGAATAGTAAAACATTGCGTATAAAACTTATGTTTTAAAATAGCGTGAAGTAAACCAGACTGTTAATGCAACAAGAATTTATACTTACATATGTCTTACTCGTATATGAAATTATACTTAGCCCATAATGGCGTAGTGGGACAGTATTTTGACTGTAATCATAATTGATTGTGGGTACGATTGTCATTCCGTGGAACGATCTTAATTTAATTATTCTCATTTTTTCGCTCTTGTAAACGCGGAAAAGCGGAGAACGGAGTGTATTGACACTAGGTTCTATCTGACTAACCTCTTATGCGGGAAAAAGTGTAAAGTTGAAAATACACTAAAGAAATATGAATACTTTAAGAATAATAGTTAAAAACTAACATAAAAATTGGTTCTGCGACGTCTATTGTAGCTAGCTTACTATATCTCGTTTATTAAGCTGTACTGTACAGGCGCAGTAAACAAAACAAAGCACAGTGCTAAGTTCCGCCACTAAATAAATAATGTCTAGAATTCGGGCGGTTTTTTTTTATTTTGGAAATGGTATTAATGGAAATCTTTTTCTATAACTACCCCACATAAACGCAAAAACCTCTAATCATTGTCTCGAAATTACGTAAATAAGTTTTTTTTGGTTTAAATTATTTTAAATGTACCGCGATAGAGTTTAATCTTAAGATTTTATATACGTAAGTCGTGTAGAGCAATTTGTATGGGCAGAGCTAATGAGACAGGAAATTACATCCACCGGAAATGAAAAAGGATATGAAGTAGAAAATTAACTTATAGAGTATATATATACATGTTTATTTTTTATGTTTACTGTATTACAATAAATTGACATATAAAATCTTAAATACTTAACTTTCAAAGTACTTATATTATGCACTAGCGATTCATTCGCGGCTCCGCCTGCGTAAACTACACCACTTTTCTGTCATTGAATTTAATAATTATATTAAAATTGCCCATCAAATTGTAACCAGTGACGTTATAACTATTTACTTGTTATAACTATTCAAAAAATGTTTATTACCGTTTTTCACACAAACTATACAATTAGAATAAACGAAGTATAAACAAAGGCTCATGCTAGTATGCTCTGAGACTGTTCGTCTACAGCGTTGTTTTTGAACATCATACTTTATCTTATAGCGTTAACATTATACAGGTAAGGACGTGACAATTTGCAACAAGACTCTAGATTCAAGACTTATAAAAATATAATGAAACAAAACAAAGAGAAGCATGGCAAAAAAGAAAATAATAAAAAATTTAAATACAAACATGATTATATATAAACTAATTACTCATAAAAAGTTGTGAACTAAACTACAATATTTATAAACACATTCAAAAGAAATAAATAAAATTAGAAATATATATAATCGTTTACAAAGAGAACATTACTTGTTAAAAATTTCATTTATATATAAAAAAACAAAAACATAACAAAATCTCATTTTGTATTTTTTTTGTTTTTACAAAGTATGTATGTATTAAAAACGAGGCTAGCTGTTGTTTTTTAATTTTAATATATATTACTTTAATTTTCGTTTAAAAGTCAAAAACTAGCATCAAGTTGTCTGCCTCAGTGGAGGAGGCAGATCGTTCTACACTTTCGATGCCGCGAATTTAAAACTTCCTTTAAAACCCACAGTTCTATGTTTTGGAAGAGTAAGTTGTAAAATTTATTCACATACTAACGACCAGCTCGCGGCTTCGCCTGCGTAATCTACACCACTATAACTAATTATTTCAATTTTTCGATCGCCCGCGTTCCCACTTAAATTACAAACTTTACTTAAATTTAAAATTGTAACTTTTTTATTTATGAACCGATTTTTTTAAAATAATAAACACTAAATGTTAACCGAAGTTTACCAAAGTACAATAGTCTAAAATGCATTTAAAACGGTTAACCCGTTTTTGAGAATAGCGTTCAAGAACGCACAGACAAACACAAAAAATTAAATCATGAAAAAGAAAATATTTTATTTTATTTTCTTTAGTTTAATAAATTGCCCAGAAAATATAATTGTTTCTAAATAAACAGATGCAGTGCTAGCAACTAGTGAGGTTATAACTGTTAAATTACATACACTTGGAAAAATACATATTTATAAAACGTATAAAAATTTGAACGCAGCGGTATGAACCCGCGCCTCTTCGAAACCGTTCAAGCGCTCTGACCGCTAAGCCATGCGTTGTGAACGTATTCGAACAAAGAAATATTGAAACAAAGAAATGTTGGCAACCCTAGGTTCAGCTTATAAAGCACACGCGTGGGACACATTGACACATTATTGTTTTACATTCAAGTAAGAACGCGAACAGGCGTAAAAACTAAATAATTTGTTACAGCCAATGTATTTTTCGCAGCCGAATATATATTATATATCATTTTGCAGACAATATTATTTATACAATTAATAAAACAGTTATTTTAGAGCACTTCTGTCGAATAAAATTTCAGTTGTATCTTCTTAGAACAAAAATCTGAACACAGCTGGATTCAAACCCGTGCCTCTTGGCTACCATACAATCCAAGTTTCAAATTTCATATTTGAATAACATTCTAAAAATGGTAAAAACACTAATTTATAAAGAAAATATTGCCAAAATAATTTTAAATTTTGATTATTGAATCAAAATCCAATTAAATCGATTCAGTCTATTCTGAAATCAGCGTAAACAGCAAATAGAAAAGAAAATAAAACATTCTTTTGCGTTCTATTACATTAACAAATGTCCTCAATAATATTTTTTTCTCATATATCATCCAAGTACAGACAGCGATCAGCTACATTTTTATTATATGTATAAATATGTAAAGATTGTACGGCTTTTGATAAGGTATTCTATAACAAATATTTTAGTTATATTTGCAATATTTTAAATATTTGGGATATACAACGATTGCCTCATAAAAAAACAGCTTCATATTTTTCCCATATAACAGGGCAGGACAGAGAGAAGAGGTGAAAACCACGCTTTGTATTCCCAGAGCAGGGAAAGGATAATAATTTAAATATAATCTCATTCAGTGTTTAAAATAATATATTCTTAATCAGCATTTGACTCTAATCGCGATTGGTGGTGAGTTCGATTACAACTCAGATAAAAAAAAATTTAAAGTTTTATACATTTCTTCGATCTGGTGCACAACAAATTTAAATTCGCAATATCCTTCATTCAAATAGACTTGTCCTTTATTCAAATAGAGAATTATTTACATTTCTTCGATCTGTTACGATACAAATTCAAATTCAATATCTCAGAAGGCTGCTGAGAACAGCTGGAGGGAAACTCAACAGTTGCTCTTTTCAAATACAAAAGTTACAATTATATCATCAAAACAAACGCGGCGTTTATGCCGGTCAGAAAGTGTAGAACGGAGTGTCTTCAAACTAGGCTCTACGCTTTCCACGCGGCGTAAAACATATTTTCATAAGGGTAGATACCACTGGGATAGCGTCTGAGTGTAAGCAATAGGTTGTGGATTCGATTCCCACTCGGATAAATAATTATATTTAAAATATTATTATTTATCCGCTCTGGTATCTAAGACAAACAACGGCGTAGAGTCAACACACAATGTCCCGATTTCGGACGGAAAGTGGAGAGCGAAATGTCTTGACAGGTTAGTGACTAGGTTCTGTCTGACAACCCTGCTATGCGAGAAAAAGCGAGAAGTTGTAAATAACACATTTTCCTCACTTTTGTTGCTTTGTCGTCACCTTATTCACTCAAGAAACAATCGCCTGCCTTCAATCTACATAAGGTATACGCGATAACTTACGATAAACTGAGCGTGGAATAAAGCTTCGTACATATTGAGTTGTAAAAAACTTATGCGGGAAAGGTAGAAAGATGAAAAAATCGTTTTTGAATATTTTATTACATACACACACTTATACAGGGCAAGGGACATTATATATATATATAAAAGAATTTGTATTTGAAAACTGTAATGTATGTATTAATACAGCTTTACACTTTTATCCGCATATCAGGATAGGCAGAAAGAACTTGTTGTCAAGACACTCCCTTCTCCATTTTTTGCCCGAATTCAAGACATTGCGAATTGAGTGACATTAGTCGCCACGAAAGGGAAAGATAAAACTCTTAATAGAGCCTAGAAAGGAAATCAAACTCACAATTAATCGTGTTTGCAATCAGATTCTGTCTGGCATCATATTTAAAAACATAATAGAAGAATAAAAAGAATTAAAAAGTTAAAAATACTTTCCTTTCATCTTATCACACTTTCCTTTGATCTTATCTTTCAGATGGGTCGTACAAAAAATATGTACGTAAATAATTTTGTTTAAGCGGCCGGCGAATTTGGTTTTTTTTTCATAGTTTCATTTGATATCCACATTGGGAATGTTGTTCAGAAATATGTACGCCGCCATTTTGCCATTTTAGATTAATTGGGCCATCTTAGATTAATTATATTAATACTGATTATATATAATTGCATTGTCATCAGAACTAGCGACACTTAATCTTGCCATAAATATTGTTACAAAGTAAAACAAATATTTTTTATTCTACACATTTATTGTAAACATTTATTACTATTACAGTGTGTCAGTTCAAAACATTTTATAAGAAAATTCTTCACTGCCAATCGTATGTATGTTTTTGGACTCCAAATTGTCATGGCGTTTTGACAAAGCCTTACTCATACTGATCATAAACCGATTAAGATCCGCATAAGATGACGGCCAGTCTTCAGCTCTGATGACGTCCGGAACGTTCGTTTCTGACCAAGATTGGCTGAATCGAGTTTTCTGTCACGGCTCCAAGTATTGCTTAAAGGACCATTTTTTGTAATTGAACATGGTGTTATTAAGTGGCTTAACTACCTTCACAAGAATGGTATCTTGATACACTTGTGCTGATGCTTTGATACCTTTTTCACAAAAATATGGTTCAGTCACTCCTTCATAGCTGACATCCTAAAATACCATCAATGAAGTCGGATAATGCCCACGTTGTACTCTGTTGACTAATTGGGAAGCTTCTTTAGAGGCTTGTTAAAATATTGCTCAGTTGCGAAAATTTTCTGTGGCCTCCCTATGCGTATTACCACCCTTTTCTATTTAAATTATCAGTTAAAAAAAACCAGTGCGTCTCTTTCTTAACATTTATTTAAAGTGTTATTCGCACACTTAGAAAATTGAAAAAGACATATTTAGAACGGGTAAAAAAATTTGAACGCAGCGGGATTGAACCCGCATCTCTTGAAAACCGTTCCAGCGCTCTGACCGCTAAGCCATGCGTTCTAGATCCAGCTTCGTAGAAACGTTCTTATACGCTTATTACAACTTATATTTGTTGTTAGCATCTCTGTAGGGAGATTTTGTCTCAGTGCGTCTCCTATAAGCTGCAAGTCCTAAGTCATGTTTTAAAATACGCGACATGGTTCTATATGCTATCTCCCGAGAATTTTCGAAAACTTTTGTTTTCGGACAGGATTTCTTTAAATTCTTTCCCTTACTGCTTTGATCGCCTTTTCCGTACGAACATTACTTGGACATTCAGATTATTTTCTGTCACAAAGGCGGTTACATTGTACCTATCAATAGCTTGGTACACAAACATTTGACTAATACCAAGCGAACAAAAGATTTTAGTAATAGTTTTTGGCACCATACCTACTTTATTTAATACAATTACCCCATTATTTATCACCCCATTCCATTTTAAATTTACGATATATATACGCGGAAATAAGAGAACACAATGAACAATCATATAAAAATAACAAATTTCAAATAACAGTAATATTTTGTTTATTTTCAATTATAACAGTATTCATGGTCTGACGAAGTATATTTATAATATCAGCTCAAATAAACACTAGAATGAGCAAAATTTAACTCAACAATTTGAATACAGATTAGAAACTAAATGAAAGCTTGTAAAAAACAGTATTTGAAAGACAAATCATACATAGCCTTTCACGATAGAATTGATTGTACTCGACTAGGTTTACCAGATGCTTACCACTGGTGTGCCCACTTCATCGGAGTTACCTTGGGTTTCTCTTATCACATTTTAACTCTGGAAGAGTTACTTATTTATTCTTGCACCAGAAAGGCACTATACTCATGTATATATTTATGACCTTATTGATCATTCTGATTGACCGCGTGAGTGAAGACGCAGGTAACAACATCTAGTACATACATAAAAATATAAGGTCACTCATGAAATATCGAAAATTGCTTTACGCCTAAAACAGGTGCGGCAGGCAGGTAATTTATAGTTAGTAGACGTCTGCTAAGACCGAATTTTGCAATAGAGCTGGATCAAGGTGGTCTAAAGGCTCTCGTCTCGTCTCTTGAATTTATGAATACGAGATATCAGTCATATAAGATTTTTTTGTGACAGGGCTGAACTAAGGACTTTCTGGGCATTGCTATGTGGATGAAATTACAGGCATCAGCTAGTCAAGCATAAAAATCCTAAAAGATCAGAAACGAAAGATAAAATGATATATTAATTACAATGGAAATAATAAAATTTAAAATATTTTTTAAAAAACCGTTTATTTATTTCAACATAATGGTCACCCTAACCCAAGGTGTTACTTCCAGCCTTCAAATCTACGACTCAGATAATATTGACTTATCGCCGTGATAACTCAGTGATAGTAGAAAAGTTACTTGTGATTTATTCCTTACACACCCTCCGGCAGTTGACTGGAATAAAATACATATTAAAGAATACATAATCGCTTAAAAAAAATATTTATACAAATATTATATAATACAACAGCAATCTATCAGTGACATCATCACGGCCAAACCACTAAACCATTTGCGATGAAGCTTTAGCTCGTATTTCATCGTCAACGAAAAGATCGACGAAAATAATATACTGCGATAGTATTATATATTTATAATACTTCACGCTTCTCCCCCTTGGCAGAGAAATTTTACTGTCAAGACACTCCGCTCTACACTTTCTGCCGAAATTCGAGATAGTATTAAAAATGTTTTCAGGTCGATACTATAATAATATATTCTTATGCGTTCCGGACACATGTACAAATTTTCAAGGAAATCAAATCATCAGTGGGTTAACATTGAAGGGTTTCCCTAACATAGATGCAGGTTTAAAACTGATAAAAGCGCGTTTAAGTTCAGTTAATAAACACCAGAAATTTAATTTCCATTTAATTATTTTCGGGTATGGAAAGTAAAGGAAAGTGGAGGTTGAAGGTGGAGGTTTTAATAATAATGATAATAATTTAAAAACATGCTCACCATTGTGGGGTTGTTGGTATGGACGTCAAATTCATACAAACTATTGAGACAAGCTATAACGCGAAGTCTTAACAAAATAAAAATAATGCTGCATAATGTGATTTTTGCATCTTTTGGATTTTGCAAGGGATCTTGTCAGTTTAAGACAAAACATGTGACCCACATTAATGTCTACATTGAAACCAGGGTGATTTATCAGTGCCATCAGTGAATGGACGAAATTATAATTGTCATTTTGTATTAAACCAAAATAAGTGTTGCGTTAATATCGTCATACGTAATGAATGGCGATTTTATAACGATTATTTTATTATTACTATAAATAATAACTTTTTCAATTAAAAGTATCGATTGCATCGGCATCCTGTATAGGTAATTTTTCATAATAACTTTCAGATTTTTATTTACAGCTTTCGTCTTTTCCCGCATAGCAGGGTAGTCAGAGAGAACCTAGTCACTCTGTTCTCCAATTTCCGCCTATAATCCAGACATTGCGTGCTGAGTGGAGTAACTCAACTCCTCACTTTATGTTAGGTACCAGAGCGGAGAAACGAATATATTAAATATTATTATTCCTCCGAGAGGGAATGAAACCCGCAACCAGTCGCGTTTTCAGTCAGACGATACCACTGCGCCTCGATGGTTTAGTTGAATGGATAAAGTTTAAGATGTGTTGATAAAAATGAATCACTGGATTTTGGACACCAAATTGGTCTTCTTCTGTTCGTTGTAGTCAGGACATTGCTTATAAAAAAAACAATATTTTTTTTTTAATTATAGTATAAAATATAAAAGTGAAAAGAGAAAAGGAAAAGTACGATATTTTTCGTTACGTCACATTTAATTATTTATTGTAATAATTAATTATTTATTTATAATTTTATTTCATTAAATATGGTCGTATTGTAATCGGAAGCTTTGTTATATATTCTTATGAAGTACAAAACAAGCAACATTCTCGGTAATATTTAATTTAATGGGTTCCGATAAGTCAAACATTGCTTTTTCCGTATTTTTTGATTTGACGGGTTAAATCGCTTGGGATAAATTAAACATATCCATGTACAGAATTATTGATAATCTAACTGATTTAGTACTTAGACCCCGAGTGGCAAAAAAAACAGTACGAAAGCGGCAAGGTTAGCTGCCTTGTAATAAAGAAAATTTCTCGGTCCAGTTAAAGTTGTTCTTTGCGCGGCGTTGTGTTCCGCAATTAAACGAGCAATATATCTATATAAATAGCAACGTGTGTCATTTTATATAAAAGTGTATGTCAAACACATTACAGTGTGTCTAATATTTATTTTAGTAATTTAATGTGTATTTTTTTTAAATATTGGCACTATCTGCTCTTCTTCTTCATATAAACTTTAACTATGCCACTTTAAAAACTGATCTGTCCGCATAATTTTCAGAAATAAGGTTCTAAGCCGTTAAAAACGTATTAGAAAAAACGTTTCTCAACAACTAACGTAAGTAATCGATAGACTGCTCGTGATTGCAATTGACTCGATTGTGGTGGCCAGACAATTACAATGTCCGCGCGTTCAAAATTATAAGTGACGAAAATACTAAAAATAGATTTCTCAAAAAACCTTAAAAATCTTGTATCAGGACTTAGTATTTGACCTAATCTAAATATATACAATTAACAAGTAACTTCATTCCCTTGTTATAAAGATCAATTTTAAATGGTGTAATGTGGACTTAAGATGTTTTAACTTCGGTGTAAAGTAACGCAGCCTTCTGGCTCTCTCAATATTGCTTTGTAAGGTAAAGCTCCTTTTATATTGTTGTTTTCTTTAAAATTTTATTACTTAAAAGAAATGTCAATTATATGTTTTGTGCCTAAATAAAGAAAAAACTCTGGCAGATATAAATACTAATCTAATTTTTTTGTAATATTTTCTTTATTTAATAAGATATATTTGTCATTTAGTTATTTTTTTAAAATTTTTTTGTTAACTACGCCTTCAAGTTTATTTATCAATCTTGCAGTACTATTTTAGCCCAATTGAAGCGAGTGCAATTTGAAGCTTTGCAACTTAAAACTGGTATAAAAATGATGTGTCAGGCGATATTAATGTGTCTTGACGACTCTCATGAGATGTTTAGATTAAAATAAAATTTTAATGCCAGATATTACTCGTATGTATAAATTAAAAATCTATCAAAATCCTATTTTTTTCAGTACTTATGCTAAACGGCATAACTTTCAAAAACTTCTAATATATATAACCTCTATTTAAACTAATATTGATAAATATTTGACTTCGTTTTTCGTTTGCCCATCATATGTTAAGCTTAGTTAAATATATTAAATGCTTGTAGTATATAAGACATCAACGCGCTCCACCTTACTTATATATTAGACTATGGATGTATGTAGCCCATTCATCGTTTATAAAAAATTAAAAAAAACACATTTTCACTATTTATTGCTTCATTTACAGCCTCACATGCATATCGATATTTAATGTGAGTGAGGCCGCGTGTTGTTGATACTTTTTTTAATAATTAATAACCAATTTAAAAAAAATAAACATTTTAAAAGAAATTTATAATAAATTTGACATTATTTTTTTTAAGATCTTTAGTATATACGCATATATCCGTTCAAAAATAGTTTAATTTGAAAATTGTATATACTTATTAATTATCCGTTTTTTTTTTTACAAAAAAAGAATGTTAATTTAATGAATCAGATAATTTAATGACAATAATAATAATTGGTTAAAACAAGCAATAATCACCAGTATTATTTGCTGAGTTCTATAATTTGTATCCAAAAAAAAATAATTAAACCAACAAACACTTATTTCTTTAATTTATTGTATAAAAATAATATTTATTTTAAATTACTTTTCATTTTTTCAATTAATCGAAAATTTATCAAGAAATTTATAATATAAAGTAACTTAAAACAAAAAAAAATATAATTAAATATTAAAAAATAAATAAAAGAATGACATATGACGTCATCATTTACTTGCTTATATAAGGACAAGTGACATAGTGTTGTAACAGCAAACATATAACCTAACTTAGTACTTTGTATGAACAAATCCTTAGCCAATCTCGTATTCACGGCAACGCACAGTCGACTGGCGCACGCGCAAGCGACGCGCGTCTCAGTGCCCGCCATTTTGTTTACACAGCTGTCAAAGTTTAATTTTTTTTTTACACTGTAATCTGTGCTGTGCTATACGTTAGTGTGCCGAGACGAAGGACAAAGTCCTATATAATTAAATTCCTACAGGATTAAAAGTAAGTAGATGCTGTCCATACCTTATGAGTCATTGAAGGTTTAATTTGGATACGATGTAATAAAAACAATTATTATGTGGCTATTATGTTTGTTATTTAAATTTTTAACATTTAAGTAAAAATTGTTTCAAGTCGTATATATTTTAATATAATCGCACCGCGTTATCGGTGAGATAATTGGTAAAAAGGTGAAATACGGAGAGATTGTCACTTCATTCTTTTTACCTGTAACACCTTATCTACAATATAAAAAAATATCTAAACCAAATTTCATAATAAAATAAATACGAATAAATTGTACAAACTGAAGTGGAAAGTTATTAACATATCGACTATGGAGCTTACCACCACCTGACTCATTAACAGCGTGTCATATTCATTTATGAGTAACAAGTTCCAATACAGAGATAATGACGTAATATTTAAAATTAAACTAAGGAAATACGAGTGTTATTTTATCAGCGGCTTCTGCATAAAAACTAGTATTGGTAATCAGTCAGTTTTTGTAGTTTTAAAAATATATTGTTTATATTTTTTAAATTGACGTTTTATCTTTACTTACTTTTGCTTTTATTTTCTTGATCTAATTAGAGGCGTTAAGTTACGCAATAAATATTGCGGCTTAATCTTTTATTTCAGTTTGGCTGTAAGAAAATAAGTGACATTTCTTTTATCCACCTACAATTGTAATATTACAAATTAAACCCTGGAATTTGTACCTCAGTGTGTTTAGATTGAAAATAAAAAAAAAAATTCATCTAAAATTGATTGCGTTCAGAACGCATGGCTCAGAGCGCTTGGACGGTTTCCAGGAGGCGCGGCTTTGAATCCCGGTTAATCGCCCGTTAACCGCAGCGGGATTTTTATACGTTTTCTTAAAAAAATTTTCAATTTCCGAAGTGTGTGAATTACACAACGCTTTAAAAAAATCAAAATATCATGTAAATTGTATTAAAAAACATTGATATTAACAAAAATATTATGCTCCTTTACAATTACAAGTATGTTATTGTTACATTTCTAACAAAACTAAATATAGGCCATTGTGGTGTAGTGGGAAAGCGTCTGACTGTAAATATGAAAACTTGATAGGTTGTGGGTTCAATTTCCATTCGGAGTAATGATTATATTTCAAAATATTTTCATATCTCCGCTCTGGTACCTGAGATAAAGGGCGGAGTTGAGTCACTTACACCTCCACACAGACAATGTCTCGATTTCGAGTGAAAAGTACAGAACGGAGTATCTTGACACTAGGTTCTCTCTGACCACCTTGTTATACTGGAAAAAACGTAAAGTTATGTTTTTTATATTTATAACAAGCAACCTGCTCGCATGTTTGCTTTTTTTTTTGTCTCGCTGGGTAATACCTTTGCGCAGACCGCCCGTGTGCAGACTATTGCGGGAACGGACGGTACTGTGGGACTCACCGGCAAGTATACCTGATACTACCCACTAAAACCCAGCGGAAACTCTAGCCACCCCGGAGAGACGTTGCAGGAACGCTCGCGCATACTACTACAACGCCTCGGTGGACGGCCCACTAAGGGTACTCCGGCGTTCCTTCTAGAACACCCGCAGCCTCGATGACTTGCAGGAGAATCACCATGACCCTCCTGCAGTAGCTCCTCTAGGGTAGGGGGAGGTTGGACATGCGCGTACGGTCTCTCGCGTCTTTGCCTGTATGAACTACACAACTATAGCTATTTTGTATTTTCACCGGCAAAATCACGTCAAATATATAATTTTGTTGAATTATATATTCTGTCGAATTATATAAGTGCGAGGCGCGAGACGGTGACAGCTGTTTCGCAACAAGACATTTTTAGGTTGCCTGTAAATTTAAATCTGTAATAAGTTCTGAAATATTCATTTAAATGAATAAAATTAAAGAATAATTTTGGTCTGTATTAAATGACCAAGGAAACTAATATTCATTTGGATATAAGAGTTATTAATGTTAATATTAAGTTAGCTTTTGCAATTAAACTAACATTTTTAAATTATTTTAAATATAAAAATGGTAACTGTGAGTCAACTTTAGGAGATGGACACTGTTTACTTTTGACCCGAAATCGGGATATTCGAAGTGGAATGGCAGAACTCAACACCGCTTACCATAATATATGAGAAATATCGCAATAAGTACATGATAATAAGAATAACCGTTCAGGAATTAAAACTCATTATAATTTATATGTAACACATCATTAAATCTTAACGCCAGGTTAATCTCCATTAAAAACGTAAGCAGCTGCTGGTGCATTAGTCATTTTACATCTCATGAACTCCACTTCCTAGTTCTGACGGTAATTATTTCAATTAGTAACGACTCGGGAATCGAACCGCCACGCTCCGTGAACACGCACCCGACCGTATTCAGTACTGTTTATTAGGCTTGTAATGGATAGCTTTTCCTTGACCATGGTTAAAAGAAGGTAGTTTGACGTTTTTGTTTTTATTTGTTGTAAAATAATAATATGTTTGATTTTAGCAATTTTTACCCATTTTGAAATAAAAGTTTTTTAACAGGATTAATTGTTGTATATTTTGGTTTTCGAAAAGTTTCGAACACTTTACGTTAAAATATTTTCATATCAAAATTATTATAAACTAGCGACCCGCTCGTGACTTTGCCTGCGTAAACTACACGACTATAAATGCGGCGTGTGAATAAACTATTTCGTTTATTCACCCGCCTGAGTTCCCACTTAAACCTTTTATTGTTTTTTTTAACACGATTATTACAAAATTGATAAGCAAATAACTATTATTATTTTATTTGTGTAAGTTCACCTAATTTTGATACAATACAAGTGTTTACATACGAATTGAATTAACTCGTTTAATTGAACAGTTGTGTCAAGCTTTATATAACATAACCAGTTTTTTTTTATTTAATTATAAAAGCGATCGGTTGTGGGTTTGATTTGAGGGTTCTCTCCATCTACCCTTAAATACGCTAAAAAGCGTGAACCTGCAACCTGTAAAAAACAATAGTTTTGGACTATTTTAACATTTTTAAAGCGTTATTTCCACACTCCAAGTGTGTGTTGATTAAAAAACATTTTTAGAAAACTTACAAAAGTGTAAATATTATTTCCTATACTATCTAACTTTACGAAGTAAACTGAAAGAGTGATTAGTTATTTATTTTTAATATTTTTTACAGTCTTAATTAATTACACACTTAGAAAATAGAAAACATATTTTTAGATAACGTATGAAAATTTGAACGCAGCGGGATTCGAATCAAATTCAAAGCGGAAAGTCCAGGCGATTCAGTATACAATTCAGTTCTTACATTATGGCGCTTCAAAACTGCCAGTAGAGAACAAGATTATCAACTCATCAGTCAAGATATAATTTTGGATGATGATAAAATAATAATAGAATATGATTTTAAAACTTTTATCTGTCTTACAGTTTTAAAAACGTTTAAAAATTTAAACGCAGTGAAATTCGAACCCGTGCCTCTTGGAGGCGATTTAAATGTTTTTAATTTCCTAAATGTATGAATAACACTTGATTTTTTTTTAAATACTTTAATAAAATTATTTATCTGTTTACATACGCTAATCTCCGCAAGTAATGGACGGCTTTTAACGTTTTTTTTGTAGCATAGGTATAGGTATTAGGTCTGGGTGTAATTGATTTTGATAACTTGCATAAGTGATATAGAAACCACAATTGACTACCAAAACTATAAAAAAATGAGGAAATACTACCTTGCAAATGTATCGGGTATCGTTTTCGATAATATGTATAAAAATTGGATCTAGAAAATTTGACATTATAATGATTTTAAAAATATAATAAGCAGCTTATAATATACGTACATATATAACTATATTATCTTTCATACATATACCTTTAATAGTTTGTGCGGAATACTGTTATACAGTTTTCACGAGTAACTTTGTTTGGCTCAACCTCAATAAATTACTTATAGAAAACGTGTTTTTAATTTTTTTTGTAATATTTTTCTTTGATTACAGATTCCAGTACTTTGAGAAAAAAAAACAAAATGGCGGTTTTGAAACTGGTGTTTTGCTTAAGCCTCATGCACATGGTAGTTGCTAAAGGTAAGGTTTTATTTAAAATTTAAATTTTATAACTGATTAAAACAATTTTTTTTTAAATATAAAATTTTAGATGAGATTTGACACAAACGTACTAGCTTTATGGCCTAAAAACAACCAGACTAAAAATGATAATTATGAATTCTAATTTTATTGTCAGATTTATTATATGTACGCAGAAAATTTCTAGTGTCAGTCTTTAAAGGCGATTGTTTGTGGTTATTAATGCAGGCAGGATAATCAGGGAAAAGCTAGTGTCAAGACACTATCTTTCACTTTTCACCCGAATTTCTACATTTCAATATGTAAAATTGAGTAACACCCAAAATTGAAACTGCGTGTTGAGTGGCGGACTACAACGCCGGGCTTTGTCTTGTACAAGAGCGAAAAAAATTAAAAAAATATATAAACATTCCTTCGAATGGGGAGCGAGGTGGTTTAAATCGAACCCACAAATAATCGCGTATATAATATAATCGCAGTCAAATGTTTTCACTGCGCCACGTGTCCTATAAGGCTCACATGGCGTGGTGGTGGCGCACCATTTAATGTGTTATGAATAAATTTAATTAAAATATGATATAAATTCAAATTCAAATTCAAATATCTTTCATTCAAATAGACTTTTGGAACTAATCAAAAAAAAAATATTTCCGCTCTGTTGCCTAAGAGTGAGTTGAGTAACACTAGGTTTTCTAGGATTATTGGCATTTTTAAACGTAAATAATCAATTACAAAATATCGATTTTTCTTATTTATTTTTTTATAAGAAATCGTGCATTTAATATAATTTAAACATTAGGCTTTACTACACTTTTACTGCGAAACAAACCAAAGGTGCAGGAACACACGTCTATAGAGTTAGTAATAATAAACTAGTTATTGTGCACATCGTGGTATAGTGGAGTCTTACTGTAAATTCGATGGGTGTGGGTTCGAAAAATATTATTTTACTTTGTTTGCGGCCCACATTAAATTGACAAAAACAATAGGTTCGAAACACATAAAAAAAAGGAATGTACAAAAGGCGGTCTCCAGGCTGAATAACCATCTCTTCCAGACAACCTTTAGGCCGAAAAGCTGTTATAATGATTAACGGATACATACATACATATAAAACATACATATAAAACATACATATAAAACATACTTGTGGTATAAATATATATATAATTCTCATTTCCGCCTTTTTCTACGACGTAGCCTTTCTAATTTCGGCGGAAAGCGGATAACCGGTGCCTTAACGCTAAGTTCTATAGACTATGCGGGAGAAGGTACTGTTTAAATTATAATTTAAAATGTATCTAACAGTTATTATACTGAAATTGTATGTAGTTTTAATTTTCTTTTTATAGTGTTATTTACACACTTATGAAATTGAAACACATATATTAGAACGCATGGCTTCGCGGTCAGAGCGCTTGAACGGTTTCAAAGAAGCGCGGGTTCGGATCAAGCTGCGTAAAATTTTTATACGTTTTCTAAATATGTTTTTTGAAAGTAAGTTCTGCCGAGAAGCGCCGATGAAAATATATTTCGGCAGGAAAATATATTTCGGCAGGAATTTGGCAGAATAATATATTTTCTGAATAATACGTCTTGAATATTGCTTTTAAGTTAAAACAACTTAAAAGCAAAAGCAATAGTGATAGGTCTGTGGACGCCTGAAATTGCTGATTTGCGGACATCATGTAACAGGGCCCGACGTGCGTACATAAGGTGCAGGAGGATAAATGGCCTAAGTCCTGCTCTCGAGAGCCAGTTACTTGCCATTTGTCTGGAAAAGCGTGAGGCCCATCAGGAGCTACTGACGAGTTTAAAAAGGTATCCACGGGGACGCCCCCACCTCCTCCCTCTGAGCTAAAGGGAGAGCTGGAAATATCCACTGTTACTGAGGAGGAAATGAAGTTGGCCCTTGGAAGACTGAGCCAGATGGAATTTCAGGGAAAGTTCTAAGTTTTGCCATGGAATATCTAGGTGGATACCTATTTACCCTTGTGGTCAACGCGTTTAACATCCTGCCATTTGAGACGCTAAGAGAGGCTCTCCGGTACCATTGGGTGCCTCTCTATCTCTCTCTATCTGTTAGACGACTTACTCCAGGTCGGAGTAGTCCTATGGGTTGGAGTAGACGGTCAGATCGGTCGATGAAGTGCTGGTTGCGGGGTTCCACAGGGCTGGGTATTGGGCCTGATACTGTAGTAATAGGACCCAATTGCGGAAAGCGCAGAACGTCATAGCGGTGAGAACAATTCGACGATACCGTACAGTGTCGTCTCTTGGCGGGCGATCCACCTTGAGAGTTGCTGGCGCTCGCAGATTGCACGTCAGGAAATGTCACCGGCGTGTCACACTCAGGTCGAATGCACCGCTTGGGCACCACAACGCCACGCCTTGATGGCTGTAGTGGGTAGGGACCCTTTATTATCCAATGTGGTGGGAGCCATGCTGGATAGTGAGAGGAACTAGTATAGTATCGAGTTTTGTTCCCGGTGAGTCCCAGTCCGCAACAGTCTGCCTTGGGCGGTCTGCATAACAGGCATCATGTATCATAGAGGTTTTTCAAACTCTATAATAATGTATGGAAACGGTTTTTTTTTAAAACCGTTACATAACGATTGAATTCACGCTCCTAATACCCACTTACTGACATAGTGACTGACATTTAATTTTTTTATTGCTTCACGGCTTAAGTTAAATATTATTGTACTTCTTTTTACGTAAATTATGCGGTCAGTGGATTATTAAAGTTGTTTTATTGTACTGCTTCACCCATTTCGCGTGGTGAACACATGGTGTCAGAGAGAACCTAGTGTCAAGACTCCGTTCTCTACTTTGACTAGCGGAAATCAATTCCGCGCTTTGTCTTATTTACTAGAGCAAAGAAATGGAAATGTTTTAAATATTATCATTCCCCTGTGTGGGAATAAAACCCACAACCAATCGCGTTTAGTCACGCTACGTCATAATGGCCTGGTTAGGAATTATTTTTTGCAGTGGGCTAGTGTAAGACACTCCGAACTTAACATCATGTTATGTCTTGACCAGAGAGAAGAAATGAGAATAATAATAATTTAAATATAACTATTTCTGCGAGTCGGGATCGATCCCACAGCCACAGCGTTTACATTCAGAGGCTGGTCCACTGCCACCACAATGGCCTCAACGATATATCATTATCAGCTATTCAATATTTTTATAATCTAATAAGAACTTTTTTTAAAAAATAAGACTGATATATATTACACAGCATTTTATTTAACACATCCTCCATTGTTTAGTTTATTCACCTCATCGCCCACGACTATAACAATTAAAGTTATTTTTTTACCGGATGATTCAAACTAACTGGACTTCACAGGTCATCGAAACTTAGTTTAGAATTTATTTTAGTTAGACAGCTATGATCGCAGTGCTATTATGAATATAGAAGAATGTAATAGGATCTATGGATTTCGCGATTTTTACACGCAATGTCTCGAATTTCGGGCGGAAAGTGGTGAGCTGATTTTTTTGTAAACTAGGTTCTCTCTGACTACCCTGCTATACGAAGAAAAGCGTGAAGCTGTAAAAAACTATTTCAACTAGATTAATCGCGTATGTCTTGGAAAATTAAAAAAAACTCAAGCCTTTCCAAAACTGTACAGTAGTCTGTGGTCACAGGTATACTGCGTTAAACTTCTTTCATTTGCAACGAAAAATGTCCTTTGAAATTATCGACATCATGGCGCAGTAGAAAAATATATGTACACACTATAGTTTCTGGTTCAATTATCACTTCTAAAAATGTTTGTAGTTAAATGATCTAGAAACACAATGCCGTCACATTACATTACAAGCCAAGTGCATACAACACAAACCATTTGGAAATATTTTTAAACCTAGTTTTTAACCTAGAGGGAGCCACTCTGTTTTTCACTTGAGCTTTTAATAACTCAAAATCTATTTTTGAATTTAATTAAGTAACACTAATGTACTATTTTCTTAAAAATGCATGTTATACAACACAAATATAAAATGTAAAAATAGAAGCCAAGTTCTAAATTAGGAAAGTGCAAGTTTGTTGGCCCTACCGGCATACACAGTAATTGGTAAGTAAAACATATTCATATTATTCAACTTTGAGATTTATGTTTTTGATGACATCTCCATTTTCTCATATCTAAAGATAAAATATGAAGTAAAATAATGTCTGAAATTGAGTTTAAAGTGTATTGACATTAGATTGTCTAAAAAAAATGTTGTTATTGGTCGAGAACTGAGTATGTAGTAAATAATTTTGGTTCTATACCTGCTACATTTAAAATTTTATTTACATTACTTTGACTTTACAGTAAATTTTTATTATATGTAAGTTTTTTGTTTGAATATTTCAATCATTCAAAGGTCTTCATTCATCCATCTCAATCATAGGTAATAGATAAAGAAAATACAGTTCTCTTGTGATTTTTTTACTCATATTAGAATTTTCCAAAAGCTTTTTTAATAAGCATATTATTCTATATTGTATTTTAAAATATATTTCTGAAATTTTCAATACCTCTACATGACCAACATTTAATAAGGTTTATTTCAATCACTTGTTGTGTCAGAAGTCAACAAAAAGGTGGAAAACTTGTCTCCGCCTAACCCACTTCATACGGGACATATAAAATATTGATATGAAAACTTTTTAAACAAGATTTTTTTTTAACCTTTCCCTCGTTTTTATACAGATTAAACATCACATTGCAAAATTATAAAAGCATTTATCTTTTTGCGTGGGATCGAAGGCTAACGTCCACATATTGAAATAATAAATTAAAAACGGATTTTCAACTTTAATGCCCTGTTATAAGAGCTAGCTTATACATTAAATATTACATGTAATATTATTGTACAATTTTCAATATATTTTTTATCAAAACTGAACTGTATATAGTTGTAATAAGGCCGATTTTATATGTGTAGATGTTTTTGTTTTTTAAACCTTACCTATTTAGGCGTAAGGTCGCTCCCTCACGTGGGTAGCCATGAATCATAATACAATTGTATTAGTTTGATTTAAAGTTTCTATTTATTCGCAGGTTTTACTATTATTTTAGTTATTTAATTAATTTAATTAATCAACACGCACAGTTTACAAACTCTAATTTTAATTAATGATTGAGATTATATTTAAAAAATAGATCATTGGTTCTTTATGTTTAAAGACAACGTATCAGTTAGATTCATTAAAAAACTAAAACCTTAAAGGATTACTACCGATTTAAAGTTGACTATTTTATTTTTGTTTTGACTATTTTATTTTGGTAATTTTTTATATATTCCCTTTAGTGCTTATTTAATTTCAACTGGTTCATAAATAAAAAAGTTACATCCATTTAAATTATAAATATAAGCAAAGTTTGTGATTTAAGTGAGAACTCCGGCGGGCGAAAAAACTAAATAGTTTACGCAAGCGAAACCGCGAGCAGATCGAATGTTTGACGCAATATTGGCGCAATGTGACAGCATCTGACTGTAAACACGATTGGTTTTGGGTTTGAGTCCAATTCGGGGTAACGATAATATTTAAAGTAATTTCATTTCTCCGCTGTGGTAACTAAGATACCGTTGAGTTCCGTCACTCTCGTGGAAAACGTAGTGGAGGTTCTCTCCGATTGCCCTGCTATGCAGGAAAAAGCGTGAAGCTATAAAAATATATATGATAATAATCTAAATTCAAAGAACGAAATGATCGTGAGTATGCAAATGTAATCAATATTGAAACTATGGACGTGTTTAGAAGACAAATTATATCATGCTCTGCTTCGTACTTGAAATGAATATTGGTATACTTAAAAAAATATAAGGAGCAACAAATAATTTCGGGCTTTTTGATATAAAAATATGGCTCAATTGTATTGGGGAGTCGGTTTTCTTTTATATTTTTTCGTGTATAGACAAAATTAATAAATATTACTTATTTCGACTATCACTATATATATATCAATATAAATAAATAAAATATTAATTAAAAAAAACGTTTATAACAAACCAAACTTTTATTACAATGCGCTAAAAAAAATCACAATGAACCCACTTAATATTGTTCATATCTGAATCGGAATACAATATTTTATACCCCTACTAAATAGTAATACTAAATGATATTGGGATATCCTCATCGGTAAATACCGATGAGGATATCCCAACATTGGAGCCAATCCTGGTAGCAGCATCAGGTCACTCTTGTCATAAAAATGAATTTTCATAAAGTCTTGACGGTGATCATGGTTTGTACAATTTAAGCTCAATCGAGTGAATACGAGTGCCTTTAAATTAACCTGCAAGATTTGAAACATACCAACAAACAGCATGTTAAATAAAAGCTTGTAAAAACATTTTCAACATTTTAAAGTGTTATACACACACTTAGGAAATTGAAAAAAATATTTTTTAAAAACGTATTAAAATTTTAACGCATCTGAATTCGAACTCACGTCTGTTGAAAAACAATCAAGATGCGCGGCGCGGCTAAAAATATGCTTGTAAAACATCTTGCAAGGTCATTTACACAGTTTTTGTTGTTAGATTTGATTGAAAATGTGCACATATGTCCGAATCCGATAAGAATATAATATTTATAATACTTTAAAGTGATATTAGCACGTTTAGAAAATCGAAATAATTTTTTTTTAATAATTTGTAGCCGAAAATTGTTAAGCCATGCTAAGCATAACGGTCAGAGCACTTGGACGATTTCCAAGACGCAGGTTCAAATCTCGCTGCGTTTAAAATTTTTATGAGTAATGAGTGAACTTTCGCTTTTAATCATATACAGATAGCACCTTTAATAAAAGGAGAACGGAGTCTTGAAACTAGGTCTTCTCTGGCGACCCAGGAGACGCGCGAAGCTATTAATGTATACAAATACCTAAAATTGTATTGCATATTTTTTCTTTTTTGTATTGTATTTATGGCAAGCAAAGAAATAGTTCTTTCATCCATCTACGCCGCTAAAATAATACATCATTTTAAAAATAATAATACAAGTTTCGTATAGGTCACATAGATTATATTTATTTTTTTCTATTTATGCCCGCGACTTTGCCCGCTTGGAATTATATATAATAAGTAACTCTTTATTACATCAGCTCTTTATTACTCTTTATCTGTCAGTGAAACTCTTGTCAAAATAGGTTGAGCCGTTCCAGAGATTATGCGGAACAAACTAACAGACAAACAGACAAGATTTGTAAACAATGTTATTTTGATATATGTACCGTGTATACATATATATGTATTTTCTAAAAAGCAGCTATTTTAATATGACGAACAGCAACAATAATTTTATTTATTTGTATAGATTTCTTTGCGTTCTCAAATTTGTGTCCATTTTGAAAGCAATACTTATTAAATGACAACAATATTACATTGGTTTATAAAAAGCTAGCTTCTCGCATATCAAGCGTAGCAGGTAAGGAAGTCTCCGTTTACCACTTTGTGCCAGAAGTCAAATCATTGTTTAAGTGGCGGGCTTGACGCCGTGCTTTGTCTTGCTTTTCTGCCATAGTGGGGGTATATAAGTAACTTAAACTCAAATCACTAGAACTAGAATAAAACACAACCGTAGTGTTTATAATCACTGTCCCTATGTATTCATTAATTTCATTTAATTTCCAATTTTAATTTCAAAATTTATATATATTTAAATATACGTATAAATTTAGCTGGCACTACCAGCATAGCTTTAAAATACGTGCGAGGTCGAGTTATGTTAAGCTTGTTAAAAATAAATTCTTTAAGGTTTAGTTGTCTTCTGTAGGTTATATTCTAAATGCAAAATATATGAAAAAAAATTCAAAGTTCAACATAACATAAGGTATATTTATAGTATGTGAGCTTTAAAGCCAGCTGTTCATTGCTTTATGAAACCTTTATAAAATTAAAAACAAAAAACAAGACATGACAGGCTGGAGAAATATTAATGTCGTATAAAAATAAAAGTAAACTGGCAGCATCGTGTACCTACCTTCTACCTAGTTCTAGAGTATTTTTAAACCGCTGTCAATTTTACTTTTTTTTCTCGTGTGTCCTGTGAACATATGGGTTGGTTTACTGTTGCTTACAATAAAAAGATATTTATTTAAGTTGAACATACAGCTTTTTAAATAAAAAAAAGATTAATAAAGTTTCCACTAAAAATAAAAAAATAAATATTCAAAAAAAAATATCAGAAAATACATGTATCAAATTACACATACATCACAATCGGTTCAGCAGTTTGGTAGTGTGTTTTCATAATTTCAGCTCAATAGGACACTGGGAAGGCCAAATTTAGCTTACAATTTAAGCCACACTTACTAACAAGTTGCAAGTTAAATAAAACTTATATAACTTCACAATTTTTTATCTTTTCTTTTGAAACAGTTAATAAATCATTTTAAATAAATACCCCTTATAAGCATGTAGCTATATAATAAATACTAAAGTAAAACGCACTGCTTTATTATGTACAAACTAAACAATGGGTTTCTGAGAAATGTGAACACAACCTTACCTGTTTCACTTATGTTTTACCTTTGAGAATATTTTCACATTAGTGCACTTATGTGTACATACTCGTACATGTATACTGGCAGCGATTCCAATAATTTCGAAGATCACGAGTTCAATTACCGTTTGATTTTCTTATTAAATTGAAAATAAGTATGTCTGTAGAAAAGTATGAAAATTAATAATGCAAATTAGACTTTCTGAAATAAGATTTTCGTAATTCCTGATATATTATATACTAGCAACGCGCTCGCGGCTTCGCTCGTGTGAACTATTACTGTTTCGTATTTTGCGGCGTTATCATGCAACTATAAAAACTAAAGAAAATGGGAGTAAAAAGCCTATGATTATCCCAAGATCCTCAAGTATACGTATATAAAATTTCATCACAATCGGTTCAGCGGTTTAGCCGTGATTACGTCACAGACAGACAAACAGAGTTACTTTTAATACTATAGATTCTAACTATAAGTTTGAACCTGCTACACAAATTGAATATATAATATTTATCTAAAATTCGATTCCTAATCCCACAGTACTTGGAACCTCGCCTCTTTAATATTAACCAAGATGTAGTCGATTAAAGTATAGCTGCATTGTGCTGTATTTATATTTTAATAGTGTGTGTAACAATTTTATTAACTTAATATATTTTTAATATATAATTGTAGAAAACTTTGGTGTCCACACTTTTTCTCAACATAAACTTTAGCTATGCCTAATTACATACTCTGTCTGCATAATTTTCCTAAAAAGGGGTCCACGTTTTTTAAATATTAATATAACAAATGTAGCATAAACGCTATTTATCATATAGCTATAGGGATATTACGTTTATTGTACATTCAAAGTATTAATTTCTCCACTTTCCCCCCTAAATATATATCTGGTAAAGGGATACATTAATAATTGTTATTTCTTTTTCTAACCAGTAAACTATTTAGCGTTCCATTGCCACAGGTTGTCTAATTTGTACAGCTTTACGCCTTTTCCCATATAACAAGTTAGTCAGAGACAACCTAGTGTCAAGACACTCCGTTCCATAATTTCCACCTGTAATTCCAGCAATTTGTCTCAAGCAACAGAGTGGGGAAATTAAAATATTTTAAATATAAGCATTCCTCCGAGCGGGGATCGAAGCCACCAAATCATGATTACTGTCACACTCTTATATAAAAATTTCGGCCCAAAAACAAAACATTGTAAACAGAACTCAAAGCCGCGCTTCGTTTCCACCGGTGAGAAACAATATACTAAAACTAAACTAAAACATTTTCTCAAGTGAACGTCGTAACCACAACTGATGTCGTTAACCATAAGACGCTGCCACTGAGCCACAACGGCCTTAAAACTTGCATTAACACTGTTAGATAAGATATAATTATCAACATTGTAGGGCTGCTAACCTTTTATATAGCCGTTAAGGGTTTGCTTGTAAAATTAATTTAACTTTAGAATAGCCATCGGGTGTTATTGTTTTTATAAGTCTCTAGAATAATAGTCGTAAAACGTTGGTTTAGAAATATTTTAATGAATATTAATATCCCTTTGTTAGATACAAAGGTTTTGTGAAATATGTAACAAGCCGTAACTTGGGAAATTGAGAAACATTTTTAGAAAACATAAAAAAAATTACGTAGCGGGATTTGAACCCGCGCCTCTAGAAAACTGTCCAAACGCCCTATTCGCTAAGCCATGCAATCAACACTCAGCTACGTCGAAATTCTTATACGCTTATTACAACTTATTATTTTTATAAAAAGATCTTTGGGTATCGCGACTTACACATTTTGAAATTAAACTATTTTTTAACCGGATTAATCTCGTATATTTCTGTTATTCGAAAATACATTTTTAATTTAAAAAAAATAGCTAAACAATTAATTGAAAACTGCGACTTGTTCTTTAATTTTAATATGTTTGGCCTCTCGTTTCAACTCCATTAAGTAAAAAATACTGTGAATTGCACATACAGCTATATATTTTATATAGTTACACGATATCGTATGCGCACTGCAACCACCAGTACTGTACCCGACTCCTGAATAAAACATCCTTCCCGTGGGAACCGTACTGCGTAGTCAATCACTTAGTTCTATAGAAACACTATATCTTTCTTCAGAATCAAAGGAAGTTGGCATATATATATGGTCTATAAAAATAAAAATCAGGCCATCGTGGGGCAGTGTCACAACGTCTGGCTGTATACGCAATTAGTTGCGGGTTCGATTCCCAATCGGGATAATATAATTAAAATATTTTCATTTCTTCGCTCTGGTGACAAGAAAAAGCACAACGTTGAGTTCCGCCACTCAACAATTAATGTCTCGATTTCAGGCGGTAAGTGGGGAACGGAGTGTCTTCATACTAGGTTCTCTATAACTAACCTGCTATGCGGGAAACGGCGTGAAACTAAAAAAAAAAGAAATGTATGTACACGCATAATTTAGGCTTTTGCGTGGATTGCTTGATCTATGACGATATTTGTTAATATATAATGGATAATAATCTAATTAATAGCTTTCATAGAAAACGCTGCCAAAATTTTTGAGTTATAACAAAATTTTGTTATCTGTACATATAATAAAAATATAACTGGTCGCTGTTTGTACATGGCAGATATATGGGAAATTATACTTATTAATATAATACAACCCAAAACAAAGATTTTTAATTTGTTTGTCTGTTTATCCGTTTGTTTGTGCACGCTAATCTCAGAAACAGCTTAACCGATTTAAATGTTTTTATTATTGTATTAAAATAAACTTTCCTTAACATTTAGTGTTTATTTCATTTCAATCGGAAAAGTTACAACCATTTAAATTATTAAGTTAAGCAAAGTTTGTGATTTAAGTGACAAACTGGGCGAAAACACAAAATAGTTGAGACATATAGTTTAACCAGGCAAAGCCGCAAGCTCGTATAATTATATGGACTTGTTCTTCTTTTATAGGTTTACAAAAAGGTCTGTTTTTCTATATGTCGATCATTTAAGCATACCTTGATATCAAGCTGCTGCTATCACAGCAATTACTATTAATTGCTGTGATAGCAGCTGTCATACCTATGTATGACAGCGAGATGAATAAGACGCGCCCTCGGCTTTTCCTCGAACAAGCTGTGAGTAATTTCAACGAAAAGCCTAAAATACTTCAATTACTATATTATTATCAATTACTATATAATATTATTCTGATGGTTTATATGAATTTAGAAACAACTTCACGCTTTTTCCCGCGTAGCAGGATAGCGAGAGAGAACCTAATGTTAAAATTGCGTGTTAATTGCGGCAATTCAACGCCGCGCTGTCTTCTTCACTATGGTGGAAGAATAAAAATATTTTAAATAATTCCCTCGAGTAGGAATCGAACTCATAACCAGTCACGATTCCAGTCAGACGCTGTCCCACTGCGCCACAATATATGAATTTAATATAATTAACTAACTCTTTTTAAACTAATTCTTTTTAAAATTAAAATTTCTTAACCCTGTTATCTAGAAATCTGTAAAAGATCTTGAATTGTTTACGAATAGCGTGTCATATCACAAGCCATCACATTACGAGTAAATTAATATATTTTTAAGGCTACCAAATAACAGGTACCAAGCAAGTTACATATGAATGGTTTCATCTAAACTTAACCGTTGCGGGTTCAAATCAATTTAAATATTACTTGAATATTTTTTTTGTATCGTTTGAGATCGAATCAATTGCCAGCAATGACGTGTACATAAGATGCAAAATACCGTTTTACTGACGTTTTTAGTTCTCTCAACAAGTAATTTCTAATAAGTAGTGAATAGAGAAAGGGTCGTTGCTTCTCTTTTCTATGCTTAATCTACAAAAAAAGATTATTGTGGAAAAAAGCTAACAAGGTAATAATATTATTTTCATTTCTCCGCTCTGGTTAACACTAAGCGAGGCGTTGACTTCCGTACAGTGTGAAAAACGGAGTGTTTTGTCACTAAGTCCACTGTGCTATAAAAAATAGAGCTATAAGAAGTAGCGGGAGCCATACAAAGTAGCGGGCAATTATGTAATAATACCCCCTAATAGGTTACTCATCTCACATCGCCGGAGGTCTTATAAAATTAGCACTCAATCGTTCGCAGTATGTTGCACTGGCCTGTAATATTTATGGAAAAATGTGAAAAATATATTTAAGTTTCTATCATGTTCCTGGTCATGTCATTTTCACGAACTTTGCTTGAGACTGAAAAATCTGATTATTTAAAATAAACTAGGTTTTTGTGTTCTTACTTGATAAGCCAAATCAAGAATAAAACAAAGTCATACGTATCATAAAAATTGCTGTCGTGAATTAATTTTGTTAAAATAACATAAGCGGTGCTAAGGAATGGTATGATTTTACTTTCTTTTTTTAACATTTTGTTGTAAAAACTAACTGGTTCAAATTCCTATTAATAGTTTCATTTGAAAGGATTGAGCAACTTTGACCAGCTTGGCAACTGGCTTCCCCAAGGCGGCGGATCGCAAAACTGATGCGGATCAAAAACTTATATAACCGTTAATGTACTTTGTACAAATATGTATGTAAATCAAAAATAACTCGGTTAATTTAAATTTAGCTTTTTTTAGTTCTAAGTAGTAATATGAGTAGCTGTAATTAACTGTTAAAAATGTAATGAGATATAGAAAGATGTTAGTATATTCGAATAAAAAACACACTACTTTATACATCTAATGCAAACGATATGTGAAGATATTGGACCCACCATATAACAGCATTTTATCCCACGAGATAAAAGATTAATGAAGCCTTTGCCTTTTATTCACAGTATTTTCAGATACGATCTTTCTCACAAAGTCAAATATGTTATTAAAGTACATTGTTTGTAATTAGAGCTTTATTTGATTGGTTCTTTAAAAATTATGTACTGTGTATAACAAATGTATTTTTTATTTTTAGTTATTTTTATAAATGCCCGCGCTTTTGTATGCGTGGAGTTATAATATAAAAGTTGCCTAAGTTACTCTTTATTAAATCAGATATCTACCAGTGAAAGTGCCTTCAAAATCGGTCCAGCCGTTCCAGAGATTAGCCGAAACAGACAAAAATTGTAAAAATATATAGTTTGCTAGCTACCCGGTCGCGGCTTTGCCCATAAAATCTATAGCTGTTTCGGATTAGCCAATTTTTGTAAACTATGAAATTCCTGAAATAAAAAAGTAGCTTTTGATCATCCCTAGACCCTCAAGTATCTCTATATAAAATTTCATCCTAATCGGTTCAGCGGCTTGGCCATGATGAAGTCACAGACAGACAAAGTTACATTCGCATTTGTAATATATTAAGTATGGGTTATATATAGTCATAGTTTCTCAATAAATACACCTTTGACTGAACACGCTTGTGGACACAAATTAAAGTATTAAAATATATTAAAAATATTTTTGAGCCTATCATGGCGCAGTGACAGCGTTGGACTGTAAACGTGATTGTTGTATGTTCGATTCCCAATCGGGGTAGTGATTGTATTTAAATTATTTTCATTGATTCTATGATGACCAAGTTTTGGAAAGTGGGTTATTTTTGACTGCCCTGCTCTTGACTGGATCTCCTTGTTAATTCCTGACGTAAATGCGCATTAAAACTCCCTGAAAACCAACGTGCAAAGTGACAATTTTTAAATTTATCAATCCCACTGATTTTGGCGGGGCATCTAATTTCGATTATTACATCTAATGATTATATAAATAATGAATATGAATCTTGGACCTTGCTTTCATCCATTTAAAACGGTCATATAGTTTTAAAACTTTAAACAATTATCAAGGACTAATAATAACATTAAATGATTTAAGAAACAGTTTTAAAAAACTAAAAGCCACTCTTTTATAGCTAATCAAATTAAAAACTGATGAAATATATTTTTTACATATTTAAAGTGTTATTCAGATACTTAGCTAAGACCTCTGACCGCTAAGCCAAGCAATAATTTCATAAATAATAAATCTATACAGAGATGCTAACAAGAAAAATAACTTGTAATAAGCGAATAACAATTTCGACGCAGGCAGATGTAGAACGCATGGCTTATCGGTCAGAGCGCTTTGACGGTTACCAAGAGGCGCGGGTTCCCGCTGCGTTCAAATTTACATATGTTTTTCATATATCTTTCTTACCGTTTCATCACTCATCCTCTCGACCGGCCCAAAGCAAATACAATTATCCGCATAAGACTTTTAATACGTCACAGTGATATCTTTCTTTTGACAATGTTAGATACAATTTATTTGTGTCAAATTATATGATAAAAATCACAATACAGATGTCAAAACAAGATAAGTCAAAATCGTGGGATTTCGAGACGAAGACTGATTGTCCGCGAGCAGATAGCATCGCGTAGCGTTATTTAGTTCTTTTATCTCTATCTTCAGTACAGTTTGATTTTTTTTATTTGGAAGAAAATTTTAAGAAAATTTTAATTAAATTATGGTTGTCCTTATACACTAACAAACACAAGGACAAAAACCTTGTCAAAATTTTCCTTGTATGAGGCATGTTTTGTATTAGGTAGGGAGATTCTCAAGATACCCCTTTCTCGCCTTCCAACGAAATTTAGGGCATTTTATTTGGATTTTTTGACAACGAAATTTAGGGCATTATAGGATTGATTGACAACGAAATTTAGGGTATTTGGAGCCGTAACTCAACGACAGCGTTGAGTCTCACGAGAATCACGGGATTTGAAATTAAAAACAAAAGCAAAGGAAGAAATAATGTAACTGGGTCAGTGCATGTATTGCATAGAAACTGAAGTTTTCCCGCGGGATCCCTAAACTCGTTGAACAAATGAAATTTGCATGAAAATACCCTTAGAATGCATAGAGGAGAGCTGTTTGTTTTTGTTAGTCGTTTACTTGATGCATATTGAACAACATTTCCCGCGGGATTGGTAGAGAAAATTTACATGAAACTGAAATTACTGTATAGAACTTTTAATAGTAATATATATTTTTAACAATTTCACTGTGAAAAGCCAGTGAAATTTAGATCTTAAGATTTAGAAGTGAGACGATATTTTCCACTTTAGCTTGCAGAAATTAAGTTAACAACGGTGGACTTATCTCTAAATGAGCCAGCCAATTTCTTCCAGCCCATCTGTGGAAGTGGATGAAGGGAATACAGCGGAATAGCACACAATTAAAATTTTAAGTAAAACATATATACATACATATTTAATCGAATACATATATAATATAAGGGAAGGACTTTTGCAGGATTTTTGTGTTGCTCTTTGGAATGTCAAGCATCGGCATGACACAATACCTCCTTGTATGTATGGGAGGGGGGAGGATATTAAAACGGGAACGGAGGTTTGCAGGGAAATTATTTAAATTTTAAAGAATGAAGTGGTCCTTTTGACGTGTAAAATTTACGATAGCATAGCAACGTCACTTTATAAAAAAGTGTATGCCAAACACATGGAAGTGTGTGTAATATTTATTAATTTAATATGTTGCTAATGTTATAATCATTATATTTATACAAATTACGCGCTGCCATAATGAATTTCAATAAATAACTTCATATTCCAGTACATACCTAGGAAATAACTTGAGTCGTTTTTATTATAGTAGTATGTTAATATTTAAACATTCGTTCTCCGCGTTTTATCTTAAATCGTGATTTCATTGCGTATTTGGGGGCGAAACTCAAAGTCGTATTATCTATACAAATAAATAAACTTTGTCTGTCAGTTTATTCCGGCTAATCTCTGAAACGGCTGGACCGATTTTGTTGGGACTTTCAATGGCAGATAGCTGATGTAATAAGGAGTAACGTAGGCTACTTTTGTTTTAGAATTCCATTTCGACGAAGTCGTTGCACACACAAGGCACAGCTAGTAACTCAAATGTAATCAATCATTCCTCCCAGTGGGGATCGAACCTACAACCATCGTGTTTATAATCTGACAACATTCCACTGCACCACAAGATTCCTCTTTACAGTTTATAAAACTGGAACTAAAGAAATAAATTACGGTTTGCACTAAAATACATTATTCGATGCAACTTGTGAGAAAATATTTTCAATGGCGTAATTTTTATGTCAATCGTACCGCGTACGTAAGTTGACACATAAATAGCTTTTTGCGACTTTATAATGCTCGGTGATTTACAGTATTGAAGTCAACATTCATTTTCTTTTACAATTAATTCTCGTTGATTCTTTTAAAGGTTAAAATTTATTGAATAGAATAGAATAGTTTAAAAAGACAAGTCGCAGTGATACAGCTCCTGATCGTAATTGCGATGGGTGCTTGTTCAACCCCGATTAAGTAGAATTATTATATTTATATTATTTCTCCACACTGGTGGCATACCACAAGCTCGGCGTTAAGTTCCGCGAATAACTCGCCACTAACACAATGACTCGAATTCGAGCGGAAAGTGAAGAGCAGTGCTATGACTCCAGATTCTCCCTGCCTGCCCTATGCGGTTATACAAGAAACTTAATTAAAACACAAGACAATTCGGTATAATGCACAATTTTTACATGATTGTACTGGAAAACTATTTGTACTGGAAAATGTTTACTAAGCTACACACACAAAAGTTTTATATTTTTTTAGAAAACAGCTAACAATTGTAATATAACAACTTTAGATGCTGCGAGATTCGAACCCGCGCCACTTGGGAACCGTCCAAGCGCTCTGACCGCTATGCCATGCGTTCTACATCCGGCTACGTCGAAATTTTTATAAGCTTATAACTTATTTTTGTTGTTAGCAATTTTAATACGTTTTCTATACATGTGTTTCATGCTCTTGTATGTAAGAATCATATAAAAATATTAGTTTCTGGGACCTCAACATACTATGACTACAATATTATATTTGCTATAGGCTTCAGATATTATAAGTTTAGCTTGAAGGTTTCCATCACCAGAAATGGGAACACAATAGACTACATTTTATTGGCTTAATAGTGACGGTGCTCGCGGCTTTGCCCGCGCAAACTATACGACCATGACTATTTTGTGTCTTCGCCCGCTCGCGTTCTCACTTAAATCATAATTTTTAAATCATCTATTTGTAACCCAATCCTAAACACTTCGAAATCTCAAACCTACCACACCAGAGGGCAAGATACAGTCAGCTCATTCTGCAAGAATCCAGGGCAGTACGCGAGGCTTGAACTAGGAAATCTTTGGCGGTAGTTTGATATAATAATTGTATCAACTGACGGACGAATGCCACCTCAGTCTACCCGTGACCACGGACTACTGTAAAGTATTCCAAACGTCTGGTTTCTAAAATGTATTTTCGAATACCAGTAATAGACGCGATTAATCCGGTTAAAAATAGTTTTATTTCAAATCGGGAAAACCAATGACCTTATTAAATCACAAACTTTGCTTATATTTGTAATTTAAATAGTTGTAACTTTTTTGTTTATGAACCGATTGAAATGAAATAAACGCCAAATTTAAATCTGTTAAGCTGTTTCTGAGATTAGCATCCACAAACAAACAAACAAACAGAAAATAAAATTATAAATCATTATTTTGGATTCTATTATATTGATAAATGCCGCTAGTAATATTTTTTTTCATATATCTTCTATGTACATGACAAAGTGAGTGGATTATATGTACAGATAGATTATTATTTTATTACTATTATTTACAGATAGAAACGAATTATATCAGAAAGTTTCATTCAATACTTAAGAAAATATATTTATTCATAAAAAAATATATGCATGCATGCGTTCTAACGCATGACGTAGCGCTTGGGCGGTTTCCAAGAGGCGCAAGATCAAATCCCGGTGCGTTAAAATTAAATTATACGCTTTCTTAAAATGTTTTTCAATTTCTTAAGTTTGTGAAAAATCTAATTATACAATATGATTTGTTTAAATCTCATCATTATGTTCTATCATAGAAAATATTAGCTTACGATAACTATAATAACATATATATTATGTAGTCTTAAACCTTTTGATACGTTTTCTAAAAATGTTCATAGCATATTTCTTTTGACATAGTAAAGAAGAAATACAGTGTGTTTTTTTTTTGTTGTAGAAATAAATTGTTAATTCAAATATTTTCATAATGTCTAAGTAAAGTCATGACATAATATTAGTTTTGAATAAATAAAATCTTATATGCCGAAGCGTGTTCGTGGAAAGGCATCGTTTAACCACGCGTCAGTCTTGTATTAACAAACGTGAATGTGGTCAGAGGTTCGAAGTAACGTTCACAAAAAAAATATTTTACTCTTTTTTTTCTAATTAATATTATTTTTTATTTGTTGTCTTATTTTATTTATAACCAAATGAAATTTAGTTATTAATCGTAGTATTATATTAAAAATAAGCTTTTAAATTTATTTTTGTTTTGATTTATATATATAGTCCTAATTAGCGACCGGCTCGCAGCTACGTCTGCGTTGCTGGCTGTCTGCGTAAGCGCCTACACGACTATAACTAACTATAGCGAGTTTTCACCCGTTTGCGTTGCCACTAGAATCACAAACTTTTGTTATTTTTATATTTATGACCCGATTGAAATAAAATATACACTAAATGTTAACTGAAGTTGTATTACAAAATTGCATTTAAATTAGTTTAGCCTTTTCTCAGATTAGCATGCACGAACGCACAGATAAACAGACATAAAGAAAAAAAAACATGTTATTATGGGTTCTATTATATTGATAAATGCCCCCAATAATATTGTTTTCTTATATATCTTCCATGTACAGAATGTACAGAAACTATTTTGGATTAACATTAGTACTGATCGTATATGTCTGTATTGTTATCAGAATTCAAATTCGTTCCAAGAGGATACTGAAATTTTAAGTTTAGCTTACAAGATTTTACCCACACTAACTAACGTAGCAAATTAAAAGCTTGTAGAAAAAAAATTGTAGGTTTTAAATTTTGTCACCATCTGTATTGTCCAACAAAAATTACATAAAGCGATGCTTTTTATGTAAAATACTACGTAAAATTCCTAACGCTCATATTACTGAATCAATAACAAATCAAAGCAGTTAAAAATTATAAACAAAGCAAATACTAGAATTTCATTATTTATTTAATTTTTACACATCTGAGTCGTAATTTGCAAATAATTTCTATTCATAAACTTACTGCAATTAGTCCTTTCAAATACTTTGAGAAGGTATCAAGTAATGGATTACTCCATTAAAGCCTTCTTAGTTTAATCGGCCCATTGATCGTATTTTCTTTATTAACATTCCCGCTAGTACGACTTATGGCATCTACAATCGTTTGCAGTAGACTTAGACAAGTATTTTATTTGCCATTTTTTATAAATTTCTCTGCTCTCCCCTAAAAAAGATTGTGAAACTAGTGAAGGTACCTAAAGTCTGGTCAAATAAATTATAGAATGTTGCGATATAAAATATAAATCTATATAATGACTAGCGACCCGCTAGCAGCTTCGCGCGCGTGAACTACTTTACTAGCTGTTTTCTATTTTCGGCGACCTCAAATGGAATTTCTGAAAAAAAACTAAATAAAATGGAAAACAGTACATATATTATAATATTTTTTTTGCAAACAGTCCCATTAGAAGTTGTTTGGCAATACGCACGTTTCACCGCAGGGCATAACTAATGCTCTATTACCTATTATCTAAGTCTAGGACATACAGGTGGGTCGAAATTACTATTGAACTTAGTGTGTTTATTTTATTACAAAAGTGACGATGTGACCGTGGCGTTAAGTTTTGCTATTCATATAGAATTAAACTTCTATATGAATAGCATTTTCGAATAAGTTATGTTTTACGTGCTATGCATATACTTTTACCATTTTTTTAAAGTGTTATTCAGACATTTAAGAAATTGAAAAAACATGTATTTAGAAAACGTATAAAAATTTGAACGCATGGCTACCGCTAGGTCAGAGCGCTTGGACGGTTTTCAAGAGGCGCAGGTTCAAATCCCGCTGAGTTCAAATTTTTATATGTTTTCTGTATATATGTTATTCATATACTTACTTCCACACATAACTTACTAACTAACTACTAACTAAAAAAAGTTTTATAGTTAGTTATATTGAATTTGTTAATCATTTTTTAAAGTGTTATTCACACAGTTAGGATGTGAAATACATATTTGAAAAAAGTATAAAACTTAAGAAAAAAGTTGTTTTAAGCATATTAGAATTTCAACGTAGCCGTAGCAAGAGAAGCGGGTTCGAATCCAGCTGCATTCAAACTTATATACGTTTTCTTAAAAATATCAAATTTTTAATTTGTCATTGAGTGGGCAAATGACAAAGTTTATAGATTTTATGTTTAGAATTTATTTATAACTTTATTCTTATATTCGATTACTATACTCTATAATAAAGTTCATACGAGTTAATCAGTTAAGTAAATCTGTTAGAAGTTTGTTATATTTACAGGTTTTGCTTGATAATTAAAGCTCAACTCATCATACAATATCTGTACCAATACAACATAAAAGTCATTTTTTTATTCGAGACATTGCGTGTGTGATTTGTCTTACCTGATTGGGAAAATGAAAATTATTTAATTATAATCATTTTCCCGAATGGGAATCGAACCTATAACCATTGAGTTTGCGAACAAACGCTCTGCCATCGATTAAAATAAAATACTAAACAATAAATTATAAAACCTTGCTTTTTCAACCTATTTATTCACAAATTTAGATAATTGAAAAACATTTATAGAAAACGTATAAAAAAACGGGATTCGAACCCGCGTCATTAGAAACTGATGAAGTGTTTTACAAAAACCTTGCTTCTAAGTAATCAGGTGTATAGAAACGGGAACCCATATAATAATGTTAATGCGAACAAAATTGCAAAAAACATTATCCTCTTCTTCACCGCAGTCGGATGAAAACCAGTCTCCATATGTGTCATCGGAACGGATGAACACTGCGGCAAAGGCATATTTACCTACTCTTGGATAATAATAAGGATACTAGATTTGCGCCTGACTTAACGCAATAAAAATGTATGAAATCAAATAATCATAGTAGAAAATAGATTGTTTGAACACTATGTTATATGCAAAGATACGGGAAGCTAACGAAAAAATTGAGTTGATTTAAAAATTTTACAAACTTTTCAGGGAACTATGAGTCTTATTATTGAAGTGATAAAAATCAGGACTTCGAAAGATTTGGTCCACTGAATTAGTTTAATTTCAATATGAAATGTCAAATAAAAATTTAGAAAAATCCGCCCAGATAAACGCCCAAGTAAAGTAAGTAAAGGCCGTCTGAATACTAAACTTCTGATCGATCCGATCCGTAAATGACCTGAATTATAAAACGGTTGGCGAAACTATAATATTGTACCTTACCTTTTATTAATATTTTATCATGTCATCGTGGCGCTGTGGAAAAACGCGCGACTGTAAACCCAGTTGGTTGTCGATTCCATTCCCATTCGGGGGATTAACTGCTCTATTAAGAACAGAGAGAATTAGAACTCCATGTAGTCGAATAAATGTTTATATTAATTACAGTACGTGTTCTTTTTGGGACGCAAAATTATAATAAATAATGAAACTCATTATAAAAACAATATTGATAAGTAAAGCTTATATTGAAAAGATAAATTGTGTGGAAGTAATATGATTTAAGTTTAGTCCAGTTGGTAGCCACTGTATTAAATAACAAAATCGTAACTTTTACGTTTAAAAAAAAAAGAACAACTGTTGATTATCTCGCCGGCTCTTCTCAGCAGAACTGTCTTCCCAACTGGTTGTAGCTTTCGCTAGGACTGACAATACTGACATTTTATGTTGACTGACGATTCGAAAGTGCTTGTACTATTTGAATAAAGATTATTTTTAATTTGAATTTGAAAATAAGAGCGTTCCTATACAAAGAGATGCTTATTAGTCCTAGATATGAAAAGTAAAAAAATCCTTATAAAATACAGTGTATACTAGACTTATGTCAATTTCCGGAACTCGATTGTGGGTAAATGTGCCTCGAGGCCATCCCGGCCAACATACTAGCATTATTGCTACGAACTTTCATACTTTGTAAAATTTCACAACGCCCCTTGAAAATTCATCACATAGAAAAACCTTTTTGTATATATCTACTGTAGATTTACTCACCTTTGTCCGGGAGTTTTATATAAATTATCATTGAATGTAAGTTATTTTTATTATTATTAATTAGCTGTGCGCGCGAAATCATCCGCATGAAATTCTAAAATAAAAATAGCCTAGTTACTCTTTATGCTCACATCTTCTATATGCTAGTGAAAGTCTCGTCGAAATCGTTCCAGACGATTCACAGTTGTTGAGTGGCGTAACTCAACACCGCGCATAGTCTTGTAGCAAAGAAATGAAAATTATTTAAATACACCAATCGCGCTTGCAGACATCGCGCTCGCCTTTTTACATACATACATATATATGTATACATGTAGATTATAATAAGTTAAATGTTCTATCTACTATATAAGATATATTAAATAATCACATTTCATCATATTTCCACTCTTCAGTTTTTCCGCCCGTGTTCACAGTGGAACTGAACGCCACTACAAGAACGGCGAAACGAAAGTAACTTCAATATAATTAATACTCCGAGCGGTAATCGAACCCACAACTGTCGCATTTACAGTCAAAGTGAGACACTACTGCGCCATGACGGCCTCATCATATACAAGTACATATAAGCTAATACATTACCTTTCTTTCTGTTACAAATCAGGTTAGCTTAATGACTAACAAGCTTTCCGTCCTCAATCATCTTCAATCTATCGAGGTTAGGAATTATATCGCTAACTAGGCAACAAGCCGGACTTAGCTATTACCTATAACCTGATGTGATTTATGTTAGCCACTTTACATACATATGTAATCTTTTTTTATAGCTACACGCTTTTCTCAGGACTACAGGGTGCTCAGAGAGACATCCCCCCCCGCACCAGGATGACCTCAATCTCAATATATAGTACCTATATCTTTCTATTCACTATCCCGATGTAATAATGTAGGCACAGGCACTGTGAATCCTTGATGAATTGTAAACACATACATAGAAGTACTTATATGTATTATTCAAAAGTAGTCAGAAAATAAGTTCTTCTGTAAGTATATGTATATATATATATATATATATACGAAGAAGAAGAAGCAAAAGTTCAAAACTGGTCATAAATCAGTAGTAAAACTGCCATGTGACGGCGCAGCGGCTATCGTAGATATAAAATTGTTTAACGGCGCGCTGTAGTCTAGTACTGGACTAGATTATTTCATTTAACTTAATTGACTTTCAACTCGAAATTAAAATTGTATATGAAGTTGTAGGTATTTTGGAAATTAGTGTGTCAAATAGAACTTGAATTACCAAAGCTACACACCATACACCATATAAATCATGGAAACAATTTCACACATAGCATAAGTTTGACAGACAGAGACATTGCGTGTTGAGCGGTAGAACTCAACGCTGCTATTTGCCGTATCAGAGCGTAAAAATGATAATAACTTAAATTTCATCATTCCCCCAAGTGTGTATCGAACCCACGACCAAACGCGTTCCCAATCAGACGGTGTTCCGCCGCTCCCTACGCAATTATAATTTTTGTCGAAGAGATCTGAAACAAGATTAAAAGTTTATTTTTAACTTAGTATATAAGTAATTAAAGGCCTTCGCCTCATAAATAATCGTATAAAAATAAACAGGTGGAGTATCGATTTGCTAGAGGAGTTGGGTTACGCGTGGACTAGTAATGTTAGTATAATACAAGGTGTCGTAATAGAAAGTTTATATTTAGTGGATCGATTAAAAAATACAAGCCCTGTATCGAATTTATTTTTATTTATTATTAAATTAGTACAATTTTGGGAATTAATTATTTAAATGTCCCCGATAATATTTTTTCTTATATAAGATATATATCTTCCATGTACAGACAGCTATCAGTTACATTTTTATTATATGTACACATACATGTATAGAAATTTATATTTTTTAAATACTATTTATATACTCAAGGTATAATAAATATGGATGTATTTTTTAAATCATCATTTGGTTGTAGGTTCGATTACCAATTAGGGGAACGATTATATTTAAATATGAAATAAATTTCGCTATAGTAAGTTCCGCTACTCAACACGTTATGTTTAGAATTCGAGCGCTAAATAAAAGACGGAGTGTACACTAGCTTCTCTCGCCTTAACTCTATGTGGGCAAAGGTAACTAAAAAACCCACATTGGTAAGAAAAAAGAAATTAAAATCAACTCACATGAGCAAAGTGGATGGAATGTTAGCTATAGTCGTCAAGAATAACAGTTTAGTACCTGTGCAAAGTTATAAATAAATATCTCATTTATTTTGCGTAAAAAGTAGCGCAGGAGGTAAATGTTACAGGCTATTGAGAATAAAGCTTCAAGCTTTTTCCCGCATAGCTTTGTCGTAGAGAACCTAGTGTCTAAACACTCACTTCTCAACTTTCGCGCGTTGGGTGGCGGATCTCAACACCGTACTTTGTTTTACCAGAAAAAATCTTTAAATATCAATAAATATAAAAATCTTTAAATATAATTATGTAGTGGTGTAGATTTCATTTTTAAACGTTATTTGCTATATAAACCTGTTTTACCAGTGTTGTCTTTCTGTATGTTTTAGCAATATGACATATTTTTTATATAGCAGATTTTAACCGCCTAGCAGGATAATCAAAGAGAACCTAGTTTGAAGATATGTATTTCGTTCTCACTTTAGAATCACTATAAAACAGTAACTACAGTAGTTAAATTAAAACTATACGAGCATGATTAATAAAATGAAGATGGCCGTTTAAATGTCGTTTATATGGAAATTGTATTATTAATAAATACTTATTAAAACAAGCTATCCCTAGCCCGTTGGCCTTGAGTCAGTTGTAATAATATTATATATATTTTAAGAGGCCGTCGTGATTGAAACGCGATTGTTTGTGAGTTCGATTCCCACTCAGGGCAATGATTCTATTTAAAATATTTTCACATCTCTGCTCTGGTATCTGGGGCCAAGCCAATTGAGTACACCACTCAATTGCAATCAGAAGTTGAGATATTCAGCCAGTAGTGTTTTAGTTAACAGTCCTGTCACGTAAAAAATGTAACTTTGGTTTTTTTTTATATTTTTTAAGGTGTTATTCGCACACTTGGGAAATGGAAAAACACATATTTAGAAAACGTATAATAATTTTAACAAAGCGGGATTTGAACCGGCGCCTCTTGAAAACCGTTCAAGCGCTTTGACCACTGTTGTAATTTTACTACCTGACCAGTATTATTATAATTTTATTGCATGGCTTAGTGGTTTTCAAGAGGCGCGAGTTCGAATCTCGCTGCGCTTAAATTTTCATACGTTTTCTAAATATGAGTTTTTCAATATAACTTAGTGTCTATAACGACTCTTCGTTTTCCTTTTAAATTTAAAACTCAACAATGCGTGCTGTTTTCCAGAGCGGTTATATGGAAATAATTTAAATTTTAAATATATTCATTGCTGTTACTGTGGATCGAGCTCACAACCATCAAACCACAACAAAATATCGTTGTAAATTTCATGTATTATATTTTCTGTATAAATATAATGTAAGAAATAAAAAAAATAATTGCATATATTGGTTAATAATTATTTAAAAAAACAAACTAGAGGACTGTTTTTTTGAGGCCGTATAACACACGTTGCCTTAGCCTTAGCATTGTGACTTTATACAAAAGTTTATGTCAGACATACGATAGTGTGTGTGGTATATTTTCGTTATTTCAATGTACTTCATTTCCAAACCTATTAACTTTGACTTTGCCTAATTTCATACTTCTCCGACAACATTACTTTCGTGTAAAAAAATAAAAAAAGAATTGATTTTACGTTTTAATATAGTTATAATGATATATCAAGAGTGTTAAATGATATAACGCTCTAGCCATTTGATTAGACCGAATAAAGCCAGCTCTCAACTCAAAACTTGAACTCGCGACCATCGCTTGTTGAAGTGTCATTACTTATATGTTTATCAGAGAGAAGATACAATAAATGATAAACAAACAAAAAGGACAAAGGTGGTCTTATCTCTTGAAGAGATCTCTTCCAGTCAACCCGTGGAAGTGGATGAGTAGTGAACAGCGAGATAGAAAGCCTTGCTATTATAAAATATAAGAGAAAGAGAAAAGCTTATAAATATATAAATACTAAATATGTATAGTAACATAAATACTTACTCACATACATATATATATATATGTATATAAAACCACTGTGATGTCAAAGTTGAAAATAGATGTTTTTTTTAATAGAGATTCAAAGGAATAATGGATGAATAATTATATATATTATATTTTCTTAATGTATGATTTCTTACTCCATAACAAGCGAGATCCATACGAATATTTAGAAATATTTCACCTATACTATATAATCGAACCTGCGACCTCTTTCTAAGTTTGAACCGCAATGTGGCGTGTCATTCAAGTCGTCGTATATCGTAAATGAAGTCCAGTCACGCGCCGGACGCTCGCCACATTTCAAAACGCATAATTATTGATATGTAACCGTTTCTTGAAAAGTTCATTTTTTTAACTAACGGTTGTATTTTACTTGCAAAGTACAGCTATGGTTTATATAATTATGTAATTCTATTTGTATATACGTATGTTACAGTAAAAGTCCTTAAACATATTTTAGAATCTTACAGTAAATGTGAAACTTACAAATTTATTTTATATATTTTAAAGTGTTATTCATTATTTTAATTGTAAAAAGCCGAGCTGTTTCTTATATTTTTTTTTGTGCCTATGGGAAGTGCATTTTGCGAAGACGATTCGGGCGCATGGCAACTAAACTAACTGCCCTACGGATAGATAAAACTGTACGACTCATCGGTAATTGAACACATTCCTACCGCGACGCCTAGGTGGACGGCCCCAGTATTGTGCCTCACCAGCCTTTTCAGACTCAGACTTGCAAGAGGATCACCATGGTCCTTCGCAGCTCCTCTAGGGTATGGGAAATTGGAGACACCTTAAGTCTTTTTCTTTAAATCCTACGGACTCCGACATAAACGTTGATAAATATTAAGTTTTACTTTGAAAGTATTAGAATTTACTAAAATTCAGTTTTTTACAGTAAAATATATACAGTTACAGTAACAAATATACAGTTCTGGATTTTACAGTAACAGAAAAGCGTAATTCGTTATAATCTCAGTGTTTTATCACTTTAGTGATTCAGCACTCAAAACCTTTTAACACGTAGAGAAAATCTTCTAAGATGGTATCTTTCTAAGAAATTTTACTTATAAACCTTTAACTATTGAATGCTTATTTTAATTAAAGAGTTCTATAGATGTGACTGATAAACTACCTTGGTCGTGGTCGTTTGTTTGTCACGGAACCTGAACATAGCAAAATACTTAGGCTTTTAGTATTCTTAGTTATGCATGAATCTTAAATAAAAAAATATTACACTTTTAAAAAGCGTTTTGGATTGTAAATTTATTAGTCTAGAACTATTTTCCGAACCTGTAACTTATCTATCAATTAATCAATTAAATGAAAATTGCAACGTTATTTTGATCACTTCTTGTCGTCTGGTTTCTTCGAAATTAGCACACGTGTCCGAAACTGATTGAAATGCAATATCTTTTAAGCAAGAAAGCGTGTAAAAATTTGACCCTGTGGTTTCCAGGATGCGTGGGTTTTGAATCCGGTTGCGTTGAAAGTTTTATACATTTACTATGAAATGTTTTTTTAAATGATTTCATTTCTCCGTTCTGGTACCTAAGACCACTCAACACGCAATACCTCGAATTCAGGCAGAAAGTGGAGAACGGAGTGTCTTGACACTAGGTTTTCTCTGACAACCCAGCTGTGCGGGAAAAAGCGTCTATCGCGTCTATATAAGCGATTTAGTTTATTTTTAAAACTAAATCGTAATAATTATTACTAGAAATCCAGTAGATGCGTAAACGCGTTGCCATAGCAACATGTATGACGCTATAAACGTGTATGTCAAAAACATGGTAGTGTGTGTTAAATTTATTTCATTAATTTAATGTATATTTTATTCACTATTGAAATCAAACTTAAACTACTTACAAAACAGCTTCTACATTTTATTCATGAACTAAAAGCCTTTAACGGTCTGTCTTCCAAAATAACTTATTAGGCATTCATATTATTGCTTCACGTATGAATCAGGATAATAAGCCGGTGTTATGACAATCCGTTTTATACTCTCCGTCCATCTTAGAGACTTTTTCCATTGTTGAAGCATGGAAATTAAAATGGTGAGACAAGCATATGCAATGTCTCAAGTCCGGGAGGAGGAGGGGGAGGTAGGGTGAAAATGGAGCACGGGCTAGACACTAAGTTCTCTCCACCTACATTGTTATGCGTGCAGCTTTTTGCTAAAAAAAATTACACATTAAAACTCAGTCTAGTAACTTGTATAATCTAAGCTAAAAGCTATTTATTAAAGCTATTTACGATCCCTTCAAGACAATGGCCATATGCGAACAGCATGAGTAATTACTTATACGACTATTCGCTTGTTTGCTGAATTCTGTATATATAAATAAAAGCTAAATGTGCTTCTTTACATATATTTAGCACAAAATAAAGACCGTGATAGTTACAGGTTCAAAACTAATATTAAATTTCGAAATTGACTTGTTTAAATCAAACGGTGATTTATTTATCCAAATAAATCATCAGTATAAATTTATCTCAGCCAAATATTTTGTAGATTAATGCACTAAACACTTATAATGTGAAAGTCTAGATGAGACAATCGGGACGCAGTGGTTGGCGTTATTGCAATTAGTTCGATTCCACTCGGAGAATGATTATATAAAAATATCTTCATTTCTGCGCTTTTGTAAAACAAAGCACGGCTTTAAGTTCCGCCACTCAACACGCAATGTCTCCATTTCGGGCGGATGTGGAGAACGGAATATCTTGTCACTAGGTTCTCAGGGTAGTCAGCCCTGTGAAGCCTAAAAAAGTCATAGGGACTGTGGATAGAAGTAAAAACTTATAACTTCCAATTTCAGTATTAAAAATAACATTCAGATTTAGTATAAAAAAACATGAATCTGATACATTTATTGATATAAAATTATATTCGACATAAGGCGTTCTGTGACAATGAGGCGAGTTCCATGATAATTGTTCACCCAAAAAGTAATCACGCGCCAAATTAAATTTTCACTTCAAAAATGTGAGTGAACCCAAGGAAATTGAAATTTTACAATATCCTTTAGTCAAGTAGACTTTTACAAGCATTATTTATTTATAACATTTTTTAAAGTGTTATTCGCACACTTAGGAAATTGAAAAAGACATAAATAGACAGAAAACGTATACAAATTTGAACGCAGCGGGATTTGAAACCGCGCCATTTATTTAATTCCCAAATAAAATATAATACATTTTTGTCTTTTTAATATTATTCTACAGATTAATAAATTGTTTTAAAAGGAACAATAGATTATTACCATACCCCTTTGTCTTCGTGGTCAAGGCGAAAACAAAATACTAACACCTCTTGGCGTAACTTCATTTAAGTTAATGAATTTAAATTGCTTCGATGGTTCACATTTACTAAAGGCTTTGTTTGGCGTCGCGATACCATGTAGTTCCGACCGCAGTATTATCAGATGGCATTATTTATACAGCAAGTTTTTTTTTTAACTTCTTATATACAAAACCAGAACGTTTTATAAAAACGGTTAAAAATTTGAACGCCGCGGGACTCGAAACCTAACTAACGAAATTCAACTTTAGAACAGCCATCGGGTGTTATTGTTTTTATAGATTTCTAGAATAATAGTCGTAAAACGTTGGTAAGAAATATTTTAATGAATACATATAAGTAGTATCCCTTTGTGAGGTACAAAGGTTCTGGATTAATATGTAACAAGCCCTAACATGGAAAATTGAAAAACATATTTCGAAAATTATAAAAATGTAAACGCAGCTGGATTTGAATCCGCGCCTCTTAGAAACCAACCGCTTTGACAGCTAAGCCATGCGTTCTATATCCGGCTGCGTCGAAACTCTTATATGTTACGCTTATTACAATTTATTTTTGTTGTTAGCATCTGTCTCTCATCTGTAAGAAGAGAGATTCATTATTTATGAAATTATTAATACTTCAAAATATGTTGAAATTGAAAAGAAATATTAGCAATATAATGTAAAAATTTTAATCAAGAATAGTAAAGCGTAAAGTATATTTAAATAATTTGAAAAATGTTCAGAACGTTTATTTATTACATGTAGTTTTATGTAAATTAGAAAATACATATTTATTTGCAGTTTAATAGAGCATGTGACTGAATGTTGTACAATAGGTTTATATAAGGATATTCTTACTTAAATTTTTAAAGTTTTAAAAACACCATTTATAACAGCAGATCTACACAATTTCTCCGACGCAAAGGTTTTTACCCGTCACGGTTCAAACACTTTAAAAGAAATTGCCTAGCTTTCTTCACTTTTTAAATTATTATTGAAGTATTTTATATATCTCTCTCTGTAGTCGGCTCCTCATGTCTGAGGATCGTGATCGGCATCAGGGTGGCATATGGAGTTTGATTTGCCTTCACCACCTCCACCTTGGTTTCTGTCCAGCGCTTCTCTTGCAACTGTATAGAGTTTGATCTTTTACTTGGTCAGTCCATCGTCAGACCGCGCGGCTTTTGCCTTTAGTATTACCAATTACGTCTAGTTTTTCCATACAGTCGTCACAACTGCCCATTGTGTGGTTGAAATATGATAAAATATGTTATTGGCATATTGTTCACAAGCGAGCGTTTCTATATAGATTACTATATAAATATATATATATATCGTATTAAGGAGGTATAAGGCCTCTTCAAGTTTCCATGAAAGTTCTTCAGTTTTTGCTACAACCTTAAAATTTGACAGATTCGTTTCCACAACTACGTGGACAAAGTGGTGAGTAAGCACTAGTATTATTATATACAGATGTAACAATAGCGTCCCGAAATCAAGTTATATTCACACGCCATTTGTCAACAGACCGGAACGAGCATCGATCCTGCTACCGACGGCCTAAGGGTATAATTACAATGAAATGAAAAAAAAACCTTCCTTATATTGAAAATGATTAATGTTTGTAAATTGTGTTTTTGCTCAAAATTGTATGGTTCTAGTTAATTATGGAATCAGAAATAATAGATTAAGTTAATATATTATATTTATGCGTACATATAAATAAAGGTGTCCTAAAATTCACGCATGAAGTAATTTTGATAGAAATATATAAATATTTTTAGATAAATTTTCATCATGCGATGATTGTGGGTTCAAAATTTGAAGTCTAAGTCTTGTCAGTCTAACCGATAGCTTGTGGGTTTTACCACGTAAATAAATAAAATTAGATTATCTATTTGTAAAATTAAAATAGCCACTTTTTACACAATAGGGACTTTCACGGCAGATAGCTGATGGTGTGTGGTAATAATACATAAGGAGTGGTAATAATACTTTTATTTTAGATTTCCACGCGGACGCAGTTGCGCGCACAGCTAGTCTATTGATACATTAGTACTTGAATGAAAAACTTTCTATCTTTTTTTACGAAAATTATCTACATACGGTACATATACCAAAATATCATTTTTATCAAAGAGGCAACTAGTTATATAGTAATCTATTTTTAAGATACAATATTTTTTATCTCTTCAATCTCGCATTTCCACTCATTTTAAAAGTTAGAAATTACTATAATTAAAAAGATACCCTGAGCGGAAATTGTATCCGCGACACATGAGAGTACAGTATTTTTAATAAAAGATTACTTTTATTAAAAATATCTAATTGATTTAATTTTAAAAAGTTTACATTTAACTAAAAGTTCTTTTAAAGCGACAAATTAAAAAAATATTTGAATAGATTTATTTTCTACGCACAATATTTTGGTAATCAAGGTACGCGACGGTGAGTCAATCCAAGTTCTGAATAAGGAATTGGCGCTCACTAGCCTTGTGTACACACGAGCCCTTTGGAGCCAATTTTCAAAGGCCAAAATCTATTTAACATAATAACATAAAATTTGGTTTATATATTAAAATTTACTAGAAAAATTTTAGAAAAATTTAAAATTTGAGTTTTTATTACTTACTTCAATTAAAAGACCATGCGATTTTGAAAAGTTAAAATTTCTTAAATAACCTGTTGATTTATATCAAAAATATTTACTTGTACTGCCATCTAATTTCTACCTTTGTAAACTAATGTCAATGAATGTATAAAAATTGATTAAATTCAATTAAGAGAATAATAGAAATTATGGCATTAATTCTGTATGTCGTCCAGAAACGTGATTTTCATTTATAAAACCTATAGCAATTGAAAAATACTATTAAGTTTTTATAAAAATTGAAAATATGAGCCAAGTTCAATATTAAGTATATGCGTGTTGGTTGACTCAACTGCCAAAATACTTCACGTCTAAATGAGTGTCAAGTTCTATATACTTTTAAAAAAGATTTATATATAAATATATACCTTTGATAACATGTACCCAATAGGTAAATCATTAAAAAAGGTGATCTTTGAGCAAATATATGTCGGCATTGCTTGCTTTGTAATATCCTTAAAAATTAAACATATAATAGTATAACTAAAATTATGCGGACAGAGAAGTATAAAGTTTGGCAAATTTAAAGTTTATATAGGAAATAAGCACAGGAAGCCAAACATTCTGTACACTAATGCTTACTGAAAATGATTTAACACGAAAAAAATATATTGCACACACATTACCATGACGTATGGTAGTTAATGCGTATTTTACGCGTCTGTGGCGCTTACTAGTAGTAAATAGTGTAGTATAATTTTAGTATAAAAGCCTGAACTCCTTAGACGTCTAACTCCTTATAAATATCAAAAGAACTTTCTATTATTAAACTCTCATTTATTTTGTACAAACAATGATCCTCCTAGAGGCCACCGTGGCCACCAGCAGTGGGACAGCGTTTGTTTGAAAACTTGTTTTGTAAAGTTTTGAAGTTTTGGGTTCGATGCATACTCGGATAAATGATTATATTTAAATTTCTATTTTTGTACTCTGGCAAAAGAAAGCGTCAAGGCAAGAGAAAACTCAGCGTTGTACTCCACCACTTAGCACGAGATCCCTTGGTTTCAGACGGAAAGTGAAGAACAGAGTGTTTTGACACTAAGTTATCTTACCCAGCTAAGCGGGATAAAGAGTATTGCTATAAAAAATAAATAAAAAGTATTTAAATAAATTCTCTAATTTTATTTTATTGTTTCAGGTTCTATGGCCCAAATAGAATGTACGCCAGAGTACATGCGAGTGATGGTACCCATGGATGGAGATAGGAGGGTGATTTATCTGGACCAGCTAAAACGTAAGTACTAATTTTAGTGGCATATCATCCTTGAGTCATAGAATATTTGAAATTGAATAAAAATCTTCTATTTTTTAAGTAATCTTATATGACAGAATAATTCAGACAGATCATTAGAGTATTTTGTATATGGTTTCTCTGCCCTGCTATGCGGAAAAAGTGTTAAATAAATGTTACTTCATAAAAAGAATTGATGTCTTATTAAAAACATAAATGTGAAAAAGGGAGCCAAGTTCAATATTAAGACTATAAATAAACAATTGTAACTCAAAACTATCCCCCCACAAAAAATACGCTGATAAGGTGCTTGTCTTAGACGCCGTCGACATTTAAGCTGCAGGAGAAAGGAAAAGTTTATCATAATAGCGTTGCTAGATTTTCTTACATTGGTATGTAAAAGCCTAAACTACGGTACACCCAGTTTTGCAGTTAATATTAAGATTGATGGTATATGGTACGGTAACTTTAATGGTAAATGTCCTAACTGTTCTTAGATCATTATTCATTTATATGTCGGTAAATCTAAGGTCTAAAGTCTTCTTAAGGCACACGGTAAATGTTGATTAATTTAGAAACAGTTTAGATTTTTACCATTACACTTGGTAAATGTCTTTAACGTAGTACGAAAATTTAATTTAATAAAAACGTGTTAAAAGATATTGAGATAAAGAGAGACGAGAGAAGAATATCCTTATTTGAACCTTCCACCTTTTGTACAACATTCAGTCACATGGTCTACTAAACTGCAAAAAATATATATTTTCTAATTTGCATAAAATTACATGTAATAAATAATCGCTATCTAATTTTTTTAAATTATTTAAATATACGTCACGGTTTAGGATTCTTAATTAAAAATGCTACATTATATTGCAATTTTTTTTTTAAGTTTATCCAAAGTTTTTAAGTATGAATAATTTCAGAAATAATAAATCTCTCTACAGACATGCTAACAACAAAAATAAGTTGTAATATGCGTAAAAGAATTTTGACGAAGCTGGTTCTAGAACGCATGGCTTAGCGGTCAGAGCGCTTGGACAGATTCCAAGAGGCGCCACCCGTGCCTAATATCGCTGCGTTCATATTTTTATACGTTGCTAACAAAAAATAAATTATCTAGATGAGTTTCTTTCGGAATATTATTCGGCCAGACTGCTTTATCAATTAAAACAAGATCAATACTTTAACGCGAAAGTTATTATTTCATAAAATCTATTTCATAAAATCTATTAGATTAGGGTTTATTTCATAAAATCTATTAGAAATCCAAGCACTAGTTACCATAAAAAATTAGGGAAATGGGCGAAGACGAAATAGCTCTTTTTTCATATCCAATAAAACAAGCCAATTTACTGTGCAAATAATATTTATGAAATTATTACTATATTCAAATATTTTGTATACGTATGAAACTTCGACTTAAATGCACGAATACACTACCATTACGTAATTCTATGTTGCAAATGATATTGTAGATTTGATTAATTATTTTTTTTAATATGTTTTTGACATGGATCGTTTAATTAAACTGTCAAAAGTATTTTGGTCCAATGGAACTGGTTGAAAAATAGATGTAACTAATTTAATTTTCAAAGTTATAATTGTTCAGTTAATTTTTCTAGGAGTTTTTTATTTAAGAAAACATTGGTAATATCATAATCCTGTTTCATAAATTGTCAATTATGACATATTAGAAGCAAAATTGTATAAATATCGTTTGATAATGATAATGATGATGACAGTGATACAGATAATGATGTTGGTGATGATAATTTTTTTTTATTATCACGCAAGCTTCGCTGGCAGAAAGTAAGTGTATATTTTATAGACACATTAGGAACTGCTGAATTATAAAAAAAGATCATTGAATTCTTAATTACTTCAAGTCTTGATTAATAGACATACATAAAGATAATAGAAGCGTGTTGAAAATGTACTCGAAGTCATCGTGTACTGAGCGTACGGAGCGGTTGGTTGCAGGTTCAATCTCCATTCGGAGGTATATATGAATTATTTTCATGTGAGTTCCGACACTCAACATGCAATGTCACGTTGAGAACTGTATAAAAAAATATCTTAATATTAGGTGGGAGGTGTGAAGTAAAAAAAAATGTGTATAAATTTCAGACTAGTGAAACTCCAATACATGATATAATATTGTATCTAAATTCACACGATTTCAAAGTCTTGTTGTCTTTTGTTCTTTGTTGTGCCACTGTAATTATATGCATGGGAAGTAATGTTTAGGTTACCGTATTTTTTTTATTTTTTTTTTATTCTGTAGACACTGTGGTTAATTATGTACTTTAAATTTAATTTAAATCTATCAGTCTATTTGCTGTTCTTAATTTTAGTTTGTATGACTTTTGACAGTGATTGTTCCTTTTGAAGTTTAAAGAATTAATTTCAAGTTCGATATTCAAATTTGAAATTGAAAAGACTACTTTATTGTGTAATAAACTTAATTTAAAGTTTTAAAACAGAAGTTTGATTCGCAAAAATATGAATATAAAGTAGAATAGATAAGCTTTACTTAATTTTGAAATGAAACTATTTTATGCGATAATTAACTCGTGGTCACAGGCTCTGCAGTGTGCATTGTTCGAAACGTCGAGGTTTTTTTAAAACCAAAACATACGCGATTAATCCAATTATAATATTTTTATTCCAAATTTTGTTAATATCGCCAAAACCTAAGAACTCATGATGTGCTTAATTTCTAAAATTACACAAAATACTAAGTTAAGTCGCTATAACAGGATTATTTAAAATTTGTATAAAATTAACAGATGATGTCATTTATTATATTCGCTCGCGGCTCCGCCTGCGTAAACTACACGACTAAACTATTCGTTTTTTCACCCGCCCGCGTTCTCACTTCAATCAGAAACTTTGCCTAAATTTATTATTTAAATGGTTGTAAGTTTTTGTTTATGAATCGATTGAAATGAGCGCACTAAACATTAAGGGACGATACCACAATACAAACAAACAGAAAAACAGAAAAGAAAATTAAAAATCATTGTTTTAGGTTCTATATTATTATCTATCTATTATATATTCTTATATATCTATTATATTTTCTTTTATTCTTATATATCTTTTCATATATCTTTCAATTCAGACAACGATGAGTTACATTTTTATTATATGCAACTTTTCCGCAACCAATCCAGTTATTTATACTTCTACTTCATACTTTACAGTATCAAAATCATTATTTTGAATTTGAAATTAACCCTTTTTTAATAAATAAATATTGAATGCGATGAATTTGTCATTCAAAATGTTGAATTTGAAATTGTACAAAAAAACAAATTCTAGATATGTACACTTTTTTGAAAAAAACATAGAATACACGACTTCATGGGAATATAACAAGTTGTTTAACAATAGTTTTATATATGGTCATGAGTAACAGCGAAAGCCATTTTAGGATCGACCACCGTAATGCAACCACCGCGTTGCAATTAATAGTGTAATTAAATTTTATTATAGATGTCTTTAAATAGAACTCACGAAGTAAAAAAGACAAAGCTTTTGACTGTTGGCCATTTTAAACTTGTTTTATTTTTGCTATATATATTAAATATATTGCATACTAGCTTTGCCCGCAGCTTTGACCGCGTAGGGTTCTAAAATAAAAGCCTAAGTTACTCCTTATTACATAAGCTATCTGCATGTGAAAGCCACGTCAAAATCATTCCAGGGGTTCCAGAGATTAGCCGGAACATACATACAGACAAAATTTGTAATAAATTGTATTAAAAGCCTGAGTTACTCCTTATTACATAAGCTTTCTGGCTATTTAAGTCCAGTCAATATCGGTCGAGGCGTTCTAGAGATTAGCCGAAACAAACAGTCATACATAATTTATAAAAAATATTATTTTGGTATATGTACCGTGAATTTAGTAAAAAGCGGTTGTTTTAATATTACCAGCTGACACCTAAATTTTGTTGATTTGTATAGATTAGGCGTATTAAAGCCCTTATTATTTTAGTAATAATATTCCTATTAAATTTTATTGTCTCAAATTATGTACAGTACTAGTTATACAGAAATAAAAATCCCATTTAATTTGTACATAAAATTTGGTATAAATGAACTCTGGTACCCATTGTAAGATTTTACTTGTGTTATGAATACCAGCTCTCTTACATTTTTTAACAATGGCCTTGGAAATGGTAGAATATAACCTGTTTAGTAAAGACAAAAAATTATAATAAAAAAAACTTTCACCTTCACCTACGAATTAATGTAAGAAACATAAAACAATACAATACTATTTTGACCAAAATACTACCGACCAATTTGATGGAAATAAAGGTTGTCGTGCCGCTGTGGCTCTTACTGTAAACACAATTGGTTGTGGGTTCGATTCCCAATCGGGGCTACATTTCTCCGCGCTGGTACCTAAGACAAAGCGAGGCGTTGAATTTTGCCACTCAACTCACAATATCTCGAATTCAGAGGGAAAGTATAGAACAAAGCTTTTGAGCTGTTTAGTTTAATATTCTGTTTTTTTTTTAATAATGCTATAATATTTTTTTCTCGCACCGTTTATTACTACACTTAACTTTACTTAATTTAAAAGTTAATTGACGAGGCTTATATATAGCCCAAAACCATAATTTACTAATTACACTTACTAGTAATACAAGATTAAATCCCGCTAAATCATAGCAATTCGAATTCGAACCTGTGCCTCTCTTACACCGCCCATACGTTCTGCTGCTACGATTAAGCTATACGTTCGAAATCGAAATTCTTATACGTCTGTATTGGGTACTAGCAACCCGCTCGCGGTTTCGCCTGCGTAACTACAACTACAACTATTTCGTTTATCCACCGCCCGCGTATTAAGTAAGATTTAAATCACTAACATAAATTTATAATTATAATTTAAACTTTTTTATTTATGGACTGATTGAAATAAAATAAACACAAAATGTTAACAGAAGTTTACCACAGCACAATTGTTAAAACTGCATTTATATTGGTTTAGGCATTTCTGAAATTAGCGTGCACGAACTGAAACATTACCTTGGGTTCTATTACATTGATAAATGCCCCCAATAATATTTTTCTCATATATCTTCCATGAACAAACAGCGATCAGTTACATTTTTACTATACGAGTATGTGCAGACAATGTTACAGCTCCTTTTTGGAATTGTTATTTTTAATATAACAATAACAAATAACACTTTAAAGATATCCAAACTCTTAAATAATTTCTCACTCCATACCTAAGAACATACATATTTTTTTAAAAAACAAATGCTATGGGACAAGTGAAATGCAAAAAAATCTTAGATCTATTATACTCGTTTATTTTCGTTTTTATCACTTTTCTATCTCCTAATATGTAAAGCTTATGAAATATGGATTAGCGGTTTTTATATATGTTTTTAGATTAAAAGCATGTAGCTTAAGTTAGTTGTAATTTTTTACTATAGTAATATATCAATAAGTGAAGGAAGAACATTTTGTTCATTTTTCAACCGAATTCAAAAAAAGGAAGGTCTCAATTGTACTGTATTTTTTATGTGTGTTACCGCACAACTTTTTACCGAGTGAACCAATTCTGATGATTCTTCTATAATATGATAGCTAGTGCTTCTAATGCAGACCCGTTTACATTTCGTAAAGATCTGACAAGTTATTTTTGAGTTAAATCTTATATTTATTCAAAAATAACTTCATTTAAACTCGTAGACGTTACTACGTTACATTACTCGTAATACGTTAAAGTCGGTATTGTTTTTTGTTAAAATTTCATTCTACTTGTATATATATATATATTGATTGGCGCTTATGTTCAATATATAACGATTTTATTGAAATATATAATATTTTACAGACAGTGTTTTGACCGTTTGGTTTGAGAAATATTAAATATTCATTTATTGTTTAATTATTAAATTAAACATTAAATATTAAAACTAAGTGAATTAAAATGTACTTTAAATATCAATAAATGAATGTTTTAAACGATCTTAGTAAAATATAAGTTTAATTTATATATATACATATATATAAAAAAATCAATAAAAGTAACTTTACAAAATTGGAATCGTTAAGGTCCATTTAATTATATAAATTATATTATAATTATAAGGTTTTAAATACTATTAACAAATGGCTAAAAATTTTTTAAGAAAATATTTTTTTTGTAAGAATATTACAAGACGTAAATTCTGCACCAAAAAGCTTTCAGAAAGTCAGAATATTACCCATTTTAAATTTTAATTAGATTTTAATACATAACAGCATAAGCATTTAAATATCTTTGTATTATTATATCTTTCAATAAAACCATATATCATATATTGATTGGAGCTTATGGGCACCTACCAATATATATATATATATAACCAAAAAATATGAAGATATTTGTTGGTTATATATTAAGACTCGCTCGAAGAACCATAAAACCAAAAAATATCTCAAAATAGTTAAAGATATGAAATGAAATTATAGTCATCGAAATCACTAGCGATATAGCTTAATAGCCATAAATATTTCAGTATTTACCATAAGGGCACACGGGGCCTTGCTCGCCCCCTACTTCACGGGGCCCCGAATGGCCTTTAAACAACTACAATGCAATCTCTTATAGTTTGTTTTACTTTACAACTAGGCCTTAAATTCGCCAAGGACCTGTATGCCTAAGGGCACAGACGTATCCGAAAATGGCACCTTCCACCTAAGTGGCAGAACATAAGGTTATGACAAACTTACTTTTTGCAGCTACACATTTTTTTCGGATAGTGCCAAAACACTCTGTTCTCCACTTTGTCAAACTTTACAGGAAAAATTCCATACATATTGTTATCCAGTGGGATTTAAATCATAGTCCTTTACAGGAAAAATTCCATACATATTGCTATCAAGTGGGATTTGAATCATCGTCCTTTATCTGATATACCAACTGATAAAGTACTTTGATAAATATCGAAGATGCTTTCACAATAAGATACGATATATGTAATACTCGCATGCACTTTAAAAAGTGACATTGAAAGACGTTTGAATTCAAGCAGGGTGTTGATGTTTTGATAGCTATTTGAAATTATAATGCCCTTTGTATTCTTTGTAATTCCTAGAATTTTGTAAAGCAATACTATAATATATATATATATATTTTAGAATTACCCATTTTTTGAGACATTGTAAAGAGCCACTAGTGAGGTATTAATATGTAAGCTTTTTTTACCTAGTACCGGGTAGGTAGGTACCTACCTACCTAATTTGGTTAGGTTGTGTACCTAAGGTACACAACCTAACCAAATTACTTATCAGAATTTGATACATATTCATACACCTTTCGTTACAGATGTGTAATAAGAGGTGGAGAATAGAGTGTGTTGACTGGCGTAATTCTGCACCGCGTTTTGTTTTTCCAGTCCTGTACATTTTCAAGTGTTTTATCACTTTTTTGTATAATAGTATTATATTGTTTATGAATTTTAGATTATTCACCTTGCGAGCCGACAATAGAAGGCGACGTGGCTACGTTTGTGCTGGATCTTCTGGACTACCCCAAGTGCGCGGTCACACGCGTTCTTAATACATACACTGTAAGTAATATTCATTTATTATAAGAAATCTCGTTATGAGTTCGAATCCTGAAGTATGGAGAAGCACATTCAGATGACATCATCTTCAATGACGTTTCTTTTTATATACTCATATAGGTATTGGAGCTACAAATTCACGTTTTTGAATTTCAAATTCGTTTTCAAATAATTAGAATGAATTTGAAACTCAAAAATGTGAAGTTGAAATTTTAAATTATAATTTTTTTTAGCTTTTTTCTTTTAACACACTTCGTTCAACGTAATCGAAATATTTCGTGCACATTTCGATAATAACTTAAATATAATAATTACCTCAAATGGGAATCGAACCCACAAGTGATCGAAGTGATCGTTGCCGAAAATATGTAAAATTAAATAAATTAAAGCTAAATAATGCATATTTAGCTTTAATTTATTTAATATTTAATACGACTAGAACCAAGATATTTAATACGACTAGTATATCTACACAAATAAATAAAATTTTAGTGTCTGTTTGTAATATTAAAATAGCTGCTTTTTACTAAATGCATATATACACGGTACATATACCAAAACAACATTTCTTACAAATTTCGTCTGTCTGTCTGTTTGTTTGTTCCGGCTAATCTCTGGAATGGCTGGACCGATTTTGATGGGATTTTCACTGGAAAATAGCTGATGTAATAAGGAGTAACTTAGGTTTTTATATTTAAGAATTATACGCTTACGAAGTCGCGGGTACATCTAGTTCTAAAATAAAAGAAATTCTTATAAAAGTCGCTTAACTGGTCAATATTTCTTACAATTCAAAGCTTCGTCTTTCAGGAAGTAAATACGTGTTTAAATATTTCTAATGTATAAATAAAGAGTTTATATTTTATTTCTTTGCGATAAAGTTCATTTTTGTATAACTTCTCGTCTCAGACGGCAATTCCACATTACATATAAGGTGTTAGGAAGATATCTGGACGTACTTTTTTGCGCTTTTCCCGTTAGTGTATTTTTTTATAATGCCAATATTTTTTTACACATATTTTTATAATTATTAAGAACAACTATGAACTATATATTTATAGAACATATGAAAATCTTAACGCGGCGGGCTTCGGACGTGCGCCGTGAAACCGTCCACGCGCTCTGATCTGTAAAAAGTCTTTTACCAAACGTCGAAAATCGCTCTACAGAGATGCTAACGCCAAGAGACGCGGTTCGAAGTGCCGCGGTCAAATTTTTATACGTTTTCTAAAAATTTTGTACGTTTTCTAAATATGTTTTTCAATTCCCTAAGTGTGTAAATAACACTTTAAAATGTTAAAAATAACTATGAACTAATATTAAGCAGCTTCTTACTTTTTTCCTCACACTAGAATAGACAAAGAGAACCTAGTGTCGAGACACCGTTCTCCACTTGTCGTTGAGTGACGGAGAACGCTATTTCCTTAACCAGCGTAGGGAAATAAAAATAATTTAAATTTAATCATTCCCGTGAACGGGAATCTAACTCATAACCAATCGCTTTTACAAACAGACGCTATCCCACAGCGACTTAAAATTACGCGCGAAGTAGAACTACTCAACGTATACCATCTTAAAATTAGGCTAAAATAAACATCGGTCTCGAGAAAAAGCGGAAAGCTATATATTTCTATACTAGAGACCCGGTCGCGGCTCCGTCTGCGTAAACTACATGACTAAACTATTTCATTCTTTCCCCCGCCCGCGTTTGTAATTTAAATGGCTGTAACTGTTTTATTTATGAACCGATTGAAATTAAATACACTGTTAAGGAAAGCTTACCACAATAGTCTAAATGCATTTAAATTGATAAAGCCGATTCTGGGATAAGATAAAATTATCGTTTTGGGTACTATTACATTGATAAATGCATCTATTGGTAAATAATATTTTGTCTCATATATCTACCATGTATAGACAACGATCAGTTACATTTTTATTATATGTATAGATGTGGAACAGCGTGGTTATAAAAACAAATATTAATATTGAATTTCTAGTAAAATTTCTTTTTTTTTTTTAGGGCAAACGAACATACTATCACAAAATCGTGATAGAGGACTCATCAGGAGGCAGAGAGACTGTGGCAATGCGATGTGAGGTCACCGGTAAGACGCGAGCTATTGCAAGACGCGCTGTTGAAGCTTTCCCACTGGATTTCAATGAACCTGAGTGAGTTTTTCTTTTGAATTTTTGAATTAAAATATTTTTGAATGTATCATTTACGCCATCAGTTGTGGGATCGAATTCCACTTGGACTATTTTCATTTTTCTGGTCTGGTACCTCATACTAAATATAAATACATTTCAATACGCAATGTCTTAATTTAAAGCGGAAAGTGGAGAACTGAGTTTTTTGACACAAGTTTCTCTCTGACTACATCACGTGTAACTAAAAAAATTTTACAAAGTAAAGATATGAGTTAGGTAATATTATTTAAAAATATATATATATAATTAATATAAAAATTCTAAATACATCAAAGCCAAATGCTCTGATTACAATTTTAGTTGGAAGATTTTTTTAAATCCATACTTTTCAAAGTTTGTATAAAAATCTTGGCGAGAAACAATGCTATGTAATGAATAGGGGACATAAAATCCGGTTCTTTCTCGTTCAAACTTGATGGCGCGCCAGACAGAAATTTAAAGCCGCTATAAAAACAATATTAATAAGTAAAACTTATTACATGTAGAAGAATATTTAAAAGATCAAAATACTTGTAAGTAATTGATTTCGAGTTTGGTGCAGGTATACGTCATATCACTGTATTAAATGATAAAACTGTAACTTTTGTATTTGAAAAGAGAAACTGTTGAGTTTCTCGCCGGCTTTTTCCAGCAGAACTGCCTTCCGAGCCGGTAGTAGCTTTATGTTCCTTCCACATTCAAAAGTGTTTGCAAAAGTCTATTTGTAGAAAGGATATTTTGAATTTGATACTGACAATATCTGACTAGAAACACGATTGGCGGTGGGTTCGATCTGCACTCGGCGAAATAAATACATATATTTCAATTATTTCTCAGATCTCGTAATACAAAATGTGGTGTTGAGTTCCACCACTCAATACGCAATGTCTCAATTTCAGACGGGAAGTGAGAAACGTAGTGTGTCTTGAATTAAAACCCCTTTGGCTACCCTGCGATGCTATCAATGCCAAATGTCATCTTTCTACGCGCAGTATTTTCGCATGTGGGTTGTCTATCAGCCACACACTGCGGAACGAAACAGTCTTATTTCTTGAAAAAAGTATTTTTAGATAACGTCTAAATTTTTAACGCAGCGTGATTACAACCCGCGCCTCTTGGAAATCGTCCAAACGCTCTGACCGCTAAGCCATGTCATCTACATCCGGCTACGTCGAAATACTTATACGTTTATTACATTATTTATTACATTATTACGTTTTCTAAAAATATTTTTTATTTTATAAATGTGTGAAAAGTTTTGTTGGCATATATATTTATTATAGATATTTTTAATATTTCTTTTTGCTAGCGATCTTGGCTTCGCCTGCGTAAACTACATGATTAAACTTTTTCTCCCGCTCGCGTTCTCACTTAATTGACAAACTATAATTTAATTTATAATTTTAATGGTTGCAATTTTTTGTTTATGTTAAATGTTTAAGGAAGTTCACCACAATACAATAATCGAAATACACAAAAAAATTAAAATCATTGTTTTGGGTTCTATTATATTGAATAATGCCTCTAAAAATATATTTTTTCATATATCTTCCATGTACAGACAGCGATCAGTTACATTTTTATTATATGTATAGCTTGTTTATTTCAGCGTCTTGAATATTACAAGATACATGGAAGGTCACGCTGCAGATCCAATTTTAGGAGCCGCTGTGAAACAGAATGGGAAACAGTAAGTTTATAATTTTCTATTAACATAATCATTACCTATAGCTGCTTATACGTATTTTCGAGAGCCTTTTCATAAAACAATGAAATTACTTTAAAAACTAAAAAAAACTTGAAGAAGAAATTGCCTATATCATCCTTTTTAAGACTTTCCAAGACTTTTAAATATTCCTGTATAAAATTTCATCACAATCGATTTAGCGGTTTAGCCGTGGTGACGTCACAGACAGAAATACAGTTACTTTCGCTGTTCATATTTATAATATTAGTATGGATATTAAGTAGGGATATGCAGGCCATCGGTAGCGCTGTGGGACAGCGTCTTATTGTAAGCGCTTGGATTTGTAGATTGGTTGTGGATTCGATTCCCACTCGGAGTAATGATTATATTTAAATTATTCTCATTTCTCCGATCTGGTACCTAAGACAAAGCGCGGTGTTGAGTTTCCCTACTCAACACCAATGTGTCAATTTTGGGCGAAAAGTAGAGAAAGGAGTATCTTGACTGTAGGTTCTCTCTGATTACCCTGGAAAAAGCGTGAAGCTGTAAAAAAGAAAAACAAATTAATGTTTACACGATGGCTGTGGGTTCGATTCCCGTTCAAAGGCAGTGGTTTTTAGTTAGAAAGTTGTTATATTTAATAAATGTTTATATTATTCTCATGTCTTTGCTGTTATAAAATATTGCACAGCGTTGAGTACCGCCATTCAACACTCAATGTATATTATATTGAAATATAGTATCTATTTTTTATTAAGATTATTATTAATATAAAAATTTAAAAAATATAAGGCAAGGAAGGAAGGAAATCTCTCTCTGGGAAATGATTATAATAAAATAATTTAAATTTCTCCTCTCTGGGAAGACAATCCGTGGCGTTGAGATACGTAACTTTACACACAATGTCTGTAACTGTTTTCAAACTAGTATAACTTTAGGTACACAATTTTCTATATATATATATATATATATATCGACTGCCTCTTGGAAACCGTCCAAGTATAACGACGGTCCAGCTATCGAAGGTCCCAGGTTTCAAAGAGGCATGGGTTTGAATCCCGCTGCGTTATAAATTTTATACGTTTTCTAAAAATATGTTTTTCAATTTCCTAAGTGTGTGATTAACACTTTAAGAAATGTTAAAAATATTTTAATTGACTGTCTTTCCAGAGTATCAGGTGAAATATCTGTGAGTCCCGGAACCCCACTCTCTATGGAGATATTCTTGGACGAGTCCTCCAGCTCCGTATACGGGCTTCTGGTTAACTATATGCAAGTGACAGACACTGGGAAACAGCAGGAAACTATTATATTTAATGGGTAAGTTGTTTGTGAATGACTGAATGAACTTGCATTGAGAGAATGATTATAGTTAAATTATGTGTGTTTTAAAACTGTGGTAAAATAAAGCAGTGTTCAGCCAATGTACATAATGTCTCGAATTCTGGTGGAAAGTGAAGCCGGTTTTTTTATTATTATTAAAATTGAAATAGATGCTCTCCGCTTAAGCTGCTATGCAAGAAAATAGGTTAAGCTATTGTTTTGCTTTTTAATTAAACTTCGCTAATTTCAACTTTATACTCATTATTGATTTTCAAATTCAACTTTCTTAATAATTAATTAAATTATTTAAAATATTAAAAATTTAGCTTTGATTTTAAAAACTGTATCTTGTATGTTTTAACGTGAATCAATAAATGAAAGTGAACAAATGAGTAAAAGGATAATTGAATGATTGGTACGAGGTAATTATTTTATTGAATGAATTAGTAGGTTAGTATATAACTAAGTGAATGAGCAATTAAGTGATCCAAGTAGTCTTTCATTCATTCACTTAATATTTAATGTAATGAATAAACGACTAGTTGAATAAGTAGAAAAAATGATATAATATTATAAAACAGAAAAATATTAAATTAGTTACTAAGTTAGTGAATGTTCATTCATATATAATAAGCTAACAAATAAAAAAAATACCTACAGTTAAATAACGCCATTTGTTCCAGTTGTTCAGTAGATCCGTATCTGTTCGACAATTTCCTGACATCCAACGGCAAGAATTTGACCGCCAGGTTCCGCGCATTCAAATTCCCGGACACCACGTACGTCCAGTTCAAAGGCACCGTCACTGTTTGCTTGGACAAGTGTCAGGGGGTGAGAGTTTATTGTTTTTTGAATAAAATTATCAAATTTGACCATTTCAGTGGTCGATTTGGATCGGACTTTAGTTAAGATGACAATTCAATTATATATATACAGTGTTGTTTGTTAATCTAAAATGGCCGTCGCAACAATATTATATATTTTATATTTTTGTACAACCTACTTAATATGGATATAAAATGAAACGGCTTAACTTTTAATTAAGTATTTATAAAAGGAATAATATTAAAAAAATAACTTATAAGCAATTTCCTTTAGGTACAATGCAGTAACGGAGTGACGGCGTACGGAAGGAGAAGACGGTCACTGACTTCATCAGCGGATGCCAACAGAGTGTATGAAGTCTCCTTAACGACGATCATCAAAGTGGACTGGGATGACGGTGTTAGGAAAGAGGGTGAGTGATATAGCAATTTGTTCAGACATTTTAATATAATCATGAAAATCTTCTGTTACTCACTGACTGACAGACAGACAACGTACCTATACGCAAACTCATATCTATATAACTCCTATATCCAAAGATTGCCTGGAAGAGATCGCTTAAGCGATAAGGCCGCCTTATTGTACATTTTGTTCTATTTATTTGTGGATAATACGAGTATTTTATGTGTATTTGTACATACGAAACTACTGCAGGAATATAGATGAAATACATAGGTCCTAGTCATAGGTAATGTCTAATTTTCACGGTTTTTGTAAACTGTGCCCTAATCTGCTCTTTGCTATTGTGAGTTTTTGTAATTTTTCTGACCGTTCATTTATTTATTTAAGAATAGGGACCCGCTAGCGGCTTCGCCTGCGTTAAGTATACGAATAAATTAAATCGTATTTTCGAGCGCCCGCGTTCTCTTAACAAACTTTGCTAAGTTTATGATTAAAATAGTTGTAACTTTTTTATTTATAAACCAATTAAATAATACTTCTATACATATAATAAAAATAAAACTAATCGCTGCCTGTACATGAACGATATATGAAAAACAAAAGTTATAGAACCCCAAAATAATAATTATTTTTATTTAGTTTTTCCGATTGTCTGGGCGTTTGTGCACATTAATTATCAGTAATGGGTAAACCGATTTCAATGCAGTTTTGACTATTGTATTTTGGTACACTTCTGTTAACATTTACTGTTCCAATCAGTTCGTAAATAATATCGTTACAACAATTTAACTTATAAATTTAAATTAAGTTTGTGATTTAAGTAGCAATGCGGGCGAAAAAAGCGAAATAGTTATAATCGTGTAGTTTACGCAGGCGAAGCCGTGAGCGGTCGCTAGTAAAAATATATTTATATAGCAATTTATTTGTATCTGTAGTTTCATATTTCTATTTATAAATCTACATATTTTTATTTGTCCACCACCTAACCCTTTATCATGATTATAACAGCTTCTTTTCGGCCTAAAGTTTGTCTGGAAGAGATGGCTACTTAGCCATGAGACCGCCTTTTGTACATTCCTTTTTTTAATGTGTGTTCGTACCTACTGTTTTTGACACTTTAATGTTGTGTGCATATAAAGTAATAATAATATTTAAACCAAAATGTTCTTTACAGAATACGTTTTATCGTTACCGAAAAATTTAAAAGTGGGTAACCAACTCCTCGGCGAGGACGGAACTCCTGCAACCGTGGAACAAACGAGAGACACCAAGCTGGTGTACCAAGAGGTTACAAACTATGGAAATATACGGACATATAATACGTTTCTAATTATTATATGTATTTTTGTTTTGTTTAAATAAATGTGGTTACTTAAGGACTTATTTTTTTGTACTTACATTAAATTTTTTTTTTAAAATTTGATACTCAAAAATATGTATATTTTTTCTGTTTAAAATTTAATATTCAAAAGTAATGTGTAATATATTTTGCATTTTATCTCATATTTTTTAATTATTTGTAATAGTGTATTGTTTCTGTTTTTTTGGTCTTAATTTTGAGATACTCTGAGATTCGTGTGCATTTTTTTTTTCATTATGTATTTGTCCAGCTTTGTAGTTTCATTACAGGTGATGAATAAAATAAAAAATATATGTATAAGTTTGATTAAAAGTGATGATTAATCTAATTTTAGGTGCCTTTTTAATTTAAAAACGCCAAGAAACGTAAAATAATAGAAGTGGTTTGTTAGAAACAGTAATATTGAAGTAAAAACATTGTAATAAAATTGATATTTTTAGAAAACTTAGAAACGTATTGTAATAAACTTATAAGAATTTCGACGTAGCCGGGGGTAGAACGCAAGGCTTAGCGGTCAGAGCGCTTGGATGGTTTTCATGAGGCGCGGGTTCGAATCCCTACTGCGTTAAAAATGTTATACGTTTTCTAAAAATGTTATTCAATTTCCTAAATGTGTGAATAAGCCATGGTTTTATTTTTATACGTTCCTTAAAAATGCTTTTCAATTTTCTAACAGTTATTTTAACTGTAAAATATGAACAACGGTTACTTACTCGTAAATGAATTTCTTGAAAAGAAGTACATTGATTGACAGTTATTTTGCTATTTTTCTGACAGTAATTGCCATTATTGTTACATTTTTGACAGTAGTCAAATGACAGGTGAATGGTCGCCATTTTGTTTATTTTTCTTTCTTGGCACATAATAATGCTAACGCATTTAAGTTTACTAGTCTTTAATAATACGTTGTATAAGAAATAGGCGGTGTTAATACATTTCTACCATTTTTTTTTTATTATTTTATATTATTATCTTGATTGTTTTTTATTACAGACACATTCAAATCATTTACTTTGAAATTTATAACAAAATGAAATTATATTATTTCCTTTTCTTTTACTTTTTATATAAACAAACTTTTTTTTATGTTGTAACAGTATATGCTTTAAAATATATTAAAAAATAATGTGTTGAAATAATAACGTTTACGTTAAAATAATAACGTTTATTTTTTTTTTCGTTTAGACAAATAATGACCAAAAACAATTGTGTTTAATGTATTCTTATAACTATCTTTTCAGTTCTAACTCCGGTGCTTCAATAACAATTCACATGTGAAAGTAACTTACTTATTATGTTAATATTAAGAATAATAAAACATTAAACCTATATTGCAGTTTTATTTCTACTTAAGCGCGTAAAATAGGCGTTGCCTTAGCAACGTGTATGTCAAACACATAGTTATATAATAGTATTTATTTAAGTTATATTATACTTTAGAATACAATAGAATATTCTTTAATAAACACAAAACAAAATTAAATAGAACTCAAATTAATATAAAAAGACGACCTTGTTGCTTCACGCTTAGTCTCAAACCAACACTTTAGTAAAGAGAGGACTTACTATAAAATGAAAGCGTAATAAGAAAGATATTTTGCTTTTTATAGGGTTAATCTATTTCTAATGTAATATAATAACAAGTAACTCCATTAGATGCCACCGTGGTGTAGTAAGACAGCGTCTGACTGCAAGCGCGATTGGTAGTGGGTTCTATCCTCATTTGAATAATGATATTTCAATTATTTTTATTTCTTTCGCTTTGGTACGAGACAAAATCAAAGTCAAATATTTTTATTCAAAATAAGAAGAATGCTTAATTTTTTGAACGTCAAACAATTAACCACCGGTTCACTAAAGTTAATGCCTCAGACCTGAGAAGAACCGGCGCAAGAAAGTCAGCGGGATTTCTATTTCTTTTTTTTTCTATACAATAATTTACAGATTTATTAGTGACAATCATTCCTTTGAAATAGACTGGAGCGAGCATTTCATTCCCAATGCGTGTTATCATTTATAAAATCAAAACATTTATAAAGACATAGCACGGCTATTTACTTAAGCCACTTAATACGTAATATCCCAAATTTGGCTGGAAAGTGGAGAATGGAGAGTGTCTAAACACTAGCTGCTCTGATTTTATATTATTTTATTACAGAACAGCAAATTTTTATATGGTGATGAGTGAATGTAAATGTAACTGAACTGGCTGTAACTATTTATTACCACATTATTCCAATATGACTTATAACATGATTTGATATTTCATTGCTATTGAAATTATTCTAAAACACATTTTTTTATATATTCTAAAACATTTTTTTCGGAAGTCACAAATATTTTTTTAATTTAATTTAATTTAATAATTTTTAATAACTGTTGACCTTTGACTTAAATAATAATCGTGTAATTAAAAAAATAGTGAACAGTAACGTAATAATGTTTTTTCTCTTTTGTGGTTGCTTAGTAACGGAACTTCACCTTGGATGGCGTTGTTCTGGTTTTAGGTAAAATTAAAACAAAAATGAAGATTTCAGTCTTTTAATAGAACCATTATAGATAAATCTAACAATACTAATAAGAAACTAACACTGAAGTCACAATGAAGAACAAAATCACAATACAAAATGTTTAATCTCAATTCCTAAATATAAAATTGGACAGACGTAAATAGTTTGAAGTACATCGCAGATAATTTGTCGTTTTATTATCATTTTTTTATATATACAAACTTTTTGTAATAAAAATAAGAAATTTTCACTACTTGGCAACATTTTTTTTTTCAATATAAACACACTTTATATCATGTTTTTAAATAAAATGATAAGTCATACTATATTAAAAAATATTCAAAAAACACTTAGTTAATTCCAATAATAAAAAAGAAATGTCTTAAGCACGAACAACTACAATTCAGAAATATATGGACTGTTAAATTTAATATAAATAAGTAATTACAAAAAGTTTTTATTGCTAATTACTTAAACAATTTGTCCCGTTCGTGGGACTTTTTATTTTTTAATACGTTTAATGGTAAACGAAGACAAGATACAACTAAATAAAAAATAATAAACAATATCTTATTTTAAGAATCACTATATAAATGCGGCTATCGGACACGTTTGACAGATTAAGTATATTTGTAATATAATTTTGACATTTAATTATTATCTGCTCTTTATTTTCAATATAGAATAAATAAATCATATCACGATTTATTATTTTAAGAAAATACATTATTTAAATTTTTTTCTACTCTTTTCAACAAGTTTAAAAAACAAACAGCCTAAACATTATATATAAATATTTTTTTTAACAAACCTACCTTATTATATACATTATTATTTTGTTGATACACATTTGTTATTATTCTTATTTCAACCAAGGAATAAACTGTTTATACAAGCAATAAGAATTAGCTGTCTAATCATAGTACCGATAGCCACATTTACCTTTTCAAAAAATATATAAAAGAATTAGAACTGTGCGAGAAAGAAGGAACTTTGCTTTTCATATTATCATATCTTAAAAATTCCAAACAAAATGTCAAAATTACAAATCAATATTTTTTTAATACTAATATAAAAATAGTAGGTAGCATTAATAAAAAAAAACTATATGCAGAAAAAGTCTTAACATTTTTGTTTATAAAGAAAAAAAGTAGAAAACTAGTTTAAACAGGATAAGAGTTGCATAAGTAACATGTAATAACAAATTTAATTAAAATAACTAGAAAATAAATTTAATTTGATACATTGTGTTACAGACAGTTTTGTATTGAAATAAATTTCTTTATTAATATGTATATTATAAATGTAACTGTAAAAGACTGTATTATGGAAAATCTGAAAATTTCTAAAGTAAAATAAAGTCAACTTTAATGGTAAAAGTCTGAACTATTTCCATTTACCATTAATGTTGGTAAATATTAAGCTTTACTGTAAAACTTTTATAGTAACATATATAAGAACGTAAATACACAACTAACAAATATCTAAAATGCTTAAAATATTATTTACATTATCGTTATATTGCTTTTGTAAGAAAGATTTTCAATATTGGGCAAGATTTGTATGTATGTCAAAAAATGGTCCATTTTGATGAACTTTATCATTTTTCAATATTTGCAATTTATTTTTTTTGGCTTAGAACTTATAGAAGTCTCTATACATACTACTTGGCACACGATTCTAGACAACTAAATCTAAAACAGTTATGTGAACGCTTTTTTTTATATAAAGAAATGACATGTTTTTTATTTATAAATATGTCATAAATAAATTGTATATGTCATAGAAAAATTTACACAAAAAGTAATATCGAGAAAAAATCGACAGAATATAGATCAAAATACAGTCTTGTAAATTAGATTACATTTGGTAGTGTAGAGACGCCTTTAATTTTAACAAAAAAAAAATAGTTTTTGTTTATATGATTCGTCTTATTAAAAAACAATGTTAAAACATTTTTTTAATTCTAACTTATAATTTAGATGCAATAATACAGCCAAGTAATATTATGAATAGCTTTTACAGTCTGTCGTGCTGTCTCTGTCGCACCTATCAAAAATATTCGATGTTTCTATCTCTCTCTTTCGTTTTGAAACGTATAATTTATTTATTTTGAAGGAACACCGATTACGCTATTTTAGCAATTACAATAGGAAATTTTTATTTTATTATAAAATTATTGAGTATTTTAGAATCTCGATTAATAAAATTCAGTAGAGAGCAATATTAATTTATAAAAGAAACGTGAAAATGTCACACCCACGTCACTTAATTGCCAAAATGACAGCTAAATTGTCATTATGACTGCTTATTATTCAAAAAACTCCACCTTTCACAAAATTTATTAAAATTACTACAGTTTAATAAAATTTTGTGTATACAGGCATTTGAAGACGAAATTTGGACTACACATTTAATTTAAGTACGTTCAGCAAAGTACAGGAAATTATTTCAATTATTGCAATTTTAAGGGTAATTTTAAAAGATTTTTATAATAATTTATTATTTTATTGTTCACTATTAATATAAACAAAAATTAGAAAGAATATCTGAAGGATTTACAGTATTTTGCTGACCGTACACCACGTAAACATTTCGAGGTTCCGTAGTAAAATTGAAAAATACCACAGTATCGAAAGCTCGCTAATTAGTATACTAATTTAACAATCTATTTAACAATATACGACAAGTAAACTGTATTAAAACTCTCATATTTCCACTTATTTGAAGCAAAAACACACCATGTCCACCATTACACAAATATTTATCATCTGTGACACACATATGTCACACTGTTGTCATTGACAGCTGGCATTTTTAATCTGTCACTTGTTTTTCCGAGCCGCTTTGCCAACCCGAGTCCATCGTGTTGGTATCACTATAGCAGTGATGGTGATTAGTTTTTAAAATTTCATCTTTCTCGCGAACCGTCTCGTATTGGGAATCGGGTGCGAGACACTTAGACACTTCAGGTTCGTTAGAATACACTGTTTCCGGTTTTATGTTTCTGTCATCGTCTGAGAGTAAGGACTCCTCCGTGTTTGGGGATAGTGGGGACAAATTTGTGGTGAAGAAGTCTTTAGAGTCTGAGCTGGACTGTCTCGGGTGTTCTTTTAAGGTCTTCGGACTAGTGCGGGGCATGCGCAACGGAGTCACGTGACGAGTTTTAGGGCTACCTTCAATTCTTATGCTAGAATTCAGTTCGGACATTCTACGGTCATCAAATCTATCACCTCGAGAATCATTCAGACGTTCACTTCTCTCATTCGCTCTATCCCGTTCACACATTCGGTCTATCCTAGTATCGTTGAGTCGATCGCTTAAACGCTCATTTCGCTCATTCAATCTATCTCTAGAATCGTTCATTCTATCCATTCTCGGGTCACTGCGATCCGAATCGTTCAATCGTTCTCTCTCGCTCAACCTATCAACCCTCGAATCATTCAAACGATCCCGCGATTCATTCACTCTGGATTCACGCGACTCGTTCATCCTATCACTCATTCTCATTTCGTTCTTTCTTTCAATTCTCATAGAATTGTTTAATTGTTCTATCTGTTGTTCTGTAAGTCGCACTGAATTGTTGAAATCTCTTATTTTTTCTTGTTTCACATGTTTTTCAGTGTGCTTCGGCCGTCTTTTCGAGCCGACTTGAGGTTGTGGGCGTTGTTGACGTGTTAGTGTGAAAGACGTATCGGACTCAGATGTGGACTCTGGATGGTTCTCTATAGTGCCCACTAAGGCTGACACGTTTGCGTTTATACAGCAATCCGCCTGGAAATAATATATTAAGACTATATTCTCTTATTACAATAAAAAAGAACGATGACAAAATAGATGAACAAAAAATAAATATAATTTCACATTAATAAAAATGTTCACAAAAGTATATTTGAGGCCATCGTGGCGTTGTGGGGCAAGTACACCAAAAGGAACAGGTTTAATATTATTTTTTAATTTTGCCTCACGTTCTGTAGTGGAAAGGAACTCAACACCGCGCTTTGCATTGCCAGAGCGGAAATTGAACCCACAACCACTAAACGTCATGTATCAAGTATGGCAACTGCACTTAAAATAACAAATTTCTTTAATTTTCCTCAGATTTTGTAGTGTTATGAAAATATTGCATTGATATTAGATATACATGTACACATTTTGAAGCAAATTAATGGTTTAAAATGGCATTGCAAGATTATTTAACATTGATTGATTGGTTAATAGATACTCACATTACAACAACTCGACACATCAGCAAAATACACTTCAGATTCAGCATTTTGATTCACACCGCGACAGTCTTGGATCGATGACCTAAGGCAGTTATTAATAATACAATTTAATGATCACTTTTTAATTTTTATTACACGCAAAGTACTTGCGGGCAACAACTCGTTTTATTAGTCGTATACAAACCAAATAAAATTGGAGGGTCTGTTTGTAATATTAAAATAACCGCTTTTTGCTAAATTGCATGAAATTGATTGAATTCAGATCTCGATTTAATTTGTCCACATTAACCTAAATATAGTTACGGAATATGAATAACGTAAGTAAACGGCGAATTTCGTCAAATCGTATGTAATGAGATTATATTGTATACTAGCGACTCGCTCGCGGCTTCCCCTGCGTAAACTACATGACTAAACTATTTCCTTTTTAACCCCGGCCCGGGTTATCACTTAATCATCACAAATCACAAACTTTGCTTAAATTTATAATTTTAATGGTTGTAACTTTTTTGTATTAAACTGATAGAAATAAAATAAAAACTGAAAATTAACGGAAGTCGATCACAAAATAATAGTGAAAATTGCATTTAAATTGGATAAGCCGTTTCTAGATTAACGTGCACAAACAGACAAACAGAAAAGAAAATTCAAAATTAAAAATCATTGTTTTGGGTTCTATTATATTGATAATAATATTTTTCACATATATCTTTTTTTTGATTTTTCTATGCAGAGGTTTGTCTAAGAAACATAGTCATGTTTCTACTGCCTATGCCTACCTTTCTAAATGTCGTAGCTCAACGCCACTTTCTAAACGAGTTCTGACTAGATAACATAAATATTTTATATCGATTATCATATCGATTTAATAATAAAATATCACTTAGGAATTTATATATCTAAACGATATTGACATTAAAACTTTAACTGGCGTCTATGAGTATGTAGGTTTCAAATACTGGCTCTTACCTCACAGGCGAATGCTTATCATTTTGAAAACCCAAATTCTCTTTGCCCAATTTCTGACAGGACTCGGTGATTTGATCTAAAATTAGAAAAAGATACAATTATTGTTTTATTTGTGATTACAAATAAAATAAATAACGCGTACTAGAATATTGTTAATTCAACCCAACAAAAATAAATATTATATACTAAATTAAAATATCGGATTCTCGCTGTATCCCCCCCCCATAGCAGGATAGTCAATGAGAACCTGGCCTATAAAGTAGTGGCAAGTCGATTGACTTGCCACTACGTTCTTCACTTTTTATCTGAATTCGAGAAATTTCGTGTAGAGTGGCGTTTAACTTCGCGGTTTTTCTTACTGGAGTGTGCAAATTAAAATAATTTTAATATAATCATTACATCTAGTGTATATCGTGTAACCCACAATCATCGCAGTCGCGTTTAAAGTCAAAAGTTGTCACACTGCGACACGTTTGTTTGTTATATTAAAATAACCGCTTTTTACCAAATGTATGTATGTATATGGTATATACACGGTACATGTACCAAAATATCATTTTGTTTAATATAATTTTTGTCTTTCTGTTTGTTTGTTCAGGCTAAACTATGGAACGGATGGACCGATTTAGACGCAACTTTCACTGGCAGATAGCTGATGTAATAAGGAGTAACTTACGCCTTACCTTTATTTCAGAATTGTACGAAGTCGCGACACAGCTACTAAATAAATATGAATACAATATTTAACATACCTTTACAGGCAGTTGTTTGATGTAGACATTCAATAGCGACATCTTCCCTACAGTCTCTGTGCAAGTTCCCGGAACTGACTCCGAGCCTTTGACAACCTCTATACGGTACCAAATGACCGCGCAAAGTGTTGAATCTCTCCAAATTCACATCTTGATCGTTCGGGTACATGTGATTCATGTCTTGATTCATCCTAGTCAAGTCCGGATTCAATCGAGTCAAGTCCGGATTTAGGCGAGGCAAATCTGGATTCATTCTTAGTTCTGGATTGATTCTATTAATTTCGGGTATGTTTTGCATTTGTACGAAGTTCCTAGAACACGCGTGTTGCATCGTCTCATGTTGCAACGTTTCATGTTGCATTGAATTTCTGTGATCGATGTGATGGTGGTGGAGGAGAGTTGCAGCTGCTGGGTCTTGATGATGTAAGTGATGGCTAGATAAAAAAAATATAAAATAAATTAAAATAAAGCTGCTTCACGCGTTTTCCCGCATATTTGCACTTAAGTGTCAAGACCGTTCTCCACTTTCCGCCCGAATTTAGAGACATTACGTGTTGAGGGGCGGAACTCAACGCCGTGCATTTTTTTGTATTACCAGATCGGGAAAATTAAAAATAATTAAAAATATTTAATTCTCTCGCCGTTCGCGATTTACAGTCTAATGTAGTTCCACTAGGAGACGATGGTATGTAGCAAATATATAATATAATAAATTTAACCTTTTTATAGTATAGGAAATTGAATTTTTTTTTTAAAAACATTTTTATACGTTTTCAAAAAAAAATGTTTTATATATAAGATAACATTAACCAAATTATAATAATTCAATTATATTAACAATTGTGTTTTTTTGGGCGTCAATTATTAAATTTCTCTTATAATTAATATTTACATACTAGCTCCATGTTAGCTCCAACAGTATCTTTTGATAAATATCCTTAATACTTCAAATTCATCTTTTTTTTGTGTTCTATAGTCTTTTACAATTAATGAATAAGACATGATGGTTTTATATACAAAATAAAAAAATAAACAATAAACTCACCGACTGCCATTCCTCCCTTGTGGACTGTAAGGAGGTGGAGGTCCCCATACTCCAGTCTGAGCGTCAAAACTTCCACTAGTTTCCCCAAAACCTTCTTGGAATCCAGATCCAGGGCTAAAACTAGAACTTTGTCCAAAATTAGCACCACCTGGGTACTGAATTTGACTAAAACTACCCACGTTTTGGGAAAAGTTGTCAGGATTTTGGGGAAAACTGGCGGGATTCTGGGAAAAATTAGCAGGATTTTGGGGAAAAGTGGAATTTTGACGGGGAAACTGGTTGAAATTTGTGGGGTAAGTGCGTTCGTCGTACGACTGTCCTGGGTTAGGATTTTGCTCGTTTTCGCAAAACCCGTAAGCACTGTCACCAGATTGGGGCACACCACTCATTCTGCACCGGGAACTATATAAAAAAATGTGTTTTATCAATTTAGATAAATTTAAAAATGAGATTTTTGTTAGTAGTTTTCACCAAGCTAAAACAATACGTTCAAGTAAACATCAAATAAGTACATAATATTAGTATTCGAAAATACATTAAAACTGTTTCATTTCAAAATGTGTAAAAATCCCGAAAACCAAAGATCTTATTAAGAACATATGCGAAAAAAAGTATTTGGTACATAATAAAGTGCTCAATTAGAACTACTTATACTATAACGGAACATTTTCTATTTATTTTTATTTTTACTTTTTTAGCAGATAAAGACTCAAAAGTTAGCGATTCTACTCGTTGTCACATACTAGCTTTTTACATGTGCTTTGTCTTACATAAGCGGGAAAATCAAAATAATTTAAATATAAACATTCCTTTGAGTGGAAATCGAACCATCATGATTCCGCCATTACTCCTACGTCTAAGATTTGTAAAACATTTTTAGAAGTTGTAGTTTTAACGCAACAGTCTGATCGCTTGCACGGTTTCGCGGCGCGGGTTCGAATCCCGCTGCAATTAAACTTTTATACATTTTCTCAAAATGTCTTTCAATTTCCTAACTTTCGAAATAACACATAAAAAATTATTCTTTAAGTATGTATTTAGAAAACAAGTAAACATATATTTTTTTAGTAATATTAGTAAGGTTATTGTAATATATTTATACACAACTAAATATAACTCACTTTTGACTATTTCCTCTCGGCCACGGAAACCAGCTCCACGGTGAAGTTTTTCTACCAGTGCCTGGATTTGGCGAATATAAATTGCCTATACGTCCTAGAGAATAAAAAATATGTAATATAAAAGTCTATACGAATAATAAAAATGTTACTGGTCGCTGTCTGTACATTACGAACGTACGAGTATTTTATGCACCAAGAGTTTACTAGTGTATATGAAATTATAAGTCTGTATTTAATGTTAGTTAAACGTTAATTGAGCTCTCTGAGTGGAAGACTAAAATTAAGATTTAATATTTACATTTATTAACACAATTGTAATAGATAATGCTTAAAAATCATAGAGTTGCAAGTTCAATGCCCCATTTATTCCCATAATAAACTATGGATTGTAAATTATAGGGGTCCCGTATTACGTAATAAGATTAATGTCTACTAAAGTAAAGTAAAGTAAAGTTTTTAAGTGCTATTTTCACAGTTAGGATAAATAAAACTAATAGTTTGACTCAAACCAGCGATTCTTGTGTACCGTCTAAGCGCCCTGACCACTAAGCCATACGTTTTATCCAACTACGTAAAAAATCTTACAGGCTTGTTACTTTCTTAAATTCTTATATCTCCTTCTAAACGAATGTAGAAATAATCAGTTAGCAGAAATTGGTAAAAAAACAGCAAAAATAAGTCTTAACAAGCATATGTATCCCGATGGAGCTGGATATGGCTTAAACAACGTATGGCTTAACGGTCAAAGTGCATGGACGGTATGCAAGCGGTACGAGTTCCAGACCCACTGCATTCTCATTTTTATACGTTTTCCAAAAATATTGAAAAACTACATAATACCGGATTTATTATTTACGATTTATATATAACATGCTTGGCTGGCAAGGGTTGAGAGCGAAGAGCTGAAGGTCGAGACGTCCTTGGTCGCCTAGGTCCAGTAGTGGACGGAGAGAGCTGGAGCTGATGATGATATAACTTGCGCAAAGTAAATTAAAATTATACTAACCAGGTGCCCAAAAGCGATGTTGTAAGCTAAAGTCCCAAGCTGGTTGAGTCGTGTGGCACTGAGCGCAACAGCTGCAGCTATTCTGTAAAAATATATAATAACTATATCTATACAAACAAAAAATAAATAAAATTAGAGCGTATGTTTGTAATATAAAAATATACACGGTATATATTATACCAAAATAACATATTTTACCATTTTTGTCTGTCCGTTTCTTCCCGCTAATCTTTGAAACGGCTGGACCGATATTGACGAGACTTTCACTTGCGGATAGCTGATGTAATTACAATGTAATTACATAAAACTTAGGCTTTTATTTTAGAATTCCACACGTATAAAGTCGCGGGCACATCTAGTATGTATATAACACCGAAGGACACTCATCAAGATATACCTAAAGCTATCTTGATGTATATACATGAAATTTGACGTGAGTTAGTAGACGTCCACTTAAAAAGAATTTTGCGACAAGAGGAATAAGAGGTCTAAGGGCTCTCGTAAGTTTGTATGAAAGTCTTTTATTTTTTTAACTTAGTACTAATGACTTTTGTGAGCAGAAATTTGTAAAAATATCTCAACAGGTATAGCAACAACAAAAATACGTTTTAATAAGCGTATAAAAGTTTCGACGTAGCCGGATGTAGAACGCATGTCATAGCGGTCAGAGCGCTTGGCCGGTTTCCAAGAGGGGCGGGTTCGACTCCCGGTGCGTTCAATCTTTCCTACGGTTTTGTTAATGTTTTTCATATCCTAAAATACAATTTATCTTTTGTCTTATATGACTGTCGGAATGCTTAAACAAAAATACCTGTACAGGTCTACCAGCAGTCGCAGCGGGTTGTCCACTCGGCGGTCGATATAACGATCTGCATCGTAACTCCAGTTGCTCCCAATACATCTTCTTGCGTTCATGGCTGTATATTTTAAACGAAAACAAAACTACAGTGTTACAAGTCATGAAATTATAAATTTAGGCAGTTTGTGATTTAAGTGACAACGCGGGCGGGTCGCTAGTTATTAATATAATATACAATAGGAACTAATATAATCTTATATAATAGGAATATTTAAGTAATGTATCGAAACTATTTATGTAGATATAATAATAATTAAAAAATGGGTTGCTTTCTACTAAATCCATATGTATGTATACACGGTGCATACACCAAAATAATATTTTTTTACAACTTTTGTCAGTCTCTCCGCTTCTACCGGCTAATCTCTAGAACGGCTGGATCGATTTTGAAGGGACTTCAATCTTCAATCACTAGCAGATGCTGATGTAATAATTAGTAACTTAGGCTTCATTTATTTTAGAATTCCACGCGGACGAAAGCACGGGCACAGCTAGTGTAGACATATAAGTCGAGTTCTAATTTTAAAGATAAAAAGTACGGCCCATAATTCGTAGTGAATGATATAAAAAACATAAAAGTGACTTGAATGAATCAATATAAAATATATATATAATAAAATATATATGTAATAAAATATATATATAATAAGATATATATTTAACACCGAATGTTCATATAATAATTTGACCATATTGATAACTGTATAAAATTCTCTAATTAGTGATTACCTATAATTAAATATAATATATTTTTTGTTACAATTTCTGTTTTTAAAAACCAAAATTTAATTAACAACTTCGAATTTTAGCTATGAGTAGCATAACTGATATTAAAATTTCAACAATATCATTTATGTATTTTACAGTTTACAAAATTCTATTTTATACGCAATCTCTAGTACTTTTATAAAAAGAAAAAGTTATATACTCGACAGGAAGTCCATAATCACGCCACTATGTCTACAGGTTACGAGGTCAGGTTATTAAGAATTCTAAGCGGCATTGACACGAAAGTCTATTTCGGGGTTGCCACGGTAACCGTTTGTTTATTACAGGCCATCACCATCACAGGCGACTCGAACACCTAAATAAAGCCTTATTGCGTGAACCATAAAGAGAATGTGTGATATTTAAAGTGTCATAGCTTGGTTTTGACATGATGTAGCACTAGACAATAGCTGTCAGTCAGCGCTATTGGTAGAACGTTTTCGTTATTTTATCTAATTTTTTGTATATTTTGAAGAAATGTCCCATTCTCAAGTACACAGATCCAGTATAAGTCAACATTCGCGCTCTTCCTGCCATTTTGTGAGCGATTTAGACGAATTAACAGATGAAGAGCTTATAAAACAAATAAATGATTTGAAAGTACAATTAAGAGTTTTAGCCCTTGAAAATGAAATTTTTGAACAAACTATTATGAGATTGGAACCGTCTCTGATGCATGGAATCCAACAAGCCATGGAATACGCAATAAGGTTACAGAGCACTACTTCTCTAAACGTTGGTAGTTTCGTCAAATCGCAAGCGTCAAAACTTGCTATTGAATCTTTAATGAGCGCATCGAGGATGCTAACTAGTGCATCGAAAATATCATCAAGGCGAATGGAGTCATCAGCTAAAGCCAGTGGAACAATTATTTTCGGTTCTGGGCCGAGAATAAACGTGTTAGAACGATCTGAATTAGTATCGACGGAAATGGAAATATTGATCAGCAACATGGAAACGAGTCGAAAAAGGGCTGAAACGAAACATGCACTGCTGAAAGCCCAACTTGAGGAAATTGGGTTACGAGAAATAGACATCAAAAAGGCCAGCGTAATGTTCGAGCAGGAAGTCATCGTCGAAGGTTGGGACAAAATAGCTCAGAGGATTCCAGCTGAAATTTGGATCCGATTTATGACTGAATGGGTCAAGATTTGTGACAGTCAAATAGGTAAGTTACGACTTAGAACCAGCACTTTAAACTCTCAATACAGAAAATTGAAAGGCCAAATCAAAGTAAAAGCCGAATTGAGCGACAGTCTACGAGCGGTGGACTTTGAAAAGTTAAAAATCGAAAACAAGGAATGTGTAGAGATAATTGATTATAAATTACAGCAATTAGGCGAACTCAAGAAAATGACTGGCGATGCTAACTTGAATCTAACTGTTCATAAAAAGGCTATGATGGAACAAAACGCGTACTTGACAAATATAATAAAATCGATTAAGAACAAACAAAAGCAGGTAGTAGACCTGGAAAAGGAAAGGGATATAATTCAAGTACAAGCTGATAATTTGGCTCAAAAGCTGGACGATGTCAAAAAAATCCGAATGGCGTATGAAGTACCAGATGTCATGGATTATGTCAATATAAAATCTGAGGTAACAGATTTAACTCACAGCATAAAGCTATTGGAAAATCGACTCCACATACAACAAATCGCGTTGAATTCGCTTAATAAGAAATTAAAATCGATATTTACTAAGGAGGGCTAAATCGTCGATTAATGAATCGATTTTTCTCCGTCAGTCCGTTTTAACTTAATTTTGTTTTAATTGTATTTAATGCATTTTAGTGCTTTTTGTTGTTTTTAATATAAATAACTTTTCTTGGTATACTGTGGTTTTCTTCATATATCAGTTATACTATTATTTCTATTGAAAAATATTTTTACAAAACGTTACTTTAACGTAGCAGGATTCGAACCCGTGCCTCTTTGAAACCGTTTTGGAAATCAACAGGCTCCCCACTGTTTTCAAGTGTGTGAATAACAGTTTAAAATGTTAAAAATACTATATCTATGTTCCTAGAAAATATCTTGTACTGACTTAACTATTAATTTCATAAAGTGGTTGTTGAAATGATAATTCAAAATCAAATATTACAACTATATAACATTTAAAACACAATAACTACAGAAGTAATGAAATTAAGTGTTACTATATTTTAATAATACGCAGATAAAGGACCTCGTTGATGGTTTAAAATTGCCAATTAATACAAGTCTACCAGCTCACCATGTATACACTCCGTTCTCCGCATTCTGTCCGAATCCAAGACATTGCGTGTTGAGTAGTCAAGTTTACCGCGCTTTGGTTTACCAGAGCGGTAAATTGTAAATTATTCAAATACAATCACAAAACAATGGCTTTTATAATAACAGTTTTTTTAGATTAACAGCACAGTAGATTGCTATTTATTAAGTAATCTTATAAAAGACGAATAAACTATACTAACCTTAGCAACTGATAAGCCAGCATACAACTAAATATGCAAACTAGGACTGCACTGACTGACAAAGCAAAAACGCCCCGAAGACACCAATACAGAGCCCCGTGGACAACGCCGCAATCGGTCACGTCTTCGAATACACATCGGACACCTGGAAATTATTTTTTAATTACTAACCACTCGGTGAATTTCACATCGCCATGTTTTAATTTAATTTGTGGAAAATGTAATAATTTTGGTAAATTCTAACAAGAAATAGAAAATATTAGAAAATGTTAGATTTTTTTTTATGTTGAGCATTTGAACCCGCGCCTCTCGGGAACTGTTCAATGACACTTGTAAGAATTTATTTTGGAACAATTAATAAATAGCATAGTTCTCTTGCCAAATTATTATTATTAGGAATAATCTTTAGGTAACATAAATTTGTAAGCATGTCTCTACAGAGATGTCAAATATATTTGCATAATAAACAATATACAATTTATATAGTGACTTTAGTGAAAAACTAAATTCTAAACATTGATAAAGAATTAAATATATTTCAACATATTTTTAGAAAACGTATAAAAATTTGAACGCAGCTGGATTTGAACCCTCCTGGCAGTAGTTTGAGATAATAACTGTATCAAATGACAGACAAATGCCACCTCAGTATATCTGTGACCACGGACTACTGTAAAGTGTTCGAAACGTCGGGTTCTAAAAAATGTATTTTCGAATACCAAAATTATACGCGATTAATCCGTTTAAAATAGTTTCATTTCAAAATGTTGTAACTTTTATGTTTGAAAAGAGCAACTGTTGAGTTTCTCAATGGCTCTTTTCAGCAGAACTGCCTTTCGGAACGATTCAAAATGATTCAAAGTGATTTTTGGTGATTTATAAGTAAATTTGCATACTGTTTTAAAATCCTTATTAGGAGGACCCGGGTAATAATCGTGAAAATCAAAGAACTTATTATAAAAGTTACAATTTTATCATTTAATACAGTGGTAGATAACCTGCACCAAACTCAAATCATATTACTTCCACACATTTTTATCTTATAAATATTCTTCTACAGAGCATAAGCTTTACTTATTTATATTGTTTTTTATAGTACTACACTAATTGACATATAAATTAAAGTAATAAAGGTAACCAAAGCTTGTCCAATTGTAAAAGTTATATGAACACTTCACCACTGATAGTTATATACGACACATTCTAAGTAATATCGAAAGAAATATAAAATTCAATGGAATAAAATAGCATTGCTAGGTATTTTATATCAATATATAGATAGGTGAAGCTAGTAAAAACATATTAAAAATCATCACCATCATCATCATTGCCGGTATGCTGTAGGTCAGGAGGCAGGGAGTAGCAGGTACATGTTCTGGTCAGCTTTGTGTACTCGCAAAACTTCAATGTCTGTAATCTGTAATAAAAAATACAATATTTACATAATAATGAATCTATTTTTATTAATAAGGTTGTTAAATGTAAAAATCTTAGAAAATACAAACTAGTCATGAGCATTTATAGCGTCTGTATACGCGATGGTTGCGGGTTCGATTCCCACTCGTGGAAATTATTATGTTTAGGAAATTGAAGAGTATTTTTAGAAATAGTATAAAATCTTCTAAAATTATTTTTTCTACTTCCTAAGTGTGTGATTAACACTTTAAAAAATTATCAATCAATTTCATTTCTCCGCTTGCGCCAGAACTAAGCGCGGCGTTAAGTTCTGCCTTAAACGTGATTTCTCGGATTCAGGCGGAAAATGGAGTATGGAGTATCTTGACAATAAGTTCTCTCAGCGAGTCCTACTATGCGAGAAAAAGAGAAGTGAAGCTTAAAAAATCTATAAAATTTATTGTGGCAATGTGTCCATTGGCAATATCTTAGTGTATTTTAAGGGAATAGCATTAGTTCGTGAGACTTTATAATTTCTTTTATTTAAGATATTGCAAATATACTTCATATAACATATATACTTCAGTAACATATAGAAAAAAAATGACTATGCGGTAACATTTTTTGATGTAGTCGATATTGATAGCCACTGTCTAACTTTTCGCTTGTATTTCAATTTCTTAAGTGTGTGTATAACACTTTAAAAAATAAAAATAATTTTAAATATAATCATTCTCTCAAGTGGGAATCGAACCCACAACGTGAACGTGAACGTGTTCACAAAGTGAACATGTGAGGAAAATTTTAAAACAAATAATCTTTACCAATTGTTAGCATTTTTTTTTATATTGACTACATTTTAAATATTTTACCGTTAACAGATAATATAAAGCAATATTTACTTGTTCATATGAATGACAGTTGTGGTGATTGTCACCAAGACACATGTCAAAGCACACACAAGACAGAACGCACCAACTACTTTTATCTGAAAAGAATTGTATGAAATAAAACATTTAAACACTACTATTTAGTATGAAAATTATGAAATTAAAAAAAGTTTTTAACAAAATTTAACGAATAACAATACAAGGTGAGAGAATAAGTGAAATTTTGTGTAGAAATTTTCACTGATTACTTCCTGGTCGAACTCGAAAAAAAAATGTGAGAAAAATTTAACCTATTTTGTATTTTCGTCATTTACGACGTAAAATAAATTGATAGTGTTCGAACATTTATTTTTGTGAAAATTTTTCACTGTTGTGATTTAATTATATTTTCTCGGCATGCGTAAAAGTAGTTTGAGACATACTTTTCTTACCATATAGCTGTATCTGTTGCGACGTCGAGCCAAACTCATGATACAAAACCCAGTCAGGACCAGCTGTGAATATACATTTATAATACTAATTACTCGTGATGAAAATGAATTCAAACAAATTTATGAAGTACGTCTTATTTCAAACAGAATAATCGGGGATCAAATAGAGAAATGAATCGAGACAATGTGACTTTATATTATCTGTGAGATATGACATTTTTTCATATTTTTCACATTTTACGCGGCAAGCAAGACGTTAGCTGTATGTTTTTATTAAATTTTCGTCTATTTCCCATTTTGAAACTTGATACTTTATAATTATTTAAATAAATTAAATAAGATATTACCCTATACTAACATCATATAATTATAAATTAAAACTAATGAAACATTAATTAGAGATATTAAAAAATAAACAACTAACTATTTTAAAGTGCCAATATAACCCAAAGTCTCTGTGTAAACAATAAGTTCATTAGTTTTACTTTATGCAATATAATAAAAATACTTGTTTTGCTTTTCATGTAATCGTGTAAATTGTATAATTAAATTATTTTAATTTGCCTGCTCTGGTAAGACAAAGCGCGGCATTGAGTTTCACCACTCGAGGCAAAGTCGCTGTCGCGTTTGGCACTAGGTGTAGAGATCACCAAAATCGGAACATCTATTTGGTTTTCTATCTGTCAAACAGTTGTCAAATTACCATAGCAGCTGGAACGGCAGCTGGAACCGTCTCTAAGTGATGTGGAGATGCTGTATATGATCGTAGTAGGATATGCTGTGCTGCCAGAAGACCGCCAAGAGCTGCAGCCAGAGCACCACAGCCGCAGCACCACCACGCGTATTTGCGACGTCTGCATGTCGTCTCGTTACCATTGCAGCCGACTGATGCTGGAAATGAATGATGATTAGGTTTATTTAAAATAACGTCGTTATTCTTCGTTACGTTTGAATACAGACAATAAAATTTAGATTTTATTTTATGTGTACGATTAATATTTTTAAAATTTCAAATACAAGGTGGTAGCAGAGAACGAGATTATAATTATAAAAATATATTTCTTTTTTAAAATGGATCGTTTAAGTGTTTTTAAATTTGTAAGTGCAAATCTAAACATTTTTTTTAAAACGTGGTGATAAACAAAAAACCTTAATAACATTAAAAATTATTTCGCCTTTAAATTTACTTTAAATTCATATGAAAAACATTACACGTTATTTTTGTTGTTAGCGACTCGTAGTTTGCTTCTAACCACAATCGTTTTGCAAGCGAATGTTATTTATTAAATATCCACAAATTTTACGACAATGAAAGTTAGTTTAGCTTTTATTTTCGTCTAAATTTGTTTACCAAAATAAGGCGGCGGTGGCACATAGTGCTGAGGGACGTCAGTCGCTAGAGGTTGCGGAGCCACTTGATATTGCAAAACTTGTAACATTTCACATGACTGCACATTCATCTTAACAATACACTATATAAATTAATATTTTATAACTATTTCTTAATACTGTTTTGTGCTATAGTTTCCCGGCAATTGTCATGACATTTTTTGACTTACATGAATTTTTTGCTCTTTGTTATTTTAATAATTGAAATCATTAATATACTGTTTTATTTTATTTCTTTATATACTATTGAATATACTTATTTATTAAATTGACGAAAAAAATATTATAAATTGTAAACAAATAAAAAACATTTGAATTTCAAAATAACAACTAATTTAAGAACACAAATTCAATGCAACAAAGCAAAAATAAAATTTAAAAAAAAGAAACAAAACTTCAAAATGCGCGCCATTTCTACAAATCGATAACACAAGCAAACACTGAGAACAATGTCCTTTTATAACAACACAATTTACATTCACTTAATATGAACTTTTAGTAAATATTTTATCACTATTAGTTTATTTTATGTATTAAATACATTTACAGCATTATCAATACGTAAGTATTAATCTTAATTCACTTAACACATAATTCTTTTAATTCACCATTTGTATTTTGTTTTAATTTAGAATGTATTCTTTTTATAATAATAAAACAAAGTGAAAACCGTATAATTCTTTAATAATAATAAATTATTGTGTGTACACTAAACAATAAATGACTACATTTCAGGTGGACGCGTAATAGTGGACTAGTTACTAGTTAGGTTATAAATTACGAATTTGTTTCGCGCAGTCGCAGAAGGAACAGGTAAGCCTATGTGAGTTTTAAGTCGGTTATTAATATACTTAAGTCCCTATACTATTGTAATATGACAGTTTCGTGACTGTAGTCTTGTATTACATATTAAACGATTACTACAATATAGGATATACAGTGTTTGTAATAAGTTATAATTTCGTTTATAATTGTATTAGCTATTTATATTATATTATATGTGATATACAAACGACAGGCTGGCGGCTTCGCCTGCGTAAACGCCTTTTATCCAGCCAGGGTTCTCACTTAAATCTTAAATTACCATAATTTCAATTGTTATATCTTTTTTATTTATGAACAGATAGAAATTAAACAAATACTGAATGTTAACCGAAGTTAAGAACCAAAATACAATATGCAAAACTGCATTTAAATCGATTTAGAAATTTCTGAGATTAGCGTGTACAAACGCACGGACAAACAGAAAAACATAATTTTGGGTTCTACGATATTGATAAATGCCCCCAATAATATTTTTTCTGATATGAGTATATCTTCCATGTACAGATAGCATTCAGTTACATTACTATATACGAGTATATAGAGCTTAGTTTATTATTTGTGTCGTTTTATTAGCTACACTATCTATCAATAAATCAATATAATAAAATCTTGTAACTCTATTTTGGACCCACTCCTTGTCGTTGGAATTGCAAATTTGTACACGTGTCCGAATCTGATGGCAATATAACTTGTTTATAGACTAACGTCCTTGCCAGAACAACTAGTGATAAAGTAAAACGAATTTCATATTAAATTTGCTTATTTCTATAGATATTTCCACTATCCGGCTTCTTACTGTTTATGATATTTTTAAATAAAATATATGTAGAGAGAATTAGATAGGACATAAAAAAAACATTGTTTTTGTTTTGACAATAAGTCATTAAGAGTACATATACGCATATATAATGAGATTCCGCAACTTGTCGGTGTTAGATTTGCAACACCAGAAATTTAAATCCACTTTAAAATAATATTAATAAGTAAAGCTTACTACTCTGTAGAAGAATATTTAAAAGATATCAATGTATTAATATATTTCAGGTAATTTAAGATAACAAATATATTTAGTTACCTAAATATGTTTGTTTGTATGAATTTACAGGTTTTATTTAAAAAACAATAAGTAATATAAAGCTAAAATCGCAAAAGCAATACATGTATAAATTATTGATTTTTAAGTGTACGAGTAATATAGACTAGACGGTTTTGTGTTGCCTCTAAAATATCCGATAGATAGATAGATTTTGATAAACCAAAAGGTTAAGTTAGAAGATATACGAGAGCGGAAAATGAAAATATTTTAAATATAATCATGTCTTAGAGCGAGAATCAAACCCTAAACAAATCGCGTATATTAATTGGTAGAACAAACATATCGCAGAGAATTAGTTGTATTTAAAATGTTAAAGACGTTCTTGTTACAGATGTTTTTTGTATTTTTTTAGAGCGAATCTAAGCGCTATCATAAAACCTTCTCAGAAAGTATGAAAAAGAAAATAAGGTTCACCATAAAAAAGGTTTTTTGGCTTCAGCTTTTGCTTAATTATATTATTCGCTTTTTCCTGGATAGCAGTTATATAGATAGTCAGAGAAAACCCGTTCTCCACTTTCCGACCGAAATCAACATTTAATGTCGAGTGGCGATACTCAACGCTGCGCATTGTCTTAGGACCAGAGCGGAGAAATGAAAATATTTTAATTAATATAAAAATTCAAATTATTTTATTGAAAAGAAAACTTTGAAAGTACATTTAAAAAAAAATAGAAAGCAATTCATTATTTTTACATTCTAAAGTGTTATACGCACACATAGGAAATAGAAAAAAAAATTGAACGCAGCGGGTTCGAACCCACGCCTCTTGGAAACCGTCTAAGCGCTCTAACCGTTAAGCCATGCGTTTTTACGCTATATAAAAATGTTTTTCGATTTCCTAAGCTTTTTTTTTTAAATTCGTTTTCAGATTTAGGTAATAAATAACAATTTACACCGGTTTATGTTCCATTTAAAAATAAATTAAAAGTAATATCTTAAGTTTTCTATTATATTAAGTAATACATTACGGGACCTTGTATACCATTGTGAATTCAAATTTTAGATAAATCAACCCAATTCGGACAAAGCGCAGTCAATAGCAACGTATCTGCGACACAATAATAAAGTCCGCTGTACAAAAAACGTAGAAAAAAAATCGATTCACAATACACCAGGTAGATATTATTCAACAACAGGTATATAACACTGTTAGGGATGTACCTTTTGTATCGAATGAATCGTATTGTCGATGTTTCGTGAGAATATTACGAAAACACCTGCTGATTTAAAGAAATTTCGCTTTTAAAATCGATATTTCAGATAGTTAACCGGAAAACGTTGATCAAGATTAACGTTATTGTTATAGTACACAAGTAAGTATGTTGTATCTTTTGATAAAAATCAATACATTTTTATTATCTGTGCTATAGTTGTCATGGATGAACTTATTTTAATGTGGTTTTATACGGAATATTTTTTTTTATGAAGTGAAATAAGCTTTTATTCTTAAAAAGAAGCTTTACAAGTGATAAATAATGACAAGTTCCGTAGTTCTTTTGCTATTTTTCAAAATATAATAAGCTCTTTATGGTATATATCACTTCTATCTCGACTTTTATCTATTTAAAGTTACTACTAGGCACTAGTTAATAACCCTATACCTGTGTTAAAAATATATATGTCACGTAATACAAAAGTTTATGTCAAACAAGATATTTGTGTGTAATAGTGTGTAATATTTATTTTATTTATTTCATGTATTTTTAAAGCGTTATTATTATAAAACAATATTTTTTACAATCCTTTTCCAAATAAACATTTTTTAATGCAGCAAATTTTATACTCATTTGCTTTAATATTTTTTGTAAAGGAAGTTTATAACACTACTGGTCTACTAGTATATCAAATTAAACAGACATAATAACAAAAAAATAATATATATTAAAATTGCTTACATTTTATTACATATATCTATACTGCATACATGTAATAAAATGTAACTGATCTCTGTCTGTACATCCAAGAAATATTAAAAATATATTATTGGGGGTATTAATCAACGTAATAGAACCTAAAACAATGATTTTTTTTTTGTTTGTCTGTGCGTTTGTGCACGCTTATCTCAGACACGGCAAACCCTTGATTCCCTTAATATTTAGTTTTTATTTAATTTCAATCGGTTCATAAATAAGAAAGTTACAACTATTTCAATTATAAATATAGCAAAACTTGTGTTTCAAATGGGAACGCGGGCGGGCGAGAAAACGAAATAGTTTACGCAGGCAAAGCCGCGAGCGTGTCGCTAGTATCTATTGTAATTATGCATCATATACGAGTACAAGAACACGGCCAACCCTTCCCTACATATTTGCATATACCTATGAGATATATATACTAAGAGTCACTTGTCGTTCCCATCTAGGACCGGAAATATAATAGTAAATTTTCAAACGTATAAGAGGTTAGAACTTGTGTATCATTTATTTTGATTGGTGCACAAGTATTGGGGGGCTCTCGACTTGATGCGAGGGGTCTGAGTTTTGCAAGTCGTCTATTTTGTATCTCACAAACTATAAATGAAAACTAATATTTCATGACGTAACATGACGCCATTGTGGCGCAGTGTGACTGCGTTTGATTTTACGCGAAGGTTGTGGGTTTGATTACCATTCGGTAATGATTATATTATTTAAATAACTTTCATTTCTCCTCTCTGGTGTCGTATACATAGCAGTCTGGAATTCGGGCGGAAAGTAAAGAGCAAAGTGTCTTGACACTAGGTTCTCAAAAAGCTAGAAGACACACAAAAATGGTTCATATCGATCGTGGTGCAGTGGGCAACGTGTGCAAGAGATGGTTATAGGTTCGATCCGCTCAGAGAATTGGTTTTAAATATTTTTTTTATTTATTATTTGGATTCCGCTATTTAACAATTGTCTAGAAATTGGACGGAAAGTCACGAGTGGAGAGTCTGATAACATTTTTTAAGCTACTCGCTCTATCTTATATAGCAAGATAGTCAAAAAGGACTCAATATCAAGACTTTCTTCTTCACTTGCCGCCAAAATACAAGATATTACAATTTAGGTGGCGAATTTCAACGCCGCGCTTATGTAAAAAACTAAATTTCTTACCATTATTCCTTCTATTAGTAGCCAGTACACTCGTAGGAGGTCGCGGTGGTAACGCCGGAGGTGTGTCCGTCTTTGCCGGGGCCGGCGGTCCGGGGTCGTCAGCGCACGCATACTGCGCTGATGCTGGCTTACATGTGCATGCTACTTGGTACTGGAAATTGTTAAATGTAACATGTGTTTTATGAGGATCTTTGGATATGCATCCCTAGCGGGGTGGTCAGGTAGAATGGAGCGCCAAACGTTACGGTCCCTGCATACTTCTTTTGCCTGCCTTTTACCCAACATGTACTGCGGGGGGTCCTCATGTTTTTTACGTGACTTTCCTTCAGTATCACCGATACTGTGTTCTCGAAGCTTAGCCTCTCTTAACGCTCAATTTTCTCTCATTACTCATCCACTCCAGATTTTCAGAACGTTTTAAATATTTTTTAAAAGTAAATTGAAATTTATATTATTAATTAAGTTGAATTGTCTACAAATATTTGTTTATATTAGTCGGTCTTTAAAATGGTTAAACTAATTTTGATTGCATGTAATTTTTATATAAACAAACCAGTAAACATGCCTACAAATAGCTATCTCAGCTATATTATAGAGGTCTTATTAGTCTTAGTAGCTTATAGGACCCGGCTTCAAATTCAGTTACGTTTGAGAAAAATGTTTATAGTGTAACTTCCTTTGATTAAAGGCAACGCAAATTTAAAACTCAACAAACAAATAAATTTAAATTGATTTGATTTGTTTGTAATATTATAATAACTGATTTTTACTTAATGCATATGTGTATGTATGTATGTACACACGGTACGTATACCAAAATAAAAAAAACAATTTTTGTCTGTCTGTCGGTTTGTTCTGATTAATCTCTGGAACGGCTTGACCGATTTTGACGGGACTTTCACTGGCAGATAGCTGATGTAATAAGGAGTAATTTAGACTTACTTTTATTTTAGAATTCCTCGCGGACGAAGTCGCGGACACAGCTAGTATTTAATAAAGTTTAGGTATTCTTTTGAACTAGTTAGACAGAGAACAGCGATAAGTTATCGGTAACTGAAGTGAAAACAGATAAATTGACAAACCTTATGTAGATCAGATGTAACGGACGCGCCGGTATCGCACTCCGGGCAGGCGTCGGGAGCAGGCGAGCTGCGCGCCGACCGCACGTCCGCCAACGACATGTCGCTTGAACTACTGAAAAATATATACTTTTATTATAATAAACTATTGACAAGAAAACAAAATTTAAATTCTAGATTTAATATTGCCAAATTTAGGGGAAAGCTGATAGTTTCGGACATTTTAAAGTGTTAATCACACAATTAGGAAATAGAAAAGCATATTTAGAAAACGTATAGAAATGCGTTCTGAACGCATGCATGGCTTAGCGGTCAGAGCGCTTGGACGGTTTCCCAGAGGCGCGGGTTTGAATCCCGCTGCGTTCAAATTTTTATACGTTTTCTAAATATGCTTTTCAAAGACTTAAAAATTATAAAAATGTTTTGCCATTGTGCGCTCATTTAAGAAGCATCTGATTGTAGGAGTAGTAGTAATCACGATAATTGTCATTTCATTTCTCAATGTGGAGTATTTTTGTATTTTAAATATTTTAATTTTTAACCGATTTCTAAAAAAGGGTGAGTTTCTCAATTCGATTGTGTTTTTTTATGTGTGTAATACGTTTTTACTAAGTGAACCAATTTAATATATGATGATAGCTAGTCCATCTCATGTGGTCCCGTTTACATTTTGTTAAGATCTGACGAGTAGTTTTTGAGTTATTAATATTACTATTAACGCAACCAGGTAGGTGTTACCACCTACCTGATTGCGTGGTAAGCAAGTATATCTTATATTTTAATTTATATAATTTAATTAAAAATAAGTTAATTTAAAGTCTTAGACACAAAAATACGTCGAAGTCAATTTCTTTTTTGTTAAAATTTAATTCTATGCATACTTAGTTATACAAAATGCGGTCCCAATTATTTTTCTTATACTGTCTGATTAAATATATTTTTAACCAATATATTTAAAATACTTGAAATAAGCTACAAACCATCTCGATAGACATGATTATGAAATTATGACAAAATCGATTAATTATGGGTGTTTCGAGTCCGCAGACGGACATAATTTTTACATACATAGCTTTGACGCATAGCTTCGACGCGGTAATCTGAGAGAACCTAATGTCAAAACACTCCGTTCGTATTGGAGACATTGCGTGTTCATTAGCGAAACTCAACGACGCGAATTGTACTACCAGAGCGGTGAAATATAATGTAAAAGTCAAAGACAAATATTTTTATTCAAAATCGAGCCCACTACCATCGCAGTCAGATGCTGTACCACTGCACATCACAACAGCGTATAGCCTTACATAAATATTTGAATACAATGAATAATTCTACACGTATCGTATACAATGCAATTGTGTAAAATTACAATCGCTTAATAAACTACTAAATAGTTTAGTTGTTTTATTTATAAGTCTTTTTATAACGAAGTTCACGCATATAGCAAAGTAGGCTGAGGGACTAGTTTTAAAACACTAGGTTCTCCTTTATCGGATTTTGTAAAGGCATAGACAATTGAATAACGATATTATATATTAATACGTAAAAAAATACTTTTTTTTTGCTTTAGGGAGCCCTTTAGGGAACTTTACATACTAAGAATACATTTACACAATCATTGTTACATAAAATTTCTCAATTACACGCTAACTCTACATGCAAATAAAAATGTTGCTCACATCTTGTTTCTATACAAAAAATACTTTTTTTAATTAAATTTTTTTTTTCGAACGTTAAATTGTTCAAACAGTAATAAACAAAACTTAGTAACCTCCATACGGAAATTACAAGAAATTTGGCATACATTTCTTGTAATTTTCGAAGCCTCGAGCGAGTCGCTAGTTTTAAGTAGTCATTCCCCGAATGGGAATGGAACCTGCACCTTTCCCATTTTTGCCATGATATTCTCAATTTTATCTTTTATCTAAAATTTCTAGAACTTATGGTATCTCTTAGTTAACTTATTCTACTTAGAGGTAGTTACAAAAACGAGAACTTAATTCATTTAAAGTGTTAATACTCCACGCGATAGACCGGTTTTGTTTGTCTTTGATTGCTTTAATACAACTCTATATATATCGCGCTTGTTGTAACTACCTGGGAGTTGAGACTACTGTACTATTAGTAGTTTATTATGGAAAATGTGTAAAATTTTAATATGTGAATGAATAGCACTAAAATATGGACCAGAGACGTTAATATTAAGATTTATGTCTGACTAGCGGCCAGCTCGCGGCTTTGCCTGCGTATAATACACGACTCAACTATTTAGTATTTTCGCCTGCCCGCGTTCGCTTTTAAATCACCAATTTTGATTAAATTTATAATTTAAATTGTCACTTTTTTATTTATGAATTTATTAAAATAAAATGTTAAGGGAAGTTTGCATTCTGCATTTAAGTCGATTAAGCTATGTCTGAGATCAGCGTGCATAAACGCACAGACAGACAAACAGAAAATAAAATTAAAAATCATTGTTTTGGGTTCCATTACATTGATAAATGATCCCAACAATATTTTTTTCATATATCTTCCATGTATAGACAGCGATATATTTTTATTATAGCGATACATTTCTATTATATATATTATATATATAAAACTATATTTTGAGTATTTTATTAATTTTTAAATATTTTTCCTTTGCTTTTTGGTCTCAATGCGCATCCAATAGTAATTTTAGCAAAATCGGTCAGAAAATCACAAAAAATTTGAACTTAATCAATCTGCGGGATTAGAAGCTACAAATATTCTGTCGAAGGTCTAGTCTTTTTATTATTTTTTCACGAAGTTATTGAGGAAATCGTGATGCACTGTAGTAGCGTCTGACGTAAATGTGATTGATTGTGGATCTGATTTCGACTCGACTGAATAATTATGCTATTTAAATTATTTTCAACCCCGCTGTGGGATGACGTAGCTAGCCGTTGAGTTCCGTCACTCTGCAATATCGGCGATTCAAGCGTAAAATGGAAAACAGTGTCTTGACACTAGCATCTTTCACACTAGTGCTATGCGGTATAAAATTAAACCAGCTGGTTGAAGAATGCAATTTTGACAGATGTTCCAAATCAAAGTAAGTATGTTTGTAACGCACGATCAAAGACCAGATGCCACACAGCTGACCGGATGCCCTCGGCCAGTACCTACATATAGCGCACACAAATACATTATAATTTCTAAACTATAGCGGATATTACTGTTTAGTTGCTAAGGGCTTGCGAATTTAATAAAAAGTCGAGTCAATATTAAGAAAAATGGATGTGGTTAAGAAATTTAAATTTGATATTCGAGATTCTAACTGAATGCGGCATTTTTAACGTGTTAACTTCAACTTCACACACTTCAGAAATTGAATAATATGTTTCGAAAACGTATAACCTTTTTTTTACATTGTTTTTATAGTGTTATACACACACTTAGGAAATTGAAAAACATATTTAGAAAACGTAATAAAATTTGAACGCAGCGGGATTTGAACATTTGAACGGTTTATAAGAGGCGCGGGTTCGAATCCCGCTGCGTCCAAATTTTCATACGTTTTCTAAATATGTGAATGCGGCATGTATATGTGAAGAAGCTTTCGATCGTACTTTACGAAAATTATGCGAAGTTAAGGAGTAAAGAAGTATATTATTATTTTTTAAATTGTCTTAATAGCGTCTAAGAACGCATTGTTGTTACTAAACTATAGCGGAATTTACTGATAAATAAAATAAAAAGTTAAATTTGAGGTCATCGTCGCGCAGTTCAGCTGTGAACATGTTTGCTTGTGTTTAAATACGGACAGACGGGAGTGTAAATTATTTGTATTCCCGCTCTGTTAAGACAAACTTCCGCCGATCAACACGCAATGTCTCGAATTGGCGCGGAGAGTGGAGAACGGTGTGTCTTGACACTAAGTTTTCTTTGCCTTTGCCTACCTTATATGCGGGAAAAGCGTGAAGTTGCGATGAAAAAAAATAATAGTTATATAAAAATTAATACAATTAAAGATATAAGCGTACTCGCTCTCCTAACATATTGTGCTACGTTATGTGCGTTGCCATGACAACGTGTATGTATATAAACATATGCTCATCCCAATACCTCGTATCTCTATATAAAATTTTATCACAATCGGTTCATCGGTTTGACCGGACTGAGTTAAAATATTAGTATGGATGAAACGCTTGCGGTACAACGTGACTGACAAGCAACGAAAACAAACAAACGACTACAAACGTAGTCGACGTAAGCGAAGTTGCAGGCGATTAGTAGTTTTAAAACAAAAGAGTTCTATAGTAATCGACCGCGACCTCATTTTATTCCTAGAGCTTCTCTGTACACATATTATGTGGAAGACAATGTGAATTTTACCAACAAATGTGTTCAAGAATTCACATTTTAGTTCTCACAAGCTAATATGTAGGTAGGTGTGTGTGATTTGGGAAATTATTATGAAATTGGTGTTTTCATCCTATTTCTGATGTTCGCTTTTGTTTTGTAGTTGAATATATAAATTAACCGAAAGAGTATGTACAAAATTTTGTTTCAACTTTCAATGCATGGTATGATTTTAAAGTATATTCAGGCATTCAAGGCTAATACTATGAAATCTATACATATAATAAAAATGTAACTGATCGCTGTCTGTAAATCTATACACTATTTTCTTTAAAGCCAAACCAAAAAATTAAAGGATAATACAGAACCCATATATCTCTCAATGCGTCTAGGACGCGACGTTTAGGAAGAAATGTTTCGCAAGCAGGTAGTATTGTATAGCACGGTCCTTTTGCCCCAGATTTTTTGTTATACGATTATGTGAGTTTTATTTAGTCACTAGAGACTCGCTCGCGGCTTTGCCTGCGTAATCTACATGATAACTATTTCGTTTTCGCCATCTTGCTTAAATCACAAACTTTGCTTTAAGTTATAATTTAAATGGTTGTTACTTTTTTGTTTATGAACCGATTGGATTTATGAATTGATTGATTGAAATGAAATATTTGAAAAATATTGAAATAAATACTAAATGTTAAGGGATGTTTACCACAATACAATAGTCAAAATTGCATTTAAATCGGTTAAGTCGTTTCTGAGATTAGCGTGCACAAACAAACAGACAAACAGAAAAGAAAATTAAAAATTAAAAAATTAAAAGTTTTGGGTTCTATTACATTGATAAATGATAAATAATATTTCTTTTCGTAAGTCTTCCAAGTAAAGACAGCGGTCAGTTATATTTTTTTTACTTTTACTTAAGATTGTTTAAAATTAGATGAGTAATTTTTGAGTTAAATCGTAACAAACAAACAAACAAATCTCTCTACTTAATAATATTAATTAATAAATTTTTTTAATAAAAACCTACGTAACTATTTATAATTTAGAATCACAGATTCATATTTACATTAATTCATATATTGGTTTTAAAAATATTATAAAATGAAATCAAACACGATGTAAAAATATTTGGTATAATAAAATTCAATTGATATTAGAAAGAAACTACAAAATAATAAAAAAGCCACCAAAACAAATTGTATTACAGCAATCGGTACTATCCATTATTTTAACAACACAACGAATCGTATTTGTTTTGTTAATCGATACTCAAAATAAAAGATAAAATATTATTTATGAAAATCAATAGTTTTATAGCTGTATATAAATTAAAGTGCATCGGAAACAGTAATCGATTCTGTTAAAATAATAAAAGGTGAAGAAATAAAAGAAAGTAAATTTGCAGGTGCAATAAAATAACTTTAGTTATTGTAGCTTCGCGCATTTCCAGCATATGCCAGGACAGAGAAAGCATAGTGTCCAGACTCCGTTCTCCATTTGTTACAAAAATACTAACAAGATGGTCATCATGGCGCAGTGGCACAGCGTCTGAATGTTATCACAATTGGTTGTAGGTTCGATTCTCACTTAGTGGAGTGATCATAATTAATTATTTTCATTTTGTGGCTCAGGTGTAGTCTTGTGAAGTTCGCGAACGAACTAGTTCGAAAGAGCGCTCCCACAGATGAACTATGGGAACTAGATCCCCAATGTTTAGCTCCATAGTTTGCGAGGTCTTTACTGAACAAGTGAAGATGGCGTGAACTGAAATGTTTACTAGCAAAAATATAAAACGGTATTTGAATGAAATGTAACCTAACAACAACCTTATTCATATACATTAAAATAAATAGTTTAATAAATATTCATTTATAAGTTTCTTCTGTATTTAGAGTCCAATTAATGTTAGGTAATTGTACAGTACAACAATCTTTAATCTTGTCACAGCAGGAGCAATATCAAATACAGCGAACGATCTCACTTTTTTAAATCAATAAAAAAAATGATCATTTGTTCGGTAAGGAGCTGGGAGGTGACAAACTAAAAGAGCAGACTAGGTCATTTAAGATAAGTGGCCTATTACACCCAAGACTACTCTAAACAAGATAAAGGGTAACGTTAAGTTCCGCCACTCAACCCGCAATGTCTCGAATTCTGGTGTAAAGTGGAGAACGGAGTGTCTCGACAGTAGGTTTTCTTTGACTACCGTACTATGCAGCACAAAGCGTGAAGTTGGATATTATTGATAAAATAATAATATCTCGCATGGCAGCTTGTGGCAAGCTGTTGGGGAGTGGCGACACCACGGATCTGAGACCTCCAGAGGGGAATTGACAGGCAAACCAGAGGCCGGAGAGGCCTCTGGTTTGCCTTTATTGGCTGGCAGAGTGGAGCGCAAGAGCTATATGCTCGGAAGGGTGGAAGTGCTCAATCTGCGTACTGACGGGGAAACCCGCAACGGATGGTGAAACCTGTGCACATCTCTCGACACCCTTAGCCGACTACACTGATATTGCGCCCACGGCATTACTCCGCTTTGTGGGGGCCCATCTAGTGGAAGGCGAATCACCTTCCGCCAACCATTCAATCTGAGACTGTTGAAAAGGCGGACGTCGGGTATTCTTATACAATAGCCCAGTACTCAGTCCATCCAAATTCCATTCTATAGCCCCCAGCTTAGTGTTCCATACTTTCCATAGTTCCTACACATTAGCAGGTGACCATCTCTGAGCAATTACCTATGGTTACTCAAGAGATGGGTCCCGGCTGATGTGTCACAGTAAAATAGATTGCTATCTCTAAGGGGGCTCTACGTGTTGGACCTGTGTCCCCACGCAAGCCTTTCGAAGGACCGGGTCCTTCTGAATCCGAGAACTTTTTCAAGATATACATTATAATTATAACAGTTTATTGCACAAGAAATTACAATTTAGCCTAAAAAGATATATTTAGAAAACGTATAAAAATTTGAACGCAGCGGGATTTTTATACGTTTTCTAAATATGGCTTTTTCAATTTCCTAAGTGTGCGAATAACACTTTAAAAAATGTTAAAAATAGTTACACTCAAATTATGATAAATGTGTAAATATTTACAGTATTGTCAGTTTGTCTCAATCGCAAACTTTCACTGACTGACTGACTGACCTTTTGAAGTATGGTTACACACATAGCTCTTATAGTTCAGAGCAAAGCTGATATTAAAGTACTCGTTAAATTTCTCTTAGTATGCTGTATTAAATATTGAATCACGTCGTAATAATTTTTAGTACATAATTTTATTGAATTATAGCGATCCGTTCGCGGCTTCGCCTGCATAAACTACATGATTAAACTATTTCGTTTTTTCGCCTGGCCGCGTTCTCACTTAAATCATAAACTTTGTTTAAATTTTCTAATTTAAATAGTCGTAACTTTTTTGTTTATGAACCTATCGAAGTAAAATAAATACTAAATGTTAAGTAAAGTTAATCCGTTTCTGAGATTAGCGTGCACAAACAAACAGATAAACAGACAGACAGACAGAATTATAAGTTATTGTATATATCTTTCATGTACAGACAGCGATCAATTACATTTTTATTAAATGTATTTTTTTTTAGATATGTGTCTCGCTAAATTGTGCATAAATATTGACATTTTGCAATTCTTCTTATTATAAACGCCAATTTCCATATTCCTGCGTCTGGATAATTTTCTTACAAACGAATCAAAAAATTTCCCTTTACTTATTAAGATATAGATATTTTTAGTTTAACTCCACCTAACATTCTTCCTAGCGACGTAACTCCGCTGGATATAACTGGTAAATCCCAACAAATACAATTTCCATAATATAACGGAGTCAACGACCAATGACTTAAGTCATCCGATTGATTATTCATGGCAGTATAATCGATTGCATTTGCCTTGCGCCTACTATTTGCGTGTTGCGGCATCACTACCGTCTGTCAATGTCGCCAATACCTCAGTGAAATGCGTTTGACAGCTTTTAGTTGGACAATATCACGAGTGTCAGACAGTTAATACGATATTGTGATTTAAACTTAATTTCATATATTTACTGTTCATTTCTGTGTACAGTAATTTCGTTTTGTTTTACACTTATTAAAAAACTGCGTTTAGATATGCAGGGTTAAACAACATTTGACATTTTTTTACGAAAAATACATGAACAGGACAGTATTAAGAATTAGAATTTGCAGAAAGCAAATATTTCTAATAAAATGTATATTGCATAGTCATATTGCATTCGACACACATACGCAAATAATAAAATAAAATTCACACTATGTGTTTGAAGTACACTTTTGGTGTAAAGTATTTAGGCGTACGCGTAATTTAGGCGACAACGAGTTTACTAGTATTTCAATTATACACAAAATATGACAACGACAACTGAAACAACTAAATTATACACATTGTCAATGAAAGTGACTTCAGCTTTGAGCAGCTTCACTCTATTTCCCTCGTACAGGCATGGGAAGTCAGAGAGATCCCAGTGTCAAAACACTCTGTAGAGAGATTTTTATAAATTTGTGCTACCCAAAGATTATTTGGCAAGAGAGAATGCTAGTTATTAAATATTTTTAACATTTAAATTTAAGGGTATTTTTTGCACACACACATTGCTTTTTGTGTGGCCGAAGTCAATAAAGATGCGGCATCTTAAAATAAATTATATCTTAATAAAATATAAATGTTCTCTACAATAGGAATCGAATACGATTATTTATTTGTTATTAAAATATAAAATCGATTACAAGTAATACAGGTGAATAATTAAACGCAATGTTTCAAAACAGTAATGATTCGTATAAAATCTTAACATGCGCCATAAAAACTTGTATGCAATATAAAAATCGATTACTTTTGCAATTCAGAAATAGAAACTTTGTATACATGTACGTTAATAATTTAGCGACGTCGATTACAATATTTAAGTGTTTTTGGTTCTTTTCTATATTAATATCTTTATATATTGGACTGCTATTAAATTTAATATAGGATTGAACCCGCTACCACTTGAATGAAGTACCAGCGATCTTAGTTAAATAAGCTATACGTGCACTTACCGTGTGCAAATTACGTTTAGGTGAAGACAAATCTTTTCACCTCATTTTATGAATCTTGCAATCACCTCACGTCATGAAATTTGGCGTATAAAGAAAAATACCAATATTATTCATATTACACAATAATAATACAATACAAATACAGCAAATAAAGGAAATTACACTACCATGTGTTTGATATACACTTTTGTATAAAGTGACTCACACTTTGCTAAGGCGACGCGTATTTTAACATATTTTTTAAAGTGTTATTTACACACTTAGAAAATTGAGAAACATGTATTTAGAAGACGTATAAAAATTTTAATGCAGCAGGTTTTAAAGCTGAGCCTCTTGAAAACCTTCCCTTGTACTTCTTGCTAACAACAAATATAAGTTGTTATAAGCGTTTTAAAATTTTGACGTAGCCGGATGTAGAACGCATGGCATAGCGGTCAGAGCGCTTGAACGGTTTTCAAACCCCGCTGCGTTCAAATTTTGTATACGTTTTCTAAAAATGTTTCTCTATTTGCCTTTTAGGCAAAGTCAAAATTTCGTATAGATTTTTTTTCATGACGTTTGATAATAAATTTAAATATTTATTATTCAACCATTAATCTATTTTGATTAGAACATGTTTATAATTTGTATAACAAATGACAGTTGCCTAGAAAATAATGAATAATCATTCATATTATTATCGCAATATTTTACATTACGAAAATCTTAGTATCTTGTAGAAAATAATAGTAAGTTATTTCTACATTTTTTTAAAGTGTTATTTATACACATAGGGTATTGAAAAACATATATTTAGAAAACGATTAAAAATTTTAATGAACTCTCTTCTTAGCGGTCAGAGCGCTTGAACGGTTTTTAAGAGGCGCGGGTTCAAATTTTTATACGTTTTAATATATATTTTCAATAGTAATTTTGTTTTATTTGTAAATCTTATCTTAAAAATAGTCGTTACTGGGTAAAAAATATTGTATTAGCTATTATCTTTTGGAGGGATCGTATTGCAGCATTGTAAATTATTTCTACAGTCCTGCAAGACCACTGCGTCGACTTCCGCCACTCTGCCTGTAATATTTTGAAAATGAATGGGTGGTGGAGAAGGGGGTATCTTACCACTATGTTCCTACAACTACCTGGGGGGAAAGAGCTGAAGTTATATTAAAAAAATATCTTACTTGTAAAACAGTGAATAGTTTATTTTTAGTTATTTATCATAACACCTTAAAAAAATTTAACCTGAAAAATTTATAGCCTTACACAGGACGACCGTTACTTAGATATCATTCGATCTTTCAGTCTATACGGAATAAGAAACTCAGCCCAAATCATTAGGAGACTAAAAAAGTTGATTACAAAATGATTTCAATTATACTCTCCTCTATGCAAAGGTTACCTGGCAGATATTGCTCACTTAGCGATTGTACTGAAATAAATACTAGCGACCCGCTCGCAGCTTCGCCTACGAAAATTACAAGACTAAACTATTTCGTATTTTCGCGTTCCCAATTAAATCGAAAACATTGCTTAAATTTATAATTTAAGTGGTTGTAACTTTTTTGTTTATAAACCTATTGAAATAAAATAAACACTAAATATTAAGGGAAGCTTACCACAATACAATAATCAAAATTGTATTTAAATCGGTAAACCCGTTTTTGAGATTAACGTGCACAAACAAACCGATAAACGAAAACATAATTAAAAATTATTTGATATTGTTTTGAGACTAATACAGTGATAAATGTCCCTAATAATATATTTTTTTAATATCTTCCATGTACAGACAGCGATCAGTTACATTTTTATTGTATGTGTAGATAGATAGATATAGATTAAGATTTTGGTGTAAAATTAAGAATATTTAATCAAATCAAATCAAAGGCGGTTGGTTATATTCAAAGTGGTAAATGTTTATATTGATGCAACAAGATGAAAGCTAACAATGCTGGCTGAACACTAGATTGGTTGGCACAGTTGAATAACCTTTGGGGCCGGGTCAATTAAACAACGGCCACTATTAGTGAAATTACGTCACGCCCTACATATTCGCTATAAGATAAGTATTTAACAATCATTTGTTAAATAATGTTAACAAAAATGTATGAAAGTAGCGGTATAAGGAATTCTGATTGTAAACGATTCCATTGCCACTTGGAGAAATTGTTACGTAAAAATAATACGTAAAGGAAACTTAGATCCCTTAAAGAATTATTTTTTCTTCTATGATTTATTCGTTTTGAATTTGAACGCAGCAGTATTCGAACCCGCGCTCCTTGAAAACCGTCCAAGCGTTGCATGGCTTAGCGGTCAGCGTTACGTTCAAATTTTTATACGTTTTCTAAAGAAATGTCATTTCAATTTGCCTAATGTGTGAATAACACTTTACAAAAATAAATTTAATTTCTATATTTATATACAAATGAATAAAATTGGAGTGTATGTTTGTTATATTAAAATAACAGCTTTTTACTAAATGTATATGTGTATATGTATGAATCAACGATAAATATACCACAATACCATTTTTTTTTACTTTTGTCTGTCTGTCTGTTTGTTCCGGCTAATCTCTGGAATGTCTGGACTGATTTTGACAGGACTTTCCCATTACGTTTACAACGGGATCCCGCCTATCTCATAACATTCTAGTGACCGTACATGCCTGTCACGCGAACGCAATGAGCAAGTCAATTAAACGGGAATTTCTCCCACAGTTATCGAATAATAATGTGTTTTGACTCGGAACTTTAGCAGCATTTAAAGTTACAAGCGTTTCGACAAAATAATTATCTGAAGATGATTCTTTTTTATATTGTTTTATATTACATACTTTAATAAAAAAATATGGCTAATCGATGTTCATTCAACATCGAAGTACAACTTACAAGAGCGATCAAATTTTTAAAATTTTATAAAAAATAGCTAATAACATTAGTAGAAGACGTTGCTTACGCGTGGTCAGAGTTAGCGGTCAGAGAGCTTGGGCGGTTTTCAAGAGCGAGTTCGAATCCCACTCGCGTTCAAAAATTTTCATACGTATAAAAACGTTTTTTAACTTACCCTGCAATTATTCGCAACTGTGCGAATAACACTTTAAAAATGTTAAAAACAGCTAAACTACACGTTTTAATTATTTATTACACTTAATGCTGAACTTTTCTATATTATAATTAATTAAGTTAATTGAGAAAAGAAGTATCTAAATTAATCTCAAATGAACTATTATGAACTAAACTTAAAAATATTTAACTCAAACTTCAACTTTAACTAAACTTGACTCAGTGGAACAGCGGCTGGCTGCTGTGGTATCCTTAAATGAGATACCAGATCGAAAGAAAGCGCGGCGTGAAATTCCGCTCTCAATACGAAATGTCTCGAATTCAGGATAAAAGTGGAAAACGGAGTGTCTTGACACTAAGTTCTATCTGTCTACTCTTAAATGAAAAAACGCATTATTTCAAAAGAATCCTTTTAACCGCTTGGCTCTAGTGTACCTACTAAGGATTTTTATACAATCACAAAACGGCATATCTTTTTATCGTTACACAAAAATATGACTAAACGAATAGCAGCGTTACTCTTTTTATATGAAATAAAGTAAAAAAAAATGAGAATTATCCAATAATTTCACGTGACATGGAAGTTGGAACTAATTGTCTGGTCGATGGCACGTCGGCTTCAAGCGTGAGTTGCGATTAGCGACGGAATTGACAGTTTCGTAATATTTCCTTTTGTCTTGGTATAATCTCTGTTCGTGTAAGAGTTCTATTGCGGATTAAATTATAATCACGAAGAAATGTGACGGTGTTTTCACCCATTTTTAAGAAAAACTTCATGTAAATATATATAACAGATATTTTTTTAAACTATAAATACTCTTAAACTTACTTTTAAAGTAGTTATTTTAATTATTTCGTTAACTAGTCATCATTGCCAACAGTAATATCACTCTTACTGTTGTTTCCGCATCTTCGATTGTTGGCTGCTTGCTTATGAATAAGGATAAATAAAAAGAACCTTATCTTAAGATTTGGAATTTACACAAAAGTGTACGTCAAACACATGCTGAAGTGTGTGTAGTGTTTATTTTAGATGCCTTCAAATTATATATCTATTTTTTTTGCTTCACGCTGCATCCCTAGCGACATAGTTAGAGAAAACGGAGCGCCAAACGCTACGGTACCTGCATACTTATTTCGCCTCGTCCACTGTCATCAACCTCTTCAAACACGCCCTCCGGGTGGTCCTCATGCTTTTTACGTGACCTTCCTCCAGCATCATCGAAATTCCTAAATCTCTTACCGCTCACTTCGTTTCATATCCTACTAATATTATAAACGCAAAAGTTTGTAAGGATGTTAGTTACTCTTTCACGTAAAAACTACTGAATGGATTTTAATGAAACTTTACAATAATATAGCTTATACATCATTATAACAGTGTGAATTGACCAAAATATCAAAGTATCTTATATTCAAGCCATTAAAGCCAAAATAGTGAACCATTGTAGTCAATAAATTAATATGGTAGTTAGATACTTTAATCGCTTCTGGTATTTAAAGTAGATATAATGTCTTTCACGAGTTTCATTCGGACAAATATTATTTTAACCGAGTGCGCTATACTACGGCGTGGCCGACGCACGGCGGGTGAGGTGGATAGACGCGTGAGGGCAGACGTCATTGATGGTTGTGTCTGTTTTGCGAATTTTCAAGGCATTAGCAATTTGTTAAAAAGGCATTGTACTTAAAGTTATATTGCTTTAGTTATTCGTCCAGGTTTAGTTATTGGCAGGTTTAGTTATTTTTATGTGGCTAGGATTTACACGTACAATAAGAGACTTCATTTTAATTATGTAGATAGGTTACTTACCTGTTAATTATAACGAATGCGATTTATTAAAAACGCATTATCGCATATATCACGCTGAACAAATTAAATTAACGTTTAGTAGTTCCGCGGGCGAAGCCGCGAGCTGGTCGCTAGTATCTTTATAAACATTTAAATCATACGAAGTTGTGACTTGTGGTATGGAATCTGCTATCTCATTTAAGGATACAGTTTCATATTTTATATCATAAAAAGTTTCAAATGGCGAAAAGATATATCATTATATGTACAAACTAGCTATTCCCGCGACTTCGTCCGCCTGAATGATGGACTTAACAATGAGTTTTTATGTGTGAAGCGCTGAATTAAAATTATACGATGTTAAAAACTTTTGATAAAGTTAATCGATTTTGTTCAAGTAAAGACTATATAAGATTTTTTATTAAAAATACGCGCTATGAATATTTTATCAAAATTTGAACTTAATTCAGCATTGGTTTGATGCGTATACAAACACAGACAAATGACAGACAGAGAAAAGTTATAAAATTAATATGTGTAATAGTTTCACCCGTGTTAATTTATGGTAAAAACTTACTAAAATAATTATAATCTATTACTTTAAAAATATTATTAATATTAATGTAGGAAGATAGTTAATGGTGGTGGACTGAGTCCTTTTTGCCGAGAGCGAAAAGCGTGTAGCTGAAAAGAAATTACCACTATAAAGAAATGTATCATAATTTCGGGTTAATTTCAATGCCAGTATATAGTAAATGGGAGTAATCCATACTAATATAATAAATGTGAAAGTAACGATAGTTTTTCCAAAAACTTCATTGTTTTACCAAAAGGCCGCTGAAAATACGAAACAGCTATAGTACGCGAGGGCGAGGCCGCGAACGGGTCGCTAGTAATATATAATCTCACACTCCTCCACAAACATACACAATTTTACACATAAGTATATAATATACATTTATCATAATTTCTATTTGCAGTGGGAGAAAAAACGTGATGGCTAACCCAATTAATGTAACAGTAGTTGAAACCAGCGCGCACATTTAGATGTTATCGTACGCCGCCATTGTTAGCCATAGTTTTTTTCCCATATATATTTGAAAACAACTTTCCACTAGATTACTAGTTTAAATTGTAATTTATGTCGAACTAATGTCTATGTTTTGTAAATAAGTATTGAGTTTAGTTTTAGTTGTTTGTACAGAACTTGACGTTGAGTTCTACCACTCGACTAAAAAATTCAAAATTCTCTTTATGTATTGTGTATTGTGAAACATAACGCGAAATGTGTGTAAATAAACTAAATAACAATTGATAATCATATATTTATAAAAACGTATAATTTTTTGGAGGCAGCGCGATTTGAACCCATGCCTCTTAAAAACCATTCAAGCACTATGACCGCAAAAAATAATTTTATACATTTTCGAAATATACGTTTTTCAATTTCCTTAATATGTTTGTTGTGTAACACTTTAAAAAAATAAATAACAATTGTTATTTTTTTAATTTGAAGTACACAGTACACAGATTAGCTATTATGTATTTTGTTTTATATATTGTCACGCAATATATGATGAAAGCGTAAATGTATAAAATTTCAGAAGTATCACATGAGAACCAACGCTCGCCATATGGCAGTAAAATAACAGGTTATTGCAAAAAAATTTTTATCAAATTACGTGTGGGAAATTTGGTTTAATGTAAGTTTTTCTTGGAAATTATATTTTTAACTAATTAATTAGAATTTAAATTAACTTCAATTATTCTCACACGTGTTAGGAAACTAAATTTATTGATACATATTTTTTAGTTTTGTATTCACTACCCTTTACTTAACTTGCACATAATTTCAACCCTAAAATTTTTACACTCCAAATCTTCCTATACTTTTATATTTGATTAATGTTGACAGATCGATAATTTGGTTTTCTTTTTTCTCACAAAACATACCATTTCATATTTTGAATGTTATTTTGCCCTTTGTGTGCTAAAATATATATATGTACGTATGTATAACACATAAAAATGCACTTGATGTTTTCTTTTAATTAATTATCTGTGATACAATGACAGTTGTCAAAAATAAATTAACAAAAATAACGTTACAATTTATATTCCTGATTTTAATTTAAATTGACGGTAACTATTAAAGTCTGTTCGACATGATATTAATCCATTCTCGCAATGTCCACATTAAACAAGTGTTTTGGGGTCAAGGAGTCACTGCACTCGTGCCTTAAACGATCATTATTCTCGTGTGATATTTTTTAGTGACCGGTTGTTTTTAGGATAAGTTTATTTGTCCTATCCTGAATTGCAACAATTGCTATAGCTATGTGACCGATAGGATATGTGACAACGTCTGACTTTAAACGCGATTGGTCACCAGTTCGAGTCCTACTCGGAGAAAAGATTATATTGAAATTATTTTCATTTCTCCGCTCTGATACCTAAGAGTCGAGAAGAGGAGAGAAAAGCGTCGCGTTAAGTTCCGCCATTCAACACGCAATGTTGGCATTTGTGCGGAAAGTGAAGAACGGAGTGTGTTGACACTAGTTTATCTTTATGCGGGAAAAAGCGTTAAGCATATTTTAATATATTTGGAGGCCATTTTGCAGCGGGTCAGCTTCGATCCATACTCGGGATTACGTTTAAATGCTGTATTCAAATTTGCTGCGTTCAAATTTTTATACGTTTTCTAAATATTTTTTTTGCAATTTCCTAAGTGTGTGCCCGATTTAGGGTTTTCGATTGGGATGAAATTTGAAGTACCTCTTTAGTTACAATGATAATGCAATAATGCATCATTAGTGCAGTTGTAACCCCGTTATTATCATTGCTACAAAAACACGGCTTGAATATTTTTGAACATATCTCCTTAATATGTATGTCAAATACAAGCGTACTTTATTCTAGGAATGGTCCTAGAATAAAGTACGCTGGAAACTAAAATTCAAATCCAAAATACCCAATACAACAGCCAGCTATTACAACTTAGCAGATAAAGGCTCGTTGAGTTTTTTCATTCCATTGTGATATCTTCACTTGGTCATTTTTAGAAAGGCTTAACCAATACAAGAACTGTGAAGATATTAGGCCCACTAGGGACCCGCTCACGGTTTCACTCGCGTAATCTATAGCTATTTCGTATTTTCAGCGGCCTTTTCGTAAAACAATGAAAATCCTGGAAAAACTAAAACAAATTGAAAAAAAAGTAACCTATGCTCATAATAAGACCCACAAATATCTCTTTATAATCAGTCCAACAGTTTGGCTTGGATGACGTCACAGACAGACACAGACAGTATTTATAATATTAGTATGGATATTGTCTATAACTTAGAAATTCTAAGGAAATTGTTTGCAGATTTGATTTCTTCTTGATTTCGTCAGTGTTCTGTGTGTGTGTAAAATATGTTAGTTAAAATATGCATTCCTATAGCAACACAAACACATTGTAATATATATAACACATTTTTTCCTCTTTTTCTCCCAACACTTACAAACTTTAAATATGTTAAATTTTCGTAAATATGGGTTCTATAGTTAAAATTTAAATTCAAAATATGATATATTTATTAATAAGATCTACAAAATTTTATAATTATCTATTAGTATTAGAAAATCGTTCGTTATTTTAATATTATTATGGCAATTTTAACATTTAAGGTATTCTGATTAATGTAAAAAGTTAGTTTTGTCAGTCTAACGGGAACCTTGTAAGGCAGTAGTACCAAACAACAGGTTAGTGTCTTAAACAGTTGAGATAACAAAAAGAATTCTAGGAAAAATGGCATTCAGCAAAGTTTGGAGCAACTGAGCATTTTTTTTACGTACACAGTAGAGTAGTAGTAGTAGTAGTAGTTTCGGAATAGAGAGACCGACAGACAGACAAAAATATAAAAAATGTTATTTTCTTATATTTACGGGGTATACATATATATGCATTGAGTAAAAAACGGTTATTTAAAAATTACAAACAGACACTCCAATTTTATTTATTTGTATTGATATAGGAACTTAATATAAAGTAGTGAATTGTATCAAAATATTTACGTTTCTAACAATGTAAGGCATGGTCATCTAAAAATAACATGCTAAAGGAAACTATTTGACGTTTATATGACATCTATAAACGAAAATAACTGATGGCATTTTACTTGTATATAACAAAAGCCATAAACTAAAGTCAGTGGAAACTAAAAGTATTGATTTGGAGTACGAACCGCCTTATCTCCTTAGAGTAGAATATAAGTTTTTTTTATATAGGACGACGTTTGCTTTTGCAACCCAACTTGCAATGTTAAAAAAAAACTTAAAAAGGAATCTTGAAGTAAGTAACAGTTACAAATGTCAATAAAATTCAAACTATAGCTTATACAGTAATATAAATTGTAAAATATTTAAGCACATACTAAGGTTAAAAAAAGGACCCTTTTGTTTGAAAACAAATGAATCTTAAGTAGACTCTAAACGCAGCCATTTTACCGTATTTTATATATTTTTTTTTACAAATTGTAACCAAGAATAGTATTTTAAAACCTAACGCATAAATCATGTTCGAAGTAACGCCCATCCTTATTTTTTCTGTGGACGCAAACATTCTTGCTCAATTTTAATTTAATCTCAAAAGCTCCGAAGAAAGCTTTGCAACAACTTTTTTAACTATGCTATATTAAAACAAATATCTGCAAACAACAGATATTTTTTATTTGTATTTAAGAGAAAACGTTGTTTTTAAATATATATTTGATGTTATAATATATATTGGTAACAATATCATTCATCAAAACTATTTCACTGCTCTAAAGTTCACATGACTTGAGTTCGAAGCTTTACTAAACTATATATACATAATATATACGTACCATATAAAAATCCTCTATAAAAACACTATATGCACTCCACAAACACTGTATAAGCACATTTTGATGCGATTCAGTGTATTTTACACAAAGTTTTTGAGATATTACGTTGGGAGTAAGTGCGTTAAAGACGCGTCGCAGTTCGACTGTGGAGTGAGTATAGCAATATTTTACCTGAGAGAAAAAAGTTTTGAGCAACTATTTCTTTTAGGCGATTGTAGGTTTTATTTCTTACATATTAAAGCTCCTTTTGTATGTGTAAAACGAATTGCATTACTGTAGCCATGTTTGAAAATTGATTTAAATTAATTTTAACCTTATTTCATGTACAATAAAGTTGGTTTTGTGACAATTTTGTGTATAAAAGTTCAGTTTAGTTGTATATATGTTATGGGCAGTTGCTCTAAAACACAGCTCCTCAAAGTTAATGGATCTATTTAAACTTTGATTTATTGTTTTATTTTAACTGATCGGTTTATTGTTTGTCGAATGTAGATGTTCTTTTTTAAACATTAAATTTAATAACCACCTAATTTAAATAGAAGTTTATCAAAATACAATAGTTAAAACTGTATTGAAATCGGTTTAGCCCATTTCTAAGATACAGAGAGACAGACAAACAAAAAAATATAATATTTATATTTTTGGCTCTATTACATAGATAATTGCCTCTAATAATCATTTTTCTTATATTACTTCCATTACAGACAGCGATCAGTTACATTTTTGTTATTTGTATAAATAACGTTATTATTGGTTTTTTTTAAATAAATTAACACCCAAATTTTGTTACCGACACTCTTATTAAGACTTTTATTTTGTTTTTTGGTGGAAATAACTACCAATTACCGAATAAGTAATGTTCCAACGTTTTTAAAACGCTATTATTATTACACTTGTAAAATCTGTCTATCAATGTAAATAAAATCTGCCAAAAATGTATGACATTTCTTGAAGATTTCTACACGTATATGTACATAGAATATACATGATTTCTTTGTTAAAACCAGGAGAACGAGAAAACTCCTTTAAGTGTATTTTCTTCCTAAACGTAGAATTTTCCAGAGCATTTATTCATTGATTGATTTAGAACATTTTTATTGCCATGACAATTGCTAGAGATTATGTAACACAATAACATATATAATGATTATATACTCGTATACACAATTATTTCCTATATGTTACGACGCCTTTCTAAAACACAGCTGCTATACAAAACTAAATTTTACATTAACTGTATATTAATATTAAAAATGTAAACACTACTAATTGACTTATACAAATCGAAGAAGGAAAGTTTTATATAGTAAGGCAATAACAATTAATAAAATATTAATTCACATAAATATTCATAAAACATGGCTCACTAATTTTATTCAAAATAAAAAGATACATCCTTTATTTTTTGAACGCGGGTTCAATAAAGTTAATGCCTCAGAGCTTAGAAGACCGGCGTAAGAAAACCAGCGGGACAACTTATTTACTATGATACCTTTGAAATAGACAAGGCTGTAGCGAGCATTTCATTCCCAAGGCGTGTTATAATTTATAAAATCGCTAATTAAGTAATAACCTTAAACACACAAAGGTCTCTTCACAACATACTACACATTTCTTCTGCACTATATAGTCTGTAGTATATACTGCTACTACTACTACTATAAAACGAGTTAAGATGAATATCGCATGTATTATTTATTATAATAGACGAATAGATCTTAGTTTAATCTACCGTAATAAAGTCAAAGTTTGACAAGGTGTTGTCAGGAGCCGTAGTCCCAAACCAGTTTGCGGAGAAATAAAACAGGCCCCAATTTGATATGAATTAACTTATTACGATTGTTATCTAGCTGCGAGATGTATTTCACAGCATCGCCATGAAATTAGCAAAACTTTATCATTGAATATGCACTTTAAAACAAATTTTAAGGCACGTTTCGTAATAAATGAAAGAATATTCAATTGTTCAAGTAATTTCAATTGTTTTTTATTTAGCTTCACGTTTCTTTCAGTATAGCAGGGCAGTCAGAGAGAACCTAGTGTTAAGACACTCCATTCTCCACTTCCCGCCCAAATACGAGACAGTGTGCTGATTGTTGGATTTCAATGCCGCACTTTGCTGCCAGAGTGGAGAAATTACGCACTGCGCCACGATGGCCTCAATATTTTATGTAATAAATAAAAACGGAGAATTAAATCTGAACGGTTATCTATACTCTATACAAATAAATAAAATTGAAGTGTCTGTTTATATTAATAAAATAACCGCTTTTTACTACATGAATATGTAAGTATACGCGGTACATTTTTTACAAATTTTATCTGTCTGTCTGCTTGTTCCGGCTAATCTCTGAAATGGCTGGAACCGATTTGACGGGACTTTCACTGCAAATAGCTAATGTAAAAAGGAGTAACTTGGGCTACTTATATTTTAGAATCCCATGCGGTCGTAGTCGTCTAAACAGCTAGTTATTAATATAAATCAATTATTATTTATTACTTAGTTCTAATTTAATACAAATAAATAGTTATCAGTTCCGGACAGGTAGACACAAGATGTGGGTCAAAATAGTGTTGCCAGGTTTTCTTACATTGGTAGATTGATATATAAGTGAAACTGATAAAAACGTGTCAAAGAGATCTAGGACATATGCCGAATTTTAAAGAAACTGGAGGTTCCTGAAGCACTTTGCAAATGTAAAGAGCACACTCGTTTTTTAATTTGCACGTAATTACCTTTTGACTTACTTACCTGATTCAAAAAGTTTCTTTTGGCAACTCCACGCTTTTTCCCGTATAGCAGGGAACCTAGTGTCCAGACACTTCGTTATACACTTTCTGATTGAAATAGAGAAGTTACGTGATGAGTGGCGGACTCAACGTTGCACTTCGGTTACTTTGGAAAATAATTTAAATGTCTTATAATGTCTAATAATTCGCCTGATTCGAAAATCAAACTCACTACCAATTGCGAAACTCACAGTCAAATGCTGTCCCTAGCTTAGCTTCTACAGGTTATTATACATGTATAACAAAATATTAGCAAAATGGTGTACCAGATGGACGAAGCCACCAAAGCAGTCAGTCAGTTAGTAAACCCAGATGTCTGGACGCAGCCAAACAATACCTGAAAACTTGGGGCATGTCAAATTAATATGGGATATTATTAAGGATGGGTCAGACATTTCTAGAGAATGTGTGACACTAGAATATCGAAACGTTTGCAGAATGGAAGAAAGACACCAAAGCTGTTCAGAATCAAGTTGTCAAACAAGTCCTCTAACTTTTCAAACGTGTTTAACAAGTCCTGAAAACTCTAGGCATATCCAATTGGATTGGCCAGGAATCGAGCAAAGTGGAAGAAAATTCAGAATATTCTATGAACCTAGTGCCGAGACTCACCAGCAAAGATTTCAATAAAATAAAAGTTATAGAAATGTTGAATAAGATCACAGTGACTAAACAAAAAATCTCTTTACTAAAATTCTACCTATAAGTTTTAAGTAATTAACTATTTATGTTAATACAAAGTCAAAAATAAAAACAAAATACAATTTCAATGAGTGCGAACCAAGTGTTGCGAACATCAGAGTATATTTAAATAAAAAAAAAATGTAAGATATGTTATTGCATAATTTTAGGAAGTTTTTGTTATTTCCTTTCTAGAATGATGCATGTCTGTTTGGAAATAAATTTTACAAGACTTTCTAGTGACTATTCATGTATACAGAAATTGATAAATAATATTTTAAATAATTAAAAATTATCTTACAAATAATAGCTCTTTGAATTTTAATATTTATCCCAATAGAAAAATAAAATGTTTTTCTATTGGGATAAAAATTTTACAACTTCATAAATAATAAAAATACAATAAAACAACCAAATAAAATAACAGGTTTATTTCCATTTCTACTTACAGCTTACTAATGAAAATAAAACAAACAAATAAATAAGCCATTTTCCTTTTCCGGTGGCAAAATTGACAGTCAATGTCAAAATGTTATTTACTAATTTGTTTTAGTTTTCAGACACTGCTCTTAGGTTTTGGCGCCCAGGCTTCTACTTTAGGCCTAGTTGTACTATAAGGGACATATTGACCAGTCGTTCCCGATAAATTTTCAGTAAATTCGGCCATCCATTTGTATTTAGGTCTGCTTGGGTCCTGAAATAATAAGTTTTATCATATATGTCAAATATTAAATGAATAAATGCTTCCTTATATATATATATATATCGAAAAATTTTTTTTTTTTTAAATGTTTAAAAACAAGTCCAAGAACGCACGGCTTAGCGGTCAAATCGGTTGGAAGCTGTCCACGAGGTGCGAGCTCAAATAATGATGAAATATTTTCTAAAAATGTAAAATTTACTAAGTGTGTGAAGTAAAGTGCTACTTTAAAAAGTGTTAAAATACTATGTGTTTGACAAATACTTTTTCATCAAGTAAGGGACTACTATTAGTTGATCTCTGTCTGTACATGGAATATATATGAGAAAAAAATATTACTGTAATGTGCAGCTATCAATGTAATAGAAACCAAAATAATATTTTTTTATTTTTTTTGTTTGTTAGTCTGTGCATTCATGCACTCTATTCTCAAAAATGGTCTAAGCGATTTAAATGCACTTTTGACTATTGTATTTTAGTAAATTTCTATTAAAATTTATGGTTTGATTTATGGTTCATAAATAAAAAGGTAATAATAATTGAAATTAAAAAAATTCAAGTAATGCTTGTGTTTTAAGTGAGAATGAAGGTGGATGAAAAAACAAATAGCTTACGCAGGTAAAGTTGTGAGCGGATTGCTAGTTTAAAATATAGGCTGTGCTGGTCCACATTATTTAAAACAAACTAGAAATTTTATTAGTCAAATAAAAACAAAATTAAGGATTTAAAAATACCTTGAATTTTAAAATTTTAAGATTGCAGCTAGCAATATAAATGTATTTCATACAAAATATTAATTTACTTACATAATACATTATTGTGATAAAATGTGTCACATAAGGTATTTTTAATTTTGGTAAATTATAGCAAGAATAAATATTATATATTTTTTTAAATCTCTAAAAATTAGAAAAGGTCATATTATCTCAAAGCAATACCTGATGAGGTGGAAGATCAGTTTTGTAATGGAGCCATCCAAACCATTCAGCAGGGACCTGAAAAATTGAATGAATACATATATTTTTATTTAGATACTAATTTTATATATACACCAGTATGGCATAGTGGGATGACTGTATGCACAATGGTGGTGAATTTGATTCCCACTTGGCAAAATTAATATATTTTCATCTCTGCCTATCTAGAACTATTATCCAGTAATTTGTAACACATATTTCGAAGGCAGCATTAGTAGTAGGATCTTTTCATATTTGGTTATGTAGAGAAAGTAGCTTGGACAGTGGAGTGGTGTTAATATGCAAATTATCATATGGCAAGACAGAATTCTATGTTCGTTTTATTTTAATTAATTTATAATCATAAGCACACTTAAAAATATGAAAATAACTTCACACTTATAAATAAGAAAATATCTATATGTTTTACATCACTTCAAAATGACAGATCATGCATATATTACAAACAAATAATATTATTTATTATACTTTGTATACTGACCTGACTTCCATCATAGCTCATGTGGTACTTATCAGAATACTCCACCCATCTGTTCCTGCTGTAGAAGTAGCGGGGGTTCTCAAAGTATTTGTTGCCAAACTGATCTTCACCTACAAGCTGGCCATCTTTTAGGTCATCTTGTCTGAAAAATTTATTTGCATAATATAAATAAATTATAATTGTTTTTTGGACATAATTTTTTAAATATTAATGTTTTTTTTTTTTTTTTTTTCAAAATGTGAGAATATATATAGTAATATTACTCTATTAATAATTTTTAATCTAAAATAACTAATAGGATATTTTCTACCTCTGTAGTATTGATACTGATCAATCTAGACATAAAGTCACATATTGCATTTCTTTCCAAACTGAAATTATATATAAATTATAAACAAATATGTTTGTCTTATTGAATAATACAGATTGTTATCATTTGTTAAATTTATAACCCAAATATTACATAATAAAAATTGCTATTTACCTATATAACTTAAAAAGGGAAGCGCGAATGCCACCATTTTGTCGAATGATATTGAAAAACGTAGAAATTTTATCCAGGGCCAATATCTTGGCGATGGAATTCGACATTTTTATCAGAAAATTTAGTTTTCGTTTAGTTGAAAATATCAAAATAAAAATTTGACATTTGTATTAGTAGTTGGACAGTTGACATAATATATATAATGTACTCTGTGGTTGACAGCTGAGTACAGATTACAGATTACTAAAGGCAGTGAAGACTGCTTAAACTTCACGACTAAACTATTTAGCTATTTTGCCCACCCGACATCACAAGCTTTGCTTAAATTTATATAAATGGCTGTAACTTTTTTAATTATAAACCGATTTAAATGAAATAATTATTTTAATTATTAATAAATCGATTTAAATGAAATAATTATTTTAAATATTATTAATTATTCATTAAACCACACAGACACAGAAAAGAAAATTAAAAATCATTGTTTTGGTTTCTATTATATTGATAAATGTCCCCAATTATCTTTTTTTTGATGTACATACAGACATCAGTTAAATTATTATATAAATTACTTAGTTTATACAATTATATTTAAGAAGTACTAAAGTCAGGTTATTTTGTATTTTACAGTGATATTACAGTTTTTGAAATCTTTTAAGGTAGGTAATTCTTAAGGGAAAATTTAAGATTATGAATATTCAAATGCCGTTATAGGATTTCAAATATCATTTTTGATATGTTCTAACTTCTAATATAGTTTCAAGAGTACCAGTTAATGAAGCTGTGTAACAAGCTCTCTACTGATCAACTCAATCAAGCTTCGGACGATATTTTCTTCTAGTTTATCCTATTCAAAAAAAAAAGTTTCTTGTCTGGTAATTCTAGAAGTAATCTTGGAAAATTTTCACCGTTTATTCGTATTGTTAGCTCGTATAACAACCTATCCGACCCTGAGTTCGATATCTCCACTATCAATAAATCCGCCATAGGTGTAATACCTAATTTAATCTAGTAATCTATGTATTAACCTATCTATCACACTGAACGTACTTTCTCTTTTTTGGTACTCAAGAGAAAGATTCATATATTGTTAAATTAATGCCATTTTAATGTCCTTGTAATATTAATTTTCTTTAACAGTATTTTATTCGGAGAAATTACGAATGCTGTATATGCCTGTAATTAGTACTAGTTTCAGAACCGAACTATGAATATATTATTTCTATTTAATAAAATGTTACTTTGTACTATTGGCATGTCGAATAAATAAATAAATAGATTATTAGAGACACGAGATTTGGTTTGCTTAAAGAGTTTCTTTTAAACTGCACCTAGATAAACTTTCAGAAGTTTCCTAATAAGCGAATCAAGTCAAGCCAAACAATGGAAGCCTTATGTTCTAATTGATTAAATTTTAATATTTCGATAAATATAAAAATAAAACACGAAGTCACTCCTAAGTAGTAGCGACGGTCGTCAGTTCGATTCCCACTTCAGATAATGATTATATTTTTAATGTTTTTCTCTCCGGTATGTCAAAGATGGCGTGAGCCCAAAATGAAGAAGATTCAGCATTCAAAATGCAACGTCTCGAATTCAAATGGAATGCTCTCTCTCAGCATTCCATTTGAATTCAACAGTGTCACTTAGGTCCTTTACTACTAGCAATATCCATACCTATATTATAAATGCGAAAGTCTGTCTGTGTCTGTGATGTCTACACGACCAAACCGCTGGACCGATTGTGATGAAATTTTATATAGACACTTAAGGGTCTTAGGATAACATTGGCTACATTTTATTCAATTTTTTTTAGTTTTACTAGGAATTTCATTGATTTACGAAAAAGCCGCGTAAAATAAGAAACAGCTATAATAGTACACGCGGCCGAAGATGCTAGCGGTACGCTAGTTGTTTAATCAATTTAATAAAATCTTGCTATCTATTATCTATTATTGTCTTATTCAATCATTCCCGATTCCTGCTCCAGGCCACCACAATGGGTTTAAATATACTTTTGTTAACTAAATTATATATAACATACTTTTAAATATATATATATATATTATCCGGACCAGGATTTATTTTAAAATATATTAAATAATAGTCTGTCACATACTTGTACAATATTTATTTAAATATATATATACACGTATAAACCAAAATCGGTTTACATTTAATTATTTTCTGACTTTGATTTCCTTTTCACTTTTGTAGATATTTTATCTGTTTCACCTAATACTACAATAACTTTAACTTCATCTGTCACATCACTACTGTTTTTTCTTTTCTTTTTATTCTTAATTTTAACATCACTAGAAGGATCTTCTTCTAAAGGTACTTTGTCTTCTTTATTTCGAATATCAATATTATTACTTTTATCTTTCTTTTTCTTTTTAGTTATGATTTCATGATTTAAATCAACATCACTACGAATATTACATTCAAGGTTATCATTATTTAAATTATCAGGTATTAAAACCTGTTCACAACTAGTAAAATCAACACTATCATCTACAAACCTACCATATTTTCTTTTTTTCGATTTTATATCTTTTTCAACATGGTTAACATTTTTACTTTGTTGTACATCAGTATTGCCATTATTATCTGCATTTAAACTACTACAACGTTTTTTCTTTTTCTTTTTCAATTTCAACATATCAATTTCTTCACTATTTAATATTGTATCTTCAACTATTTGATTGTCACTTGATTTGTTTTTAATTTTCTTAGCATGAGAATAGCCTTTGAATCTAGATTCTTGTAATAACAATTGCTCTTGTTGTTCAATTCTGGCCAATTTGCCTAATGCTCTGAGTCCATGGCGTGCACCTCTGAAAAAAATAAGTATGTGTCTAGAAGTAAGTTAATGTTACTGCACCATGTTTAAATTTGTTTTTGCAAGAGGCTAAGAAAAAGTAAGATAGTGCCTGCTTGTAAATGTGATGGTTGTGGGTAATCATTGCACTGCTCATATAAAATGTGGCATTGAGTTTTGCCACTTAACACACATTGGGTACAAAATTAAGAACACTGTATTAACAAAATGTTCTCTTGTCTACTTTTTTTATACTATGGAAAAGGCAAACAAGCATTAAGGTCACCTGCAGGTGCAGCTGTGAGGGGCTACTGGTGTGTTTCTGAAGTTTAAGGTAGAGATAGATGTGACTTTTGAAGGTATACCTGACTGTTTATATTGAAGAAACATGTAAATAAAAATGAAAGTCCATACTTATGTGCAGTCCTGCCATCACAGGCAGCATACAGCTGCTCATCAGTCATTTGCATCAACCCGTCACTCTCATCACTTGACACTGACTCTTGAACTTTCACTATCTTAGCTCCATAATTTTCGAAGACTTCTGTTCTTACAAAGTAATCTTTATATTCTTCTTCAGTATTTGAGTTTTTGGATTTGTTTTTACTCTTTAATTTAAATGTATTATTTGTTATTTCAAACTTGTCATCTTTGCATTTAATCCTTTTTGTTTTACCTTTGTTGTCTTCAACCTTTAAATTTAAGATAAGTTATTTATGACATGAACTAGCTTTCTCTGTATTGATGTGATGGTGGAATGTGAGCATAGCAACACACTTAGCTGTGCACAATGTAGTGGAAGTGGGTAGTTCAGAAGAAGTGTGAAAGAAAGATGAATTCAATTCACATCAAAGACTTGTACAATCAATGACAATGTTATGGTAATAAGAATGAAGATAAATGTGCTCAGAGGATGAATGATGAAAGAATGGCAAGAAAGATATATGAAGCAAAAGTGAGCAGTAAGAGAGGCAAGGGGAGACTTTGGTTGACCTTCCAGACCATAGTATTATGATATTAAAGGAAATTCACATAAACAGTATAAGAGCTCCCCCAGACCCTATCATCTTACTATTATCAGTTAAAAACCACTACTACTACTACTACTTTAATTATCTAAAAAAGTTTAATATATTTTATAAATATAACTTGATGTGGGCACTGATGATACAGAAGCTATTTAAAAACGTTTGAAGTGAAATCAAGTTTTTGTATAATAATCGCTTTTAGAAAGATGTACAATCAAAAATAATAATTGAAGACATTTTAATAATGTTGTTTAGTCTATATAGTTATTATCAATTTTTTTATTTCCTAGTATCATCTAGTTTACCTGTACATTACTAGCAGCTTTATTATAAAGGTCATTCCACCAGTGTTCTGTGAAATCCTTTGCAGGATCATAGCCAACACCTGTGATGCTCCTTTTTAATTTTGGTTTAAGAGCTTCTGATATTCCATCTTCTTTTTTACCCAAGCCTTTGCCTTAAACAAAAAGCCAGTTCAGTCAGTTAAAGCCAATATTGGTATATAAATATTGAATTTAATTGATAAAAGATAAACTTTAGTTGCATATTTCTTCACTAATGTTATTAACATTAGTATGTGAGCTACTCCCTAAAGAACGTAAATATCTTTACACTTACCATCAGTCCAGCCGTATTTTTCTAGTTGTTTTCGAGCAAATTCCATAATGATTAAGTGAAGTAAACCATTTATCTAGTTATAAATAAAGTATAAAATGCGAATTACATTTATTTAGTATTATTATTCCATTTATATTTACAATTTTGTAACCTACAAAATCTGTATAAAAAGCATGACTAAACTTGGATTCGATTTACGAATTAAGACTAATACTGATTACTCAATTGGACAGATTAAATATTTCCTATAAAATCGATTTTCACATATCGATCTTAATTAACGAAATTTCTAAATATATTATATTTATAATTTATCAATTGAATTTATAACATGGCTGGTTAAATAAATTCATCATGAAAATAATGCTACAACAATGCTTCCAAATTGTACAAAATTACTATGAAAAAGAAATTTCTGTTGGTAAAGTTCACAGAACCCTTCGTCTATTTTACTGTCAACATAGCCAGCCTTGAGTTGTGAGCAAACCATTTATGCAGTTATTGATCTAGTGCAGGTATTTGCCAAAGCAACCGTGTTCTGTTAACACCTGCACCAGTCAGAACGTCCAGACGTTCAGACTGGTGCAGGTGTTCCCGAATCTTCTAACGATCCAGCGTTCTGGGTAATGCCTGCCACCGAGGACCCCTGGTCCACCGTGCTGCTGAAAAGATGATCCCTTTACTGTGACAAGAGTGTCATCCGCATAGCAAATGACACTCATTCCGGGAAGAAGACGACAACGCAGTAGCCAATCATACCTAATGATCCACAGTGTCGGACCCAATACCGACCTGACACTGTAACAGTGTCAGGCGCACATGCAGTTATGCTAACGACAGCACTCATCACCTTATCTTTGGTGACTGAATCATCCAGGCCTTTCAATTTCAAAGAAGCGTTCTTATGAGGCCTGGCGACTACAGCCACATTCCTAGCACTACTCGTAATCGATCAGCCAGCTTGTCCGCCTGGTCAGATGAATGTTCAGCTGACAATTCCAGCAGCCTAGTACCTGAAATCGCTTGCTGTATCGCCAAGCCTTCGGTGATGCCCAGTTGCACAAGATCAATACTCTATTGCGCCTTTTCTAATACCTGTGCATAGGATACTCCCTTTGCGAGGTGGTTTAACTAATTTAGTTTTGGGCTTCGCCTGCCTTGTTTTAAGGGCCTGTGCCGTCGTATGTAACAAAGATGGGTTGGTGATAGTAGATCTTTTCCCTTTTTTGCTTCACCTTCCTTGCGTCTGCCGCAAGCGGAGGACGCCGCCTTTTTGCCGGCAAAAGACGCTCTTCCATGCCAGTGAAACGGGTATCACAATCCCCACAGCAGACTATGGAACGTTTCAGCTCTTCAAAGACTCCCTTACTGAATCCCGGAACTGCCTGGGGCAACTTTCTGGTAGCTACAAGTGAAAGTTTCAGTCTGTCCATATCATTGTGATGGGATCTTGATTCTGTGCGTAGTTTTTCTATTTCAATATTGAGGCCTCGATTCTCCTCACGCAACAGACATATCTCATCGTTTTCAATGCAAGAGGCCAGAGACTCAATAATGATTGTGACAGCCTCAGCAGCGTCCTCGGCAATGATTACTCGCCGCCTAGGGTGCACCGGCCCGCCACACTGTCTACCCCCCCCGAATGATGAACCCACTCGAAAGGGGCCGACAGCAAGCGAGCACACGAGGACCCGACTTAGCCCCTGATGATGGCCGCCATTGGCAATATCACCGTGCGGGGCTTATACTTAAGTTATTTTATTGTGACTTTTTGTTAAAACAAACAACTAAACAGGACATAGAAACGTTTAATATAATTCTAATTACTAACAATAATATATTATGTAAATGTTTATATGTATTATAATAAAATAAACGTACATTTCATTAAAAAAGAAAAAAAATAACCAATGTCATACATTACGGTATGTAATCATCCAAATCTTCTATAGTAGATTCATTATTGCTGTAAAAAAAATAGAATAATTAAAATGACTTATTTATAACTATACAGTTGTTAAAAATGCTAAATGTCGTCATGTCGCAGTGGGACAGTCTGAGTGTGAATGCGATCGTTATGGGACATTCGGGGCAATGATTACCAGTACTCAAAAAAAAGTCAGTACCTTTGAGCAGACTTTTTTTAAGTGAAGAAATTTTTTACAGACCTAAACGATTGGGGACTCGGACAGGTTATGTGGGACTCCGGACACCTCGACCACCACTAGCCGATGTCAACGGAACGCCCGAATCTTCCGTGAACCCCGGAGGCAACGTTTGACCAGACCTACTTTTTATATTTTTTGATCTCTCATCATGAATCATTTGAAAACAAAATTGTTTAGTACTAAGCAATATTTAGATTTATTTCACAAATAACTTTATAGAATTTTAAAATCAAACAGACAGGGGAGGCAATTCATTTAGAGTAAAGGCTTCAAATTATTAAGAAATCAGCTCTCATTACTCACACTCTACGAAAACAGGCTCCGTCTTCATTAATTGAACTAAACAACATAAGTCTGATCAAGAGTACCAACTTTATTTTTATTGAATGTCGGCGTCATATTTAAATAATTAAAATTTTTCCAATTTACTAAGACAACTGACACTTGACTAGGATGATGTCATCATTGTTACAATATTGTTAAAAAGTTTAAATAATTCTCATTGCCGTTTCTTATCAGAGTGGGAAAATGAATGTAATTTAAATAAAAGACTTATGAGTGGGAATCAAACCACTGCACTAACGTCCCATTGCGCCACTACCACATAAATAATAATTTTAAAACAATAAAAAGAAATGATTCTGAGAATAAACTAAATATTTATAACAATTGAATTCAAGTTAAATTTTTAAAAAATCTAGCAATCTACCAAAAAATTAAAAAAGCAAAACACGTGCATGCAAAAGTGCAATAATTAACTACTTATTTTTACAGTGTATAAGAAAACGTATAAAAAATTGGAAAGCAGCGGGCCTTAAACCCACGCCTCTTACAAAACTAATAAAACTAGTTACTGTCTTACCAAAAAATTTAACATATTCTCAGAAAGTAGAAGACTAAACAATTTATTATATTCATCGTTTGACTTCAGGGTAATAATCGTCGTTTGGATCACGTTTGGACTTTTCTAAGTAACGCAGGCCATGGTCCCCTGATGATGAGTAGCTTTCCAGTAAGGGCTTGGAGAGGAGTTCAGGCTTGAAGCTCTTTAGGAAATAAACCCAGCATTGAACTGTTCCTTGTTCTGAAGACCTATTGGGTATAATAAAATGCCTGATAATTTTTTTCATAATATACTCTTCTACACTTTTTGCCCGAATTCAAGATATAACGTGTTGAGTGCCGGAACTCAATGCTGCGCTTTGTCTTTCTAGAGCGGGGAAATTTGGCTTATTTAAAATTAACGTCGAGAAAGGATGCAGAATACCAATGTTTTATAAGAAATACATAAAATATATATTACACACACTACTATGTGTTCGGCATACATTTTTGTACAAATTGCTAAGCCACAGCGTATTTTCCACGTCGACGGGGCGCTTAAATCTTATTACTCATGTACCTGATCAACATGGCAAGATACACGCTATGAAAATAAAACTGACTGCATAGAGTCAAAATAACATTCAAAGGTAGTTCTTACATTGATTCAATGATAGATAAATACAAGTGAAGTTAATAAGATGACTGAATATGAAGGGGTTTAATATGAAAATGGCACTGGATTGGACATGTATTACGAAGATCTGATAATCATATTTCCAAACAAGGTCTTGGGTGCAGGAAACCTGGCCGACCTCTTACTACTTGGTGGCGATGGCTTCGGCTGGTCTGGTCTGGCAAGACCTGGAGGCTGTCGCACGAGATCGTGATCAGTGTAAATCCCTTCTACGAGCCCTATTTTCCTGATGAGGGAAAAAAGGACGACATCATCATGATTAATATGAAATTGCCGTTTCAAGCTATGGGCCACCTTTAACAAGATTTTACTTTTAAACCTTTTATCAGACGAGAACGATAACATTCTTAATTTAGAAACAAATGATTGTTTGACCTCTCGATTGTTTTAAAATTCAGTTTCAAAATTGAATATGAATAAGGCAAAAATCACAGTAATATGACGTTCTGACGTGGCACTAACGCAGCAGAAACTTATCATAATGTAAATGCTGTATTTGAAGGACGCGGCTAACGGAAGAACCGTTCCGGTTTTGGTTTAGCCGCTTTTGGAGTAGAAATTTCGGTTTGAAGATTGAACCACAAGGAAGACCCGCCACTAATAAAATAATTGCATTGAAGGTTACGGTGGAATCTGATCTGTACCAAACTACCGAGGAATTGGCGGCATGATTTGTTACCATACCCACAATATTGGCCCATTTGTTCAAAAAATCTGTCCAATCTAATAGCAGCAGCGCGCGTAGGACCGAATTGTGACGTTTGACGAGAAATGGATTGTATACGACAACTGTAAGCTCAAAACGCAGTGGTTAAACCCAGGTCGAACAAAAATCCCCAAATAAACGATAAAATGAGATTTCACTATGGATGACTATGAATAAAAATAGCGAAATTTGCAGTAAAGCAGTTCCACTTTATCAATCAATCATCAGCATTCATAAGTTCGTGATAAAGCCAGACCTCGCACTACTAAAGAATTAGTTTTAACTCTACAAAACCTGCGGTTAGAAACCTTCCTTACTCTGACCTTGCCCCAACGGACTTTATTCGCAAGTTAAACAATATTTTGTATGTCAAAAATTGCCTTTTGCTAGTTCGCAGTTTGCTCCACAAAGTAGAACCTCAGATTCCTATCGCAAGATCTTAAATTATCTTCCAATTAGATGAAAGAAATGTGTAAATAATAAAAAAATATGTTTTTCCGTAAAAATATAAACAACAGCTAACCGTTTATTAACAACAATTTCATCAATTTCTCTGATATAATAATTTGGATGGTCCTCCAATATGTCCAATTTGCTGAGCATGGTGTCATCCACTTCATACACACTTCACCTGTAAATTGTTCCTTTAATGGCAAATTCAAAATATAACAAGCTGTATCAGTGGAACAGCATCTGTCTGTTAACATAGTAGCCACTATGAGGCTGTGGGTTTGATCTCCTCTCAGGGGAATGATTATAATAAAATTTATATTCCACCTGGCTATGCCCATGACTTGTCCACTTGGAATTCTATAATAAAAGTAGCGTAAAAGTTTTTTAATAGTCAAATAATTGTTTTTAGGATCATCTTATTCAAATATTTTATATTAAAAAAAAGAATACAAAAATAATGTGAGTTTAAAGGTCTAAAATAATAGATATGCACTTTAAATCGTCAATTATGCATAGAACTGATAAAATCTAGAAATGGAACAAATTGTAAGGTGCCTTGTTGCTTTGAACATGTGTCTTTAACTATTATATTGTTACCACCTCTGTAAGAAAATTCTTAAGAACTTTACTTTGGACAAAGAATTATCATGCAAGTTTAACAAACATATTATCAGAAATAATCTTTCTAATTCCTCAAAAAATGTACATATTTGTTTATTTTCAATATTTAGCAGAATCACTGCAAATAAGTCTTTGTACATTAGTGGTGTAAAACTGTCAAAGTCATAAGTATTGGAACTAACAATTATATATTACTAAAGTTTCAAACATATATATATATATAATTTATGAAATGTTAAAAAAATTATATTAAATTATTTTTGTACAATTGGATCCCAAAGCTGTTATTTGTAGACTATATTAAAAACGTATGTAATGTAAATGGTAAGTAAGAAAAACAAAAAAATAAAATTTTTACCTTTAACGTTATATCCTGTTCCAGGACTGTACAATAAAAATGGTATGTTATATTTTGTTCCAATGATTAATGGATATTTGGTTTTAGTTCGGCCCTCACTTAAAAATTTTCCAACTCCATGCTCTGGGTTTGTTAACCAATGATGATTTGGCTCATTTCGTTTTAATGTACCATATACAAAAACTTTGTTGGTCATCTGGATACAGAATTTAGAATTTTATATTAATAACACATGCAAATATAAATTTATTTATATTTCATGTTTTATAATCTAGTAGGCCTTACTCACTGTTCTGAAACATTGGCAAAAATTGCCTTTTGTTTGCAAAGTTACCAATTTAAGTAAATATTTCATCCAAGCTTTATTTATGATGAATAAAACATAGTTAACTTGCTTATGAGTGTTTTTATATAATATATTTTAAATGTATTAATCAAAACTAAATTCAATAATACATAGAACAAGTTAGAGTACAACAACAAATTAGAAAAAATAAATACATCAGAATTGTCATTTATCAACTATGACAGCTGACTGTAGAAATGGCAATAAAACTATTTCGTTTAAAATTTACTAAATCTCGGATCTTTTATAATAATCTATATAATATATTTTTTTATGTTAGGTATCAACATTTATGGTTGTTTTGAATTGATTGAAATTAATTATTCCCACATCAAAAAAATATATTTCTGACTTGTAATTTATTATCTTTAATTGGCTCGAACTCACCTACATATATTGAAATTATGAGTTACAAAGATTTAATTTACATTCTAATTTGAGATATGTTTTAATACGCGACAATATTTAATATTACTTAGTATTAATATTTTTAATCAATGAATATATTATTTGAAGATAACAAATTTAATCATTGAAATATAATTTTATATAAATTGATAAGTGTACTTAAAACTACAAACAGTGTTAACAAATAACAGGTAATAAAACAAACATATTTTGTTTACAATTTCATCACAAACAATGAGAATATGGTATCACTAAGCAGGTGTCATTGACTGGTCGCGAATTGCGTTCAAGATATCGCTGTTATTCGTTCCTATTAAAGCCGAGTGACGAGTCTATAGTAGATAATTTCACGTCCTCATGGATGGTTCGCGTTACATTAAACAATTAAATGATTATTTTAAAATTGTGTTAAATTTTCATGATGTGTATCATTAATATCCACTGATATTATTTATTGACATTTTACGTGAGCTGTATTGAGTTTACCTGTGTCATAATAAAAGGATATATTAAAAAATAAATAAAAATGAGATTGGCGGGCACAATTTTCTCAAATGTTACCAAAATGTTGGACTTTTATTCGCAATTCAACCCATCACCGCTTTCTATAAAGCAGTTTATTGATTTTGGTAAGTTTTTATCACATTATTTAGTAAATCTCAATATTGCTATTCGATTGCAGTTTATAGAAACATATATAGAAACATCTATTATCGGTTCTCATTAATAATTATTAATTTAGTTATGGTTATATTACGACATAGGTAATGATCTTAGTTTGTCTTATATTTTTGACAAGGTCAAGTAGGTTGCGTATGCGATATTTTGCGGAAAAACTAAAGCATGATTATATTATATTGAAAAGTAAATAAGTAATATGAATTTCCCCTGAAGTTTATGTTGTTTTTTGTTTTTATTATACATAATTTCAAATTTATCGTCTTAATAGCTCTCCTTTTTTTATATTAACATCACTGGAATTTATATTATTATAACAAAAACATACCTACTAATAATATAGACAAGACTTTTTTAAATTGTAAGATTAAAAAAAAAATTTCATAATCAATTGTTAATTTACATTTACATTTTTTTTTAAATATCATGTTATAACTTTTAAAGAAAAAGTACAGAATATTTATAAATGTAAATTACTTGAGTACTGATAATATCTAAGAACTTTAAAATGAAGTTAGTCTTTGAAATTTATGAATAAAGTCATTGTTTCTTAAATATAATTATGCACTAATTAAACAAAAAGTAAATAATATTTTTATTTATTATTATAATTTATTGGGCCAAAGAAAAATATGGAACAGCATAGAATTTTCATTATATAAATTATACTATTAAAAGAAAATAGGATAGAAGTATTGAGGTCATTGTGGCACAGAGGGACAGTGTCTGACTGTAATTGTGATTGGTTGTGGGTTTGAATCCCACTCTGTGAAATTATCATTATTTAATTATTTTCTTCTCTCTACTCTAATGAACAAGACAAAGCACAATATTGAGTCTATAAAATATAAACAAGTCTATAAAACTACACATAATGTCTTGAATTTAGGCAGAAAGTGGAGAATGAAGTATCTTGACACTAGTTTGTCTCTGCCTACCCTACATATGCCTTGCATATGCAAGGAAAAGTGTGCAGCTGGATAGGAAGTACCATGATGTAAAAAATAAATAATATAAATAATGTTATAATTATATGGAACTAAACTACTACTATTATTAAACAAAAGGAAATAGTAAAATCATTAGAGGCTTCTTTATTTAACAGCATTTAACTTTAGAGTTATATAAAAAAAGTGTCTGTATGTATCTCTATAAATTTTTCACACATTAGCTTCACTTATATCTATATATCAAGCAATTAAAATATAATTTGCTTCAATCTGCACTCATGTTATTATCATAACATGAACTTGATGACCTTGTTGGGAACACAATAATAAGAAAATACTTTTAAGTATGTTTTTTTAGTTTTTAGTTTAAAATTAGGTCATATTCATCATAATTATAATTTTAAGTTATTGTAAACCATTTTAGAATCATTAAAAGTAAATACAACTATTATGTAATATGAGACATATTACTAAACTTAATTTATACAATGGGCCTCAGAATATTTTAAAGTAACTAGTAACCAAATTAAAAAAACAATGTTATGGAATTACATAACAATAGCCAATTATAGATAAAAATGGTGTAAACAACTTCTTTTTACTAGAATGTTTATATATTGGAGGCTAGAAGTCAAAATTCATTCACTTTTGTTATCATATGCCAGGTTCTTATAAATGAATTATTTAATAAATATTTATTTTGTAATATGACCTAATATTATATGACCTGTATAATGTTAGCTAGATCTAATTAAACTTTAAGTATCTTTAACTATTAAAACCTACATTGTATACTAGGGACGGATTTGCTGCTTTCTCAATTAAATCTTGTAACTTTTTTGCTTATGAACTGATTGAAATAAAATAAATATTTAATGTTAGTCAAACAGCCAGTCCAATTAAATTATTTTTAATATTAAAGTCAATTGCATTTAAATCGGTAAAGCCGTTTCCGAGATCAGCATGCACAAACAAACAGACAAACAGAAAAGAAAATTAAAAACCTTTTTTTTTTGTTTATCTTCCGTTTACAGATCAGTTACATTTATATGTATATATATATGGCCGGCCTAGCCAGGGTCTATCTTCCTACTTACAACTTCTCCACTTTGCGCGATCTTTGACATTCTCAGTGGTTAGTCCATTGGCTCTCATATCCTGCTTCACGACTTCCAGCCATCACTTCCTTGGGCTTCCGGGGGGTCTTGCTCCTAGGACAGATATCTTCCTACATAGTTCTCAGGTCGGCGCGCAACGTGGCCATACTATCTCAGACGACGCTTTTGAAGCTTGTCCGCTACGTCACGGACGCTAAGACTACCTCGAATAAATGTATATTAGCATTTGTATATTATAGTAGTATTACTGTGCTATTACTCTTGTTCCTGTTGATTTATTTCATTTTTGTTAATAAGAAAAAAAATTGAAATATATTTCTTTGCCTTAATTTAATTTAAAATTGGCTGTTTAAATTGTTTACAGTTTGCAAATAAAAAAAACAGTTAAACCAAGTTGTTATGATATCATAAACAGACTGTCAATATATATTATATTATATCTACTGTTTCTTATCATAATATGCAAAACATATTATGTTACTCATTCTTTGAACAATAGCTGTGAATAGTGTTTCCATGATGAAATAAAATTTGAGATAAACTGAAAAAAATAATATTATAAATATCATATGATATTGAATTAATAAGTATAGAATTGTAAAATTCTTTTAAATGTTTTTTTAGTACAAATAGTTTATTAAGTACAAGATGAAAATCCGTCAAGTTCATATATATTCTCGTAACTATAATTTTCAAATGCTTCTAAAAAATTGTATTTATACTTCACTTGAATTGACAATAGTTGTTAAGTCATTTTTAAACTATTTAGCCACCCAACGTGACGTCTTAACACAACTTCCGTCTGCCTGCCTGCCTTCGCCGCAAAATAATTACAAGGAATGCGTACCGAAATAAATATCTTAAGATATTTATTTTTAGACTATTATAATTTATATTATTGTAACATTTTTATTTATGAACCGATTCAATTGAAATAAATGTTAAAGGAAGCTTACTACAATACAATAGTCAAACTGCGTTTAAATCTTTTAAGCCGTTTCTGAGATTAGCGTGCAAGACAACAAACAAACAGATAAACAGAAAAGAAAATTCGAAATCACTTTTAGGGATCTATTATAATTTCTTATAATTTTTTTTTCATATATCTTCTATGTACATACAGCGATCAGTTACATTTTTATTATATGTATCTAAAGATATTTATTTCTAAGTATGAAAATTGTTGTATATTAATTGTTGTATAAAAAGTTCTTGTAAAGTTATTTGAATCCTCTTCTTCTGTTTCGATTTCCTTGGAAATTTTCTTACTTGTCCGAATCCGATGACAATAAGACGTTTTCATAATATGAACCTGATGTCCTTGCCACTGCCTTTTTAAGCATATTCCTTTTAGTTCATATATATTTTTTTAACTACGTAGTTAATTATTATGTTCATTGGACACAACGATGTGCATTATGTATTAAGGATTGCGTAATGTTTACTACAGACACTGTTATCAATTGGTATAACAAATGCGGGGAAATAATAGTTTTTTGTTAAATATGTACGAAAGGTGTAAAATCCGGGTGTTTCGGGTTTCCTGTATTTTTGCAAAAATTCGAACGCAGCAGGATTTAAACCCGCGCCTCTTGAAACTGTTCAAGCCGCACTGCATGGCTTCGCGGTCAGAGCGCTCAGAGACAGCAATTTTTATACGTTAAAATTTTTATACGTTTTCTAAATATATGTTTGAATTTAAGTGTGTGAATAAGATTTTACAAAAAAAATTGTTGAAGACCTATTGTTACCTATTGACCTATTGTTAAGACACTCCGTTCTTCTTTTTCTGCAAAGAATCGAGATAATGCGTGATGAATGGCGAAACTCAACGCCGTGTTTTGTCTTACCAGAGCGGACAAATGGAAATAATCTATTCAAATAAATAATATTGGAGTGTCTGTTATATTGAAGTTTGTAATATTAAAATAACTGCATTTTACTAAATAATTTATATGTGTAATGCAAATGCATTATATATATATATATATATATATATATATAGTTGTAATCGAACACAAAACCTGTCGCTTTGACGCTTTTAGTTAAATTCTATGCCACTGCGTCACCATGGCCTCAAATGTTAATCATGTTGCAAAATATCATATATAATGGTCGTGGGTTCGTATTAATGCTGAATTATAACTTTTTTTTATCTTAGCCTGCGTCTCCCGCATATACTTATGAGCGAAAACCTAGTGTTAAAAAACTACGTTTTTATTTTCCGTTAATTTTTAGAAACATTGCGTGTTGATTGGGCTCTATACCAGGCCTTGTCAGAATAAAATACAATACAAAACAAACGGTATAAATAAAATACAATCACTTTTTCAAATAAGAATCGAACCCACAACAATCGATTACACAATGTACAGTCACTGACGTGTAAAATACGCGTTGCTTTATCAACGTATAAGTCACTGCATCCAAAGTGTATGTCAAACACATGACAGTGTGTGTTATGTTTATTCTGTTAATTTTAATATATTTCTAATGCATTATTATTATAACAAAATTGACTGTCCGCACTTTTCCATATAAGCTTTAACTTTGCCATATTTCTTACTACCGACCCGCTCGCGGCTTCGCCCTCGTGAACTATAGCTGTTTTGTATTTACGGTGACCTTTACGTAAAATAATTAAATTCCTAGAAAAAAGGAAACAAGTTGACTATGTTCATCACTTGTCCCTCAAGCTTCTCTGTATAAAACTCAAATATCTCTATATAAAATGTCATTACAATCGGTACAGCGGTTTGGCTGTGATAACGTCACAGACAGACAAAGTTACTTTCGCATTATAATATTAGTATAGATAACTCTGTCAGCATGATTCTCGTAAAAACTAAATGTAAAGCGTTTCTTTCACGTTTAACTATAATAATGGTTCTTTTTTTTTTCATTCGAAATATTTTAAGATTATTATCAAAACCTGTTTTGTCCATTGTGTGGATGTAGCCTGGCTGCTCCAGCAGTGACCTACATTGATATTGTCAACTTGTTTATATATTAAATAGAGTAATACTATTCTATACCATATGGCCTTATTGGTTTTTCTTTTATGGCCCATATACAAAACATTATTCAAATATAAAATGTGTATGAAGACATATACTAGTCGTTGGTAGGTAAAATATGCGTTGTCATAGCAACGTGTGATTGTAATTTTATACAAAAGTGTATGTCAAACATATGTTAATGTGTGTAATATTTATTTCATTATTAATGTATTTTTAATGCATTATTATAATAATGCATTATTAAAATTGGTTCATTTCTTCTCCATATATATGTATATATATTAATTAAATTTTATATATACATTAAATACATTTTAACTGTACCGAAGGGAATAGAAATAAAAATCTATACATATAATAAAAATGTAACTGTTAGCTGTCTGAACATGGAAGATATATGAAAAAATTATAAGGGTAATTTATCAATATAATAGAACCCAAAAAATGATTTCGAATTTTCTTTTCTGTTTGTTTTTGCACGCTAATCACAGAAACGGCTTAACATGTTTAAATGAAAATTAACTATTGTGTTGTGGTAAACTTTCTTTAACATTAAGTGTTAATTTCATTTCAATTGGATCGTAAACAAAAAATTACAACTATTTAAATTATATATTTAAGCAAATGTTTGTGATTTAAGTGAGAACGCGGGCGGGCGAAAGAACGAAATAGTAGTAGTACATGACTAATCATGTACTTTACGCAGGCGAAGCCGCGAGCGGGTTGCTAGTATAACAATATAAACTAAACTGGCTAAAAAATATGTACTAAACTATATTCATTCGACTATTAGTATTTAATTTATTTATTCAATGTACGCATATACTAAGTTACTAGTATATGCGTAGATATTCATATATTATGATAATAATAGTGTATTGTTTGTTGACTACACTCACGTTTTATTATGCATTGCGCTATTTCTATGCGTAATTGTATTTATAATATGTGCATCTAAAGTAGGGTTAATTGATAAATTCAATATAATAAATATATGTTTTAACGTATTTGTGTAAAGAATAACACTTCATAAAAATGTTAAAAAATATATTTATCCATATAACTACAGTTATCTGCACACTACACTAAGGGTTCTGCATATAGTAACGAGACTTGAACCCACGCCTTTAAGCCATAAGTTCTATATCCAGTTCTACGTCAAAATTCTTATACGCTTGTCTTTTTACATTTTCTAAAAATCATTATCATACCCTTAAACGCGTGAAAACTGCAAACACTTTAAAAATGGTAAGACAATATGTTCGTTCATCATAGGCATCGAGAATCCTCAGACTATCCGATTATGTTAGCATTTTGTAAATAATGTCCCCCTTTAAATAATGTAACTAAAACATAAACTGTATTGATAGATAAACTTTACCAACGTAAAGTTTATCTGCTATTCCCACACATTGGCATGAGCCGCGTTGTTTATTAAATGCAAATTAATTTATATCAGGTGAAAAATATTTTTATTGATACTCAGCGTCGCGGTGTATCCCGCATAGCAGGGTGAGCGGAGATACCCTAGTGTCAAGACACTCCGTTCTCCACTTTCCGCCTGGATTCGAAACATTGCGTATTGAGTAGGTGACGTAATTTTTTTCAGATTTTTACTTTACTTACACTATACGGTGTTGCCTCTTCTCAAATGATCGTAGGTCAATAAGTATAAATTATAAAATAATTTCAAACTTAAATTTGCACTCATTTTATATTCAATTAACTACAAATATAAGTTTGTAATCCAGCATTTGATGCGTCTAAATATGGTTGATAAACAGAGCATTAACGGCCGCCTCTTTTGATTTCCTTAACTTGAGAAAGTTTTGTTTTCTTCTGCTCCAGTACTTAACTGTAGTACTGAGTACTTAGACTATTACGCGTTCCAGAGAAAAGTGATCATGACAGACGGACAAACAGACGGCCCAACAATAAAGTAATCCTATTAGGGTTTGCCTATTGGTGCCCACGATACAGATATACCAAGTGTGGGTAACATCAGATTTGTCAATAAACATTTTTAATTATGCGGGTATAAAGTCTCAATTGTCAATAAGTTTCAGCTTCCTATAAATATAAGTATGCTTGTATGTAACTTTTAGTCTATCTAATCTATACATTTTTTGTCTGTGTGTTTGTTTCGGTAAATGCTGGACCGATTTTGACGTTAACTCAACAAAGGCTTCATTGGCTTCATTGGCAGATAACTCAACAAAGTCGCGGGCGCAGCTAGTTTATGGAATAAATTTAAAAACGTTGATAACAAAAACAACACGTACTTTTGTGCGTAATCGATAAACAAAGGCGCATTACTCATTAGTCAAGGCGATGTAACTTGTGAATTATAATTAATATTATAAACTCACATGACCGTATCGAATGGTTTTAAGTGCGAAAGCGTTAATGAGACCGGATGAATGATAACAAATAGCCTTAATTTATACGACACTAGTCACACTGTTACCCGCAACTTCGTCCGCGTCGTAACAAGCACCTCTCTGCCAAATTTCATGTTACCATAAAATTAAGGACTTTCATACGCACATGCGAGTGCCTTTATGTCTCCTTCATCCGACCCTGTCTCAAAATCCGTCCTTTGCTCTAAGAACGGATCGACTACCACGTCTCCTAATTGACTGCCTCCCTGTCTAATTTAATCTTTATAGAGAAATTGCGAAAGTGGCTTTCGTCGGATGTTATCAAATTTGGACAAACAAAGAGAAGTGCTCGGACAGTGGAAGCGTGGGCAACAGCGCATTCTAGCTAATAATAAGGGGATCTTCTAGCCTATACTTGGGTAGCAAGTCCCAGTCACTGCTCCGAGCTCCTGGCAAGGGGAATACATGGAATACTTGCATGCAATTTCTTATCTTCTTTTCATTATAACAGTGTCTGAAGACACACACGGTGGGTTTCGCTTAGTTTATTTTGAACATAATCAATATAATGATTTTTTAATGATTGATCGTTTGTTAATAATTATATTTGGACGATTTTCATTTAAATGATATTTAATGATATAATCGTTCCAACACTTATTACCCTATGTCTTTGAAACTCGGCAGGAAGTGGAGAAGGAAGTGTCTGGACAAGCAGTAGGAGTTATCTGCATAAGCAGTAGACAAATTAATTTAATTTTAAGCATGGATACAAATTGAATAACAATATTAAAGTTTACAAATATACCTATGACGAAGTTTCCACTGAAAGATATTCCTAGAATTGTAGCAGCGCAAAGATTTATTATTGTTATCTACAATAGACAATCTATGTATACAAAATTCACAGTATAGTAAAGCTACTAGCAGCCCAGTTGATGCGTTAAATACGGGTTGCTATAGCAACATGTATGTCACTTTACAAAAACACACACACGTGTGTAATATTTATTTTATGGGAAAAAATAAGCTTCTTGCGCTTTTTCTGCATAAAAACTTAAACTAAGCAATTAAGCAAATTTAAAAAAAGTAAAATTGTAAAAGGTGTTGAAAGTTTATTTATATATATATATATATATATAGCGTTTTGAATTCGATCAATCTTGTATTTTATATAATATATTGTTTGTTGATTTCTAGTATAAGATAAAGAATGGAAAATTCTAGTAGCGCGCTAAATACAGAACATACATACTTGTCGAAAATAGCATAGATTTTGTTTAGAGCGTAAACGTACATACATTAAAATATTTTGTATTGAAAGATAGTAGTGAGCCAAATAATATTTTTGGCCGGTCACCACTCACGCTCTAGGTCAATGTCAATTTATATCAGCTATACAAAGACGCTAAGGTGCCGGGCAATCAAGAAAATCAAGAAATAGGAAGATGTCATAAATTTTTTTTGTACATAAAATGTAAATATAATATGTGTAAATTTTGACACAGTTCTAATTTGTTAAGGCTTTAATTTTAGAGTACACCAAAAAATACTTGTTGACTCATATACGTATTAATTATCTTAGCAATATATTAAATTAACAAAATAAATAAATCACAATACCATGTGTTTGACATACACTTTAAACAAAGAAGTATGTCAAACACATACTAGTGTGTATTGTATTTAATTTATTAGCTTAATGTATTTTTAATATGCTTTTATAAGAACATATTGGCTACCTGTACCCCTTGACTTAAATTTTATGGTTATTCAGATTTTTAAACAATATTATTATGTTTATTATTATGCAGGGGCCGTAGCGTTTTTTAGCTTATTTAAAATGTTTATTTTTTAAAGTATCCTAGGTCCTCGACTACATTTGATTGTAAATATTTTAAGCGTATAAGTGTAACTAACAAACAGACTCACTTTCGCATTTATATTATTAGGGATAATACTGGACTTATACGGACTTTACTTGATTATTAAGTTTGATCATGACATTATTGATTAATGACTATAAGTGTGTGGTTGTATCAGTTCGTTATATTCACCTTGTTTATCATTTGTCTTATCACAATAGTACAAGACTAGTGTAAGGTCTTGTACTATTATTATATAAGGTAAGTAGTTTGAACACTAAGTTCCAGTCAGTTACAGTTAAACACCCAGGTGTACCTGTGACCACGGACTCGATCAACCACCGTGGACAAACCACCTTTAAATACCAAAATTATAGTTTATCATTTGACACAGTTATAAACCATATTATTTGACACAGTTATAAACCAAGATGACGTACAACCTACTCCTACCGAATTCCAACAGGGTTTTTTTAATTCAGTAGGATTCCTGGTATTTAACTAATAATTTACAATTAAAAGTATATTTAGTGCGTAAACCTAATCTAATTGTTGGAGGTTTGTGTATTCAAGTTTCTCTGTACCTCCCGACCATCAACACATAAAAATGATATATTTATTCTTAGAAAATATCCTCGTAGATGTTTTTATAGTCTGGTTAGACAAATTGCTATAATGACTTCCCCCACCCATTACGTTGATGTACCAGAATTAGCTGAAATCCAGAACGGAATGATATGTTAGATACTAGTTTCTTTTTACATACCCAAAATGCAGGACAAAATTGATGTACAAGATTTTCTAGTATATATATCACAGTGACCACTGTGGCGCAGTGGGATAGCGTCTAATCGTTGTGGACTCGATCTCTGGTTGGCATGACAAAGCGCGACGTTGATTTCTGCCAGACAAGGTAATATATTTTGAATGAAAATAAAAGTTATTAATAAACATGAACCACATTTGTGTTTTAAACTCAATGTTCCGATTTTTTACGGCATTCTGATGAGTATAGCGTGAACCACTACCTTCAGGTTTTGACCTAAACATATTTAAAACGCACAGACAGATGTTTCCCATTTTATAACGCTCTATTTTCGGTATGCGGTAGTCATTCATTAACATACACGGCTCTAAATTGGTTCGGACGTCACCTGTAATGTAGTTTCCTTTATGCCCATTGGTAGTTAGTTGCAATATCGTATGATACGCTTTTATTTTAGTGTTTGTATGACTAAATAAAAATTTTATATATTTATAGAATATACTAGCGACCCGCTCGCGGCTTCGCCTTCGTAAGGCTACATGATAAAACTATTTCATTTTTTACACACTTAAATCACAAAATTTGCTTAAATTAATAATTTAATTTGTTGAAATTTTTTTGTTTATGAACCAATTGAAATTATATAAACGGTAAATGTTAAGGGAAGCTTGCATTTAAATCGGTTCAGCCGTTTCTGAGATTAACGTGCACATACAAACAGATAAACAAACAAACAGAAAATTGAAAATCATTGTTTTGTGTTCTATTATATTGATAAATGCATGTCCAGACAGCGATAGGTTACATTTTTATGTATAGTTATTTGTAGAATATATTTATATAATACAAAAGGTACTTATTTATAATACCTAGGTGGTCGCGTACATAGTAACTCTGATCGCGTAAAATGTGCTAAGATCAGAGTGTAGACATTAAATATAATCGCTTTTTTAAATAGAGATCGAACCCACAAACATCGGTTATTCTATGTATAGTCACATACTTATTAATTTTTATTTAGATAATTACAAAAAAATACCCTCGTTACGCATACAATACGAGTTGCCTTAGCAGCGTATATGTCATTTTATACACAAGTGTATGTCAAATACATAGTGTGTAATTTTTATTTTATTTAATATAAGTCTTATGCATTATTATATATACAATTGTCTTTCTACACTTTTCCATATACGCGTCCGCCGATCTTCTAATCTAGACAGAATAATAGAAGACAGCTATAACTTTTACTATCTAATTGAAAACTTATCTCAACCAATTTATATTTGCCTGCACCTGCTTAAATTACGTGACTAAACTATTTAGTTTTTTGCCCGCCCGCGTGCTTACTTACAAATTTATATATTTAGAAATACCCGCAATAATATTTTTTTCATATATGTTCCCCATGTAGAGACAGCGATCAGTTACATTTTTATTATGTACTAAACTTGTCTTTTCAGGCGCTACGTAGAGAACGGAGTGTCTTGATATCTTTCAGGTTCTCGATGCCTATCTTATCTTATTTTTAAGTGAGGTAATCCGTTACGGATACCCGCCCGATTAGAGACACGGACGCGGTTATGTTGGACTCCGGACTGATAGATGTAGCCTGTCCGTATACTGACTACTGCTACAGGAACGCACCAGTCTTCTGTGAACTCTATGCCTAAAAAAGTATTTTTATCTATAAGCTATAATCAATAATGACACACCTCACAACACAAATAATAATGCGATTCAATTTCTTAATATCTTGCTTGAGTTTCACATTTTATCCTGTTGAGTTTCCCGCCGGCTCTTCTCAGCAGAACTGCTTTCCGAGCCGGTGGTAGCTGCCGCTAGGACCGACAATACTGACATTTTCAGTTATAAAAATTTTCAGAATAGCCTATTTTAATAAAGAATATTTTAATTTTAATATTGATCCCGCATAGCAGGATAAGGACAGAGTACCTATTATCAAGACAGTAGTAGTGTGTTTAAGTGTGTAAATTGGTTATTTTGCTTCCTTGAGTTCAGTTACGATCTTGGGTCATCTAACGTGACGCGTAATAAATAGCACACAAACATTTGTTGTAAGTGCCGATAAACGATAAAGGCGTGAGGATTGTTGAGTCCACAGTCCAAACTGACGTGCGCAATGTATTTAAAAGACAGAACGAGTGCGATCAATTTAACATATTGTCGTCACAGTATTATTTAGCATCTCATAATATAATAGTTTTAAAATTTAGCATATATATATATATATATATATATATATATATATATATATTTGTCGTGGACGTGACGTAATCTATGGCCAGACAAAACGAATCTAGGAATCAGCTGAACTTATTAATTATTATATTGGAAATTTAGCTGTCTGGATTAAAATTTAATTTATTTTGGTTTGGAAAATTAATACTTTTACAGATCCAAGGTGTCCAATGACCTAATTCTCAAGTTCTAGGAGACGAAGATCGCGACCATCGCATCTATTAATGGATAGTTTCGAAGTGTATATCGATGCATCTTATTGTTTACTAGGAAATTTAATATGAAAAACCACAAATGTCGTGTGTACGTTTCATATTTGCAGAAGACCGCAACTGACCTTCGGATGAATGAGGAAAATTGCAATATATTAAGGTCAATGTAAGGCTGTTGTCAAGGGAAATGTAACAATACATTACACATAGTATGCATAAATTAAATGATATAAATCCGTATATATATATATACGCGGTCCATATACCAACACAAAATTATTTTTTAAAATTTTGTCTGTCTGTTTCTTTTGGCTAATCTCTGGAACGCCTGGACCGATTTTGACGGGAGTTTCACTGTCAGATAGCCTATGTAATAAGGAGTACTTCTTTTTTAGAATTCCACGCGCACAAGGTCGCGGGCACAGCTAGCGTCTATTAATTAAAACCGTTGACATTATTTGCCTTGTAAATAAACACATCAATCACAAATATGCCGAGGTGGTTTAGATGTCAATAAACACTTGTATCAAGAATAAATAGCTTACCGCTTTGTCGACTTTATAGTAGCGATATAAATACCACTTGTTATTATAATGATTATCACTAAGTGGGTAAATGATTTGGATTATGTATGACTTACATTTTAAATGAAACTATTGTAACTGGATTAATCGCGGGTAATATTGTATTAGAAAGTACTTTTATAAATAATAACACGCCTTATTTCAAAGGTATCATTGTCACAAATAAATCTGTAAATTATTGATTTAGAATAACAAGTACAAAACCGGTGGTAAATTATTTGACGTTTGACGTTCAAAAAATTAAGCATGTATTTTCTTATTTTTAATAAAATTATATGGTTTTGACTAGCCCGTAGTCACAGATAGACCTGTGCATAAAATATTTAATAATCACGAAAACCAAAGATCACCATAGTTTCAGACCACCGTGGCGTAGTGGGACTTCTGTGGCGCTTATGACTGCAAACGTGTTTGGTGTTGGGTTTTATCCCCACTCGGATATTACGTTCAAATTATTTTTATTTTTCTGCTTTTGAAAGACATAGCAGCGCCGAGTCCCGCCACATAACTCGCAAAGGTCTCGATTTCAGGCGAAAAGTGGAGGACGTGTGTGGACTAGGCTGTCTGATTATTCTGCTAAAAAAACGTAAAACTGACCGGATGCGTGTACAAATTTTGTAACAAATTAAACGATAACATGTAAGTCAAAATAGTGTTACTAGATTTTCCTACATTGATTGATGATACAGGTGAAGTTAATAAAAGCGTTTGAAAAATAATAATCGCTGCGCGTGCCCTGCCAGTTAGAATTATTGAAATTGTTATTACAAAATACAAATAACGTGTTTTTCCACGATAATATTTTACTATCATTCCAAACTTGATGCAAGGTCTTTATATTGCGTATCAGTAATTTTCGCTAGGTATAGATAATGAAAAAAATTGTTTACTTACACTAATAATAGTACATTGGCTATGTCTAACAAATGGATTTTAAATTAAGAAAATAATATTTATATATGACGTAGAGGAGTTAGTTTTTGTATGTATGTATAGGTGCATATATGTACGTATGTTTGTTTGTTTGTTATCCTATGTGGCGTTGTTGTGACCAATCGCGTTGACTGATTTTGATGATTCTTACATGAATCGATTCATCTCAATCTTATGAGTTTCACTAAAGAATGGAAATAAATAAAAATTGCAGATCGACGTCAAGTAATAAAAATTGTAAAGTAGTCTGTCTTTCAATAGATGTGTAAAAAAGATTGTTAAGTTAGGTTCTTTTTATTATTTTTTATTTTAAGTGACAGTTTAGGATATATATCGATTTAAAGTTGTTTTAACAACAATTTTCGCAAATTTTCATATTTATTATGTAATACTTATATATAACGGGTATGCTATATTATTGCCGGGTTTTGGTCTTTAGAGGGACTAAAGACCAAAACCCGGCAATAAACAGTAGCTAGGGCCATTGTAAATGGCTCAATAATCTCCACGATATTAGTATCTATCATTGAAACATCTTATGATCATAATAACAACATCAATGATTGCTAACTAAAATTGTACAATAAAAACATTATTAAAAAAAAACAGCTTATTTTTTCTTTCAACTTTTTTTAATTTGTGATTTTTAGTTTTATACGCAGTCGGTTTTATCTTTTTGTTTTTTTTTATTTCTTTGTATTGGCATTGATCTTCAGTTTAGATATAAGAAGTTGGTTCCAGGTATTAATGGGTTACGATAGTAAAATTTTATCTTTAAAATAAAATTATGAGATTTCTCTTAATTGTATATCTGTAATTACAATGTTACAGCATTCCTTCTATTTTTAGTTAGCCTTCCTTTTATATAAAGATACATCGTGGCGTATTGGGACAGCGTCTGACTGTAAAGGCAATTAGTTATGAGTTCGATCCCACTCGGTGGAATGAGCATAATTGAATTATTTTCTTTTTTCCGCTTTCTTAAAAAGATAAAGCGCAGTGTTGTCAACCGCCACTCAACACGCAATGTCTCGATTTTGGGCTGAATTGGGACGGACCTTCTTGACACTAAAAACGTGAAACTGAAAAAAATCTAATGCTATTGGATAAAAGAACAAGAAGACAGACAATTATACTTTTTTGTATTTGTAATATTTTTCATATATTTCAAGATAAACATATTTCTTTAGTCAAGGTTTTTGATAAGTTTTTGATATCGATTACATAATTACGATTAGGCCACCAGTGAAGTGGTGATAACGTCCTATTATATATAAACATATACCGCGTCAATATGATATCTTCTATTTGTTTAATACTAGCTACTGTTAACGACTTTGTCTGTGGAATTGGGTCTCGAAAGAAAAGAAAAGCTGACTTTATTATGAATCGAGGTTATTTTTATCACGCTTTTATACGCATAGCAGGGTAGTCATAGAAAACTTAGTGTCAGAGCCGCTCAAGACATCACGTGTTGAGCGGCAGTGGTAGGCGGCGGCGTTCTTGAGTGGAGATGGAAATGTAACGTTGGCCTTTGTCCTAACCAAAGCGGAGAAATGTAATTGAAATATAATCATTCCCCAGAGTGTGAACTGAACTCGCAACCAACCACGCTTACAGTCAGACCCTGTCTCTAATCTACTTCAAATGAGAAGTCCTTTCAGTTGATTTTGGATTTGGATTGAGGGATGATTTTAAAAGATTATTTTACTATTTCTTAATGGCTTAAATATGTTGTAACAAACGTGTATCCTTATACGCTTATTACAACTTATTTTTTCAACGAATTTTTTTGTGACGTCGCTGGATAGACTATGTAATTGACTCTCTAGTCCAAGGCTTCTTTGAAGTAAAATCGTTTGCGGGCCACATTCATATTCCGGATATTGTGTAATATACACAATATGTTTAATAATAGTAAAAAAATATATATTTTAAGCTTTATTTATAAGTTTGCGGGCAAACTGAAATCTACTGGCGGGCCTGGGGGTTGGACAGCCTTGCCCTAGTCAGTCTCTAGTACAAAACTCAACTCGCGCGGGTTCAAGTCAAGGGTTTAAATTTTATTTTCGGAATATAATTTCGAGTATACAGAAATTTAAAATTAAATAAATTTTCCTTAATGAATAAATTACACGAAAAAAGCAATAATAAGCGATACTTCGTATTGGCAAACAAAGTTTTGAGAAACCGGTCGGGCTATGAGTCAAGATTCAAGGAGATAATTGCCTGCTGACCGTCATGTGAGCAAACGTATACAATGCTTGAAACACGTAGGCCGCTTTAGTTTAAAGTAGTGACTTTTAAATCCAATTGTTTGGTAATTTTCTTTGAAAGACATATTGTTGTGTAACGCAAATTAAAACATTTCTTTCAGTCTCACATTGCATACATAATAATACATACATATATACATAAAATATTATTGGGATCATTTATTATTATATTCTTTATTGCATTTAAAGAAAAAAAAAGATTAATATACATGATACAAAAAGTACAGAGGTGGACTTTTCTCTTGAAGAGATCTCTTCCAGTCAACCCGTGGAAGTGAAAAATGAAAAAAATACAACAATTTATATTATAAACTTAAACAAAGTTGATAATTTAATGGGAACGCGGGCGGGCGTGTAGTGTAGTTTACTCAGGCGAAGCTGCGTCCTAGGCCATTATTACCCTATATTAATTGAATTGAATTTTATTAATAAAACAAGTAATAAATATCTAAATTTTATTGTATATGCTTGTATTTTTTGCAGTTTTTTTACTTACGGATTTTGTCTTTGGTCACATTGAATGTCAATTTCACAATCTTTAAATATACTTAAGCAATATTTTAAATGGCAAATTTTTTTAGTATTCTTATTTTTTCATAATTTATGTCTTTTAAATTGATCATTGTAATTTAATTCATACATTTTACATACTATAAATATTTTATTTCTACCTTAACATATGGAAGTCTGTTTTAAATTATATATCATGATTGAGATTTGAAAACTCAACTCTATGTAGGCACGTGACTATCACGTTTGGTAAACGTTAGTTATGTGTGTAATATATTTGTAAATAGTAAAATAATTAATTCATTATAAATTGAATGACTTTATTGCATTAATCTATTACATTTTAATTGTTTTAAATGTACAACTTTTAGTATATTCGTAGTAGATACAGTTATTGTGGGTTCGGTTCTCACTTGGAACAATTATACTATTGATATTTATTTTAATTTCCCTGCTCTAGTAAGAGAAAGCGGCGTTGTTCCGCAACTCCGTACGAAAAAGTTTAATTATAACACATACATTATTTCGCCGTTAAATTTCATTTTGTTTCTTTTTATTATATTTTAGTTAACCACAAAAAATCCTTAATTGACTGGATTTGGCCTAAATGTTTATGTAAAGCTTGCCTTTAGTCTGTGTGATTTTAGCTATAGGTATATATGTACAGATATTTCAATTAAATTTTCCTTGTATATTTTAAAGATAAAAATCGTCTTAAGTAGACTTGCTGGGTACCTAAATAGAATCTCTCTGTGCTACATATACTATTTATTAAAATTAAAAATTATACTATTTTTTTATAATTTATTAAGCGTATTTAATAATAGTAATAATAATAAATTTATTAAGCGTTTTTTCTTTTCAATTGAAGAAATGCTTGCGTTTTCGAAGTTAAACTGTTTTATCTATAAATTGCGATTTTAAGAACATAAAAATTATTATAAAGTTTTTACATTTTGTTTCGGTAATTTTCTCGTTACAATTTTCTCAAATACTTACAGAAGAATAAGTAATATTATTCAATATATGCTATTATTTCTCAGAAAAATAAGTATTATATCTTACACATCTTAAAGTGCAATTAGTACAAAATGTTTTTTTTATAATAAAAGTAATATTCAGTTTTTTTGTAACAAAATACTGAAAATTCATTGTTGTTATTTAAATATGTTCCTATTATAACAGAATACGAACAGTTAAGGTGTTTTTAAATTTTGATCATTAAACTCCATTTTCTCGATATTCGAATTTTGCGACATTGTTCATGTCGTTAATTAATACTATTACCTATACCGTCGTAATTATTAAAATATTGTAAAAACTCTTTTATGACAAGTTAAGTTGAGTAATAAATTGTTCGGCTTTTAAAGAATCATAATTGTCTTTGTATGTATTTACGTGTCTGTTTGTATGTGTATATATATATATATATATATATATGTGTGTATATAAGTATATGTATGTGTGTATGTGCATATATATGTGTAATTTTTGTAATTTGAGATATAAGTTTATGTTCTGTTTTTTTTTGTAATAACAGTTCACTATTTGTTTTTATTTTTATTGAAATCTTTATTGGTGTTTGTAGCTATATGTTTTCCAAAATAAATAAAAAAATGATTTAGAGTCCTTGTATATTTTAATACAGGATTTAATTATTAATAAGCGTTTAGCTTAGACTTGTTTCATAAACAAAAATTATATTTTCATTCACGTTATTTTATTTAAATACAAAAGTATTTAATTAAACAACGTGAATATTCTTTGTATGAAGTATCAAATATTATATGATTAAGTATTTTTTGTAAAATAATCTTTATAATTTTAGTTTCTTTTTTATCAAAAGCAGGAAAATTTGAATGTTAAAATTAACATCTTTATAGCACATAAATGCTAACAAAAACTGTTTATGTGAATCAACAAATCGTTACCTTAATGATAAATATAAAATTTCGTGAAAACTGTAACAGAGGACGTTTGAAGGACGTTTTTTCTAATGTAGGTATATATAACTTATTCCATTAAAATGTAGGTATATCTTATTTCTTTATAACATCAGGGACATGTCATACACGGCCGCCCGATCGTCGTCATTTTCCTTGAAATATCCTACCCATTGCCGACTCCTGAACTGCTGCCTCGGTCGCTGGTCTCGAAGTGGTCTCTATTGGCTGCAATACAGTCCTTTAATCGTTGGGGGTCAGTGGTCAATAGCAGCACGCACTTATTCTATGGGAAAATTCTTCAGTGTTAATCGTATGGATTGTTTTAGTGACTCCAAAATATCATGGCGTTAAAAGCAAGCGTTACTGTCTGAATCTGACCATAAATCATGATCCAGTAGATTAACGATCAGGACTAGGTGACGACCAGCCTTCAGCTCTGATTAAGTCTGGAACGTTCGTTTCTAACCAAGATTGGGTGGATCGAACTTTATGATCCGGAGCCGAGTCTTGGTGAAAGGACCATTCGTTCTTGATTATTGAACATGGTGTTTTTATGGGTCTTAACTACCTTCTCAAGAAGTATCTTGATATCTTGATACACGTGTGCCGATGTTTTGATACCTTTTTCACAAAAATATGGCTCACTCACTCTCTCATAGCTACCACCCCACCAAACCATCACTGAAGTTGGAGAATGCCCACGTTGTACTCTGTTAACTAATTGGGAAGTTTCTTTTGAGTATTCACCATAAATAGGGTCATTTTGTTTGTTAAAGTATCTAATTTTCTTATCCGTTAACAATCCGTTTTTCTGTGACCTCCCTTTTGCGCACCGCTTAATTAGTTGTTCCATTTTTTTATTATTATTTAAAAAATAACCAGTTTGTCTCTTATGGGCTGCAAGTCCTAAGTCATCTTTTAAAATACGCGACACGGTTCTAGGTGTTATCTTCATTTTCCAAGATAAAATCCTTTGCTTTCGGACAGGATTTCTTAGAATTCTAGTGCTATCTTTTTCTGTCACAAACCGTCCTCTGGTTACATTGTACCTCATTCGCCCTGTACACAAACATTTGACTAATACCAAGCATATGGAGGATTTTGAAAATTGTAATTGACACCATACCTACTTTATGTAATGCAATCTCAGCGATTCGGTTTTTTTTATCACCCCACTCCATTTAAATATCATAAAATATTTTATATTATTTTGCGATATATTAACGCGAAAATAAAAAAAACACCATGAACAATCATATAAAAATGACAGATTCCAATTTCAAAAGCAATATTTTGTTTATAACATTGTTTATGGCCAGACTAAGTAGATAGATAAAATTAATCTATCTATTTTGTTAAATTTTTTAAAGTGTTATTCCCACACTAAGGAAATTGAAAAAGACATATTTAGAAAACGTATAAAAATTTGAACGCAGCGGGATTTGAACCCGCGCCTCTTGAAAACCGTTCAAGCGCTGAAAACCGTTCAAGCGCTCTGACCGCTAAGCCATGCGTCCCACCTCCAGCTACGTTGAAATTCTTATACGCTTATTACAGCTTATATTTGTTGTTAGCATCTCTGTAGAGAGATTTTTACAAATTTTTGTTCAGACGATTGTTCGTTCTTACCTACATGCCTAAAGTGTAGGTATGTTTTTAAATTTATGAATTACATACATATTGTTAAGGTAACGAGTACGATTTAACAGGCGTTTACATTTGAAGCCATAAAGTTATTTTTAGTAATATAAAATAAGGCAACTAAAGTATTTTTGACATTTTTAGGAAATATTTAAATGTAATTATATCATATAAACTAAACGTTAAGTACGTAATACCATAAAAAATGTAATAATTCAAAAATGAAATGCGCACGAGCAATCATTTACAATTTGACGTGTATCATTAAAAATATAAAGGACACTTTATGAGTCATTAGTACTTATCAATGACGGATGCTAGGTTGTATTGAATGATAACTAATATTTTTGTATGACGTAAACCGTTATCGATTGGTAACCAATTTATTGAATTTTATCTTAATAATTTGTCATTAACTAGCCAGAGAAAATGAAGCACCCAGCGCTATGGCACGTGTATTTTTTTTTGTCTCGTCTAATGTTACCAACTTATACTAGTCTTACCAGAGCGGATAAATGAAAATAATTTAAATTAATCTTATAGATTGCAATTATTAACAAATATTCACATTAAATGTCCCCTTTTTTATGCCCGAACTAGAGACACCTATGTTCCAGTTCGAATAGTTTTTTTAATAAGATCTTATAGTATTCATAATACGACGAAATTGATTTATTTCACAACAATGTTAGTCAATTTTGAAAAAAAAATTAAATTATTTTCCTGTATCATTTAATAATATTGAAATTTATTAATGCTAATTAAAAGAGTTTAAAGTGTTCTAGTATATTAATATACCCTTTGATTTTATTATTCACTCCATGTTTTGTGTTTAAGTGGAAAATTACCTGGTTTATGTATTATTCATATGTGTATATGTAAGTACTTATTGTAAAAATGCTGCTTGTTTTCCCAATTTTAATAAAATAAAAAATAATCATTCCCTCTAGTCTGAGATCAAACTCACATCTATCGTGCTTATAGTTAGGTGCTGTCCTCTGTGCCACGATGTCCTAGTGGTAAGACAAAAGGAATAAAATTAGAATTAAAATAAATATTAAATTTATAATACTACTAACTACAATCCGCGGCTTCGCCCGTGTTGTGTTGATAAAATTCATATCAAATTTCAATACAAACAGCTTAGCTGACTAGCCTAGAAACATTTAACCAATTTTTTTTAACTTACTTGATATTTATATCTAAACGATTATGCACAAATTAAAGAAAACCTTGTTGATATTTTGTTGTTACCTATTTTAATGTATACGTTATTGTAAAGTTTCATCTAAATCCGTTCAGTATGTTTTTCGTGAACGAGGAAAAAACATCCGTCCATCTCCATACAACTTCGCATTTATAATATTGGTACGATTGTTTTTGTGCGATATGTTAATTGATGTAATTGCAGTTATTATATACAATTAGTTATAAATAAAGCATCCGGTCTCATTCAAACATCCGCCATATTTGACTTTGCCTCTTTGTCTGTATTGTTTTGTTTTTGGTTTGTATTGTTGTTTATCATTAGCTGAGACCATGGTGGCGCATTGTGTTATATCTTAATAACTTTCATTTTTATGTACGGTATCCCGGAATTGCTCTCACCGCTATGACTCTCTGCGCTTTCCGCAGGGCGAGGGCCCACACGGGCGCACCGTATAATGGGTTAAGATCAGGACTAGATGTCAGTAATTCTTCAGCTCTGATGAAGTCCAGTTTAGGTGGATCGAGCCTTATGACCCGACGCCGAATCGCCGAAAGGATCTTAGTCATTGAACATGGTGCTGTTAAGCAGCTTAACTACCTTCTTAAGAATGGTATTTTGATACATTTGTGCCGAAGTTTTGACACTCTTTTCACAAAAATATCGCTCAGTCACTTCTTCATAGCTAACACCCCACCAAACCACCACTGAAGTCGGTTATGGCCCACGTTGTACTCTGTTGACTTATTGGAAAGCTTCTATAGAGCTTCCAGCATAATTACGGTTATTTTGTTTGTTCAAACAATGCTCAATTATAAACATTTTCTCATCCGTAAACAAAAATTTTCTGTGACCTTCCTTTGCGTACACACACTACGTGAACGCCCTGATCATTTTCTGTCACAAAAAGAGGAGGTTTCATTGTACCTTGCAATAGCCCGGGACACAAACATTTGACTAATACCAAGAGTATGGAGGATTTTAAAAATTGTATTTGGCACCGTACCTATTCTCACACTCCATTTTTATATCACAATATATTCTCGCGAAAATTAAAAAACACAATGAAGATTGTATAAAAATTAGTTTCCAAATTCAAAAGTAATATTATGTTTATTTTTAATTAAACAGTATTTATGGCCAGACTTAGTATATGACAAAATATATATATCACAAAATAGTTTTAAAACTTAAAGGAATACGCTTAAAATTATTTTTTAGATCGGTCCTCTTAGCAAGGACATCAGGTTCATGCTATGAAAATATATATTGTGTTAACATATTGAGGACGGACGTCCTTGTACAATATTCTTTATACGTTTTCTAAATATTTTTTTTATTTTACTAAGTGATTAACACTTTAAAATGTTAAAGACATATATTGTATTGTCATCGCATCCGGAAATGTGCGCAACATTTCCGGATGCTGATAATTAAGGAAATGGGCCAAGAAGTGGGTCAAAATGAAGTTGCAAGGTTTTCCTACATTGGCAGATTAATAGGTGAAAGTCAAAAGAACTCAGTAAGGCAAAAGCGTGTGAAAAGTGTAGTTAATATTCGTATAATAAATTAAAACTGGCAGTCAGAGGCACTGTCGATTGAATGTTAAAATTAGTTTTTCAAATTTTATGGTTTATGTATAAGTCCTTCAAATAAACAATTAAGATTATATTGACACTCAAACACTATTTAAGCAATGTATGTTTGCAGTAGGGTATATACACTTTTTACTAAATCCATTCAATTTTACTTTTAAAGATATACACAATACGTTATCTGTATATTTAGTCTATCCTTCTATTACGCATGTCGGTGACGAGAACTCAAGATTTCACTCATCCAAAAAGCATCTAACGCTAATCCCAAATGGAAATCCAAATTATATGATAAAGGTTAGAATATGCTAATGTTAATGCATTAGCAGATTTTGACCCATTCTTTGACGTCTGATATGCTTGAAAACCAAAAGTTGCACACGTGTCCGGATACGATGACAAACTGATTATCATAGCGTAAAACTGATGTCCTTGCTAGGATGACCAGGTACATGAGAAAATAATTTTAGGCGTGCTGCTCCATCTAGTTTCTTTTGTAAACAATTTTATTTATTTTTTACTTCACGCTTTTTCCCGCATAGCAGGTCAGTCATTCAGAGAGAAACTAGTGTCAAGACATTCCGTTAATTTATTTATATATACATAAATTGATACAAACCCTCTCTTTAGAAAGTAGGTATTTTTAAAAATACACAACTAGCGCAATCACTAGAATCTTCTCGTTGAAATAAATGATAGTATGTGTAATGTGTTTTTTTTTGTATATTGCTAAGGTAATTCATCTCACGAACGCGACTTGTATTTTTCTTGTCTTAGATACCAGAGCGGATTCTGTTTTATACTTAAATAATATTTTTATGACATTTGTATTTTGAGGGTTATAATAAAAAACAAGATGTTATTTTATTTATTTATTTTATTAAAATTGGGAAAACAAACAGCATTCACAATAATGTGTATGTACTACACATGACACATATGAATAATACATTAGCCAGTTAAGTTTTCACTTATACACAAAACATGGAGTGTATAATAAAAAAAATAAGTATATTATAACAATATTATTACTAGAACACTTTTAACTCTATTAATTAGTATTAATAAATTTCATTATTAATAAATGCTAAAGGAAAATAAGTTAATTATATAGCTTCAACTACGTTTACAAAAAAAAAATTATCTTGACATTGATCTAAAAGCTGTGGATAAGAAAAATACTAAATTTTTTTAGTATTTGTTGTATATAATGATCTTAATCTATATATATATATATATATATATATATCTCAATATCGCTGTCTGTACATGGAAGATAAATATGTATCAAGATATGTATGTTTATTTTGTCAACATGTTGGCCCGGAAGCTGCCTGAAATAGATCGCATCTGAATCACGAATGTTGACGTCTCGTTGCCAAGGACGAAGTTGTTTGTAACGGCGCGTCTGAACAAAATAGGTACAAAGTCCATGTGTCGTTATTCGTCCATTCACTCTTTCTTTCTAAATGTAATAAATAATAGTTTAAAAAACTTTTTATTTATTTCATCTAACCACGCTTTTAGGGCTGATCAAACTAAATGTCTAAACTCAAACTAAAAAAAAAAGTAAAAACATATCCAATGCGTTTAATAAATTGTAACTGATCGCTGTCATTGAAGATATATGATAAAAAATGTTATTAACGGCATTTATCAATGTAATAGAATCCAAAACAGTGATTTTTTATTTTGTTTTCTGTATGTCTGTTTGTCTGTGCGTTCTTGCACGTCAATCTCAGAAACGGCTGAACCGATTTAAGCGCAGTTTTAACTGTTATATTTTGGTAAACTTCTTTAAACATTTAGAGTTATTTAATTTCGTACTGTTCATAAAAAAACCATTTAAATTATACACTTAAGCAAAATTTGTGATTTAAGTGAGAATGCGCTCGGGCGAATATACTAAATTATAATACTAAAATATAAAGCCGCGAGTAGGACGCTTGTTTTAGTATAAGTAGTAAAATGTGATATAAATAAAAACAGGTGTAGTCATTGAAATAAGTACTTAGTTAGCGACTAAGCAACGTACACGTGGTCTGCATAAAAACTACTCGTGCTCGTTTTTTGGTGAATAAAAAACATGTTTGTAAATATTAAGCTTTAAGGTCATTGGTCTGTTTCAGTGCTTGGTCTATATAATATTGTTTATTTGCAATGACATTTAAGTAGCAAGAGTAGCCGTCTACGCGTAAAATGCGCGTTACCCTAGCAACGTGTGTCATACATCACGCAAAAGTGCTTGACAAACACACGGTAGTGTGTGTGATATTTATTTTATTAGTCTAATGTATTCGCCATCCAATATTATTTGCAATATATTGGAACTCCTCATTCTCCCTACGAATTTGAGGTTTATATAGAGAAAGATCGCAATAATTTAATATTGTTTATTATTTTATTTACACATGAATTAGATAAATAAAATAAATATTATACATACTGCCACGTGTTTGACATACACTTTTGTATAAGGAATATGTTAAACATCGAAGCTACTAGTAATAAACAACTCACCCAAATAATACCTCTATGTGCGTATATGATTTTGAAATCCAAAAATACCTTGGCTTGTTTTTACAATAATGTGTTTTATATGCTTTATATAGAAATACGCCAGTTTTTCCATTCTTCTAACATGCCATAAAACAGATTAATATCAAATTTTCACATCTGTACCGTAAAGGCGTCTATTTTCTAAACCAACGATTTGGAAAATCGCCTTTAAAACCCGTATTGAGTGACGCAAATCTCTGTATAAATTACGTAACGAGTAAATACGTTTTGTAATAAAACCAGCTTTGTATGCAAGTTTTTATATAGAACTAGCGATCCGCTCGCGAGTTCGCCCGCATGAACTATTGCTGTTTTTGTATTTTCGGCGACCTTTTCATAAAACAATGAAATTCCTGGAAAATTTAAAAACACGCCCATACACCGTCAAGTATCTCTTTATAAAATTTCACCATAATTGGCGCAGCGATTTGGCCGTAATAATGTCACAGGCAGAGGTAAATTCGCATTCATAATATTAGTACGGTGAATCCGTATATCCTACTAATATTATAAAGGGTTGTTTGTTGGTATTTGTGGAAAAACTACTAAAAGTAATTAGATGAAACTTTATAGTAATATAGCAAGTATATCACAATAACAAATATGCTGCAATTCACAGCAAAAACTTTGTGTTTAATTTGACCACAATACATATCTAGTATAATAAGATCTTTAATTTTTTCGCGCATATTTTTAGTATTCGAAATTCGAAAATACATTTTAAAAACCCGACGTTTCGAACACTTTACAGACGGTTCCGTGGTCACAGGTACTTGTGACCACGGACTACTGTAAACTTTCACATTGACATTTTAAAACATCTAGTATATTATATTTATGATATAAGGAAGTTAAGTAAGTAAAATAATACCATCGTGGCGCACTGTAAACGCGATTGGTTGTGGGTTCGTTACCACTCAAGGGAATGTATATATTTAAAACATTTTCATTTCTCCGCTCTAGCACCTTAAGACAAAGAGCGGCGTAAATTGCGCCCCTCAACACGCAATGTCTCGATTTCGGGTGGAATGTGGAAAACGGAGTGTCTTAAGACTAGGTTTCTATCTGACTACTCTACTATGCGGGAAAAAGCGTGAGCATGCAGCTGTAAATTATTAATCAAGTTCTTTAAACTACACAGTATAATTTATTTTCTGTTTGTCTGTTTGTGCGCCTATTTCGGAAAAACCAGTTATTTTATAGAAATTAGTGAAATTAAGCTTCGTATTGGCTTAAACTTTAAAAAGGCTTTTTTTTCTGGTGTTGTTAAGACCCAGACAACCAGTAGTTGTTGCAGTCAAATTACGTTTTTATTGAATAAAATTTCTACACGAAATGTGAGTCGGCGAAATAATATATAATAATAATAATCATGTACCTGAGGTTCTCTCAGCCTACTGATTGGCAGGAGTAGTAGGGAAATGTGTTTAATATACTTGGCCTAGTATAGTCTCAGTAAAAAAATTAAGAAAAACATTTTTAGAAAACGTATAAATATGTTAACGCAGAGTGATTTGAAGCCTCTTGGAACCTTGGTTTTCTAAAAATGTATTTCAATTTCCTAAATAATTCAGAAATAGCTAACAAAAGGACCACATGTGCTTAGTGATAAAAAATATAAAAAAAAACGTTTTAGTAGGTATATGAGTTGTGATGTGCTTAATAATTAAAGTTATTTCTAAATCGTTCGTTTGACAAGCGCTATGTCAGCCAGCCTTGAGTTGATGAAACTGATTGCCTTACCTGCATTGGTTTCAAATAGGGCATTGCCACAAAATGCAATCTACTCGTCTGCATTAGTTAGACAAATGACTAGTTAATTTTTTTTACATTATTTCCCTCATACCAGGGTTGAGAGAGAGAACCTAGTGTCATGACACTCCGTTCTCCACCGACCGAATTCGCTAGAGTGGCACCGCAAAACAAAACGCTACGCTTTGTCTTGCCACCAGAGTGGCGAAATTAAAATAATTTGAATATTTGAATCATTCGGAATCGAATTCACACCCATCGCGTATACAGTGAGACTCTGTTACACTACACCACGATGGTCACCAGTTAATCCAATGTCATATTTTATTATTTATTTAATGATTTTGACATTGTATTTTATTATTTACATTATAATCTTTAGGCTATCTTGGCGCAGTGGTTCGGCGTCTGAATGTAATCGTGTTGTGAGTTCGTTCCCGGCTCGGGGTAAATATTTGAAAACATATTTGTATTGCCCCGCTCTTGTAAGACAGCGCTGTGTTAAGTTACACCTGTCGACACATAGTGGATCATTTTTTTATTTTTTTAGGTGAGAAGTAGGGGACGGGGAGTGTATTGGTACTCAGATCTTTCTAACTAAGCTGCTATGAGGGATTTTTCCCTAAAGCGTAAGCGTAAAGCGGCTTTTCAATGTTTTCAAGTCGCAAATGCAAACTTAAACGTAAATGCAAACTTTTAGATTTATTTATTTCTTTTTAAAAATTGGGTTTTTCAATTCGCAATAAATACGAACGACATATATTACTTTTGATTTCTCAAAGACATATCTTACTTTTGATTTCTAAAAGATATATCTTATTTTTGATTTCTTCTTTACAAATACAAGAGAAACGCGAAACATTAAATATGGCTTTTCTTGTACTTGACCTGCCCAAGGGCATTGTATAATATATACGAGACCTACACTCGCTTACGTACTCGTAATTGCGTATATATTTTGTAATTCTATATTGTGAATATTTACAGAGTTTCATATTACATATCGCATGGTAAAGCGGTCACAGTGACGTCACTGTGTATGAAAACTAATACTCAGGTCTTAATGTGACACCGCTGAAGCGAAGTTAATCTTTAATTTCATTTTGAAAAGGTATAATCTTTTTATTGTGGGATTTATTTTTAATACAGGCCATTGTGGCGCAGTGGGGTTGCGTCTGACTATAAACGCGATTAGTTGTGTGTTCGATTCCCACTCGGAGGAATTGTATTGAAATTATTTTCATTTTTTTTATTGAAGTTATTTTCGTCGTTCATGTCCCAATTTCTCGATTTTTGGATACTATGGTTTACGAGGGCTATCCGAGGGTAGGGGAGTCTACAAACCAAAATACGAAAGGTAGAAAAGGATATAGTGTGACCATGCAAACAAAGTCGTAGGTGACAACCTGTATAAATTTCCACTAGGTTAATTTGAACCCACAATCAATGCAGACACATCATGCACCACGATATTAAATCTTATATTATCATGGCCGCAAAATTATTTTTTATATTGATTTCAAATATTTTTCTTTTGTTAATATAAGTTTCCCTTTTTCAGGGTTGAATGCGTGTGAAAGAAAATCCTACTTATTTTTAAGGAAGGAGTTACCTGTAAGGTTAGTGAAAACTTATACATTTTTAAAATTAGCAGTCAGTTGCGTTAAAATATGTGTTGAATTTGCAACGTGTATAATTAACTTAATACAAAAGTGTATGTATGTGTCAAACACATGGTAGTGTGTGTAATGTATATTTTGTTAATTTATTATTTTTATTTACAATTAATTTAAAACATTTAAAATTGACTCATTTTCAACTTTATCGTCATTATGGTCGATTTGGTTATGAGTTGCCAGCGGGTCTGAACACGTGAGCAAATTTAAAAACAAACCGAACAGAAGAAATCGGTTTAATATAACGTTTAATGGATTTCTTACATTAATTTATATATTAGGAAGACAAATAGTAATGAATATTACGATAAATAAAAAATATAATAACGAACTAATCAAATATTAAACATAATTTGATAATAAAATTAAACTAATATTAAACAAATAACGTTGTGAAAATTTAAAATCAACACATCTAATTTGCAGCCTTGAATTTATATAAAATGATATTAGATAGATTATAATAGATAGGTTCAGCTGAAATATATTAACACCTTATATATTATTAGTGTTCATATATTTTTGTCTATTTTAAAGAAATTTACTCAAAATCACAAATAAATACAAATTGTATTAAAAACCAGAAAACTGTAAATTTTTAGAGACCTAATTATGAAAATACATAAGTACGTATCATAAACACATGTTTGGTTAAGATAATAATGCTTATGAAAGTAGTAGCTGCTTGTAAGGTAAATAAATAAACAAACCATGTCTTTAATACTTTGATAAGGGTTATTAACTAACTGTCAACTTGATATTTTGACATTTTTGGACATAGTATAATTTTTATCTGGGATCCGGCGTTTTTTTTTTAATTTACTCAGGAATTAAACTGTTAATTTATATCTATACATATAATAAAAAAATAACTGGTCGTTGTCTGTACATGGAAGATGGATAAGAAAAAACATTATTAGAAAAACATTACTTATCAATATAATGGAACCCAAAATAATGATTTTTAATTTCTGTTTCTGTTGTTGTTCGTTTGTGCAAGCTACTCTCAGTAACGGCTTAACCGATTTATATGCAATTTTGACTATTGTATTTCGGTAAACTTCCCGTAACATTTAGTGTTTATTTTATTTCAATCGGTTCATAAATAGAAAAAAATACAACATCAGGCGATAAAAACTAAATAATTTTGAAATAATTAAAAAAAGATCGGAATCAACATTTGTCTTCAATGTTATTTACAACATTTATCTTCTATAAAGTGAACTGAATTGAGCTAAGCGAAACGAACGTCTTCAGCGTATAGGCCACTTTTAGAAATGCACCTTCTTAACTAAACCCGCTAACGCTTCCAAATTTAGAAAATATGATAGGAACAGGTAAATTAATTGTCCTAAAATTTGGGTTGTGACTTCTGTAGCTTTATAACAAATATCCTAATGTTTTAATTATTACTGGTGATTTCACTAGCTTTTTTATGAATATTGAAACGATTATAAGAATACATACTACTGAAATGGATAGATAGTAAAATACAGTTATACACTATCTGTTTCTCGCATTACAGGTTAGCCAACATAATGAAAGAAATAGCGCTGCTACCGGAGAACCTTCTGAGAATGCCATCAGTGGGCCTCGTGAACCAATGGTACGAACGTTCCTTCGAAGAAATCATAGAGTTCGAGAAGAGGGAACCAGAGTCGCCGGTTCTGACACAGTAAGTTTAAATTTCATCAGAAACATAAATGTTTAATTAATGTAAACATACAAATAAATAAAATTACAGTGTCTGTTTGTAATCTTATAATAACTGCTTTTTACTAAATGCATATACATGTATACACCAAAATAAAAAAAAAATTGTCTGTCAGTCTGTCTGTGTATCTGTTTGTTCCGGCTAATCTCTGGAACGGCTGGACCAAATTTGACGAGAATTTCGCTGGCAGATAGCTGATGTAATAAGAAATAACTTAGGCTTCTGTTATTTTAGAATTACTTGCGGACGAAATCGCAGGCAGAATTAGTTACTATTAATATTTTTTTAAGATATTAAGAAAAACATAGTAAACATTGCGTAATCGCATTGCTTATATCGGTCAGAGCGCTTGGACGGTTTCCGAGAGGCGCGTGTTCGAATCCCTATGTTTTTAAATTTTTGTCTTAGTAGAGCAGAAAATTAAGAAAAATTTATTATGATAATTTAGAAAACGTATAAAAATTTATAAAAAATATTTTTTTTAATATATGTTTTTCAATTCCCTAAGTGTGTGAATAACACTTTAAAAAAATATACTTAAAAAACAATTAATAGTATTTACAGTCCAGATGCTTTCCCATTGCACCAGTACAAATAAATTAAAGCCTATAATTTACTTTTATGGCTAACCTACACTAAGCTTAGACTATATTGCATGTCAAGCTCGGCTAGATTGAAAAAGTCACATAATTTAGTGTTTAGACGCGACTACCTTATTTATTTACTTTTTTACATTGCGTGTTGAGTGGCAACGTTGCCTTAGATACGAAAGTGGGGAAATGAAAATATTTTTAATATAATCATTCCATCGAATGGAAATCGAACCCACAATCAGTCGCTATTCATTCGATTCTGTTCCATTGAGCCACGGCGGCCTCACAATAGATTTTCTTATTAATATTTATTTATTTCACAGATTCTGCGAACGTCTCGTCCACATAAGGAATAGGCATGCAGACGTCGTGCAGACGATGGCGCAAGGCGTGCTTGAACTGAAAGAATCACATGAAGTGGAACCCGGCATTGAAAACTCCATACAGTATTTCCTCGACCGTTTCTACATGAGTCGGATATCGATTAGGATGCTTATCAATCAGCACAGTGAGTATTTGATTGAAGACATCGTCTGATCACCGTAGCGCGATGGTAGCCAGTTTGATTCCCACTCGAGGAATAGTTTATATTAAAACTGGCGACTCGCTCGCGGCTTCGCCCGCGTGAACTGTAGGTGTTTCGCATTTTCGGCGGAATTATCTGTATTTAAAATTTCATCACAATCGGTCCAGCGGTTTGGTCGTGATGCCGTCACAGAGACGGACAGAGTTATTTTCGTATTTAAAGGTTTGGTATCTGGATTTGCATGTCTTCGTTCTGGTAAGTTCCGCCATTCTACATATAATGTCTGATCTGAAGATGCTTACTTTATTATCTTTTAACGCTTATTTGTTTATTTTCAAACTGTTTTTTTTTATCTGTAATAGTAAAAACAAACTTGACCAACTTGATACATAGAGTCACGACATTGAATGATAAACTACGTTTTTGTTTTTGTTTATACGAGTATATCGAATTATATAATAAATTATTACCTCTGTATATATATATCATAACGCGGCGTTGGTTACCCGCCACCCACCGCGCATTGTTTCGAAAGAGGATGGAAAATGTAGAACCGGAGTGTTGTTACACTAGGTTCTAGGGTTTTTAAAAAAAAGTTTGGAAATTATGGGTAGTTCTTTTCCAAACGAGATATGCAGCTAATTATACTTCTTTTTTTTAACACATTGCGAGAATCTCAGATGACGTTTAATAACGTTTAAAGTTTTTTAATAAATTTAAAATACATATCAAATAAATGACAAAAGAGGGATAACAATACAAATTGAAAAATATTTTTAGAAATCGTTAATGTTTTTAAATGCGTCGGGATTCGAACCCGCGCCTCTCGGAAACTGTCCAATCGCTCTGAATGCTAAGCCATGCGTATGTCCGCTTCGCTCCGCTTCGCTCCGCTCAGATTGGCAACCGTTCGCTAAGCGGCACGGTTACTAAAAGCGTATTTCCGCTCAGCCCTGCTGTTCGGGGAGCAGCTGGGCGGCCGCCAGGCCTCCGTGAACGGCATGGGCTCCGGCGGCCGCCACGTGGGCTCCATCGACCCGGCCTGCGACGTGGCGGCCGTCGTGCGCGACGCCTACGAGAACGCGCGCTTCATGTGCGACCGCTACTACCTGGCGGCGCCCGAGCTGGAGCTGCTGCAGGACGGAGGTACGAATGTACATATGTATATGAAATATATTAAATAATATATGATTGGGGGAATTTGAATAGGGGCAATGCCATAGAACCCAAAATAACGATTTTACTTTTCGTTTTCCGTTATTCAATGCGTTTATACACTCTGATGTCCAAAACGGCTCAACCGATTTAGATGCAGTTTTCACTATTGTATTTTTTGGTAAACTTCTCTTAACATTTAGTAATTATTTAATTTCAGTCAGTACATTAAATTCGTTTACTCTGTTTTAAAGAAAAAGAGATAGCCACATTTAGAAAACGTATAAAAATTTAAAGGCAGCAGGATTTAAACCCGCGCCTCTTGAAAACCGTTCAAGCGCTCTGACTGCTAAGCCATGCGTTCTACATCGAAATTCTTATACTCTTATTACAACTTATATTTGTTGTTAGCATAACTGTAGAGGGAGTTTTACAAATTTCTGCTACCCAAAGATTATTCTACAAACAGTCTTTTGGCAGGAGACAGTTTATTTTCTTTTCAGTTCACTTTTCGGTTCACTTCCTCTTGGAAATCATCCAAGCGCTCTGATCGGTAAACCATGCGTTTTACACCTGTTTGCGTCGAAATTCTAATTTCTGTTATTAGCAGTTAGACGAATGTAGAACAGGTGGCTTAGCGGTCAGACCGCTTGGACGGTTCCCAAGAGGCGCGGGTTCCAAATCCCGTTGAGTTTAAATTTTTATACGTTTCCTAAAAATATTTTTTAATATCTTAAGTGTTTCAATAATTATTTGAAATGACAAAAATATCTTTTATAGGTTTTATAAAAGTGTAACGTTTTTTTTTATAAATAGCTTTGTTTTTGAATTCCCTTACAATTTCCAGCTGCAAGCAGTCAGCCTATGCCCATAGTGTATGTGCCATCGCACCTCTACCACATGCTGTTCGAGCTGTTCAAGAACGCTATGAGAGCCGTCATGGAGTGCCACGAGAACGCACCCCCTCCCATTGTTGTGAACATTGTGAGGGGCAGGGAAGATGTCTCCGTTAAGGTAGCGTTCAAATACTGGTTTAAGTTATTCATTTATTTTGTATACAATGTAAATTATATGTATTTTCGGATTTCTTTTTATATTTTTATTCTATAATTGGTGGGAGTTTGTGGGTATAAACCAATATATATAAGTTTATGGTGAACGGAGTATCTTGGCACTAGGTTCTCTCGGACAACCCTGCTATGCGGGAAAAAGGGTGTAGGTGATTAAGTTAGTTTTTTTATTTTGCTTTTTATTTCCTCTATGAAGACGGAAGTGCAGTGTTGGGTCCTGCTTAATATGCAGTGTATATATATAAAATGGGCGGAAACTATGTGGAGATGATTTTGTAATTAATATTTAAAAAGATCATGAAAATTAGTGCAAATTCTCACCTGAGCTAGGCATGCACGACTACACTACACATCGGTATGCCGCTTCAACCCGCTATCTCTATAAAGTCTTAATCGGTGAGTGCATTGGCCGGCAGATGTCGGACCGCGGCGGCGGCATCCCGCGCAGCGTGTCGGAGCTGCTCTTCAAGTACATGTACAGCACCGCGCCCCGGCCCCCCAAGGCCGACGCGCACTCCGCGCCGCTGGCCGGTGAGTATCTGTAGTGGACTTTATTTCATCGCAATCGGTTCATAAATCAACGTTTGATTTAAGTGAGAACACGACTGGAAAAATAATATAGTTAGTTAAAGTCGTGTACATTACGCGGAGAAGCCGCGAGCGGGTCGCTAGTCTATATATATATATATGTATTACGTGTGGAGTGGCGGAATTCAACGTCGCTCTTTGCCTTAGGTACCAGAGCGGAGAAATTACAAAATTCTGAATATAAATTATTTCCAGAATAGGAATCAAACCCACAGCTATCGCGTATACAGTCAAACGCATTCACACTGTGTCACGATGGCCTCAATTTTATATATTACTAGCTACTCGCTCGCGGCGTCGCCCGCGTAAACTATATCTGATTCTTATTTCCAGCGGCCTTTTCCTAAAACAAAGAACACCCTGGAAAAAGTAAAGAATATGGGAAAAAAGTAGCATATGTGCATCCGAAGACCCTCAAGTAAAATTTACCTCTACATAAAATTTCATCACAATCGGTTCAGCGGTGTGGCCGTGATGACGTCAAAGTTACTTTCGCATTTATAATTCGTATGGCAGTAGGGATAATGGAAAGATTATTTTATAGGTTACGGGTACGGCCTTCCCATATCCCGGCTGTACGCGAGATACTTCCACGGCGACCTCGTGCTGATGTCGTGCGAGGGGTACGGGACCGACGCAGTTATATATCTTAAGGTACATTTAAATATTTTATTTATTTATTATAGTATAAAACTTTTTGGTTGGGTCAAGCAACGGTGACCGGTTGGTCCGGTTTGGGATGGGTGTACAAATGTGATTATGATTAATATTGATTTTGTCGCAAATTCTATGTAATTTTGTCAATTTTGATAATATATCTTGGATAAATTAAGTTATATATAGAACACATTAAGTTATACGAAAAATGTCTACTTATTTCTTTTTATTTTAATGTATTTTTCGCTTCACAGCCACATAGCTATGCCACAAAGCTTACCTTTTTAAATTATATTTCATACTAGCCGTGCCCGCGGTTTAGTCCACGTGGAATTGTTACTCCTTATTACATCAGATATCCGCCAGTGAAAGTCTCGTCAAAATCGGTCCAGCCCTTCCAGAACAGGCAAACAGTCAAATCAAAATTGTAAAATTGTTATTTTGGTATATGTATCGTGTATACATACATATATATTTAGTAAAAAGCGTTTATTTTGAATATTACAAACAGACACTCCAATTTTATTTATTTGTATAGATTATAAGACACAATATTAATATATATTTTAATATTAAATTTCCAGGCTCTATCAAACGAGGCTAACGAACTGCTCCCTATATTCAACCGCACCTCATCAAAGTTCTACCGCACCACCCCAACTCCAGGCGACTGGTCAGCGCCTCTCACCAACACTTGCAGAAACAAAACACTCTCCCACAAAGCGTAGAGTGTACTGTAAAGTGTTCAAAAAGTGTCAAAGTCAATAGTGAAGTGGAAGTGAAAAAATCACAAATAAGTTTAACAAAAGAAAACAGCTTGTTAATTATATCCTTGTTATCTTGGTAAGGATATCAGGTTATTGCTGTAAAAATACATTTTTATCGAACTTCGGACATGTGTGCTACTTTTCAAGTAAATCAGTGTGAGGAGTCAAAACAGAGTTGAAAAATAATATTAATTGATTGATTGATTGATAGATAGATTGAAGTGAAGCTAATAAAGAAGAGTGTTGGTAAAAATTCTGTATACAAATTTTGGTTTAAAGTACATTAAGCTATAATTAATTTGATGTTACTATTTGGAGTGTTACAATAAAAATAAATAATTTAAAAAATTAAACCAACACTGTATAAAAAAAATAAATGGAATTATATTACTTAGTCTTTAAAAGTTATGAATATAGAATTTGATTTAAATGTTGTGTCCAACAATGAAAATACAAAATATATTTTTTTTTTATAATATTATATTTTAATGTGAAATTTCAAACAATAATATTTAATTTAAATGTTACAATGCAGCAGTTTTTTTTTATTTGAAATAAAACAATAAAAAATGTTTAAATATGTTCAAAAATGCTCTAAGTACAGAATAAAGAATCAGTGGCGAAGTGTGATATTTTTGTAGAGGTTATCAAATATAGTATTATTCAAATTGTGTATCAAATAACATGTTTTATTAGATTGTTAAATTAATATATTTATTAACTATTTCTTTATTTATTATAATTTACATAATGTAAGACTGTGAGAATCATGTTATATGAACACTTCGCCACTGACATACATACATATCGTCATTTTCTCTTTTATATACAATATATACTAATTAAATTATTTAAACAACCCAATACAATGACAAAAAAAAACATTTATATGAAATTTATTTTTCAACTAATAATAAACTTTTCTATATATTTGCTCCGGGATTTGAGAAAACTATTTTTTTTTTCAAGTTGTATATTATAATTTTTTTTAACATTTTATTGTGTTATTCACACACTTAGGAAATTGAAGAATATTTTTAGAAAACGTATAAAAATTTGAACGCAACGGTATTCAAGCACCTCTCTAACAAAAATAATGATTTCGACGCAGCCGGATGTAGAACGCATGGCTTAGTGGTCAGAGCGCTTGGACGGTTTCCAAAAGGCGCCGGTTCCAATCCCGCTGCGTTCTAATTATTATGTTTACCAAAAATGTTTAAGTGTATATTATTGTTTAATCTTGTGATACTCTGTAGGTATATGGAATGAGAGACTGAAAAAGAATGTTAAAACATCATAAATTTATGTAATCTGTGTGTGGTTTCTTTTCTTTTTTTTTTAATAATTAAAAAAGGTTAAATTTTAGAGGCCGTTGTGGCGCAGTGGGACCCGCTGTAAGCGCGATTGGTTGTAGATTTGATACACAATCGGGGGAATAATTATATTTAAAATGTTTTTCATTTCTCTGCTCTGGTGACAAGACAGCGCTGTCTTGCTCAAGACAGGCTGCGGCAAACACACAATGTATTCGGGTGTATGGTTGATACAGGTAATAAAGAAGCACTACATTATTTAATAAGCTATAAAAACATTATATCAATAGATATAGGTTTATTTAATATAAATAAATCAAGTAAAATTGTTAATTTCAATTGTTTGTGGAATGTAAAAAAGTTATAGTTTACGTGTAGTAATAAACTTGTTTTTATATATATATATATAGTTCATTGTCAACGTGATTGTTTCAAAAGTAAAACTCATTTAAAGTACTATTCAGCCATATTACGAACAGAATAATTATTTAAATATTAAATAAAGTTTTATTTAACTTGTATAAATAGAAGAACTAAATCGGATAATTTTTTATAATAATTAATAAACAATATATATACATACCTAAAATATTATACTGTTATATACTGGTCTTTTTTTTAAAAATTAAAAAAAGAAAAGTACTGCGGTTATAACTTTTGACAGTGCTAGGCATAAATGACTTTTGCAACCAACTTTGGGTTTTTTTTTATGGCGATACAACTTACAACCATTGCATCTGTTGATCATACTATTTAAACATAATAGCAAAAGTATGTAAAATAATCCTACTAATATTATAAACTAGCTTATGCTTGTGGCTTCACCCACGTGGTGCATTCATAAAAAGTCCTGACTATAATCAATAAAAATGTTCATTGTCAAATAAAATTATATTTAGTTTTTTTGTAATAAAACATTAAAAATACAGTTTAATGACTTAATATACAATCAGTCAATTTTTTATCGTACTTTTGAGGGTGATTTTAAATTATGTTGTAATTAATATCAAGAAGTCCCAAACAAATGAAATTAGCAGTTGAAATGTTTAACAATTCTAAAGTAAAAAGGTTGTAAGATTTTATCAAGCCATTTTTTTTAAATATTCAATAAATTTTAAATTGTCAGCTGGTTTGACATGTTTGTATAGAAAACATTGAATGAAAACAACAGATTATAAAATAGTTTTGTATGAAATGATATGGCTTTTGTATGGAAACTAGTGTCAAAATATAATAATTACACATAGTCTAGCAATAAGATGACACCATTTTACAACAAAATAATGTTATGAAAACATAAAAAAAAACTAAAACAGGTAAATTTCCTTTTGTTTTTTTAATGATTTTTAAGAATATTCGAATAAATGTTTTGGGAGTAGACATTTTAATCAGTGCCTCTCTTTTAATAAGTAATGTTGTCTACATTTTGAAGTTCCTCATGGCTTTTTAAATTCCATATAATATTACTGTTGAATATTAAAATATAATGGAATTCAAAATTTTTTATTATGAGCTAAATATTCCTTTTTGTAAATAACTGAGTAAGTTTATAAGTACAACTTCTTTTTTATACTAGTACAGGCACAAATTCTTAAAACTCAGCGGCAAAGTGGTATATAAATATAATATTTTATTTAACTTTATTAAGTATCATTAATATTTAATTCATAATTCATTTATAATTTAAATGGAACTAAACTGTTTTTTATAATTTGTGAACAAATTGAAATGTTTGAGCCACTTTAGCATAGACAGTAATTATTTACATATTATCTTTTCAAAACCTTATATAATATATGAAAGTATACATTTTTTTAAATCAATGCATTTTCTGTAACTCGTTTAGTTTTTAAGTGTTATTCCAAAATTATTGTTTATGTAATTAAGTGTAGACGTGGTTTAGGAGAGCTGTTTAATTTTTTATAATAAAAAAATATTAAATTTTAAACGCATATTCATTTATAATCCCTTTAGCGCCATATTACTGTCCCACTGGTCACACGAATTTTAAGGTTTTAATTGCATATCTTTGTATTATAATTTATTATGATTAAATACAAGAAATATCCCGCAATTCCGTTTTGTTTGGCTTACGTCCTAACATTCGCCGACTTGTGTGTAATATCTTTCTCTATTTGTAACAATTAATAAGTATCGCATAAAATATTTACAAATTTCACAACCGTATAAGCTAGTATCTAGTAGTGTCTAAGAGTTAATAGTTCTAAGGTATATGTACATGGTACATATACCTTAAGTAAAAAGTGGTTCTCTTAATATTACGAAAAGACACTCAAATTTTAGTTTTTTGTACAGATTTTGAAGAGCTACTACAAGCGATAAAAAGAAACGCTGGAGATAGGTTCCAGTGAGGGTTTTAAGGAATGTTTGTTGACATTTGTAAAATATAACCTTTGAATATAACATATACATCAAAACCCGCGGCTTGGCTCCCGTAGAATATAGTTTTTATTTAGAAAGAGATTTAAAAAAAAGTACCTTATATTAATTTCGTACCTCTATACATCACATTCGTTCGTCTTTTGTGTGCTATAAGGGCCAGACTTCCCGCAGAGCTCTCTCTAGAACAGGCCACATACAATTGCATCGAACCACGGATATTATGACAAACTCTGAAAATACAGGGGTCTCAAAAGAAAGTTTATATTTATTTAGCTTACAGCGTGAACGCAACAAATCTGAGAGGCGCAGGGGTTTTGTCTATCGGTAGCCTGGCTCTTGGGAATTTAGATTTCACACTATTACGGTATAAATGCACGTGCACTCGACCTTTTGCCTTCTTATTTAACAAACAGGGTTCATAGAATTGATGTGAATGGCAAGAAATCTTCTGGGCCCATGTATATGACGATGTAAACAATGCTCTCTCGAAAATAGTACATTGGTTTAGTGCTAATAATCTACTATTAAATAGTAAAAAAACTATGTATGTATAACTAATGTATAGTTTTCAAAACACCAAGTACGAAAATTGTTAATGCCGATATACTCTTAAATGGTAAAGTCGTGAATCTTGTTGATGGATTGGCGAATAAACCTATGTTGTGACCTGAGTCTCAGTAGCCTTTGCGGTTAATAAAATTAGATTATTAACTGACATGGAACCTACTTTCATAGTATTGTGTCCTATGGCATTATACATTGGAGAAATGCAGTCGCAATTCAATCAATTCAATTTTTGTCTTGCAGAAGCGAGCTATTCGCGCAATCTATAACTAAATCTGATCCCGAAAGAATCCCGAAAGAAACCTTAATGCAAAAATTTAAGGAAATAAATATATTGACAGTTGCGTCTCAAAATATATTTCATAATGTAATGTGTGTAAAGAAAAATATTAATTATTTTACCAAAAACGGTGATGTACATATATAATTACTAGAAATAGGCTTAAACTTACCGGGCCTGTAACTCGATTTCATCGAATCCGTAATTCTTTTATGGGATTTCTGTGTACGCTTTTACAATAGGATCCCAGAAAACGAACGAACGAACGAAAATGCTCTATATCACAATTTAAAAACAGTGTAAAAAGACGAATGTGTTAAAGGTTATTAACCTAATTAACGATTTTATAAATATACGCTTAGGGAATGAATTACTCGTTCCAGTATGTTTCAAAATGAAGCATGTAACTTCTTATTTTTAATGAAATGATTTTACTTTAACTTTGTTCGATTAAATGAGTGCCGCGAACGCGAGGGCTTACATTAGGACGATATTATTTTTAAGAAATAAATTGCCAAATTATGTATATTTAATAATTAATAAACATTAATTCGACCCACTAAATATAAACTTCCTTTTGAGACACCTGTTATTATACTACACCAAAAAAAGTAAATAAGTTGTGTATATTGAATATATTTCCGAAATAACATTTTAAGGCCATGAAAATATAAAAGAGTGAGTAAAAGTGATGTTTAAAGTTTTCGTCTGTCAAGTTTTCATTTGATAAAAAATTGTCAACGTCCTTTCCCAGACTTGATATATGTTTCTCTGTAACGGTTCGTGTGATATCGATAGTTTAAAGCCTACGGAAGGACATAGACATAGGCTACTTTATATGAATGTACCACGCGTGTGAAGCCACGAGCTATACTTTTGCTATGACGTCATTTTCTTCTTGTACATCATTACATGCGATTCTTCGCATTATGTTCTCTTCTTCGCATTAACTTCGTGTGAGTTCGATTGCTACAAGGAGGAATGTTAATGCTTTAAGAAAAATGTTGCGTAATTGGACAAAAAGCAGAAAAGATATAAAATATACATATTAATCAATTTACCCGATTATGTGATTAATCTATATCAGACAACCCTAAGACAAACACAATTGACAACACTACTGTCAATGTCACGGTGTAAGTGCCAACTCTGTCCAATTGGAATCGGCAAATAGGTTATGTATCATAAAAGGTTTTTTATAATTTGAAAAAGACATAAGGAAAGTGAAAATGAAGATTTATACTAACGAAAACAACACATCCACATTAAAGTTGCTTATTGCAGCGAACTTAGGTAGTAAAAAAATCGAGCTACACAAGGCAACATTCGAAGGTAGTATATAAAACTAAAATCTATGATTAATACGGCTTTATAAATAAAAAATAGTGTGTATTATATTTTATAATGTTTCATATGTAATATATTATAGAAAACCTTTTTCTCAAAAGGTATAATCTTAATATGGCATGTTAATGATGTATTTACTATTTCATCACCATAATGTTTACTCATTGATTTTTGCAACTATCGGGTTTTCCTTCTTATGTGCAAATTAAAAGATATAATTAAGGAGAAAATTATTAATAATTATTACATTAATTTTAAATTATTCTACTTAAAGTTTACCATATTATCCCTACAATACAAAGTGTATATATATATATATATATATATAAATTTACCGGTTTCTCTTTTATAATATTAATATATTAGTTAATTAAATTCTATATGATATTAATTATAAGAGTTAAAATTATAATAAGTTTTTGTAATACTTACAAAATTATTGCAATTTTAACACAATACACATTGATGAATATAAACTTAACCATTGTTAAATATAAAGTATTATATGCATTAATAAATACTTAAATTTTATTAAAAAGTCTTGTAATCTAGTTCTTTTTTGTTATCAATTTTTTTTTATAATATCTATTTATTTTAATTTATTTGTATTAATAATTTATTATTGCATGAGCAAAATGGTTGTGGGTATTGAGTTGTTGTCTGCATGGCAGACCTTTCTTCAGGGCCAAAGGTGCTGCCCCTACTGGAGGTGGATGATCAGCTCAGCTTCTTCAGCAGTAATGCTGCTGCACAGTACTTGTTTCCTGTTTTGGATTTATCTGAAAATGGACAGTGGTATGTTATTTTAATTTTGTAAATATTAAATAGTTTTATTTTATTAACCTCAAGACATTTATTCATAAAACAAATACCATTGCTAGTCTCATAATATAATTTTACTAAATTTATATAAAGATTTAAGTTAAGATACCTAAACTATTTAAAAGCTTAAAAGCACAAAATTGTTTGCATATACAGTACAGGCAAACTGTGTGACTTTCCTTATATATATTATATTACATTTATACTATTTTTTATTTTTAAACAAAAGCCAACAAATGCAAGAGTGGGAGGCGACTCGTCTCCTGCCAGTAGTGACATCAGTATTAACAAGTAAAAACGTACCGTCCGATCTGAAGCAGGCGTTGAACTCGGCACTTCTCTTAATTGACGGAGTTCTAGCAAAGCATAAATATGTCCTTGGGGTGAGTATTGTGTAGAATCTTATATATTACATATTTTTATATCTATTTTCAACACAGAAATGAAATTAGAATCTTTTATTTCAAATTTATTTGTAAGTACGTAAGTGTAATGTGTTCGTAATGTAAATTGTACGCGCATGAGTGTGATCGAGTATATGCACAAGTATGTGTGAGTGAGTGCAAATGTACGCGTATTAGCGTGATTGATGGCAAGAGTACGCGCATTAGATTGAGTGAGTGCATGTGTACGCACTTAAGCACGGATATGAGTATAAATGAGTGCAATTATATGTACATGAGTGTAGGTGTGAATTCATTAGTAGGTGCAGTATGCATATGTGTGAGTGCAAGAAAATTTATAACGAAATTCTATTCCAGGACAAGATATCAGCGGCCGATATATCTATATGGAGTACTTTATATCCACTGAACTACAATAACGATCTCAAGACAGAGTATTCATCGCAGTATAACAATATATCGAGATGGGCGGACGAAATAAATGCAGCGAAAGCGGTGCAGGTGAGTTTTAGTGACTCTTATACGCTTATTACAACTTATTTTTGTTAGCATCTCTGTAGAGATAATTTTAAAATTTCTGCTACTCAACATTATTCTACGAACAATCGTTTGGCGAGAGAGAATGCTTTTTATTAAATATTTTAGAGGCGCGGCTTCGAATCCCGCTGCATTAAAATTGTTATACGTTTTGTAAATATGTTTTTCAATTTCCTTAGTGTGTGATTTTAACACTTCAAACATGTAAAAAAAAAGAGACACTCAAGACACCGTTCTCCACTCCGCCCGTACCTGAGACATTGTGTTGTTTGGCGGAACTTAATTTAATATAATTTCCCCGATTGGGAATCGATCCACAACCAACCGCGTTTACAGTAAGACGCTGGTCCACTGTACCACGAAGGCTTCGGAAAATAGTATTTTTTTTTGTCTTTAATTACAACATTTTGAAATGAAACTATTTTTAACCGGATTAATTGCACATATTATTGATATCCGAAAACACAGTTTAGAAACCCGACGTTTCGAACACTTTATTCTGGTTTAATCCGGTTAGAAATAATTTTATTTCAAAATGTAGTAATCGCGAAAATCAAAGATCTTATTAAATTACAACAATTTACACAATTTTTTCAGGAAGCCATTAAACAGTGGGGAGGTTCCTCCAAAGGACCCTTTGCTCCAATTTCTGCTTTGGGCATACCTCAATTGAGCAATTTAGTTTCTCCAGTAGGGTGAGTTTTTTTTAAAGATTATAATAATAGATGAGCTAAGAATATTTTCAAAACAACTTTTAAAACAATATTATTTTTCTTGCATAAATATTGTTTTTAATTTTTTTTTGGTATTTCTTTTTGAATGTTATTAAATACAAAAAACACTTGTTTTATAATGTTTATTTTTGAGGTAAACTCTATTTTAAATTTTAAGCCACTATTTAAGCGAAGAGCCCAACATCGAGCTCAGTGGCGTATCATGAAAGAGGCCTTATGTCCTGCAGTGGATGCAGAAGGGCTGATGATGATTATGACAAATGTTTTTAAATAATTTCTGGTTACGCACACGCACACAAACTCAGTAAAACATATTACTATATTATCTGTAACGGTACGGAAACGTTATATGCATTTGGAGTGAGAGGTGGCTTGTATGTTGCTATTTATCTCCAAAACGAATACTTCGATTTTGATGTGGTTTCCAGTCATAGGTTCAGGTTTAATTTCAAGATAGCATGTTCTTAGATATAAGCTATGGTAACAATTCACCAAGGGGCGCTGCACTACCTACCATTACTTTTTATATTTTAACCCTAATGTTGCCATGAAAGGACTATCAAAACTGTTCTTGTATTTTAACATCCTCGTTTTTGTTGCTAAAGTAATAGATAGTGTGGATCAGACTTTGGTGGATAGCTCCCTGTTTTAGCAACGCGAGAGCGACCCACGAGAACGTTTACTGCATTTTTAAGTATTGATGGCAGCCTCTCGGATTCAATAGATTCGTCCCCGTCGTTTAGTTACATAAATTCTTTTAATCGCAGAGTTTTCAATTGTTTCATCCTTTCTTCAATTACATTAAATGAAAAGCTTCTGGTAACACACACACGCACACAAACTAAGAAAAATTCATACAGAAACATAATTACTGAAACGTTTATTTCCTTTTTTTTATTATTTTAATTATTTGTTACTTATAATTTTTATAATAGCAAATTTATGAGAAAATTAGTTAAGTATCTGTCACTGTCAATGCTTTTGGCACTATGGTTTTATTTCGAGTAGGGACGGTAAATATAACAAATATATCGATATACGTTTCCACTATATCGATATATGTCCAGTAAAAAATCATCACCGTCTTATATTTTAAAATTCATCCAATTTTATATTCAAAAATAAATGTTATAGGTTAATATATCAACGATAAATATCGTATTATTTTCCTAAAAAGAATATCGATGTTTTGCTATATAATATTTGGCCGTCCCTTATTTCAAATACCAATGTGCTACTTTAAGTAAGTGGGCGATGCATTTAAATACAATTAATACTTTCTTCGATTTTTTTATTGAAGATCTCCAGACGAATCTCCGGAAGTGATAGTAACGGCGGAGGAAATAGACTTGGCAAAAGACAATTGGGAGAATGGTGTCAAAAACTTACAAGAGCCACTTGAACAGGAAAAAGTTATGTAAGTTTTTAGTTTTACATAGGATTATATAAAACTCTTGCGTGCCTGACTGACTGATTGACAAATCTACTGGGCGTAGAAAATGGAGATTTGTCATGCAGTTTCCTTGGGAAATATGGGGGAGGGGGGCAACTAAGAGAGGAGTTGCATAGGAGGATACAGCAAGGTTGGCATAGACAACCTAGTGTCAAGACACTCTGTTCTCCATTTACAGAAAAAAAAACAGTTGCGTCCTTAGGCGTATAACTACTTTGTAATTTTTGTTAATATACAAAAATCTTCATCATCATCGTCTTCGTCACTTTGTAAACAAACACATGGTAGTGTGTGTAATATTTAATATTTTGTTCGGTTGGTGTATTTATAATTCATTATTATATAAAAAATTTTGACCTTCGCACTTTTTGTCCATATAAATTTTGACAAGGTCAAATTCGATAGTCGTCCGCCCGCATTGTTTTCGTACAAAAGACTCCCAAATATTTTCCTTTACATATTAGTATAATAATGATTACCAAAAACATGACTAAAAAATATATTATACTAACATATTTAGAATATGATAAAAGCGACGACGACGACGACGACGAATGACGAGTAACCTTTTTTAGCAAAAGGGCAGAATTTTTTGGGCAGGTTAAAATCACTTCTCAATTAATAGAAATTTAAAATTTTATTTATATAATAATTATTAGATTACAATAACGAAATGTGAAAATATACTAATAAAAATTAACAACAAAAAATACATTTCATTAATTATATAAAATATATTTTAAAGTGTTATTTACGCACTCAGGAAATTGAAAAACATTTTTAGAGAAAGTATAAAATTTTGAACGCAGAGCGCTTTGACGGTTTCAGAGAGGAGCGGATTTGAACACCGCTGCGTTCAAATTATATACGCCTTCTAAAAATGTTTCTTAAGAATAAAAGCCATTAATTTTTTTCGCATTTATTCGGTAGAACCTTATATGTCATTTACGCTAGGAAAGAAATTATCAAAGGGAACATGGGTTGCTCACAGCCGCTCTAGTTAATGAAGCTATACGTTCTGATCGAGCTACGAACATTTTAAAGTGTTATTTACACACTTAGGATATTTAGAACGAACATATATTTAATCGGTTTTTTATTTTATTTGTCTCGTTTGTTTGAAATTTGCAATTTCAATGTATTTTAATGTTTATATAAATATTTTTTCAGCTTACCAATAAAAGGCAAAAAGAATATATTGATAACGTCCGCATTACCGTATGTCAATAATGTACCGCATTTGGGTAATATCATTGGATGCGTTCTGTCCGCCGATATATTTGCAAGGTGAGGCATTTTTTTTTTATTTTTTTCTATTTTTGCTCTCGCTCCGCCCGATTTGCGTGTTGGGTGACGGCTCTCAACGCCGCGCTGTGCCTTACCAGAGCGGGTAAATGATAAGTAATATAAATGTCATAATTTTCCTAAAGGATAGAATTAATTTTTAAAATATTTTTATACATCGTTATATGCATGGGATGCGCCTGGCTTATAGCGGTGGTCGGAGGTCGTTCAAAAGATTTTTTGCAAGAGTAACTTACATATATATGTACTACTAGCGAACCCTCGCATGTTCGCCTGCGTAAACTACACAACTAAACTATTTCATTTTTACGCCCGCCCGCGTTCTCGCTTTATTTATAATATAATAATTGAGCTTTAATTTTTGTACACACCACATGCAAATACAGATAAAATAAAAACATTATAATATAGTTTGGTTGTTTTTGACGTGTATCCCCTCTTGCGTAAAAGCCTCCTCCAACTTGGTTTTTGGCAACTTTCATCCAGTTATCTCCAGCTATGTTCTTGATGTCATCCACCCATCTTTTCCTTGGTCTACCTACCGCTTCTCTTGATCCGATTTGCTTGCAAATTGCACGTGTCCGGACCATATAATATTTTCATAGAACAGACTTGACACGATGACAAGAAAATAATATTAAATGTATTCCTTTTAATCTTCATTTTAAACTTATTTGTTGATTACAGACACTTTCTTTAATTTAATACATATTGTATTATTTTTGTGTGTTTTAAGGTATTGTCGAATATGTGACTACAACACTCTGTATATATGTGGAACAGATGAATATGGAACTGCGACTGAAACTAAAGTGAGCATTGAATTAATTATAATTTTAAATTGATTTGTTTTAACGTCACCATCGTCTTAGAAATGTCACTACCGATTATTTTAAAATTAACAATCTATTACTTTAAAATTTAAACAATCGATTATTTCAAAATGTTCAATCAGTAACTTAAAATTGTAACAATCAATTATTTTAAAATGTCACTCGATTATTTCAAAATATTACAATCGATTATTTGAAAAATTTAACCATCGATTATTTAAAAATATTACAATGGATTATTTAAAAATGTCACAATTGATTATAATCGATATATAAATAATTATTTATACGTACTCAGGGAAATGATAAGTAATATTCATTCCCACCCTCTGGTAACTGGTACGATAAGTTTAAGAAAGTTTCACCACTTAGTACTCAATGTCTCGATCGGATGCCAACAATGGAAACAAAAGTATTACAATATAATAAGACCTTTGGTTTTCGCGATTTTTATACATTTTGAAATGAAACTGGGTTTCAACCGGATTTATTGCGTATATTTTTGGTATTTGAAAATACATTTTAGAAACCCGACGTTTTGAACTCTTTACAGTAGTCCGTTGTTACGGGTAGACTGTATTATCGAATACCAAAAATATACGCAATTTGTCCGGTTAGAAATAGTTTTATTACAATATGTTTATAATATTGGAATATCTGTAGCAGTTTAACATTTTCTTATATACATGTGTTTTGCCCATACCTTTATTGCTAAGTAATGTTTCTTGTTAATAAATAAATATTCATGTTATAAATGTGTTTTTGCGTCTAAAACGCTTAGTTTTTCAAGTCATTCAAGGTAATAACAAAATAATAATCATAACAAAAATCCTTCTCCATAATGTTCTCAGGCGTTAGAAGAAGGTGTCACACCGAAACAGATATGCGACAAGTACTTCGAGATACATAACGCGGTTTATCGATGGTTCGACATTGGTTTCGATTACTTCGGACGCACCAGCACCAGTGAGCAGACTGAGTGAGTTATATAGTCACTTAATGGTATTTTAAGATGTTTTGTTGATATCTTAAGCGATTATGATAATGCTTTGTTTACTTATATTATAATATCACCTTCGTATGTAAATGTAATAAGTTACGAGTATAGCCAATATTTATTAGGATTATTTATTTCCAATTAAATAATATGATTTTATTTGTTATTAATTGTAATCACTTGCGTTGAAATCGAGATATTGCGTGTTGAGTGGCTGAACTCAACGCCTCGCTTTGTATTACTGGAGTGAAGAATTAAAATAACCCACATATAAACATTCTCCCGAGCGAGGGCAGTGTCTTGACACAACGTTCTCTTACTCTATTTTTAAAAATAAATTATTATTAGTATTTTTTTTAAATATAGTCAAGAAATATATATATAAATTTAAAAGAAATTCCGTACGCATTCATGTTTAAATGTTTTATATTTTCAGAATAGCACAGAGAATGTTTTTAAAGTTACGCGACAACGGTTTCGTCAGCGAGCAGTCCGTGGATCAGCTGTTTTGTGAGCGATGTGAACGGTTCCTTGCTGATAGGTGAGGTTTTTTTTAATAAATAAAAGTTGAAGAGTCAAAGGCTAGATGCCTTTATTACAGAATCCAATTCAAATCCCGCTGCGTTTAAATTTTTATACGTTTTCTCTAAATATGTATTTTTCAATTTCCTTAGTGTGGGAATAAATAACACTTTAGAAAATGTTAAAAAAATATATACTATCTGAAAGTTAAACTTACATTCGTTTTACTTGATTTTAAAAATTGTATGCTCTTGTTAATACAATAGAGTAGATAATTCTACTATTTATTTATCTATACGTATAATAAAAATGTAACTGATCGCTGTCCGTGCATGGAAGATATAATAAGAAATATATTATTAGGGGCATTTATCAATCTAATAGAACCCAAAATAATAATTTTAATTTTTGTTATCTGTTAGTCTGTGCGTCTGTGCACGCTAGTCTCAGAAATGGCTAAACTGATTTACATGCAGTTTTGACTGTTGTATTTTGCTAAACTTCCCTTAACATTTAGTTTGTATATAATTTCAATCGGTTCATAAATGAAAAAGTTACAACAATTTAAATTATAAATTTAAGTAAAGTTTCTGGTTTAAGTGGGAACGCCGAGCGGGTAAAAAACTACATAGTAAATTTTTTTAGAGCGTTAACGCAGGCGAAGCCGCGAGTGGGTCGCTACTTTCTAATTGAAATAGACAATAAAATCTACACTGGATATATGCTATCTTGGCCTAGTTATTGTGTGTAAAAGTTCAGAGTTCAAATCTCAGACAGGGGAATTTTAAAACTTTGTAGGCAACATGCCATGTAAGGCATTTTCTTATATCCCGCTAGAAAATAGTATGTCTGTACTGAAAATAGACTAATGGAAGTTTCTAGAAGATTTAAAAAAAAAACTTTATACATGCTCGCTGTATTATTTTTTAGATATTACGTACTCAACTCAGCACTCTGACTTACCAAAGCCAAATATATATATATATATATATATATATATATATATATATATATATATAATCAAATAATTATTTAGGGAATCCCCGTAGGTATCGAAGCCACAACCATAACGGTACATTGAAACAAACCTACTGTGTCACGGTGATCTAATTTAACTTCTAGTACACGAGGCAAAGCGCGTTATTGAGTTCTCATATAGGATTGTCATAGAGAACCTAGTTTCTCTCTGACAACCCTGCTAAGAGGGGAAATGCGTGAAGCTCAACAAAATATAAAAACGACTGAATCCCCCCCTTCCAGATTCGTAGAAGGCACATGCCCGCACCCCGGCTGCGCCTACGACAGCGCCCGCGGGGATCAGTGCGACAAGTGTGGGAAATTGGTTAATGCCATAGAACTGATTGGGCCTAAATGCAAAGTGTGTGCGTTCACGCCCACTGTTAAACCGAGCGTTCAACTGTTTATTGAATTGGGTCAGGTGAGTCCGTATGGAAATGTGATTATTATATTTTTTAACATTTTAAAGTGTTAATCACACACTTGGGAAATTATGAATAAACATACTTAGAAAACGTATAACATTTTTAATGCAGCGATATTCGAAGCCGCGCCCCTTGGTAACCGTAGAACGCACTTAGCAGTCAGAGCGCTTGGACAGTTTCCAAGAGGCGCGGTTTCGAATACTGTTGCGTTCAAATTTTTATACGTTTTTTAAATTTGTTTGCCAACTTTCTAAGTGTGCCTAAACAAATGTTACAAATGATATACATATAGTCATTTTTTTACTTATTATTTTGACTAGACATACAAGTGTAAGTATAAATATAAGTGTAAGTATATAAGATAGTAAGTATAGATATACAAGTGTAAGCAAAAAATTCGGTTGGAATAAGATTATAAGATTTTCGACATGTCCCGACAAGGTAAATTATCCGTGGATGGGTTCTGGTCACAATACAATTTGACATCCTTGCCCTATAAAAACAATCCTTGAATGTGTCGTAGCTGGAGCCGTCGTTGCGCGCGTGGGCGCGCGGGGCAGAGGCCGGGTGGTCGGCCCCCGCGCGCGCAGTGTCGCGCGCCTGGCTGCGGGAGGCGCTGCGCGCGCGCGCCGTCACGCGCGACCTGCGCTGGGGCGTGCCCGTGCCCTTGGACGAGTACGCGCATAAGGTGACCATTCTAGCAATTCCAATATGGCGGACAACCCCCGAAATGGCGGTCGGATCATTTTAGGTTTATAGCAATGAACGCATGCTTTAAAAACGGATTTTTTCTTTATTTATAAGTTTACACTTTCTTTCTTGCCTAGTGTCATGATACTGTGTTTTTCGCTTTTAATATAAAATCGAAAAGTTGTGTGCTGATTGGCGAAACTTGACGCTGCGGCTCGTTTAACCAGAGCGAAAAAATTAAATTAATGTAAATATAATCATGCCCCCGATTGGGAATAGAAGCGATAACTATCGTATTTTGTATTCGCCACATGTTGGCCAACATTCCTAATATCCTACTAAGAAAAAAATTGTATACTCATCTAGTGTGACTAATATGGCTATTCCTGTCAAATCAAAAAAAATGCTATAAACTGAAACTTATTTTATTTTGATGTAAAATTGTCTTCTAATATGATGAGTACATAGACTTTCCGCCTATAACTGTTTTACCACAGAGTGGAGAAATGAAAATAGCTTTAATATTTAATTGGTAAACAAATAAACAAATAATATATGATAATAAGAAAAGGCGGAGGTCCGGTAGACTCATACATTAGCCCAGTACTCAGTCCATCCAAATTCCATTCCATTGCCCCAGCTTAGTGTTCCTACGCATTAGCCGGTGACCATCTCTGGGCAATTACCTGTGGTTACTCAAGAGATCCCGGATGATGCGTCACAGTAAAATATATATACTCTAAAGGACCGGGTTTGAACTCGAGAACTATTTCGACAGATACATAATAATACTTATTATTATTAATATAGGTATTTTACGTTTGGTTCGACGCGCCCATCGGCTACATGAGTATCACACAAGCCGCCACAAACGACTACGAGAGGTGGTGGAAAAAGGATAAGGAGTATGACGTGAGTATTTTGAAATGCAGTTTGTAAGTGTATGTATATATATAGATATCATATCAAGTATCTCTATATAAAATTTAATTGCAATCGGTTTAGCGGTTTGGCCGTGATGACGTCACGGAAAGACAGAGTTACTTTCGCATTTATAATATTAGTATGGATAGATATATTTGCACCGATACCTTTGTAAAACTTAGGTTTTACCTATAAGAGACAAGGTAAATGTCGATTAGATAAATTTGGTAAATATTAAGTTTTACTTAAAAAATATCTAAGGATATTTAAAACAAATAATCCCTCAACGCATACACTCTCGCTCACACTTATAGTAAACTGGCACCAAAAGTTTCCTTAAGTGAAAAAATATTTGACTTGTTGGAACAACGACAGTGCTCACAAAATTGACGTACACTGTCTCCGACAAACTTTTGGGTTCTAAACTATTTTATTATTTAAGGCTTTAAATAAATATTATTCAGTAAGGCAAATATTTTTCATACAAGAGTAATTATTTTAGTTTTCTCGCGAGTTATAATAGTATTTTGTTAGTATGATCCAGCACTAAAGGACACATTACCAAATTATGTTTTACAAAATTATTGTGTAATAGTAAGAAAATATTTATTTTTTAAGCAAGCCATTTGATGGAGAAATGAGGCAAATCCATTTAAATGATGTCACGTGTACTTCAAATGAACTTAACTACTATTGTGTATTTTATTAATTTCCAAATAGAATTTTTAACCTTGGTGGTTTTGGGCCTTACTCGTTGGCTTAATTTCTGTGGTAAAAAGATTTTGTATTTATTTTTATTTGCAGGTAAAGCTATACCAGTTCATGGCTAAGGACAACGTTCCGTTCCACGTGGTGATGTTCCCGGCGACCGTCATCGGAGTGAACGAGGGACATGTGCTCGTCGACCACGTGTACGCTACAGGTAGCACATTGAATAGGTGATCCCGGATAGCCGGATTTAATTGGATCAAACCCGGGGTTTTTTGAAATTGAAAAGCATATTTAGAAAACCATCCTAAGTGTCTGAATAACACTTTAACAAAATATTAAAATTATTTAATAAATAACATTCTCTCCCGCCAAACGATTGCCAAACCGCTGAACCGACTGTGATGAAACTTTATATAGAGATGCTCGATGGTCTTGTGACGGACATAGGCAACTTTTGTTCTCCGATATAACGGACTTGCACTGTTGTACAATAATGACGCCGAAAATACAAAACAAACAGTTTATATATGATTCTTGTTTTTTTAACTAGATTGTTCTACTCAAAATTATTATGAAAATATATTTCTTCCGCAGAATACCTAAACTACGAAGAAGGTAAATTCTCCAAATCCCGAGGTGTGGGCGTTTTCGGCACAGATGCCCAAGAAACTGGTATACCATCGGATGTATGGAGGTTCTACCTGGCCAGCATCAGACCTGAATCCTCCGATTCCAGCTTCAGCTGGTCTGAACTTGGGACTAGGTTAGTTATTTCTTACTTTTGCAGAACCTAGTGTTACGACGCTACGACACTTTCATTAGTTTTCAGATTTCTTGTCAGATTTGATGTCTTATTTTGACTTTTGATTTGAAAAAATAGTGAGATTTGATTTCGCCACCATAGTCCTAAATTTGTTACTATTTCTTTAAAGTATTTTTATTAATATATTGATTGTATATTAAAATTTTACAGATATTTATTTTGTAAACATATATATTTTCTAGTGTTCGTCTTTTTTGGCACATATTTGAAACATTACGTGTTGTGTTGCTGAACTCAACGCCGCACTTTGTTTTGTCACCAAACCTAATTTTTTTTAATATAATCGTTCCTCCGAGTGGGGTCAGTGACAGTCAGCCCAGTCACAATGCGCCACGATAGTCTGTAATTTTTTTGTTGAGATTTGTGATTGATATTACTGTAAACTCCCGCGTTATAAAAAGAACCAACCAATAGTAAAAAGTTTACTGTACTTATAAATTAATCTTAAAAAAATATATATTAATAATATTAAAAATAATGTGTTTTTAAAAAAACTATAGTATAAGAAATTTTAAGTTAACATATTTCGTCTCATCCATAAACCCTGAATATATTGAGTATACACATTTTTCTTCTTTTACAGAAATAATTCAGAATTGCTTAATAATTTGGGCAACTTCTGTCACCGGTCGTTGAGTTTTTGCGCGAACACGTTCAAGGGCGTAGTTCCTGACGTCAATATGACGAAAGAAGACTACGAGCTAGTGGCGCTCGTCAATAGGGAGGTCGTGGGTAAGTTGCTGATAAGATATTTGGAAGTTATTTTATAAAGTTAAAACCGTCGTGGTTCAGTGAATGTCTGACTGGAAATGCAATGGTTGTGGGTTTGTTGTATTTTTGTTTCTTCCGATTTTGTTCCGATATTAGTATAGATGTTCCACTCGTGGACTAGTCAAAATAAAATTAATGAAAGTTTTAAGTTAATCTTTTCACTGCTCAGTTGCGACTTGTTCGCGGATCTGTTGTAAAGAATTTCCACGGAAATACTCTAAATCGTGATCGGCTTAGCCGGTTAATCGGATAATCGGATAGTCGGCCAAAGTTATAATAGGCACATCTCTAATAAATTATAAATATAATTTATTATTCTAATCAATTTAGACTGAAACGTAATTCCCCTTTTCTTTTTTTTTACTATAATTTCTCTCTTTACCAGTGATTGTCTGTAAGAGATTGCTTTAGCCTTCAAGCAATAAAACTGCTACTTAAGGTAACATTGAGTGCCGGAAGTCAACGCTGCGCTGTATCTTACCAGAGTCGAAAATGAAAATAATTTTAAATAGTCTTATTCCCCCGAGTGGCAATCGAATTCACAAGTATCACGTTTACAGTCAGACGCTGTCACTCTGCGCCACGATGACCTTAAATGAATAGATGAATATTTATTCATTTTTTATTTTGTTCACACACTTTTTATATTGAAAACGTACAAACGACGTATTTAAATGATTAGTACGTATAGCATAGCTGTCAGCGATATTGGATGAGGCCCGGGTTCACATGAGGCCCGGGTTCAAATCCCGAGTAGAGTTTTTGTAAATTTTATTTAGTTTACCAAAAATGTTTTTCTATTTTCATTTTGTTTCCAGCATACGTTCAACAAATGGAGAAGGGCAGGTTGCGGGAGGCGCTCCGCAACGTGCTCAGCGTGTCACGCCTCGGCAACCAGCACATGCAGGCGCAGCAGCCCTGGGTGCTGCTCAAGGGGGCGGAGCCCGACAGGTGAGTGACAGGGGCGCGGGTTGATATCAGCGAGTGGGGCGCTCACAAGATGGATTTGTTACTGGGTGTACAAATGAAAAGTGTTTATTATTAAACAGATATCTGCCATCGAAAGTTCCGTCAAAATCGGTCCAGCCGTTCCAGAGGTTCCAAACAAAAATTGTAAAAAAAAATGTTTTTGTTTGTATATGTACGGTGTATACATACATACATGTGCATTAAGTAAAAAGTTGTTATTTGAATATTACAAACAGGCACTCCAATGTTATTTATTTGTATACATAGATACGAGTGGAGCTGAAAAAGTCGTGTTTTTTGTTAATTTTCTTCTAGAATAAAAGGTGCAACAGCCATAGGACTCTGCTGCCAGATCGTGGCGCTCCTCTGCGCGCTGCTGGCGCCCTACGTGCCTCACGCGGTGAGGCGGCTGCAGGCGCAACTGAACCTGCTACCTGTGCAGTTGAGGATAAACCCTGAGTAAGTTGCTAGTGTTTAAACGTCCTCTATTTTTGGGATTTTCGAAAAAGGCTTTATATATGTAATCACTTTTTTAATTTCTAAAAAGATTTTTATTAAGTGAATCGTGAACGCGATGCTTGTAGGATCGATATAATACTCGGGAAATTAATATAATTTTATTATTTTTATTTCCCGGCTCTAGTAACATAAAGCGCGGCGTTTATGTCCGTCGCTGTTGAGTGACACATTATGTCAACTATAATATTTATACTTTTTACCAATATACAAATTAATGTTCTAACAATTTCTATTATACGTGTGTAATTCAATATCTAGACGAATTCAAATACCGTTGCGTTTGAATATTTATACGTTTTCTAAATAATATACTGTATATATAGACACTGCACTGTACTGACAGAGAGACAACGCCTAAACCTAAAGTTGTCTTCCACCTCGTCATTGGAGAAGGACAATAGGGGTCGAGAAGAGAGAGAAGCGGACTATAACTAGTATATATTGTAAGGAATCAGAAAAGAAACTGCTCAATAAAACAAATCTACTCACACAATTCGTTTTATGATTACACAATTTTAACAATAATACTTTTATTAACGAGACCGAATAACAACACTGATTAAACTAAACTAATTAATTACAGTACGCGAAATTACACGCTAAATCGTATGATTATGCCACGCCTAACACATAATTATATCGCCCGTTCGTCAGTCGAAGTAACAAGATGTGACTATTCCGAAGAACGAGACCCTGAGGCACGCCATGTCTCCTACTTGTAGCGAATTATGGTACATTTAGAAGGCAGATGTTTGCTGGAGCGAAGCGTTGCTTTCAATATATGTATATATATATATATAATTCCAGAAACCCGTCGCTGATACAGTACCTACCGTCCGGTCACGTGATCGGCAAACCGGAACCGCTCTTTGCCAAACTAGAACCGGAAATGCTAGAACAACTTCGTGCCAAATACGCCGGAAGTCAAAAGGAGAGGGAAATTAGGGTGAGTCAATACAATATCTATACTGATTACTTGATATTTGACATTAGACTTGTGTCTCTTTCTATTTTTTTAGGTAAGGAAAGGATGGTCGTCGTGTCGCAGTAGGGCAGCGTCTGACTCTGTATTTGCGATTATTGTGATCTCGAGCGGGTATCGCTCCAACGTTTTACCAACTATTTACATTACATTACTCACTTAAATCACAAACGTTGCTTAAATTTATAAATTAAATGGTTGTAATTCAACCAAAAAATTAAACATAATTATTGTGGGTTAATATCTATAATATTAATATTGTTTTTTGTATGTACAGACAGCGTATCAGTCACATTTACATTATGTTTAGATAAACAGATTGTATGAAAGCGTGCTCCAATTTGCAGGGACGCGTGTAAAGGAGCGTATTATGCGAGATATAGTATTGCGAGAGATCGTATTAACGGGGGTTTGCTGTATATTTAAAAATTACATTCTCTCTTGCCAAATGATTTTTCCTAGAAATAATCTTTGGGTAGCGGAAATTTGTAAAAATCTCTCTACAGAGATGCTAACAACAACAATAAGTTGGCGTTAAGCCAAGAGCGCTTGGACGGTTCCCAAGAGGCGCGGGTTCTAAGCTCGCTACATTCTAAATATTTATGTTATTTTAAACGTTAAAAAAAAAATTGTTTGAAGTTGCATTATCAATTAATTTACAGGCAAATAGCGATGGGAAAGCGCCGGTCAGTGTATCTGAAATAGAATCAGCAATTGCGGCTCAGGTAATATAGTATTAATGTAGTAATTTTTTTTTATTAAATACTATCTTGTCGCAGTGGCAGCCGTCTATATTGTAAACGCGACTGATTGTGGGTTCCGATACACACTCGGGCAAATTTAAATTATTTTCATATCCCGCTCATATAAAACAAAGCGCGGCGTTTAGTTCCGCCATTCAACACGCAATGTCTTGAGTTCAGGCAGAAAGTGGAGAACGGAGTGTCTTGACACTAGGTTCTGTCTGACTACAGATATACAGCTCAGATAAAAACAAATGAAAAAATTATAATATGTTGTTATTCATACAAGGGTGATAAACTACGACAACTCAAGGCGTCGACTAAAGACAAAACAAAATGGCAACCGGAAGTGGAGAAGTTACTCGCTTTAAAGAAACAGCTAACGGAAGTACAGAAGAAGAGTGACGTTACCGGAAGTAGCGACGTTGAAGCCTTGGAGAAGGCTGTCGCGGATCAAGTAAGGATAGGATGTATACGGTGAATACACAAAAATATGTTTAAATGTGTATTTAAAACATATGTTTTGTGTAATCCTAATCATTTATTAACTTTAATTTAAAAGATATAAATAAATTGACTATTAACAAGTTCCCTCAGGCATTATTTTCAAAGAACTTTCAGCTGATTCGTTCGAGATCTAAAAGATCTCCAAACTGAACTATCCCGTGGTGCGTACGTGTATAACCTTATCAGCCTCATAAAACAACAGTTTTAAAAATAGCTTATATCTTCCTCGAAACCAATTATATATTTACCTAATCCATCTCCTGCTCCCCTTTTTTACGCCGTTCAATCCATTTTTTAATAGAAAGCAAGCTTATACGCAAAGAACTTCATAAGTTAGTTGGAAACAGTGAAAGGGGAAAGGCCTGTTAGAGATTTGATATTTCTCCAAACGCACAGAATGTTTTAATTACAGCTTCCAAACTTTTCTTATATAGTCTCGAACCCGCTGCGTCTTGTTTTACCAGAATGGAGAAATTAGAGCAATTTAAATATAAACATTACTCTGAGTGGGAATCGAACCCGCGACTAATCATGTTCACAAAGGAGTTTAATATTACAATGATTGAAAAACCTATATTTAGAAAACGTATAAAAATTTGAAAGCAGCGGGATTTGAACCCGCGCCTCTTGAAAACTGTTCAAGTCCCGCTGAAAATTTTTATACGTTTTCTAGTAGTCTGAGAATCAAGTGTCTAGACACTTCGTTCTCCATTTTCCACCTGGAATCGTGATGTTCTTGAGTGGTGGAACTTAATTTCGCGCTTTGTCTTAGGTACCAGGTCCACAAGTGGGAATAATCCCACAACCAATTGCGCAGTAGGACAACCGTGAACGCGACAGGTTGTGGGTTCGATTCTCGAGACTCGGGGGAGTGATTATATTTTAAAATATATTGTAGTTTCTCCGCTCTGGTAATTACGATAAAGTGTTGAGTGGTGCTGAGTACCGCCACTCAACACGCAATTTCTAGATTTCGGGCGGACTCTGTTATAATACTTCGTTTTCATAAACAGGGCGTTAAATTGCGACAATTGAAAGCATCTACAAAGGACAAAGCGGTCATTCAACCGGAAGTCGACAAACTGCTGTCGTTAAAGAAACAGCTGGCAAGTGCGCAGGCGACGAGAGCCGCCGCCGCTGCCACCAGTGGGTCCACTGGTGACAGTGTTGCCAGTTTAGAAAAAGCTATTGCGGAACAGGTTAGTATTGATTGTTTTTTCTATATATATTTCCTTCGAATGAAGATCCATCGAGTATTAATATATTTTTTAATGTATCTTTCATGTACGGCATCGACTTCTTTAACTAATAAAATTAAAAAAAATAGCAAGCTTTGAAACCGCACCTCTTGAACTGTACGCATTCAAATTTATATACATATGAATGATATTTGAAAAAAAAAAATATGATTATTTATAATCATAATATAAAAGAAAATGTACAGGATTTAAAAGTGTTTAAAAATATATATATATATATATATTCAAATCGCAGGGTGATAAAGTAAGGAAGTTGAAAGCTTCGACGGAGGGCAAGACAGTATGGCAGCCGGAAGTGAACCTGCTACTAGATCTCAAGAAACAGCTCGCCGCGATGCACGCGAGCAAATAATGCGTATTTTTATTTATTACTTAGCAATAAATATTATAATTATATGTGAATTTGTGCTTTTTATTTTTGATTATTAAGTAGAACTACTGACGCACGCACAAAGTAAAGTACGCGTTCCTTTAGCAACGTGTCACTCTAATTTTCGCCTTCAAAAGGTAAATAGATCATTTATGTCAGAAGGTATCAGTGAAGTGTTCATATAACACGATTCCCATAATACATAAATCATTTATTAAAAAAATATATACTTTGAAACGTATAAAATAATGTTTTTTAATTTCCTAAGTGTGTGAATAACACTTCAAAAAAAAATATAAAATCAATTATTATTATTAATAAAATTATTTACTAATCAAACAAAGTCACTACAAAATATATTTTAATTGATACAAGACGATTTCAACGTAATTTGTAACTTAGTCAGTGTTTTTTACAATCAGACCGTCTTACGACCTTATTCTTTTTAAAATTGGAATTTGTTTCATTCATAGAACATTCATAGTTTGGCGTTTTATCACTAAATATCGCTATATCAATTTATAATAAACTTAATACACATGGTTTTAATATGTTTTTTGACGCCGCCTTACCCTTGCTCCAATTTGACACTTCGCCACTCCAAGATATACGTATATATAAAAAAAATACCACAAGTATTAATTAAATACCTAGAGACTTGAACAATTTCAAATTAAGATTGAAGACATTATTGAGGAAAAAATATAATTCTGTCCAAGAACACTTCACTAATGTTCGCTTTGCCTAAATTAAATTAGCTACGACAAATCACATGGCAATTTGTGTAGATGCCACTATTACGGTTGTAGATGCCGCCATAAGGACATGAGATAAAAAATCGATTCCCGGTTCTGTTTCGATTCTTAGAAATGTCGATTCGATTCAATTAATAAATCCCAAGGATCCATTCTGAGCAAAAACACAGTATAAAAGAAAATGTAGTTTAGAATGTTTTTTGGAGACAATTTTCGGACAATAGCCTATTTGTGGAATAGATGTCTAAAAAAAATTAAAACTAAAATATTTACATGGTTGAGTGGGTTTACTAAACACTGTGTTGTATGAAAAGAAGTTTTATACCTTTGATCGTAAAGAATCGATTCTTGGTGGTTTCTGATATAAAAAAAGTCTAGCGAATTAAAAATTAATAAAAAGGATATTAAATTCAGTTCAATAAAACAAATATAAGTACCGCATATATTTATTATGCTTGAAAAAAATTCTTTCAATTGTATATGTTTGTTTAGTGTTTACATTTTTTATATTGTCGCTCATTTTATCACACAATAAAAAAAAAAAGACAAATATATACACACATTTTCATTCACACTGTCATCCGTATCAGGCGTGAATAGGTTAATACAATAAAAATATTATCTATTAAAATTGGTTATTATAAGAAATTTTGAGTCGTCAGTCATAGAATGTGAGTTTTGTCATTTTACTAAATGCATTGCATAGTACTAGCAACCCGCTCGCGACTTCGCCTGCGTAATCTACGTAACTATGTATTTCGTATTTTCGCCCCCCCCGCGTTCTCACTTTAATCACAAACTGCTTAAATTTATAATTAAAATAGTTGTAACTTTTTTATTTATGAACCGATTGAAATGAAATAAACATTTAACGTTAAAGAAAGATTACCGTGTTTTTGGGTAATGTTGGTAGTCTTTGGTAGTCAAAACAGCATTTTAATTAAGCCGTTTCTAAATTTAGCGTGCACAAACGCACAGACAAACAGAAATGAAAATTAAAAATCGTTATTTTCGATAATATTACATAGTATTAATACTATTTATATATATATATTTATTCCCCTAATAATATATTTTCCTTATTATCGTAATCTTAAAAGAATTAATTTATTTGCCGCTATTTGTATATCACCTGTTAGTAACAAAGTCAATACTTTAGTTTTAATATTAGAAGAATTTATTTGTTTATTTTAATAAATTTAATTTTGTATAAATTTGTGTTCTTTTTAAAATGTTGTTTTTTTATTTAAAATTATTTTTTATTTCAAGTCGATGTGTTTTAGCGAAAATAATAAATAATATTATGAAAACTACTTTAAACTACAGTTAAATATGAAAATTCTAACCTTGATCGCTTATAACTACCTTACAAGGAATAAATCAATATCAAGTATAAGGTTAGGTTAAGCTTTTTATTTGACTGCTTTTCTGGAGTTTGAAAGTGTTTTCAGCGTAAACATTGTAATTATAAAAAAATTGTAGCGTATTACGCACATATTCTGAATCTTCATTAAATATATTAAATTCCACCTTATTTTACGACATGACTAAACGTCGATGACGAGATTGTTAAACGTTCACGACTTCACTGCGATTGAACTGCGACCATTTCATGAAATTGTCAATGATTTCATGAAACCGTCAATTGTACGACAAGGCCACCACATTTACACGGTACATACACACAAATAACCTTTTTTACCATTTTTGTCTGAATGTGTTTCGGCTCATCTCTGAAACGGCTTGACCAATTTTGACGGGACTTTCACTGGCAGACAGATAGGCTTTATTTTAGATAGATACGTTACTTATTATTATATTCGTTTCTTTGATATTTCAATATAAAATTACGTGGCAGCTCCCAAAGTAGCTCCAATATCTTAACAAAAATCTATTTTAAGTGAACGGGCTATTATATTCGCTGCACAATTAAAACACCTAAACATACTGAAATTTAATACTACACATACAGGGATGCACGAAGTCTTTTTATATTTCGAACAATATTTATAAAGATAATGGTTATATTGTATGAAAAAAATCTTTGCAGGTCTGAGGCATTCACTTTAGTGAACCGTTTGTAAATTGTTTGATGTTCAAACAATGAAGCATGTATCTTCTTATTTCGAATTAAATTATTTAAATGTTTTAAAAATTACATAATTTAAATGTGATTTTAATTATTTTAACACTACAGCAGTGTTAAAACTAGAGCGGTTACTTTCATTGGAGTCCTGACAAATGTTTCTTGAAATGTTTAGCAATTTCATCTCTTTTATACAATAAACTATTTGCTTTTTTATTATTCGTTCGTTTTGAAATGACAACTTTTTTTGTATATAATAACTAAATAAAAACAGTTAAACTTATACTTAACATAAAACTTGTACAATAAGAGATTATTTTACATCATTTACTTAATTATTAATAGTATGAAATCAATTTCAAAATGTAATGTCTATGCTAAAGTTTTTCTTTTCACAGCGAGTTTAAAATAAAAAAGAAAAAAAAACTTTTCACTTTTCAAACACCTATACATATTAAAATTTTCTTCACAATTAAATCACTAGAAAAGCTAATACTCAAATTCAATACTTTAAGTTAGTCAATATATGCTCTATCGCAACATTGGTTACGGGTTCGATCCAAAATTCAGTACATTTTTACAATCTAAACTAAAATAAATAAAATTGGACTATATGTAATATTAAAATAACTGCTGAGGCGATTTTGACGGGACTTTCACTGTCAGATACTTTTATTTTAGGAATTATTCATAAAACATCATATAACCATAGCTTCTTTCCCATGAATTCTCAAATGGACCTTCAAAGCGGACGCCTTCCTAAAACCTTGGCCACAACAGGCGCACGTATAAGGCCTCTCACCAGTATGACATCTTATATGGGAAACCAAATCAGTTCTTTGGATAAAAGCTTTCTCACAGTGGGAACACTGGTAAGGCTTTTCCCCTGTGTGGGTCCGTCTATGATTTTTTAAAGTGCCCAAAGCCGCAAACCTCATGTGGCAAAGGTCACAAGCATACGGCCTCTCCCCACTGTGAATTCGTCGGTGTTTCGTCAAAGAGCTGGATGTAGTGAAGCTGTTGCCACATTCGTCGCACACGAACGGATGCGCCCCGCTGTGCTTTCTATTATGCGCGTCTAACTCACCTTTCGATACAAATCTGTCGAATTTATAATAATTAGTTTTAATCAAAAATTTTTATTAGAAAACCTATAAAAGTTATCAACGCAGCTGGATTCGAACCTCCGTCTCTTTACTTTACAATACAGATATAAATAAGAAGTCATAAGCGTATAAGAATTTCTTGGACGATAAACGAGAGGCGCGGGTTCCAATCACGGAGATTTCGGAGAATTAGGAGAAAACGGAGAAGCCAGAGAAGACGGAGAGTTCTTTTTAGCTTCCGCTCTCGGCTGCTGACTAACGCGACGTATTAAACATATTTAACCAGACTCTACGACCACTCTGCCCACTTATGTTAAACTTGTTAACTAAGTTAAGAGGATTCCTTTTAATATTATATTTAGCTTTATAGCCTTTTTTAAATATGTATTTTATAGGACAATATTTATTATTTTAATTATCAAAAACTTTAAGTACATTGTTATGCATTGAATAAGATATCTAACATATTTATTGAGACAAAAATTATAATATTTTGAAAATTATACTGCTCATGTTATTTTGAAATATAACTAATATTTTTTTGGAATATTATTAATTTTCTTGAATACTTATTTCATTTAAATGAATATATCTACATAAATCTATGATACATTCTCAAGTAGAAGGTATCATAGATTTTAAAAAGCACGCATATAGAAAAATCAGTCCGGCAACGCCCTTCGATTAAGTATATTATTCGATAAAATTATAAATTAATTATTTGGTTATTTTAGGGTGCCGGTAGCATTTTTCATATGGGAACTACATTGAGCTTTTAGATAAAATGTCATGTATGCTCCAGAGCTATTTACATGCAAAAAATCATTAATTTCTTTTTAGTAGTTATCAGCTTATATAGTAATTTGACTGTTTCAGATTTTTATATTTTCTATGAAAACTACACCGAATGTCAGGATAAATGCTATCCTACAGGCTATATATAGTATAGTCCGGTACATATAATGTACCGGACTATAACCTACTACCATACCAAAAATCATTAATTTCTGTCCAGACGTTTTTGCGTGATTGACACCCAAAGTACCAGACAGACAGACAAAAATTGTACTCATTGGTTTTTTTGCTTCTGTTATCGATATATTAACGGACACAATTGAGATTTTTCTAAAACCGTTCATGTACAGAATTCGCTTTTCTACTAATTTGTGGTATAATTACAAATATTATGGGTAAATGCATAGAGCAAAAAAAAAGGACGAAAAGAAAACTGACAAATAAACCAATTATGTCTCCACACATTATGTTAAAATATTAATAGTAAAATTATCATGGACGTGATAGAAATTAATCATTACGATAAATAAAAAATAATAACAAACTACATATTTAGAAAACATATAAAAATTTGAACGCAGCGGGATTTGAACAAACATTTAAATTACAAATTTAAGCAATGTTTGTGATCTAAGCGAGAACGCGGACGGGCGAAAAAACTACATACAAAACTAAATAGAGTATATAAGAAAGGTTATTTTTGGGGCCATTAAACACGACATTATCGAAGCAACCCTAATAAAAATTTTGGAACTTATGGCTATTATTGTCAGTTTTTGACAAAATCAGATATTAATGGCATTTTTAGGTCATTTAATACTGTCTCATTGTGTACTGCACCCATTTTCCCCCACATGGAACTTGTACATAACATATAATTTTTGCCAAAAACCGTCCAAGCTTTTTGATGTCGATACTCTTATTACAACTTATTTTTGTTTATCGGTCAGAGCTCTTTGACAGTTTCAAGAGGGGCGGGTTCAAATGTTTATACGTTTTCAAAGTGTGTGAATAACACAAATAGAATGTTCTAAATATATTACCTTCTTTCACAGTGTTCACATTTAAAAGGCTTTAACCCCTGATGCCGTCGGACGTGTTGCGCTAAATTATTCTTTTGGCTGAAACCTTTTCCGCATATGGAACAAAGAAAAGGTTTTTCCCCAGTATGGGTCCGCATGTGCTCGGTCAATGTGGACAGGACTGTGAAAGTCTTATTGCATACTTTGCACTGATGTTTTTTGTGCAATTTGTGCCCCTCCAGGTGATGGTCGAGACAGTCATGTGATGTAAAACTTTTGTTGCATTTCTCACATGTGAATCCTAGAAAAAAATAGTAATTAAAACAATTGAATATGTGAATACAGATCGGTACGTAATGGAGCCGTTATGGGGCAGAGGAATAATTTAAAATATTAAGGTCCCATTTATTACACAAGTTCATTTTCAATCAATTAATTTTGTAGGTGAACTTACTTCTTGCCATAAATATTGTTACAAAGTAAAATATATTTTTTATTATACGTAACATTTATTACTATAACAGCGTGTTAGTTTAATATATTAATATAAAACCATTGAAATATATAAAGCTTATTCGAATTGGTCTCCATTGGCTGCAATACAGTCCTTTAAACGTTCAGGCCAGTTATCAATAGCAGCATACAATAATTTTATAGAAAAATACTTCACTGCCAATCATATGGATTGATTTAGGGACTTCAAATTATAATGGCGTTTAGAACAAGCTTTCCTATCTAAAACTGGCTATAAATTATAACCCCGTGGATTAAGATCAGGACTTGATGACGGCCAGTCTTTGGCTTTGATGAAGTAAGGAACGTTCGTTTCTAACCAACATTGGGTGGATCGAGCTTTGTGACCCGGCACCGAGTCTTGTTTAAAGGACCATTCTTAGTTATTGAACAAGGAGTTGTTAAGGGGCTTAACTACCTTCTCAAGAATGGTATCTTGATACACTTGTGGCGATGTTTTGATACCTTTTTCACAAAAATATGGCTCAGTCACTTCTTCATAGTTAAAACCAGGGATGAAGTCGGATAATGCCCACATTGTGCTCTGTTGACTAATTGGGAAGCTTTTTTAGAACTTCCAGCATAAATATGGTCATTTTGCTCAATTGTAAAAAAAATTCTCATCCATCCATAAATAGAATTAGTCTGTGACCTCCCTTTGCTTACCGCTTAAGTAGTCGTTTTCATTTTAACAGTAGTTGTTTTTATTCTTTTTTAAATTATCAGTTAAAAAATGACCAGTCTTAAAGGCTGCAAGCCCTTAGTCATCTTTTAAAATACGCGACATGATTCTAGATGCTATCTTCACCTCCCGAGATATATTCGTTTGTTTTTGGACAGGATTTCTTCGAACACTATGTCGACGGCCAAATCTTTTTCGGTCACAAACAGAGGAGGTTTCATTGTATCTATGAATTGCGCGGTAAACAAACATTTCACTAATACCAAGCGTATGGAGAATTAAAAAGATTGTATTTGGCACCATACCTACTTTATGTAATGCAATCATAACGATTCGGTTCTCTTTATCACCAATTTAATGTCACAAAGTATTTTACAATATATTAGCGCGAAAAAAAGAAAACATAATTAACAATTATATAAAAGTGACAGATTCCAAATTCAAAAGTAATATTTTGTTTATTTTTAATTATAACAGAACTTATGGTCATATTTTGTTTGTCTTTAATTATAACAGAACTTAGACCATAAGGTCTAACCAAAAAAAAATATAGACTTATGTAGCGTTATTCAGCTTTTATTAGAATTTACTTATTCCTAACTATCAAGACAGTTCATAACTAGGTTCACAAAAACTCTGCACTTGACTCTCCACCTCTAGAAGTAAATACGAGCAATGTCTACCCCCTCTTCCCCTACATTATCTTACGTAATAAATGAACCCTATTTAAAAAAATATATATATAAAGACAAAGGGGATATGTCACAAAATTAGTTTTGTTTTAACCTCATTGAATTAAAATCTCGAATTAACACTCTAAAAAAGGTTTGAGATGACAAAAAAAGAAAATAATAACAAAATTTAAGAATACAAATTCTGAAAGAGAAATGCTCATAGCTTATACATTATAATTTCATTAATTCATAGAATCTATTTAAAAGGCCATTGTGAAGCAGTGGAACAGCATTCAACTCTCAATGTGATAGTGGTATGTTTGATACAGATTTGAATGATTATATTTAAATTAAAGCAGTTTGTCTTTTCTTTCTGCCTACACTGATCTGCGGGAAAAAAAACTGGAAGCATCTCTAAAAATATTTATTTATAATTAATTACCTTTTTCCTTAGAATGCACAAGCACTATGTGGTTGTCTAAATGCGCTTGATGCTGGAACTCTCTTTTACACGCCTTACATGTAAATGTCCTCAGAGCTTTTTCCTCATGCTTTTTAATGTGAGCTATTAAAGACAACTTGTGGCTAAAATGGCGCATACACATGGAACATTGAAATTTATTTGTTTCTTCTTTCATTTTACTATTATTGTGATTGTTTAAATGTTTTTTCAAGGAAGTCATATTTGGATATTTTTCATTGCACTCCATACATGATAGCGGTATTTTTAAATTAGTTATCATACTATGAGAGTTCTTTTTAAATTTTTTGTGTTTCACTTTAGCTTTTTTCTTATGAGTATTTAAATGGAGGGTATATAATGTGCTGCATTCGAAGATTTCCCCACAAATTGGACAACATAGTTCAGTCTTTTCGCTTATTATTTGATTTTCTATATTAATTAATTCATTTTTTACAGTATTACTTCCATATTGGTCACATAAATGCTTGCATTCCTTTATATGACAATCTAATTCATACTGGTCAACACATGTAGTGCCACAAATGCATATTTTTGAAATTGCTTTATCTATACTCATTGTATCCAACACTTGGTTATTTTCTAAATCAATATTTTCCGCTAAATCTTCCATATCTTCCTGGACGAATTCATCATGCTCTTCTTTAATAATACTTAAATTATAGTCTTTATTAATCAAACTGTCTGTGACACATGTTATTGGTACCTCTTCTTTTGTATGAAATTTTTTAGAGAAGTTTCGGTAATTATGTTTTTGATCTCCTGCAGATATTTTTAATGCATCATAAGTTGTGTAAAAGAGTGATTCAGATTTTGCTTCTATGGAAGTGTTTAATAATTCACTTTTTAACAAGTTTTCTGACTGAATGCACCTTTTTATAAATTCATCCGCTTTGCACAATGTAACAAAGCAATCATAGCAAACCTGTTTCGGAAAATTATCCTTAATAGTAATATTAATACTAGTTAAAAAAGTGAGAACTTCGTAAACTGTACGATCGTCCGCGTCCATTTTGCTCAGTAATGGTCTATAGCTCGACGCAGCACACAGACAAGTCCGACATAAATTATTCTGTAATAATATCTTGCTATCCATTACGAATCTTAATTTATTTATTGTTGTTTACCAAAATAAACAGTACAACGGTACTCAATCAGAGGTGACATTTTAGAATAACCAAAACGATCTGACAGCTAGATCAACTGACAAATGACAACTACTGTTATGTTTTGAAATCTGGTAATAAGTTTTGTCTGTATTAAAAAGTTTTTAAATAAAGTTATTTTTTTACATTCTTTTAAATGTTATTTACACCCATTTTAACAAAACGTATAAAAATTTGAACGCAGCGATATTTGAGCCCGCGTCTCTTGTAAACCATCCATGGGCTTTTAATGCATGCAAAACTCATCAAGGGTTTTCAAGAGGAACGGGTTCAAATCAGCTTCGTTCAAACTTTTTTTTTTTTTATAAAATTACGTTTCATATCAGTCAGTTTTACATTCACAATTTTTCTTCAGACAACGATTTGTAATACAATAATAAAAAGTATCTAGTGTGTTACGCCAAGTTCCAGGATGGCGAAGCAGCTCCCTAGTGTAATATTATACAAATAATTTTGAGCCACATTTGGATACTCGTAGCTCAAATTTTGTTTATTTTTTGTGTATTATTGAAATAGATAGACGTTCAAAAGTCGATATTTTATCTACTAACCGACTGATGCTGATCAAAGCTTTTCTGACTTCCAGATGACCAAGAGAGTGGAAATGTGATACACGAGGTACACAAAAAAAACAGTATGTTCCTCAAATGTGTATTTTTTTATGTTTATTACTAAAAACTTGTAACATTAATTACATTCGTCGCCTTTCAGCACGATAGTGAACTAAAACCGGCGGGTGACAATTTCAGGCGCGGCATAGAAGTAGCATCTTCCAGCGAGCGATAGCTACGTTTATTACCGTCTAAACGTCTCTGTAATGTTTGATGGTCTCTAAACTTCACATATATTGCTTTAATATTTCATTCTTGCAATAAATAAATTTGAGTTACGATTGATATTATTATTTGTAGCACATAATAAAATGATTAGTTAAGATGTTTAAAAGTAGTAGTAACTTAATTATATTTTTATTAAACCATAACCTTATTTTATTCTTACAAGACAGAAAAGCACAAGAAAGTTCTCTTGTCGAATACCACTCTGGCTAAGACAATTTATTCATTAAGAAAATATGTAAACAAATTAGAGAATGAATGGGTAATTTGCAATTTAATATTTATGGATGTTCAAGAAAATGTAGGATATATCACAAAAAACAAAACTATACAACGTAAACAAAAAATGTATATATAAATCATTTTTGATAAAAATATTATAAAAAAGTCTGTAAATAGAAATGATACTGCATCAAAATTATAAATGTGAAAATAACAGCCAAGTTCGATATTAAGAATATGTGGTATTATAGACTTCACTAACAAAATAATACGACGTGTGAATGGGTAGGGAAGTTCTATAAATAATACTGACATTTATTTCTTAGAAGACATTCTCAAAATAAAAAAAATCTACTACAACAAGGTTCTTAAGTTTACACAGTATCAACATATACTTTGAAGCCCCGCCGGGGTTCGCGGAAGATTGGAACGTTTCCATGGTCTCGGCTAGTGTTGGTCGAGGAGTACCATGAGCTTCTAGTGGTTATACGGACAGCCTACATCTGCCAGTCCGGAGTCCCACATAACTACAGCCTCCACTCAGGTGGATATCCGTAATGAATTTCCTCACGTATGAAAAATTATAAGTTGAAGCACAATTTATGATAAATTATCTGTTTTGTGACTGTGTGCTTGGCTTTGTTTACACCACTTCTTCTAATGTCCAAGTCATTAACTTTACTGATCTGCTGGTTTTTATTTTGATTATTTTCGCTGGTTATTTGAAGTAAAAAAAGCATATAACTTATCATACTGAGTTAAAATTTTTGACTTCAACTGTGATAGGCAAAAGTGGAAAGGGTGACAAGACCATGTCGAAATTTATGAGCGTAATAAATTCAGTATTTTTTTTGCCTAAAGGTATAAAATTCAGTAATTTAAACAATTCAGGTTTTTCTTTTCCTCGCATGGCAGGGTGGGTGTCAAGACACTCCGTTCGCAACTTTCTTTCCAATTTTTAGACATTGTGTGTTCAGTTGCAGAATCCTACGCTGCTCTTTTTATAACCAGAGTGCGAAAAGAAAACATGGTACTAGGAGAAATCATTAAAAATAATTACAATAGTAAAATAATCAAGTACAAGTGCTTTTTAATATTTTTTTTCAAGTGTTATTAACACACTTAAGATATAAAAATATTATTAAAGACAGCCTAAGAGTATAAAATTCAGTAAATTTTTAGCATCATTTTTATTTATTTAAATAACTCAGGTTATGTTTTTTGTTTCACACATATTCACAAATTTCTTTCCAATTTTGAGACATTGACTATTGGGATCTGCACCCAACGCCGCTCTTTGTATAAGGAGCGAGAAAACTATTAATGAAGGATATTTTAAAATGAAATTTAACATTTACCTATAAAGCAATGGTTTATAAGCGCTGACTTTTAATGCGCTGTATTAATTTTTTAGGTCTGTATAGCGGAAGGCGTTAGGCGAGAGGTAACTATTCTATTTGCTTGATCAGCCATTTGCATTTGCTATTCCTGCACCCCGCTCACTGCATCCCTGAAGTACAGTTTATGGTAAAAATGCCAATATTAACCCTGCACGCCAGATAAATGGCTAATGAAGTCAACATTCACATAAAAAAGGATATAGGATAAAATATATATTTTTTTAATCAAACACTAGATCTGTTATCATACACACACACTTTTTTACTGGTTAATCATATTTTATTGTATATGGTTAATTTAGTATTAAAGTCAAAATTGACGAGGACTAAAGGGTACAAGCACTGTTGTTTGCGAGTGTACACCTGCACACATCCCCTCTTCTTTTACCTTTGCACACCTATTTTAAAACGTTTAGGTAAGGTCAAACAAATAAAAATCAGCGGAACAGAAAATAAATTCTTTATTCAATATCAATAATATCCAATTTAATCAGATTAACTTAATTGAAAGTTAAAAAATACGCAATACATCAATACTTGTACAACAGATGTCTCATGTCGTCATTTAAAAAACATTGTATTGAGATCGTATTAAATACATCACATTGTATACAATTGCTGTTAAAAACAGTACTGCCATAGATTATATATTAAAATTAATAACTATAGATTTTTTTTTCAACTGGCAACATCAAGTGAAGTGTCAAAACAAAGGATAAAATTCCATATAAAAAGGTATCTAAAATGTTTAAAACTATATCTATTTATTTACAATACACTGTTTGAATGAGGTAATAACATTTTGTTTTCTAACAACACTTTTGTACTGATTCTTTTATTTTGCTATACAATTTATTTATAATATGTATGTATATATATATATATAACTTAAATATTTATTAATGTCATACTGCGTCGAATTAAAATTTTCCGTAGTTATCTACATTTTACGTATGTTTTTTTAAATTATTATTTTTATTATTATTTATTTATTTCTTATAAATGTAATAACTATATATTATAATAATTACATAACAATGTTTCGTTATTGGCACGTCGCTGACTTGATTCAGTGGCTTTTTAAAGTAGACATTAAAGAAATATAAGAGAAACGAATAAAACACTAAAAACTGCATAGAAAACGATCCGTGAATTGGCGTTACGAATATTTATATCAATAGATATATAAATCAAACGCTTAATACATAAATAAAATGTGAAAAATAATAATAGGTCCGTGGACAGCAGTTTTTAATAATATTATTACATTAAGTGCGTTTTGTATGTGAATAGAATAGTTAAAACCACTTTAAAAAGCCAATAAAGTTTACTAGACTAGTATTCACTTAAACGATTCTGCCAAAGGACTCGACACTAAATGTCAAAAGTTGACCCCAAAAAGCGGGAGCTCTAGCCTATATACGATAAAAAAAAACATTAAGTTAAAATAAAAAACCAACTAAGGAGCACTAAGTACCTAGAAACATGAAAAAGAATTAACGATTACGCGAAACTCTACATATTTGGCAGTTTGGTTGCACGATCTTAGCTGCCTTAGACAAATGTAATACTTATAAAAAAAATAAATCCGCCTACACACGCGGCTACAACGACTTAAGCACATTTGATGCATTAAAATTAAAAAAAAAGAAGTACAAAATAGGCTGTGCAAAATAAAGATTACAAAAATAACTTTACCTAACTTTAATCATCACATTTCAAAACCCATTTGGTACAACGGTTTAATAATAAAAAAAATATTTATATTTTTTTTACGTACCCCAAAATGCCTTCGTCTCTATCCTACTGTTTCATTAACATTAGCTGCTATGGAAGCGATGTGACACATAAAACAAAAAAATGGCTTTAAATATAATATAAGTAAAAATAGCACGAAATAACAAGTTTATTATTTAAAAATAAACAAGATGGCACTGTGACTATGGCGGTACAACATTGTGCGAACTCCATCTTAAGTAAAACTACCCTCCTAAGGTAATCTAAACCAATTCAATCCAATTGCGAAAATAAACGTTTAAAAAAACCGACTACCCTCGACGGCCTGAGTTACATTGAATTCCTCATTCCTGCATCTTCCGTCTCGCTCTGTCGCGGTGACACGGAAAGAGATACCGCACCGGCCGTTTCCGTCTCACTTCGCGCTCGCCTTCTCCAGGAAGTCCATTTTGAGTCGTAGTTCGATTAGAAAAAGTTGTTTTTGGAGGGAAAAAATTTCTTCCTTCTGACGTAGCTCCATGTTGAGGATTTTCATTTTGGCTTCGTGCTCCCAAACGGCGTGCTGTCTCTTCGTTGAGAAATACAAGCGCTCCTCCTCAGTGGCGGAGCCGCAGTCCGGTCTAATTTGGTCCTCGGACCGTTCCTGCCTGTCGTGGCCATTTTTCCTCTTCACCTCGTCCAAGTGGCTTAGATTCAGCGGGGTGTTGGATAATTCGTTTAATTTTTGTAGGAAATTTTGTTGGATCCTCGCCTGTTCGATCGCCAGGGGGTTTGTTATCAGTGGGAGGTGCGAGGTGAGCGTGAGAGGGTTGATTTTGAGGGGGGGAGTGGGGGAGGACTGTGGGATGATTTGGACTTGGGGCTCAAGCACGTTTGGCATCGTGTCGTCGCTGTCGTTCGTTGAAAGGCGGCCGTTTGACATCTATTGAATATATCATTTTGATTAATTTTATATTTCACAGCGACCCAAATTCTTAGTGATAATAAACATACATTACATTAATATATAACATATACAAAAATTATACATATAGTAAAATACCTACAAAATTATACTGTTTTACACACTTAAGTTATGAAAACTATTTTATACAAAAAAATATTTTTAACATACTTGACGGTTTTCAAGAGCAGCACATTCGAATTCCGCTACATTCAATTTTTTAAAAGATTTGCATGTGTTTTATTTAACTGTTCTTTCTAATTCACATACAGGTTTTTAAATTGAATGTCGAATATTATAGTTTCAAGTTTATTCGTTAGATTTTTAAATTCATTTTATTTAATGTTGTCTACAGTTTCACGTCAGTTTGAAGTCAAAGAGAACTTAGTGTCAAAATACTCCTCCCTCAACTTTCCGCCCGAATTCTGCACACAGAGTGTCGAGTGGCGGAACTCAACGCCGCACCTTGTCTTAGGTACCAGACCGGAGAAATAAAAACAATTTTAAATATAATCATTCCTTTGAATGGGAGTCAACCCACCACCAATCGTGTTCTCAGTCAGGCGCCGTCCCACTGCGCCAAGATGGTTTGACTAGTATATAACACTTTCAAAATAATGAATATGAAAATCAAAAGAATTAGTTCGAAACTTACAAGGGCTTTCAAATTGAAGGTTAAATATTATGTGAATTGATCATATGAATAAAATAATAAATTTGAACTTAAAAGCCTATATTTACAATATAAAAAAAACGCTATAAAAAACATTTTCAGAAAACATATAATACATAAACGTTAATGGATTCGAATTTGCGCCTCTTGTAAACCGTCCCAGGGCTCCGACGTCCGAGCGCTATTGGCATATGGCCATATACCATATGCCAATAGCGCTCGCTCGAACGCGCGGCTCAGCGGTCAGAGAGCTGGGACGGTGCACAAGTGGCGCGGGTTCGAATCCCGCTGTGGTCGTAATTGTTTATGCGTTGCCTAAGAATAGTTTTAAAAAATATAAAATCTGTAAATATGTCAGAAGGTATTTTATAAGCTATATGTAACCCTCACATTGACAGGCATGCAGTCGTCGTCTTTGACACTGTGCGCGCCTTCCGCACTCGTAGTCGCCTCACCCTCTTCATCTGAAATATACAAATAAAAAAGTAGTCTAAAGAAAATATATTTTTTGCAAAACGCATAAAAATTTGGACGCAGCGAATATTGGACACCGTTCAAGCGCTCTGACCGCTAAGCCATGCGTTCTACAGCCAGCTGCGTCGAAATTCTTATACGCTTATTAGAACTTATTTTTGTTGTTAGCATCTCTGTAGATCCTGATGCTTTCAAATTTTTATGCGTTATCTAAAAATGTTTTTCAATTTCCTAAATCACTTTAAAAAATGTTAAAAATAGTTTAAAGAAAACCTAGAAAAACTAGACTAAAACTTGTACTTACTTCGTAACGGCCGTCGTGGCGCAATGGTAACAGGCTGTAACTGTAAACGCGATTGGTTGGGGGTTCGATTCCCACTCGGAAGCAAATTATGTTTTAATTATTTTCATTTCTTCGCTCTGATAAGATATAAAGGTGGACGTGGAGTTCCACCACCTCTATAGTCAATGTCGATGTCGGGCAATGGAGGACAAAGCGTAAAGCTAAAGAAATAAATACAAAGTACATGAACAAAATAATATTTTGCGTTTTAGAGAAATTGTAATGCCGTTGTGTTTTAGCAAAATAACTTTTTTTTCCGGTGGCTTTGCCTACCGATTTTGACTGGACTTTCACTGGATATGATGTAATAATTAAGGAGTAAGTTAGGCTACTTCTATTTTTGATTTTCACGGTGACGAAGTCGTGGGCACAGCCAGTTAACAAATAAAAGATTTAAAACACTATTTTATAATTTAAATGGTTGTAACTATTTTATATATGAACTAATTGAAATTAAATAACAACTAAATGTTAAGAGAAGTTTACCTCAATGTTAACACTGTATTTAAATCTGTTAAGCCATTTCTAAGATTAGCGTGCACAAACACACATACATACAGATGAACCATTATATTATTTATTAAATGTCAATATTAAATGTTTTTTTTTCATATATCTTGTGTACAGACAGAGATCAGTTATACTTTTATTATATCTATAGACATAAAATGTAAGTTGTGTTTTTGTGTTCGCTAATCACCAACTATTATTTTTTTCATCACAAACTATTAATTTTTCTTGGAAATTCAACCCCTAAGAGTGTAAAGTAGGGGTAGTTGTATGTAAGTCTTTTCATATAGTTTTAATTTTAATAAATTAAAACATAACACGTTATTTTTTGCTTCCCTATTGAAAATAAGTAAATACGTATATTTCAGCGGCAGCAAACATTTTATCCCTAAGGCGGAAATAGGGGTTGAAAGTCTGTATGGAAGTTCGTCATTTCTAAAGTCAGAAATATGAAACTTTATTAAACTTATGTTATTGGCAATTTTCTTTGAAATTAGAAAGTGTCTTATAGGCTTTTTTTTAAACACATTTATTTGTTCAGATGTTTACTAATAATTTAAGGAATTTAACTTTTATATAAACTAACGTGAGCCCTAAGGTCTTCTTAATCCGGCCCTGTTGCACAATCCATTCTTTGTCGTCGTATGACGTCTACTAACTACAAATTACTTTTCTGCCAAGTGAGCATATATAAAAACAGAGATATCGGTCACAAAAAAAAAATCGCTACCTTTTACGTCCAGAGGGTGTATATTGTGCCACAGCATGCCGTCTAGCAATCCGGGTGTGTCGTTCGGTGGTGGCTGGAACGAAAATGAGCAAACTATACTATAACTTACAAAATCTTTTGCTTTTATATTCTTAGCTTTTGCATAGATGTGAAAATTGTACGATATTTTGATCTTTCAAATTACATTTTAGGTACAAAAATGCCAATAAACAAGAAAAAAAAAAGAAAATTTCATTAATAAATTGACTTTCTTATATATCTCATAATTTTAATTTATATATTTAATATAAATTGTAGACATCTGAGTCTAAACGCAACGCAACGGGAAGACAAAACACAGCGGTGACTTCCGCCATCCAACATCTCGAAATCGGGAAAAAAATACAAAATTTGAACCCCGTACTTGAGTGTCGTGTGCGCGCATCTTGCATTTCTTCTTATAGTTTTCATACCACATTTTCACTTGCGCGGGCGTTCGCGGCCGGTCGCCGCCGCAGCGCTTGTTCACTTCCTCGCAGATGGTTGACCAGACCAGCTGGAATTTAAATGAAATTATTGCAGCTTCACGCAGCGACACCGCGACACATTGGCGTGCTGAGGGCGGATTTCTTTGTTAACGATATACATGGTATTTTTTAAATTGTTTTCATTTCATTATTAACTGACCCAGTGTTTGGAAGTTAATCTTGTTACTTTCAATATAAATATGAACTATTTTTTGTTTTTTGGTATAACTAGTTGAAGTTTAATATATAACTTTAGTTTTATTACATTACATCGGTACATGTAGACAGGGTCTGAATGCAAACACGACAAGTTGTGGGTTCGATTCCTACTCGAAGCAGTGATTATATTTGTTATTCTTGTAATTATTTTCATTTCTTCGCTCCGGTACAAGACAAAGCCCTGCGTTAAGTTCCGCCACAAGCAATGATTAACGGACAGTGGCGAACGGATTGCTAGGTTGACACTAGGTTCTCTCTGACTAACCCCTGCTATGCAGGAAAAAACAATATGACAAATACTAAGTTAAATATATAGATAATCCATATGTTTTCATTTAAATGCTAGAGTGTTAGCGATTAAAAATTAAATAATAATTTTAAAATATTCCATATATGAATAAAAGATTTAAAAGAGGACAATTTTAAAGTTAAAGTCATCGAATTGATATCTAATAAATAAATTTTATTCCTTAAACTCTTTACAAGAGTAGAGCCAGAGGTATAGTATAAGGAGATGTTTTAAATGAAACTAATTTAAACGAATTCAACCGCGGCGTATATTTTGGGCATGCGAAAATAATTCATATTCAGTTTCCGCCACTCGAAATTCAGGCGGAAAGTGGAGAAGGGAGTGGTCTTGAGACTAGGTTATGTTGCCTATTCCGCCTGCCTGTATGCGGAATTTCTTATATTAAATGTAATATGTTTTCGGCATTTTCGTCGTTTTCATGCGAGGCGACATAAGGTTGCTCGATCGATCACATGCTCAAGCGCAGTCCATTAATTTGTAAAATACGTTCTTTTTAATTTTGGGGGTATCGTACTCAATTGTTGGCAAAGAAATCATATTCATGAATATATCCGTCTACAACAAGGTTTTAAATACAAAGCGTAAGGAGCCGTATGATAAAACGATGTTTTTAAAATTACTAGAGTATATTATTACATCGAGCGATAAAACTGCAAACTAATTATTTCACGATAGACAAAGCTTTGTAAAGGTTGGTACATGATATAGTTTGTGACATTTTTGTTTAAATTAACAACAAGGCCGATTCCCATCCCACTCGGGGAAATTATTATATTTTAATTATTTTAATTTCTCCGCTCTGGTGATATGACAAGGCGCAGTTCACTATGTAAAAAGCGATAATCTGAAAAACACAATAAAATAAAGTTAGTTTAAAATAATATAGAGAATTGTGAAAATATTTGAATTTTTTACTTCACACATCTTCCGCATATAGGCGACTACGTTGTAAAATTTTGCACCTATTTTAAACATTGAGTGGCGGGGATACAACCCACAACTAGTGCGTGCATCATCACACTATCCCACTGCGCCACCATAACTCAATAAGTAATGCCTACTGGAACTTTCTTCTAAATAAACAATACATGGTATTGTGGTCATCGTTGCGCAGCGGCGTATAACAGCAAACGCGATTGGTTCTGAGTTCGATACCCACTCGAAGATGTGACTATATTTGAATTATTTTTATTTCCTCCGCCTTGGTGACAAGACAAAGCGCGGCGTTGAGTTGCACCACCTAACAAAGAATTACTCAAATTCGATTTTCGATTAGAATTGTTTCTACACTTCCGTTCCGTTCTCGGAGTGTCTTGACACAAGGTTTTTACTGGCTACCATGCTATGTGGTCAAAAACAAGCTCAAAAAAGTATACAAAAAGCGACACATCAATGTTTGGTAAAGTTGGTAGACATCTGATGCACACAGAAGATGTGAACATCCTATGTCCAATTACACTTAGTATATTATTTTATTGATTTATGGGCAAATAAAAAGTATCAAGGAATAAAGTGCTTTCTTCACATATTAATTAATCAGGGATGTTACAGAGCTCCGCAACTGTAACCAAACCTATCGGATATCCGATATAAAAAGAATTTCGCAACCGTAACCAAATCCGCAAAAAAAAAGTTTTAGATAATTGCAGATATGAGAGTAGTCTAAATCAGAGCTGTCAATACAGATTTGCAAAAAAAAGCACCTGGGCAGATAGTATATTGCATTGTTCAAAAATGACCGTATGACCCGAAACCGACATAGTTTTCGTTCTATATCCGTATCCGTATCAAGATCCGCAATGTCACATCTGTGTAATATCCTTAATATTCATATAAAGTCAGGTAGTAACAGAGAACCTAGTGTTCTGATCCACCATTCTCCACTTTCCCCCCGATATCATTACACTGAGTGTTGGGAACTGAACGCCGCGCTTTGCCTTGTTCACTAGAGATCAAATCTTTCCTTCGACTGGCAATCGAACCCTGCCCCTGACCCACTGCGCCAAGACGGTCTTTACTTATTTCTTTATTATTATTCATAATACACAATTCATATTAATATACTCCACCTAGCCTTACAGTGTACAATTCCACGAGGCAAATTACTCAGTAAGCGAAACATCATATCGTATTACATATATCAGCGGTTCGGCGTGTCATTTGTAATAGATTCATATATAGTTTAACTTTAAATATTTGTAGGCCATCATATCGCAGTGGTACAGCATCTGACGACAAACGCGATTGCTCGTGGGTTCGATTCCCGCTCGGTGGAATTGTCATAGTTTAATTGTTTTCGTTACTCCGGTCTGGTCTAGCCAAAAAATAGACAAAGCGCGGCGTTAAGCTCCACCAAGTCTTACAAGAGCGGAGAATTAAAATAGTAACATATAATAAATATATGAATCGGAGTGGTAATTGAATTTACTACCAGTCGCGTTTATAGTCAGATGGCTGTCACACTGCGACATGATGGCCTGAATGAATAAATTATTGTATATATATAAATTCATCACTTAAATCATAATAGGATGGTGCGGAACCTGTTTAGTGCTTACAGGTTCAAATTTTACTTTGGGATCAATAAAAGCAATCGTGTTTATAGCCAGACGGCTGTCAGACTCCGAAACGATAGCCTGCATTAATTTATTATTGTATGTTTATAAATTGATTATTTAAATCATAATAGTGGTGCGGAACCTTTTCAGTGGTTACAGATTAAAATTTTACTAGGGGGAGCACAATGAGTGTTGCTAAGGTATCGGTATTTAATGAGTCAACGATATCTAGTTTATAACCTACGATAAAAACAGTGTCGATTTTTTCTTAACATGCCTTTATTTATATATATATATATATATATATATATTATAAAGACGAAAATTACCAATTTATAATTTTTTTCTTTTGCATTTTTTAATACAAGCATACCAATTCACAAAAAACAACTAGCCATTTACTGAAATAAAATAGGCTACGTAGCAATATATCTACGATAGTGCCGTCTCTTTCAGCGTTCCTATTAACCTGGATTGAAAAAAAATGGGATTAGACTAGAGATATTTATAAAAGACTTAAAACGTGACGTGTCTGTGTAATATTTGCAGTTCGTTAAGATAAAATTTTTATTTTGTATTAAAACGAATGCAGCTTCGGATACGTGTTGAGGTAAATTACGAAATTACGTAGATAAAAATACGAAAATCTGACGTAAAGAAAGAAAAATCTTTCGGCATATTTTTAAGAAAATTATTCAGACTATAAAATACTTGACTCGTAAAAAAGTTAATGTGGAGATTTCGTTTCCGGAGTCTTTCTCTGCGTAATAACGATTAGAAAGCCCTTAGTTCAGCCGTCACATTTTTTTCCTCAGCTAATGCGTCCTGTCTTATCCATTATCTGATACCTCCTTAATTCGTCCCTTCGAAACTATAAACTACCTTATTTTAACATTTCTAAAGTGTTATTCTCACCCTTAGAATATAAGAATCATTTTTAGAAACCGTATAAAATTTTCAACGTAACGTGACTCGAACCCGCGCCTCTTGGAAATTGTCCAAGCGCTCTGACCACTAATCCATGCGTTCTATCCAGCTATGTAAAAAATCTTATGTCCTTGTTACGAGTTGAGACTTTTTTGTTGGAAATTTCCTCTTTTTGAAACTACTTTTTAAATATTATTAGTTTTTCAGTTATTAATGAAAATCTGAAATCTCTTTGATTCTTACTGGTTTTGTAATAAGAATTGCAATGTGCTAGTTAATTAAGACGTTGTCCCTAATCGTATGAGCTATCGCCTCTAACACATCTTTCTTGTTGACTAGACTAGAAAAGAAACATACAACAGCAAAACGAACGAGGTTACTAATTATTATTAAATTTTAACTCAAAATATGAGAAAAGAATGTACTGATCGCCGTCTGTACATAAAAACTATATGAAAAAATATATATTATTGGGGACAGTTATCCATATAAAAAAAACCTTAAATAATATTTTAATTAATTTTCTTTTCTGTTTGTCTGTGCGTTTGTGCAAGCTAATCTCAGAAACGGCTAAACCGACTTTGACTATTGTGTTTTGGTATAGCTTCCCTTAACATTTACTGTATATTTATTTCTAATCAATCGATTGTAATGAAATATACATCATCAATAAGAAAGTTACAACTATTTAAATTATAAATTTAAGCAAAGTGTGTGATTTAAGTGACAACGCGGGCGGGTGAAAATACGAAAGAGTTTTAGTGGTGAAACTTACGAAGGCGATGCCGGGAGCTGGCAATAAAAAAAAAGTTGATTTTCAAATTTTCGAAGCGCCTACGTCTATAAAAAAAATAATACACTACATAGTGTCGCTTTATAAACAACTACACACCTTGATCTATACAAATAAATAAAAATGGAGTGTCTGTTTGTAGTATTAAAATAGCCAGCCTTTTTAGTAAATGTACACGGTACACATACCAAAATATATACTTTTTACAATTTTTGTCTGTATGTCTGTTTCATCCAGCTAATCTCTGTAATGGCAGAGCCGATATTCACAGCAATTTCACTTACAGATAGCTGATGTAATAAGGAGTGACTTGGGCTACTTTTATTTTAGAATTCCACGTGGACAAAGTCGCGGGCAAAGCTAAAATATAAAACATTTTTTCATGCAACGCATATATGCACATGTTGCGTTGATCCTGTATATACCTACACTATCTATATACTAATACGTGATACAAAAGCTTTATACTCCTTTTAACGAAATTTACGCGGACGAAGGAGTATGAAAAAGGAGAGTGCAATTTTTTTATAAATAATACAAAAAAGTACATTAAATTAATAAACTCAAGGTAACATACACATATATACCCTTGCATTTGACAAACACGTCTGTATAAAGTGACATACACGTTGCTGTTGCAACACGTGTTTACGCGTCAACGGGTTACTTAAAATTACTAGTACTTCAAATTAAATAATTATTTTCATAGCATAGCTATAATAACTCATAGAAGAACAAATAAAAAACATTGAAGTATTTAATTTTCAGTATTTAACATTCAGGGCCCAATAAAAAAATTACTTTCAATAACCAGATAGCAAATCAATCATAAACAGATGATAAATTTTATATTAATTTCAACCATAGACCAACTAATGTGTTTCAATTTATTAAGTGTGTAAATATTACTTTAAAAAATGTTAAAAATCTATACATATAATTAAAATGTAAGTGATCGCTGTCTGTACGTGAAAGATATATAAAAAAAAAATATTAGTGACATTTATTAATATAATAGAAACCAAAACAATGTTTTTTAATGATTTTTCTGTCTGTGCAGTTTGTGTTAATCTCAGAACCGGCTAAACCGATTTAAATGCTGTTTCCTCTATTGGTGGTATTTTGGTAAATTTCCCTTACAAATGTGTTTATTTCATTTGGTTCATACATTAGAAAAGTTACAACCATTTACATTATAAATTAGGCAATATTTTATGTTTTATGTTATTTAAATTAATTTACTTTTCGATATATATGTCAGAAAATATTTGACTTTAACGAAAATTCTAAGAAAGCCAATTGAAATAAAATGAACACTCAATGTTAAAGGAAGCCAGAATACAATAGTTAAAATTGCATTTAAATCGGCTAAAATGTTTCTGAGATCGGCGTGCACAAACAAACACAAATAGAAAAGAAAATTAATAATATTTTTATAAGGTTCTATTATAATATTTTTTTCATATATATTCCATGTACAGACAGCGATCAGTTACATTTTTATTATATGTATAGATAGACAAGTGTTAAAAAAATTTAGGAATGCCAGCAATAGAAATATGCGCGAGTCTGGTTTTTATATTACCCATTAATCATCCAAAAGTAAAAAATAATCTAGTGTCAAAACACTTTGTACTCCACTTTCCACCCAATTTCTAGACAATGTGAAACAAACGCCTAGTTTTATCTTAACCAGAGTAGAAATGTTTTACTCTAGCCGCTATTATTGCCCCATAGCGCCACGACACGATCGCCTAAAAATCTTATATTATATACAAATATCTCGCAACTTTCTTCCATGGAGTATATAGCGAGAAATGCCGCCTTTTCCTATTCTTGATAGAATTTCCAATAACCTTCGCTTAGTGCTCCGCTACAGCCCCCAAGTCACCTTCTGTGAGTCAGTCAGTAAGTGAAGAGTTTTATATGTATATCAATTTTTATAATAACCCCGCAACATGCCATGGGAGCCAATTCGACTCTTTGAAAACAAAACTGGGATCAAACTCTCCTATTAAAAAGCTCAGGACCCTGTTTAATAATAAATTTAGTGTATCCACGGATATTGACATTTTTAACAAGTACCTAAAGGCATTCAAAGGGGCGTTATGTCAAATATGATTTTATTAATACTGTTACAGTTAGTTATATTGTATTGTGCCTTTTTTGTGTCAAATATGCCTTGTTGTCTTTTGCATGTGATGTTTACCTTTTTAAGTGGCATTACATTAGTTTTATGACAAATCTACTGGATATATAGTAATTAATGTAACAACCGTTGGTAATTTTAAAAAAATAACTAAATATAAGTATATATAATTAAATGTATAGAGAACATTCGCTAACAAAAACTAGTTAGTACAAAAAAATAAACTTAATCTTAGCCACATACGTAAGAGATATTACGATACACACATAACTGGAGGTATCGCACCGATAAAGCGATTATTTAATAAAAACAAGGTCGTGTACGATAAACGGTGGCAATCGGAAAAATCGAAAAAAAACAACAGTAAACCAAATAGGTGCTTTGTTATTACATCGAGAGCAGCAGGTTCTTTATTTAACATTTTTTAAAGTGTTATTCGCATTCAAATTTTTATACGTTTTCTAAATATGTCTTTTAGCAGGTTCTTTTTAAAATTTCAATTGACATTTGCGGCTTTTTATGAGATTATTGGATCTATCTTTTTTGTTCACTGCACGGATACTGAGGTATATTCAGATCAGAAAGCAACATATATCCTTAGCCAATTGCACTGAAATTTGTATAATTTTGTAAATTTGAAAACAATGCATGGTTGGGTGTGTGCCGTCATTCTAAATGGCTATTATAATATATCAAATTGAATGAATATCAAGAGTTTTATGAGAATAATTTAAAAAATATCGTTTTTAAAAAGGTTTTGACCCTTTCATTTAGTTTTTAAAACAAAGTTGCCTGCTTGGAAATAGTATAAGTGCCTCCCCTAATTAAAGATTATGCTATTGTAGTATTTGTTATCTTTCCTTAGTTTCTTATTGTAGGATGTCATATTTAAGTCTTGGAATAATAGTTATAATTACAGAATGTACATATATTTCCAATTAAAAATAATGCGATTTCACTTAATGAATATATATATATATATATATATTTTTTTGTTATTTTTGCCTAAAATTATGGGATTTGAACCTAAATTCTCTTTCTAAGTTCGTGACCAGATTAGGTTACAACTTTTAAGATAAGCAATATCTAGTCTTTAAGCAATTTATCATTTAAACATGTTATTGTACTTGATAATAATAAATTCCAATCAATATTATCAACAGTTAGCGTTCACGATGGTCGTAGGTTCAAAAATCATTCAAGTTTTTTTTCAACCTTATTTCGATTTGTATGGCGGAACTTAAAAATAATTGAAATATAATCATTCCCCGAGTGGGATCGAACCCACAGGCAATCGGACGTTGTCCCACTGCACCACAATCTAAATCTAAACAGTAAATGCTAAATGTAAGGCTGGCAAAGACTATGGCTTTGATAGATAGTCTGATTGTAAAGGCGATGAGCTTCGATCTCAATTTGGGATGTTTATTTTAAATTATCAGTGGGACGCCGACTGAATGTAAACGTGACAGGTTGTGGGTTCGATTCTCACACGGGGGAATGATTATATTATAAAATATATATTGATTTCAGAGCGCTTGGATGTATCCCGAGAGACGCAGGTTGAATCGCGTTTTTTTAAAAAAGATCTTACACAAGCTATATACTAGCACAGATATATATAATATAGTTTAGGCTCCTTATATTTAGTTAATGATTATTGTTGAAATTAATCGTTAAAAAGGCGAGCGGAAATAAAATATATGAAATATATATATCAACGCTTATTAAAAACCTACCTAAAACAAATCGTTTCACAAAACGATTAGCGATATCTCAAAGAACGTAATATTTTATTTCCGCTAGCGTTTTATACGATATTAGGTAGATTTACCATACAATATACACCATTAGATACATGAACACTATTTGAATATTTTGATGCCTTCTTTAAACAATTATTTAAATTAGTATAGGTTGTCATAGAGAAGATAGTGTTAGTTTCCTTTTCCACTTTCCGCCAGAATTCGTAACATTACGTATGTGTCAAGTGGCGGAACTCTAACGTCGCGCTTTTTCATTATAATCATTCAACAATCATAATAGAATAATTCTCATAATATAATCGAGCGGGAATCGAACCCACAACAAATCGCTTTTGCAGCCAAACGCTGTCACACTGCGCCACGATAACATCAATATTTAATTAACTAATCGCCGATAACTTACGGACGCACAAATTTGGCAGTTTCTGAATTTATCTAGAAAGTTTGAAAATAAAAATTGTAATTTAAAAAAATCTAAAAACCACGCTTCATTAGGTAATAAAACGAGCAAGTAAAAAACAATTCTTATTATAAGAATTGAAAATTATATAAACGAAAATTAATGTCACTGTATTTAAAAGCGTGGGATGTTTATTTAGAGACTAGCTGGTACGTAGCCTGAGCTACTCCTTATTACGTCAACTATCTGCCAGTGAAAGTATCGTCTAAGTCGGTCCAATCTTTCCAGACATTAGCCGGAACAAACAGATTGACAGACAAAAATTGTAAAAAATATTATTTTGTTATATGTACCGTGTATACATACATACATACATATGAATTTAGTAAAAAGTGGTTATTTTAAGACAAAAAATAGACACTCCAATATTATTTATTTGTATATATTAGGCGTTCGGTGACGATGACGCGATGTTCATGATTTTTGTCCTAAAGTTATATATTTATTAAACTTCGTATTACCATCGGTTCTGAATAAATTTAAAATACAAAATCAGTATAAATCTAACAAAAGACTGGTTAATAAAATAATATAAACAATACCTGTTTACTTCGATTTGTCGCGTTGTTGGACCGTCCCTGTCTGAGAACGTCGCGATGCCTCGCTATAAGCTCTAGTACAGTTCGCTTCTCCAATTCGGTGAAGTTTTTTGAGCGCTCCTTGTGGCCGCGTCGCGCACGTATCGCGGATGCGCTACTGCGCGTCGACATATCACTCTGGAAATATAAATAAATATATATTAAATGTATATGTTCTATACTAGCGAGCCGCTTGCGGCTTCGCCTGCGCAACCGCCCAGCCCGCGTTCTCACTTAAATCACAAACTTTGCATAAATTAATAATTTAAATTGTTGTACCATTTATTTATTTTTGAATCGATTGAAATAAAATAAAGACTTTAGTCTTGAAGTTAAGTGAAGTTTACCAAAATACAATAGTCAAAACTGCATTGCAATCGGTAAAGCTGTTTCTGAGATTAGCGCGCACAAACGCTCAATAAAACAGAAAAGTTTTAAAAATCATTAATTTGGGTTCTATTATTACATTGATAAATAAATTGCTCCAATCATATTTTTCTTTCAAATATCTTTCATGTACATACAGCGACCAGTCACATTTTTATTATATGTATAGATTATCTAACACCGTGGTAGAGTGGGGCGGTGATTGGGTTCGAGGAGATTATAGGTTCGATCTGTCGGTGACTCGGGTTACATTTGGTACCAATTAAAGATTCACAACACATCTACTCAAAAATATTTTTTTAAATGCATGAAAAGCCGAGAGTTTTGTATGTCAATATAAAATTATATAGCAAACTACCATAACATATATCATACCATGGTTTAATAAATAATCAAGCACTGACATACTTTACGTGGACAAAAATTTCTTATAAATACATTTAATTTTCAACTTTTATAACGGCGCGAATATGTTATTCGATTGAAAAATATAATAAATATTAATTATCAAATTAACCAATCATAAGAAAAAAAAAACAAACACAAAAAGACCTAATTAAAACCTAGTGTCTTGATTGATAATGGGCGGAGGCGGTTCCCCCCTTAGCACGGACTCCAAACAAGGATAGCTAATATAAGCATATAATAATAGAAAAACTCACAAAATTCGCCACCACGAAGCGCCGTTCGAACATTTCACTATGTCAGTCATGCCGCGTGTGAGTTAATAACAAGAAATCTATGTCCAATGTCCATATAAAAATAGACTATTCAAAAGTTATTTTGATTACTTAATTAGCAATTCATAGGCTGTAGACCTTATTACCGCGGGCAAACAATCTCGAGCGCTGATAAAATACTGGTGCGAGTTCTCAATTATAAATTGAATTTAGTGTGGGGATAAATTTCTTAGATATAACGCTGCCGCGGCTCAGTTGAGTTGAGTGTTACTTTATACAAAAGTGTATTGCAAACACATGGTAGTGTAAGGAAAATTCGTTATATTAAAATTCTAATTCAATATTTTTAATTAACAAATTCACCCTATACAAGTTTAAGAAGCAATACGAAGAAATTCTCTGTCTGTATGAATTTGAAATACAATTTATTTTATTAGCTTGTCACGTTCAATTTAAAATGACGTCATAGAACCGATACTTTATACGGTTGCAAGAGAAGCAATGGACAGAAACCGGTGGTAGCAGTTCATCCGCTCCTGCTGCAACCCTGATGCCGACCACAACCCTCAGATATGTAGGACCGACTACATATAGCCAACCACCAGTAGCCAATAGAGACATTTCCAACGATACCTCATTTGTCAAATTATAACAAGTATTTTATATATTTGAACAGATGGTGCATATTTATGTATATATCGGTCAGAATCAGAACCCTCTTTTTGCATCGCCGTAGTCATGTCATTATAGTCATTGAAGTCGATGCATAAAAGAATTTACGCGTATAACATTCACATTTGAAACTTCACGGTTAAAATATTAAGACAGTATCAAATATCCAATAATTAAACGAGCACGAGGTCTATATAGGTGCCGCGATGACCATTTTTATAACGCAAAACATCAAAAGCGACAGTGCAAAATATTACTGTAATAAAATATCAAAACTATGCACTACTTCCGGCGATAGGTTAGTGACATTAACTTCGAAGACTCCGATGAGAAGATTAATCGTATGTAGTTCGCACGATAAGTATGAAATTTTTGAATTAATATGTAATCAGGTTGACTTAGCTTGTTTGTGTAGTGCCGTAGTTTTCAATTTAAATCAGCTAGGATACTTGGCATAGGCGTAGATAGATATTCGTCAGACAAGTCGACTAACATGCATTTTTAACTAGCCGTTGCCCACGATTTCGTTTGCGTAGTAATGGATTTTTTTTCAGCAGTTTCACGGTTTTTTACGCGTAGCAGGGTAGTCAGACAGAACCCAGTGGCAAAACACTCATTTTTACACGTTTATATCTATATGTAGTCGTTAATTTGATTTTTGACATATTGATTGTTTCATGTTTTTTCCAGCATAGCTGGGTTGGGCAGCTCCAATTTCTGCCTGAATTGGAACATTGCGTGTTGAGTGGCGAAACTCAACGCCGTGTTTAATAATATATTTAGAAATAATCATCACCCCAAGTAGTAATCGAACCTATAACCAGTCGCGTGTACAGTCTATATAATTAGATCGTATTTTGCACATAATCTGAATTTGTATTAAATATTTTGTGAACCTTGTTACGACGAGGCCAAAAGTCGACAACAAAATCATAAAACGTCAATATTAATTGGCAAATTAAGATGGTCTTTTCATGAAATGCGACCATTTCACGGTATGCTCGGTATCGATTCATGAAATAATCCACTAAACGATATGACTACGACATATACACATAATATTATAACATGAGTATAAATAAGGAAGACACTTATATCATCAAAAACATAAATATGATAATGGTTGGCAAGTTCATTAAAAGGTTTGAGATCTACATAGATGCCAAGATATGTGACCATGTGTCATATATAATCCTGCAATATATGAATACAAGTTCAATACAAGTTTTGGTTATAACATATTAAAAATACTACATAAAACCAAGAACGCTTTTAGTCCGCGGGCGTTCACAAAAAATATATATTAATTGGCTTCTACAATTGAACCTGTCTGAACTAAATCATTAAGTCATCTCGTTTCTAGTACGACATTTTTTTCATGTAATCAATCAGCGAGACCACCTACCTCTATACTGCCGTCTGTTTTAGAGTGGTATAAGCCTAGATATACAACAGTAATACTAGTAATATTTATTTTTAATATTTATTTCCCGCGCCCAAGTGAGAACCAATTAAATCATAAACTTTGCCTAAATTTATAATTTAACATTAACGAATCGATTGATAGAAATAAACACTAAATGTTAAGGGCAGCTACAAGCAGCAAGGGGACACCAATAGAATAACGAAATTTTATTTAAATAGGTTAAGCCGTTTCTGAGATTAGCGTGCACAAACAAACAGAAAAGAAAATTAAAACCATTGTTTTTGGGTTCTATCACATTAAAAAAATTCCCGCGGGTTTTTTTCTATTTTTGTTAAGTTTTAAGCAACTCTTAGTGTAAACAAAGAAAATGATTAGTTCAAAATGCTTATAGGTAGATATTTTAGCAAAGTTAGTAATTGGCCAAATAGTTGTTATTTTACATTTTTAATAGTAGCTGCGTGTATTCAACATAATTTTAGAGATATTTTGATAACTCTGTATTGTAACTTCCTTAATTACAGTTCCAACTGAGAATCAATATAGCTCCCATGCGTTACTACCAAAAAAAGAGAATTTAAACAATTGTTTATATATTTATATATATATATATATATATTACTTCATTTTGAATTTCAAATCTATAAAAATGAAGTCAAGGCCGTAAATTTAGTTACAATATAAAAATAACAGTGTCAACTAATAGTAAATTTTACCTACTTAAGTCTAAGTAGTAATTTTAGTCTATACAAATAAATAAAATTGGTGTGTCTGTTTATAATATTAAAATAACCGCTCTTTATTATGCATATGTATGTATACACGGTACATATACCAAAACAATATTTATTATAATTTTTGTCTGTCTGTCTGTTTGTTCCGGCTATTCTCAGTAACGGCTATTATAGATACTTTCACTGGCTGGTAGCTGATGTAATAAGGAGTAACTATATATTAAGGAATAATAACTCTTATAATCAAAAAAATACATAAAAATACAGTAATTTTATAATGGACGGACAAAGCTTAATATCACCGGTAAGTACATAGCAGACGCGAAGCTTTATGTTCATTTAACGATTTAAAAGTGCTTGCGAAAGCTTATTTGTATAAAGTATATTTTGAATTTGAAGTGTCCATTTAACACGTTTCCCGCCGGCTTACTTTTTGTAAATTATAATAAATAAATAAGTTATTAATAATAATATATAATAATTAAGAAATGTAACAAAACCACTGCAAAAGCCGAAAAATGGTTTACCTAGATTTTAAATATATATTTTTATAACGCAGGCTTGTCACAGACGGTTACGGTCGTGGGTTCGATTCCCACTCGGGGGAATGATTGTATTTAAAAAATATTTTCATTCTTCCGCTCTGGTTTCTAAAACAAAACGCGGCGTTTAGTTCCACCATTTAACACACAATGTCTCGATTTCAGGCGGAGAAAGTGGAGAATGGAGTGTATGATTGACACTTGGTTCTCTCTGATTAAATATATAATTGAACCATAATATGACCCACAACTTCGGTTTGCGTGGACTTTATGATCGACTCTGAAAAGTAAAATATCAGTTTTTTTATTGTTTCTGTAGAGTATTTCCTACACTCCCCAAGGAGCCTGCTAAGTTTTGAAATAAAACTATTTAAACCTGTTTTAAGTCTGCCAACTGGCAGACGAATGCCACCTCAGTCTACCTGTGACGGACTACTGTAAAGTGTTCAAAACGTCAAGATTTTGAAAATTAAAAATATACGCGATTAATCCGGTTAATATAGTAAAAATTTAAAATCAAAGACCTGTAAATCTGCCAAAGTTCAGCTTTCTTCGCGCAGTAGAATCTACTGTGCGTTGTCTGTCCGTCATTTTGTAACGAAAGAGTTTTACACAGGCGCAGGTAAAGCCGCGAGCGTATCGCTAGTATTTAATATAACAGAATCTTTTTTACAAATTATAAGGCGTATGTCATGACTCAAGAGTTTAAAGTAGATAATGGAAGTAGGAGAAAAAAACTTATATAATATAATTTAACCATTATATTATAAAAATATGATGACTTTCTCGCCGGCACTTCTAAGTAGAACTTGCCTTCCGAAGGTGGTAGATACCGTTACGACTGATAATACTGACATTTTACGTTAATTGACGACTTGAAAGTGCTTGTAATAAATAGCCTATTTGAATAAAGAATATTTTATTTTGAAGACCGCACTTCTATGTCTAGGCACTTTTTAAGCAAAACTTCTCTCTTCAGAGAAAAGCAGGAGAATAAGAAAAATGTAATTAAAAAATTGTCCTAAGCAAAACATATCAAAGAAAGTATTTAATATTTTCATGGATATAGCCTATCTGTATACAGGCGTGGTTGATAAAAGCTTTAATTTAATTTATTATCGAATATCCTTGTTATTACTAACTCTAGATATAAACCCTAATAATATAATTTGTTTAAATGTTAATGGGCTATAATTTATTAAATGCCTGTAAATACATTTTCTAAAAATATAGCAATAATGGATAATAATAAATGGCTATCATTTGATTTTTGAGGAGCACAGGGTTTCCGGAGTTTCTGTCTTCAGAATTCCTAGTCTGAGACCTGGCGTACAATCTAAGCAGCGTTTGACTTAAAACTAAATAAAAACTTAGGCCATTTTATAATATCCGGACATGGAGAGTATTATTACAATTTGGCGATTTCAATGCGATCCTATATCAGATAGAAATAACCTGTTAACTGAGGCATTAAACTTCCAACTGGTTTCGTCAAGGATATTGTTAGACAAGACCTTAATATAAAGTTTATAATGCAAAGATTTCGTGTTATGCATATGTCGAAATATATGAATTCTAACATTCTAGCTCAGTCTTATATTTACATAGATAATGGTTTTATATGGATATATTTTAAAGAAAAAACATATATCAAATGGCACAAAGGTGATATGTCCAATCAACAGCTACTGCATATTGAAATGGGTTCAAGAGTATCCGTATACGTTATAATGATACAGCGGTCCTGACTTCAAACGAATGGAAATAAATAATAAAATAAAATATTTCATGCAAAAAATAATTATTACAATAAACTTAATTTCAACTATCAGATTACTATCATTTTGTTTTATTTACATTTCATTAGTTTAATTAAATTAGATCAATTATAAATATTTTCAGAGGTCTCCTAGTACACCTACGCAGACCAATGCGTTCGTGAACGCTAATCTCAAAACGGCTAAACAGATTTGAATGCAGTTTTGACTTATGTATTTTGGTAAACTTCGGTAAACATTTAGTGTTTATTATAAAAAAGTTACAACAATTTTAATAATAAATTTAAGTAAAGTGCGGTTTTAAATGGGAACGACGGCGGGTAAAATCACAAAATAGTCATATTCGTGTACTTTACGCAGGCAAAGCCGCGAGCTTGTGGCTTGTCGGTATTATTAAGCTATTTATCAGCGCAATATTATCGTTTGAGTTTTTTTGAAGGCGGTTTTTTATTTAAAACTATTATAATACATAAATGTGGTTAAAAAAGTAGGTCCTAATACATTATAATAATAGAAAATCATAACTGAATATAAATTAATTATTAGTTTGCACTTAAGAACTAAAGAATTTAAAGTATATTTATAAAAATAAATAAGCTTTTTTAGCGTAATATATTTAAATTGTAATTAATTATTTATTTAAATGAAACTATTTTAATCGGATGTTGGTTTTTAACACATACATTTTAGAAAATCCAACGTTTCAAACACTTTTTTACTCGTAATCATCAAAATCAAAATCATCAATCGCACGAAGAATCGCAAGAAGCTGAAACGAGGCATATTCGTTTATTGGGTACTAGAGGGGAGTGCTGAAAGGAATTTTGGAAATTCCAAGGTAAAAAGTAAGTGTAAGAGATTTTAATGTAAATTTTATATCTTTAAAGAATAAACTTACAACTTTGTGTTTTAGTTCTTCAAGTGATACAAGTATGCACTAAGAAGAGATACTATTAAAATAGCGTCGTCGTATCGTTTCACTGAAAGATTCGTGAAAAGCAATAAACTTGTTTAAAAAAACGTTCAAATTGGAAAAAGTATCATTCTTAGGAAATTGAAATACATTTTACGAAACGTATAAAAATGAAAACGCAGCAGGATCAGAACACGCGCCTCTTGGAAAACGTCCCAGCGCTCTGACCGCTAAGCCATGCGTTCTACATCCAGCTGCGGAGAGATTTTCAAATCACATCATCAACACATCTCTGTGGAGAGATTTTCAAATTTTTATATGTTTTCTTAAAGTATGTTTTACAAAAACATCTTCTATCACACAAAGGCCAACCTAACCACAAGCTTTACTTATTTAATTAGATAAACATAATGACTAACACAGCGTCCAGCAACAGTGTGACAGCGATGGTAATGTTTACCATTCCCATTGGTTGAATTGAATGATTATATTTAAATTATTTTCATTTCTTCGCTCTGGTGACATGGCAAAGCGCGAAGATGAGTTCCGCCGCTCAACACGCAATGTGCCGAATTCGGGCGAAAAGTGGAGGGTGGAGTATTTTGACGCTAAGTTATGTCTGACTTCAATCTGACGTGAAACTTAAAAAATATATATAATGATGAATTTAAAAATATTTAAAACGTATAAACTTAAAAATAAAAAAGACGACATTCAAATTAAAAAATTGTAGGCGAGTTAGAAAATCAGTTAAAAAAATACTTGGAAAACTTATACAAAAATTGAACATACCGGGACTCGAACATTAATATAAATGTTAATAATAAGTTCCGCCACTGAACAAGCCATGTGTCGGATTAGGGCGGAAAGTGGAGTCTTGACATTTAGTTCCCTTGGACAGAAAAAAAGTTATAATACGCATCATATTTCCATTACGTTGATCTCTATCAATCTATCTATCAACTCAAGAAAAACTTGCAGTCAGAGAGAAACTAGTATAAAAACTATTGTATTGAAGACGAACTGCTCAATATAAATTTATTCACCAATGTATATCACTTGCTGAATATTACATGTGTATACTAGCTGAGCTTCGTCTTCGTCCACGTGGAATTCTAAAATAAACGTAGCTTAGGTTACTTCTTACTACATCTAAATAGTGATAGTCCCATCTGAATCGGTCCAGCCGTTCTATAAGCCCAACAGACAGACAGACAAAAATTCCAAAAAATGTCATTTTTGTATAGGTACCATATGTATTTAGTAAAAAGCGGGTATTTTGAATATTACAAACGGATACTCCAATTTTATATATATCTATAAATGTATAGCTATTCAATATGACTCGTGGCATTAAAACGACATTCCGATAGTAAATGACTAAAAAGAAACACAAAAAGCATCTGCCCACTTCTTTTGTATGTCGCGAATGTTAGATATATTCAAATGACGCGAATAAAGTTTACTACTTAGTTAGACATTCAATTGTGAGTTTAAAATTAAATATTCAAAGTACGTACATACTTGACACTATGGCGGTGCAGTGGGACGGCGTTGTGAGCACGATCCGCAATCGGGGAAATGATTATATTTAAATTATTCTCATTTCAAAAAGACATATTTAGAAAACGTATAAAAATTTGAACGCAGCGGGATTTGAACCTGCGCCTCTTGAAAACCGTTCAAGCGCTCTGACCGCTAAGCCATGCGTCCCACCTCCAGCTACGTTGAAATTCTTATACGCTTATTACAACTTATATTTGTTGTTAGCATCTCTGTAGAGAGATTTTTACAAATTTCTGCTACCCAAAGATTATTCTACAAACAATCGTCTGGCAAGAGAGAATGCTATTTATTAAATATATATTTTGTTAACATTTTTTAAAGTGTTATTCCCACACTAAGGAAATTGAAAAAGACATATTTAGAAGGTAATAAACTTTTATATAAAACTTTTAAATATCTCAATCTTGATCTATCTATATGTAAAACTAAAGTTATTTATTCGAAAATTGGGACACGTGTCCGGATCTGATGAGAATCTAATATTTTTATAGTATATACCTGTTGTCTTTTAATATATATTATTCTTATCGTTTCTTACAATGATTACAACCATATATATATATATATTTATTAACGGTCTGATTTTGCAATGATAGACGCAAAATAATCTGCCAGTGTCGCGTATTGTAGAGAAAATACGGAAAATATGAAGCCATAAATTTTGTCGGTTATACTAGCGACCCGCTCGCGGCTTCGCCTGCGAAAACTACACGACTTAATTATTTAGTTCTTATCGCCTGCACACACTTTGCTTTAATTTATAATTAAAATTGTCGTAACTTTTTTTATTTATGATCCGATTGAAATGAAAGTTTAACACAATACAATAGTTAAAATTGGCAAAGCCGTTTCTGAGATTAGTGTGCACAAGTGAACAGACAAACAGAAGAAAAGAAAATTAAAACTCCTTGTTTTGAGTTCTGTTACATAGATAAATATAAAATTATAATATTCTTTTTCCATTTATCTTCCATGTACAGACAGCGCTCAGCTATTTTTTTATTATCTATATAGATGTACACATATATTTTTACAATTACCTTTTTATGACAACACACACGAATAGATAAAACAATCATAAGCAAAGGCAACAACAAAAGGGCTGTCAACTAGTGTGCGAAATATTAAGATATCTAACAATGCCGTTGCTAAAATTATAATAACTTTTGTAACGGTGATAGTTTTATGTTTTTTATGATGATCAGTGAGCAGATTCCATTTTTCAGCTTTACGCTATTTCCCACATAACTTGGGGTTGTCAAACAGAACCTCGTGTCAAGACACTCCATTCTTCACTTTCCGCCCGAAATCGAGACAATGCGTGTTGAGTGGCGGAACTCAACGCCGCGTTTTGTGTCAGGTACCAGAGCGGAGAAATGAAAATATCTAAAATATAATCATTATCCCGAGTGGGAATCGAACCCACAAACAATCGCGTTTATAGTCCGACACTGTCCCACATTCGCCACGCCACGATGGCCTCAATGACGATCTAGATTTCCCAATTTGTATCTATCATGGATCGTTGGATGTCTCTGGCGGGACGGGAAAAACGGTACAGCTGTAATTTTTTTTTTTTAATAAGGGAAGCCGGGGCAAATTGCTCGTTAGTTTAAATAGCTGCAACAATCAAATCAAAGTGATCAAATGACAAGTAGTCTAGTTTACAAATATAATAAATACTAGTAGTGAATTATGATATATATAACCTTTATATGTCACACGTCCAATACATATTCATATGGCCAGTTATTTTGAACGAAAACTCATTTTTTGTTTAATATATTAAGGTTCCTATAAGCGATTTTAAAGTTTAAAACTAGCGACCCGCTCGCGGCTTCGCCAGCGTCAACTATAGCTATAAAATTCCTGGAAAAACTTTAAAAAAATTAGAGAAAAATGTAGTCTATGTCTAGTCTAAAGTAGTTTATTCCGAGACCCTCAAGTATCTCTCTATAAAATTTAATCACAGTCGGTTCAACGATATGGCCGTGATGACGCCACACACAGACTGTTACTTTCGAATTTATAATATTAGTATGGATTAATTCATTTTTATATTTTTGATAATAAAGAAACTAAGATGGTCTATTTTAAAGTGGTTATATTTCACTTAAGAGTATAATTGATATTAGAAGCGCTATTGATGCGTAAAATATGCGTTGCCACAGCAACGAGTATGTCAAACACATGGTGACTAGTGTGTATAATATTTATTTTATTAATTTAATTCTTTCTAGTGCATACAAAATATTGGCATTTTGCATTTCTTGTGGGTATGGCAAACTCCTCCGTCAAAACATGCTCAATAAAAAGATACTTCCGAAAAGCAATGTGGATAATGGAATGATTTATTACATTTTCTTCTTTGCTTTCGTAACCATGACAAAATAAAAAAAATAAGTAATTTAAAGTCAATGTATTAATTTATGTACCTACTTATTTATGTTAGTTAATAGTTATTTATTTATAGTTCTTAAATATATTATATTGTTAAAACATTTAAAAGAATATGTATGCACAAATTAACTTCGTTTGCGGAAGACTTTATTTCACCTGAGATTCTATACATTATTAGTTTTTTGTTATTTAGCATATTTTAAAGTTTAACGAGGACTTCTATTGATTTAAATGAAACATAAATAAATAAATAGATATATATATATATATTTCTATATATTAACACGTAAAGCAAAAACTTAGCACAACTTTTTACGAAAACTAAGCTAACTAAGAAAACTGAGAAGTATGAAATTCGTCGCAGTTATAGTTTGTATATAGTGTCTGTCCAAAAGCAAAAGAATTTATATCGGGAGATGAAGATCAGCAAGCACCTAGAACCATGTCGCTTATTTAAAAAGAAGACTTAGGACTTGCTACCTGTAGACGCACTGGTCACTGATAATTTTAAAAATAATAGGGTGATAAAATAAACACAACTACTTAAACGGCAAAGGTTACAGAAAATTTTTGTTTAGGATAATTTTACAAATGAGCAAAAATTTAACAAACAAAATTACTGTATTTATTCTGAAAGCTCTAAAAAAGCTTCCCAATTGGTCAACAGAGTACAATGTGGGCATTATCCGACTTCAGTGATGGTTTGGTGGGGTGTTAATTATGACAGAGTGACTGAGCCTTATTTTTTAGCCATATTTATCGGCACAAGTGTACCAAGATATCATTCTTAAGAAGGCAGTTAAGCCCCTTAACATCACCATGTTTAATATGGTCCTTTCAGCAAAACTCGGCGCCTCGGTTAGAAACGAACGTTTTGAACTTCATCAGAGCTGAAGATTGGCCGTTATCGAGTCCTGATCGTAATCCACTAGAGTATGATTTATAGTGAGTTTTGGAGAGTAAGGCTTTATATAAACGCCATGATAATTGGGAGTCCTTAAATCAATCCATCCGATTGGCAGTGAAAAGTTTTCCTATAGAAAGAATGCGTGCTGCTATTGATAACTGGCCTCAACGTTTAACAGCTGTATTGCAGCCAATGGAAACCACTTCAAATAACCTTTATATATTTTTAAAAGTATATAAATACTAAACTCAAATGCATAATAGAGAAATAAATTAATTATCATTGCGAAGTTATATTTAGTTAAATAAAATAGATAATCTAATTCCGTTCATATTATAACAATATTTAATAGTAAGTAAAGTTTGTTTAATGGCTAACTGGGACAGGGTCTTGACTGTATAAGCGATAGTTGTGGGTTCGATTCCCACCCGGGGGAATGATTATATTAAAATTATTTTCATTTCTTCGCTCTGGTGACAAGACAAAACGCGGCGTTCAGGTTTCGGGTGCGGGCGGAAAGTAGAGAACGGAGTGTCTTGACAGTAAGCTCTCTCTGACTACCCTGCTGAGTGGGAAAATGCGAGAAGCTGAATAATTGCATAATTTGAATCTTTATCCAGAACATCAAGTTCGCGTCTTCAAATGGAAAACATTATAAGTGGAGTGAGAATATGGAGTTTTGTTCAGCAACCTTATCGCTGAACAAAACTCCACTTTCCATCTTAGAGAGACTAGAAAAGAGAAAATCGTCAGAATAAAAACATTACGCAGAGGGAATCGAGCTCACAACCATCGCATGTATAATGATATACATATCCACTGCGCCACAAAGGTGTAAAATAAATTTTAACCTAATCATAATTAACAACTGGTTTTAAAGTTAAAAAAATCTATATCTATACATATAATAAAAATGTAACAAATCGCTGTCTGTAAATTTATGTATATATGAAAAAAACAAAAAATATTGGGAGCATTTATCAATATATTAGAACACAATGACTTTTAATTATCTTTTCTGTTTGTCTGTGCGTTTGTGCACGCTAATCTCAGTAGCGGTTTAACTGAAATAAACGCAGTTATGACTATTTTATTTTGGCAAACTTCCCTTAACATTTAGTGTTTACTTCATTTCAATCAGTTCATAAATAAAAAAAATACAACCACTTAAATTATAAATTAAATCAAAGTTTACGATTTAAGTGAGAACGTGGGTGCTAGTATTAGATATAATCGTAAATTGGCATTAATATTTTACACGTGTATCACACAAAAACCAGTGTAATATATTTTATTATCAATTTCCTACGTACGTAAATTAATATAAGTACTATACGAGATACGAATACGTGTACAAAATGGACAGTATGATTCCGATCGAACCCACAACCATACAGCTTGAGGTGAAAAGCTATCCCACTGTGCTAGGATGGAATTACAAATTACCAAAAATATTTTGAAATGAAACTATTTTTAACCGGATTAATCGCGTGTATTTTTAGTATTCGAAAATACATTTTAGTAATCTGACGTTTCGAACACCACAGTTGTCCGTAGACACAGGTAGATTTTAAAATGTGTAATAAACGCTAATTAATAAAAAATTTATTAGCCAAAAATAATAAAAGAATGAATATAATAATTTTAAATAAAAATAGCTTACAAATGTGGCTTGAACGAATTACGTCGTTTTATGAGTCTTATTTTATAAGAAAGTACTTTGAGGTGCAATGGGTAAGTATCTAACTAAACGTGAATGTTATGCATTCGAATTCGCTGTCAGTAATAAATATTTCAAAATTAATAAAAACCTTCTTTCCATACAAGCTGCATGATTCAACTGAGATAGAAAGGATAATTGTACCGCTATAAATATCTATCTCGTGATGTTACTCATAGCCTATAGATAATTAAATACTTAAATAAATAATTAATAATATTTTTAACTACTAGCTGTGCCTGCAAGTTGCTCACTTTTATTTTACGCCTATCTGCCAGTGGAAAATCCGTTAAAATCGGTCGAGCAGTTCCAGAGATTAGGCAGAACAAATAAACAGACAGACAATAATTGTAAATCGTGTTATTTTGGTATATGTAATGTACAATTAGATATGACTTTCCACCTTCTCCACGTTCTACACTTCCTCAACCCGACCTCATTGCGACATGATGATGATGCTCCAGATATTATAATACCCATTTTTTTAAACCTACAACCACCTTGACCCTACAACCATTACGCAACTAACCTATGACTGCAAATCTAGTTATAGTTATCATTCAACCATATGCTTAAAGCTTATTTAACAGGCCATATCCTTCATATTCAAAAATATCAAAAAGACTGCTATACTTAGTGTCAAGACACTCCGTTCTCCACTTACTAAGGGCGCCGGTAAATCGGGACAGCACGTTGAGTAGCGGCACTAAACGCCGCACTTTCTCTTGATAAATTAATGTGAAAGTTTTTTTTCCACTATATCAGATGTGGATGGCAGTTTTTTTAGCTCGCAACAAACAGGACGGCCTTAATATTAGCATTTAGAAGAACTGGCTTAGATACATTTCTAGGTACTTTCCGTCCGAAATCGAAACATTGCGTGTTAAGTCGCGGAGCTCATCGCCGCGCTCTGTTTAATAAATCAATGTAAAATCTTTTTTTTCCACTATATCAGATGTGGATGGTTGTTTTTTTTGCTCGCAACAAAAAGGACGGTCTTAATCTTAGCATTTAGAATAACTAGCTTAGATACATTTCCAGATACTTTTCGTCGGAAATCTAGACATTGCGCGTAAAGTCGCGGAGCTCATGGACGCGTTTTGTTTTAAAATTGTAATAAATCAATGAAAAATTCGTTATTTTTCTTCTTCAGCCAGTGTTATTAGATGTGGATGGGAGTTTTTTTGCTCGCAACAAACAGGACGGCCTTAGTGTTAGCATTTAAAATAACTGGTTTAGATACATTCGGTACAAAATTATCATGTGAACTTGTTTTATAAAAAAAAATATATAACGCTCTATTTAAAGTTAAGCAGCCTGTTCTGATATCGCGAAAGCTTAGGTGATTGAGCTTTGAGATTTTTATTATATATAGGTTTAATTTTGGATAACAGTTCCAAATTGAGAATAAATTCACCATATATATTAATAAGTACTAGTGACACGCTCGCGGCTTCGCCCATGTGAACTACAGCTGTTTTGTATTTTCGGCGGCCTTTTCTTAAAACAATGAAATTCTTAGAATAACTAAAAGTAAAGTGAAAAAGAAGTAGCCCATGTTCGTCTCAAGATCTTCAAGTGTGTCTATATAAAATTTCTTCACAATCGGTTCAGCGGTTTACCCGTGATGACGTCAGAGACAGACATAGTTGCTTTCGCATTTATAATATTAGTATGAATAAATGTGGATATGTAAAACGCTTTTAAATTTTTTTTATACATAATTTCATGTTGCTGCTATATATTTTAAATACAGACTTACGTTTGTGAATTTTTAAACTTGAACTTTTAAAAGTGCAAAGTTTTTGTTACATTAATTATCGGATATCACTACGATTACTATCTTTATATATATACTATTTTATAAATGAAATTTAAGTGTCTGTGTGTATTATTAAAAAAACTGCTTTTTACTAGATAAATAAGTATGTATAAACGGTGCCATTTTTGTCTGTTTGTTATGGCTAATCTCTGGACCGGCTAGACCGATTTTAATGGGGCCGATTTTCACTGGCAGATAGCTTATGTGACGTCACAGAAAGACAGAGTTACATATATTACATATATTTTTTTATTACGAACGAGTGGTTGCGGGGGTTTGACCAACACCTCGAGCGGACAGGTCCAGATCTCTCGGACTGTCAGTATGTCTTCCGCAGTGGCAGTGACGGAGTTTTGGCAGTGTCGTTTGACATCGCCAACGCTTTCAATTCCATACCCCGCATTTTTATACTATCGTGTGATTCCATACCTGCCCTGCGTCATCGGGCCTTACCCCTCCCGAAAGGTCTGTGACTTATCCAGGTTTGAGTCCTGGGTCCGCTCTTGTGGAACATCAAGTACGACTGGGTGTTGCGGAGCAGCACCCTAAAAGAGGTGGAAGTCCTCTGCAACGCCGATGATACGCCGGTATTGGTGCAGCAGAGGACTTATCGCGCAGCGGCTATGCTCATCGGCAGGGGTGGTCCAAGTCATCAAGTGGATTCAACAGCTGGGACTCGAGTTTGCCCTTATCAAGTCCGAGGCAATTCACTTCCATGCTCCGCGAAAGGGCCTTCCGATCCCTATAAAGTCGTCGGTGGCGTTACAATTGACTTCACCCGGAGCAAGTACTTAGAACTTCCTTTGGACGGGAGGTGGAGTTAAGAGGCTATTTTTTCAATGTGGGCCGAGGCTCGAGCCGTCAGCCAAAGACCAGAGTGCTCCTGTATAGGCAGACGCCTTGGACAGGCAAAACGTGACGTGCCCCGGCTAGAGACGGTCGAGGAGGGGCACCGTGAGATTTTAGTGGGTATACGGACGGCCTGCATTTGCCAGTGCGGAGTCCCACAAAACCACGTCCGAGTCCCTAAACGGGATGATTTCCTCACGATATAAAAAAATGGATTTATAATATTAGTATTGATGTAATTACATTACGATGTCATAAATCAATCTAATATACCAAAAAATATTTGTATTATAATCAAAGTATAGTTTACCAAAGCATTATTTTAATATTTTATATGTTAGTCACACACTTAGTGTTAGAAAAATATTTAAAAAAAAATAACCAAAATTTCCCTTGGTTACGGCACGCACGGATTTCGCTAATTCTTTTCTTCTCATTGACAGAAGGTTTCATGAACAAAAAAAAAATAAGAAAATTGCGCGAAAACCAATTAAATATAATTCCACTTATGGTGATCGAATCCACAACCATCGCCTTTACAGTCAGACGGTGCAATATCACACTGCGCTACTATAAAATCAATCATTTAATAAAAAGTACGGTCAACAAAAAAAAAATCCACTGAGTGACAAGTTTCTCTTTTACGCATTCCATACAAAAAAATAGGTAAAAATGTAAAGAAAAAAACAGTTTTAACTTCAAACATTCAAATAAAGGTGAATAACCAGAGTAAACTGTTACACGAGGCGTCATTACACAGATTTTATCACACGTGATCATTAGCTTCTAATTTTTATAACTATTAAAATAATCACCAAATAATATTGAGTTGTCAATTAAATTTCATCAGCGATACCTAATATAAGAAAGACTACAGGTTCAAATGTTTATTTTTTCAGCTTCACACTTTTTATCGCATAGCAACCATGCTTTCGGAAAGAACTTAAGTGTCAAGACACTCGGTTATCCACATTGCAGTGTGTGTAATACTTATTTTATTAATTTAATGTATTTTTAATGTAATATTATAAAAAAAATATTGGCTCTCCGCACTTCTGAGCAAGAACTAGTCAAAAATCCTTTTTACATATCCATACAAATAGATAAAGTTGTGTGTGTGTCTGTTTGTATTATTCAAAATAACCGATTACTTAACACATATATATGTATACACGGTACATGTACCAAAATATATTTTTTTTCATTTTTTGTCTGTCTGTTTATTTGTTACGGCAAATCTCTGGAACGGCTGGCCGATTTTGACAAGACTTTTACTGGTAGATGGCTGATGTAATAAGGAGTAGCTTAGGCTACCTTTATTTTGGAATATGTGTATATTGCGATCTGTATCACAAAATCGAACTAGCACTTCGTCAAAATAGACTAGTGTGCGGAAATAAATACATTTCAAATATAAATAATAAATAACCTGCCAATATAAAAAACAGTATTTAATTTGCGTGAGAATATTGTATTACCAAATTCCCATTTCAATTTGAAGACTTGTTTTCTTGTACATTGGTTTTTAATGAGTAAGTTCAAAAATTGATTGACAATTTCAGTTTTTTTACTCGCAAAGTATACGTTATTAAGGCAACGCGCAACGGAATATTTATATGTGAAGGAAAGCTTTGGAAAATCTTTTACGAAAATTATACGGAGTGTGGAATTTGGCATAGTTAAAGTTTGTATGCAGAAGTTCAGTATCTTCCATTAGTTATTGACTTCAATATCTTCCATTAGTTATTGACTTCAGTATCTTCCATTAGTTATTGACTTCAATATCTTCCATTAAAATCTATAAGAACATGCATTAAAGTAATATAATAAATATCACACCCACTATTATACGTTGTTACATATTATAACTACACACATTTTCCCGCATAGCAGGGTAGTCAGATACCTTACGGTCTTTTGGAAACCGTCCAATTTTGTGACCGCTTAGCGAAGAGGCGCGTGTTCGAATCCCACTACGTAAAAATTTTTTCATACGTTTTCCAAAAATTATTTTCAATTTCCTAAGTGTGTGAATAACACACTTTTAGATATAAACGTGGAAACTAGTGTACAGAAATACGAATAATATCTTTAGAATTATATTTTTTGCCTGTGGCTCAAATTCACATGAAAAAAAAACTAAACCAAACTTTTTATTAAATATTCTTAACATGCCTTTTTTATGGCTCTTAATTATAGCACAAGATTACAACTACTGATTAATTAACAATATAATATATATTGACAATTTATTATACCTACATATAAATATGTAGATATAATAAAAACTTAGTTTTTAAGAATTTCTAGTTGAAAGATTTCCTTTTTTAGATAGACATCAATTTTGACACATATAAGATACTAGCGACCCTAATTTCAGAAATGGCTTAGCCGATTTAAATGCTTTTTGACTATGTATTGTGGCAAACTTCTCTTAACATTGTGTTTATTTCATTTTAAACGGTTCATAGACAAATAAGTCACAAACATTTAAATTATAAATTTAGGTAAAGTTTCTGATTTAAAACTAAATACTTTAGTCATGTACTTTACGCAGGCGACGCCGCGAGCGGGTCGCTAGTCGTAAATAAAAATAATTTTAAACCTCCTACTAGTGCCAATTTAATGACAGTGATACAGTTAAGTAAGAAATATTTTTAAAATTAACCTAATAAATTTACATGTGATATGGCCTGTCTTTGCTTTTCCGACAACTATATCTATATCCATTCTTATATTATAAATACGAAAGTAACTATGTCTGTCTGTGACACCATCACGGCCAAACCGCTGGACCGATTGTGATTAAATTTTATATAGAGATACTTGGGGGTCTCGGGATGAATATAGGCTACTTTTTCCCATTTTCTTTTTTATTTTTCCAAGAAGTTCACTGTTTTATGAAAAGGCTGCTGTAAATACGAAACAGCTATAGTTGAAGCGGGCGAAGTCGCAGGCGTTTCTCTAGTTACTATATTATATAGTCAATGTCAAATAATTTGATTTAAAATAAGAAGTTACATGTTTACTTTTTTTAACGTCAAACAATTTACCACCGTTTCTCTAAAGTTAATGCCTCAGACATGAAAAGAACCGGCGTAAAGAACTATTTTATTTATTTTTTCAATACAATAATTTACCACTTTGTTAGTGACAATAATACCTCTGAAACAGATTTATTATACATACATACATGTGATTGCGTATGAACACTATTAATATAAGTAGCTAGATTTTTATCACATGTAGCGGGGAGAAACTAGTGTTAAAACACTCTGTTAAATGGATTTTAATTAGTTTTCATTATTTTCCAATTTAAAAATATAGGCCGCTGTGGTGCAGTGCGACTATACGCGAAGGTTGTGGGTTCGATTGTCACTGGGTTTTTGTGTGATTGACACAATAAAATGCTTAACAATTATGATTTGCTACTAGCTGTGTCCGTGACTTCGACCGCGTGGAATTCTAAAATAATAGTAGCCTAAGTTACTCCCTGTTACGTCAGCTACTTCCTAGTGAAAGTCCCGTAAATATCGGTCCCGCCGATCCAGATTAGCCGGAACAAACATACAGACAGACAAAAATTGTAAAAAAAAAAATATTTTATTGTGTGTACCGTGTATACATAAGTATACATAAATATATTTAGTAAAAAGCATTATTTTAATATAACAAACAGATACTGTTTTATTTATTTGTACTGATTAAATTAGTGAATAATATTTTAAATCGCGTAGTAATTTTCTTGTTATTTTGCATTTATTTTAACATTGTAAGTTTTACAGAAATAAATGAGTCTAAAAATAGACAGCGAACGGTTTCCATTTAAAATGAAAAATATTTTAGAATTAAATTCAAAGGCAAATGTTTCGAATTCAGACGGAAAGTCGAGACCGGAGTGTCTGGACACTACGAGTAACTTCTCTCTGACAACCCTGCTATGCGTTAAAAAGCTTGTGAAGTTGATTAAGAAAAGAATCGAAAACGCGGGAATCGATTAACAGTCGATTTAGTGTTACGACAAAATTATATCGTTTTGGCATTCAGTTATTATTTCGTTTTCGTTTGAGATCTTCTGCTAATGCAAATTATAATATTTGATTAATCAAATATTTACTATGGCTTCATAAAAAAACCGGGTCCCATTAAATGCAGGATATTATAAATTAATGATGAATAGGTTATTTAAAAAAAAACACATAATTAAGGTGACAATTATATTGATTATCTATATAGTTAATTTAACAGATAAAAATTATCTTAATTGAAAATTTTTGCAAGTTATTACTATACATAGAAACTTTCACATTTTTTTTTGCAAGTGGTTTGCTGATTAAGATTGTGAATGTTTCTGTTTGCCGTTGTAACATTTGGAATTTAGAAAAAAAAAAAACAATAAATTTAACAAAATGACATTTAAGCATTCTTAAAATATGATTATCATTTTTTTAATTATGGCATTGCCTCAATTAAGTATTAAAACATTATTTTGTCAAAATTCAAATTTAAACTCAATTGGTTGAGGGTTCCATATGTAATATTTTAATTTTCCCATTCTGGTAACTAAGACAAAGTGCAGTGTAGATCTCCGGCACTCAACAATGTCTTGATTTAGCAGAAAGTGGAGAACAGACTGTCTTGACACAAGGTTCTCTCTGACTACATGGCTATGAGGGAAGCAGCGTGAAATAGGTTTAAAATAAATAAATTTATTTACAAGACTCTCATCACCGGTATCTCATAAATTATAGATATATAAAAAATCTATCACAAAATTTAATACATGTAACATTTTAATCTCATTGACATATTTGTGCAGTGTATATAAAAATTTTACTGGTGTGTTTTTGTATTATTTATGTTTAAATTCCTTATTAAATAATAGTAACTAAAATATTTAAAAATTAAAAATATTACGTAAATCAACAAAATCAAAAAATGAACACAAAATATTATAATCTTGAGAAACAGAAAATATATTTTGTTATCATTATTTTGCAAAAACAAAAACATTTAAGCAATCTAATTCAATATTTCATAATACTTTACAAGAGTGGCAAAATAGTTAAAAAAATATTAACTCATATTTAAATGGTAAAAAGATAGAAGTGTTCCTATCATTTTTATAAATCTTATTAGAATTATCATAATTATATAATTCTACATTATCTTAAGTCTGTTAGATTATGACTATCTAATAATAATAAACTAAGACATTTTAAATATATTCGTTAAAATATGATGAAAAAAATTATATATTGCATAAAAAATCACAAATGATCAAAAATTACAAAATATGATTTTCAATGTTTTGTTATGCAAAATAAGATCAATGCCTAAAGTGAAAATTCCACTATCAGATAAAGCTGTCTGATTGTAGTCCTAGCCTTTTCTTTAAGATAAAGAAAAACATTCCTTGACAAAAAAAAATACTGACCTTATTGTTTATTCCATTGAACAACACACCAAAATAGAACGTCCAATAGTCAATTCCCACCAATTATTCTGGTACAAGGAAATATTCGCGGTAATCACTGTTTTATAATAAGACTACAATGTCAGTTAAAGCATTTTATCGTCTAGTTTAGAGCCAATCAAAGGTTTAAATATGAATTTTGTACTAATTGTGATAACAACACAATTATGATAAGTAAACGATTAAAGTTTGGTTTGTATCGGACACCGAATTCGCCCGGCAGTTAGACAAATGTAAGCGGCGAGAAGGCGAACCGTAATAAAATTATACACGGCATAGCGTCAAATTACTCGTCTCTCGCCTTTAGTTAAAAGGTTAACAGCCAATTGAGTACGGTTTTTTTTAATCAGTTAAAAATAAGGATATAATACGTCGGCACAACGACTCACCGATGCTAGCGGGCCGCATTCCACCTTCTCGAAGTGCGTGGGATAGTATTTTCATCTTGTTCACGTAATACCACACCACGAATTACTAATATTTTGTATCAAAATGCAAGATATAAAAAATAAGATGACCACTGTTACATTGAAACTGTCAAAGTTGAACTTCACTCAAGTGGTCGTGCCAAGTACCATAGACTAGATTGTGTTTTATAAATAGATTGTGGTAGCTACTGCACGACAGATGGCGCTAGTCGTAAAAATAGCTTTATAACTTTTATTTATTATCATTGGATCATTAATTATAGTAAAGGCTTTTTAATTGTCCTTTATTACGTTATTGACTACATTTCTTAAATACTGATAGTATGACTACTGTAATGTATTGCGCTGGACGAGCGAAAATCATCCATTCTTAATTACAACTTAATCCCTTTTCAGTTTAAAATTCAGATTCTTATACTTTATTTTTATTCTCTTAGTTTTCAAGCTCATCTCAATCAGTACTTTTCAAAAATTTAAAATATTCTGTATAATAAAATATTATTTTGTTAATATATATGTTTATTCATTTGAGTGCACTAATTTTTTAAAGTTCGTCGGGGGCAAAGTAATAGGACTGGACCTCTGGCGCCCCCTGAGGGAGGCCTACGTCCAGCAGTAGATAGGAAAAGGCTTAATTGATTGATTGACTGAAATTAATAGGACCAACTTAGTAAGTTACTAGACTACTAGTAAGTACTCGGGTTATGAAGCCACGTCCTCCCACAATTCTTTAAACAATAGGTATATTAAAAACTACTAATGTATACAACTAATTTAAAATATAATTTTGACTTAATCAAGCCTTTAATAAAATCTTACATCTGTACACTATTCATCTTTGCAAATTTATAATATTTTTGTGAAATAATAATAGGTTTTGCCAACGCCACATATTACGGAGTTAGTACTAGTAAAAAGAGATGTCACAGTCTCAAATACCGTACAACAAATGAATATATACGAAGTGTTTAAAAAATCCTTCATTTAGCAATACGAAAGCGCTGCTAGAATATATCAGTTTTTGAACAATATCATAACTTACACGTATTATAATAGATACAAACGATTTAACGACCAACAAGCTGTCAATGGCTATAACTTCACAGTAACAACAAATTCTACATTTAAAAATTTATCCATGACAGACGAAGAGCCCCTCGAGATGCCATGCGAGACATTTGGCTATTAATTGAAAAGAATATAATAAAGTACAAAATGTGTATGTAGCAACTAAACCAGGGCTTTATTCATAACCATTGTCATTTTGGTAAAAACCATCACATTATTTCACGAAAATACAAGACACGGCAAATAGTATAAATGATAACGTTATGTACCAGAGCGAAGAAATGAAAATATTTTAAATATTTCCATTCCTGCGAGTGGAAATCCAACCCGCAACAATCGCGTTTTGTTAGACACTGACTCACTCCGCCACGATAGCTTTCGGGCGGAAAGTGAAGTTTTTTGACACTAGGTTCTCTCTGACTAAACCTGATATACGGGATAAAGTGTGAAGCTAAAAATAAAAATACAATATACGGGTAAGTAAAAATAAAGATAAATTATTCAGTTCAGTTTAATTATGGCGCTTCGAGCATGCCAGCAGAGCACAAGTCGCCAATGTCACGTTGAATGGAGAACACACGAAGGAGATTGATCGGTGAAAACATTAAAGGTTAGTAGTGAATAATATATAACTAAGGGGTTAGATTACAATTTGTTTTTTTATACCTAATATAATTACATGAAAATTTACAAAATAGACTAAACACAAACATTAAATAAATTATTAAGCATAAAATAAATTATTACCGTAATACAAAAAAGTCAAGTGATAGATTAATTTTAAATACCATTTCATAAAAAAAAATTAAATTTGTAATCCAGTGTAATCATTGAAAATTTATTGAAAAGTTATGGGTCTTTATTCGATCTTTACTCGCCGAAGTGGTTATATTTAAATTATTTTCGCTGGTGACCCACTCAAGGTCTTGAGTTTTTCGCGTTAATTTGAAAATTTAGTCCCGTGTGAAACTGATAATCTTTATTATTACTTACTTTTATAAGCATATATTATTAAATTCATAACATTCAAAAAAATTACAGAATACCTGTATCATTAATATATAATTATAACACAAGCTAACATTAGTCCAAAAAAAAAAAAGTAAAACAATAAACTTATAATTTAGTTATTTAAATAAATACAACGCATACATTATTTAAATTTAAATTTTAACTATAACAATAATGATGCAAAAAACCGAATCTACATTAAACGAGAGGATGTAAAAACAATTATAGGATTTTGTAACTGAGACCTTAATCTGTGCGTGACTTGTGAAAAATAAAACAATAACTCGACGACGACCGCCAAATTTCCAAACAAACGCGTTCTGATAATATCTTAGTAAAAAACAAAGCTATATTATATGTATATAAATTTAAATGTAAGTCTGTTTATTGATATTATTTTAAGATTATATATCACGCATCTATTAAATGCGCTCAGATTTTCACTTTCCGATCATTTAGATTTGTTCAAGTGTGAAAATAGAATCTAATTACTAAAGAATTAATCTTGACCATTTTTTTGACGTGACGTTCATATTATCAAGGCGGTGAGTTGCGTCACTCAACATGCAATCCTTCGATTTCGGGCGGAAAGTGAAAAACGGAGTGTCTTGACACTAGTTGCACTCTGACTGCCCTGCTATGTAGGAAAAAGTGTGTATGTATCTGAAGCGTAATTATTTTATTTATAGCATAAAAACATAAGTTATTTTTTGCGTACAGCAAAAAGGTTGAGGCTCTTGGGATGAACATAGACTACTTATTTCTATCATTCTTTTAAATTAATCCAGGAATTTCATTGCTTTACGAAAACGCTGTTGAAAATACGAACAGCTATAGTCCACGGAGGCAAAGCCGCAAGCATGCAAAGGAATGTGCATGAAAAAAATCGTTTGTTTTTAAATTTTAAATATATAGAAAAGCAGACGTATCCGAATACAAAACTAGTGTATATCTAATATGGTTGAAAGTGACAAAACAATATGTAAATAACATTATTTAGCTGTGCCGCGTCATCGAACCAATTTGTTCTGGGCACGCCATTGCACGCTGTGGAATATGGATGGCGTGGAGATACCTTATTGTCTTTTACTTTCTTATATCATCCCTGAATTAAATTAATTATAATAAACTAAAAGATTAACCAATTGTAGCCATCATGGTGCAGTGGGACAGTGGTTTATTGTAAAGGTGATTGTGGGTTAAATCCCCATCCCCAGGGGAAGTACAAAATTTCTTTTAGAATATCCTGCTATGCGGGAAAAAGTGTGAATTGTTTTTTTTAATAATACACACACTACTTTGTAACCGTCAAATACACACATGTTGCTAAGGTAACACATATATTACGCTTCAACGGGGCTACTACTAAGTAAACATAAAAAATCACAAGTAGAATTTGAAACTTTGATCCCAAGCCCTGCTGAGTTTCCTGAGCCGATTTATTTTAGGTCTGAGGCATTAACCGTGGTGCCGTTAGTGAACCGGTGGTATATTATTTGACGTTCAAAAAATATTAGAAAAATATAAAAATATTAAGTATTTTAACATCTTATTTTGAATAAAATTAAATGATATTGGACTATATTTTAAATAAATAAATAAAATATTTATTTATATCTTCGACTCCATACGTCTGTGTAATCGATCTTCATTTTGAAATTGAAACCCGAAGTATAGACAATAATGATGGTATCACGACCGTTTAGCATAGAACAGCGTTTGGCAATTGATAAGTAGAATGTGTTTTACATTGAGTAAAATGCTTATACTATACTAGCGACCCGCTCGCGGCTTCGCCTACGTAACGTATATGCCTAAACTATATTGTTTCTTCGCCCGCTAACACAAACTTTTCTTTAATTTATAATTTAAATAGTTGTAACTTTTTTAATGTAAACCGATTGATTTTAAATAAACACTAAATGTTAAGGGAACCTTACCACAATACCATAGAAAATTGCATATAAATCGGTTTTGCATAGAAAATGCGAAACAGCTATATTTCACATAGGTGAAGCTGCGAGCGGGTCGCTAGTTTTAAATATCATTTGCACGAGTGGGAATCGAACCCATTACCAATCGCGTTTCCAGTCAGACTGTCCCACTGTTTTAAATAACGCATAACCAATACATTAATAAAAAATGCATCAGTGTAAATCATATATTTTAAAAGAAAGTAAAAGACAACTGTCACAACTCACAGCATCAAGACTGTGTCATAGACATTTTTATTTTAAATTATAGTGTAGATGTTAATAAATTTTAGAAAAAATATTTAAAATTCACCATGGAATCCTAATAAAATCTAAATATATATATTCTTTCATATATATTTTTTCAGTTTCATATTTTAATGTTAACAATAGTTACACATAAGTATTTTATTATCGTAATAAAATTTGACCATCCGTCACGGCCGTTAAGGAGAATTGTGTTAATTTGGCCACTTTATGATTCATTTGCCGTCGCCACCCGCAAGGATGATTTCTTCTACACATATAATAAAAATGTAACTGATCGCTGTCTGTACATTTCTATGTATATATAAAGGTGTCCCAAAGTTCACGTAAGAAGTAATTATATAGTATACAGTATAGGGTTATGTATGGAATAGCATATTGGGTAAATGGCCTCCATGACTTTGCTGTTGAGACAATTGTATTTTGGTAAGCTTCCGTTAACATGTAGTGGTTATATCATTTTAATCAGTTCATAGATAAAAAAGTAACAACAATTTAAATTATAAATTTAAGTATAGTTTGTGTTTTAATTGAGGTAGCGGGCGAACGAAAGTACGAAATAGTAGCTAGTAGTCCATCTGTTGCTAAAATTTCGATAAATCAATGTATGATATAGATCTGTATGTGCTTAAAGAAAAGAAATATTATATTATATTTTTCAATTAAAATCGGTGAATTGAATTTCAAAGAATTGACAAAAGACAATTGAAATTTGAAAACTATTTAGTTATGCATGCATCAAAAGCAAATATTCATTATAAATATTTGGTTTTGATAGTTAACGCATCTGATGGGACGCGTTCGTAGACGCTAATAATATTTTAATCTGTGGTCATATTGGCGTGAAATTGAAAACTCTTGGTATTAGTTTGTATTACAAATAAATTTGTAATAAAAAGTAATAATGAAAAGCAAATAAATGTATAAAAATGTTAAGGCAAATTAAATAAATAGAATATCTACTCAAAACATGGGTTTATTATATATGGAGTGTTAATTATTACTATTGAAATTGCATTAATAATCATTTTTTGTCACTCTAAAAGTCCTGCTGGTCCGCTACATTTGATACAACAATTACTGTTAGTTTTAAAAAAGTATACTTTTTGGTTGGACAAATTTTAGCCATCCTTAGAATTTGTCATTAAACTATTTGACCTAAGTTAATAAAGGAAAATTAAGATATAAAAGGGATGTGACATTACGTAGGAAAACACCAGGTATAAACGACAAAAATAAAAAGATACCTATATTACCAAAATAATATCAAATAAAAAAATACTGACATTAAAAACTGGACGAAGGTTTAGTTGGCGAAGTCTTGATCCAAATAACGACTGTCTGTACAGGATGAACTAAGTACTGCTCACGCTACCGACGTCTCAGTAAGGTTCTTCTTAAATTAGAATATTTAATCATTCTCAATTGGTACAACTTCAAGGCTATAATTAAACCTTAATATAAATTTTCACATCCTAAGTGTGTGAACAACACTTTAAAAAGGATAAAACGCTAATATCATTCTGAAAGATTAGGGATAAATTATAGAAACAATAGTCATTGTGATAAAAGAATGTAAGTATGCATATATTTACATGAAAAACTTTGTAAGTACATCCTTTACGGTTGAGTGTGAAATTTGGATATTTAAATTTATAGCTCAAGTCATTCTTTATATATTGAAGTACATAAAATTAATAAAAAAAATAATACATACGCTACACTGTGTTTAATATACATTTAAGTCGAAGCTCGGCGTTGAGTTCCGCCACTCAACACGCTATGTCTCGAATTTGACACAAAGTTTTCTCTGGCAATTGTCAGATGCTCTTAGACAGTACAGAGATTGCTATCTGGGAAAAAGCGTTCTACATCGGGCTACGTTGACATTCTTATACGCTTATTACAACAACTCTTTAGCATTTTTTTAAAGTGCTATTCACACAATTAAATTGAAAAACATATTTATGAAACTTATTTTTTACTATCGCTCGCGTCTTCGCCTGCGTAAACTACATTACAAAACTATTTCGGTTTTTCGCCCACCCTCGTTCTCATTTCAAAACACAAACTTTGCTTAAATTTATAATTTAAATGGTTGTAACTTTTTGTTTATGAACCACAATACAGTAGTGAAAATTGCATTTACATCAGTTATCCCGTTTTTGATATTAGCGTGCGTATAAAAAAGAAAATTAAAAATTATTGTTTTGGGTTAATATTATTTTAAACAGTGTTTGCCTTCAATTCATTTAATTAAAATAAAGAAAACTAAACTAAATTCAGAATTAAAAATTCTTAAATTATGTTCCACATTTAAATTACTTCAAGCAAGATCACGTGACAAGGTAGTACAGTAATAAATAAAAATCGATATAATAATTGTGGGTGACGTAAGCTGTCGTGGGCAGTAAAATCGATCAGTGCTTCCGATTCGTTCGTTACCTGAATATTGATTATCTGTACACGGAAGACGGTCACATTAGTTAGATACTACTTTTATTATCACATCTATATTCGTTATCATAGACGAATGTTGTGTGAATAGATAACCGCGCCGTGTAATGCATAAGGCAGGTTGATAGTTTGATAGGTTTCCTCAGCCAGTGGCGGTCGAGCTGGAGTTCCTTGAGGTTTTAGCGCGTATACGGACGGCCTAGCCAGCATGGAATTCACATAACCACCTCTTAGTCCCCAATCGGGCTGGTATCCGTGATAGATTTTAATGACTTAAAAAAATATGACAGTCTGATGTAATTGTATCAACAGACAGATGCATCCCAACTTAGTCTACCCGCCATGATGATGGACACAAAAATACAAGAATAGTTTTTATCCATGTAGTTTTCGTAGAAAAAAATATTTAGATAAAATTATAACAGACAAGTTACTATATGAACTGAAAACTTCTCAATTGAAATGAATGCACACAGTCAACATTAGCAAAATATAAAAAGCTGTAAATTAAAGACAAAGTGCAGCAGCAGTAGGTGATGACGAACACCAGACTTTCACCTACAACATAAATGTTAGTGATGAAACAAAAAAACATTAATTCAAAAACATACAAAAAATAAATACTTGCGTGAAAATATACAAATGGTTAGAAGTAGTAAAAGTAGTAGTAATAAATTAAAGTGTACAATTTGATATAAACAATTAACGTGCATGATTTAGATCTCAGGGACTAATATTGTATCGCAAAATTGGTGCATTTTGTCAAAGAAAATGTCCAGATCTAGCTTTCTGTATACAGTATTTCGAATTTTAATAATACGATTCAGTGGAGAAAATTTGCCAAATTAGTGGATAATTTGGTTTGAAGTGGAGGAGGTCCACTTTGTTGTATACGATAAAAAGTTAATGAGCCTACTAAATGAAAGATTTTTTTTTCTTTCAGTGGGATGATTGACCATTATTTTCCTTCTATTTGGTATGATAAAAAGGTGGATTTCGGGCAGAAAGAGGGAGAACAGATCAAAGGCATTTGTTCAATTATTTAACTATCAACTTTTTTTAAAAACACTGTCTACTAATAAAACAAGGCTGAAATTTACCTCAATTAAACGATTTATCTGATACACATACATAAAACACACTGTATGTCTTGTTGAAACTTTGGGGATTCCCCTAAATCTATTACTAGTTGGGAGCACAACATTTTCCTGTAATTTGTCACGTAGATATCACGTCTTGTCCCAAACATAAAGATACAAAGATCTATACAATCCATACTAATATTATAATTATATAAGTAACTCTGTCTGGCTGTGACGTCGTCACGGCCAAACCGCTGAACCGATTGTGATCAAATTTTATATAGAGATTCTTTAGGGTCTTGAGATGGGTATAGGCTGTATTTTTTCCAGGAATTTCATTATTTTGCTAGAAGGGCGCCGAAAATATGAAACAGTGGTGGAAATATGAAACAGAAGCTATAGTGGTAAAAGCCACGAGCGGGTCGCTAGTATTCTATAAAATTAATCATAATAAGCGAATCAAAACTTTCAAATACTGTTAATACCAAATAAAAAAAACAGTAATGCTTCAGTATTTTGACCCAGTCACGCCTAGTCATGTCTTAATATAGCTAATGAAGATTTATGATTTCTATTTTTTTCAGCTTTACGCCTTTTCCTGCATACCAGTGTAGGCAGAAAGAACCCAGTGTCAAGACACTCTTTTTCTGAACTTTTCAAGACTTTTCGACTTTGAAGTCTTCAAGACGTAGTTGGATAGTCCAAAAAATCATCCAAAAGTCATCTATGAGTATATATTTCAAATAAATCGCTAAGCAGTTATAAATAATATACCATAACTAGATACAAGTCTAGAAACAGCCGAATTTTTTGCAATCCAACGCGATCTGACACAATGAACAGTAGAGGTCTGTATGTCAATTAGACCTGGTTGATTTATGAGCGATTCATTAGAAACGAGGCTTTGTACGTGAGGTGAGCTCTAATAGCTGTATGGAGGATCATAAGTACGTATTGCATTTTTTTTTATTTTGGCACTGATGTAGAATGGATTTTTAGAACGCATTTCATAATTAATTGTTATCTAAGCACGTTTCTAGGATAGAATATTTGCGGCCTAAGGCTAACGCTGACTCAAAGAGAATTTCTGTGTACTAGTTAGTAATAGTAAATGATTTCAATAAATATTTTAGAGATATCGTAGTTTTAAAATAACTCCACAACAAAATTAAGATAAAGTATTTGCAAGGCGAGCGATTATGATACTGATCGTAGCGTACGTACTTAAAAAAGGCTTCTAATAATTTTAAGTAATATTGTTGAAATAATGGATTAGCTTTTTTTCATAAATTGACACAGGTAAAACTTAAGACATATATTCATATATAATAAATATATAATTTTATAACATTTGTCTGTCTCTATTTGTATACGCAGCAAACCAACACTGCTTAATTAAATTCAAAAGTTGATAAAATATCGTTATATTATTAATGTGCGATTATAACTTAAAATTCTTCTTTAGTCTTATTTTCTTGAATAAGTTATCGGTTTATTAATTTTTTTTACATATAACGTATAATTTTAATTAAGCGCATCACACAAAAAAAATGTTAAGTTCTGTCAATTACGCGAATGAAGTCGCGGGAACAGCTAGTGTCCTATAAAATGGTAATCACTGACGTAACATAACTCAATAACTTAATTCTTCATTGAACACTAGATGTCATAATATCAATTATAAATTGTTTACTAAAAGCCAATTTACTATAAGCCAATTATAAATCCTACTAATATTATAAACGCGAAAGTTTGTAAGGATGTTTGTTACTCTTTCACGTAAAAACTACTGAATGGATTTTAATGAAACTTTACGATAATATAGCTTATACATCAGAATAACACATAGGCTACAAGTTATAAAGACATTGTGTGAATTGACCAAAATATCAAAGTATCTTATATTCAAGCCATTAAAGCCAAAATAGTGAACCATTGTAGTCAATAAATTAATATGGTAGTTAGATACTTTAATCCCTTCTGGTATTTAAAGTAGATATAATGTCTTTCACGGGTTTCATTCGGACAAATATTATTTTAATCAAGTGCGCTACGGCGTGGCCGACGCACGGCGGCTGAGGTGGGGGAAGAAGTCGCTCATCCCTGAGTGCGCGTCCGCGACCCGAACGCGGACAAACGCGTGAAGGCAGACGTCATTGATGGTTGTCTGTTTTGCGAATTTTCAAGGCATTAGCATTGTTAAAAAGGCATTGTACTTTAAGCTATATTGCTTTAGTTATTAGTTATTCGTCCAGGTTTAGTTATTGGCAGGTTTTTATTTGGTTAGGCTTTAAACGTACAATAAGAGACTTCATTTTAATTATGTATATAGGTTACTTACCTGTTAGTTATAACGAATGCGATTTGTTAAAAACGCATTATCGCATATATCACGCTGAACAAATTAAATTAACGCGTAGTAGTTCCGCGGGCGAAGCCGCGAGCGGGTCGCTAGTAGTTTAATAAAAGTTAAGTAAAGGGAATATTTAAATACTAGATCTTTGAAAACCATATTTTTAGAAAACGTTTAATAATTTGAACGCAACGGGGTTTGAACCTGTGCCTTTCGGAAACTAGGGTTACAAACCCCGCTGTTTTTTTCGCAAGTGTGTGAAAAACACTTTAAAATGTCAATAATACAAAAGTTTTAATATTTTTATTAATATCACCGACATACCTCTAGAAAACATCACTACTGGTAGTCAGTATTTGGTTCATAGATATTCCAGTTATATATTAATCAATTTTCTACCTCACTACAGTACGTTTAAAATATAAGATTAGATACTGGACCAACTTTACCCTGGTTTCTCTATTCAATGTTCAAAACTAAGTTGGTCAATTTGTAGATATCTGTATACACTAGACGCCTGATTAACGCGTTAAAAACGTGTTACCTAAGCAAAGTGTATGTCACTTTATACAAATGTGTTTGTCAAACTTTTGTAATCACGCTAACTAGTGACCCACTCGCGACTTCGCCTGTGTGAACTCTAGCTGCTTCTAGCTAGGTAGCTTCATATTTTTGGCAGCCTTTTTGACAAACAATGGAATTTAATGGAAAATTGTGGCCTATAGTCATCCTAAGACCCTTAAATATATCAATATAACATTTCACCACAATCGGTTTAGCGGTTCCGTGGTAATGACGTCACAGACAGACAGAGTTACTTTCGCATTTATAATGTTAGTATAAATAGTATGGATTATTGTAAAAGTAAAGGACAGTTGCTCGTAGACTTCTGAGTCACAGGAATATAATAACATGATATAAATATAATCGCAATAAAAATATCCGTTAACAGTTAAATTGTTTCAAGGAATATTGAGTCATAATGCACGTAGAATGCTAAAAGCATTAGCACGTTAATATTTAATGGCGGAATGTAGTTACCTAGGAGTTTTTTTTAATGTGTAATTTAATATGCCACCGTCGGTGTGGCACAAGTGGTTGGGAGTTCAAATACAATTCTTGGGGGTATATATATATAATATAAATGTTTTATTAATCGAGTTAGACAAAGTGCGGCTGTCTGTTTTGCCACCCAATCTTTATCTTTACATATAATAAAAATATAATTAAATTAATAAAAATATAAAAATATTATTGGTTCATTTCTCAATGTAAAACCCAAAACGATGATTTTTTGTCTGTGCGTTTGTGCACGCTTATCTTAGAAACGACTTACTCAATTTAAATGCTCTTTTAATTATTGTTCTTTGATAAACTTTCAACATTTAGTTTTTATTTCATTTAAATTGGTTCGTAAATAAAAAAGTTGCAATACTCTAAATAATAAATTTAAGCAGTTTGTTTTGTTTAAGTGAGAATACGGGTGGGTAAAAAACGAAATAGTTAAGTCGTGTACGTCACAAATATCTTTTTTATGCTAGTCCAATTAGACAAGCGTAGGTAAATGACAAATGTTTTATCACTAAAAACAAAATATTGCTGAGCTAAACGGAAAGTATTGTAAGCTTTTCTCTATGAGAAACAACAAAACACGTTAATGTAATCATTATTAAAATAATATTTTATAGCAAGTTCCCGCTTTTTTTCGTTATTCCCCGTAGTGGGAATCGAACCCACAACCAATCGCGTTTACATGCAGATGCTGACCCACTGCGCCTTGATGACACCTCTAAATAAAAATATTATAATTCATATATTAATATACGTCAAGGACAAACATTTGACTCGATGACGAGGTGAGAAGCATAAAATTAAAAAAAAAAAGTTTAGTTATACAGAGAAGAAGTTCTGAAAGTAAATATTTTTCATAATAATCAATTATAAATACATTAAACTGAAACAAGAACATTTTTAATGTATTAGTTATTAACATTGTATAAAGTGGCTTACACGTTGCAAAGACAACGGCTATTTTACACGTCAACGGGGCTAATAGTTTATTATTATTTAAAAAACAAAGCTGTAGATCTATCAATATTCAATAATCAGTATGTAATAATTCACTTTTTAAAAATTTCTTTGCCAGGATGATACTCTGATACTTTGGCACGTTTACCTAAAAATAGGTAACAATTTAGTAAAAGTAGTAAAAAATTTAATTATATTAAATCAGATAGCTTAATATATATTTCTGTTCTATTTCAAATTTATTACCTATGTTTATTAAACTTTAATCGAAATATTTAAAAGGTTAAAGTATATTTATTACAAGGAAACACAATACTGTAGACTAGCTTTTCGTAATGACGCCAATCAACCAATGCACTCCTGATTTTTGCATACAATCGAAATGTATACAGCCACAAATAAATTAAGAATATTATACCAGCCAATCAAATATAAAATTTAACAAAATATTATAAGGTATAAATTTCTTTATAGAAAATAAATTAAAAATATATTAACAGTCCGGCCGGTATACGAATTTATTCAGAGCACTGGAATGATAGATAATTGTCGGCCATTTTGAATACATTTGGTTCCATAAATGGCTGACATTGTTTCTGTCTAATTTGTCATAACAATGATATGGATAGTTAATTATTTTTAATTATCATTCTATTATTGACGAAACGTTTCTTATGGTGTTCTATACCGGATGATTGATCAATTATGGATCATAATTTGTGTTAGTGTGATATGTAATTAATTTATACATTTCTTTATTGGATATGAGTTTTGGCCTAAATTTTTTTTTATTTTAGCTTTTTTTTGTTTTAGATAAGAATCAGGTTTATTTAACTGTTTATTTGATTTTTTTTATTAACATTTTTTGAACCATGTAACATTCAAAAGAAAAAAACATTTTATTATACAAAAAAGATGTGAGCAACATACATGTAGAGTTAGCCTGTAAATGAGACATACTATGTAACCATAAATGTGTAAGTGTGTGCTACATATTTCTTAGTATGTAACGTTGGTTTCCTAAATAAATAAAACCAGCATTTCCCATATTTACATTTATTTTCGTAAAGCGAATTCAGTAACCTATGTGAAAAATCTTTGAATATTATTTAACATACAAAAATGAAATTTTGACTTCTTTTGTTTTTTTTTTACCAAAAATTTAAAGGTTTTTTGGAAAATTTCGTTTTTATATGAAATATTCATACTGACCCGCTGATTATGAAACCGCCTCATTCTTATCAGGTTGGGATTTGACAATATAGAGAGTACTAGAAAAATCGAAGAAATTTTTAAAAAATTATGGTCACATTTATAGCGACTTAGCCATTTTGGATGGTAACTCGTGCATTTGTTCAACATAAACGATTTGGTTAAGTAAAACTAATAAACATTCCTTAATAAAAAGTAAAGATTTGTTATCAAAAACATTAACGACAAAATATTAATTTCGAACATCCAATTGTAAGAGCATTTTAGATGTCTGTTTATTTTTCTTAAAGAGCTCCCATTTCCATCCCATTTTCACATTTATGTATCTAAAATAGGATAATAAATTTAAACAGCTTATGCAATAAATACTAATAACTTAAATAATGGAAATAGTTAATACTTATGGAAATAGTAGGAAATAGGTAAAGTTTCTAACTTTATTTATCTGTAGGGTGTGATCTGATTCGATTATAAATTATTTCTCTAACAGAAAGTTACACTGTTCAGGAGTGACATAGGCTATATTTTATTTGCTGTTGCTATTGTTAATAAAACAATAAATTATAATTAGGGATAAATAACGATTTACATAGATTATTAATCCCCTTCATCTTCCGCGTTGCCGGAAAGGCCGAAATATTCTAGTGGACAGTCTCTCTGTACCACTCACGACACACTTGTTGAATGACATCATGAATGGACATTGCGTGCATACGCCTATACAAATTGTCGAGAACTAATACGAAAAGACTAAAACCTTATTTATGTATATACTCGTAATAACTGTATTTTATGAAGTAATCATAACCTCATTAAAGTTTTAATGGCGTTGGAATTGATTTTTAAGTATCCGAAATATTCAATTGATACATAATAATTTCCGTTCCACGATACACAATGACGATTATCATAATAAAGAGATTTGTTCACGCTGCAGAGAGGGCACCGGACGAAGGCGCCCAAATGTAACGATAGCACAAAAATAAAAAAATTAAAAAGTTCCACTTTAGTGAATTTTTGATATCGTCGTAGGCCTCTGGATGTAGACCTTTTTTTGTCGCTGGGAAATGCAATTTACGCAGATCGTACGCGCGCAAGGCACATTTACCTTACGAGCGGATGATACTGTGGGACTCACCGGCGAGCCTGATACTACCCACTAAAACAGCAGAAACCCTCCGCCTCTAGGACACGTCGCAGGAACGCTTAGGCATGCTACTACGACGCCTCGGTTGACTGCCCGCCTATTGCGGGCGACTGTAGCCTGCAGGATGCTCTCGGGTTTCTTCCAGCGCACCCGCATCCTCGATGACTTGTAGGAGGATCACCATGACCCTCCCACTGTAGCTCCTCTAGGGTAGTCCCCCTATATTAATGTTTGCAATGTTGATTTTCACAAACCAACACACGATATCCCCAAGGACTATAACACAAGAAAATAACAGTGCAAAATTTTCAAATAGAATTTTATGTCTCTATAAAAAATTTATATCTCCAAAAAGTATAATAAAAACATTGCAGCCTACTATTTAAAATATAAAATACAACTAAACAAATCATTTCTGCGTTTACATCAAAGGAGTTCTTTTAAAGTTGATGGCTATATTCCAATGGGTGGAAAGTCGAGGGAGAACACATATAACAGGTTTCTTTGCTTATCCACAACGTGTGAGAGTCATGTCAATTAAAAAAAATCAAAAGACTGTATTAATATTTTCAGCTTCACTCTTTAATTCCCGTATAGCAGGATATAAGGATGAAGACACTCCATTCTCCACTATCCTCTAGAACTATAGTATCCTCTTGAGGCATGTTGCCGTGAGTGGCGAAACTAAAAGCCGCGCTTTAATTAAGAATAATTGGAGGTATCAAAATAATTTAAATCATCATCTTGAGTGGGGGGAATTGAACCCACAATCAACGCAGTAACATTTATTGCGACGTATTGTATATCATAAAAGAATAAATAGTTTTTGTGTTCCTTTCATACTTCATCTCTTTTTTTATATTGTTATTGTTATTAATTCTTAAACATCAATAATATTTGGTGACGATTTTTTTTTTGCTGCCACTACAGGCCGTGATGGCACGCGGTTCACCAAATCTGTAGGATTACCGAAGTATCAATGACTTGTTTACGACGTATAAATATACAATTATAAGGTTATTGGAAGGACGTAAGGCTGTATTGCACCAAGAACGCTATATATATGAATAAAATTTTGACATAAGGAAGACCGTACGATATGGTCGTGGGTTCGATTTCTATTTGAGAAAGTGCCCGTAAGATATATTGAATAAACTTCCATAACCTTACCATATAACAATTTAAACAAAACTCAATGACTATAAAATGGAGTTAGACGGAGGGATGTGAGGAGTGTGTGATTAACATATTTAGAAAACGTGTAAAAATTTGAACGCAACTGTATTTGAACCCGCGCCGCTTGAAAACTGTCCAAGCGCTCTGATACGCTCTAATGCGCATTTATACGTCTTCTACAAATAGGTATTCCTACTGCGTTATTAAATTAAATATTAGCTTTCTGTACTTTTTCTTTATATAAATTTAATTTACACTGGATATTATGACCAGACTATTACAATTTCTATCTTTTGCATTTTTGGAAAATTTTGAAAATTTGTTTCCTTCCGTAAGAATTCTTCCGTTGTTTCCGTAAGAAAAGAGTTTCATATATTATATAAACTGACTTATACTCATATAAACTTTCTATAAACTTTGACTATGACAAATTGCATTTTTTGGACATTATGCCCATACTATTACAATTTCTGACTTTCGTATTTTCGGTAAAATGGCCAATTTCCGTAAACACTTTTCGTATTCAGTGTATTATAACATATTTGAGTACAGAGTCTTTTTGTGTCCAGCAGTTGCGACTGTGCCTCGTCCGTCACAAAGTGACTAAGACTTCCATATATTATATAATTCACTTATACTAATAATAATCGCACGGTAGCGCATTCTCAAGCACTACTAGCTATTACGTATACCCTTACGCTTTACAGCTAACCGTTCAATAAAGCCGCTGGAAGGAACGAAGGACAATTAACCACGCATACATTAACATACGGTGCACGCAATCTTTATGCCGCCGACGGACGCGGGCCGCATTAGAACGCTTAATGCAATTAAATATTATATTATTTTATAATATACTGACAATATTTTATATTTACACCTCTTACGATTTAAAGAGAGAGCTTCTCCACTTTACGTTTATTGAAAGCTTTCCAGATTTTACATTAGATCTCTTTAAAAATTTAGTTCCAGTGCACCCCTAGCAAACTCTTCGGCAAAAAGAATTGAAGATTAGAAATTAGTAATTTGCGTCACGGCTGAGTTCTAACCATGAATTGAACAGTTTTCGAAAACTTGATTTGATTGGTTAATTAATTAATTAATTTTGCTGTGAGTGGATATCGAATAAGAATATGATATATGCTGATATTTACGAGTAACAGAAACTTCTTAAAATATTATCTGTCTACGTTGATAGGTGTAACCAAGCCAACAGTTTAGTTCATCACTAACTCCCGCTTATGAATTGTGAACCCCCTTTTTCTTCCACAACGTAGACCCCGTCGAGTCTCCCATGGACCGCCCTGGACCATATTGCGAACTCAGGATTTGTACGTTGGTAGGTGAAGGATTGTCTAACTAGATCCAGCAAACAGCTGGTATTTTCATGGACACTACTAGGACGTTAGTCAAACACTCTATCTCCACTTTTCGTTTAAATTCAAGCATGCGTATTGCGTGTTAGCGAGCGATAGTGGTGAAGCTCTACGTTGTCTTGCTACACCTGACAAATGAAAATAGTTTAAATATTCCTAACCATTCCCATAAGTGGGGATCGAACCCAAAACCATCGTGCAAACGATATGTTTTTGTTTAAAACTTAGTAGGTACCACAGCTCCACGATGTGCTAAAATTACTCGACTCGATTAAAGAATCAAGAGAAGCAAAGTTTTTTTTCTTTTTAAAGAAGTTAAGATAGAATAATTAAGAAGTAATAAAAAATGAACTAAAAAATCTTTAAAATTTCTGGTGATACTAAAATAACAGCGGCCTTTTAAAGAAAAGAAAACATAAAACTTTAAAACATAAAACTATGATCAAAATTGAAGATCCTGCGTTTTTATAAGTTACAGGTAAAGATTTTTTTAATTCGACAGTAGCTAAATTTTATTATCTGTAGGTCGTAAAATTTACAAAACACTGTCATTGAGCTAAACATTAATAGAGTTGACACGTGACTTGTTTGACATTAATATGTTTTAATGTAAAGTTACAAATTTATGATTTGATAAAAATTGTTTTGAGAAAACTAAAAAATGTTTCTTATATTTTTAGAAAACGTATATAAAAAATTGAGCGCAGCAGCATTTCAACCCGCACCTCTCGAAAACCATCTAAGTGCTCTGACCGCTAAGCCATGCGTTCTACATCCGGCTACGTCGAAATTCTTATACACTTTTTACAACTTATTTTTGTTGTTAACATCTCTGTAGAGAGATTTTTACTCATTTCTGCTACACTAAAATTATTCTTCGAACAATCGTTTGGCGATACAGAATGCTATTTATTAAATATTTTTAACATTCTATATAATGTTATTCACACGTAGGAAATTGAAAAACATTTGTAGAAAGTGTATAAAAATTTAAACGCAACGGGATTCAAACCCGCGCCTCTTGTAAACCGTCTAAGCGCTCTTACTGCTAAGCCATGCGTTCTACCTCCGGCTTCGTCGAAATTCTTATACGCTTATGATTAATTTATTAAAAAAATGTTTTGTTTTTAAATACTTCTTTTTTAAAAAAAGTGGTAGTAAATAATTTTTCTTATAGTTTACGTTAGCTTATTAAATTTAACTAGTGGCTCCATTGACGCGTTGCCTTAGCAACGTGTATACCACTATATACAAAAATGTGAGTCAAATAAATGTTATATGTAATCCTACTAATATTATAAACGCGAAAGTTTGTGAGGATGTTGTGTTACTCTTTCACGTAAAAACTACTGTATGGATTTTAATGAAACTTTACAATAATATCTATGTTCAAGCCATTAAAGCCAAAATAGTGAACCATTGCAGTCAATAAATTAATATTCTGGTATATATATGCTATGCATATGTATACACGCTACATACACCAGAATATTATTTTTTGCTATTTTTGTGTCTGTCAGTCTGTTCCGGCTAATCTCTAGAACGGCTACACCGATGTTGACGGGGCTCTCACTGGCAAATAGCTGATATAAGATCTCCACGCGGACAAAGTCGTGGGCACAGCTAGTATTAACATAATGTATTACTAATGCATTATTATAATAAAAAAATCGTTATAAAAAGAACAAAAACCTAACTGTGTATGAAAGATTGAAAAAAGTCCAGTTTTTTTAATTATTGAAATAGAAAGCAAGACAAGAATCGATACGAGGATCATCAAAACGTGTTTGCTCTCTACAACTCCACATAGCAACAAACATACCTACAAACATACATACATAGACTGATATACGCATACTCTCCTCTCCTTTGCGTCCCGCAGTGGGATAAAAAATATTGGATTTCGGCGCTTTTTTTCCATATCGATTTTAACTGCGCCCTATTTCATACTTCTTCTTTCGTAAAAAGATGTACAAAGTTTGTCTTTCAAGTATTAATATATAGACTAGAATATATTATAATTTAAATATATACGTTTAAGAAGAATATACCAATCGTCTCTATTGACAGTCGTCTTTATTGTTAGACGGCAGGAAGTTAATACCGGTTCAATAAGTTCTCTTGAGATGAGTCATTCTAGAACTAAAATATTTGCAAGAAATAAATTTAATGAAAACCACTTAAAACATAATTTTTTCGCATACCAACGAAGATAACCAGAAAGAACCTAGTGTCAAAACACACCGTTCTCCACTTTCCGCCTGCATACAAGGTGGCGGTACTCAACGCCGTGTAACATTATAATTATGCCACCGAATGGTAATCGAACTCATAACCAATACCGATTACAGCCAAACAATGTTCCACTGCGCCACGATGGCCTCAATTGAATTATTTTTTATGTTTCCGGTTTGGAAAAATAAAGCGAGGCGTTAAATTTTGCCACTTAGCGCATCAAAAGTCATAAGCAGCTTATAAAGGTCCCATTTGAAACCATCTAAACAATATCTATTAAATACCAATGATCTATTTAAAATGATCACAATGTCCGTCCGTCCATGTTATATGTTAATGCAATAATTGGAATCGGCCGGCGCTTCAAAGATACAATAATACGTGCCCCTTGCTGATATGTCGATATCGTTTCACGGAATTGTGAAATTCTATTGTATGACATTTTGTTCATTGGATAGCCGACTTTCAAAATAAATGAGTCAGTTTTATTTTTATTTTAATGTGTTATTTCATACACTTAGGAAATTGTTAAATATATTTTGAGAAACGTATAAAATTTTGAACGCAGCGTGATTCGATTCGAACCCGTGCTTATGGTAACTTTTCGACTTTAAATGAATTGTTTATTTGAAAAATAGCTTATTTATTTATTTTTTATAATACTTTATTACACCAACAATTAACAACATAGACAACCAAAATGATGTATATAAATACATAAATACATGTATATGATGTAACAGGATTCGAACCCGAGCCTCTTGCCCGTCCACACATTCTGTATATTTACGCCATACGTTCTATCTCGCTACGTCGATATTCTTATATGCTTGTTACAATTTATTTTTGTTGTTAGCATCTCTGTAGCGGTTTTATAGCGTCGATTTCCGCTACACAAAGATAATTTTTCAAATTAATAATTTGGCAAGATGTTGCCATTTTTTGCTCCATTATTTTCTCACGACAAGAATTTATTAAAAACGTCTCAACTGCGTTTAGTTCACTATGGAGAGATTATTGAAGTCAGTAGTAAATAATCACAAGAAAGACCAAAACCAAAAAAAAATGTTTGTTTTGTGCTTTTAACATTTTTTAAAGTGTTATTCACACATTCATTAAATTTAATGACATTTTTAGTAAACGTTTAATAATTCTCCTGTTGTATTGTGTTGTCCTAGACGGTTCTAAAAGGCGCGGGTTCAAATCCTGCTGCATTCAAAATTTTATACGTTTTCTAAATTTTTTTTTAAATGTACTGTACCTATAAGTTATCTTGGCCATCCTGGCAAGAATTACAGAATTATGCTATGAAAATATTTGTATTGCCATCGGATTTTCTCTCATTGATATATAAATTTTCAAACCTTTTTTTAAAGGCCACATTTTTTTAAATTCACACACTTTAAAAATTGAGAAATGTACAAATATTTGTTGCTGTTAGTGTTTTACTAGCTTAAAAAAAATACATCATAGAAATGGATTTACAACTTTATAGCAAATATACGCGCGTGCGTGACGCGAAAATGAATATAAAGGCAGGACACAGTATACCGAAATTTCTTATTTTTAATCTAAAAAATAAACAATTAAATATGCCTAATATTATATAGTATTTAAAATTTATAAATACATACATGTTTTTATGTATTTATATCGGATATTAATGTCACTTTATACAAAAGTATACGTCAAACCTATGGTAGTGTGTGTTATTTACAATATTATCAAAATATTTATGATTAACTTTGACTATGAAAAATTTTTAGAAAAAGCATTTACAATTGAACGTAGTGGAATTAGAACTCACGTCTCTTGGAAATCGTCCAAGCGCTCCGACCGGTAACTTATACGTTAAAAAAATTGTTATTCAAATTTTTATACTTTTTTTCAAAACATTTTTTATATCCCAAGTGCGGGACTAACACTTTAAATATGTAAAATATGCCAAATTTACCTACAGTCTTCATAGGTTTAGTTAAAATAAGTCAAAAGTTCACTTATTAAAAAAAGAATTACTTAATTTATTTCATTTTAAATTAAACTTCCATATAGGATATGACGCAAACACCATAGACAAACAGCCACAGCCCACAGATAATATTGAATCAATAAACATAATTCAGCACATGATTTTTCCTCGAAAGCGTGGACGGCGGTGCCGTGTAAAAGAAATAGGGGCATCGGCGCTTCAAACGATGATATATACGGAATAATAAAATAACAATGATTGCTTTATTAGTACTGTCAAAGTTGTTTAAATTGTTTTTGTTTATGCGTGCATTGTAATGCATAGTGATCAGCTCATTGCACTGACTGCACACCGCTAATAAGTGATTGTTTAAATTAGAAATATGATTAACTTTACTGGGTAGTCAGAGATAAACTAGTGTCAAGACACTCCGTTCTCGACTGCCTATCGAATTGCGTGTTGAGTGTCGGAACTTACAGCCAACATTTTGTTTTGTCACCGGAGCAGAGAAATGGAAATAAATGAAATTATCCTCGAGTTGGAATCGAACCCACAACCATCGTATATACTATTAATAATAATAAGTCACAATCCGCCAACCATTCTGACGAACCATCTGAGAAAATGCAGATGTCCGGTAGTCTCATACAATAGCACAGTACTCAGTCCATCCAAATTCTATGCCATAGTCCCAGCTTAGTGTTCCTACGCATTAGCCGGTGACCATCTCTGGGCAATTACCTGTGGTTACTCAAGATATGGATACCGGCTGATGCGTCCCAATAAAATAGATTGCTATCTCTAAGGTGCCTCTACGTGTTGGACCTGTGTCCCCACGCAAGCCTTCCAAAGGACCGGGTTCTTCTGAACTCGAGAACAATTTCGAGAGATACATAATAATAATAATATAATAATAGTTAAAGACATATTTAGAAAACGTATAAAAATTTGAACGCAGCGGAATTTTAAAATATTTTTATAAATTTTTATACGTTTTCTAAATATGTCTTTTTCAATTTCCTTAGTGTGGGAATAACACTTTAAAAAAATGTTAACAAAATATATAATAATAGTTTATTGACTTAAGTACATTATACTTAATCACTCTAGATTAATTACAATTATGTTTTTATTTGTACAGGTGAGCGTTGGCAGCCGTACTTAGTATAAGCTGTGTTACAGCCACAAGCATCTTTGCTCTTTGAAATGCTACATCAATGACATATTTAAAAATTTTAGTGACAAATTTATTGATAACAAGATTACTATATAAATTGAATTATTTATATATATATATATATATATATTACAGGAAACCAAAATGAAGACTGTCAGACGCTGTCACGACGGTCTCATGTTTTTAATTTATATTTTGTTTAGAGCTTTAAAGCTGTTGTTTAAAATATCTGTATGTTTAATGTATAGTTAAGTCATAAATTCTAAAGCGTACCGCTAACACAACTTACTATATTGGTAAAGTTAGTTAATATGATTTATCTCAATATATAAATGAGCTACAAACCATTTCGATTTACACCTTTTTTATTATTATAAAAATTATGGCTTTTTTTACATATTATATATAGGAAGTGCTATGGTGATTTAGTTATTTTGTACCTACAGTAAATTTGTTCTTGAAAAAAACAACTTTGTTTAAAGGATAAACAATTCTCTACTAAATGAAATCTAATCAAAAACATAAATAACTGTGAAAATGGAAACCATGTTCAATATTATGTGTACGCATATTAATTGTGACTGTCGAAAAAACAATTTTGACTCTCAAAATTTGGCAAGTTTATCTAAAAGAGACACTTTTTGAGAAAAGCTTTACTACTTTGCAGTAAAATATTTATCGACTAGTAAAATACACTTAATTTACCAATTAAGTATCAATCATTTGTATTATAGCTATACATTTTAAAGCTGTACTAACATATTTGTTTCATATTCACGTTTTTCTCGAGTAACTGGAATGACAGCAAAATACCTTGTGTCAAGCACTCCTTTCTCCACTGTCCGCCGGGAATCGAGGTATAGGTACTTATAGATGGGACTCATCGACCCGTGTTATCTTGTGACCAGAGCAGAGAAATGAAAATAATTAAAATTCCCTAAGTGAGCATAGAACCCGCAACCAATCGCAGTGCCAATGCAGTCAGACGCTGTCACACTGCGCCTCCATGGCATCTGCATATGTTTTTTTAATACTATTATAACTCCAGTCACGTGTCCATGGCGCCACAGTTTAGAAAAATATCAAAGAAATTACCAAAAAAACCAAATCCGGCGGATTCATTGAAAAAAATGTAAAACAATAAGTTGGTAGGAAAAAATTGACCGGCGCCACGCTACAAAAAATATATTGTATACATTATAATACTTATTGACGTCACGACTCATGAAACTATTTAAAATACATAATAATTTAGAGGCGACAAAATGTATGACTTAATATTTTTGTAATATGATAATTTATATACCTAACCAAACTAATAGTTTAAATGCGAATATTCATGGCCAAATCTAAACTAAACCTAAATCTAAGCTAAACCGATTGTGATGAAATTTTATATAGGGATACTTGAGGGTTTTGGAACGAACATAGGCTATCATGATGATAATTAGGTTTCTAAACTCAGATTGGATCGCATCAGTATAGAATGCGTTATCAATTTATTATTCTATTTGTTAACAGGCAACATAATGCATACCACGTAAATGATGACACAATTGATAGAGATCGTGCTACAATAACTTAAAGTTTTACATATTTATACGAGTCCACATTTTGATAATAGGTGGTCTTTATGAATATACAAAAAAGTTACAAAAATAAGCACGCTTAAAATTTTGTTCACGACATCTAAGTCGTCCTGGCAGTAGGTATATCGGATGACAAGTGAGTTAAGAATTGAAAAATTGAAGAAATGAGTTAAGAGATGAAGAAGAAGAAGAAGAAGTGCAGATTTTCTTACATTGATAAATAGTTTCTTATTTTCGGCGGCCTTTTCGTAAAATAATTGAGGCCTGAATAATTAAAAAAAAAATTGAGAAAAAGTAGCCTTTGTTCGTCCCAAGACCATCAACTCTATATAAAACTTCATCACAATCAGTTCAGCGATTTTACCGTGATGACGACAGAAAAACAGACAGAGTTAATTTCGCATTTATAATAGTACTAATATGGAAGTATGGATTGACATTGGCTGGTGAAAGATAAAAGCTGGCTAATAAATCGTCTTTTATAATGTTTCATTTAGTTTCACTTGTCGAAGTGAAATCTATATTGACATCATTCAAAATAATTTTGCCCAACATCCGATGTCCGATAAGGCTGAAATTCGAAACACCTGCTTAATTCTGATGATAATGCAATTATAAGTAAAAAGCGAGTGTTGTTGTAAATCAAATACGGCCGTCACACGAAAATTACGGATTAAATATGTTTGTATTAATTAAATATTCTTCTAACTTTACCTTCGTACATATTCATTTTTTAGGGCAGGCACAAAAGGAACTTGACTTTGCTGTACCGTAATGTTTTGGTAACACTGGTTTCTTCACGAAGATTCTCCCCAGAAGGATTTTTCGTTTTGTTTTACCAGATCGGACAACATTGCATTTAAAATATAATTTTAGAAGATGTTAGGTCTTCGTGGCATATTGGGACAGATTGGCTGGTAGTGTATTGGCTGTTAGTGTATGCGTTCGGTCAATTCTCACTCGAGGGATTGATTTTTTTAATTTTACCGTTCTTATAAGAAAAGCTGGATGTGGAGTTCAGCAGCTCAATACACAATGTCTCGATTTTGTATGAAAAGTGTAGAAAAGCTTCTCGACACTAACTTCTCTCTGACCATTATACTGACAAAAAAACTAACGATTTACCATTTATGTAAAAAAGTCTAATACATAAAATGTATTCTAATTTTGAACTCTCAAGCACGGTCAAGCCTTTCCAAATCAAAATCAAAATCAATCAATTAATACAGATTAATTATTTCAAAGAATCACAGTAATTAATAAATGTATTATGTACCTACACAAGCGTCTGGGGTAGTCCCGGCGGGATGTTTGTCAGATCCGCGAGGGTAGTCGACAGCCGCATGAATTTTTTGCTTCGGCTGCTCTCTTCATACATAAGTGACGTTCTGGTTCATTATCGATATTTAATTTTTTTTTATCGACTCTAACATTATTATATTAATTAGCCACCCGCTCGCGGCTTCGACTGCGTGAACTATAGCTGTTTCATATTTTCGGCGGCCTTTACGTGAACCAAATTCTTGAAAAAATTAAAAAAATGGGAGAAAAAAGTAACCCATATTTATCCCCCCAAGTATCCCAATATAAATTTCATCACATCATCATCATCATCATCATCATCAGCAGCAGTTTGGCCGTGATGATGCCACAGAAAGACACACAGAGTTACTTTCGCATTTATAATATTAGTATGGTTATGTGAAGGAAAAACTTTAGACGAAAGAGACGTCGGAGTATGAATTATAATTTGGTGTATTACGTGGAGAAGGAATACAGAAATCCAATATTTGTGTACAATAATGCATTAGAAGTACATTAAATTAATAATTTCAATATCTATACGCTGCCATGTGTTTGACATATCCTTTTGTATAAACTGACAAAGAAGTTTCTAATGCAACGCGTATTCGGTAATCGTGGCTACTAGAAATGTTAGTATACTTATTTTAGTATTTACGATGATACTTGATAATTGAATACTTGACTTGGACAGTATAGACAAGTGCTTAATGCGCATTTTAAAAGTAAATCTGTCTGTACATAGAAGATATAGGAGAAAAAATATAATTGGGGGCATTTATCAATGTAGTAGAGAGCCCAAAACAATTATTTATTTTTATTTTTGTGTGTTTATCTGTGCACGATTTAAATGTAGTTTTGAGTATTGCATTTAAGCAAACTTCACTTAACATTCAGTGTTTATTTTTTTCCAATCGCTTCATAAATAAAAATGTTACAAGAATTTTAATTATAAATTTAAGCAAAGTTAAGTTTAACTTAAGTGAGAACACGGGTGGGTGAAAAAACAAAATTGTTTAGTCGTAGAATTTAAGCAGGCGATGCCGCGAGCGGGTCGCTAGTTTAAAATATGTCTTAAGTTAAACCTACACTTGGGTCGCGAGTCTCTGGCACTACTCTAAGCTCCTCTACCTCAAAGAACGCCATACCACAAACCAGCACCCATTCCATGGAATGCTAAGAAGTTCCATCTCAAACTGGACTTGAATAAAGTTAATTATATAGTATTCAAATGTTGATATCGCCGCATCTCTATAACGTTCAACCCTCTCGAGTGGCGCATTCAAATAAAGCATAACAAATATGACAAGAAAATGTATTTACGACGCCGACTGTGACGCTGTGACGTGACGAACTTTTTTACATTTATATAAAAATCCCTTCTATTTCTAATTTGCAAATTTTTTATATTATTATTTGATTTATTAATAAAATGGAAATCAAGTAAGCTCAATGTATAGCGATGAATCAATTTGCATAAAGAACTATGTTACGCTTATTAAGAGATATTGGGTGCCTAAATTCTACGTCGCTTTTGGTTTAACCAGATCATAGATATTTTTTTAAATGTACCCAAGAATGGAACTCGAACCCACAACAATTGCATTGTGAAACCGTAAGCTTCAATTATTTATTTAATTATAAGCGACCGTTTTATTTATGTTTTCGGCTACCTCTCGGCCGTCAAACAATGAAATTCCTGGAAAAATAAATACCTATTTCGTCCCTATCACCCACACTCAACGATCTGTATATAAAATTTCATCACAATCGGAGCGGTTTGTCCGTGATAACGTTCAAGACAGACACAATTACTTTCGCGTTTATAATTTTAGAATGGATAAATAAATTTCAGGACTTTATAGAATTTGGCACTTATTTAGATATCAACTTTTTTGTAATCTTTGCTCGTATACATAACTATAGGTATGCCTATAAATTAATTCTAAAAGACACGGGTTAGAATAATTTTTTTATATATATATATTTAGATGTTAATATCTCAATAACCTACATTTAGGAAATTTTTGAAAATAGTAAATACAAGGTATATTTATATATGTATAAGTCATATTTCATGTTTTTAAATTTAAATAGATGTTCATTTATTAAGAGTTGAAAATGGTTTCCAAACAGTGCCGCGTCGCCAGTCTCTGGACTTTAACTTAGCTTGACGAACTGCCGCGTGGTTAGAAACGATTAGTTTTTGTATGGACGTGTTAATTGAAACCGATGTAGGGAATTTCAAAAATATAGTTGTGGGTTCGATTATATTTAAAATATGTTTATTTCTCCGCTCCAGTACCTAAGACAGACAAAGTGTGGCGTTGAGTTCTCGCTTGATTTCCATTTGTTTTGATTACGAGAGAAAAGTGAAAAACGGAGTGTCTTGACACTAGGTTTACTCTGACTACCCTACCATGCGGGAAAGGGGGTAAAGCTGCTTTGCTTTAATTAATATAAACAAATCCTGTCAATTTTATAAAGAAAAATCCTCCGTAAACTCAAGTCCGCTACTATCATTTCAAATACGCACGATACAATTCACCAGATGTCTGTCAAACATATCAGTTACTAAAAATAATCTTCACAAGCAAAACTGGCAAGCGTTGACTGCGATTGACTAACAATAGGCCATTGTAAGGGGACAATTATAACCATCGCGCCCTAAAACTCAATGAAACCACGCCTATTAGTCTTATTTTTGTTATTACAAACTTAAATGTACCGATAATTTATTAAATGCTATACACCCGCTCGCGGCTTCACCCGCATGAACTGCGGCTGCGGCTTTTTCGTAATAAACTAATTTCTAAAAAAAGTAAATAAAATAGAAGAAAAAAATAGCCTTTGTTCATCCTAAGGCCCTCAAGTATCTCTATATCAAATCTTCTCACAATCAGTTCTGTGGTTCGGTAGTGTTGACGTCACAGACAGACAGAGTCACTTTCACATTTATAATATTAAAAAGCATATTCAGAAAACGTATAAAAACTTGAACGCAGCGGGATCCGAACCCGTGATCAACGCTTAGAACGCATGACTTAGCGTTCAGAGCGCTTGGACGGATTTCAAGAGGCGCGGTTTCGAATCCCGCTGAGTTCAAATTTTTATATGTTTTCTAAAAATGTTTCTCGATGTCTGTCCTAAGTCTTTGGTTAACACTTTAAAATGTTAAAAATATTTATAATATTAATAAATATGAATTTTTAAACTGGATAGAATTCACTACGAGTACCTTGCCTCAAGTATACCATCTAACCGCTATAAACAATTATATTATACGTTCTTATAGAGCGAGTTCGATTTTTTCAAATACTTGTTACAACTTTTGTTGATACGGAAATGATAACTACACAGTACTTAGTTCATTCCTTGGATATTCAAATTCAACTCATAATTAATAAATTTCGCATGTTCAAAACAATGAATTTAATTTAATAGTCAAGACTGATTTTTCTAAAAAATGTAAACTATAAATTAAATTTAAATATATTACCTATAACTAATTAATATATATTTTATATAAAGAGAGTTATTATTTAAACAAATTAATTATTTTGTATTTAAATTTACCAAAATCTATACATATATAATGAAAATAAAACTGATTGCGGTCTGTATATGGCAGATATATGAAATAAAATATTGTTAGGTACATTTATCTATATATAATAACAGAACACAATAAATTGATTTTTAATTTTCTTTTCTGTTTGTCTGTTTGTTTGTACACGCTAATCTTGGAAACGGGTTAAGCCATTTAAATGCAATTTTGACTATTGTATTGTGGTAAACTTTCCTTATCATTTAAGGTGTTTCTATTCAATCGGTTCATAAATAAAAATGATACGACCGTTTAAAATATTAATTTAAGCTGAGTTTGTGATTTAAGTGAGAACGCAGGCAGGCGATAAAAGTAAATAGCTTAGTCATGTAGTCTACGCAGGCGAAGCCGCGAGCGGGTTGCTTGTAAAAACTATATCATTGCTGGTCTAATATTCAAATTCTATATCACAATATTTTTGCAAATAAAAACAGTTTTCTCTCATAGCAGGGTAATCAGAGATTCTCTCTCCGCTTGAGTTCGAGACATTGCCTGTTGAGTGGCAGAATAAATATCTTTTAAGTACTTCCCGTCAGTGATATTTTAGGACATATGGGGCCTTGGACACCTGAAATTATGACAGACACGGGCAATTCTTAATTGTCTATAGAATAAAAAAAAAGAGTGGTGTCGGCATAGAATATTGAATAGTGCTTAATGCCCAATATGAGACATTGTATGTTGAGTGGCGGAACTCGGCGCAGTGTTTTGTTTTACCGAGGCGAGGTAATGGAAATTATTTGAATATTATGATTCTGGCGGCGCTGAGGTCTGCCACTCAGCTCACAATATCTCGAATTCGGGCGGAACGTGAAGGACGAAGTGTCTTGTCACTGACAGCGTGAAGCTGTAAGTAGTCACATAGTCCGAGAGAGTATGGAACCTACAACTAACGCGCTCACTGCGACACATTGTCCTGTAGTTTAACTAGGTGTCCTCTAATCATAGGTATCATACTCAACCTATATCCAAGTGGGCGTGACCGAAATCTATTAAAGTGACAAAAGCGTAGAATCAAAATCTATAACCGAATATAATCACTAACACGACATCTATAGAGATTAGTAATTTTGCGAAAGATCAAAATGTAAAGTATTTTGAGCTTTAAACCGATATATTAAAGTTCTTTATTATATAAACACTATTTAAAGCTCTGTAAGATTCTTTGTTAGTCGATTTTAAACTGTATATTCAGGGGATAAGGTTTGTTTTTTCTTTTTAAAATAAAATCAACATCTAGATTGCTCTTTGACATTTGCTGAATGGAATTGAAAGATGGCCGATTTATTGTTTGTTATAAAATGTAGGGTGGATATGTTGGTTTCTTATAAAAAAATTGTATTCTTTTTAATAAAAATATTTACAAAAAATATAACATAAAGTTCTATCTATCTATAAATAAACTCGTGCTTTTGTGCATTTATATATGACTAGAAGTAACCTCGTTGATGCCTGAAATACGCGTTGCTTTAGCAAGGTGTATGTATATTTTTTTAAAATATATTTTACAGTATAACCCAATTGCTGTTTTATCTACGTTTAATTCATATTTTTACAAATAATCATTTCGTTTTACATCATTTTTAAAAGAAAACTTCCACTAAGTTTGACAGTTTTTTAATAATGTGCCAATCGAGCCACGTCAAGAGCTCAAGTCTCTTCGCCAAAGTCACGTTGTATGGAGAACACACGAAGAAGAGAAAAGAGGTAAAAAAGAGATGCAGTTACCTTAATTATATAATGGTCATATTTTTATTACCATTCTGTCATCAGTCATCCTCTCAACGTGTCTAAACCACCTGACCACGTTCTTCTATATTCTTGCTATAACATTCTCACATACACCTGCCATTCTGTGTAGGACGGAGATACGAATAGCCCTATTATTTCATAAAATACCAGTAATTAGTGACGTCACAAGTTACACTCATATAATGAAGGCATTATTGTCACTGCCAAATTTTTAAATACTTTATTATCATCACGCGTCTTCTGAATTTTCTTAATATTTATTTTACAGCAAACTCTTGCTGGACCCAAAGACATCAAGTTTATTCTATGATATAAATTATAGTGACATCGGATCCAGACACTTGTGCATATGTTCAAGCAATTCGAACGCCAGAAAAAATCAAAACAACGTTGCAGGATTTTCTTATATATAAATTTTCTTTATATAGAGATTTCTTAAAGATAGATTTAGATTCAACTTATAGTATAGGCGAGTTTAAATAAACAAAAAACTGTGCGTTATAAAACTATTACATATGTGAACTTAAATGACGTTTTACTCTATTGAAACACACGTTCTGCTTTCACCCCGAATTCAACTTCTCGTTTTACTTTACCAGAGCTGGAAAATAAAAATAAAAAAAGAAAAGGAACTTCACGCCTTTTCCCGCATAGCAGGGATGACAGAGAGCACCTAGTGTCATGACACTCCATTCTCTAGCTTCCTTCAGAAATTGAGATATTACGTGTTAAGTAGCTGAACTCAACGCCGCGCTTTATCTGAGCAGAGCGGAAAAATGAAAATAATTTAAATATTATAATTTTCCCGAGTGAGTATCGAATCGACGACCATCGCGCTTACAGTATTAAACTTTGCCACGATGACCTTTTTAATTTAAATGACTAAAAAATTTAAGCCTATTAAGTAATAGGTGCCTAAATATGAGAGAAACCTACTGTAAGAGAGATACTGGATCTACTGCACCTCCCCCAAAAATCCATTAAACTATTCATAATCCACACACTATTATCAGATATAACATAAATAACGTGGTATTAAACGTATAATATCACAATTAATTATAATAAATCCGAGCAAATCCTGGGCGTGAACCTAGTTAGTCAGAAAGGACAGATGTGTATAATAGTCGCTCAAATCGGTAGGCGTGGTCGTGTACACAATAAATTGACGTGTATTTTTCTACGCGTCGCGATGCATTACCTATTATTGACCAGATGTTCTTTTGACGTTTGAACTTTATAACGAAATTAATAGATTGACGTAACTGTGACGTAGTTTGGATATCCATGACATGACATGATGACGGTAGGTAGAGGGAACCTAGTGTCAAGATACTCCGTTCTCCACTTCCGGTCGTCACTTTCCGTGTTTAGCGGCGGAATTCATTCATTCATTCATTATTTTGTCTTAGCGGAGTGGAGAAATGTAAATCATTTATATACTTAGGTATAATGATGGAATCGAACCTGAGGGGATCGAACCTGCTACCAATCTCGTTTACAGTAAGGCGATGTTCCACTGCGGCACCACGGCCTAAGATAGTCATTGTGATAATATTTGTATCCAAAATTCCTAAATAAGAAAACTAAAAATCTCTTTCAATAGGTAAATGTCGATAAATATATGTCAAAGCTCAAAAAGATACTGGTAGTCAACTTTAATTTCAATTAATATCTGGTTATTTATAATTGAATTGGTGCCATCGTGGCGCATGGTGATAGCGCCTGAATGTATATTCGATGTTTGTAGGTTCGATTCTCACTAGGAGGAATTATTATATTTAAATTAATTTCATTTAGGCTCTGGTGACAAGATAAGTTCCGACATTCAACACGCAGTGTTTTGAATGCGGATAGAAAGTTGGACTAAGTAGAAATCATGTAGAAAAAGCGCAATGCTAAAGAAAAATAATGTTAAAATTTCACCAATTTGAATATGCAAGTGTAATATTGAGTCGTGTCAGCAAGTTTTCTTGGAATAGACGGAAATACGAGAGCGATGAACGGAAGTGATGATAGTTTGATAGTTCCTTTTATATATATTTAATTGTGAATGTGAATTCTATAATCATGTAGTTAATACAAATACAATTTTGAAATTTATTAAGGCAATTTGTACATATATATATAATAAAAATGTAACTGACGTTGTTTGTACGTGGAAGATATATGAGAATAAATAATATTGAAGGTTTTTTTCTGTTTGCACGCATGCACGCACAGAGCGTTCGTGCACGCTAAGCTCAGTAAAAGCTTACCTAATTAAATTAAATTTAGTTTTGACTATTGCATTTTGGTAAACTTCCCTTAATATTTAGTGTTTATTTTATTTCAATCAGTTCATATAAAAAAAAGTAAGAGACAATTTAAATATTGTTTGACAAAACTACTATACAATAACTGCTGTATTAAGTTGTCTGAAAGTTTATTATTTTCATAATTTGAGTAAATTATGAATTTAAGCAAAGAGCGAGCGCAAAATCGAAATAGTTATAGGCGTGAAATTAACGCAGGCGAAGCCGCGAGCGGGTCGCTTGTAATAAATATAATAAAACGTTTTGGAAGCCCTTCAAGTGTTATATAAGTATGTTAAGTATAATAATATAAGTATGAGAGTAATATTTTCTCTTTTATATTACCTAAAAAATAATATTAATATATCGCTATCAAAATACGCAATAAGTACCTAAGTACCTATACATAATTTTTAAGCTATTTCTTAAAAATGTTCAAATTATGTTAGTAATATACAAACATTTAATAAATACCTAACTTATCTTGCGGCTATACTTTTTTTTGAAGAATTTGATTCATTCATTATATTTATTTTATTTTAATGCAATAACTTTATTCGGTCTGTCTTTTAACTTGTAACTTGTAGTTGTCCGTTCTTTCACTAAAATGATGTCGATAGAGTTTAGAAATGAAAATATTTACAATAAAAAATCACATAATATAATCACACAATCTTTAATAATAATAATATACAACTAAATTTAGGCATTATCTTACTAAATACTACTTAACATTAATAAAATTTACAAATTAACTGTGTCGGCCATTTTGAAAACGCGCCATTAGGCGCGCGTCGTAAACAGTGCTGCCCAACGATATCGATTCTGGTCGATTATCGATTTTCGTTGCCGATAGAAAAGCTGATGTTTGCGATTGTAACAAACTCCCTGATAATGGTTGGGTTCTGTCTAATCGATATTGTAGATTCTGTTTTTCCATCTGATGGTGTTGCGTTCGCACTGCGAATCGATTTACGTGTACAGGGATTGGCACTACGATTTTTGTTCCGGTTGTTTTGCTGCTGTGGCTCCCTGAGGCGAGGCCAGCTTTAACTCGTTTCCATTTAGCGCGACGATTTTGAAACCAGATTTTTACCTGGAACAATAAAATAAAATCTTAAGACCTCTTATTTATTACCTCTCATAAATGTTTTAAACAACTTCAAAAAAGGAGATTCTCAATTCGACTGTATTTTTTTATGTGTGTTAATACTGTAGTAATATCTTACTTATGTTATATATCTTACTTATACTTTATTTAATTCAAAATAAGTTAGTTTAAATACGTAGATACAAGAATACGTTAAAGTCGGTTTGCTTTTTTGTCAAAATTTTCGTTGTATTATATTCCTTATTAATACAGTAAATAGCAAACAACATTAACCTTGAATCGGCTAAGAAGCTTCTTAGTTCACTATTACAAAAGTATTACAAAATAATTTATAGCTATAGCTTTTTATTTTCGAACACATTTTTAGAATTCGTATTATATTTTGAACATTGCGGGAGTCGTACCTATATGCTTATTACATCTTATTTTTGTCTTATTTCAATCCACAACCTTCACATATAAAGTCAGAAACTGTGACACTGCGCCACGATGGCCTATCTTTTTATACTACGAAAATGTGTAGAGAAACAAAAAATATTACCTGTACTTCACTCAATTTTAATGCAGATGCTATTTGCGATCTCTCCGTGAGACTGAGGTACTTCTTTGCGTGGAACTCCCTCTCTAACTCCAGCAGTTGCTCCGACGTGAAGGCGGTTCTTCTTCTTCTCGCTTTATTTTCTCTTGGTGTGTCAGCGTCTTCTTGGTCTGCTTCAGATTCGTTACCTGTATTTACAGGAATTATTTGTATTAATATTTATATACTACATATAATAGCTTTATTAACTTGTTTAAAATATATTGTGTAAATTCGGTAATTTCATTCGTTGTGGAAGGTATGTACGCGATAGTAACCAGGTTATGTTCTAGTAAGGAAAGTTTTTTTTTATCACAACACATATTTAACCTTGTTTTCCATTTTCCCGGGCATTCTTCTTTCCGTGGGCGACAGGCCCGGTCAAGTAGCAATTAGCAAGTAACTTTTACTTTATGGTTAATAATTATTTGAGCCAGATTAAATAAAATAAAAACCGATAAAACCGAAAAAAACGAAAAATTTTTTCGATACATATTTTGTGACACAAGATTTTGGTTAGATATATTAGATTTAGATTATAGTTTTTGTTTTGAGATAAATAATTAAAAATACATATTTTATAAACATAAACATAATAAAACACCCAACATTACATTTTAATCAAGTAAATATTTTGTATATAATAAAACTTTACTTCAACATTTCGTCTTTGAGACACAAGGGATTTTGGCAGTGGATCAAGATGATTTTGGGGGAGACGCTACTGCCTATCCTCCACCAGCCCTGATCCCTTAGTCGGTTTCTACGACACCCACAGAACGAGATGGGTTGGTGCAATTCTAAGGCTGGACACAAGTCAACGCAGTAAAGAAAGCTAGTTTAAGGTTTTCCTTAAAAGATTTATATAAATAAAAGAATGTTATCGTGAATTATTATTCAGCATATGTGAAATGCGAAGGTGGACAGACAGACGTGTTATTCGAAGAGATAGTCGTCAAAAAGAACTTCGGTTTCCCTGCCAAACTAAGGAGATAAATAATTTGAATTTATAAAGCATTTCAATATATAAAAACTTTTTAACAAATAAAATAAACTGTCGATTGATTGAATACGCAATCATCAATCATTTTGTTTAAAATTTTAACAAAATTATATTAATTATGCTATACATATATTCTGAATACCATATGGCAGGTTCCGATCAGAAACCGTATAATTCAAATTAAATTTTTATGTATATCAAAACATATATAGGTAATTAATACCAAATATTAATTTCATTTCAAACGGTTCATAAATAAAAAACTTACAACCATTTAAATTATAAATATAAGCAACGTTTGTGATTTACGTGATTACACGGGCTGTGGAAAATGTAATAGTTTATTCGTGAGATTTACGCAGGCCAATCCACGAGCGGGTCGCTAGACTATTATAAATTCTAGTACAAATTATCAAAGATATCTTATTGATTTTCTACTTGTTATTATTTACTAGCGACCCGCTCGTGGCTTCACCCGCTTGAGCCATAGTATTTTACTGGGTCGCGTTCTCACTTAAGTTACAAACTTTTTTCAAATTTATACTTTGATGAAAAACATGTTATGGCAATTTTTTTTACACCGGGGGTTACATTGTTTAAGTTTAAGTAAGAATTCCTAATCATTTCGGGCAATAAATATAGCCTATCTTACTCAATGAACATGTAGTTTTCGAACGGTGAAATAATTTTTAAAATCGTTCGAGTATCTATTGAGTTCAATCGCAACAAACAAACAATTATTTCCTCTTTAGGTATAATATTAATATAGAGAGGAAAAAAGGTACATACGTATATTATTACACTTGGTTTAAAAATATAAATCACGAGAGCTATGCATCGAATAACAATTAAATAAAAACCATTTATTTAAAAGATAAAATCGATCGCCATTTTTAAAACTTTAGCTGAAAGCTTGTCGAGAATTTCGACATTTAGACGTTGACATATCGGACAGAAAACGGAGTTTGTGGTTTCAGACGTCACATAGCGGTTTCAATTATTTTTTATTTTTTAAACGTACAGCTTAGACTTTTAATAAAAATATGTCCAGTCTTCCGTGGAACTTCTATACTATAATAAAATAGTAAAAACAAAATGTTCGCGCACATCTTACATACTACTGTACAGATTTGAACTGCAGAGAGTGCTGAAGAGTGCTACCTGATGTAAAACCATAAAAGACCAGATTTACTATTAGAAATAAGGAAATTACGCCTTAACGTTGTTCAGCGTGATGGGTATTTTGGTGGGGTCCACGCAAACGAAGTTCGAAGAACGCAGCCTACTAGTTATAAAATAAATTGACATAAAACCTCTTTACTTAATACCTATTTTTATTATATTTACAAAGCTTAGGTATAGTTGAGAACCTATTATAGCTCATATTGAGAAATTGCATCTCAATTCTTTTTTTTAATTTTTGTAATGTCATGAGGGTAGATATGTATTTTTTTATTTTACAGCTGAAGCTGTAAATGTAGGAATCGTAAACGATTCCTGAACACAGTGTGATAGTCAGAGAGACCTTAATCTCAATAGAGTGCCAGTGAAATTGAGTGAAATTGAGATTTTGCGTGTTCAGTGGCAGAACTTAACACCACCCTTGGTGCCACCTCAGTGCACCAGAGCGAGGAAATCCATACTAATATTATAAATTTCGCTTCTCTGTCTGTCTGTCTGTCTGTGTTGTCAAACCGGCCAAACCTCTGAACGGACTGTAATGAAATTTTATATATAGATACTTGAGGGTCTTAGGATGAAGATATGCATAAATTTTAGCTTACTTTTTTCTCCCATGTTTTTCGAATTTTCCAGGAATGTTATTGTTTTACGAAAATACCGCCTAAAATATGAAACAGCTGTAGTTCACGCGGGCGAACTTGAGCACGGGTTGCTAGTAGAATAAGAATTTTTAACCTATTCATACCAAAGTTTATTACAATAACGAATAATTTTCATTTTTTCATACACAATATAAACAAACGTACACAATATAAAATCAGTTTTCTTTATAACATTAATGTGATCGTAGATAGATTGCTTTAGATGGAAAAGGTCAAACTGCCAGAGATGAAGCCATCAAGTAAACGATAAAAAGCGGTGCTGAATCAGCGCCACGCCTTGACGATGTTACGGATGCGATTGGTCTCCATTGCTGACGTTCATATCATTTGATTTGATTTTTACTTTTTATGATCATCGTCACTATTTATCTACATATAAAATAAAAAAATAACTAAGCGCTGTCTGTACATGCAAGATATATGAGAAAAATATTATTATTAATATAATAGAACCTAAAACAATTATTTTTGATTTCTTTTCCGTTTTTTTTGCCGTTTGTTTGTTTGGCTATGCGTTCGTGCGTAAGCTAGTCACAGAAACGGGCTAACCGATTTAAATGCAGTGTGTTGGCTTTTATATTTTGGTAAGCTTCCCTTAACAATAAAATATTTTTCTTACATCATTTTATTTCGTATTTAAATCTACGATATCGATAATTAAACGAAGATTGTGGGTTCGATTTCTACTCGGAGGAATGATTAGATTTAAATTATTTTCATCTCTCCGCTGGTGACAAGACAAAGCGCAGGTTGTCTTTGCCTAACCTGTTGAAGGAAAAGCGTGAAGGTAAAAAAAGTTAGTATTTAATCTACAACTTATCTCATCCAATATATGTAAAATTATTTTAAGATATTTCTTTATTGTTATCCACCGGATTGGTACCTACTATACCTATATATAAACCTATGATATTGACAAATGATATTTTCCAACAATTTCATAACACATGTATCCAAATAAATAAAAATAAAATCCAATAAAATAAAATTCCAATTTTTGTCTGTATGTCTGTTTGTACCGGCTAATCTCTGCAACGACTGGACCTATTTTAATTGATAGCGGACACTGTAACTTAGGATACTTTTATTTTAGAGTTTCACGCGGACGAAGTCGCGGGTACAGCTAGTACATTACTAATAGTAGCCCCAGCTTACGAAGCTTTGCAAGTAATCCTTGTTATAATCTCGCCTTTTTACAATCATTCACACATGATACCCTATTTCGTAATTCCCGTGGGGCGGTACAGTATCAATGTACACGCTTAAAAGAAAATCCTTTTGAAATACATTAACATCCGAGCATTTGTTTAGTCATTATTACGGTCAAATAAACAAATAATTTGATATTTACACATTTCAAATGAAATTATTCTATTTTAACACCTTTAAAGTGTTTGTTTAACACTTTGGATATGAAAAACATTTTTTGAAAATATAGCGAGATTCGGCCACTTGGACGCTTGGACAGTTTCCAAGAGGCACAGGTACGAATTCACCTACATTCAAAATTTTTATAAATACGTTTTCTAGAAATAAAATTAGTCTACATTACTCAACACGCAATGTATCGTATTCGGGCGGCGTGTGGAGAACGGAGGGTCTTGATACTAGGTTATCTCTGACGATGCTGTTATTTGTTGCAAAGTAACTCATTGTTGTGTTGTTCAACCTAGTGTCAAGACACTCCGTTCTCCACTTTCCATCCGAATTCGAGGCATTGCGTGTAGAGTGGAGGAACTCAACGCTGCTCTTTGTTTTAGGTATCAGAACGGAGAAATTAAAATAATTTAATTATGCCCTCTTGTGGCAATCGAATTCAATAGTTTTTAAAACTCAGACGCTGCCCCACTGCACCACGACGGTTTCTGTTTTGTATATAAATTCACATACCAATAACATTATCTAAAACCGTAAAATAAAAAATAATTTAAAATCTCAACACGTTCATTACAGACATATCTTTATTTCTATAAGACGTTAAATTAAATCAACAATAGTATTAAAAATACAAATAAATGCAACAAACACGAAATGGGAAAGAAACGAGACGATTTCTCGGAATCTTAATCGAATAATCGACAAGTGTCAATGCGATTCGATTTAACAACGGTTGCAATTTCCATGTAAACAGCGAAATAAAGATTTCCTACAAAATAAATACATTATTTTTGTTACAACTATTGACAGCTATCGTGTTAAATGTAGTGTAAAAAGGTATATTTTTTATAAATTTAAACTTTATTTCAAGTGAATAAGGCTTTAGTGACAGTAGATTGTAAATTTATTTACGAACAAATAAAGTTCCCGCCATGTCTGCGATCAGAATTTAAAATTCAAACAAATAGTGTGTTCGAAAGCGGCGAAGTTAAATCGATTGAAGCTTTAAATGTACGGGTGTCGATAAACGATAGCATCACCAATGACGGTCACGTTTTGCGTTCGTTTAAATTTTTCACACTGATGGAAAGTGTAGTTGTTTTTAAAAATTTAAATGGTAAGATGATATGCTTTTTGTTCGTTCTTACATGTTGGTGAATCAAAAATTATGATTGCAAATTTGGGCAAGTTTTTAAAGAAACAAAAAAAAACGTATTTGACTTCATGCATTTATTGTATAACATATTATGCGGATTTTGTATAAAAGGTATATAAATCTGTCACCAAATATGCCCACAGGTACCTCGTCTTTGTAAATAAACAAAATTGGCAGTTATTGGTAAATCTTTTTTTTGCTTGTTTTATTAGTTATTAAGGAATTAACAAACAAAATAAGCAAAACAAAACTTCTTTCACGGTACACTAATTATTACTTATACAAATTAATAATTATTGTATCTGTGTTTCTGTCTATATAGGATGTAGTACAATATCTATACAAATAAAAAAAAATTGAAGAGTGTGTTTGTAATATTATAATAACAGCATTTGAGTAAATTAATTTGTAGGTATACAAATGTATAAAAAAAATATTATTATAAAACAATATCAATATATTAAATCAGTATTACCAATATAGTCGAACCTAAAACAATGATTTTTAATTTTCTTGTCTGTTTATGTTTTTATCTGTTTGTCTTTAGGGTTGTGCATGCTCAGAAACGACGGAACTGGTTTAAATGCTAAGAGACTATTGTATTTTGGTGTAAAGTTACAACTATTTAAATTAAAGATTTAAGTGAGAACGCGTTTTCACTTGAATTGGGCACAAAAACAAAGTAGTTTAGTCGTGTAGTTTATTTACGCAAGCGAAGCTGCAAGCGGGCAGTTATAGAGAGTAAGCAAATGTTAATTATATCTTCAGAAGTTCTGGTTTGTATGTGAAGCTATTATTTTGTGTGCTGTTCATTTACTGGAACTGTATTCAATGGTGATTTGGAACTCTATAAATTCTCCAGTTCAGTAATACAGTGAATCTCATGCTTGGTACCATCTGGTGGCGTAACGTAAATGTTACCGTCCCTTTTACAACACTAAAGCGCTGCCTTGCTTCAAGAAATCATTGCCTATACTACGACTATACACTGGAACTTAAAAATCGATGGAGGAATCTAAATTATGACAATTCTTGATATTTCTTCTGATTTCTCTAAAGCGATTCCTTGGAATACCAAGATTTTTACCGCTGACGCATCTCATGACGATGCATTTCCCGCCCTATAAGTTCTACCAGCTACTGCTGGGTGTTCAATTCATACAGAATAAAACTAAATCTGTAGCAAAATTAATAGTTAAAAAAGTAGTATGTAGTTATAGGGAAAGAAGATTTGTTTAATTCTTGCTGTAACTCATTCATCTTCGAGATATAAAACGAAAAGAAAACTATCTGATGGGTATTGTAACTTACCAAATTGATTCTTTTTAAAAATTCACATAAAGATAAACTAAATAAATATTATTTTATAATCTTGGATAAAACCGACATTGAAACGTAACTGCAATTTGGTAATTTTTTGATATAACTCTTGTAATAACGTTTCAAATATAATTTAAATAGTTTTTTTTTTAATATTTTTAGTATTATTTATTTATAATAATATCTAATTAAAGATACACAATATAATAAATTATTTGCAGAAAATACTGCCAATATTGGTATTGTTCAAATATAAAGTTAATTTAGGGTTGGCTCTACTGGGATGTGAATTCCCTCGAGAATCTGTAAATGCAATCTGAGTTCCGACGGCACTATTAGACACTTGCACTCGAAAATTAGACACGCTTGTAAATTGTATTGATTTACGATTATAATTTTGTACAATGCTTTCCTAACATGGTCTAAAGCTTCATTCTTTATTTCTGCTCTATTCGTGTGCTTAGTGGATGCCAAAATCGTGATTTTTACAATCATCATCATCTTTGCATCTTTAATATATAGGGGTATTGACGTACAAAGATTAAATTCGGAGAGTCTTTCACGGTACGGATTTCACGACAGGGCCGAATTAAGGAGGTTTAGGAACTGTATGTTTGTATGAAAGTCCTTTATTTTTTGCATCAATCTTATAATTTGGTATAGAAATCTCCATTGCTACGCGGATGAAGTCAAGAAACAACAGAACAAGAACAGCTAGTATTTATATAATCGTAAACATACAACTTTTCTAGAAGTGGGATTTAACTTACCTACTTACTAAACAAAGCATACAGTTCAGTAGGGGCCGAAAATTATCCGCTTTCGTATCGTTAATAGGTATATTAAAAAATTTGTAAACTCGTGTGTCAATAAACATAGTAAACGAAAAAAATAATTTAAATACTTAAACTTTTCCCTAACCTACATAAATTCAATTAATATCTGTTATATAGGAATTACATCCGATATCAAATTGTCAAAAATAAAAAATAACTATAAATTTTTCACCTTTTGACATTTCGCCCTTTTAATTTGCAAATGACAGCTGTCACCTTGTTACGGTAAAATTATACTACATATGACAATCGGAACGCTTAGAAATGACGATTTCACGCTACAGATGCATTCTAGTGGCGTGAAAATTTTATCTTTGCGTCACTAATCCGTCTAATATGAGATTTTGAAATATAATTACCGTGAAATAGTTTATTGTGCTTTTGAGATTTTTAAAAATCACTTGAAGTATTGATTTCTTAAGTAGATAAATGTCGATTGCCGATTATAATTCGATGGTTCCTACGTACAAGTACAGAAACATAACTTTATAGGAGAGAGAGAGAAGGTTCCTAATGTTGTAATTTTATCATTGTTTAAAGAAAATATTGTTAAATATGAAATTAAATTAAAAAATAATAAAATTTACTATAGGCAAAAATTCAGCATTCAGTAATTTAAATAATTACAACCTTATATACCCTTGAATCACACAAATAGATACTCAATTCTTTTATAGTTTTATAGTATATGGAGAGCCGAAAGTATTTATGATATATCATCATCTACGAAGTACTTCACGGCAGTGTCATCTTAGGACTAATGGGGGGCATTTGTATACGTGAACTTAGGGCTTCGTTAGAAAGTAAAACAAATTATAACAGATTACTTTGTAGTTGTTTGCAGGCTGTATTATGCTGTATTAGGCATGTTCTGTATTATTATGTCCACCAGCCTGTTAAATGCCAGCCCACGTACTTGTATATATTTTTTTTCAACTTTAGCCTTTTTCTTGCATAGCAGGCTAGTCCGAAATAAAAGTATCACTATCACTAGTATCATGATATTAAGCTATCTTTATCTTTGCTATCTGCCCTTAAATTCGAGAAACTGCATGTCGAGCAGCGGATTTCACCGCCACCCTTTGTTTTTTTAACAGAGCGCAGAAACAAAAATAATTAAACTATGATAATCCCTCCGGGTGGTAATGACACCCACAAACATCGCGTATACATTTATACCCTGTCATCCTGCACAGCGATGGCCGATATGAACACTATTAGTAGATTTTTAAGCTAAACATTTATCATGCGTTAGTCACGAGAAATAAAGATAAACTTGTAACGCCAAGTTATCGCCTCCAAAAAGGAAATAAGTCTCTTATGGGTCTGAGTATACGCATTTATAATACTATTCCACAGCCTACGCTAGATTTGCAACTCCAAAAATTTAAAGTCACTATAAAAACAATGTTCATAAGTAAAGCTTATTACTCTGTAGAAGAATATTTGAAAGATAAAAATGTATAATAATGTATGAAAGAAATATGATTTGAGTTTAGTGCAGGTTAGTTTCCACTGTATTAGATGATAAAATTGTAACCTTTGTATTTTAAAAGAGCAACTGTTGAGTTTCACCCCGGCTCTTCTCAACTGAACTGCCTTACGAGCCAGTGGTAGCTTAATGTAACGACTATTGAAAAGTGCTTGCAAAAGTCTATCTGAATAAAGGATATTTTGAATTTGAATTTGATTTCTGCCTCTCAATACGCAATGTGTCGAATTTGAGCGGTAAGTGCGGTCTTGCTATAGGTTAACTCAGCCTAGCCTGCTGTATGGGAAAAATGCAAAAGCTAAAACGTTACTTAGATGCCCGCAACTTGCATGCAACATGTGTTACAAAGTTAATTTACATCAAACACTGAAAAAGATAAATTTATCAATTTTCATAAATATTCTGAAATAAACATTGAAGAAATGTATCAAACTTAACTGTAATTTAATGTATGTAAAATATTAAAGATTTTACGTAAATCGGTGATTTACGTAATAATAATACTAGGTATAGGTCTAAACTTACCGCTCCTGTGACTCGATTGCATCGAATCCGTATGGACAATGTCGTAATTCTTTTACAAGGCAATTTTACAATAGGATACCAGAAAACGTCCGAGAATATTTTAAATCACAATAAAAAAGACGTTTGTGTGTTAAAGGTTATTATTACCTAATTAACGTATAAATTTATAAATAACGATAACACGCCTTGGAAATGAAATGCTCACTCCAGCCTATTTCAAAAGGTATCATTGTCATTAATAGATAGTCCCGCTGAGTTTATTGCGCCGCTTCTCAGGTCTAAGACACTAAATTTAGTGAACCCGTGGTAAATTATTTGACGTTCAAAAAATTAAGCATGTATCTTCTTGAAATATATTCAAAGATGCTAACAACAAATATATGATGTAATAAGCGTATAAGAATTTCGACGCAGCTTGATGTAGAACGGATGGCTTAACGGTCAGAGCGCTTGAACGGTTTTCAAGAGGCGCGGGTTCAAATCCCTCTGCGTTCATATTTTTATACGTTTTCTAAATCAGCCTTTTTCAATTTTCTAAGTGTGCGAATAACAATTTAAAAAATGTTAAAAACATTTTTTTTCTTCTTATTTTGAATAAAATTATTTCACTTTGTAAAAACATAACCAAATGATTCTTGATCGTTTAATTGTGTTTTTATAGATTTATTTCGGGTAGAATGGTTTCCACATAATAGATAGATAGATATATAGGTAGGTATAGGCAGGTAGGTATATGTAGGATTTTTATTAAGAACTATTTGCGACTAACATTCTCACGCTACATTGCCTTTGTAACTGCAATGGTTTAGATATAACAAGAAACGATTCCGTTATTTAACATTAATTGTTATATTATAGCAATATTTAACGACATCCTAATAAAATGTATATTTAATATGCTATATTACTATATATTGCTATATTATGTTTGTAGTTTCATCTAAATCCGTTCAGTAGTTTCAGCATAGACTTTCGCATTTCACTTAATATTAGTAGTAACAAGAATCATTTGGGTTGATTGATGTTAAATTTGAATCTGCGTGATTTACTACAATTAATTTAGCTATTAACATGTTAGAAAACGTGTAAATTTTTTTACGCAGCGGGATTCAAACCCGCGCCTCTTAACCGGTTTCAAGATCTAAATATGTTTCTCAGTTTCCTAAGTGATTAAAACTTTAAAATGTATTTAAGGTTTCTTTTTAACTCTTTTAATGAAGATCTGTTATTTTCGAGTTATATGGACAAAGTGCTGCGCTAGAAGTTCCACCGCATATACCTAATACTGAGAATTGCATAATATAGAAATACCTGAAGGATATATAATTGGCGTGATACGGCTACATTTCAGAGCTGTAATAATTATATAATAATTATTGAGAAAATAATTTAGAAGCTAAGGAAACTACTATCTAACCTGGTTTAGGACAACCAGGTCCAAGAGACCTATTCTGGAAACAAAAATTGTATTATTTATCGAATATATTTATTTAATAATCTATAAACCCTACAAAATCTATTTTAATTGAACAAGATGAATTTTTTACAGAGTAAAGTACTAGCTATTTATATTGCGGAGTCCACAGATTTTTTATATTTATTTGCATAACTCTGAAGCCACATCTCTACAAAATTCACGCTTCACCACACTATATACCTATAAATTATATATTTACCTATTAGTATTTAAATCTATGAAGTAACTATAATATTGTATAATCTATATTTATTTCACATACTTTTTCCCCAGATAATATTATGCTCAAAGTGTCCCAAAATTCTGGGGAAGGTACACGACCAGAAAATGACTCTTGCGATGAAGGTGATTGTTTCTCTTTTGCTGCATGGCAAGAGTGGTATGGTATGATACCGTTTTGGTGATCAGGGAATTGGCTGCCGAATCATGCGATTTATCAGGGTGGAATTTGTCTTTGGGGTTTTTGAAGTCTAAGGTTATGTCCAGCCACCGCGACCAATCTCCCCACCTTGTAAGGGAGGAAATTAAGCGCTGTATCAACGAGTTACCTGACCATTTTATGCAAAATAATCAGTGAAAATTTCAACAAAGAGTGCGTATGTGCCAGCAAAGTCGTGGAGACCATTTATCAATTTACTATTCCATACATAACCCTATACTATATACTGTATAAATCAATAAAAAACATTCAATTAACCTGTTTTCTATCAAAATTACGTCTTGCATGACCTTTGGGACACCTTTACATTGTTTTTTAGTTCACAACTTTTAATGGTAATATTTTATATATGATCTTATTTGGTTTATGTTTTTATTTGGGAATCGTTTTATTATGTTTTTATAAAGTTTATTTATCCAGAATCTTATTGCAAGGATGTTGCACGAAAAACAGCGCTTGCGATCTCCACAGGGTACACTGAGCCTCATTTATTTTACCGTTTTCTTCTTATATATTAGCCATTTCTATTTTTTGTTTATACTTATTTTATTCTAATTGTATTATTTGTGTGAAAAACGGTAGTAAATTTAGAAAAATTTGAGTTTTTTGAATTATGCAAATCCTAACAAGGAGGCTTGTTACAAAGATATGTGTTTTTCAGCGTCACTTTTCCCCGTGTAGCCAGAGAGAACCCTGAAGTCAATAAAAACACTGGGTTTCTCCACTTCTCACCGAAATCGCGACATTGTGTGCTGATTGCCGGAACTCAACACTGCGCTTTCTTTTTACATACCAGGCGGAGCCACGAGATCGCTTATTTATATATAATGAAAAGTGGTAGGCATCCCTTAGTGGGAATCAAAGTTATAATTAATCACGTTTTCAATCAGACGTCATGCTACTGCGCCACGATGGGTTACTTCTATCTAAATAAAGATATATTTACCTTGCGTATTGTCTTCTCCACCATCACTCTCCACCTCACTGCCAACACTGACGGGACTTTCCCTTTTTTCCTCACTATTTGTTTGAACTGGTGGTTGTCCGAACATTCGAAGAAACGGCTCTGGATAGCCCAATAGAAACGGAAAGTTATTCTGTTGTAAAAACGGCGTATTTAAGTAATATCTCATCCTGTTAACACCATCCAGCCTCTCGTTTTCTTCATCTTCTGAATTTTTATTATCTGCTACACTATTTTCTATATCGATTTCCGGTGATTTCCTATCGCCAATTAGCGATTCTATCGAGAACGGCTTGGGCGCCTTCTTTTTTATCTGTGACTGTAATTCCGACATTGCACTGTTTATGATTTTAAAATTAAAATATCATTTATTAACAAAACTTTTGAGTTTCTTCACAGAACACGACACTCGCGTTTTAATTTTTTTTCTTAATTTGATATTATGTTGCACGCGTCCTTACGGTGCGCATCGTAGTGATGTACTGCGGCCCGCCACGCCCACATACGGGGTGTAGACATGGAGTAATATAATTTTATTAATGCCTCTGCTGAGCGAACATAAGCTTTATTACTCGAGTCGTAACTACATGATCATTATGGTCTTTTAACTCTAGAAAATCCTATAAAAATCGGTGTTAAAAGACTTGACGTTTTATTCCCAAGAAATAAAAGTCATATCACATTGGCTGTATGTTTAAATATCATTGTAATTTTAATAGAACTGAAATGCAACTTATTCCGATCCGATAGATTTAAATACCGATTGGGGATTCGTGGTAAGTTAAGACATTGTGTTTCTACATCACTATTGATTGTGATTATTTGACTTGACGTGGGAAAGAGATAGATATATATGTATTGTATGAAATAGAAAGAGACAGATATATGGACATTTGTGACCACTGTGTACACGAGTAATTGGTGCTCAGTTGCCAAAGTCAGCATTTTGAATAAGTTTATTGTCTTGTGCTTCGTTTATTCTTTTTGACAATATTTCTGGATAATAAGTTTGGATTGGATAACGGATTTTAAATCGGTTGTAGCTTGTTGGTAAGTAAGTACCTTCCTAGTTATTTAAATACACTATTCAAATTTGACAAACCATATGTTCCCACTCGGGAAGCGCGAACGGCTATATCACTAATATTTTAAACGTTTCGGGTGAGCCAAAAGTGCATACTATGGACCCAACAACGAAGTGTAAAATAATCGTAAGCTGCATTATTTTAACGTATACTTACAAAGAGCTCTAAGATCTCTACTGAAAATGTTAAAAAGAAAATCTTGATATTTAAGGAGGAATAATATTTAAATCAAAGATATGGACCATAATTATATCTATAGTATATTAATTAAATATAATAAGAAAAATCAGAAAATGGAGAACGATAAAGTAATCTCTCTAAAGAGATGCCAACTACAAAAATAAGTTGTTATAAGCGCATAAGAATTTCGACGCAGCCGGATGTAGAACGCATGGCTTAGCGGTCAGAGCGCTTGGACGGTTTCCAAGGAAGGCGGATTCGATTACTGCTGCGTTCAATTTTTTCAACGTGTAAGTTATGTACTTATCACTTCGCCAAGTCACCTTGTATGAAGATTTTAAAGTAAAATAGATATAAAGAGATGAAATAGATATAAGAGAGCTATCTATATATTAGGATATAGTAAAACATCTATACTCTATATACATACAATATAAAAGGAACTTATCGCTGTCTGTACATGGAAGATATGTTAGAAAAATATTATTGGAGGCATTTATCAATGTTATAGAACCCAAAACAACAAACAATATAAAACGAAAAACTTTAGTCGTGTAGTTTTTACAAGCGAAGCCGCGAGCGGGTCGCTAGTGTATAATACATTTTTACACCACTAACGCAATATAAGTTTCCAAATCTTCTAACCATAAGATTTTCTGGAAGAAATCGCTGTTAAATTATGAGACCGCCTTTTATGCTTCACATATTTGCATGTAGTTTTATATTTCCACATACAGATGGAATACTGACACTTCTCAGAGACATTATCTTTCTATCGCTAGTCACCTTTATAACGAAATTAATAAAATATAAAATTAGATTTCGATTAGATAGATAGATATTTATGCACAGCCAAAGTAAGTCTGGCCTTACAGGCGCAAGGTTACAGCGAAACAGAAAATCTTACTAAAGTAGCTTCAATATAAAATATGTATAGTGTTACTTTACTAGTGTGATTTAATGACTAAGCAAATGAATAACTTTTTAATAAATTATTGATGAGGTTTTTCTTCTTAATTTACTTCAAATGTAATGTAATTCCTTTATTATTTTTTGGTTTCACTAAACAGGTTATTTTTTACCATTTTGAAGGGTATTGAAGAAAATTGTAAGAGCGCTGGTATCCAGAACACAAGTTACTGTACATAATTTGAGACAATAAACATAGTATTATATTATTATTATTTAATACTAGCGAACACTCCGGCATCTCCTTCGTGTGTTCGGCGGCCTTTTCATAAAACAATGCCAATTTTATATAGCAATGCAATCCCTCTAGCATTTCTATATAAAATTTTCAATCGGTTCAGCGGTGTGGCCGTGATGACCTCACAGACAGACAGAGTTACATTCGCGTTATTAGTATGGATGGATTAATTGTGGCGTTATTAAATATAAAAATAAATTAATTATATATTGCACTATGACAGATTGTAAGTTTTTAAATTTATTTAATAATTTTATGCTGTGACTTATTATCAAAGAGTCTACTAGATACACATATATTACTTTTAAAAAAAGTTTCGTACGAAGAATTTCTAACTAACATTTAACTAATAATTAAAAAAATGGTATCAAATTCATATTAAGCTAGTTTTTAATATAGAATAGGTACCAATATATTAACCCAATTTTAGTAAACACGATTGATTGTGACGCTTTGATAAAACAAAATGCAGCGTTGAATTACACCACTCAACACCCAGTGTTTAGAACTAAACTTATAATACTTATAATAAGACCTTATATATTAAAAACACAACCCTATATAGTTGTTATAATTCAGTTTTATACTTAAGGTTATCAATATTTGTCTCAATTGACTTTTTGTGGCAGCACTGTGCTTTGATTTGACTTCCATTGCGCATAGTGTTGGTAATTGGTAAATATATTGAATAGTAATGGCAGCTTTGTGTATTGTGTTGTATAAATATACATTGTATAGAGGGCGCTAGTTTGTATAGTATACTTAACTGTTTTAATGTATTTCTCGATAATTACAACACGCTTATTACAACTTGTATTTGTTGTTAGTATATCTATAGAGAGATTTTTACAAATTTCTGCTACCCAAAGATTATTTTACGAACAATCGTTTGGCAAGAGAGAATGTTATTTATTAAATACATTTTTAACATTTTGAAGTGAATAACTCACTCAGGAAATTGAAAATCATACATAAAAAAAATAACAACAAATATAAATTGTAATAAGCGTATAAGAATTTCGACATAGCCGGATGTAAAACACATGGCTTAGCGGTATCCTAAATTTATTTTCTTCAATTTCCTAAGTGTGTGAATAACACTTTAAAACAAATGTAAAAAAAATATTTATAAATAATTGTCGATTTACGTATTGATGTATAATAAAGTAATTGTTATTAAACGTGTGTTTTTACAACAGTACACTTTCCCGTTCAAACGCTCCCGCGGTCATTAGACAGCAATTTACCCCCCAACACCCTTAAATTGATTGTGACCATCCCTCACAGAGAGAGTCGTTAGATAAAATCTTATATTAACATTACTAACGATTCTTTTATATATAACATATACCGATTTTTGTATTATTCTATGTATGATTATATATTAGTATATGAAGCAAAACCTTCAACTTCGACCTTCGAAGGGACATGGCATTTGGGAAATTGGTATGAAAATGTTTAAAAGTTTGAATGAATGATGATAACCCGCAATAATGAAATCCATTCCACCCGCGTGTCTAGGTTCTTTCTGACTACAAAGTTATGCGGGAAATTGAGAGAAGCTGAAAAACAACTTAAAAGGATTATTGTATTCTATTAATATGTAGGTACTTAAAAAATTGATAAATGTATTTAGAAAATCTTTAAACGCAGCCGGATTCGAACCCGCGACTTCCGGAAACCAAGAGGCGTGTAAGATTATGCTTTAAAATTTTTAAAAAGGGTAGGTTAAAACCTTCCTCGTCCCCTTTTCTGAAAAATATACCTGAACTGAATAGAATTTGACGTAGTTCAAATTAACATTAAGAAAAAGTGTTTAAAGTAATTATTATAAATAATAATAATGCACTAGATATACATTTACTTAATAAAATCAATATTACACACTCCACTATGTGTTTGGGATACACTCTCATATGTTTTTGATGGTACAGGGTATGTACTAAATATACTTAATTATGACGAAATTTTTAGGAAAATATTTGTTGAAAAACGTTTTTAGAAAACGTATAAAAATTTGAAGGAAGTAGGATTCGAACCCACGCCTGTAGAAAACCGCCCAAGCGCTCTGACCTCTTAACCCTGCTACGATGAAAGTCTTATCTTTGCTGTTATCATCTCTGTAGTGAGATTTTTACAATATTTGTAACCCAAAGATTACTCTACAAATAATCAATTGGCAATATTATCGAATTTCAAAATTATTCAATATCCTTTAAAATGTAAAAAATATTTATGCAATAGCTATGTTCAAAACTTTTGAAAACTAAAGAACCCACTTAAGTTTCTAAATATTTTCACTCATCAGGTTCGTGATTGGCACGAGCCTGGCAGAGAAAGGCACCTATCCATTAAACTCTATAAAGATATACAGCGTGTTCAGATGTCGCGATAAACGCAAAACGACCGACTGCCTATTGACATAAATTGTCACTTGTATACTATATGGGAATAGCAATGAACATCTTTTAAATATATTATTTCCTTACCAGACGTGAATTGATAGGTTGAATTTCATTAAAGTACATTGTTTTAAATTTTAATAAAATTTATTCTATTTATAGGATAGATAATCAAAACAATTAAAGCAAATCGAACACTTTTTTATAAAAAGAACCAGTTCAGGAGAAGCTGACACTAGCTTCGAACACTCCGATCATTTATCAATATATATATATATAATATATAGAACCCAAAATTATTATTTTTAATATTTTTTACATTTTTATATATTATTATAGTATTAGTCACACACTTAGAAATTTAAAACGCATAAAAATTTAAACGCACAATTAAAATTTCTATACGTTTTCTAAAAATGAGTTTTAATTTTCTTTTTTGTTTGTCTGTTCGTTTTTGCACGCTTATCTCAGAAATTTAACCGATTTAATATTTACTGTTTATTTTATTTCAATCGGTTCATAAATAAAAAAAAGGAACAACCATTTAAAACATAAATTTAAGCAAAGTTTGTGATTTAAGTGAGAATGCGAGCGGGTGAAATACGAAATAGTTTTAGTCGTGTAGTTTGCACATTCGAAGCCGCGAGCGGGTCGCAAGTCTTTTAAGTATAATCATTCCCCTGAGTGAGAATCGAACCAACAACCAATCGCGATTAAAGTCAGACGTAGGATCACTGAGCTACGACGGCTGGTTTTGTTTAATACTTACTTATATTATAACACGCTTTTATTACTTATAACATATATATATATACAACACTTTTATTTTTTTTATATACCTACCATAAGAAAAAAACTAATCTCATTTAGATGTGATAAAATTGAAACCTTTTTACTATCTACTTACTAATACTAAACTTACTATCTATATACTAATAGCGCTATTGACGTGAAAACATCAAAGTCACTTTATATTACAAAAGTGTATGTATTTATTGCTATTATAAATGCGAAAATAATTCTGTGTGTCTGTTAAGCGATCATGACCAAGCCGCTAAGCTGATTGTGATGTAAATTTTTTATAGATATACTTGAGTGTCTTAGGATGAATGTACACTACTTTTTTCTATTTTATTTAGCTTTTCCAGGAATTGCATTGTTTTACGAAAAGGCCGACGAAAATACGTACGGTTTGTTTTAGAAAAGGTCTAATTTTTCCTTCGATATATATTTATCCCCAATCAATATTTCAACCTGCAACCCGTTGACGCAAACCCCTATGCACAGTCATCTAGATTATCCAAAAAAAACATTTCCGTATTGAATTTATCCCATGCGTAATGGCTGTCACGTTATAACGATCCATTGTTTTTATTTTATGTCCAAATAATAATGCGAGGTGTAAACCTTATTTGAGAGGCTAATTCCGTCCTGAGAAACCGACACGAGACTGGACTGGCAAGTAAGATTTTATAATCTAGATGCTCTGATTTATTTGAATTTTGAACTATGTTAGTAACCGTCTGACAAAGGTACTACTAATATTAACTTTATAAAGATTTTGTATTTAAAGAAAATATATTTAAAATAAAGCCTTACAATTGCATATATGATGTACAATAAAGAGTTTTTATTATTATTATTAATGATTTAATTAAACACATTTGTTTTTTCATTAACATTTTTCATAATAGATGAGTTAGCCACTTTCCTTATACTCGTAGCCTGTTTATTTGTAAAACTCACAGCGTATCTCGTATGTAAAATTATTTTACATTATGTGCTAAGCTATTGATTTTTCTTTAAGGCGCTTAGAGTAAACACTTTTGTTCTTATCCGTATACGTTTGCATTTAAATAGACAATGCTTTAGACAAACTAAAGACTTAAGAATAGAACATAAGAAAGCTCTCCTTGCCAGTTATTTTCGCACTTTTAATATTATTATAGATCAATAAAATAAATACTACACACTATATGCATGCGTTTTTGACATACACTTTTGTAATATAAAGTGATTTGCTTACACGTTGCTAAGGCAACGGTGCTACTAGTGGGTAGAAAAATATTACCATATCTAAATGAAAAAAAAAATCATTAGAACTGTATTTGAAATACTTCGTTTTTATAAATAAGAATATGATTCGATGTTGGATATATAACAATCTCTAAATTACACATAAAATATTTTTAATTAAAAAAAAGAACAGTGCGAATATTGTTTGTCCTAAGTTAGCTTTTTTAAGCTTGTTCGTTATAAAATTGTTAAAATTATTACAACTACGATGAGTGTATTTGTTAGGCAGGCCACGTAATATATAATAGACATGTGTTTAAATATTATAACATATAGAAACAAAAATATTACATTGTACATAACAATTATGGGCTAGCTCAGCATGATATTAATACAAAAAAAAAACCAAACTTATATAATTTCCCTACACTCAAAATCGAAACAATAAAAAAAAATGCCCTTAACTTAAAATAGATACAAAATACATGATATTAATAATATACTATTTATAACTAAATGATACATACAAAAAACAAATAGGTAAGAACAAATATGACCAAATAATTTATAAATTTCATACTAAAAATAATATTGCTTTTCATTATTGAAGCTCATTAAATATTTCTCTCATTTATTTTTAAATCATAAGTATGTATTGTATCTTTAAATATATCAATATTTGCTGCAATTAAAAATTAAGCTATTGGACTCGTTAGTCACTCCGTTTAAATGGGGCAGTAACGCCTGTGTTAAATTTAACTTTTCTAATTCGAAAAGTTTCTTCCTTATACTGGAATTTAACGTTTTAAATCATTGCAATACAACTCCATTTCCAAGTTTATATAAAAAACAAACATCTAGAATGAAAAACATATATTTAGAAAAGGTATAAAAATTTGAACGCAGCAGGATTTGAAGCCGCGCCTCTTGAAAACCGTTCAAGTGCTTTGAACGATCAGAGCGCTTGAACGGTTTTCTAAATATGTTTTTCAATTTTCTAAGTGTGTGAATAACACATAAAAAAAAATTAAAAAAAATTGCATAACTACGGCTTGTTGAAGCTTATAAAATCTACGCATGTTCTTGTATTTATAATTTTCTTTCGTCTTGTTGTCTCTATAAATATTGTCATTAGATTGTCAATTTGTCGGAAATTGAAAAACGTAAGATAATGGTAATTTTTTGGTCTTCAAACAAATTAACCAGAGAATCACCTTATTAAAATAAAAAATAGCTAGTATGAGAACCTATCTATGATGTAATCCATGTTTCGGCTGACATCTGCCATTTTTAAGTTGACAGTAACCTTTTTGGAGAGCTAAGTCCTCGCCAGTCCGCTATGAGGCATTTAAGCTCATATTAACTTATATTACACATAGCTTACAAATAAACATATAACTTTTATGTCTATATACTCACTGGCATTTTAACTTTTGTCATATTTAATGTTTTAATAGCTTAGTAGGTACCTACCTTTACTGATATTAAAATTAGTACGTTAGTACTTCCCATTTAAATAATATTAATTAATAAGTCGATACTCGTTACAGTTTTCAAAGCGTGCGTCAAAACAAGTCCCGACGGATAAATAGTTGATATAACCTGAAAGATTAACGTAATTCAATCGAATGTGTACTTACATATTTGTTAATAAAAGTATAACTATAACTATAACTTCCAAAAAAATTACAACTGAACGAAAAACTCACAGCTTTTGCTTATCTTTTTCTATTTTTCACAGGTTTACTTCATTTCTTTCTTTAGTGTTTATTTCATTTCTATCGGTTCATAAATTAAAAAAATAAGTTAAGTTAGTGATTTAAGTGACACGGGCTGGCGAAGACATGAAATATTTTACGCAGGAGAAGCCGCGAGCGAGGGGTTAGTTTACTAATATAACATACAGATTAAATAAACACAAATTAGATGCGCGTTAAACAAATTATTCAAACACTAAATCCCTCAAAGGACTATCTAAATCGTCCCCCATTAATACAAACCATTAGTGACCCATAAATTCACATAATAAAATATAATTTCTAACAAACGTAATGGCACTATAAAATTAAATATTAAAATAAAATAAATAGTCTGTGAATGAAAAACGCGGTAAACGACTTTCACCCCCATCTCTGTCTTATGCTATCTAGGTTCTAATAAGTGAAAGAGACAGCGATATGTTGGTTCGTTCTATTAAAATTTGTCTTCCGTAAGTAATGAGTGTCGTCACGCCCAGCAATCACGCATCTGTAATGTTATTGGTTGGTTTTGATGACGACTTTTTTTGAAGGAACGATTTACTTTCATTATGCTGTGATTTAATTTTTGTTTCTTATTTTTAATTTTAACCCCACTTTGTAAGTTGTGTTCTTAATTTTTATACAATTTGCAAAGCTATGGAGTTAAACGTCGTAAATATTGGTCTGATGTGTGTGAACTCAGTATCATTGCGCTCAGTCTACTAGTCTAAATTAGACTGGACTAGGTATAGGTCTAGACTGGAGTGGATTATCTATAAAAAGTAATTAGCTGGATGTTTAGCACAAAATATTTGAGAAATTTTAAAGATTTTTTGAGTTAAAAGTACGTTCTTTTAGTTAAAATCACTTAGTGGCTGATTTTATATTATCCTTATTTGTAAGATTAAGACAAAATCTAAATTAATTAAATTAGGTAGTGTAATTACACAAATACTTACGAAGGTACCTAGGTACCAACTTACTTAATTTTTCTATTAAATTACTCTTTGAACAAAAAGGTCTTCACTCTATTTCCGTAAATCAGGGTAGTTAGAGAAACCTTAGTGTCAAGATAATTGTTTCTCCGGTTTCCACCTGTAGTGGTGAAACATTGCGTGCCGAAAACTAGTGTCAAAGCGGAAAATTTCTAATAATTTAAAGATAATTACTGCTGCGACTGGGATTTGAACTCACAACCAATCGTGTTTACAGTGAGATGCTGGTTTCTGTTTTTCTATTTTTTCTAGATAATTACATAGGATTATGTTAGCGCTAATAAGTATGTTAGCGCTAAATATATTAATCTATCATTGGTTTTTTTATATAAATCTATATAGGTAAGTAAATAAAGCGTGTCTGTTTGTAATATTATAATAGCATCTTCCTAACAAAATATATCTGTTTGTACCGGCTAATCTATAGAACGGCTATACCGTTTTGACACGATTTTCACTAGCAGATAGCTAATGTAATAAGGAGTAACTAAAGCTATTTTTATTTTAGAATTCCACGTGGACTAGCTCCTATTTTTAAATATAACAATAAATTTTAAAAAGCTATTAGAGTGGATGCTCTTTCAAAAAAAATGCAAGCGGTTCATTGTTTACTCCCTCGAGAGTAAACGTCAAAGTGACATGACTCATAATCGCGGGCTTTTGATATCTGTGACAAATTGCTCAATGCTAAGTTACTAAAGCGAAAACTTATGTTGAAATTGAATTAAATTCCAATAATTATTCATTTTATTTTATTTGATATAAAACGAGTCTATATATCTATACCTAGTCAATATATCTGCGTAATTGTAATTTTTTTTGCAAACAAAAATTGTAATAATGCAGGTAAGGCTAGGTATACATTTAAAATGTTCTACATGACTAGCTCTGTGCCCGCATCATCGTTTGTGTAGATGACGGAACATAATAATGTTTTTTTAGTGTGAAGCGCTGTATTTAAATTATACGATGCTTGAAACTTACTCTGTAACTTAAAAGTCTGATAGTTTTTGATAAAGTTGATTTCGATTAAGTCAAGATATTAATATTTCAACATATTTATTTGAATACGGCTTAAAATCGTGTTTATAAAAACACCTTCGCAAATAATGCATCATTTTAGAACAAATTTCCTCACTATAAAGATTTTTTTTAGAACTTTTAGATGCGATCAGTTCCACTATACATTATTTTACATAGCTATCAGAAATTTTAAGTTGAAGTGGCAATAGGCAGGCCACATCGCTTCTAGAACCGACAAGCGATAGAAAAGGTTCCAGTGGCTCCCCACTAGGTGGAATGACCGCTGGATGAGGGAGGACAATGATCGAAATGGCGTTCTAATGGAGAGCCCTATATAGGAGAGTCTATATGGAAAGTCTATAGGAGAGTCTTTATGGAGAGTCATATATAGCCCAACAGTGGAAGACTTCCGGCGGATGATATTTGACTTTTACGTAACTTTATCAATCAGCGTAAACTACGGAAGTTGTCAAAGAAGGATTAATTTTCCATTTTTTTGCTTATTGCTTCATTGCTCATCGGCTCTTATTGTTCTTAGTGCGATGTTATACTTATAGCATTCTTTGATAAATGTACTATGCATCACAAAAAAAAAATATTTACAAAAAAAAATCTCCTGTTTTTTAATCTTCAAATTCCACCTTTTCATTTTTTATTGAGTCGCAGTCCCATCAAAAACATAAATCCATTGCGTAAAAACTGAAATTAACAACGTGATTGATCGTAGGTGCGATTTCACCTGAACAGAAATACCCATAAGTACCTACATACATAAATTATTTTGATTTGCGTAATTTTTCTAAAAAATTGCAGTTAACTCTTTTTCCAGCATCGAGAAGAAGGCACCCTGCCTCAGGCACTCAGAATTCCACCATAATTCGAGACATGGCTATTAAGTAGCGGATCTCAACCCAACACAATATCATACCAGAGCAGGAAAATAAAAAATAATGTGAAATTAACCCACAACCGACGACCACAGTTAGTTAGTGCCACTGCGCCACAACTAAAATATTTTTAAAATTGTAACACGATGAGTGACGTGTTAAGTGTATAGTGACGTGCCGTCCGATTCGATACGTTGGGGTGCATTTAAATTCTCGCTTTATGTTCTAGTGATGTGATTTTGATGTTGCTTATGCAAATTCGTAATGGAAGTCAATAGGGAGTCTGAGACGCTGTTATAATATTAGAATTGTATAAATTTATTAAATGAAATGCTATAGATAGCTTAGTTTAGTTATTTATTTATTGTTACAGCTTCACGCCTTTTCCCGCATAGTAAGGCTTACTTAATTTAAAAACTTATTAATTTTAATTCCGAAAATCAAAATATTGCATATTTATTACTATTTTAAATACCCAATGATAATTAAATAATACATAATAACAAACAAAATTATATTATTGTATATATGTGACATAATAGAATGGAAACGCGATGGTTGTGTGTTAATCATAACTAATATTATAAATGCGAAAGTAACTCTGTCTGTCTGTGACGTCAACAGGGCCAAAATGCTGAACCGTTTGTGATGAAATTTTATATTTGAGGGTTTTGGGGTGAATATGGGCTATGATTTTTTTTTCGTTTTTTAGTGTTCCTTCATTGTTTTACGAAACCATTCTAGTTCACTCGGGCAGATGCGCGAGCGGGTCGCTAATCTCATATAATTAATTCTCCAAGGTAATTTTACATTTAAATTATTTCCATTTAGACGAAGCGCGGCGTTGAGTTCTGCCACTCAACACATATCTAATGTCACGAGATCGGGCGGACATCGGGGAACGGCGTTTGACAGTAGCTCTTTCTGCCAACCTTGCGCGATAAAGCGTGAAATTTAAAAAATATCTGACTGAATTATTTCTATATCAGTATTGAAACAGTATTGTAACAAAATAAAGTACATTGCAGATGCTTTTCACGTGAAAGATATGAATCGGTTATTATGTTCAGTAATCGAAAACACAAATGTTCGTTTGCCTTAAAATAGTGACCGCTTTTGGCTCATCTAAATAGGTACCTTATAAAATTGTACTGACAATTATTTAATAATAGATCTAATCTCGATTCCGCTTTCAGTTTTATCAACAATGTTACGGGCATAAGCAATTCTGTAATGCACATTGTGATATATCATTTACTACAGCAGTTTAGCAGTTAATTACACAAACGTTGGCAAGAGGTGCACAATATATATACGTTATAGTCTATACGTTTTGTTTTGTGTAATGAATTTGAGACGCTTCAGTTCAAAATGACATACCATCACAGCGCAATTGTGATGAAGCTGATTAAACGCATTAAATAACATTTGGTTAAATAAAAGTCGGTAAAAATATATGGCAATTTTAACAATTAAATGGCATTTGCTGTCAGAATTGACACAAAATACAATAAAAGTTGTGTAAGGGCTCTGTGTAAATTTTCAAAACAACAGACTGTGAATTCAAATATTCCAATTGAAAGAAATAAGAAAAATGAAATAAATTTAAATTTTTTATGAGCTTGTCGCCGTTTTTTTTTTGAATTTACTGATTGCATAGTATACCTATAGTGTATTACAGCGGCGAATAATGGAAATTCAATAACATACTAGACAGACAAAAAAACTAAATGTAATGAAAAAATTATTTATAATTTATATTCTACACATTTTCTTCCTTGCACCCGAGTGTAATTAAGCTTCATGCGTCAAATAGACTAAAAAATTATGGTAGTCGGAAAAATTATAAGTTTCACTTTGAATTGGGAAAAATAAAAAAAAATATTATCCAGCTTCTTTGCGGAAAAAAGCGTGAGACTGAAAAAAAAGGTAGGCTGTCTCAAGACGCCCGATAGATGTACAACATTCAAGTTAATATAAAAACTCATAGTAAATTAAAAACGGTTGAGAAAATATGAAGTACAATAACGATTAAGTAGTAAATTTTTTTAAAAAGCACTTTGCTCTTACCACAAAGTCATACGTTCCATCCAGCTAACGCATCCAAAATCCAATAAACTTCTATTTATCGTCAAACTTCTTACATTTTAATTTTTATATTACTCTTACTGTAATAAGAAGAAACAAAATTTATTATATTTAACAATTTATTTATAACACAGTAACAACAGCGCTAGTTAGCTCTAATGAAGCGTGACATGGACACCTGATTACCATCGCTAATCATAGTCAGTATCTTTACCGTCTAATTACTTAAGTATCTATCACCATGTACGTGATTAAGAATCTGATGAAATGAAAATTATAATTAGGATTAACAAGTTCATACTATCAACTTCATGTAAGATAACCATTATATTAAGTAACTAGCTGTCGCCCGCGAGTTCGTCCACGTAGAAAAAAATGTATGTACATGGTCTAAAACCGAATGAAATATGTCACTTTTTTCTAATTTTTAATATAAATTCAAACTTGTAAATATTGTAAATTAAATATGTAGTTATGACCTACAACCATCGAATCATCGACTGCACTCAAAAATCAAAATAAAAATTGACTCAATTAATTTTCCAAGAAATTGGAAAAAAGTATATTAAGTACACTAAACCGAAAACAATTTAATTGTGAAACTTAACTTTAAGCCTATAAAAAAACAAATAAATAATTTATGAACAGAAAATTAATAATTCATACACACAAAACTGCCATGCTATAAATAAAACTAATGTATCTGCGGTTAAATAGCGCGCAATATATAATCTGTGTCAAGATAATTTGGCGCGCTGTCACGACGGAAGGGGCGTGGCGGGTTCCGTTTTAGAAACGGGATCCATTACCGATGCTGCCCTCAGATTACGAGTTTGCGGTGAGTTTGGCGAAATTAATTTGTTTATGTTAGATATTTGCTTTTTACAAGCAAGTATATATAATAATATGTATAACTATAATACTGATATAAAAAGGAAGGTTTTTTTATCTTAGCCTTAATACATAGGTACTTTTTTTAACTACACGAGAAGGCAGAGAGAACCTAGTGTTAAAACTTTCCGTTTTCCGCTTTCAGCCCAAATTTGAGACACTTAACACTCAACATTTTACATTTTACACTCAATTAGTAAGTTTTTCGTCCGCCCGCGTTCTCACTTAAATCACAAAATTTTAATAAATTTATAGTGGTTGTAATTTTTTTGTTTATGAAATATGCCTATTGAAATGAAATAAACACAAAATATTAAAGGATACCACAATACAATAGTCAAAATCGTATTTAAATTGGTTAAGCTATTTCTGAGATTAGCGTGCACGAACATACAGATAAACAGATAGACAGAGAATAAAATTAAAATTATTGTTTTCGGTTCTATTATATAAATGCCCCTAATAACATTTTTTTCCATACATCTTCCATGTAGAGATAGCGATCAGTTACATTTTTATTATATGTAGGATATATTCAGCTAGTGGGTATCCACAATTATTGCGTCTATAATGAGACACTGTCCCACTGCATCATGATTAAATTTAATCATTTTATGTTTACGTTTAGTATTGATGCCATCAAAAAACAAATAAGAACTATAAATAATAAATAAATTTCTATTGGCTATTACTTGAATCACCAACACAGCCAACACTGACAATTATTTAAGAAAGCAAACAGTATCATTCAAATTTAAAATATCCTTTATTCCAATAAAGCTACCACCGTCTCGGAAGGCAGTTCTGCTGAGAAGAGCCGGGAAAAACTCAACACTTGCCCTTTTCAAAAATGAAAGTTACAATCTTATTATTTAGTATATTGAGTATACATATAGTTAGTTTAGTATAAATATAATATGATTTAGTATAAATGTATTTTAGAAATGCAACACCCGCATCTGTGCTAGATTTGCATTTGGTTAATTGTTCACTGTGGAGCGAATTGTTTAAATAAAAAAATAATGAAACAGTGCCGCCGCAATCATACAATTACGCTTACAATACAATTGATTTAATTTAATACAAACGCAAAGAAAAACAAACAAATTACAAGAAACACAAGAAAACGCTCTACAGAAAATAAATGAGTCACATAAATTATATACAAAAATAATAATACCAAAAAGTTTAACTTAAAAAACCGACTTCAACGTATTCTTGTGTCTACGACTTTCAATTAAACTACTTGTCAGATCTTAACGAATATGAACGCTATAATATAAAAAGAGAATCATCAAAATTGAATCAGTCAGTAAAATATAAAGTCACACAAAAAAATACAGTTGAATTGAGAACTTTCTCCTTTTATTGAAGTCGGTTCAAAATAGCTTAAGACTGTGTGGTCACTACGACTGTTCTATATTTAAATAGCCAATTATTGGAACCAAATTATTCAATACAAATAACCTGTATTGGTAACTAGCAATTTGTTAAAATACACATGCCAAGCTCAAATTAAGCGTCGCCGAGTAATTCCCGTCCATTATCGAATAAATATTGATTTATAATTACATACGTGAAGCCAATGTTTTACTCGATTTAGGTAAAAATAGGAGGTGATGTGCTCGAATTCATTTGTATGTATTTTTTTTTTGTAGTTAGATGATTTTTCTTGCATAGCAGGGTAGTCCAAGATGATCTAGAGACAGGCAGACGTTGTCCCGCTGCGGTACTATGGTCTGATGTGATTAATAATAATAAGAAAAGTATTTTTTATTAAAGACCAGAGCGATCATTCCCCCGATTAGGGATTGAATGCATAACCAATCGCGAATACTGTCCCACTGCGCAATGTTGGATTTTGTGCCTTTACAGTTCAAAGGATGAGCCATTTTTTGTAGAATTATTAAATTTTCGACCAACTATATCGATTATTAAATTACAATATATCGCATTCCCACTCGGACTATATCTAATTGAACGTTTCACTACTGTTTGTTTCTGTATAGACTTAAGAATAAATAGATAGGATAACATTTATTATTGCAAAATACACATTGTTTTAACATTTTTGACATGAAAAACTGATTATGCTTAATTAATATAATAATACATGCAAACAATATCTCTAATAGAACAAATAAATTTATCAGGATACACAGTTTCACGCTTTTTCCCACATCAGTGGTAGTCAGAGAAAACCTTTTACGAAACTTCGTTGCATTCGATCGAGACATTGCGTGGCGGAACTCAGCACTTCGCTTTCTTTTAGGTAGCAGAATGGAGAAATTAAAATATTTAAAAAATAATTATTCCCCTCGTGGGAATCAAACCCACAAGTAATTGCGTTAAGTCAGACGCTGTGCCACTGCGTCACTATGGCTTCAAACTTATAAGTAAGTTCTTTAAAAATGCAAAAAAAAAACAAATTTAAGTACTTTCCTAAGTCTATGGTAACCATAGACGTATAATTTGTTAATACTCTGTCGCATGCTCAAGCATTACATCGAGGGTTCTCCCCCGAATGTAAGCGAGCCGGCTATTAGGGGTCGACTAATGTGTGAGAGTAACCGGGGTTGTTTGGTATACTTATATAAATAAATTATTGTTTTATTAAATACGTATAATTAGATTATGTCACATAAATATTGGTTTATGAAAAATTTATGTCAGGTCGCAATTTTTTTTAGGCTTTCTTTTAAACCACGCAACGAATTTTGATGCAGCTTTCACTGTTATTTAGATAATTTATTTCCGAAGATTACATATATACAAAACTTAGGTTTATACATTAAAACATTAAGTATTTAACATTATATGTTGTGATGAAACAGTCAAGAAAAATTATGTTCTAGCCCTAAACCTTATGAGATACTTTAAAATAATATATCTACTATGAAAATGTAGGCATATCATAAAAAGGCCTAACAAAAAGTCCGCGATAGGATATATCTAACCCACAGTAATCGTTTTTTCTCTAAATAATTTCAAAATATTACTTTATTTTGCAAAAGCTAATTTCTACTAATCATTATTTATCCTTATATCTAAATAAGTATATTAGTTATCTTGGCCATTTTATTTTATCAAAGTTTTGATTTTTGTTATGATTTTTGATCCTCTACTTTTTTTTATTTAAATGAGTACTTTACAAGTTATCACAGATAAAATTTAATTTAACACATGACTAAAAAGATCCTTGCAAACTGGCACCACCCCGTGTTTATATAATTTGTTAAAATTATAAATTTGAGCAGTTTGTGTATTAAGCGAGAACGCGATAATACGAAACAGCTATAGTGATGTAGTTAGCGAGCCAATAGTAATTTAATACGGCAAAAAAACGTGGCACATGCTGTATTAACATGATTCGAAATAAAATACCATAACAAGCTATTTAAAAACTATACAAGAGCCAAATAACAATTAACGAAGTCACCAATGCCTGACGTTTAGCTGTCAATTTGACATATTGAAATGGGCGGGATTTTTGTTGTTTTGCACGGCAATGTGTTTTGTTCCTGTCACGTTTCTTCAAAAGAGTTTTTATTGCCTGTTAACAGTGATTTATAAAAGGGTTTGTGTTTTAATCAATGTTAATTTATGTAGATAATGCATTTTAAGCATTTTATTTTATTTTTTACATTTACACGTTCAGTTTTTCCGGGCTTAGCTAAATATTTTCAGTAATGACATATAATTCTTGCAGTAACCAGTTACTGAATTTTGAATGATTTAAAAATAAATATGCAAATATTTACTGATAATTTAATTATAATATAACTGATAACTAAATTTTGGGTCTGACTGCAAACATTATTAGTTGTGATTTTTACCCCCATTCGAATTATGACGTGGAGATGAGTCTATGTCATAATTCGTGCATGCAATATCTCGATTTCAGGACAAACAAGTAAACGGAATGTCTTAACACTAAAGCTATAATATTTTTGTTAGTTTGTTTCTCTGTAATATTTATTGCTTCACTTTATTCCCATATATTATATATTCCATATCCAAAGGGGTGCCCAAACAAGTAAAAATTGCAGTCTAAAAGTCAACTAGGGATGTTACGAATGTAACATTTACAATCTGGAAATGTAAAAATACTATATCGGTTGCGGTTACGGTCTCAGATATAAAAATATTTTAAGATACAAAGTAATCCGTTAGTTTTGGATAATGTAATTTACGGATATTAGATTTTTGAGGCATACATATAAATGTCAGGTATCTTTATTTTTTAAAGAATCTGTTATTAATAGCTCTTTCCTAGACTCCACCTATATCCGAAATTCACCTAATTTTTAATAGCGGAGTCGATTACCGTAACGGTTACGGTTGCGAGGTTCCATAACATCTCTACTCTAAACCAAGAATAAGAAATGAATATAACAAATGAAAGTTGCAGTCAAAAATGTCGGAACGATGCGTGATGAGGCAGAGGGAGGCTGCGATCGATAGACAAACTGTAGTCGCTAATGTACGGTAAGTGGTTTGCGGCGGCTTCGCCGGAAGTATTTTGTCATTCCCTAAATATTATAATTAATTACCGTGACATGATTTATATAGCTATGACTTATTTATGGCAAAATATATTTAATTATTGTTAGATAAATGGCAAGTTAATGGTAAATTCCACTTCTTTTTTGGTAGCTTTTTGGGTCCTTTTTGGTACGAAATTTATCAATCAGCACATTAATTGATTGAAAAATAATGATGATGACTTTATTGTCAGCAATTTCTTTTCTCTTATATTTACGTATGCTTTAACTTGGCGTAGTTTTACAATATCTTTAATCGATAGCCTTAAATAACATATCAGGGTATTCAGAGAGAACCTAGTCAAGGAAAGAAGGTTGAAAGAAAGTAATTGTCCGAGGCACTCCGTTCTCACTTTCCGCCCAAATTCAAAATTTCATTCGTTGTATGTTGGATGGCGGAACTCAACGCAGCTTTTATCTTATTAAGAATAAAATAACTCTAGGTTAGATATATTTTAAATAAAATGATATACTTACAATATTCATTAAATCATATTAATTATACAAAATTAAGATTAAAAGACATTTTTATATTATTATATAAAAAAATTGTCTTTTAATCTTATGCCAAAATAATAATTAATATTTATAAGCGGTTTATGTCTACCACATTTTATATTCCTTTTGAAGAAACGATGGAAATGCTTTTGCGGGCGCCTGTAAGAGAGCCCATTCACTGCAATTAAAATGCTTAACCAGGAAAATAAATGACAGCTTAACTAACAGGTACTTGGACGGTTTCCAAGAGGCGTGGGTTTGAATCCCGCATTGCCTTTAAATTTTTATATGTTTTCTAATAATGTTTTTTAAATTTAATTAGGTTATCACGATATTTATTACGCGATAAAACAACGATATAGACGTACCTAAAGGCTAAACTTATAGCAAAAATAGCTTTATAAGAATTAGAGCTAAGAGTCTAAATATTAAACCATAAATATAACGTTCAATAACAATTAACACTTTGCTTAAAACGAAAATGAAGAACAGAACACGAAAACAGTCGTCCATATTTAGCCGAGGCGCGAACTCGCATTTCGCGCCTCATTTCAATTTGACGCAGTATTCGATTTTCAAAGAGACGCTAAAATGTTGCCAGAGCAATAAAATAAATTCATTTGAGCGTAGTGTTGTCAGCCTTTGGTAACAAATTGGTTAATTGCTTTAGTTTATTTATAGAGAGGATGTGAGACATACTTGTTAGTGACTAAGACCCGCCCACGGCTTCTCGTGTTTATTTTAGTATTAATTAGTATTGATGTACAATTTGAATTTAGGTTTGTGTATTATGTTAATAATTAAATGACTTGCATTTTAAATACTGTACATGATTATCACGTGTTTCAAAATAATTTATATATATGTATATATATATATATATATATATATATATACATAATTGGAAATGGTATATTATTTATGATACTATAATACAATATATATTAATATATACTAAATAGCCAAATTTAAAATAAACTAAAGAATTAAAATATTCTGTTATTCATGTCTATAAACATTTTTATTTCTTTAAATTGTGTTTTAAATATTATACCAATGTTTTTATTTCATATCAAAAGACAAAAAAATAAAGATACATTAATACTATTATATGAATTAAGGTAAGTATGTGCTAGAATTCTAATTATAAAAAACAGTACTGGGGAATTTGATATTTGGCAGCTTTTTAATACCGCCATCTAGTGGTGAATGGCATTTTTTAGATTGATAATGACCATAGACCAGCAACTAGTAATCGTTTAACACATTAAGAATTCAATATGCATTTTATTATATGTATTTTTATTCTTAAATATTTATAAAATTAAATAAATTTTCTTTGAATAACAGTAATAAAATGCAATTGCAGTTGATAATGATCCTTGTCATGCTGCAAAATAAAAATAAACACGTCAGTAGTGTCAAAATCCGTTGTGTCATGTCATCGTAATATTTTTGTAGCGGTGATTAAAATAATTGGAAAAGTGTAAAAAAAGAAATAATTAAAGTGACACAGTTTTACAAGTGTTCTAGAAAACTGGGATAGACATAACTACGATGCATTGGTACGGGGGAACTATGGCCGAGGCGGTCAATCTATCAAAACAGAGAAACGCTATATTTGTAGTTTTCGTCGAAGGTACCTTACAATGCAATTATTAAATCATAGACTATTTAGTGCATTTCCTGGCTAAAAAAATATTTTTATTTATATACATTTGCTTAATTTTGAAATTGCATCATAATTTTATAATATTTGGTGCATAAAATTTGAAGGATAATGTCAATCCTATGTACTTTGTAGATTTTATTGATTTATTGACGTTCTAGACGAACTAGTCCCAGGTAGGGGCGAGGCTTGAGAAATTTGTTACCAAACTATGATATGCATTTCATTATGGAAATAAACAGTTATAATTTTAATATTTTATCATTCTTTATGATAACTTTTCGTATTTTTACCTTGGAAAGCTAAAAATTTTTGAATTTTATAACTACATTAACAGTTTAATCGCTTTCGTATATTTTATAACTAAATGAAAATAAAAGTAGCAGTTTAAGTAAAAACATATTTTCAGGGGACAATGACTTGTCCAAGGAACTAGCAGCTACTATTGATAATGGTATAATTCTGAAGAGGCTGACAGATCCAAATAACTTCTTAGCAGTAAAACTCAAAAGTGGCTCAGAAAACTACACACATTTTGCTCAAATCTGTATCCTTTAAATAAATTTATAATACTTTAATAATGAAATGGCAAGCTGTCCTTAACTAAATACCTTCTTATGTTAAGGATACTCATTTCAAAAGAAAGGTTGCAGTAAAACATTGCATTTTTGGATATCTGCAGTTTCATCCATTAATAATTATTTTAAGTGTATAAATTTGTTTCTTATTGTGATATAGAAAAAAGCATCTTCACTCCATTTTTATGAACACTTAAGAAGATAAAGTTCAGTTCAGTTCTTTGATTATAGCGCTTCGAACATGCTAGTACAGCACAAATCACTTTGCTAATGTCACATTCTATGGAGAACACACTTAGGAGATTGATCGGTAAAAAAAGAGATACAGTTACACTATGAAGACATTCACCTATAACAAAATAAATATTTACAACAGTTAATACATGATGTAAAAGTTAGTAATGAATTATAAATAACTAAGGGATTAGATTGTAATTTGATTTTGTTATACCTAATATATTTATATAAAGGACTATACACAAATATTAACAAATATTGAACTTTAAGAGGATGGGTATATGAAGATAAAGGAGTATGAATTTTGACATAATTGAAGATTATATGCAAAAAAAATGCAGAGAGTCTAAAAATATATAAGCTCAAATACATTTCTTTAACATAGGTATAAATATGTCTTTTTTGTAAAGTGATATTAGACATTAGATCTATATAGTGTACACATTTTCAAGACATAGAATGGCAATGAAGTCTTGAAATCATATTATATATATATATATATATGACCTGTGTATAAGTACATTTATAAAGTGTTATATAAGAATATGCTCTGTGAATGTTGTAGTATAGATAATAGTTCCAAAAAATGAATATTTATTTCTATATGCACACAGTTCTGTAGTAAGGATGCTATGTAACTCCATAGCAGGTTATAAGGGAGTGGTTTAAATGCAAATTGTCAATAAGAAATCCTAAAAAAAACAAACTACCTTGATTAAGCTTAATATCATCAAATTGATATTGACTAAAATTTCTCTGACATCTGATATCCATAGTACTCTTAATATGTCCATTCGACTTGTTCTGATTGAGATGCAAAATGCTTCTTCCGTAACATCTCTATTCTATATTACGGAAACTGTGTTTTCAAGTCTTTTTAATTTTTCTCTAGTACCTAATACTTAATAATATACCGATTTTTACTCTATAAAAACATTGTACATGCAAATGCATTATACACAAGAATTGATGTGCTCAATAAGCACTTTCGAAACCAAAAGACAGAGCATTGCGTGGCGTAACACAACCCCGCACTATATTTAGCCCGAGTACAGAGAGGATTTGTTTTTAAATAGAATCGTGTCTCGATCCTACAACAATTAGGTTTAAGAACTTGTTTATATATGGTGTTATTTATTTATTCGGTAATTACTTAAAGAAGATTTTACAATAATTATATACTAGCGACCCGCTTGCGACTTCGCCTACGTAAACTACACGATTAAGCTATTTAGTTTTTCGCCCGCCCGCGTTTTCACTTAAATCACAAACTTTGCTTTAACTTATAATTTAAATTGTTGTAATCTGAGATTAGCGTGCACGAACGTACAGACTAACACAAAACAAAAATTAAAATCATTGATTTTGGGTTCTATTACATTGATAAATGCATTAAATAAAAATGTTCATATATCTTTCATGTCCAGATATCGATCAGTTACATTTTTATTATATGTATATTTTAAAATCAATACAATAGAAATAATAGTTGAAACCATAAGCCTTTAAGATACGCATGATTTACGTAAAACGATGATTAGTGATTAAATCTGTAAAGGCTTAGTTGAATAAAGAGTATTACAAAAAGCCATATGGTTGTTAGTTAGGTGGTCAGTTGGGGTAATTAAAGTCAGTATTTAAATACATTTTTAAAGCATTACTCATTACACACTTAATCAAAATATATTTGTACTTAGCAGGATTCGAACCCGCGCTTCTTTTTACCGTCCAAGCGCTTAAGCTTTACGTTTTTATCGAGATACAACTTTATTTTTATTTTTTTTCAAAATCTCTAAAGTGTTAAAAGTTTTATTTAAAAATTTACATTGACAACATAATTTTAAATTTGTTTTTTAATAATTTTATTTCTATAAATAATCTCTATCTTAACTTTGCACCAGTTCAATTTGTGCCGGTCCCCTCCCTTTTCTTCATAGGTCGTAATGGTACTCCGTTGGAGGTGGTGTGCGCAGGAGTGGAGCCCCAGAGCCTGGCAACCAGGATCGACAGGATTTTGCAAGAACACAGAAAACTTGTGTTTGGTTCGTATTATTTTATAATATTTTCTATTTCTATATGAGACGTTTTTACTAGCTTCATCTGAATCTATATCTCTCTATCTATGTAGGAAAATCATGCAAATATTTTGCCGCTCTTGCTGTCTGTTGAGCGAAAAAATTAGTCAAGACACTTTGATTTCCACTTGGACGAAATCATGGCATTCCGTGTTGAGTGGCGGAGAAATGAATATAATATAAATGTAATCATATCTCCGACTGGGAGGAATAACCCATTTAACTAAAGTAATTATTTTTATATATGAAACTATTGATATATATGAAACGCCGGATCCCAAATTATATTTCAAAATGGTTTCGTTAGAATAAATACTAAGATTTGATTTTAGCGATTATTACTCATTTAGAAATGAAACCATTTGTAACCGGATTAATTGCGTATATTTTTGGTCTAACTGTGACCACGGACCACTGTAAAGTGTTCGCAACACCGGGTTTCTAAAATATTTTTTCGAATACCAAAACGCGGTTAATCCAGTTAGTATATATAGTTTCAATTAAAAATATTAAGATTAATTTTTTTTTAATTGTTACCCTTTTTATTGGCAATGAGAACCTAGTGTTAAGGTGATCCTTTGTATGGCAGAAATCAATTTATTCCCTGTTCCCACTCGACTGGGATATTTAAAATAATAAATTAAAAGTAAGAATCTTTATAAAAGACAAGCGTTTTTATTTTAATTATTCTTAGCAAACTCTTCCATTAGATGGCCATATTGATGGAGTGCATTAAAAAGAACTAGTCCGCCATCTTGGGTGGTTCGCCATGTTGGGTTTAGAATGACATAACATAACTAATCATTCATTCGGTTAAGGATATAAGTTATAAAAAGCTTGTCATTTAAATATAAATAGTTCCTCGACTGAGTGTTGAACCCGCAACTTTTGTATATATTCAGGCTTTATGGACGTAACATTTTAGATCTGGACTCGGATAAGAATATAGGAAGAATACGAAATCGGTTTCGGTTACGGACATAAAATAATTTCGATTATTCACTTTCCGTTAATTTCGCTTACGGCAATTACATTTATCAGGAGTATAAATATATTTCGGGTACCAATTTATCTATATTTCTTTTCATTCGATTGCTTACACCCTAGGTACCTTAATTTTTTGAAAAGTTTCAAGAAGTTATTAAAACTCTGCCCATATATATCCTAAATTATCCGAAACGTATACATTGGTTTTGGCTACGATTACGGATAGTTTTTTGTTTCGAAAATCCGATTATTTTGGTTACAGTTACATAATATTTTCATGCTATATAGGTAAGGAGGACAAAAACCCGCCGCCTCATCCTTCAACTGCAGCTCTTAATGTTAAAAATGAAACAGTAAATTTCATACAACCTGAAGCCACGCAGTCCACATCAGATCCAAAGACAGAGGAGTCAAATATCGAACAGGTGATAATAGTGGAAGCCAAGGAGAGCCCTCCACCGGAGCCAAAAGTTATTGCAACTAAGAACGCTCATGTTGAAGAACCGGGTTAGTATTTTTGTTCCGCTTATAGCATTTTGTATGAACTATGAATAAAATTTGAACACAGCTCTTGTTTACCGTCCAAGCGCATCGACCGCTAAGCCATGCGTTCTAAATCCAGCTGCGCCGAAAATAAATATAAAAATGTTTTTTTTTATTTCCTAAGTGTGTTATTAACATTAATTTTTTTTTAATATTTTGTATGTTTTTGCAAATTTTGTTTTTGGCATCTAATTTATTTAAATGTAAGTTTTTCAATTATCACTACTTTAAACTGTACCGTTTTTCCGATTTTTTTTAATTAATTTATTGTTATGCATGTTAGGTTAGGTTATAAGTGAGGTATACAATTATTATTATTATAGACTAGCGACCCTCTCGCGGCTTCGCCTGCGTAAACTACGCGACTAAACTATTTAGTTTTTACCCCCGCCAGTGTTATCACTTAAATCACAAAGTTTGCTTAAATTTATAATTTAAATTGTTCTAACTTTTTTATCTATAAACCGATTGAAATAAAATAAACTCTAAATTTAAAGTTACTGTAAGCATTAAATGTTAAGGGAATTTATTTGAAATACAATAGTTAAAACTGCATTTAAATCGGTAAGGCCGTTTCTGATATTAGCATGCACAAACGCACAGACAAATGAAAAATAAAGTAAAAAAATTATAAATAGCATTCCTTTTTGCCGACTGATTGCACCTAGAATTAAACTATGATTACAATCGTATAAGAATTTTGAAGGAAACGGGTGTAGCACAGATGGCTTAGCTGTCAGAGGGCTAGGGACAAGACAATCCCCAAGAGTCGCAGGTTTGGATCCAGCTAGGTTCAATATAAAAAAAATAATAATAATAATGTTTTTTCAACTGACAATTACTATTTAAAATATAATAAAATTCGCCGTATTAAAATCACAAATTTTATCGAAATTCCTTTTAGATACAGCTCCGGCAGCTAAAATAGCTAAAACCGAAGACAAAGATCAAGCAGATCCAGAGTATGAGGTAGTATGCGAGGGAGACGTGTGCGTGAGGAGACCGAAGGACCATGCTGGACCCAGCCATAGTGTCGAGGAGGACAAGGTTCGATTCTTTAAACCTTTTTTTATTTTGTATTTTTTTTATAGCTTTAGTCTTCGCTGAGGCTCTCTCAGAGAGAAACTAGTGTCGAGACACACGAGTTGGGTTGAGTTGAGTTGAGAGGCGGAAACTAACGCCGCGCTTTGTCTTGTCACCAGAGCGCAGATAATTATCTATACATATAATAAAAATGTATCTGACTGCTGTCTGTACACAGAAGATATATGAAAAAAATATATTAACGGCTTAACCGATTTAAATGTAGTTTGCACTATTTTATTTTGGTAAGCTTTTCTTAACATTTTGTGGTTATTTCATTTTCATTCGGTTCATAAGTGAAAAAGTTAAAACTATTTAAATATATATTTTTTTATCGATAGACGAAAAAGTAATAATAAAAATAAATTAGTCGTGTAATTTACGCAGGCGAAGCCGCGAGCGGTGCGCTCGTTTTAAACATAATAATTTCCCCCGATTGGGAATTAAACTATCATGTTTCGTCGACACGACGGTCTTTTATTTATTTATTTTATTTTAATTTAGCCTCAAGATTCGGTAACGGAGGCTGAGAGCGCTTCCAGCGTTGAGGACAAAATGGAAAGAGCCAAGGAGTTGATTGAGGTGAGGAGGAAGGAGAAAGCTGCTAAGGAGAAAGAGGTCAGTTGCTCTTTTTGTCATCTTCTCGCTTTTTCCCGCATCCCCCTGTCTATATCTATCTCTCTCCTTATCGCTCTTTCTTTAGATTGAGATAGAGAGCATAGTGTCATAACACTCCGTTCTCTAGTTTCCGCCCGTAGCTCGACTATGTTCACATCTGTATACATTTTCTAACTAATATTTTGTATTTCTAACATATTAAGAAGACATAAAAATTTGAACGTAGCTGGGTTTGAACCCGGCTCTTTCCTCGGTCAAATTTTCATTGTCCAAATTTTTATATGTTTTCTAAATATATATATATATATATATATTTAATATTTTGTATGTTTTTAACAATTTATATATTTTTAAATTGTTATTCACACATAAATTAAAAACACAATAATATTTTGTAATAAGCGTGTAAAAATTTCGACCCAGACGGATGTAGAACGCATTGGTTAGGAGGTGGAACGCGGGTTTGAGTTCCGCTGCGTTCATAATTTTCGTTAAATAATAATTTGTATTTTTTTTTTTTTTTTAGGAAGAGCGGCAGAAAGAAATGGAGCGTCGCGCTGTGGGACAAGGAGTCGCTGAACTCAAAAAGTGGCAAGCTGATCAAGAGCTAAAACAACTACAGGTGGGCACGCTGTCCCGTTGCCATAGCAACGTGTATGCCACTTTATACGAACGTGTAATGGTTGTTTTCGGTTGACTGTTTTTCATTCACGTCTTATTAAATACTAGCGACATACTCGCGGCTTCGACTGTGTAAATTACACGACTGTAGCTATTTAGTTTCCTTGCCCGTCCGCGTTCTTACTCAAATCACAAATTGTGCTTAAATTTATTTTGCATAATAAAATAAACACTAAATGTTAACCGAAATTTACTAAAAATACAATAGTCTAAACTGTATTTAAATTGTTTCAGCCGTTTCTGAGATTAGTTTGCATAAACACACAGATTACAGAAAACAAAAATTAAAATCATTGTTTTGGTTTTCTATTACATAGATAAATGTCCCCAATAATATTTTTCAAACGCGATTTGGTTGCGGGTTCGATACGCACACGTGGGTTTTTTTTAATTTCAATAAAATATATTATTGTAATTATTATTTTAATGGTTTCTTAATGGTCTTAAGCCCAGTTTGCCTTGTCTGAACATTGCACATTCCTACACAAATTATACAAAATAGAATCTCAACAACTTCTAACAATTACACAATGTACTAAACAACAATGTCTTTGTTTAAAGTGCTTATAACAGATAATTTCATTCATATTACATTTAAATTCAATTATTTTATTTGTTCATTTCTTATTACACATTACACTTCACTTAACACTTATTACCTGTTAATCACTTTTTTATTTTATAGTAATTTTGTTATGATTATTCATTTATTTTACTAAGTTTACCAACGGTTGTTACATTAATATATAATCAATACATTTGTCTAATACAACTAATGTAATACCACTTAAAAGGTAAATCACACGCAAAAGACAAATGAATGGCACTATATAATTTAACTGTAACAGTATTAATAAAATCATATTTAACATATTGCCCTTTTAAATGCCTTTAGGTACTTGTTAAAAATGCAAAATCCATGGATACGCTACATTTATTGGTAAACAAGGTGGTGAGCATTCTAATAAGAGAGTTTGATCCCAGTTTTGATTTCCATCGAGTTGGTGCAAAGAGTAGATTAAATTATACGAACAGCTAAAAGTGACGATAATTTTGTTTTTTTTTCAACGTGAGGAAATCCTTTACGGATACCCGCCCGATTGGGGACTCGGACGCGGTTATGTGGGACTCCGGACCCACTAAAACCTCACGGTGCTCCTCCTCCACCGCCACTGGCCAGGGCCACGGGGACTACAATCTTCCGTGAACCCTGGCGGAAGATAGCTCAAAACCTAACCTAACTTACTTTATTTCTCTCTTCAAAAGGAGGATAGGAAACGTGAAAAGCTAGAGAATAATCTGGCTAGACAGAGGATCCTGGAGCAAATAGCGCAAGATCGCGCGGAAAGGAAGGCGCGGGAGCAACCCTCCCCCCCGAGCCCCGCCCCGAGCCCCGCCCCGCCGACGCCGGGCGGTGAGTTTTGCATTCATGTCCTTATTGTAGGAGTGCATTCCATATGACTAGGATATGCTGCTAAATTGTGTTGCAGCTTTCATCCGCACGAATTTACTTTTTTTAAAGTGTTATTTACACACTTTGGAGATTGAAAAACATTTTTAGCAAACGTGTACAAATTTGACCGCAGCGATATTCGAACCCGCGCCTCTTGGTCCGTGTAAATAGATATTTAATAGCGGGAAGACAATACAGTGCAATATGCAATGAATGCTAAACAAACGTAATGTTGCAGTCGCAGGCGCCGCGCCGGTGGGCGACGCGTGCGCGCGCGCTCGCGTGCAGTTCAAGTTGCCGGACGGCGGCGCGCACACCGCGCACTTCTCCGCCGACGCGCCGCTCTCCGCGCTGCACACCTACCTCGCCGACAACCTGCAGGTAAATGTTATATTCTTAAGTGTTATTGAAACGCTTGGGAAATTTAGTTGTGTTAAGCGTTCTAGTTCTAGGCTTAGCGGTCAGAGCGCTTGTACGGTATCCAAAAAGCGCCGCGTTCTAATTTTTATGTTTTCTTATAAGACTAACCAAATAACAGACAACAGCCAAAAGAATATAACAAGTGCCTGTCTCTACACCTCTCCGCAGCTGCCAGTGTCCAATTTCTCCCTCTGGATCCCTTTCCCGCGTCGCGAGCTGACCGAGCAGCGAGCCTCCCTGCGCGAGTTGCAGCTGGCGCCCTCCGCCGCTCTACTGGTTTTGCCTCGACGCGAAATCGAACCGGCCACCCCCTCGTCGCTGGGCGCTATCATAGGTGAGATTTATTATCGCGATTTATTTATTGTTTCAGTCGTTCAGATTAATAGTCAGCCATTGTATTTCACCGACTGGTGCATGTTGGATTTTTTTTAATATAGTTAAATCGTTGGTAACAAGATTCGGTTTACCTTTTTCCGCTTGAAGTCATACTAAGATTTTTATTACATTTTTAAAATGTTATTCACACACTTAGGAAATTAAAAAACATTTTTGGACAACGTATAAAAAATGTATACTTATTTTAATTACTACAAAAATAAGTTGTAATAAGCTTATAATAATGGCTTTTATCTTAGAATAGCTCATGGCTTAGCGGTTAGAGTGCTTTGATAGTGATCGAGAGGCTCGGGTTCCTATCCCGCTGAGTTCAAATTTTTACCAAGAAATCAATTTTAAAACGCGTGCCAAGAAAACTTTGCATTTACATATTTGTTATTTTATTTTTTTGCTGAATACCTCGGTATTCGGCCGAGTCACTTTATTTGGACATGACACTAGATTCTCTCTGACTACCTTAATAGTAAATTACGATACGTGTGATTGAACGGACGTATTATTGCACGGTGTGAAGTAAGCACAGCGCAATATAAAAAGATATCGATGTTAACATCGATTCAAAGGTATCGATGGACAAAATAACAAAGAAAAAAACAATACAAACAGTTATCGATTTACAAAATAGAAAAGAAAACATCAATATGAAAAGTTATCGATGGACAAAGTAGAAAAGAAAACATCGATGTTTTTAAATACAATTTTGATAATTTTAAGTTTCATAAATAAACAATATTAAATAACTGCAATAAATAAGAAGTATTGAAGAATATATAAGCTTTTTATGTATTTATTTTGGTAGATTAGAATAGTTACATGTAGTTTAGTTGTTAATATTGAAATTGTATTGAAGCGGTTGTTGGTTCAAACACTCGTGGATATAGTGTGAGTTTCGGAGAGAAGAGAACGGAGTGAGTAGCCACTAGCTTCTTTATTGTGTGTTTGAATATTTCAAATTTGTATTAATTTATGCTACAATTGTAACAGTAGCCATATTTTTTGTTTACTTTCGATATTTATGTATGGAATAGATGTATACTGTATAATTAAAGGTTATTTATTGTTTAATCGGATGAATAGTTTTTAAGGCTCGTTTTTTTGTATTTATTAAATATTTAAAATATAAAAAAATATTGAAAGAGTAATTTTCCAGCAATACAGTCAATACAGACTTCATTATTATTGTTTTTAAGACCAAAAACCTAACCACCCCAGGTGGTTGTGGGTTCGATCCCCACTCGCGGCTCTGGCTCGGGTGAGACAAAACGCAAACGCGGCGTTAAGTAACACTACGCAATTTTCTGATTTCTGACGAAACGGAAATGGAGATAGGAGTCTTGACACTAGGTTATCTATGCCAAAGCGAAGTATAAAGAAAAAAAAATGAATAAAGACAACTAAAAATAATTTCTTGCAGCGTTCCTCACCCAGATATTCACATCGCTGGTACTAGATCCGACATATCAAATCTACTCCTGGTTGCGCAATAGAATCTTCTCGAACCCCCCAGCGCCCCCCTCTCCCACCCCCGGCCCAGCCGACCCCCCGTCCCCGTCCAACCAGGGGTTGCGACGACGTGGCAATATACACAGACTGACCGGTGACAGAAATGGAGAAGACGATAATAATACATGGAATGGTAACTCGACTCAGCAAATGTAAAAGGTTTGTAGTATTTTCTTTTGTTTTTTCTTTCGCATATTAGATAATGTGGTGTAGTGATAGGACACTCCGTTCTCTTGCTACTGTTTGTGACTTGGTGGGTTTTTTTTATTACTTATATATATGTAGTATATACGTGAAGGAATAACTTTGAATCCCTTAGTATGAAATTTGATATAGTTAAAATATTATTAGAAAAATCAACAATATATGTTCCATCTTATCGTATACTATATATATAATAATATTTGGCATTTAAATACTTTTTGCGATTTATTTATATATTTTGTAATTTTACATTTTAGTGTAATTCACACACTTAGGAAATTGAAAAACATTTTTAGTAAACGTATAAAAATTTAGAACAAAGTGGGATTCGAACCCGCGCCTCTTGGACGGTTTCCAAGAGGTGCGGATTCGAATCCCGCTGCGTTCAACATTTTTATACGTTTTCTAAAAATGTTTTTATATACTTTGTTTCTTTTTTGTTAACAGCAACACTTAGTTTTTAACCTGTATTCAATGTCACTGCAAGTTGTTCAAATGAAGTGCAAATCGTAATTTTTTTTTTATAATAATTTAATGCATTAGTAACACATAAACGTAAATTTGTAAAACAAGTATAATACAACACGTACACGTCTGTAGGTGACATACGCGTTGCTAGGCAACGTGTGTTATGGCATCTCGTCTAGTATTATTTATTATATAAATAATATTCCTGTTCCTTTGAAATTTGAACCAACAATTAGATTTGTTTCGATACTTTATTTTGCTTTGATATTTTATCTAGCCTTTATAAGGCTGCACTATATGTTTTAGACCGTCGTGTCTCAGTGGGACATGGGTTGAATGAGTAAAGGCGATGGTGTTTGTGGGTTCACACTCGGGGGGGAATGATTATATTATATAAATGGATGCCGTTTAATTTTTTATATATTATATAATAAAATAGTTTAATATTGTCTTGATAGTTTAAGTCGTTTACTTATTTGAAGTTTTGACGCAAAACTTTCAAACTTAACCTCTTACTATGTACTTTTTTAACACAATGACTTGGTGATTGTAATGGAATGTGGAGAACGGAGTGTTTTGACACTAGGTTCTCTCTGACTACCCCCAGCTATGCGGGAATAATAAAATATCGCTTCGCAAATATCGCTAATCGCTTTAAAATATCATGAAAATAATATTTTCAATAATAGAGACCATTGTGGCGCAGTGTGAATGTGGGCTGTGGGTTCGATTCTCACTCGGTAGAATGATTCATAATTTAATTATTTTCAATTTTCTTTTCCTTTTTCCGAAATATGGAGAATGGAGTGTCTTGGACACTAAGTTCTCTTTATACTATGTAGGAAAACCCGGGAAACTATAAAAAAAGTTTTTTTATATTTTTTTTTTAGGTAATACTGCCGGCGGGTAAAGGAGTACCAAACTGTCTTAGTTTAAATATTACACACTTATATAAATGTCTAAATATCGGTACCTATATTTGATGTGAACTAGACAAAGTGGAATGCCAGCATTCAAAATAATTTTATTTTATTGTGTTCATATTTATATTTCAAATATATTCATATTGTATTGCAATTATATTATTTGTTATATTTTTCTTTTAAATTTATCCTATTTTAATATAATTAGTTTTTATTTGAAGCTGGCAACACTTTTTAATATTACTATTGTATAACCGTGTAAAAGATTAAAAAAAATATTTTGTAGATAGTCTTGATGTTGCCTTCTAATGTACACTGTAGATTTTTTTTATTTTTTTATTCAAAATGATTATTTAATAAATGTTTTTTTTTAATTTTTGATTTAATTTATATGAAAAATCTACAATGTACATTTAATCCTATCGTATACTATACACTATATATAATAGTATTGGAATTAAAATACTTTTTCCTATTTGTTTATATATTTTGTTTTTTTTTTGTTAACAGCAACACTTACTTTTTAATCTGTATTCAATGTCACTGCAAATTGTTATAGCATTTATTTGTAATTAGTTTCATTCGCTTACGGTTCCAGTTTTCTAGAATAGTTGTAAAATTTTAGTTTCACGATGTGACTTATTTATGAAATAAAGTTATTCATGTGATGTGGTTTTTTTATTTGGTCCTATTACAATTTTACAACGCCTTTTTAAGATTTATAATGTCAAACTAATGTACCTCTTAAAAGATACTTATCAAGATCAGGGACGATTTTGTATGTGAATGTGACCTCGACAAAATTGCATTTAAATCGGCTTAGCCATTTCTGAGATTACGTATATATATATACAGTGCTACAGTATACTTAAACTATTAAGCTTACAATTATCATTATAACCTACAGTTATGTTTAACTGTTACTTATATCTTTATAAAGACAATCTAAGCATCTGAGAGTGTACTTTAAAAATAAACAACTCTTATCTCCGCCTTGTAGCGATATAAATTGCTCTACAGCCACTTTCGAGTAATTGAGCATTTGGGTTCCATTATATTAAAAGAGATTGAGACAAACCCTGGATTTTTTATTTGTTTAAATCAATATTAGGCCTGAGAAGCGAGCTATTCTTGCAATCTAACTTAGGCCCGAAAGACCTTAAGGCAAAAATTTTAATAAATTAATATATTGACTTGATTGATTGTGGCTTCTCAATACATATTTCAAAATGTAATGTGTGATAAGAAAAGTATTTAATGATTTTTGAAACTTAACTATTTTTAACCGGATAATTTGCGTATATTATTGGTATTCGAAAATACATTATAGGATACCCGACATTTCGAACACTACAGTAGTCCGTGGTCACGGGTAGACTGAGGTGGCGGTTTTAGTCTGTCAGTTGATACAATTATTATATCAAACTACTGCCAACGATTTATTAGTCCAAGCCTCGCGTACTGCCCTGGATTCTTGCAGAATACGCGACAGTTAGCGAACACCAGAGAGCAAGATACAGCAGCTCATCTATGCACAGACAGCGATCGGTTACATTTTTATTATATATATATATATATAGATTACTACAGAGTTAAATTAAAACTCAATGAGAAACTAAATAGAAGCTAACTTAATATTACTGTATCATCGCGTGTGTACTCTCACAAGTATACACTACGGATAGTGAAAGTGACGCTCGTTACATGTAACGGTATAGGAAGTGTTCTTTAATTACCTTTTATTATGACACTTGATTAAAAAAAAACCAAATGGCGTAAAAGAGAAATATTTTCACGCGATATATTAATTATATAGATATTAATTATTTTTATATATGAATTGTAGCTGTTTTCTAATAAAGTAGTCTACGTTCCTCAAGTATCATTCCAACAATCGGTCCAACTTTTCGGCCGTGATGAAGTCACAAACGGACTTACTTTTGTATTTATAGTATGGATTAAACTTAATGAATCAACGGCCATTATTGCAATGAGCTTAAATGCCAGAAATTGGACAATTGACTTATTTATCACTGTTCTCTTGAGACTTTACCAATCCTTATATATAAGGGCACCCACCTCCAATAAGTATATTCTATTTATTATATCAACAAATGCTGTTTTACCTTCACTACAAGGAGAGCGAGTGGCATCGCCACTTGAAATCTCGCATATTTACTTTTTAACCCGTTTACCTCATAATGCTTCATTGTTAAGTAAACAAGCACACTTCCCGTAAAGCGACACACTATAAAAAATTGTCAGTTAATGTCACGGCTGAATGCCATTTGCCTTATTTCCATCACCTGTAGAGGTAGTAAGTTCGAATCCGGTAACGATTTTTTATATGAGACACGTATTTATACTAATATTATAAATGCGAAAGTAGCATAGACAGGCGTCTGTGACGTCATCGCGGCCAAACTACTGAACCGATTGTAATGAATTTTTATATAGAGATACTTGATAATCTTGGGATGAACATTATAATATAAGAAAAACACGAAATGTAAGAAAATTGATTACAAAAATTAAGAAAAAAAACAAGGTCGCAAAAATTAATACATTAATTAAGCCAAATTTGGTAGAATTTATTATATTAGCGGAAGAATATCTATACAAATAAGTAGTGTGTGTTTGTAATACAAAAACGACCTCACATTACTAAATACATATGTATGTATGTATACACGGCACATATACTAATGTAACATTTTTTACAATTTTTGTCTAATAAACTTGTTGTTCGCGCTAATCTCTGTAACGGCTGGACCGATTTTGACGGGACTATCATTATCAGACAACTGATGTTATAAGGCTACTTTTATTTTAGAATTATACACGGACGAAGTCACGGGCACACTATCATCATTTGGGCATTTGATATATATCATAGTATCAAAATATAAAACTAAATCTAGAATATACCTATATAAAATGGACGGATAAATCTAGAATATACATATAGAAGTATAGAAGTTGATATTATGGGCGCCATCTTGTCGCTTTGGGATTGTTCTCATTTAACACAATGATTCAAACACCACTTGGGGAAATACTGGAGCTTAATCGATCGCGAAGGTCATCTTGGTGCAGTGGAACAGCATCTGACTGTAAAGGTGATAGTTGTGGGTTCAATTTAAATTATTTTTTATTTCTCCGTATTATATATTAAGGTTTTGCATTTATATATTGTACTCTATTTTTACCGTGACATTTATTTCATTTGATTAATACAAATCTAAAATCTTTTCAATATGCAAAATCTGTATCCATCTTGAAAGATAATGCATTTAGTTTTTAGATTTAATTTGTTTATTACTTAATGTTATTATCACTGATGGATAAATAAATATAAATAAAATATTGTATGAGAAAATAACGTAACAATATAGAATTGTGAGTTTAAAATCACTATGTATTTAAAAAAGCTCGTCCATAATATCATTTTTATTAAAAAAAAAGAACATGCGCATGCGCAATTTATAGTAAACACTAGTGTCCATATATACGAATGATCAAGGAGCGCAATAAAAATATTGAGTAACAAGGTTTTTTTTAACATTTGAGTGTTGATAACACACTTAGTAAATTGAAAAACATATTTGCAGAAAATGTATAAAAATTTTAACGCAGCGTCTTGGAAAACGTCCAAGTCCAAAAAAATTTTATAAAAAAAAATATATACGTTTTCTAAAAAAAAACATGTAGGTACAAGGTTGTTTTATACCAACTTCCTTAGGCAAGTTGGCTAATAACGGTGCATTGATGTCTGCGATTGGAGTCCTATATTTACTAACCACGAGAAAGGAATACAAATAAGTTAAATTTAATGTCTATTTATAATATAAAAATAACCGCTTTTTACTAAATGCATATGTACATATGTATACAAAACTTAAATTTTTGTCTTTCTGTCTGTTTGTTCCTGCTAATCTCAGGAACAGTTGGGCCGATTTTGAATGCTGCTCACAAGATAGCTGATGTAATAAGCAGTAATATATGCTACTTTCACTTTAGAAATATACGTAGACGAAGTCGCAGGCACAGCTGGTTTTATAAACTATACTTACTATTTATTTTACTAATAACAAATTGAAACGCTATTTTGTCTCGAGTTTTTGACGGAATGAATTTTGAATTTTTTATTTTATAAAATATTAGCTCGTGCACGTGGAATTCTAAACTATAGAAGAAGCATAAATTATTCATTATATCAGCTATCTGCCAGTCCAACCGTTCTAGAGATTAGCCGGAAGAAACAGACAGAAAGACAAAAATTTAAAAATAAAAATAATTTTAGTATACGTATACTAAAATTATTTAATAAAAAGCCGTTTTTATAATATTATAAACAGACACCCTATTTTTTTTCATTTATATATATAATAAATTAATTGGTATTCAGACATACAACAGACAAATAATTGAATATCGTTCGTGATTTTATAACTAAATTTCATTAAAATCGGTTCAGTGATTTATTATAAAGTCACTTTCACACTAAAAGTATTCGCATTTTCTCTACAACTTGGTATTTTTTCTATCCAAATATTTTCTAAGCAAATTACACATATGTCAGTCAACAATTTTCAGAAACAAAGATTTTTCAAATTCTATTGTTATAAGTTAAGTACGTAGCTTACAAAAGAATTTACATTACAAGTTCTATGGATATACATATGCATGAGTCTCCTATTGCAAAGGTAGCATAAACCATGTACTAAGCAGAAATAATAATAAATTAATGAGATTTTCGCGATTACTACACATTTTGAAATGGAACTATTTTTAACAGGATTAATCGCGTATATTATTGGTCACAGGTAGACTGTGACCCCTGACTACAGTGAAGTGTTCGGAACGTCGGGTTTCTAAAATGTATTATCGAATACCAAAATTATACGCGATTAATTCCAGTTAAAAATAGTTTAATTTCAATAGGAAATTAGTTTAAAAAATAAATTATAGCCTCACGCTTTTCCCGCATAGCAGGATAGTCAGAGAAAACCTAGTGCCAAGACACTCCGTTCTCCACTTTAAGCCCGAAAATATTGAGTGGCGGGACTTGACACCACACTTTTTCTCAACATAGCGAAGAAATGAAAATATTTTAAATATAATCATACTTCCAAGTGGGAATCGAACTTACAATCAATCTCGTGTACAGCCACAGTTTAATGTATTGCTAATAATAATATCAAAATTATGATGGCTGTCTACAATTATTATATATTTCAACTATGCCTAATTTTCTAAATTTTCGTCAAAAGTAATACAAAGCTTTTGTTTAACGTATTAATATAATAATTAATTAATAATTCAAAGTCATAGTCAATTAATTTTGTTCAAAATAAAAAGATTCATGCTTCATTTTTTTAACGTCAAATAATTTACCACTTAATTTAAAGCCTCAGACTTGAGAAGAACCGGCGACAGACACTCAGTGATATAACTTTTTTTTTCAATCAATTATTTACATATCTATTAGTGACAATGATACCTTTGAAATAGGCTGGAGCGGGCATTTCATTTCCAAGGCGTTATCATTTATTAATTAGGTAATATAATTAGTAATAAATAACCTTTAACACACAAACGTCTCTACAGAACTTTTTTATATTGTGATACTCAGACGTTTTCTGGGATCTTATTGTAAAGGCGTACTCATTGTCCTAAGAAAGAATTGCGGGTTCGATACAATCGAATTTCAGGCGCGGTAAGTTTGCATAATATTATATTTTTTTTAAAAACGACTTTTAAAAAAGCGCTCTCCAAATAAATTTTAACGCATTTTGAAGTTGTTCAATTTTTTATACGTTTACCACAAAAAATTTATATCTTAAGTGTGTGTGAATAACACTTAAAAAACGGTAAAATAATTATTATTCTTATAGTATTAGTTACTCTGAATACAATTTAAATAAACAGACACTGTATTTCTCACATTTTACTACTTTATCATTATTAATATTCATATTTACTCCACATAAATTACACAGTAAAATGGCCTTAGGCCACTTTTACACCAACCGCTAACTAAACCCTAAATTTCGTACAAAACAAACTTTCCATCCTTTACAAAATCTTTAACTCAATTTATTTAGAATTGTAATAAGAAAAACGTAACGCGAATAGATAAAGAGGGGAAAGTTAAAGAAAACTGTACTGTTGTTCTAAATCCGACACTAAAGTCCATTTTATGGAAGTACTTTGTGTGGTAATAGATACACGTTACCTGCATTGAAAGAAGTTAGAGATAAGAATCTTTTAAACATTTTTTTAAGTAAAATTAGTTAAAGTTTTTTAGAATACGTTTAAAATTTTAAAGGCAGCGAGTTTTGAACCCGCGCCTCTTGAAAACCGTCCAAGCGCTATGGGCGCTAAGCCTTGCGTTCTACATCCGATTATGTCGAAATTCTTATAAGGCTTATTACAATTTATTTTTGTTGTTAGCATCTCTGCAGAGAGATATTTACAAATTTCTGCTAACATTTTATTAAAGTGTTATTCACACTAAAAAAACGTTTTATACGTTTTCTAAAAGTATGTTTTTCAATTTCCTAAGTGTGAATAAACTTTAAATATGTTTTTTTTTACATTTAGTCTTTATTTAATTTCAATCGGTTTATAAATAAAAAAGTTACAATTTAAATCATGTATTTTTGAAATGTTCGTGATTTAAGTGAGAACACGGGCGGGTGAAAAAACCATATAGTTTACGCACAGCGAGTCACTCGTACAATAACCGCTACTCAAAACACTGTCTTGATTGCGGTCGGAAAGTGGAGACTGCTTTTAATTTTATTGTCCTATAAATAATTATTATTTTGCACTTAATTTTTTTCGTACAATTTTTTTTATAATTCTACACTTACAAAAATAGGTTTTTTTAATATTTGCTAATAACTTTTAGCCATTACACTATACTGTAATTGTACTAATTATTGTTTATTTTTTCTATAGTTTTTTCTATAAATAGTTACAAGTTACTTATATTTAAGTCATTGTATCAAAAATGAAGCTAGTATTTTAATTGTTTCGACACATACCTGAGATACGGAACATATTATTGTGACAAGAGAAAGAAGAAAGGGGACGACCTGCTAAGTCAGTTACAAACTCGCCGCGCGCGCGAAATGACGCACACAAGCCACAGATACCGTTGCAATTACAAAATATTAATATAAAACTACAATTATAAAACCATGATTGATTTAAAAGAAATAATTAAATGGTTCATACCGTGTTTTCATTTGTTGTTGCAAAAAATAAACAAAATGGACGTGCTTTTGACAGTTTGTTTAGTATTCTTTTTTTCATGTCCCAGTTTGGCACAAGTAAACCAACATAATGCCGAAGGTTTAAATAGTCATACCAAATATTTAGTTAATAATAGTTTTAATGAAAACCAAAGTGTTAAATCAATTGTAGAGGCTGGCCGTAATTTATTAGAAAATAGTGCTGTGGGTGAGTAATTTGTACTTTAAATAAATTATTGTCTCACATCATATCGATATATAACTATAATAATAATTTATAGCCATTATTTTATATTTTACTATATTGTTTTGTTTATTTTCCTTATAGAAGTTGTAAGAATTCACAGTTTCACTCAGACAAGGTTCAATTATTGTTAATATATATTTAGATATTTTATATAGATTATATTATAGAGAAAGCTCGCTACGTAAATATTTTTTTTCCAATCCGTGACATCATTTTATAGGATATATATATAGCTTTTATTGCAACTTTTAAAATTGTCTTTTGTTTTTTTTACTAATTTGCTTCGCTTAACTTCTCAAAAATGATATTTTGTTCCTTCCCATTTAAAAAATATTTTCACGTAAAAAGAAGTTAAAAAAAAAATAATTTGAAGTAAAAAAATTGGCATATTGAAAAATTTATAGAGAATAATAATATAATATGTATAGTTTTATAATAGTAGATTAGAATTATATGAAATTAATATAACAAATATTACACTCGCTACCATATGTTTGATATCCACTAGTAATTTATAAAAAATAAAAAAATACATTGTTTATTAAATGATTTTTATATACTTGTAGTATAGTCTTTAATTCGTATATTATAGAAAAAAAATTGATACCGTACAGGCGTAGTTTTGAAACGTTTGAGTTTTGATTGCATTTTACACGTTATTTGAATTAAATTGTTAAAAAATGTGTGTAGTGAAAAAAATAATTCGAATTACATTTTTCAGTTGTGTGATAAAATATAGTTCAACGTTGGGTTTGCGGAACTACCGGTTGTCGTGTGTTTATCATGTCACTAAATTCTCTTTAAGTTTCCATTAGATTAAACATCTGTGATATACATATTTAATTTAAAATTTATTTTTCAATATACAATACGCATGTCTTAATTAAAAAATAATATATTTTGTAGTATAACATACCATGACTAGAACCTACGTCCTCTTGAATAACTTGCCCAAGTAATTTTTCCTGACCCTAAAGGAATATGTTTTGATTATGTCGCTAATATAATTTTTTTTGAAAAATTATAAATTAAAAAACATCTAAAAAATATATTATTTTAACCCCACAAGAACTGATCCTGCGTTCTCTTGAATGACATACTGGCATTTTTTCTAATAAACCTAAACGAATATTGTTCTGTCACTAAGTATTTTATACATTTAAAAAAAAAATACAAAAAAAGAACACTATTTCCCACCCCGCTAGCTCTGAACCTACGTCCGCTTGACTAACTTGGCCAACTATACCTAACAAGCCTAAAGGAATATTGATTTTGACTCTATTATCTATTTTTTTGTAGCAAGAAAAAAGAAAATATGGAAATAAAACCATTAAACCGTAATAACTTTCGATTTCAGTAATCTGTGGTTAGACGTCATAGCGGGACTAATTACTGCGGTTATGAATTATTATTGTAACACTCTCGCCATTTCTTATATATTATGAAAAAAAAAGAATTATAATAATAATAGAGAAAGCGGTGGCTGCATTTTTTAGTGATGTTTTAACTTAATTGATTTTTGATTTGATTTTAAATACTGTCTTCAATTCATATAATACGTAACTAAATATATTTTCCAGTGAAATGTGTAAAAAAAGTAAAAACAGATTTAAAAGAGGCGCCATTTTTCTGGAAAATAAATAATGATATTATTTTTAAGCAAAAAAAATACATTTAAACTAGCTGTGACTTCGTCCGTGTGAAATTCCAAACTAAAAGTAGCCTAAGTTACTCCTTATTACATCAAAATCGTCAAAAACAGACAAAAATTGTAAAAAGTTTTATTTTGGTATATGTATTTAGTATGTATTTACAATATGCATTTAGTAAAAAAAACTATTATCTAAACACACGGTAGCGTGTCAAGCCAAGTAAAAAAAAAGATCTAACAGAACTGGCGAGCAGCACCGTGAGTAATTTTACACGAATCATTTTGAACCACTTTTCAACCCACCCCTTTATAACTCATAAATTACCTTCCATAGACATTTCAAATTTGGCTCACATACTGAGACTTGTGAGGTACATGTGCTCCATATTTCAAACAATCATTTAGATAACTTAGACTGACCTATAGATCAAAGTATTACCCAATTCTAGATGACCTAGAAACTTATAATTTGGTATCCAGATAGGTAGTTGAGTTGACAAAGGAAAAAATGTGAAACTAGCTAATTTTTATTATTTTATTATAAATTTTAAATTTATTGATTCTACTAGGAACATTTACTTATAGTGCCTGTAATGTAAAAAATTTGCAATTATAATTGCTGGTCATTATGTGGATTTCAATGTGTTTACGTGAATATATAAAGTGAGGAATACCACCCTTAGTTTTTTTTAATCTGGGACGGATCCATTGGACAAATAGAGTAAGTCCAATGTACCTTGCGACGTCGATAACAGCAATAGCGCACGTAAAATTGTAATACAATTTTAATAATAATTTAATTTGCGAACTAGACCGAGTCTAGACCAAGTTTCAGATATAAAATAATGTATATGCTCCCAGAAAACAATTCCCTAATTGCTTAGCATATGCTATTTACTATCCACAAGTCACAAGGTCTTAACCTGGACAGCGCTCTACTCGAAATAGGCCTCTATATTTAGTAAAATGCATGCGGTCAACGCCTTCAAAAGCCTGCCATTGGAGTCGTTAAAAGAGGCTCTCACCGGTATCATAGGGTGCCTTGTGTGCAGGATAAATGTTGCCTTAACGTCAGCGCGCTTGGACTATTTCAGAGGCGCAGTTTTGAATCCCGTTGCATTTATGCGTCTTCTAATATCGGAACCTGTATGAATATGGGCATCATTTTATAATTTATATAAAGAAAAAATGTGGATCACGAATATTTTTCATAACATTAGATAGATAGAAATACTTTATTGCACACAAAGCCAATACAAGGAACAGTATACAAGATTTTATGAGCAATACAGAGTGTGCAAAGGCGGTCTTATTGCTCTGCCAGACAACCTTTGGTGAGAGGAGCATGGTCTTAACTGATACCAGTTAGTGCAATTAAAAAAAAAATTCAAAATTCAAAAAATTATTGACTATTTCTATGCTTACCGAACTTATGCAATAAATAAAAAATAAATATTACACAATACAGTAAATGTAACATATGAAACATATAAATATTTGAATATATTTATTCAAATATATGTATAATAATATTTATATTCAAATAAATATATATATAACTAGCTGTGCCCGCGACTTTGTCTGCGTGGAGATCTTACATCAGCTATTTGCCAGTGAAAGCCCCGTCAAAATCGGTGTAGCCGTTCCAGAGATTAGCCGGAACAAACACACTGACAGACACAAAAATAGGAAAAAATAATATTCTGGTATATGTAGCGTGTATACATATGCATTTAGCATATATATATGTACCATAATATTAATTTATTGACTACAATGGTTCACTATTTTGGCTTTAATGGCTTGAACATAAGATACTTACTTGATATTTTGGTCAATTCACACAATGTCTTTATAACTTGTAGCCTATGTGTTATTTTGATGTATAAGCTATATTATTGTAAAGTTTCATTAAAATCCAATCAGTAGTTTTTACGTGAAAGAGTAGCAAACATCCTTACAAACTTTCACGTTTATAATATTAGTAGGATTAAATAATAAATACATTGTATTACACATACATTAAATTAACAAAATATATTATACACACTACCGTGTGTTTCACGTTCACGTTGCTAAGACAACGCGTATTTACCCCGTTCACGGGACTACTAACTTATTATTAGTATTTTTTTTAATTGTGTTATTAGTTCTGTTAAATGATATTTAATAAATTACATTCATTGTTAATTAAACTTTAAAATATTTTATTGTGTCATTGTAATGTCAAGACTGTATTTTGTTGAGACATCTATAAACTTATTTTAAACTAGCAACCCGCTCGCGGCTTCGCCTGCGTAAACACACGACTAAACTTTTTAGTTTTATTTAAAATCAAAACTCAAAATTATAATTTAAATGGTTATAACTTTTTCATTGTTTATAATTTAAATGGTTGTAACTTTTTTTTTGCCGTTACTGAGATTAGCGTGCATAAACAAACAGACTAACAGAAAATAAAATTCAAAAATCAGTGTTTTGGGTTCTATCATATTCTTAAATGTCACTAATAATATATTTTTTCATATATCTTCCATGTACAGACAGTGATCAGTTACATTTTATTATTTGAAAATATATCTTTAATTAACTTAGATTACGTACTGTTTATATTAGCTTTCATTTTCAGTTATCATGTGAAAGTTAGTTTTTAGTTTTTTACGCTTATATAGGAAGTTATCATTCATAATAAAATTACATGTTGATAAATTTTATTTTGTTTTATAAAATTGAGGAAATATATTTCGACTACAAGAAATAGATTGGCTGTCGTGGCGTCGTTTATAGTTTTTAAGTAATTTGGCCACCTAATTTCAAATATTAGGTGCATTAGTAGGACCTCTTTGTATACTACATTGCGCTAAAACGACCAGACTGCTCGCGAAGCTCACTTGCGAACAGACTGTATAGAACGAAATGGAGATTAAGTCAATATAACGCCGATTATGATAATTTAACAATGATTAGTAAGTAATTCAAATGTTAACAACCAAAATAAGTTGTAATTAGCGTATAAGATTCGAGGCAGCCGGGTATAAAACGCATGGCGTGTCAGAGCGTTTAGACAGTTTCCAAGAGGCACAGGTTAAAATTTTTCTACGTTTTCTAAATATGTAACTCAAGTAATACGTTGACGTTTAGTTCAGGTAAACGAAGTTGCGGGCGATAACTTGTGAATATTATTCATCCTTATGAAAGTACAAAAAGTACATAAATAGTAAATAAATTGAATTTTAAAGTCGATGATAAATAAAATATAAATAACTTTTTAACAAACAATTTAAAATATAAATAAATTTAACCAACGGTAAGTGAGTTCACAATCATCACCTATTTTTCTACACTTAGGATTAGGTTACGGGCCCAGCGTATGGATTTAATCTACAAAAGAGAGAATAAATTAAATATAATCATTTTCTCGAGTATATAGATAGATAGATGTAGTGTGTGTAAGTGTATATATATATATATATATATAGCAACGGAGCACTAGCACCCTTCTGAACTATGAAGAGGCAACTTAAGAATTTACGAATAGGGTCTCTACCAGGGCGTGATAACCGGGGCATGTCTGGAGCTGGCGCTGGAAACAGCACGGGGACCGCCAGTGGCTCTTCATTAAACAGGCGGGCGGGAGTCGGGGAAACAGAAAATGCCACAGCCGATTATGAGGAGAAAGGGGGTAGAAACCAGTGAGACTGCCGAGAAACGATCTCCCGACCCACGGACTCCTCCACGGCGCCGTGCGTGCGGCAGTTCATTTTCGTGGGGACGATAAGCTTGATAACAACAGAAAGACAAATTGGTCACAAGCAAAATTAGAGGAATTAATATACTTACGCCGACAAATGCAACAGTTGCTCTTTAAACGATAAAAACAGTTTAAAAAAAAATACTTAGTCTGGCCATAAATACTGTTATAATTGATAATAAACGAAAAAAGACTTTTAAATTTGGAATCTGTTATTTTTATGTTTGTGAATTGCGATTTCTCATTTTCGCGCCAATGTATTATAAAATATTTTGCGATATTAAAATGGAGTGTAGTGATAAAGAGACATACAGTACATATAGTGCAAAATATACTTATACCAAAATAACATTTTTACAATTTTTGTCTGTGTGCCTGTTCGTTCCGGCTTATCTCTGGAACGAATGGACCGATTTTGACGAGACTTTCACTGGCAAATAGCTGGTGTAAAATGAGAAGTAACATTAGTATTACACGCGGTCGAAGTCATAGGCACAGCTGGTATGTAATAAGATGTTAATAGTAATATTTTAACAATTTCCAGGGCGTACCTTTGGCCGTCCTTTCAAGAAGATGATGGCGGCGTTCATTCCTTTGGTGTTTCAACTAGGGGCTGCTAGTACTTGGGCGGTGGTCGCGGCCATTGTAGGGGTCAAGACGTTAGCTGTGACCTTAGTTATACTTAAGCTGTTGCTCCTGGCTGCAGCTGCTAAGGTGAGCGAGAAATGAAGAAAGAAAGATTTGTATCCTTTATACAAATGTTTTTTTTTCGACACATGTTTATTTTATTTATTTATAGCTACACGCTTTATACCGCTTAGCAGGGCAGAGACAGTCTAGTGATTAGACACTCCATTCTCCACATGCCGTGTTTTATAGCCAGCGCGTAGAAATAGGAAATAAATATTTTCAACATTTTAAACTATTAATCACACACTTATGAAATAGAAAAACACATTTTAGTAAACGTATAAAAAAAAATTAAACGCAGCGGGATTCGAAACCGCGCCTCTGGTAACCGTGCAAGCGCTCTAAAGGCATGAGTTCTTCGTCCAGCTGCGTCGAAATTCTTATAAGTTTTCTAAAAAGGAAATAAATAATTATTCTCCCGAATGTGTATTGAACACACAACCGTCTTTTAAAAATTAGACGCCGTATCACCCACACGTTATATTTTCCTTAATCGATTTATAAATAATAAATTTCTGGAAATACGTCTTTAGTGAAAGTACACTTTCTTTTGCTAGAAAGAGACAAAATGATTATCTTATTTGATTTAGAAAGAGATGGTGATTTGTGGAATTTTTTAATTTGCATCGGATGGGGGTCAAGGTCTACATGACACATTGATCTGACTTTATATATATATATATATATATATATATATATATATATATATATAAAAAAAAAAATATATATATATATATATATATATATATATATATATATATATATAAAATCTCAAACTGTTTCTAACCTTCCCTAGTCAAATATTGACTAGATAATGTTGTGTGAAAGCCAAAGTTAAACCATTAAAGCTAGAAAATTATAAGATTTAAAACATAGAGAACCTCGCACGTTTGCGGAACTTAACGCTGCATTATGCTTATATAATTGGCTCTTCTTGTTCAGCTCGTCTGCGGAACTCTGCGTTAAGCAGCGTTTAGTAATATTCTTGCCACTTATTTAGACGTTATATCTACCGTTATACCGTTATAGACGTTAGTAGCGTACCTTTGCAATCCCGTATTGCTATGTCTTTGTTTCTATATTTTATAAATGCCAATGTCCGAAGCTAATTCTGGCTGCTACTATAAAGCCAACTCTGAATTTTCCTCTTCCATTGAAACCGTTCTTCTGCTATCTCAAATGGCCAAACGCCTCTTTATTTTTCTATTAATCTTCTTTTAAACTACTTTCTTGCCATTTTTTAAACAGTCTTTTCTTTTCAGATACAGTGGCTTTGGCTGTATCATTACACCAAATGGTATCTTTTCCGTTATGCAGGGAGCCGTTAGAGATACCCAATATTGACTTTACTTGGTTTATGTAGATATTTTGAAATTTCATCCAGTGTGGTAGGAGAAACGTCGGGTGAAGAGTTACGTTTTAAATGTGTGATTATTCTCCCAATTTTATTTAGTCTCTCCTTAAAAAAACATATATTTAGAAAACGTATAAAAATTTAAAACTGCTCCTCTTGAAAACCTTTAAAAACCACTTTTCAATTCAAATTCAAAATGAAAAATCAAATTTTTATACGTTTTCTAAATATATGTTTTTTCATTTTATCAGTGTGTGAATAACACTTTAAAAAATGTAAAAAATTATCTATCCTTTTAATTACTTTACTGTCTTTAAATTGCTTGTTGTTTTCTATATATGTTAAATTACTCACTTTTTTTAATATAAGAAATAAATTGCCACCTTGTGACATTTTATTTTAACTTTAGCAAATTACGAAAATTGTATTAGTACAATTTTTTTAAATAATATTATTTACAAATAATTTTTTATAAGTAGGGAGCGAAACTCAACGCCGCGCTTTGTGTAAGACTAAGCTGTGTGGTGAAATAAAACTAATCATTCCTCCGAGTGGCGATCGCTGTGATTTATATAACAGTGTTTTTTTATTGCTTTTTTTCAGTTTGGAACTCTATTTGCATCTAAAGGGCACTCACACGAGCATCAAACCTGGGCCCCGCCCCAAAAAGAGATCCATCTTCACATACACAACAGTGGTGGTGCATATCATGGAGATGACCACAGTGGGCCAATATGTAAGAGTTTATTCAAAGTCAAAATCGGATTATTCAATCAAAATTAGAAGTTACATGCTTCATTTTTTGAACGTCAATTTACTTATTTAGTCTTTTACTAGCGTCCTCTAGTGTCTTAAAGTATGTTTTTATTTATTTACTGATAAAGATACATAAACTATGTTTTATAAATATAAAAGGAAAGGTACAAAAATATTGAAAACCACCTGACGTACCGATACGAAATTTGGCAAAGTTGTAATTGATGGTTAGTAGGCAAGAATTTTATAATAAGGATGAAAGGATGTCGCAGGTAATGGCTAGTTAAATGTAAACACATAACAAGCGTTTTATGTCGCCATCTAGCGGCGGCTAGCGTGACTGCTCATTATGATTATGCCATCTAGTGACATTATTTAGCACTTTCATTTTTAAGCAAAAATAGTTTGTTAGTTAATATATTTAATTTAACATATTTTGTAGTAAATTATATAATTCACGCCAAAGTGTTTACTTAACGATAAATTTCTATTTATTTCAATTATGACGGAGATATATTTTCTTAATATACCGCTATCAAGTGGCAAATAGAAAATCGTGTTTGTATAAATATGAAACAGATGCCGCTACTCGGACATATACAGCTTCACGCTTTTTCCCGCATAGCAGGGTTGTCAGAGAGAACCTAGTGTCAAGATACTCCGCTCTTCACTTTCCGCCCAAATTCGAAACATTGAATTATGAGTGGCGGAACTCGAGCCGCGCTTTTTCTTGACCTTGGAACATATATTGTAGGTTTATCGATTTACTAATAGATGGCTCTGTGGTTAGGTTATAATTTCAAATTATACTTAAAATTCTGAATAAAAATTCATTTGAAACTATTTTAATTTGATATTGCTTTATTAAACTAAAATACTATAATAATGGTATTATTAAAATTTAAATATGTTAAATATTTTAACTAAGGAATATATTAGAAAATAAATTAATAAATACTAGCTTCTGAATAGCAGAGAGCTCTATTGTAGTAATAATTAATATCAGGTTTTACACGAAACAAACACATTATTTATATCTTAAATATTTATTTTCAGCATCATGGAGCAGAGAAGGTGCACAAAATCCAGCTGAGACTAAACTAGTCAACGTTGTTCTAGATTCTTACGCAGCCGGCCCTCAGACTATAAGCACACCATACGGACATTATATGAAAATTGATCCAGCTCATCCGACAACTAAATGAAAATTAATTACAAATTTTTACAAGTTGTAACACGCTTTTAAGCATTTCAATGTACATGAACGTATGGCTAGTGGTCACAGCGCTTGTATGGTTTCCAAACTAAAAAATTTAGTCTCATTTAGGTTAAAAAAAAAAAATACCTATAAAAAAATATTGATTGCAAAGTTGTATTTTCTTTAGAATTTGCTTCTTTATTTTTTAAATCTTTTCCTTAAACTTGGCTTATAAGATACTCGTAAATAGCCAAGTGTATTCCGTAAGTGAGTCCAATATATGTAATTGTTCGTATTATATATACTGCGGTGCTGTAGTTTATGAAAAACACGATAGTCATGAGTTTAAATATAACTTAAAATGTTTAAAAATATTGCAGAAGTATGAAAAGTTTTGATTATAATAATGTTAATTCACTAGTTTCTCTTCATATATACGGTAAAATGCCATAAGAAATGAGAATATTTTCCTCGCTCTAGATTTTCCTCGCTGTGGTAATAAATGCGGGGTTTGGGTACGCCACTCAATGCGCAATGTCGATTCTTGGGTTATTGGGGTCGAGAAAAGTATTTTGTTCAATAGGTGCGTGGTGCACTAGAGGCGCGGGTTCAAATTCTGCTGTGTTAAATTTTTTATACATTTTCTAAATATTTTTAATAATACTATTGGAGTTGTTGTTAAAATAGCTTATTCCTTATTTTTCTATCAAAAAGTATTAACAATATGTTTACTTCATACAAGTTACCTTAGAAAAGTATTTTAAATGTTTTATAATTAGTGTTAATTTATAAGATTTATTTATTATCAGTTATTAATAAATTATTAAATAATATAGGTGTTGTTTTATTTAATATTTAAATTATATAATAATATATTTTGCGACAGGGTTGGATTAAGAAAGTCAAAGTTAACACAGTTCTTTTAGTCAGATTAAAGAAGTCCAAGAGCAGTTGTTATTTGCTTTATTATATAATAATTAATTAATTCATTAATTTAGTTTGTAATTTGCAGCTGATCCTATTTTCTGCACTCAACAGGCAATGTATTTTAAAATGTTGGTTGTTTTACAAATGTTTACTGTACCTATGTATTGAGTATGATAATGAGTTTCTGGCGCCGATTGTTCTCAGATTTTTATTTTTATTTGACGTTGAACACAATTTGCCTTTACTTGAAATAAGTTGAATGATAAACAGTTTAGTTTCTCACAGCATGTATATTAGAAGTACAACTAGCAATAGGTATTGCCATAAAAGAAAATACAAAAAGGAATTCTTTTTTTAAAGCCATCCTGTAGCACCACTGCTACACTACACTGGGACAACGTCTATAATCCTCATTACAGGAAATTATTATAAAAAAATATTTCTCCGCTTTGGTAACTCAAGCCGCGGTGTTGAGATCCGCTACTCAAAACGCAGTGTTGCGGTTTCAATCGCAAAGTGGAACTGAGTGGGTTTCTTTGGATAAATGTGAAAAAGAGCTAAGCTGTAGAAAAATCGAACTAAAAATTTATATCGTTATAAGTAACAATAACTAAATAGGCAAAGTTTTTATATTACTAGCGGCCAGCTCGCAACTTCGCCCGCGTGAACTACAAAAACGCTGCAACACCAATTTACTTATTTCTAGTGTCGCATTTCAAAATATAATTTGCCTTAACACAAAAAGTACAAAATAAAATCAAGTCACAAATGTTCAGTCAATAGAACATTTATTAAAACATATGATACTTTAATTAATTCTTAAATTTCATTGCGTCAATAATACATAAAACTTAAAACTGCACAAAATAATTAAAATAATTAAAAGTAAATCAGTTCATAAGTTACAAAATTAGCAAGCTATTAAATTAGTTTAATGAAATCATCCGAATATCATCCAAAAATCCGAAACTTGTCAAATTGTATATTTTTTTACAAGATAGTTATGTTGAAATGTAATGTATTTTTTGCGTAATTTTAAAAGTGATTTATGATTGAAAAGGACATATTTAGAAAACGTATAAAAATTTGAACGCATCGGTGATTTGAACCCGCGCCTCTTGAAAACCATTCAAGCGCTCTGACCGCTAAGCCATGAGTTCCACATCACCAGCTCTTTAAAAACTGTTAACAAAATATATGATTTATGATCTTTTATCTTGCCGCCCGATTTCGATTGCGTGTTGAGTGGTGGAACTCGATGCCGCGCTTTTTACCTGAGAATGAAAATATTTTTTAAATATTATTATTTAGCCCCGAATGGCGAACCCACAACCAATCACGTTAACACTCAGACACGCACTGTGCCCTAATATAATGAACATGTTAGTCTTAATTGTATATAATAAGCAAACTTTGACGAAAGTCAGCGTAATATACAGGAAACATACTTCAATAAGAAAAAAAATTATTAATTCATATGTAAGTGTTATGTTTATTATATTCAAATATTACTTTCATTACACAAAGTAATAATTTTTAAAATATACAGATAATATATAAAATATAAGAATAATATTTATATTTGAAGCGAAGAAAACGAAGAGATGCGGAGAAAACGGAATGAAACGGAGTATATACTTCTCTAAGTGATCTCCGTATCTCACGGGTTTCTCCGTAACTATGAGTTTTTTCGGCGGCTCTGTTGTTTTCTGCATATCTCTGTTCGCTTCAGTCCATTTTTCTCCATTTGAGTTTCATTAAAAAAAAACTATTTATGCGTTTGCTCTCCGTATACAATTATACTGTTTACGATATGGGCTTAAAAAAACGAAATATGTTACATGAGGCCTGAAAGAATAGTTATGGGGGGTCCAAATGATGTAGGTGAGTGTAAAATGTAGTTGTGGAAAACGGAGGGACTGGATGAAACGGAGAAGTATGGAGAAAAGATGAAAGACTGGAGAAATCCGGATATAACGTAACATTAGGAGGGAACGGTTCTAGCGGAGGATATAAATGCAACGAATGTGGGAGAAAAGCGGAGAACACAGATAGAAGTTATCTAATAAATAAAGTGTCATATTTGTAACATAAAAAAAATTACGGGACTATTTTCAACCCCATATTTGATCCCTTAGGGGTAGAATTTTCAGTCGTAGAAATAGGTGCTAACTATTTTTTTATTAATGGTCATTTAATAAAGTTTCAACTATAACATTAAAACTCACCAGAACTTACGATATTTATTTAAAAACTAGACTCAACTTAACCGCTGAACATAAGAAATAGCTATAGTTCTCGCGGGCGAAGCCGCAGGCGGGTCGCTAGTTATTTAATATGTAGATACTAAATAGGTGTTTCTATTTAATCGTCGTTTAGATGACGTCACGTGTTACTAGTTCTCCTTGACATATTCGTTTTAGAAATGCATTTATACACAGTAAATTCTTGAAGTCTATGTGTATAATCTCTACTCTTTGAACAGCCTGCTGGTCGTAGGTTAACATCCGGTGTGACAATTTTGAATATGCCACACCGGATTGTTAGGGGCGCAGTGGGTGTCTGGCTATAAATGTGACGGTTGTGCCTTCAATATCCACTTGGTGGGTATAATTATTTTTAAATTATTTTATATCCACGCTCTGGTGTGATAAAATGTTTGGTTCAGAGAAACGAGTAGAGAATACATATACAATGTTATATTAGCAATTACCTTAAATAGGAAAACTGTTGCTTTATTATTATTAAAACTTGACCATATATTGATCTATTGATGAAACTATTACAAGCTTTAGTAAATTTAAGTATTTTTTTAAATATTTAAGTTACGGCACTTAATTGCAACTGTAAATTCGCTTAGTTAATATATTATTTACTTATCATATGTATGTGGTCACAATGTTTTTTTTCGGAATCAATATATTACTGACTTGAGCTTAAAAGCGATTTATTTTACCTGAGCTCGTAAATAGTCGTGTTTTAAATATATTCCTAACCATTCGTACGAGTTGATATCGAACCCACAATCATCGTGATTTCAGCCACAGTTACTACGTAAAGAGAATATTTTGTTTTTGTTTAGATTTAGAGAATATTTTACTACAAGTTTTTTTTTCATACGCTTCATACAAAGTATTGTGTAATCGACTAAAAGTACTCAGTAAAAAAAATACTTACTAATTTCTCAATTTTCCACCGAATTAAAATTATCGCTTGGTAGACCAGAGAAAGAGATATTATAATACAATTTAGTAACTGAAATAAATCCATTAGTATAATTTTTATCAAATATTTTTTCCGCTTTCTATTAATCTCTTAAGTGAACAACAATAGCGCAATACTTTAATATTACTTTTTCTTTAAAACACCATCTCAAAGTTATAACTATAGTCAAAAATTCACAAATTCAGCAACAAAACCTATTATTAGACGTCCTCTAAGTATCATGTGTTGACTTTTAAATATCAAACTGCGACATGCGCGCGCGCACCAAGGGCGTCTCGTGTCGGCCGCGTGACGTCAGCACCAGAGAACTTGCCCCAAATCAATTTAGATTAATAGCAAATTTTAGCAATGTTCTTTTTCTTTTCATGTTTTAAGGATGTTAGAAGAAATCGGAAAGAGCCTTTTAAGATTATTGTATACAGGGATCTAGAGAGCATAAATTCCATATAAAATCTTGAACCTCTTAGAATTCTTCCTAGCGTTCTCTAGCCATATATATCTATAAAATGTATCTATAAAAAAAGTAAAAAAAACATGTTAAAAGACCATTTTAATTTTTTTTCATATGCATAGGCAGGGGGAAATCAGAGACAACCTTATTTATTTAAAATGATTATAACAATTCTATTAAAAACTTGAATCAGCTCTTACTACTTACGTAATCCACTCTGGGCATTGGAACGTCTAAGCTTTTGTAGAATATAAAAGCTAATTTTTAAGATTTAATTGACCTGATTGTTTGTAAATTAAGGAATTCAGAACTTATATAAGATCATTATAATAACTTTGAAAAAGTAATAAATATTCATATAAAGAATACATTTAAAATTATAAGATTATTTAAAGTCCAACCATCACTCAGATACTTATACAAATAACGAGACACAACGTCAAACTAAATTTCTAAACAATATTTTATTCTTTTTAGGAGCCATTTAGGTATATCAATTCAATTATATATCGTTGTTTTAAAGTTCCTTGTAAGAACCTATTTTGTACTTTTCTAATTTTAGTTACTTTATAGGAAGCTCTACCTGAGCTTCCTCTGAGAAATCTGTTTGAATTTTTTGCGTTTATTCAAAGCTCTAATTAATTTCATAAACACTTCATAAAAAAACGAACTAGATTATAAATAAGCTAAAATTTGCCTGCCATCTATGTATTCTTTATTATAAATGTTGCTACATAAAAAATGAAGATAGCAATATAAATAAAAACGATTATCATCCCGAATGGCATGGCAATGGTAATCAGGACAACCCAATGTCCACTATCCTCTTTCTGCCCGATATCGGGGCATTTTGAGTGACGGTACTTAACGCCGCGCTTTGTCCTTGCAGAGCAGGTAAAAAGAAATAATTTATATTCCTCCTAGTTTTGATCGAACCCACAACCATCGTTATAACATATTTTCTTATTTAAAGCTTATTTTGGCCACAATATTTCTGTCTTAAGTGATATTTAAATTCATCATACATACTACAATACTGTATACAGGCTTCTGAATCGCTTATACGTGAGATGCGTATATATTTAAAGTTTATTCTTAAGGTAGATTGTAAGTTTGAGATTAAAATAAAGGATTTTTATCCAAAGCTTCATAAAGTTCTTATTCGTATAGGTTTTTGTTCGTACGTAGGTATTCCTTTTTTTTATTGAATACATTTCAGTAATAGTATCGGTGAGTTGTAAAAAATATATTTGTTAAAATATTTATTAAAATGTTCTATGAAAAATGCAAGTTGATAAAAGATGTAAAAAATAATTAAAAAAAACCGTTAATGCAAAATATGCAGCTAAAAATTTTGCTTTCACTCACGCTTTCTTCGAGCTTTACCTTACTAGGTCGGTAAAATGAAATTAATTTAAATACAATCGTTCTTTAAGTGGGGATGGAACCCTTAACCGTGTTTATACATACAGACGTTGTCCCACTGCGACACAATAGACTAAAATAAGTCCACTGTTAGTTTCGTATGTTATGGTTGTCAGCTCACTAGACACTGTTTTATTTGTCAAAAATAAATAAAAATGGTTTACATTTATAAATGATGATATATAATTAAAAGCAAATGAAAAAGGCTTTGACTCATAGAGGCTATTACAATGAGCACACGATATCTGTATTATAAGTCGAAGAGTTCCCAGACACCCGCGATGATACTGCAGTATCAAGTTACCATTAGTCAATCAGACTTTGATTTTTTATCACAATTCGTTATTTATTTATTTACTATAATCACTAACACAATCAACACTAGTAAAATAAAATACACAACAATCGACAACAAGTTAATGCTACCGTGTGGATGTATTGTAATATTTACTAATTAATTCATAAGTCATGCTATTAATCTTTCAAACTACAGACATTTACTATGAGTATCCGATTTGAGTCGATAAGTGCTTGGGAATAAATCTTTAAATTCTTGTGCTATACCTGCGCGCTGCAACACACCGCGCCCGCAACCGGTATTTCACCCCCGCGGACGAAGTACCGCTGCCGTTTTTAGGGCTCAATTGTGGGCCCTCTCCTGTTAATTATATATAATATATATATATATTTGACCTGGATATATAAGAACTTATCACGCCGACGATACTTCTCTGTTCTATTTCGAAATGTCAAATCAGGGCTTAATATCTAATACTCAACACGACCTCAATGTCTTACATACATACCAATATAACTTATTGACGACAAACATCTCAGAAACAAGCTATGTCATGTTTTAAGACAAAAATAAGTTACTATATCCATTCTACAAGAAAAAATCCCACGAAAAGTACCTTGGTCTATGCATTAACAGTAAATTAAACAATTTATAACGCCTCAGTTAAACCACATTTGCCGTATTTTACAGAAATATTACTTCCAAAATTAGAATAATTAAACTTCCAACGACAACAAAATAAGATCATATCAGCAACTTCTATTTAACTATCATTACTTAACGCCAACTAAAACAATTGCCAGCGAAACTAAGTAAATGTATAGAAAATTTATATACATATAATATTTGCATGCATTTTATTAGGACTAACCTAACAAAAATCAGTTACTGGGCGCAGTAGCAGTAGTAGTGGTGGCAAAACTATGACAGCTACTCATTATTTGCTTATTGCATATTAAAAACATCGCTTCATTTCAAACATTTAAGAAACACCTAGCTGGATAAATCGTGTATATTATTATTATTCAAAAATATTATAAATTTTAGAAAAACCGACGTTTCCAACACTTTACAGCAGTCCGTGGTCACAGGTAAAGTACACCGCCGGTTTTTCTAAAATGTATTATATGGTAATAAAGTTCTTTAAACCTCAACCTAAATTAAAAACAGAGTGCAGCCACAGTTACAAGTAATAATGAAGGCATGCCAGCCTTACATTTACAATATAAATAAAAGTGATGAAAAAAAAACATGAATTCAAAAAGATACACATAATAAAAAGTATATACTTGCGCAAAAATACAACTATGGGTAAAAGGAAATAAATTGATTAAAATTTATGTACAATTTGATATAAACAATTATTTATTTCTAGTATAATATTAAAATGTTGGTGCCTTATGTCAAAGAAAATATTCAGCTCTACCTTTCTGAATACAGTATTCAAAAAATTCATTCATCTTAAAGAAATTCAGTCTATCATTATAACTAGTAAGATACTTGTTCAGGTTGCTCTGGTAAGCAAGATGCGAAACAAAACCTCTCCTGTACACGTCTCTTTACATATACTCGTATATACTACGATCTGGAGTATTACAAGGAACAATTTTGGCTTCAGAGTTACTAAATCTTTACAATTTCTTAAAACAAAAAAAAAACATCCTATTACAAAAAGAGCGGATGATCTTTAAATAGTTAAATAGATTTTCTTGAAACACGAATGAGAAAAGTCGATTAAATCTAACTCCAAACTAAACAACAATAAAAACTAGATATGTCACATTAGAATAAGTAAAGATATGCCAAAAAATATTTGCCTTGAATATTTTAAGTAATTACATACATAAAAATATATAAAATAAATAAATTATGTAATTTAGCTGAATAACATATGTAAAACTTAATTAACATATTATAATCATAATTATTATTATCCTAAAATCCACTTTTCAATACAACTCCACTTTCTTCTTTCACATTCTCTTCTCTTCTAATCTTCTATTGTAGAAGTAAACGGGATAAAACGTAACCTCTATCAGGCTATGTCTGAAACATCGTAAGATACAGACAAAGCCAAGGAGAGGCTAGGTCAACATCCCAGCTCTTGAAATCTTCTTAGTTCCTCCTTCATCTCCCAATTTCTTCAGAGATTATAATCATAATACAACAGCAAAATAAAAAATACATATTTTGAAAACGTATAAAAAATCGAACGCAGCGCGATTTGTACCCGCGTCTCTTCAAAACCGTGTAAAAGACACGAGTTCAAATCCCGCTGCGTTCAATTTTATTATACGTTTTCTAAATATGTATTTTTAATTTCTTAAGTGTGCAAATAACACTTTATAAAATGTTAAAAATAGCAAAATAAATTTGTAGGTCTGTATACAATTTTACTTGTATACTATCTATATTTATCAGATGTATTTGTTTTATCAGAGCGAGAAATAGAATGAATATATAAATATGATTAGTAACTTATTTTTTAATAAGCTAGATATATTAATAGATTCTTTAATTTTATTTCTTTATTTAGGCCAACATAGTATACAGTGCTTTTTAAATTTAATACATGATTATGTTTAAATATTATTTTGGTACACCATAAATCACACATAAAGGCTAACTCCACATGCAATATAAAGAATTGTTCCAAAACTTACACTATCCTAAAAAACTAGCGACCCGCTCGCGACTTGGCCCGCGTGAACTATAGCTGTTTCGTATTTTTGGCGGCCTTGTCATGAAACAATGAAATTCTTGGAAAAACTATAAAAAAATAGGAAAAAAATGTAGCCTATGTTCACCCCAAGACCTTTAAGTATATCTGTATAAAAATTTGATCTCAACCGGTTCAGCAGTTTGGTCGTGATGAAGTCACAGACAGACAGATTCACAGACAGTTACTTTCGCATTTTTAATATTAGTATGGATATACATATTAAAACCATGCAGTAACAAAGCAGTAAACAAGGATTACGATAAATTTGTGTTTATTGTATTAGTAACTATTGTGGCACAACACAGGTATTGTTGGTGGGTTAGAATTTGATTAGTAATTTTGTTTAAACGTAATGTTAAAATATGAAGTTCCCCGCTCTGGTATGTATGTATCATCAATTCGAGGCGACTCCAGGCGGGGAGTGAAGGGAAGCTAGCTGTGTTTTAAATATTTATTTCACATATCTTTAAAATGAGCGTAAAATAGTAAAAAAATTTCCCACAAATATACAGAATTCAGCCGAATATAAATTTGGTGCACGCGTTTGAGCTGATTAAGCTATGCTTTTAAATTTTATCACTGTTTTATTTTTTTCCAGCTTTACACATTTTATCTGATATGCTTTAGTAGAAGTCAGAAATAACCTAGTATAAAGAAACACCGTCATCCTGCTCTCTCTCCTGATATCAAAACAAGGCGTGTTGAGTGGCGGAACTCAATACCGCCCTTTTGATTACCAGAATGTCCGATGCTAACCCACTACGCCAGGATGGCCTTGTTATACTGTTGAGATAATTTATTTTTACCGTGTCCTCTTAGAAAAGGGAATGCCTTGAAACTAGGTTCTCTATAACTATCCCACTAATACTAATAAATCGTAAAGCTGAGCTTACTAACTAAGCTTTTTCTTATTATTTTTTATTTATGCGTTACTACAACATCACGTATTATCATGGCAAGACCTTTTTGTTCAAGCAAAATATGTACGTATACATTACCATGTAGAATGCAAGTAAAAAAAGTCCAACGGAATTTAAAGCGTCAGATTTGCTGAACTATGTACTTAGTTCATTGTAACTAGTTTTTTTTGTGTATTATATGACACAGTAGTGAAGATCTAACTAAAATTTGTACGAGCGAAGGTTGTCGGTTCAAAGTCAATAAAACAATCTAAGATAGATATTTTTCTTACAGCTTCTCGCTATTTTCCGTATATCAGGGTAGTTAGAGAGAGTTTAGTTGTTTAAAGTTAAAGTTGTTTAAAGTTGAGTTTTAGTTGTTTAAAGTTGAAGTTTCCATCAACTCAACACCGTACTTTATTTTACTAGAGCGAAAAAATGAAAATAATTTAAGTATAATCATTAACCCATCGAACACCCAACAAATTGCGTCTATTATAATACGATGCGCCACTTTGCCACGATGGTATTCAAGCTTTAATTAAAAGATATAAATATATTAATGTGATAACCCAAATTTAAATAATCAGGAACAGCTATTCTATCTGCGGACGTTGTTTAAACTAATCATATAAAAGACATCAACGCGCTTAAATTTTATTTTCTTATGTGATACTAGCGACCCGTTCGCTTCGCCTGCTTGAACTATAGTCACTTCGTATTTTCGGCAGCCTGTTCCTACAACAATGAATTTCCTGGGAAACAAAAAAAAATCGGAGAAATAAGTAGCCTATGCTCATCCCAAGCCCCTCAAATGTCTCGGCCGAGATGACATCATACAGTATGACATACAGTACATACTGAGTTACTTTTGCATTTATAATTTTAACATAGATTTCATTTAACCTACGGGCACCTAAAATACAAACCCGCAACAATCACATGAAATCAAACATGAGATGTTTGTTTTATTTTTTTGAGCCATGACGGTGTCGATATGCTTAAAATAAAATAATAATCCATACATTTATTATAATTTCTTAACATCAGTTATTCATTTGGTTAACATCAATTATTTATTTTTTTTCAGGAATTTATTTGAGGCTCTCTGACTATCCTGTATGCGGGAATAAGCGTAATGATAATTAAAATATAAAAAAAAATATATACATAAAATTTCATTTATAAAAAAGTACTTATAGATGTCTACAACACATTCTTATTATACATAACAACAATTATCTTAATTAAAATTGTATGCAAATTAAGTTATTATAACACGTTTTCGTAACCTTCACAAAGTGACAGAGGTTAGAAGGCAAATGATCTTTACAGAATATTTCAAAAGTCTTCAAAGTCATATAGTATAATGACATTAGGTATAGCTTTGAATTATACCTAAAAGAATGAAACCTATTTACAAGTTTCTTCAAAGACATTCCGTTCTCCACTATCCGCAAGAAATCGAAACATTGTGTGTTGAGTGGCGGAACTCGACGCTGCGCTTTGTCTTGTCAATAGAGTGGAGAAATTAAAGTATTTTAAATATAATCATTCTTGGAGCAAGAATCGAACCGCAATTAAATCGCGTATATGATCAGATACTGAGTCTGCGCCTTAGTATACTATTTAATTGAATATTTTTTGTATTAAGATTTGTGAGTTTCGATTCTTATCAGTGCTTTTTTAATATATTTTTAAATAAAATTGAAACGCTCATTGTTTAAATTTAGTTTTATAATATATGATATGATTTAAGTATAGATATTATACAAAATGTAGGTATTTTCAACACTGTTTTGATAACTGTTTGGTTATGTCGTTATCAATGTAATCTGTATATTACTAAGTGAATTACAAACTTTGGCCTCTTTTTTTACGAAAATTATGCGTTATTGAGGGAGTTAAAAATTAGTCATAGTTAAAGTTTATATGGGTTTGTTATAACAATACATTAGAATTCATTTAAATAAGCGTTGCTAAGGCGTAAAGAAGTGTATATTTGTGTACAAATAGTGTGTGTAATTTATTTTATCAATTTATGGTATTTCTATTGTATACATCATTTGGCATTCTGTGCTTTTTCTTCATGTATATAATAACAAAGTTTCCTTCAACCGCATCTGCGTATTTTTTATAAAAATGGGCGCAAAGTTTACGTTTACGTATATAGTACCAAAAATACTTAAATAAAGTATCAAACACCCTTCTCTTGTTTCATTGTCGTTAAAAATTTGGCACTTAACTTATAAATAACATTTGAAAATGTAAATCTGAATACATTAGAATTAACATATTCTGTAACCAAGGTATATAAAACTCAATTTTATTACAAAAATAATGTTTTGAAAGGTCTCTAAAACTGGTTGTCTATTAAGGCAATGGAGTCAAGGATGTCGTGTTTTTTTCCATTCGTTTTTTTTTTGTGGGCAATTTTTAAGAATCTTTGTTAGTTTGGATTTTTTTATTTATGTCATATATTGAAAGATATTTATTGTTCAAGGTTTAATTTAAAACTCAACTATGAATGTCAAAGTAGTCGTATATATAATATTATAAAAATAAAAAAAAAACATAATTAATTATTAAATCTTTTATTTTTTTGACGTTTTAAATGAGTTAATATAAATTAATGCGACTAGTCTGTACATGAGAAGAAACTCCTTGACTTTCCATATATTTACGGTGCAAGTGCCCAACCTTTTTCATAGATTCTTATTAGTGTCTGGGACTTGAGACTTGTGGACTTAAGCCCTTTAAAATGCGCTTAAACCGTAACCGTGCCTGTCTGAACACCTTAAGAAACCCAACCACAAGGTAGTCAAGGAAGTCAGGCAGTAATTTTCACCACTTTCCGCCCGAAAATCGAGGCATTGCCTGTTGAGTGCCGGAACCTAATGCCGTGCTTTGTTACCAGTTACCAGAGCTTAGATATTTGTTCATATTTGTTCACATATCGCCCAATAATTTAGCAATAATATATTTCTAATTGTTCTAAGTATGCTTGACTTTAGCAAGTGAATTTTCATCAAAATTGAAATAGCAATTGTTTAAATATCCTCATATATGTGAAGCTGTTACTTTTAAATATCAGTACAGTCTTTCACACTATTTTTATAGGCTTTGTACCTAGGTTTAAGTTCTTTTGTTAATTTAGTTATTAATGTACTATATAGTTAGTATCGGAAATATTTTTTACGATAATTACTGTAAAAATGTCCAGTACAGTGCTTTTTCATATTGAGACCTGAATACATTTCGGTTTCCATAAAAAACCTGTCTCGAATCGAAATTTTAATCTTTGATAGTCCTTGCAATCAACAGAATTAAGTACCAACTGTCTTTAGTTTTATCTTTAAATTTATCAGATTTTTGCAAATTTACAAATTTCATATATAAGAATGATTTAAATTCTTAGAAAAAAATATTAATTATTTATCATTCTTGTCTCCTTGGGCAAGTCCGATTGTTTATAAATAGTTTTCCTTTCAGTTGATTGTCTTTATATATTTTCATATATACCTTCGTTTATTTTTCCTTTAAACACATAACTTGTTTCAAATTGTTATCTTTATATAATTGTTAACTTTAATAGAACGAAACGAGTTTATTAAAAATACACCTCACTTGACGGACACTAATAGCCCATCAGTTTTGTATGAAATTAACCTCCTACATCAAGCAAATACTTGGGCTAAGTATTAAAGCCGTTGTGGTGCAGTGTGACTGTATCTAACTCTAAACGCGAAGGTAGTTGATTCGATCCCACAAAGGAATTATAGTATTTCAATTATTTTCATTGCTCGCACTGGTAAGGCAAAGCGCGGCGTTGAACTCTCCAGCCAGTCATTGAAGTCGGGCGGAAAATGAAAAATGTGTTCACAGCACTAGCTCTCTCTGCATACAATGCTATACGAGAAAAATAGTGAAGTTGCCTATTTTTAAATTAAACTAACTTTTACAGTAGTACGTACTTTTACAATTATTCGAAATCTACTGCAAATTATTCAAAACATCAGATTTAAAAAAAATTCAATGAATACACGACCAAAGTTTAATTATGGTTTTTTTTTAATTATGACCATACGATGGCAAAGATTAACTTTGTCAATAAGTTTTCTAATTTTTTACCTGCATGTCTACAAGATTCTAAGCTATGGTAATACCGTGATCTCATCTGAACGATTTCGTAAAATGACTAATAAGCTAATATCTAAAAGTACCATGACTCATCGACCTGACTCATTTTTTAAATTTCTTTTACTACATATTAACTGAATTGATAGAAATTGGTCATGTGAATATTGCATATTTTACACTACTTACTTTAAATTGGTTTACGGATTGGTTTAGCGGTCCTATTTCAAAATAGTTTTTGTAACGGCGGTAATATTTGAGATATTCTCTTTGAGGGAGAAAAGATAGAGCATTTAATAAGAATTGTATAGTCTAAGACTTTCAAGGACAATTTATATTTGGCTAATTAATATGTTTAACTAATGTATTTTCTAAAGATCTAGTACGAACTAGCCAAGTGAAATATGAAAAAAAAAATCTGGATTCTCTATAGAACTTCGCACACATTTATATCTCAAGTCATTCATTGTCGAGACAACCACAAATATCTTAATATTTCAATCACTGTTCACTGGAGTCCCATTTTCACATTATTTTGATGGCACACAGTAGATACATATTGTGTAAGAAATAAATAAAGTATGGAGTGCCGACTTTATAAGTTTGTGGAATGTATTATATGGAATAAGCTTATTATTAATAAAATAAAACAAATTCATCGACTTAATCGGGCATTCAAAATAATTAATATGTGAACACAAAATGAAAATTTTGATATAAAATTCCTATATTCTTTTATTTGAATATGCAATTATAAAAACTTTAAAGATGGCAGTGTCTATACTAGCTGTGCCCGCGACTACATCCGCGTGGAATTCTAAATTCAAAGTTGCCTTAGTTACTGCTTATTACATCGGCTGTCTGCCAGAAAAAAATCGGTCCAGGCGTTCCAGGCATTAGCCGGAACAAATAGACAGACAAAAATTGTATATGTTATGCATTTAGTAAAAAGCGGTTTTTGTAATATTACAAACATACGCTCTAATTTTATTAATTGTATAGATTTACAATGATTTTATTACAATATATGTAAAAATCTACCATTACTGCATGACTGTCTGTGTGAGATAACACAAAGGTTCCTTAGGGACTGTAAGAGAGTACTAAGAGGCTTTTCCGAAATTTCTTCTTGTACAGGAAAATCTTTTTGGTTTATTGTCCACACCAACGAAGTAGCAGACAACAGGTTCAACTCGTTAGAGTTCTATCTTCTATTTTACGAGATTCATTATTTTTCCAGCATAAAAAGGCAGAGAGGGAGAGATATCCTAGTGTCACTCCGTACTCAACTTTCCATCTGAATCAGAAATATTGCATTTTGACTTGTCACCAGAGCGGAGAAATGAAAATAATTTAAATGTAATCGTTCCCCGGGTGGAAATCAAACAACTATCGTATAGTCAGACGTTGTCATTTGCCACGCCTCTATTATGATTCTCATTGAAAAAAATCTTTTTGTTCTTATTAATTTTTAAACTATGCCCAGAAATAATTTCTCAAACGGTTCTATTATATAACAAATAACATTTAAATTAAATAATAATTTAAAAAATCATATTTAACGTTTATTAATACAACCTTTAAATATATTACCCGCTTCCTGTCGGTATCACCCTCGGTTTTATAGTTTTTTTATAATAATTTATAGTCTAAGCGGAGTTAATGAGATACGCTATGTTAATTATGTAACTTGGCAACTTGTTTCAAGGTTTCGAGCTATATTTACATAATATGTTATTCGCTTCAACGTTGTATCTAAGATTATGATTTTGTGAATTATACTACACTAGATACGATTCATTCGAGGTAGTCTTTAGAGGCCATGAAGTCCATGAAGTCCAAGAAGGTCAAATGAGATGTTATGGCCACTGAGAACTATGTCAGAAGAATATGACTTGATATATCTGTCACGTAGCTAGCGTGAAAGAGTATCCATAAAATCCAGTGAATCGTCCTCACAAAGATTCTCATTATATTAGTAAGATTTATTGAGAAAATTGTACAGAAAGAACTATGTCAGAATCTTTGTTACTAACACTTTTTTTAAAACGCGTTTGTCATCTGTATCTGAAAAACATATATGTAGAAAATGTATAAAAATTTGAATCTGCGCTTCATGAAAACCCTTCAAATTTATATACGTTTTCTAAATATATGTTTTTCAATTTCCTAAGTGTGTGAATAACACTTTAAAAAAAATGTATCTCTAACGACTATCTAAATGTCTATCTTACTAATGTACACGAACATTTTAACACTTTGTACTATTTTATTACATTTTTTGTTATTATGAAAAATAAATGTATTTTAGGTATTAATAGGTCAGCCTGGAGGACCACTACTTTAACTACTATGGTAAGTTTAGATACCCTAATAAAGCAACTATCAAACACCGATTTTAATATGCGATGAAGCCATCGTCGCACCCATGCAAATCGAGAACTGCTTAAATATCTATGAAGCAAATATTCTAGTCATATATGGCCATACGTAAAAATTGGTCTATCTAGACTAAATTTCAGCACGAACGAACGTCCTATGATGAAAAGACAACTGGTAAAAAGTATATATTTTAAATGTAATAGATAAATTGGCAAATTTTACATACAATCCATACATAATATTAATAATGCGAAAGTAACTTTGTCTATCTATCTGTAATCATGGCCACATAGCTGAACCGATTGAGATTCAATGTTATACAGACATATTTGAGGGTCTTGGGATGAACATAGGCCATTTTTTTTATTTATTTTTATCTTATTTTATTGAATGACTACAAATTGGTACAAATTCCTCACAATAATCTTATGATTTAAAGTCAGTTAAAAGCTAATTGACGTCTATGAGATGTACGCTGCGTACATTGGATACTCCAACGGAGCAGTTAGAAATATTACGTATATTACATATATCATACTCGTATACATATATTTTTTAAATTATTTCATGTAGAATAAAATGGTAATTATTGCATATTTATTTCTCAATATTATTTTCATTAAAATAATCGTAATTTTGCGTTAAAGTGCATTTTTCTTATATTTTTATTATTAGTGAGATATCTTTATATTACGACACGTAGTCTTATAGTGTATTTATATACGGTCTAAGAACATACTGTAGAACGTATTTATTATGCAAAGTTATTCAAATAAGTAACTATTTTATTAAAAAAGTAAAAAAGTACGAAAGTAAATAAAAATACACAATACCTATTATAATCATACAATATTAAAGAACATGGAAAAAACGGAATTTTACATAACTACAAGTGATGTGACGTGGCATTTATTGCAATATCGATTTATTGTACTACTAAAATCGATTAAATAATCGATGTCACATGACCAATATAATAAGTGATTTTTCTTTAATGTGTGTGTCAATTCGTCAAATAGAATCGCGCATCGATTACCTACTTGTGACGTCATTTCATTGGAAATGAATTCGGGTATTTTTTTTTGTAATAATTTATAGTTACTTAGAAATATATATTTTTTTAGCTCCATTCTTTTATCGCACAGCAAAGCAGTTAGAAAGAACCTAGTGTCAAGAAATTCCATTCTCAATTTTGCCGAATTCGAGACATTGTATGTTGTCTGGAACTAAAGGCCTCGCTTTGTCTCACCAGGGTGGAAATGAAAAAAAATTAAATATAATTATTTTCCTGAGCGCGAATCGAACCCACGACTAATCAAGGGTCCCACTGCGCCACGATTGCCTCAAAATAAAAATTTAAATATAAAAAACTGTGCCGAAAATCAGTAATGTAGTAGGTACTTACAAAACAATTTTTCAAGCATTTGTAGATCTTAACATATTACTTACATAGTACTTGAGTCTTGAGGACTCTTACAAAACTTTATTTAATAAATAAGTTTTTATTAATATTAAAATATATAATATATTCGTATACATTTTTAATTTGTTTACTATTTCAAAGGAAAATACGAAGTTATATCAGTTTGGCGAAAGTGGACAACGGAGTTGGTTTCTCTGCCTACCCTTTTATGCGGGAAAAAGCTTGAAGCTGATATTGATATTATAATTTTAAAAATATTATTATAAATCTACTGTTGATTTTTAAAAATATTTACGTATAACTTGTTAAATGTCTGTCATTTTAAAAGGAAGGTTGATGTGACATCATTGCTTATTTAGCGTATATTGCAAACTAACGTAAAAAAAAGTGGGCTATACTACAAACTACCTCGTTTACCACTTTCCGTAATAGTGTATCGAAAGATTTTGTGCACGCAACCACCATGGCAGGTACAGACATTTGTCAAATACGCCAAATAGCTTTGGTTTATTTATATTGACTATTCTGATTTAACTCCATTAGAAACTTCTTAAAGAAAAGAACGGAGTGTTTTGACGCTAGGTTCTCTTTGTCAACACTGCTATGCGGAAAAGGGTAATTATATAAAAAAATCTTAGGCATATTAGTCAGTGTTAAAGCATTCAACGATACCAACTAGCTCGTATTTCCTAAAACAATTGAAATTATGATACAATAAGCCCGCTAATAGTATTCTAACCATTATTATACTCAAGTCATAGAGACATTGTTGTGAACTTGTCTATGCAATGTAACTGATCACTGTCTGTCCATGGAAGATATATGCGAAAAAATATTATTGGGGGCATTTATCAATGTAATATAACCCAAAACAATGATTTTCATTTTTTTCTGTATCTCCTTGACTGTGCGTTTCGTGCACGCTAACCTCAGAAACGGCCTAACTGATTTAAATGCAGTTTTGAACATCCCTTAACATTTAGTTATTATTTTATTTTAATCGGTTCATACATGAAAAAGTTACAATTTAGATTTTATATTATGTTGGCTGAAACTGTAATCAATTCACAGTAAATGATAATTATTTACATAATAAATTTAAGCTAAGTTCGTAGTAAGAGTGTATGCAGGCGAAGCCGCGGGCGGTTCGCTAGTTTCAATGTTTCAATATAAAAAAGGACAAATATATTATAAATAACTGCATGCAAGTTGCTATTATAGCGGCGCAAAGTTGAACAACTGGTCTAAAGTTATATACAACCTGTTTAATAAGCCGTTTAAGTGTAGTTAATAGAAATACCAACATTTTCTACAATTTTGCAGTTGTATTCATAAATACCTACATAGGTTTTTATATCTTTGCTTATCTTGTATGTAAGTACGCGATGTTGGAGGAGAGAAGCAAGTAATAATAACAAGTGACTCTAATCTCCGCTCCGTCAATTGCGGAGTGTTTTCTTTACAGTGATTTTCTTATCATTATTACGACTTATAACGGCTTCTTAATATCTAAATCTATACTATAATATTTTAAATATTATGCAATAGTTCAAAAGGTGGCCATATGAATATTTGAGTACTTATATGCATTGAATTAAAACTATAATTTGTAAAATATGATGTATACGAGTAACTTTAGTTACGGTAAAAACATTTGGTAACACATTTAAAACGTTTGGTTACGTTAAAGAAGTTTCGATATATATATATTTTAAATTACTGTCATTAGTAATGTACGTGAGATTTGGCAAAATCGAATATAACAAATTATGTTTTAAAATATTATAACTCAATTATCATGTAAATGTGACTTGACTTTTCATATTTAAATTTTTCAACATTTGACTTAAGTAAATATTAAAAACCACGTATTGCTTAGCGTTATAACAAAAATAAACATTTAATATTTAAAATATAACATAATAAAATTGAATGAAAATATGGCGGGAACAATTACAGATAAAACTAAAAAAATCATACCTCAATTCGAATGCACTTTGAAAAAAGAATATAAAATCGGCAACACACGTGGCGTACACACAGTATCACAGACATAACTGAGTTTTAGCTACGTACGAAATTTTCAAACCAATACGTCCTCCAAATCACTGTGAATTGATTAAAATTATAAAACTGGTTGAATAATGTTAATTATCCGATGGCGCCGCGATGCGACGTTAGAGCGCGGGCCGTTGCCGGATTTAAAAATAATATTAAAAGAAAAAAATCGGCGATCTTAGAACGTATGGAATGTTTAGTGATGGATGCTCTATGGAGGTTCCGTATTTGGACTGTAATAATATATATTTTTTTGTGCTATTAATACCTTTTGTAAGTAATAATAAATGATTATACGATTTATATCTTGATTTATTTTTATTTCTATTTGGACTTGAGGAATTCATTTTGCAACTTTAGTAAATTTTTGATTTATTTCAATTTATCGCATATAGCTAAAGTATAGTATATGGAAGTGATTTAGTAAATTATGAACATCATTCACACTTCTCGAAAACTACCGACCACATGCTAGTTTCAAGGTTTTATTACATTAAGTGATCTTCTCTTATAAATCTTATTTAAAATATATGTTAAAATATTTTTTAGGTAACATTATTCAAATACGTAGTCACATATTTGAAATTTCATTATTGATCCTCATACAATGTTTTGAAAGTAAAATACAAGTGTGTAATGCCTATGTAGTGTTTTTTTTGATAATATAATCATTAATTTCTATATTTCTAATAGATAATCGTTTTGGTTTTTATTATATAGCGGAGGAACTCCATCTCCCTTCTCCGAAATGTCATTGTTCAAGGTCAGCGCGCGCGACACTCGACAAATGTCAAATGCAAATAATATGGCAACACCGATCTGTACAGAGTATAAATGTAATTTACTTTATTTATATGTATAAATTAATAAATAATTATATTCATATCGAAACTATGTAATTTATGTCCAATTATGTTTAACAGTTAAGTAATATTACTAATGTAGAAATATTTATTTTAATGTATTGTATAATATTCTATTAGCTTTTAAAAAACTGTTTTATTGTTATTTTACATTTTCAAATTATGCTTTGTTTTGATCTAGATTATTAAAATAGGTTTTGTTAGCTTTTAATTTTATGGGTCTATTTCTCTGTATATTGTGGAACTGATAGATTTAATCTAGTAAACATTTATGATAAAAAGAGGGAAAAGGCTACTTAAAAATATTACATAAAAGCTTGGTTTTATTAATCAAAAACATATATTAGCAAAGAGACCGTAAAAAAACTGACTGTTTTGTCATCTACAAGTTTTTTCCCGCATAGCATAGGTGGTCAGAGTGAACCTATAAAGTGAGAAAACTCTCCGTTCTCCATTTTCCGCCTAAATTCGAAACATTGTGTGGCGGAACTCAATGTTGCAATCTGTCTTTGAGTAACTTTAAAATATTTAAGATTAAAATATTCATTTCCATTATCATTATATAAAAAATTATAACTACGAGCTAGTTGCCCGCCGTTTCGTTTTTATAGGTTTTGTGGACTTGGCCATACTAATTTTATTTACCACATGCTAAAACCAGAATTTTACCGCCTCCAGTCTATGGCCCAGCTTAATTATAAGATAATGCTATTCACTTTATACAACTTTTTCTAAGATACCATTTTCATATCCTACTAAAATTATAAACGCGAAAGTTTGTAAGGATGTTTGTTACTCTTTCACGTAAAAATTACTGTATGGATTTTAATGAAACTTTACAATAATATAGCTTATACTTCAGAATAACACATAGGCTACTAGCTATAAAGACATTGTGTGAATTAACCAAAATATCAAGTAAGTAACATAAGAATGTTCAAGCCATTAAAGCCAAAATAGTGAACCATCGTAGTCAATAAATTAATATTATGGTATATATATGCTAAATGCATATGTATACATGCTACAAATACCAGAATATTATTTTTTTCTATTCTTGTGTCTGTCAGTCTGTTTGTTCCGGCTAATCTTTAGAACGGCTACACCGATTTGGACGGGGCTTTCACTGGCAAATAGCTGATGTAAGATCTCCACGCGGACAAAGTCGCGAGCACAGCTAGTTATATATATATATACAAGTAAGTTTCACATCAGATGTTTTAGATGTAAGATTATTTATACGACAACGACAAAATAAACATTTTTTTTAGACTAAGTCGCTTTGACTTCCATGTCAGATTTTCCAGATCTTTGATTTTTTATGTCAAAGAAGTGTCATCATCATCACCCAACAGTCAAATAGATCTTAACAATGACAATGACAAAAAAATGTATCACAATTATGAATAGCCATCAATAATATAATATAGTATCGTTTTATGTTTTAATATTTCTTTTATTTATTTTGTATCTGTCCCAAATATTATTACAGGCATATTATAATTATTTTTTAATTTTATTAGTCAGGTGTAAATAAATGCAATTTAAGCTGCAATAATGTTTTAAATTTCTTATATATTCTGTAGGGTTCTCACAACCATGAACATTTACGAAGAAATTTTAATTAATATAAACGTACCTGTTACACAAAGCAATTAAATTAATTTAAATTAATTAAGAGTAATACTTTTATCTTAACGCATTTTACTTGTGGCTTAAGTGGACTACCCACCTAGAATACATAAATGCTTAGAAACATATGGAAATTTTAGCGTAGCGGAATTCGAACCTGCGTTTCTTAGGAATCGTCTAACCACTCTGACTACTAAACCATACGCTCTATCCAGCTCCGTTAAAGATATTTCTATTATTTATTTTTGTTGTTAGCATCTCTGTAGAGAGATATTTACCCAAATATTATCTTTGTTCTAAGAATAATCGTTTAGGCTTAAACGCAGCATTTTTATACGTATTCTAAAAATGTTTTTCATGTCATGTGTGCGTGTGTGTGTGTGAATAACACTTTAAAAATATTAAAAAGCTACCTATCAAATAGTTTTTTTTACTCCCACGTAGGTCATCTTGACTGGCTTCGCTATTTTATAAATATACAGAAAGACATTGGTTTACGCCTTAAATATATCCTTTTTTAAATTAAACTAATGGGTTGCTAATTTAACTAAAGGTTGCTAAGTTATGAAATGAATTACACAAATGAAAATAATGAATTGTATGTTAAATAGTTTAAATTTTTGTATTATTGAGTCAATGAAATTATTGAATGACGTATATTTCGTATTTTTATTACTACATAGGGACAAGAGACCAGACTCTCTGGGACCTGTGACTTTCCTCAGTACACCGTCGCCGAGGATGTGGAAGGAGAGACGGGTCTTGGACTACTGTGGTTAAGAGTCTCCAGAGAGAGAACTTCTCTGCGGTGGTCACCCAAACCGGCTTTACCTTTACATGTGTCAAAAAGCGCTTTGTGTTACCAGATCGGGGGAAGAAAAACATTTTAAATATATATATATATATATATATATATATATATATATATAAATAAAACCTTCTCTCGACTCGAAAACATCGTATACACTTTGACAGTTAGTCCTTTCCAATTGGAGTGCCAGTATCGAAATATTATATCACTTTCACTTTCGTCATCACTTTCTCACGTAGCACGGTGGGCAAAATGAAGTGTTTAGTGTCAAAACACTCCGTTTTCAAGTTTCCGCCCGAATTCTTTCTTGCGTGTTGAGTTGTGGAATTCAGCGAAACGGGTAGTTTGAAAGTAGAAATCCTCATGTAACGAAATGCTGTGAGATAAAAGATAGACAAAAATAGTGACATAAAAGTAGCCTAGGTTCATCCCTAGAGCCTCAAGTATATCTATATAAAATTTCATCACAATCAGCTCAACGGTTTGGCCGTGATGACGTGACAATCAGACAGACAGAAAGACTTACAACATTAAATTAAATATGTATTATCTACAGCAATAATTGAAAAAAAACTAATTATTATCTTATTATCATTAATTACACCGCCATCATTGCTTGGTCTATTAATTATGAATTGACGTCCTTGTTAACGCAATTTTCTGGATTTTACACGATGTCGTAATATACAATGATGTCAAGATTTTTGTGATTAGCTCAACTTTATAGTAACTTTATTGTTTAGTAATAACTCATGAAATTATACACATTATACATACTTTTTGGTATATTTTATACATTCATCTTATGAAGCCATCGTGGATCAGTGGGACAGCGTTTGACTGTAATCGCGATTACACTGGTTGTAGATTCGATTCCCGCTCGGAGGAATAGTCTCGTAACGTATCAGATTCAGACGGAAAGTTGAGAACAGAGTGTATTGACACTAATTTCTCTCGCTTACTGTTACATGCAAGACAGAGCGTGAAGGGGGATTAAATATCACTTTAAATGAAAAATAAGATTTCAAAAAACTTATGATATATGCTACAACTCGTCAGTCGTTGTAGATGTCCATGGACGACGTAAGCACTTACCATCAGGTGGTCCTTTTCCTCGTCTGCCTCGTTTTTTCAAAAACTTTTTAGAGTAATGAGAAGAATGTTATTGATCGTCTTGATGACTATTATCTTAAAATCTAGTCGTTGAAATTATTTGAATAATATATAACAAAAAAAGATATTAAATAAATGAGGCAAAAACGGCAAAGGAGGCAAAAACGTCGGGTTTCTAAAATGTATTTTCTAATACCAATAATATACGCGAGTAATCTGGTTAAAAATAGTTTCGAAAAGTGTAAAATTTGCGAAAACCGAAGATCTTACTATCTTTTTACATTTATAGGTAACTATATATACTACATGCGAAGCAAATTAAAGCGTGCTAAAAAGGACATAAGTTTTTACTATATATATAGTCGATATATCGATCGGTAGGTACTTATTACAAAAACAAGTGGACAAATTGCCTACGACTGATTAATTGCTTTGAAGGAGAACTGCTTAACTTACTTGGTAATTCTTATCATCAATTCTTTACTTCTACACTTATAATCCTTGAAATTAGAAATCTACTTATATACAAATAAATAAAATGGGAGTATCTATATGTAATATTAAAGTAACCTCTGTATACTAAATGCATATGTATGTATACACGGTACATATATCTAAATAAAATAATATATTTTTTAATTTTTGTCTTTTTATCTGTTTGTTCTGGCTAATCTCTGAAACGGCTGGATCGATTTTGGTGAGACTTTCACTGGCAAATAGTTGATGTAATAAGAAATAACTTAGGCTACTTTTACTTTAGGTTGCGGGCACAGCTAGCAAAATAAACAAACTATATATACTAATGTGTTGTTTAAATTGTATATTAAAATTTTAAAATCAAATAAACAATGTGAATATTTTGTGCTAATAAAAATCTATTATAAATGCAGTTATTATTTATTTAGTAACAATAATGATATACGTCGTTCACTGTTCAGCATATGTAAATTTATAACACAAAATTGAAGTAATAATATATTTTACATTATTTGAATACTTATCTATCTATACTATAATAAAACAGTAAAAACTTTTGTCTGTACATTGAATATTATGAAAAAACATTTAAACACGATGTCATTATTATTGTTGTTACGCGATTATGTGTTGAAAAAGAAAATATTAATTAATTATTTTATTTAAAATATTTTATAAAAACAATTTATTGTGCCTTAAATAGTTCAATTATTTTTAAATATAATATATAGACCTACACATTTTTTTATATAATATGTATCAGTTACGGTTATTGTTTACATTATAGAGTAATCATAATATTTTTAAAATTATTAATTTCCCTTAACCCATTTCTGAGTCAAGGTTGGTTGAACGATTTAATCTATTTAATAGTACACAAACACCATAAATAGCTGTAATATTGCCTCATAAAGCTATGTCATAAGACGTAAGTCTATTAAAGTAGCAACGTCTACGACCCTTCGTACAAAAGTGTATGTCGAACACACGGTAGTGTGTAATCATTATTATATTGATGTGTGTTTAATATATTGAACATCTTTTCCTTATAAACTTTAATTTTCGTAAAATGGAGGTCAAAGATCGTTCTTCATGATTGAGGCCCATCAAAATAAGTATATTCCAAGATTTATTCAAATCGATTTTTAAATTATCTCAAGAATTTAAATATTAATTTATTCTACAAATTATGTATAGCTTTATCTAAATCAAATTATTAATTTTCAAATAGACAGTTATAATTTTAATTCATTCTATTTCTAACTGGCAGCTATTTTCTAGTCGCCATTTTGTTTTTTTTTTGTGATCGGCAACAGAACAAGGTTCAGTCAGTCACGCAGTTGTTCGATAAATGGAGATTTGCACGTCGCGTTGTACCAAGTAAATTAAAATGTAGGTATATTAGAATCAATATTAAATTACTATAATACGAATGTATTATTTTTCCTTTACTAAAGTGGTAATGCCATTCACATCCCATCCCTATTCTTTAATAATAAAAATATTGATAATACGTATCTATTATAGATTTACTTTTTATTATTAGTTATACCGTATTTTGTATAATAATTTCAGGTTCGTTACATTTAATTTATGCAAAGGCAACTGTTTTCCAAAAAACTTGGCTCTTTTAGGGTATAAATAGACACACTAAAGCTCTCTATAATTCATAGAAGCCTAGCTAAGTACTGGAAATGTTACACAAAAATATGTCAATTATCAAAAACGGGAATAAAATTCAAACCAAACGGACCATAGTTAAAGTACCACGGTCTTTAGTTAAAGTATTATCTCCGTCCCCGTTCTCCCGAATTCGATTAGCAGAACTCAACAGGTTTACAGTCAAAAGCTGCCCCACTGCGTCACGATGACCCCGATTGCAAATACTAATCAATATTATATTATATTTTTTGAAATTTATAAGTATTATAGTCAATGTCACATCGGCAGAGCTAAGTATCGGTCCATTCTCCAAACTCTGCCTTAAGGGGTATTGCGTGAGAAGTGGTAGTGTTTAACGCCGTATAACAAGCTATAAATTATAATATTTTCGAGTCACAATTTAGTGATGATGGTGTCAATAAAAGTATAATAAAATAAATTTTCAAGAAATAAACCTACTTTAGAATTACAACATTTTAAGTTGAAAATATTCAAACGTTAGCCAATATCCACATAAAATGGACCAATCGCAGCATACGTTTATAAGTTAATATTAGACTGGTCTAAAACAGGTAAAACCAAAGGTTACTCGTCAGTCTAGGTCATTCAGCGTGGGCTGGATCTAGGCTGGCTGTCCGTGGGTGTTGGTATTTGAAACTATTAAAAAGTTACATTGGGAAAGATTAAGATTTCGTAATATAGATTATTGAGCAATAACTGGAAAGATAATTGCGCTTTCATTTGTCATAGCAATAACTAATATATGTTACTTTTTATTAATTATTTATATTAAATATATGTTATATTATCTGTACAGTATCTTAAAATATACTGATTACAAAAAATGTACAACTAAGATCGCCTAATGTCAATAAATAAATCGACGTTTTTTTATGAATAAAGAAAATAAAAATATATTACACCTAGCAAGAAACCGGCGGCTTCACTTGCGTAAACTACACGAGTACAACTATTTTAAAAAAGATATATTTAGGATTTGAACCCGCTTGAACGGTTTTCAAGGGGTGCGGGTTCAAATCCCCTTCGCTCAAATTTTTATACGTTTTCTAAATATATATTTTTCAATTTCCTAAGTGTGCGATTAACACTTTAAAAAATGTAAAAAAGACATACAACTATTTTGTTTTTTTTTTATTTTCCCACTTTATTCACAAACTTTGCTTAAATTTATAATTTAGATTGTTGTAGCTTTTTCTATTTATGACCCGATTGTAATAAAATAAACACAAAATGATAAAATAAGTTAACCAAAATGCAATAGTCAAAACTGTATTTAATTCTGAACTACTGTATTTAAATCAATTAAGCCGCTTCTGAGATTAGCGTACACAAACGCACAGACAAACAGAAAAGTAATTAAAATCATTGATTTAAGGTTTTATTACATTGATAAATACACCCAACAACATATTTTCTTATATATCTTCCATTTATCGATAGCGATCAGTTATATTCTTATTATATGTATAGATAGATAGCTTTAATATATAATTTTATTTTAAAATTTTGGCTAGATATTTGACAATATTCATATAAAAATGTATAATGCAATTTATAAACAAATATTTTGTATTTATATACAGATAAGTAAATTAATTAATTATGATTTACTTAAAAATAAATTTAAAATATGTGACTTGAGTATTTTGCGGATGGCATATTCAAATTGGTCGTCGCCGGATGAGGTCGAATACCAAAGTGTCGGGCATTGGGGCTTCGTGGAGATCCGTACGCTACTTGGGCTGTTCATCTTATATTATTTATATACATATTTAATGTGCAGGAATTAACTTATTATTATAATACTGTTATTGTGTAGTCAAAAATTATGTAGAAATTTTAAATGTTTAAAATACACTTTATTATTTTCTAGCAATCCGCTTGAAGCTGAATTATAGCTATTTCGTATTCGAAATTCCTGTAAAAAGTAATAAAAAGGATAGAACTAAGTTGCCTATCATTCCAAGATATCTATATAGAATTTAATCACAATCGGTTCGGTGGTATAACGGTGTTGACGTCACAGACAGATAGAGTATGAATAATGTAAAAAAAATGTTATTGCGACCCATATTTTGTCGTCCAATTTTCTTGAAAATTTGCACGTGTCCGGATCCGATGACAATATAATATAGCAACATAATTTTCTTTTTTAAACTAATATGATATTTTTATAATCTTACAGTTCTCTAGTCACAGCCTTGCTTATTGCCAGTTAACGTGTTAAGTTTTAGTGAAAATAGTAGTCACAAAAAGGTTTTAGAAAACGTATAAAAAATTCAATGTAGCAGGATTCGAACACGCGCCGCTTAGTAACCGTCCAAGCGCTCTGACCGCTGTACCATGCGTTCTACATCAACTTATGATGTCTGCTACACAAATATTATTTATTATATTGAACAATCGCTTGGCAAGAGAGAACGGCACTTATAATTAACGGTTTTTAGTCTTCAAAAAAGGTTGAGGCTCCAATCTATACAATACAAAAAGCTTCATGCGAATCCGTCAACTATAAAAATGTGCACAGGTTAACCGAAAACTCGAAAGAAGACAGGTATAAAAAAATCATATTCTATAATAAGTGGTTATCATTTTAAATATATATATATTTCTAAATACATATGTACAGACAAACATTTTATTATAGCATAGAATAGATTTGAATATTAAATGTTATATATACCTACAGAACCTTTTAAAATATTTTTCTTGGTAACAAAAATGTTAACTATTATGAAGTGCAATAAGAGTAAAATATTGAAATATGGCCGCTGTGGCTTTATGTATTTGAATGCAGTGATAATTAAAATATTTTGTAGCGAAACCCACCGCGTCTCTGCGAGTCGACTTGCATTTTGTATGCACTTCTAATGCTCTTTTAATTTTGTTTTTAACGTCATCGCGGCGAATTTTGTTTGTAGAGGCAGTGGTTGTGAGTTTGATATCCTTTGAGGTATTTGGCGCTTTTTTTTAAAGTGAAAATTTCTTTAGACGCGTTGAGTAGTTTTTGAATGAACAAAAATCATGGAACTCGCTTCATCGTCACCGAATGCCTAATGTCGAATGTAATTTTATATCAATAGTCGTATGTCGTAGCATATGTCGGTAGATGTAAAAACCAAATTAATGTTATTTTTTTTGCAGCTTCACGTTTTTCCCGCATAGAGTTGTCAGACAGAACCTAGTAGCTGAAACTCCATTCACTCCAATTCGACAGCTTGCGTATTAAAAGTAAACATATTATTGGGAGTATTTATCATTGTAATAGAACCCAAAACAATTATATTTATTAACCGATTGTAATGCAGTTTCGACTATTACATTTTGGTAAACTTCTCTTAAAATTTTGTGATTATTTAATATCAAACGGTTCATAAACCAAAAGGAAACAACAATTTCAATTATAAATTTAAGCACGTTTGTGATTTAAGTGAGAACGCTTGCGAGTGAAAAAATTAAATAGTTTACTCGTGTAGTTTACGCACGTGAAGCTGCGGGCGTATCGCTAGTCTACAATATAGACAAGTGAAATTATATACAGATCTTTTGTTCGTTAGGTTAGTTAGAGACGTGTAGGTATATTCTCAAAACCTACCTCGTTTTCTTTTAGGTCTATGCAAGTCTCAGTTACTGCTGGAGTTTGGGCCAGTACCTGAGATTCTGCAGAGGGCTCCAGGGCAATGCGTCTTATTTATAAGTTATCATAATTATTGTAATAGTATTTTATTTATTTTGTTATAAACTGACTGAGAAATGAAAATGAATGAGAAAATGCGATTAATTAAATATTTTAACAGTTCAACTATCCTTAATGTAACACTTCTAAAAATAAACATAAGCACTTTTATAACACTTTTAAAAATAGATTGAATAAAGTAAAATGTGATTGAGTTAATAAATAAGCTACGGTGTGGAACTGATCAAAGCAACATTTTTTTAAATAAAAGTTTGTAAGCAAGTTCTTCTTTTCTAATGTTTCAGAGAAAGCTGTATTTTAAAAACAAAGTCACGAACTTTGCCAGTTTTATCACTAAGTAGCAACAATTTTACAATTTTCGTCTGTCTGTCGACAGGACTTGCATTGGCAGATAGCTAATGTAATTAGAAGTAACTTAGGCTACTTTTATTTTAGAATTCCACGCGAACGAAGTCGCGATCACAACTGGTGTAATATATATATTTATACAGATTTTAATATTTTATTCGTACTAATAAATATAAGATACTTCTAGAAAAAAGACAAAAAATTGGTAAAATGGTAAAATTGTATGTGAGTATTCCATACATACACTGATAGAAATAGATATTATTAAAGTATCTTAATAAATTTTACAGGCTTATATAATTTAAGTGACTTTAAGCCGCGTGTAATAAAATATAAATTTAATTTCTATTATAAAATATAAAAACTATGTATTTTATGTAGCTATAGTGAACAGTCTATGTGAGAATGTGTTGGCGCATAGCATCAGCTGACTTCATACATTATGTATGAGATACCCGGATGTTTGATAGTCTAGAAGCTAGCGTTTTTTATTATGATTGGAAATATATTAATAGTAATGTGGAAATCACAAAGAATAGATATAAATTAAATATACATATTTATTACAAATTAGTTTAAACAAAATAGTATGAAATTAATATGAAATTAGTATGAAAGTAAAAGAAACCTTCGTTTTCGCATGACATCAGTATCATGCTAAGAAAATATTGTATTGTCAAAGGATCCAGACACGTGCGCACATTTTGGACCAAGCAGGAAAGAAAAAATTGTGTCAAATTAGCACTGCAAGATTATATCACATTCATCGACAATTATATAAATACAGGCAATAAAAACAAAATAAAAAAAGAGCACACAATAAAAAAATAACAGTGAACAGTAGCTCTGCAAACTTTAAGAAATATTAGTGAATTTGTAAATATAAATGTGTAAAATAATGATAGCTGTAAGTTTGTTTGTAGTAGATATTACAATATAACTAACAAGTAACGTAACAAGTGTTTTTTTTTTGTAACTATTTGTATTTCTTTTTATCGTCTCGCCTTTTCTGATACATGATTTCGTTTTATACTTTCTTAGTACAATTTGTTTTACCAGACCGGGGATAATAATTTACAGTAAAAATTCTTTCGGTAATTAAACTTTCAACCATCGCGTATATAGTAAAATTTCCCATATAAGCCACTGGTGTCCCACCACCGGTGTACTTTATTATAGTAATTATTAATATACTGTAATATTAATAATTTTCAACAGCATCTCCTAGCCTACAATCTCTATAACCGTTGGTCATGATGTCATAGAAGCCTCTCGTGTATCGTGTAACGGCCGACGAAATAGCCTTCGAGATAACACAGTTAAATAGTATTGACCAATATCGAAACAGCGACCCACCTGTATTTTAATAGGCCTCTGCGATAGCGCAAGGATTTTTGATGTTTTACGTAATCCTAGGATCCGTGGATTAAAGGATTTTTTATTAAATCGAAATTCATAAAAATGTTGTAGCCTTGACAGTGTTACAGTTGGTCGAGGATTCGATTCCCACTCGGTGTAATGATTATATTTTAGGTATTTTTAAGTCTCTGAATTCCGTCACTCAACTCGTAATGTCTCGATTTCAGGCGAAAGTGGAGTGATTCTATTTAACCAACCTGCTATGCGGGAAAAAACTTGAAGTTGTCATAGAAATATTTCTATCGTTTTTTGTGACATTGAGGACATCTAGAGGGTCTGGTTTTCAAGAGGCGCGGGTTCAAATCCCGCTGCGTTCAACATTTTTATTGTTTTCTAAATATATGTTTTTCAATTTCCTAAGTGTGTGAATAACACTTCAAACAAACGTGCAAGTTGAGCACTTATCACTTCGCCAATGTCACGTTGTATGGAGAATACACGAAGGAGATTGATCGGTAAAAAAAGAGAGATAAAGTTACATTATTTTATATTTAAAATACGTATTATTCTTAAAAACCGTTCTTAGAAACAAGCCTTTGATTTTTATTATCATGGTCTATTTTATTTTACAAGATAAATGAAAAAATTTGTAATTAATATTATCAATTTTATTTCAGCTTTACATTTCATCCCGCATCCTGTTATCCGGTTTAGAGCGAGGCTGTCCCACTGCGATATGAACGCCATTCATACAACTAGTATATAAATCTAGAATCATTTTATACTATGAGTTGCTACTGCGCCATAGGGGTATAAATGTATGATTAATTTATGTACAGTGTATTGTACTTTGAGCTAATTCAAGTCCGACGTTGTAAGGTTGCAGTGACATTTCAATGTGACCCCAACTCGTCATGATCGTATTAAAACTAGCGACTACCTGCTATTTTACTTTATCTATACAAATAAATAAAATTAGAGTGCCGGTTTGTAATACTGAAATAACTGCATTTTCTAAATACATATGTATACACGGTCCACGTACAAACATAACATTTTTATTAATTTTTGTCTGTCTGTCTGTTTGTTCCAGTTAATCTCTGGAACGGCTTAGATTGATCAAAACATGATTAAACACACTACCTGACATTGACATTTAAATAAAGTGTATGACAAACACGTTGCTAAGAGAACACGTATTTTACATATCAACGAGGCTAATAATTTCAATAAAAACGTATCGTTAATTATATTTTCTTTTCAGTTTCACTTTAATATAGTGTCAAGGACACTCCTTTCATCACTTGCCGATCAAATACGAGAAATTGACTGTTGAGAGGCGCTCTTACAGCTAAACCATGCGTTCTACATCAGGCTACGCCGAAATTCTTATACGCTTATTAAAACTTATATTTGTTGTTGAGATGCTAACAATAATGAAGAGAGATTTTTACAAATTTCTGTTACTAAAAGATTATTCTACGAACAATCGTTTGGCAAGAGAGAATGCTATTTTTTAAATATTTTTGACATTTTTAAAGTATTATTATACACACTTAGGAATATAAAATATTTTTTTTATAAATTTACAAATGATTTTAAATTTCTTAAGTGATTTATGTGTGCTACTTTTGATTTAGGCAACACCGGGCTAAATGTCGACTGAATGTGTGTTCGTTGTCATGGATGGGAACGGAACCTGCACATCAAGTCCAGATATTTGCGGTTATTGTTTAAACTAAATGAGAGTAAAAAGGAACTAAAGAATTGCATCTCAATACAAAACAGTTGTTGACCAAATAATATATTTAAGTAAAACTTACTTTGTTTTAAATAACAAACTATTTAACTTTTTATACATAAGGTTGATAAATGTTTAAACTTGTATATTGTTTGATTTTTTATCTTGGTATCTCATAAATATTTTATATTGGTACCACTTTTCTTGTATATAAGTATAACATAACCTTTTAATATTATGTATTATACCATGTATCTTGTGATTTACCTCATAGTGGTACCATTTACCTAACTGTCTCGTAAATTGTGGTGTGTGATTGCCGAAAATTCAGAAAGACAAAAATTTTCAGATATCCGCTAAATTGACTTTGCGATATATATTAAACAAGGTCCGAAGCTATTAGAAATTCAATAAATAGTTTGTTTTAATCAATATTGAAACGAGTTATTCCGATGAAACTGAAAAATGTTCGAATATATTCGACCCTCCCTAGTAAATGTCAAAGTTTTTATTTTTAACAAAAAAAGGCGTGAGCGAAGCGTTATTTGATCGGTCATCGGAGCGACCTCAGCTATGAGCGGTGACGTCAGGTTTTACCTGTGCATTCTGAGAAGGATTTCACCTTCGCAAGGAGTTACCTACTTATTAGAATAGCCGAAGAATTGATTTTTCTTATTGATATGTGATATTTATATATGTTTACGCATACTTTTGTGCCTGTTATATGAGAAGTAGATTTAGTGTAAATACTTTTATATAGCTTATACTTTTATATATACATTTTAATAGTTAAAGTAGTCAAAGAGAACCTAGTGTAAAATACTCCGTTCTCCACTTTCCGCACGGAATCGAGACATTACGTGTTAAATGGCGGAACTTATCATCCCGCTATATTTTAGATACCAGAGCGAAAAAATAAAAATAATTAAATATAATCAGTACCCCGAGCGAACTCTCAAATATGATTTAAATAAAAATAAAGGAATCATCAAAATCGATTCACAGCAAGTTATAAGAGCATCATACAGTCGAATTGAGAACATATATGAGGGTAGGACGACAAAGCACTCCGCTCTCCGGATCACGCTGGATTAATGGACAACGGAAAAAAGTCTTGAGAGTAAAATTTTTATCAAAATTTTGTGAAGCGTTTGTTCTTGGCCTTTGACGCCTCCTCAGAAAGTTAGTGGTTGGCAGAATTGTACGTTTTATGAGAGTAGGATGTATTAGAATCTTGAGAACAATAGTAGACATAGGATGTCAGAAATATAGTGAAACGGACAGTTACGCTGTCTCTAAAGCAATACACTCCGAAATTGTCGACGTCAACAGGCAGGCCACTGGCTATTGTATCATTGCCAATATCTTTGGCCGATATTTCTGCCGATAACTCAGCATTAACAAGAAATCGGCGTGAAGTATTTTCGTATGTAACAAGAAAGCCAATATATTGCAGTCATATTCTGTTCCGTCTGGGGCAACTTCTGTTTACATATTAACTATGAACACAGCTACATTAGTGTACCAAAACGGAAGACCAAGTTTGCCCAACTTTTAATATGAGTATTTTGGGATTTCATTTAAATCATAGATACACAATATTTGATCGGTTTATCAGTAAAATTAAACACTACTCACCCGTAGGTACTGCATGGCAAAACTTTATATGTCCACTTATAAAAAGTATCGAGGAAACCATGACGAAGTTCGTTAAAATTTGCCAACAAAAAGCACGCTATATATTACTTTACAATATAGATTACTTTGCACCCAGATATCTTAACACAAACCTCATTTCCAAATATTAAATTAAAAATTATCAGGCAATCGAACATAGCAGATAGATGATTTTGTATTATGTATTTATGGGCATGCACCTTCATACAAGGATCCCATAGTGTCTTTTTATAGAGGAGAAATAAAAAAAATTACATCATTGCTGCGAGTGGAAATCAAACCCACAATCCACTGTAACACTGCGCCATGATAACATCTAAAAGAAATATATTATTGAAGTAATTTATCTTTTTTTAACAGGTTTAAAAACCTCCAGTTGACCTCATCTCTTATGTATATTTAAGGTAATAACGACTCATCAACAAAAGTTATATTAAAACAGGTTTATTCTAATAGATCATTTAAAAATGTAGGTTTTTATTGAAGACTAGCTATACCCGCAACTTCATGCGTGTGTATTTTCTACAATAAAAGTAGCTTAAGTGACTATATAACATAAACTATCTGCCAGTGAAAGTCCCGTCGAAATCGGTCTGGCCGTGCCAGAGGTTAGCCGGCACAAACAGACAGAGAGACATACAAAATGTTACATAATCATTTAGTAAAATATGTTAATTTTAACATTTTATTATGACAAACAACAATCCCATTTTATTTATTTATATAAACGTGTACGGCACTGGGAGTGTTCATAATGTCTTAATTTATGATTAATGATTTAATTATTTTTAATGGATTAATTGATTTTTTTAGGCATAAAGCATTTTACTGTATAGCTTTCTAGCCAAAGATAACCTAGAATTAAGGTTCACCGTTCTCAGCTTTCCGTCCAAATTCGAACGTTATGTATTGAGTTGCGAACGCCGCGCTTTGCCTTACCGAAGCAGAGAAATGGAAAAAACTAATATATGCATTCCCCTGAGTGAGAATCGATCCCACAACCAGTCGCGTTTACAGTCTTAGAGTGTCTGTAATTTAAAATTAGATGAAAATATGCAATGGATATGTGTTACAAAAAATTATAATTATAGAAAGCACAGAACTACATACATATAATACATAATTTATTGACGCCAAAAAATAAGTCCAGCCATGTGCATCGCCTTCAGTGCAGAATATTTTTGGCAGGAAGAAACTTCTAGCTGACAACAGACAGGAGGCGGCGCAGGAGGAGCTCACATAGATCTCTTCAATAGTTGGTTTTTCAGGTTCTTATCTACAAAAGCCTGGCCAAAACCAACAAATGCAACATTGGGCCAACTACAAAGATCTGGCACCAATTCAAGGACACAAAGGCCATCACAAGAACGCTTTCCTTGAGTTTATTGCCGTCCTTAAAGCCACCATGCAACTGATTTTTTTTTTTTTTTTTTTTTTTTTTTTTTTTTTTTTTTTTTTTTTTTTTTTTTTTTTTTTTTTTTTTTTTTTTTTTTTTTTTTTTTTTTTTTTTTTTTTCGAATTCCGGTGGCAATGTGGAGAACGGAGTGTCTTGACACTAGGGTCTCTACGACCGTCTATCTAAGCGGGAGATGCGTGTATATAAAAAAAACTAAATATTCAAGGTACAGTGATTTTTAATGATTACTTCATTCATTACGTGATGGAATTCAATATCGTGAACTATTTGCGTGTTTTTCTACTTTTTTTTGTTCTATATCTACCTATTTTGTTTGAGTTTGCAATTGAAATCTTTTCAGAGATCAGCTTCTTAGCCAGCTAACTTTTAGTTATAATAATATTCGTAGGGCAGCATCAGCCTCAAGCTTCTCCAGCACAGCAAGGTGGTCCGAGATAACCTAGTGTTGGGATATCATACTCCTATTTTCATTCGAATCAACAATGCATGTTCAAAATCAAAAGTTTCTTTCCTAGCGGCAGCTACCACCGGCTCGAAAAGCAGTTGTGTTGATAAGAGCCTGCGAGAAAATCAACACTTGCTCTTTTCAAATATAGATTTACAATAAGTAGCCTCCCGAGTGAGCATCAACGGCGTTTAATTCCACACATTAACATCGGAACAGTATTGCTGGACCTAATAATATACTTTCCTCAATAATATATTTTTAATCTTAATTTTATTAATTGTTGAGAGTGGTGGTTATCGAAATGGGATAATTAAAATAAATTAGATATCAATCATTCCCTCGAGTGTGGATCGATCCCACGATGTGTTTACAGTCACGTGCTGTCACTGCGACACAATAGCCGCCTCATTTACTTTATTACATTTATATAAGAATATATTTATGTAGATTAAAATTGCATCATCATAGCAGGGACAGGCATCTGACTGATACACGCGATGGCTCCAGTAACTACTGAGATGTGCATGTACAAATAGACAGCAGTTGCAAAAGTCTATTTGGATAAAGGATATTTTGAATTTGAACCCGCTACAATCGTGGCCTTCAAACGATCGCTGGATGCGACGCGCCACGAACGTATCACATGAGGTATTAAAGTGTAATAGTTGATAAGAATTATATTGTATTCAATGATATTGTAGTATTACTTCAATGATATACAAGTCACGTCTAAACCACACTAGATTTGTATACCAATCTTATATTATTGTACTGGACATTTTCCATACCAATACTACATTGAAATTTGATCAGCTTCATCTATCTAAGAAAATATTTCAAGGCAGTTTAGGCGCACTTCCATTCGTCGGATTTGTTTGAAAATTTGCACTAGTGTCCGGCGATGATCCAATATATATTTGAAGACAGGACAGGTGTTCCTTAAAATAAACCTACTCAACCCATTTAACCAGACCGGTAATATATATATATATATATATATTATTTGCATTTTTTCAAACGATTTTACACCTTAGGCTCTCTCTGAGCGCTCTTTAAGGGTTTTCAAGATTCAAATATACAAAAACCTTGACCTTAAAGGTCGGCAATTCGGAACTCCTCTGATGTTATGGATATCCGTGGACGAAGATAACCAATTACCATGTGGTGGTCCTTCTGCTTGTTTGCCCCCTTTTTAATAACAAAAATATATCTATGTATATTCGATCTATAATATATCTATGTTTGGGCTCTCGAAAGTCCAGTTCCAGTGGAATATTAAGAAAACTAATCAATTTAGAGATTATTATGAAATAATACATAAGAAAGAACCCTTATAGATTGTCAGTCAAAGAATCTTGTCGTAAATTCTATATTTTAAATACTTTTATAGTTTCGTAATATATAGTATTGTAATATGAATATTTATATTTTAGTGTTGTCCTTGATGTATAATACATAAAAAATATTATAATTAACAATTTATTGTGTATTATCCATTTTTAAAACGTAACAAATTTCCATAATGTCCGAATAACCTAAATACGTCATAGTTACTCGCAATAAATCACAACGACCGTTAGATGGCAGATTAACCATGACATAACCTTTGCCGGTAAGGTATAGGTGAAGGTCGTGAGTCACTGCAGTTGATTCACAACCGCCCACCCCATACATCTAGGGGGCCACCACCATGGTATCGGTCCAGGTACGTACACCTGGTCTTATCAAGATTGGGGCCCAGGAAAGGATTAGTTTTTAACTAGAACGAGGCTTTGGTTTAATACTAAAATATGTTAATAGAATTTACATGTGAAAGAAACAGGCAAACTTGATGAATATATATATATATATATATATATATATATATATATATATCTTTAAATGTTTTGCAGTGGGCTAGCGTTTGACGATGTATACGCGATGTCTGTGGGTTTCGACCCCAATCGGTGGTGATTTGAAGTTGGACACTCATGTCTAATTGTATCGAGAACGCAATGTTTTTACAATAATGATTATCTTGACATGATAATGACTTGAAATGACGTGAAGCTAGCTATATAACAAATAAATAAAATTAACCGCATTTTTACTTTATGTATGTGGACCGTGTGGTCCATATACGAAAACAACATTACAATTGTTCTGTATTTTAATAACATTTTATTTAAAAACGTAGAAAAATTTAAACGCAGCGGTATTTAAACACGCGCCTCTTAAAAAAGGTTTAAATTTTTATACGTTTTCTAAATATATATTTTTAAATTTCCTAAGTGTGTGGATAACACTTTAAAAAATGTTAAAAATATTTTTTTTCTACAATCGGTATTGTCTGTTAGTTCGGCCTAATCTCTGGAACGGCTGGACCGATTTTGACGGGACTTCCGCTAGCAGATTCTACGCGGACGTAGTTGCGGGCAAAGCTAGTTTCCATTATAATAGATTTTTTGACAAATTTTGGATATAAGTTCTGCCAAACTTGCCCAACTTGTTATTATTCGGAGAGAGAATATCTAAGTGATGTATCACTAGACTTAATAAATAATACTCATCCTTTGCTAAACTGGACTGAGCAAAAAATAAAGAAATATATCTATATATATAAATATTTCTCCAAGCAGAAAATCGAATGTATTGCCGTAAAGATACAGAGGGATTATAGCCAACTTCCCTACAATAGACACAGATATTCAAAAATAAAAATAGATAAATATTTTTAACTATAGAGATGCTAACAACAAAAATAAGTTGTGATAAGCGTATAAGAATTTCAACGCAGCTGGATGTAGAACGCACGGCTTAGCGGTCAGAGCGCTTGCACGGTTTCCTTGAGGTGCGGGTTCGAATCCCGTTGCCTTCTAATAATATGTTTTAGATATATATTGTTTATATTTACTGTGTACTGGAGCAGTAGGACTTGCAGTTTGACTTTTGTCAGTCGTGGAAATAATTATATTCAAATTGTTTTCATTTCTCTGATCTGATGAGATACAAGGGCTGCGTTTACATCCGCGACTCAACATGCAATGTTACAAAGCCTTGACACTACATTCTCTTCTATAGGGAGAAAGCGGATGAGCCGAGGGAAATTAATGTTTTTTTTAATTTGCAAAGTTAATTCAAGCGACGCATAAAACCCGCTCTCTCAAAACATGCAAACATATAAACAGAGCGAAGATTTACAGCCTGACGTCCGTCTGTGGATATATATAGACTGTGGTACATTGTGATGTAAAACTTTTCCAGTTCCTGAAATATTTTGAATATTTTTTTAAGATGTACGCAAGTTTTGGTTATATTATTTTACAATATTGTAAAATAAGAACCGTCATGGCGTTGTTTTTGTGAATTTTATATTTGTGAATAATGGCTGCCGGTTCATAAACCAAATATTACATAATTGTTTATCTATACATATAACAAAAATGTAACTGATCGCTGTCCGTACATGGAGAATATATATAAAAATAAAATATATTGTTGGGGCCATTTCTATCTATGTAATAATAACCCAAAATAATGATTTTATATTTTCTTTTCTGTCCTTCTGTTTATCTGTTTGTTTGTGCACGCAAGAAAAACGGCTTATTTTATTGCAATCGGTTTATAAATAAAAAAGTTTAAACAATTTAAATTATAAATTTAATCAATGTTTGTGATCTAAGTGAGAACGCGGGCGAGCGAAAAAAAAAGAAATAATTTAGCCGTGTAGTTTACGCAGGCGAAGCCGCGAATGGGTCGCTAGTATTAAATATTTTTTTTACTCTCTTTGTGGGGTAGACTTGGCACACGTGTCCGGATTTGATGGCAATGCAGTATTATATTATTAACTTAATGTCGTTGCAAGAACGTTGCGATTTTTTAATTTTCTTTTAAATTCAATAAATTTGTTAATATTTGAATATAAAATTGTAATATGTACTTACTAGGTCATAAACACATAAATATGTAGCAGCTTCTTGCTTTTTCCCTTTGCTTACGTACCAGGGTAGTAATGGAGAAGCTAGTGTCAACACACACTAAAGACACTTTCCGCCCGAAATCGGGACATTGCGTGTTGGGCGGCGGAACTCAATGCCGTACTTTACCTTGCGCCAGAGCGGAAAAATGAAAATAATTTAAATTTTCAATTATTCCTCCGATTGGGCTTCGAACCCACAACAAATTGGATTTGCCGTTACACTAATCCACGATGGCCTCATACTCAAAAATATGTAATTACAAAATGATTGTTTTTCTCGCATTGTTATGCGGTAATCAGAGAGAACCTAGTGTCAAGACACTATGTTCTACATGTACAGATGAAATCAATACATGGCGTATTGAGTAGCGAACCGCGACGCTGCTTTATTGTCTTAACAGAGCGTGAAAGACTTTTAAGTTTAATAAGCCTATTATTTATTACATATATTATTAACAAAAATATACGCAACTGTTGGATTTGAATCGCCGCATTCGATTAATTATTTGAACTTTATAATATAATTTGGTGAGTATAATACACGTACGACAGTTTCATATTTTTTATGTCCGACAGAATGACGTACATATAGGTTTACGGTCACTGGAAACGCTTTTACTGTTTTATTTGCCATACAGCTATTACTGGCTGGTTTGAAACAGAAAATGATACACACTTGGTACGAGTATGTATGTAAAAATGGTGTAAACCTAAGTTGCATTGAATTCGTGGCATAAATACGAATAATTAATTACTCGCTGTGAATAATAATTTGAATTAATTGATAAATAATATCGCCCTGTATTATAATTAAACAGAAAAAAAAGTGTGTGTATATTGAATATGTCCTTATATTAATTTAGAAAGATAAAACGGTAATAACAAAAGGTATCTATGATTTTTATATTTTTATTTGTCTGCCCGTTTGTACGGCGCACATCTTTGGAACTACTGGACGGATTTGAATAAAACTTTTTTAGATGTATAGTTTTTAAGTTTGGGCAGGACCTGGGTTATAATTGATTTCGAAGAGTGGAACACCTGATTTCTGATCATTATGCGAATCCGGATGCATTGAAATGAAATGTTTAATGAAACATTTAAATCATCATTACACATAAATTATGTTTACTTAGTTAACAAACAACAAAAATATCAGGCTCTCTTAGATTAGTTTGAAGATTTAAAAAAAAGATGTATATATAATACCCAGACAATTTGCGACAAAATTACAATAGCATTTTTTAATCGTAATCGGAATAATTAAGGCAAAGTACAACTTGTTATATATCAGAGTCACATTTAAATAAAAGCTTTTTGAAACAAACAAAGTTTTGAGATTTATTTTGGACGAAAAATTGCAAACACTGAAAAGTTAGTTGATAATAAACTTAGGTGACAGTCGTTTGGCTTCAGTGTCACTTAAAAGGTTTTTTTTTAAACTGTATTTAAAGAAGTAACTTTGATGTCAATTAAAATTGTATGACTTCACAAAATATTGTTTAAAGTTGATTATAGCCAAGGAAAAAAAAGAAGGAGGTTCTCACTACGGTTTTCGACGCGTATTTTTTTATGTTATGCATAACTTTTTACTGAGTAGACTAATTTAAATAAAAAAAATTAATTAATTAATTTAAAACAAAAATTCTAATTCTAAGGGTAGAAAATAGGGGATGATTGCGTATTAACTTATTCATTTCACTGAGTTATCGTTGGTATAATTTTTCTTATTACGTCAGCTATTTGCCAGCAAAAGTCCCGTCAAAATCGATTAGCCGGTACAAAAAGACAGACAACGGTCGGAAGACGAACGAACGAAGACGGAAAAATTGTAAAAAAATATATTTTGGTATATGTATATTTATTATTTTAATATTACAAACAGACACTCCTTCACATATATGAGGATATTAAAAAAAAATGCTAAACCAATTTTGATGAAAATTCACTTTCCAAAGTCAAGGATACTTGCAAAAATTAGATATATATTATTGCTAGATTATTCTAAGATATGTGAACAAATAAAACAATATTAGCTTTTAATAGTTCGAGACCATCGTGGTAATCATAAGAGTAAAAACTTGTGACTGTAAAGACCTTTGTTTATGGGTTCAATGCCCACTTGGTGTAATAAGAAGGGAGTTCTTTAACACGAGTGGACAATCAAGAGAACCTCCCCTCTAACCCTGTTATGCTAGAAAAACCATAAAGTTGCATATAATATTTGTTTTTTTTTATTATCACGGTTTGGGCGGATAGAACAAAACTCCAAAACGCAATGTTTATTTTTTTTAAATGGCTATGCATTTATTTAGATAATGAGAATGTAAACAGAGTCGCCGTTACTGAAAATATATTTTTTATTACCACAAAAATATATCTTTCATTTGGCTGTTGCTGTTTATAATATATCTTGCCAAGTGAATGTGAAGTGAAACAGCGGGATGTAATTATAGTGTGCACGTCACGTCCATTAGTCGGTTACATCACAGCGCGTCAGCGGTCAATGTCGAGGTGGAGATGGGTGGGGACTGAATTTTTCTTTGTGGAAATATTGAAATATGTTTTTTTTTTTTGTAAAAACGTATCTTATTTAAAACCAATGTTGTGTTATTTTCGGTATTTGCACTTGCGTCCATAAAGATACTCATGTAACTGGTTATGGCGATTTTGTTGTAGAGTTTGTAAGTTTTTCTTTTACCCACCGGTAGGTCCTCATGCTTATACAGTCATACAATTCTGTATAATTTATACATATCTCTATAATTTGCGCATTTAATTCTCTTAAAATATTTTTTTACACATCTCAATTATGATTCAGTTTATTCATTATCAATTATAGAAGTATTTATTGCATTTTTATATTTTATTGTTGAATGATCAAAAAAACAAAAAAAACGTTCACATATTTTACAGTATTTTTTTCAGATTACTTTACATAAGCTGTCAGTCAGTAATAAAATGTCAGTTAATGATATACTGAAGTATGACTACCTGCCGAAAATTTTTTACGTTACCAGAACCCACATTAAATAGCGTTTTACTGGCAGGCAGGCAGGTGTTCCACAGGGCCACCGTGACCTGAAACATATTTTGTAATATTCTTTAACTGTGTGAACAGCGGAAATGAAAGTGGTCGGAAGGGAAATGTATCGACAGATGCCCGCGGGAAACATGCTGCTTATACATTAGAAAATAATTAAAAAGATAGACGATTTTTTTTTATATTAATTATTTTTAAATCATATTAGTCTTAACTTTATGAAACTCGTAATGATAGATTTATTTATTTATGAAACTTTATGATTATCGACTACCTTTGTTCATATTATCTTTCGATAGATTTTACTTATATTATAATTTATGAGCTAGCGAAACGACCTTGTCGTTCAGGGGCTTAGTGTTTTTTTTAAATTCACGCCTTTTCTGATATAGCAGGGTAGCTGGTCAGAGAGAATATATTGTCAAGAAACTCCGTTCTCCACTTTCTATCCGATATTGCCCGCACCGCCGTTCTTTGACTTAGGCACTAGACATTCCTCCGAGTTGATTGTGGGTTTAGTATGATTCTATTTTCTCTAGTTGCCCGCTATATCCCTAGCGGGGTAGTCAAGGCCAACGGAGCGCCAAACGTTACGGTCCCTGCATACATCTTTCGCCTCGCCCATTGTCAGCAACTTGTGTATTAACACACACACTATTATCTGTTTGGTTGTCGTTTTGTTTGCAACGTGTACATTGAAAATGTTGCACTTGCGAGAAACCCCAAATATGATTATTTGTTGTATGTTTGCGTGATAAGGCCGTTATTGATGTAAATTTTAATTTTAGTAGATATCGATTTAAATGAACTAAGTGACTCATTTCCATGAAACACCGATGACATTAGTGTTTCAGGTAAAATTTTACGTTGACTCACTGTTAGTTGTAAGCTTACATGCACGTTTATACCATTTAATAATTAGGTTGGTTTAGTTTTGAATTACTTAATTAATTAAATAAATTTCTTATTAAATTTTTTAATTAAATACTTTTTAATTTAAATCATGTGAAATTTCCTATTCTCTATTAAATATCACATTGCCACATAGACATCAAATATCTGGTACTGATCTGACGTGGATCTCAAAATACTAGCTGCACTATAAAATTGCTTAATGAACATTTCCTGGCGTCAAAGTATATGTATTAATGAAATAGCATAAGCTGGTAATACCACCTTGTGTTTAATTATAGATGACAACTGATGGTCATTGGAAATAGTATGTTATCAAGTCCTCGCAAAAGTAGTTCCGCCACACAGTGTTTCTATAAAAGGTGAAGAGTAGCGAATCGACAGTCCATCCTTAACACCAGATACTCACAGCCTTACCTTCTGCTTCTGCTATATATGCAGTCTGAAAAAAAATGTTGCCTATCTAAATTTCAAATCATATGCTTAGGTCTTATTGTGAATATATCTTAAACACATGGCAGTACGTATAATATGTATTTAGCTATTGGATACATTTAAATGAGCAATTCTTGTATACATATTTATGAAATTTAGTACTCAGGGGATTTCGGGAGTGATGAATCGATCCAGTTTGGATTCACTTTTAGAAAACGATGTGTTATGCGACAATGAAAAATTGCTACAATATAATTAAAATACAAAGGTAAATTTTTTCATCATCTTCGAGGGGAAATACGGTGTACGGTCTCGAATCCAGAAAACCTCGGTTCGATCCCAGACGTCTCCAGATTATTTTTTTCCTATTTTTGGTGAGTAAAATTATTGTTGGAAGCCCTTTATCAACGCATCTAATTCATAACGTTAAATGCCGACCAAAGCTTAGTCATACCTGCATCGATGCTTTATTTAAAACAAATTAACTCCTGCACTTCTCTATATACGTACTAGCAACCCGCCTGCGGATTCGCCCGTGTAAAGCTGTTGCGTATTTTCAATGACCTTCTCGTTAAAAAATGAAATTCCTGGAAAAATCTCAATCAAGCTCAAGTATCTCAAAAATAAAATTTCATCACAATCGGTTCAGCGGTTTGTCAGTGACGACGTCACATACAGAGTTACTATCGCATTTATAATATTATGGTTATATATATTTTAACTGGGCCAAATTTCACCCGCCCTTTACGTACTGATTTCACGCGCTAGGGTATCCCAGGCATCTATTGGTAAGGTAAATCAATAAATGCATTGTTTATGGGGCGTTCGTTCCACGGCACCGCGTCTGTCACGGCCCGACCGCTGGTGAGCGACGTCGGTGTTATTTTATACCCACACAATGTGTATTAGCCGTTATATTAACTTACGTTTTTCTATGTACACTTTACATACATACATACATAGACGCACATGTAAGATTGACATGTGTATGGAGGTAGCCATCAGTTGCCATCACGTTTGGCTGGAAATGTTTCTATTTTTAATATTATACTGCATTATGGGTTATAAATGCACACAGTGAAGCTTTTTTTTAAGCCCAGTAAGTCACTCCGTCATATTGCGTGCTTTTTTGTCTTAATAGAGATGAGAGAGAAATGATAACGATGGCTTTTTATTAGTATAGCCGGGTTTCGATCAGAGAGAAGCTAGTGGTAATTTAAGTAAAGTGTTGTAGTTACACAACACTTTCCTAAAGTACCACTTGCTAAGTCGAGACTTTTTATTAACCCAAAGCGGGAAAATGAAAATAATTTAAATATCATAATTCTCCTCGAGTGAATCGAGTCGATTCCACAACCAATCGCGTTTACGTTTACACACCACAGACACTGTACGACTGCGACGCGACGGCGTGTGTCCACAATGGCGAAAATGCTTAAAGTTGAAATGGTTATCATTTTGCATTTGAGGGGCAAAATTATATTTTTAACTGGCGACCCATTCGTAGCTTCACCCGCGTTAACTAAAGTTGTTTCGTATTTTCGGTAAGTCTTTTTTAGTAAAACAATGAAATTACTGGAAAAACTAAAAAAAAAGGAAGAAAAAGATGCGAAGAAGCCTATTTTTATTCCAATACCCTTTAGTATATCTACATAAAATTTGTTAATTTTATATGATTGTTATAAGCTGTATATACTTTTAACGGTTTTATATTAATGTATGAAACTAACACAGAGTAATCGTAATTTTTAGGAACAATAACATTGTTTCTTTTTCTTTGTTACAGTATTTATGGCAAGAATAATTATACTTAAGTACTTAATTATATATCGACGCTAGAAAGCATATTTGCTGTAAATCAAGAATATCAAATTTCTTATCAGAGCCGAGAAACTTTTTAAATATTGTAAACAAAACTTTTTTTAACTTTAGATATCATTCGCTTGTCTTGGATTTTACATACGCTTTCCACCGTCGATATATATTTTAAACTTTAAAGGTAAGTTTTAGCATAACCCATACTTGACCGTGAGTCGTGAGGTATATATTAGATGCTATTTTTGTTCATATTGGCAATAGGTGATTGTTCTCACTTGCTTTTACACTTGTGTACGTATCTATAAGGTATTTCGTTACTCATAAATATTTAGAATTTCAAATCCATTCGTAATGTATTATTTTGAAAGTTAGAAATATTGTATGTAATAGTAATAGTGTATTGTATATATTTCTTCACGATCACGATCTCCACCAGCTTTTCACTCACATACTCATTTTACTTTAAATGTGTTAGAAGGAGTTGCAAATAAACATTTTTAAAGTGTTATTCTCACACTTGGGTAAGTTGAAAAACATTTATAGAAAACGTGGAAACCGTCCAAGAGGCGCGGGTACGAATCCCGCTGCGTTCAAATTGTTTATCTTTTTTAAATACAAATTAGCTTAAGAGAAATACTTTTAAAATCATCCTCTCATGTTGCTGGTCGTAATGCCAAGAACATGATGTTTATGAAAATAATAAGTTGTCATCTGATCCGGACACGTGTGCATTTCTTTTAAGCAAAATGGTATAAGAAAATACCGTTTTTAGATTTGTTTTAAAAAATATTAACATGTGGAGGCCATCGTGACGCAGTAGGACGGCTTCCGACTATAATCGCGATTGGTTGTGGGTTCTATTCCCACTCGGGGAAAATATTGTATTTTAAATATTTTCATTTCTCCGCTCTGACATTTGCGTTGATTTCCTGCCACTCCACACGCGATGTAGGAAAATCAAGTATCTTGACACTAGATTTTATCTGACTAACCACTCTGCTATGCGAAAAAAAGCGTGCCACTGAAAACAATATTCAACATATATATTTTATTTCTTTTTCAACAATTTTGAACCCTCTATTATCACGTAAATTAATTCGAGTTTCAAATGCGCCTAAATAACTTTCCGTATTCGTTATTCTGTGTTATCTACGTAAGATAGGTTGAAGCCAATTCGTCCTTGTCAAAATATATTCCTATTAATGTAGTATAATGTTTTCTCAGAATCTGAAGTCGTTTCTTAAAGTAAACGATTGCTCATATCCATTTCCCTATATATTTTGTTATTTGAAAATGTAGCAAACGTTAATGTAGTAACTACTGTTAATGCGATTGGTTGTGGGTTCGATTCCCTCGAGTGGGCGTGACTATATTCATTGTATTTTAATTATTGCTCTGCGGTGACTAGATAAAGCGCGGCGTTGAGTTATGTACACACGTTGAACAGTGTTGACGGTTAAAGCAAAAATTGTTATAATATTGTACTTTATACACTAGTGGTTGCTGTGAAGCGTAAAATATTCGTCCGCTTAGCAACGTGTATGTCACTTCAAATTGTGTATAAAGTGTTATGTCATACACGTGTGTAGTGTGTGTAATATTTACTTTATTGGATTCTTGTGTTTCTAATTTATTATAAAAATATATTAATGTAAAATTTGGTACTCCTCCGCCCTCGTATTTTTCATAATAAAGGAAAAATATATTTTCTCATGTATCAGTATATAGATCTAGAGATACTGTAGTAATAATAGCCACATTATTACGTTCATATTTATCGTATACATTGAAATTAATAGCATTTTAAAACGCTTTTGTTAGCTCCACCTGTATCTATCAATCAATCAATGTGAAACAATATTAGAACCTCATTTTTATTCGCTTCTTGCCGTCCCTTTAGCTTGAAAATGTACATTATTTCATAGTGCGACGCTAAGTTCCTACATGTCCAGACGATCAGGTAGTTAGTTTCTTTATTTAAATACTAACTGTGTCCGCGACTTCGCTGTAGCCTAAGTTACTCCTTATTACATCAGTTATCTTCTAATGATAGTCGCGTTAAAATAGGTCCAGGCCCAGAGATAAGCCGGAACAAACAGACGGACAGATAGACAGACAAAAATTGTTGTTATATATTCTTCTATATATATATATATATCCATTAAGTACAAAGCGGTTATTTTAATATTACAAACGAACACTCCAATTTGATTTATTTGTATAGATAAATATTTAAGAGAACTATATCATTTTTGTTTTAATAGAATTGTAAGAAAAATAATTATATATAAAAGTTTTCAAATAAAAACTTCATCATAATTATAATAGCTTTTTAAAACTTACAGGATAGTGTCTAGTTGTAATCGCAATAGTTCGTGAGTTCAAGTGCCACTGGGTGTAATATTAACTTTATTTTTTATTTTTATTTCTTCCCTCTTGTGTACAAAACAAAGCGCTATGTTGAGTTCTACCACTAAACGCAATGTCTTATATTCGGTCTTAACAGTATTAGTAATTTATTGAATGTTGGACTTTTTAGTAGGGTTTCTAATCCAGAAATGGTTCGTTTTTTAATACAAATCTTGTTAATAAGCGGAATAAAAGTGGAGAACGGAGTGTCTTGACACTAAGTTCGCTCTGATTATCGCATAGTAATGCGGGAAAAAGCGTGAAGTTGAAAAAAAAACTTTGTATTTGACTTATTTGTAACTATTGTTTTATTGGTCGCGTTGTTTTTTTTTTTTGTATTTAAATGTGTACATAAAATCTTCTTTGAGATAAACTTTTGTTTTGTATAATAAGCGTTTTGGAAAAGTTTATTAACCTACAAGAAAGAAGTTTTTTCTATTTTTTTTAATATTTTTTAAGTGTTATTCGAACACAAGACAAAAAAAAATTTTTTTTAGTAAACAATTAAAGATTTCGTTAAAGAAATTCAGTTTTCTCATGAAGAAAGTAAATTCTCCTAACTGTGAATTGTGCGGTGTGGAGGATGATATTCACCATTTCTTAGTGGAATGTGTCCGTAATGCCGGGGCCCGTCAAGACTTAATTCGTCGATATAATTTAAATTTAAGAGATGTAGGTGTTTTCCAATGTTTATTGTCTGAACCTTGTTCTGTGGTAACTAAGATGTTGTATAAATTTAAGTATAAATAGTGTTATTAGAAGATTAAGGAAATGCTATAATTGTGTGTTTATAGATTGTTTTAGGGAACGATGGGACTGACATTTTGTATTATTACATAAAAAGACTCTAAATAAAAATAGATTAAAAAAAAAAAAAAAAAAATTTTAAGATTTATAAACGTAGCGGAAACACTCGGACGATTTGCAAGAGGCGCGGGTTCGAGTCCCACTACGTTCAAGAATGCTTAACTTAGCTTGTTAGTATTTTAGGCAAATTATAAAACTAGTGTACTTTTTATTTACCAGTTCAAATTCAAATTAACCTTTATTTAAATAGATTTTTGCAAGTACTTTTGAATCATCGAAGAAACATTAAGGTATCATCAGCTCGGAAGGCAGTTCTGCTGACAAGAGCCGACGAGAGACTCAACAGTTGCTCTTTTCAAACATAAAAGTGAATACAGTGGGAGATAACCTGCACCAAACTCGAAATCATATTAATTCCTCATATATTAATATTTTCCATTCTATAATCTATAAATCTATATCAATCAATGTACTACGAAAAGTTCCTATCGTAATTCATAAGCGATGGTATGCCGCTTTTACGTCGTTTCATTCAATGCGGAGAGCGGATGACGCCAACGTGAGTTTATATATAAATGTTTATAACATCTCGCAGCAGAAAATAACTTGAAATCGTTTCTCCAGTACATACATACGAGTACATGTGCGCGAAAAGGTTATTGTTGAAATAATTTTCTATGTGAATATTCAGCTATTTCGTATTTGATTTCCGTTTGTATTGAGACCGTGAGTCGTTGATCGTAACCGAAGAATCGTACCTTGATTGACCTTGTTGTATATGTATATGGTAAATCCTGAGTTTTTACAAGTTTAATATGATTTACCAATTTTTATTGGTGAAATACTGAACTGTTTCAAACTTAAGAAACATTTAGAGTGTCTCTTATAAGAAAAAAGCTAAGTTTTACCAAAGTAAGTATAAGTTCAAAATGAACTTTGATCATGCTATTATATATATTCATCTATATCTTTGTACGTTGTGTAAGATTCAAAGCGTTTGTATAGATCTTGATTTGTTATATGTATAACAAAAAGGCCATCGTGGCGTAGTAACACAGCATCTCACTATAAGCCCGATTGGTGGTGGGTTCGGTCGTCGCTCGTAGAATTTGTTATATTTAAATTATTTTAATTTCTCCGCTCTGATTAGAGAAAGAGCGGCGTTTAGTTCCATCATTGGCAAAATGTAGAGAACGGTGTGTCTTCGTACTAGTTATTCTCTGCCTGCTGTATGTGTGTAGATAACTAACTTCTATACGTATTAATCTAACGAAATTCAGGTTTTCACTGAACCCAAAATTAAGCTCAAAGCTTTCAAAATCTGTTATGTTTGTCAAGCACATGGTTGAATAGACTAAATCTATGCCATCTACGCGTTTGCGTGAAAACAAAACAAGGTCAAAGAAAATATATTTTTATATTTTCTGCGTTGTAGGCAGGATTAATGATGATGACGGATCTCAACGCCGCTCTTTTTTGTTATCTGTGGTGAGTGGGAATCGAACTTGCAACTATAGCTTGTGACAGATACGTCAGATATATATGACTACGCCACGGTTTCGGCAAATTTAAAATTGATTTATTAGCATTGCTCTGAAGAAATGCTCAAGTCTTCTGTTTACATCATAAATGTATCGTTAATAAGCGGTGGCAGGTGGCGTAATTTTTCAGGAACACCTTTCACGTGTAATTTACGAATTTATAAACACGTGTGTATGCATGATCAATGTTTTACTTTGGTTGCCATATTTATGAATCTACTATAGAAATTATTCTCGGTGGTAAATTCCACCTTATGATAGTTTTGGTGTGTGTGTAATTGAGTTTTAAATGTTAAATGGGTTAATTAATATTGAATCGTAATGTAATTTCATACCGTATTAATGAAATGAAACTATTGTTTTGTTACCGCTTAAATTAATAGCGTATATATAGTGGACGAGACGAAAGGCGTTTGTATGTATGGATCGTAGCATTTGGTGCTGCGTTCGCCCATCGTGCTTGACTCCGTTATGGATAAAGGGTCAAGGTGAAGAAAAAAAAAAACGCATATATAAGAATATAGCTTGTAAAAATCGCGAAAACCAAAGATTTTATCATATTACAGTTTCTATAATACTTGGGCCTCCCTATATCTACATTTTTTTTTGTATTCCGTAAATTTATAAGACAAAAAGACAATATTCAAAAGTTTGAATTTGCCATATTTAAAACAACTTTTTCTAACATTGTTTAAAGCTATAATATTATCTATAGTATTGTTATTAGGGTATTTATCCCGCTTAGTATCTACGCGTGTGCGATGCCCCACTAACCTTGGTAACGATTTGCATCTGCTTTTTTAAACACTAGAGCTACCTCGCAACTGCGCATGCTTTGCTCTCACCCTGCAGCCCTATAACAATATGATTAATTTCCATCTGACCTGTAACATGCACATGTGATGGACCCATGGTTTCGATACGCCCGTACTAGAGCTACTTTATATATACCTTTGCTATAACACTTTAAAGTTTGAATTTGCATGCAGTACTGCAGCTCTTGCCCTGCCGTAGCTGATAGAGCAGGTTCAAATAGATAACCAACTCTAAGGTATTCGTGTTAAGGTTGGTTTTGTAGTGCATATTTAACGCGCGTGTGCGATGTCCCATTGACCTGCTAACGGCCCGGCTGGGATGCGTCGATGATGGCCGAACAGTGGAGGGGCAAGGGAGTTACTGAAAATATTGGGTTAAAACCATTCAATAGCGAAGCCAATTGTATCTATATTATATTTTAGATAATGAATTATAATTATAAAGTCGCCGTTGACTTTTTAAACTGAATCTTTGTTAAAAAAAGACATATTTAGAAAAATAAATTTCCTTAGTGTTGGGAATAACACTTTAAAAAATGTTAACAAAATATGAATCTTTGCTGTTGAAAAGAATATAAAATTGTTTTATTTCAGCTTTACACTTTTACACATCGCATATCAGGATAGTCGTAGAGAACCGTCGAAAGAAAAAGTCGTAGTGTCAAGACTTTCCGTTTTCCACTTTCCGCCCGAAATCGAGATATTACACGTTGAGTGGCGAAACTCAACGCCGCGCTTTGTATGGTCACCAGAGGAAAGTAATGTAAATATAAACATGACATATTAGTGTTATTATTGTCTGTACATATAACCTTTATAACGATTTCAATTAATTCTATCGGTCTGCCATTGGCTGTACTACTCTTTCAGTCCTTCGTATGAGCGTTCCCGGTTTATATTCCTGTAGGCGACCTATATCGACACGGAGTATTTATACACGTATCTGTTACCGCCGTTCGTTTCAGATATAATCGGTTGGGTAACCCTTTATAAATTTATATACATAGTATTAGCTGTGAGATAAACTCCGCGTGCCTTGAAAGCAGAATTCCAGTCAATATTCTTCAATTATATGGCGCAAATTATTTAGTTAAGTTAAGTAAGAAAAAGCGTGGCGTTGAATTTCGCTACTAAACACAACACTGTATGGAGAACCGAAATGTAATTTTAATTTTCCTGCTCTAGTAAGAGAAAATTCTCGATATTACAATGAAGTTTGAGCGCAAAACATAATTTCATTTTGTTAAAACACTACTGCCACTAAAATAATAAACGATATCCGATATTTTTTTGTAATAGAACATAAAAAATATATTATTCAATCAAATTAATACTACACACAATACTGTGTTTCAAATACAGTTTTATACAAAATGACATGTATATTGCTAACAGATGTACATTTATAGTTATAAATTAAAAAGAAACCAACTAGTTTAATTATTTAATTTGTAATTGGGGGAAAGCGGCAAAAAAGCAAGCATCTACAGATGCAGAAAAGAAAACCAAGTAAAAAAAGTCCCCTTTTAGAAAGGGTCCAAAGCGATTGACCTATATATTTGATACTCACTTACATTTGATCAAAATTAAACCTTACTACGAAAAACTCAAGGTCTATTTGTTTTTCCGCTTTTCACGACCCTGAAAAAGACGATTGACCGGCCTTGGATGAGTCAGGACTATTGTGAAAAATAAATTTTCGACCTTAGAGCTATAGCAATAACAAATAATTTTCATTGTTTATGTAAGCGATAAATGATTCTACAGTTATTATACTATGTGAAAGTTATTAGATCTTTTTCAAATATTGTAAAATTGCTGTAACGGGCTCGTTACAGTAATAATTTATTGATGTGGACTTCTTAATACATAATCGAGGAATGGTTCCTTTATTAATACAATTTATATACGCGTATTACAACTTTTTTTTGTTGTTAACATCTCTGTAAAGAGATTTTTACAAATTTTTGTTTTACTAACAATCGTTTGAAAAGAGAGAATGCTATTTATTAAATATTTTTAACATTTTTAACATTTTTAAAGTGTTAATCACACACTTGGAAAATTGAAAAACATATTTTAAGAAAACGTAAAGAAATTTTAAACGCAACGGGTTTCGAAGACGCGCCTCTTGGAAACCGTCCAATCTAAGCGTATAAGGGACGTACGTTGTGTAAGGGTGAATCATTGAAGCACGTGTAGGCAGTAAGTTTTATGAAGTTTACAATAGGTACGACTGTGTCATATGTATTTGATTGAATGGTCGCGTGTGTCACTCGTGATACGTGAAATCATTTGCCCTTTATTAACGGCATGGTACAAAACGCATTTGACTAATACCAGTCCCAAGTACTATATCAGAGTACCATAATTGTATATCGTAATTGTGTATTTTAAACTGGCGACAGGAAGTTACAGGGCTTAAGTATTAATTATATTATATACAAGAAGAACATCAATAGTTAGCCGAAGGTGTAGTGAAAATTGTCAATAATTTTTGTCTATTGTTTTCTTTTCGCATAGTAGTGAAATCAGAGATAACCTAGTGGCGAGACACTGCGTTCTCCACTTCCGCCTTTACGTGTGAGTCGCGAAGCTTAACGCCGTGCTTTATTTTACCAGAGTCCTTGTTTGCGTCAAGTAAAGTAAATTTCTCGAAATTTCAATTCAGCATTGTTATTTGAAATTCAATGACAACACAAGATCGACGAAAAGTTTTAAACTAGTGCTAAAACACTCCGTCCTCTATTTCGCGCCCGATTTTAAGAAAATAACGTGTTAAATGGCGGAACTTGAGGCCGTTTGCGGTAGCAGTTTAGTGGTAGCATAAATAATTTTATACAGGTGTTAAATTTTTATTGTAGCTAGAGATAGATGAGTGCACCGTTGAGCATATAGTGTATAGTAATGCATATCGAGCTAGGTCACACAGTTTACCGAGTCGCTCCTGACTCCTGGGCGTCGACCTACAAGTAGGTCATCGGGAGATTGGAGATGGAAATATTATGTATCAATTTAGAAAAAGCATCCTCTCTGCAATCAATACTTTTAATAACGTTTATTTTTAATAACATAAATAAGTTCTAATAAGCGTATAAGAATTTCGACGTAGCCGGATGTAGAACACATGGCTTAGCGGCGCTGCGTTCAAAATTTTTATACGTTTTCTAAAAATGCATCTTAACGTCGATTTTATTATAATTATCTATATATAAATGGTTGCAACTTTTAATGAACAACTGTTAATGAACCGATTGAAATGAAATAAAGACTAAATGATCAGGGAAGTTTACTACAATGCGGGAAGGGAAGTTTCTGAAATTACTAACAAACAAAAAATAAAATAAAAAATCATTGTTTTGCGTTCTATGATATTCATAAAAATGTCCCTATTAATATTTTTTTTCCTATACCTTTCATGTGCAAACAGCGATAAGTTACACTTTTATTATATGTTCAGATAATTTTCATACATGGTTAGGATGTAGGCTTAATTAAAACTTACAACCTTTGTATACGGAACTTTTTTAACTGTGCCAATATATAGCCAGTTATTTATATAATATGTTCTAAAGTTTTCTAGGTGTTAGTTCAACTAGCTATCGAGTCGCTTATTTCCGGTGCTTGAATTAGGTCACATGTAGGATCGAAGTAGATTAGTATTGTGCTTCCCACGAACTACGTATAAGGAGAAAACACCGATTTCTCTTGAAAGTTATATAGAGATATAAATTACTTTTAAATTTTTTTCCAGCATAGCAAGGTAGTTGGAGAAAACGTAAAGATACATTTCGACAGAATTTGAAACATTTCGTAATGGGGTGGCGGAACTCAACACCGCGCTTTGACCACCAGCACGGTGTAACAATAATATTTAAAACGAGTGGAAATCTAACCCACTACCAATGCTTACGTTGTCCCACTGCGACCTCAATTTAACCCCTTAATATTCAGGTTATATATGAATAATATGCTTAAAGTATTTATTTCATTAGTTTCAAAAAATATGTATTGCTTAATTTTTTTTATTAGGAGAATTTTATGACCATAGCCATATTTCCATTTCTAGTTTCTATGATTTCCACTATATAACGTAAAGTCCAGCTTTATTCAGGCGGAAAGTGGTGACCGGAGTGGCTTTACACTGATTTCTCTCTGCCTATTAAACGGATAAAAAAAAATCACAAAACAAAATTAACAATTACAAACTTTTTCTACAATTATACAGTTTATTTATATAATTTGTAATAGTTTATTTTTAATTCGTATGTTTTGATGGAGGAAGCTCATGGCGTGCTGGCTGGCCGTTACGTGCAACCGGTTTATCTTGAATTTAATCCAAAATGTTCGAGTTACTGTTGTTAAAGGGTAGGATGGATGTGGTATTTTGTGCACAGTACACCTGTGTTAGTCTTTGACAGGTCTTTTTCTTTTTAAAAAGCATTTTCCCGCTTTTTCCCGCATAGCTGGGTAGTCAGAGATAATATAATATCAAAACACTCCGTTCTCCTCATTCCGCCCTTTATCGCGACATTGCGTGTTGAGTGGCGAAACTCAACGCCACGCGCTTTCTTATAGATACCAGAGCGAAGAAATTACAATATTTTAAATATAATCATCCCCTCCCCCGAGTAGGAATTAAACCCACAACCAATCGCGCTTACATACAGGCGTTGTCCCACGGTCCCTAAATAGTCTCCTTTTTTAACATATTAAAAAAAAAGAAGATTATGCTGACTTTACATAGCCATTGTTAAGGTTTTATGTATTTTCAGTATCAATATTATTCACTACTTGTAGGGTCAGCAAAATGTAATTTACTTGTCACTCGAATTGTTTTAGAGATATTGCATGGGGAATGGCGGAACTAAACGCCGTTACTTCTCTATACCGAAGAAACACGTCTATGTTTAATGTAAGCATAATCTTCAAAGGTCCATAAAAACCACGGCACGTTGCTAGTATGAAAATACAACAATACAGACGATTTTTATAATTAATGATTAGTTTTTTGTTTCATTTTCTTAATAGAATAAAGAAAATTGTGAAATGCCATATCAAAAATTATAATCTTAACTCGTTAGTCACCCTGTTTTTAGGCTAACCCCTATCCCTTAAAATAAATCTAGCTGACCGGTTCGTACCCCTTTTATAGACCTTTTACAAGGGCACTAAGTACCTATAACAAAAGGTTTATGTGAATATAAACTATATGGGGAATGAGACATGCAAAACTCTGTGTTCAGTTCGTTTTAAATGTATATTTAGTTCTTGATTAAACTATTACAGTATATTTTTAGTTATACTTTTCTTATTTTTCATAATCGGTACAGCCGTTCATGATATTAGACGGAACAAACAGACAGAAAAACTAAAATTATATCAAATGTTGTTTTGGTGTGTGCACCGTGTATGTACATACATATATATGTATTTAGTAAAAAGCTATTGTTTCCATATTACAAACAGACACTCCAATTTTATTTATTTGTATAGATTATATTCCTCGTATAAGAATGTATATATATAAAAAAAACACGATGTATGTATTTCCTCGTTATCCTGGTCGTTCTAACATGGATAAGTTAGTTTTTTTAAAACAATGTATTGTGATCGGATCCGGTCACACACAAATTTTTAAGTAAATTACACAACAGGAAATACAGTGGGACAGCGTCTGGTTGTAACCGCGATGGTCGTGGGATCGATTATATTTAAAAATATATTCATTCATTTCTCCGCTTTGACACTTAAAAGAAAGCGCGGAGTTGAATTCCGCCACGTAACTCATGGAGCGAGAGTGTGGGAGAACGTAGTGACTTGAAACTAGGCACTTTTAATATACAGAAAGATATTTTCTACGTAATATAAATTATTATATAACTGTGTATATTTGCCAAATAGCCCATTGAGTAAACACATAATTAAGGATTAACGTGCACTATTATTTGTATCTTTTGTGGCGTAACGTATCTGTAAACATCTGTGTTGATAACAGTTATTTGACACATGATTTATTTATCAACTATCGCGACGTCGTCCGCGTGGAATTCTAAAATAAAAGTAGCCTAAGTCGGAGTACCTTATTACATTAGCTATCTGCCAGTGAAAGTCCCGTCAAAATCGGTCCATACATTCCAGTGATTAGCCGGAACAAACAGACAGACAGAAAAAAAATTGAAAAAAATCTTATTTTCGTATATGTACCGTGTATACATACATACATATGATTTAAGTAAAAAGCGGCTATTTTAATATTACAGACAGACACTCCAATTTTATTTATTTGTATAGTTTATGATTTAAATTAGGAGAACTAAAAAGTTTCAGATTAAATATAATTAAAAAATCTACAAACACGCTTATTTTCTGGCATTTTAGCAGAGACCTTAAGATGACATTATGAAAATATTGTATTCTTTTCAGATGCGGACACGTGTGCATATTTTAACTATAACACTTGTTTCAAAAAACTTGGCAAGATTTTGTTCCATTCATAAGTGAATAAATAGATACAAGGTCTAGCTAGTAAAAAAATGTTAAAACCATTTTCACGTTAATTCCCCTGACATATACGTAAATATATACAAATTCAGTTTTACTTGCATAGCACGGGAGGCTGATATGACATAGTGGCATGACACCCCGTTCTCCACTTTCCGTCCGAATCCGTGACATTGCTTGGTGAGTGGCGGAACTCAACGCCGGCCGCGCTTTTTCTTGTCACCGGAGCGGATAAATGTAAATAGTTTAAATATTCATATATCATTCCCTCGAGTTATGGAGGAATTGAATTCACAACCAATCGTGCTTACTAATCGTTAGTCGCTATCCCACTGCGCCATGACGTCTTCAAAAATTATAATCTGTAGATATTCGCTTCTAAACCTAAATTTCCACGTTGTAATAGCTCGACTATGTACTTTTTAATAAAAAGGTTTCTATTTTGAAAACAGATTTTATTATATTTTTGGAACTTTTGGAACTTATATATTTTGGATTGCTGAGATTATTATTATTTTTTTCTCGTATTGTAGACAACAGATATTATGCATATATTTTTTGAACTCTGAATTAATTTGTATATACGGTTCAAATTGTATATACGGTGAGAAAATATAGAAATATTTTTTACCAGATATTTAACTAATTAATTAATTGTATTTATTTTTAGTTACAATTCTGTATTAAAATACAATTAAGTAAGGAATGTGTGAATAACTGTTTTCAAAATATTAAAGCTAACCAAAATTATCTCACTTCATGAACCTAATTACACTTCAATTTAATGAACTATAAGTATACAAGAAACGAACAATACATACTTAAAAAACAAAAAAGAATCATATCTAAAACCAATCAAAGTGACAGAGTCAAGGATGTACGAGGTTCGCGGCCTAGCCTGTACCGGTAAAATACAAAATAAAAATATTTTGTAGTAAATGATTTCTATTATCATACGAGTATATTAATGTAGAACTTATAAATGGGTAAAACTGAGGTTTTATTAAAAACTTATTTTTTAGAAAACGTATAAAAATTTGAACGCAGCGGGATTTGAACCAGCTACGCTACTGAGCTATGCGTTCCGTGCGCCATACTTGTTTACAACAACTCAAATCAATTTCTCAACATAGTAAGTTATTGGCTAAAATATTAATAAATTACACAATAATATATTATACTTAAATATTTATACTTCTTCATAACCATTCTAGGTTTCATATAGGTATTAGTCAAATCAGTGTCATAATATTGAACAAAGTCAAGTTCGAAGTCAATTGGATAACTAAATATAATTGATTTATATTATGTATTCCACTTCAATCACAAACTTTGCTGTAATTTATAATTTAAATTATTGTAACTTTTTTATTTATGAACCGATTGAAATGAATTAACCACTAAATGGTAAGGGAACTTAACCAAAATACAATATTCAAAATTGCCGTTTCTGAGATTAGCGTGCACCAACGCACAGACAAACAGAAATTATTGTTTTGGTTTCTTTTACATAAATAAATGACCCTAATATTGTTTTTTTATATATCTTCCATGTACAGACAGCGATCATTTACATTCTTATTATTTATTCCACTAAGGCAGAACTTCGATTATTGAGTCAAGTTTAAAAATTCTCGGCTTTAATGTATTAATAGTCTGCATCTTTGACTAAAAATGAACAGAGGACATACGATATTTATAAAACGTAGAAACTTTCGATCCGAAGAAAGAGCAAGATTATATCTGATAGAAAAATTTCATTGCTGTATCTATATAATACTTGTATGAAATAATCATATTTCAATAATAATTTTACACGCTTATCCATACTAATATTATAAATGCGAAAGTAACTGTCTGTCCGTTTGTGTGTCTGTGACGTCATCACAGTCTAACCGAATCTACCGATTGTGATTAAATTTTATTTAGAGGTCCTTGATGGTCTTAGAATGATCATAGGCTACTTTTTTGTACCATTTTTTTTTAGTGTTTCCAGGTTTTTAATTGAAAATACGAAACTGCTATAGTTAACGCGGGCGAAGCCGCGATCGCGTCGCTAGTATGTCATAAATATAAGCTTATCTAGAAGGACAACATATTCAACACAAGGTCTTATACCCAACGATAACTCAGCGGTGGAACAGTGTTGGATGGAACGAATGGCAGTGACTCGGTGACGCATAGGCGTTGCTGTGAACTTGACAGTGGCATTGGGTCACGGACGCTTAGAATCCGTTTTTATGGTTAGGTTAGTTTGTAGGTTAGGTTTGAGGTCATCGTGGCGCAGTGGACCATCTGACTGTGAATGCAATTTGTTATCGGTTCGACTGATTTATTATATTTTAATTGTTTTCATTTTTCCGCTTCAGTAAAACATAATGCTGTGTTCAATTCCGTTTTCAAACGCGTAATATCTGAATTTTTAGCGGCCGACTGCAGGACGCAAAGGAACCCTCCTTTGCGTCCTGCAGTTTCATAGTTCTTTGGAAAGTCTAATATTCTGGGACCACTTGAACACCACTAGCCTAGCAACCTATGTACTCGTATTGTGAAATAAACAAAAAAATAATTATGATATTAACAATTTTTTTACTTGTATGTTTTCTTTATTGAAATTTCGAAACTTTGCTAACAAAGTTTATATATCATATAATCAAACTGTATATGAATAGTTTATAAAATTATATACAGTTTGTTTTGTTCAGGTTGTGCAAACAATAACACGCATACGCACACACGCAGACACACATGATTAAACAATGCACGTGGTAATCTTCATTGGGTTCCTTTAATATATTATATTCTTTTCTTTTATATTATCAATAAATTTGTACCTTAAATTTTTAAATATGTCATTGATGTAGCATTTCAAAGGGCATAGATGTTTGTGGCTGTAACACATCTTATACTAAGTACGGCTGCCAACGCTCACCTGTACAAATAAAAACATAATTCTAATTAATCTAAAGTGATTATGTATCATGTACTTAATCAATAAATTATTATTATTATTATTATTAATTATATTAGTTAAAAAAAAACAAAATAACTTTAAGCATGTTCCTTTTTTGAACTAATATAGTAACTTAACTATACTCGTACTTTAATTACAATAGTTTTATCTATAATTACAAAAATAGTGTTGTTATAATATGGGTTTAACTACACTACTATTATGTATTTCCGTAAAATTTGTAATTTTATTACCATACAAATACTTAATTAGTATGTTTTGTATACATATAAACCTTCGGGGATATATTATCTGAATTACAGTGAAAAACGCATCGAAATCCGTTGCGTGGTTTGGGTAGCTTCGAAACAGAAAGACAGAGGTGGAGTGCGACTTTATTTTATACTATGTAATGATTAACTTATTAGAGAAATTTTCACATAAATTCCAATTCAAAATATCCTTTATTGAAATAGACTTTCGCAAGCACTTTTGCAGGCATATATCAAAAAAACTAAGTATATTTTTGTTACAGGTGTAAATGGGGTGTACCATAGTGAAGAAGCACAGGATAAAGTGTTCCACATAACACAATGTGCCCTTACAGCCGTCCAAAAGGAACCAGCACGAAGACAAAAACAATACCGAGCTTAAAACAAATGATCTAAGCTTTAAAGTAGACCTATATAGTTGCCTTCTCTCTAGATCTTTGGTCCAATTTTGTATATATTGATGTTAGGTGTAATAGCTGTTTCGAAGATTTTACGGAGTGTGTAAGGTCTGTGTTTGTTTTTTTTTTTTTTTTGTCTATTTTAATTTAGTATTAAAAATTGGATAAGTTAGGCAGGCCATATGTCGCAGTGGGTTAAGTGTGACTGTAAATATGATGGTAGTGAGTTCAGTATCTACTTGAGATAAATATTATATTTAGATCATTTTAATTTCTCTGCTCTGCCACTCAACAAGCGATGTCTTGACACTATATTGTCTCCGGCTATCCTAGCAGATGAAAATTGTAAATAGATTTTTAAGCTTTTACTTCTAAAGGCAGTATTTATGGCTGTTTCTAAGTTATTCTATTAACCTGCTGTAAATAATAAATAAGAACGACTACGGAGTGATACTAGTATATTATACCGTTCTCCGTTGAATAATAAACATTAAAGAAAATTATGGAGGCCAAGGTAATATTGAGGACCCCATCGTGGTCCATTAGGACTATAAACGCGATTGGTTGTAGGTTTGATTCCCACTCGAAAGGTACATTATATTTATACATATAATAAAAATGTTATTGATCGCCGTCTGTACATGGAAAATATATGAGAAATAATATTATTAGGGTTATTTATCAATATTTTAGAAACCAACACAATGATTTCTAATTTTCTTTTCTGTTACTTCTAATTTTGTCAGTTTGTGCACGCTAATCTCAGAAACGGCTTAACCTATGTAAATGCATGTTACATTTGACTATTGCATTGTGGTAAGCTTCCCTTAACATTTAGTGTTTATTTCATTTTAATGCGTTTATAAAAAAAAAAGTTATAACGATTTAAATAATAAATTTAAGCAAAGTTTGTGATTTCAGTGAGAACGCGGGTGGGCCAATCAACGAAATAGTTAAAATATTTTCATGTCTCCGCTCTGGAACCTAAGACATAGCGCGGCAGTGAGTTCCGCCGCCAAGCTGTGAAGTAAATTAATATTTTATATATATTGAACAGTAAAATTAATTAAAGTAACGTAACCTATCCATTTCTATCGATTATAATTTTATCTAGATTTTAGATTTTTGCGATTATTACACATTTTGAAATAAAACCAATTTTCTAACCGGATTTATCGCGTATATTTTTAGTATTCGTGTCAGTCTACCTGTGACCACGGACTACTGTAACGTCTGGTTTCTAAAATGTATTTTCGAATACCAATAATACACGCGATTAATCCGGTTAAAAATTAGTTTCGTATGAAATTTATAATTTAATAAATAATAACAGTGACTTTCGGAAGTTACCCGCACTGTCAACAACCGCACTACTAATTCCAAGATTTTTACCAGCGATTTAATTATAACACAGATTGAGTGATTGTTAAACTGATTCAAATAACTTACCAGTTTTATAAGACAAACGTTTTTCGCTATTTATTAGTATATTAAATTGACCTATATCAACGCTGGTTTAATCGTGTATATTTTGGTGGACCTCACTCAGTCTATACCTGTAACACCAGTCCACACATAGCAGTAAAGTGTTCTAAATCATAATCAAATACCAAAATATTTGCGATTAATCAGACTAAAATAGTTTCATTTAAATTATTACTCATCAAATGTCTGTTTATTTGAGTTCGTATCTCACGTAAACGTTGATAGTAAATCAAAAAATAATCTTCTTTTTATGGGGGTATTTATTTTTACAATTGCCAATATTTCCACATTTAAAATTTTACTTTTTCGACTTTTAAATCATTTAAAATTGTAAAGATTAATTTCGTTCTTAAATAAATAAAATCGTTTATTTGATATAGACCATTGGGTCGCAGGGGAACAACGTTTCACTTTTAACGTAAGTATGATCGTGATCGATTCCCATCGTGGGAATGACTACATTTAAATTACTAGCCGACCCGGCGACCTTCGTAACTCCTCTAACATTTAAATAATTTGAAATTCAATAAAAAATAACAGAAAATCTTAAATTATACACATATATATATACTAGCTGTGCCCCGCGACTTTGTCCGCGTGGAGATCTTACATCAGCTATTTGCCAGTGAAAGCCCCGTCAAAATCGGTGTAGCCGTTCCAGAGATTAGCCGGAACAAACAGACTGACAGACACAAAAATAGCAAAAAATAATATTCTGGTATATGTAGCATGTATACATATGCATTTAGCATATATATATGTACCATAATATTAATTTATTGACTACAATGGTTCACTATTTTGGCTTTAATGGCTTGAACATAAGATACTTACTTGATATTTTGGTCAATTCACACAATGTCTTTATAACTTGTAGCCTATGTGTTATTATGATGTATAAGCTATATTATTGTAAAGTTTCATTAAAATCCATACAGTAGTTTTTACGTGAAAGAGTAACAAACATCCTTACAAACTTTCGCGTTTATAATATTAGAAGGATATATATATAATATATAGAAACACCGCATAGATTGAGGGAACTTAGTGACATTTTACTCCGTTTTCCGCTTACCATCTATTTAAAGACAGTATATGGTGGTGGTGCTAACGCTGCAGCTTATCTTACCAGACTACAAAATACCGAGCAAAAATGATATGGTAAGTACACGTTTCAAATGGGAGAAAATGAGAGCAGTATACACTGAAACATATATTTTTTAAATTAACATTTTTTAAAGTGTTATTCGCACACTAAGAAAATTTATATACGTTTTCTAAATATGTCTTTTACAGTGAAACAATAATCAAAGACATGACTTTTTAATTATTTTTGATGTTACGCCTATGTCGGGTTCAAGGACCCCAAAATTCGTTTCATATTCATTAGATTTAATGTGACAAAACCGAACCGAAACCGAAACTGAAAAAAACCATAATTTTTTTATAATATTCAGTAATAAGTCATATATACTTTAAGCTTATGAAATTATAAATTTGTGTATAACCAGCGACCCGCTCGCGGCTTCGCCTGCATGAATTACTATTGCTATTTGGTTTTTTCGCCCGCCCGCGTTCTCACTTAAATCACAAACAAGATAAATGTTTGTAACTGCTTGTTTTATGAACCGATTGGATTGAAAATGACAATACAATAGTCAAAACTGCTTTAAATCGGTTAAGCCGTTTCTGAGATTAGCGTGCACAAACTAACAGAAAGAGAAATAAAAAAAAATATATTTTTTTTATATATCTTCCATGTACAGACAGCGATCAGTTAACATTTTTATTATATGTTGAAATTTTCATTCCTCCGCTCGGTTAAAACAAAGTATGGCGTTAATTTCTGTCAGCCAACACGCAATGTGATACATTTGTACAGAAAGCGGAGAACGGTGTGTCTTGATACTAGGTTCTCTTTGTCTACTATGTGGCTGCTAGTTAGCGTGAAGCTGCCTTGCTTTATAATTTTATTGTTAATTTTCCAGTGTGCTATTGTAATGGAGCAACCTGAGGTCGAGAAGAGCTGCCCCAGCTCAGAAGATGGTGGGCTCACCAGAAATAGAGTACGTAATTTAATATAAAAGTTCTATTAGTATTTTAAAATATTATTAAGATATCGAAGCTGTCGTGACGCAGTGGGGCAGCAACTGACTGTAATCGCGATTGGTAGTGAGTTCGATTTCCACTCGAAGGAATGATCATAATTTTATTAATTTTTTTTCTCCGCTCCGGTAAACAAGACAAAGAGCGGCGTTGAGGTCCGCCACTGTACACGCAATGTCTCAAATATGGACAGAGTGTCTTGACACTAGGTTCTCTCTGACTATCCTGCCATGATGAAAAAGCGTAAAGCTGAAAAAAAATTAGGATCTTATTAAGCCCTGTTACAATTGGATTTCAACATTTTGTCACGACGAATTCGGTCAGAGCGCCTGGACAGTTTTCAAGAGGCGCGGGTTCGATTACCGCTGCGTGCAAAATTTTTATACGTGTTCTACAAAATGTTTCTTTTAAGTTTCATGGTATTATTAATGTTGTACCAATAGATAAGTTAGTCCAAAATTTTATTATTACAACAAATAAATAAAATTTCTTAAATTTTCAGAGTTTCAAATCTAAACAACTTGTTAGAAGTCAAGCCATACGAGAGTCCACCTCCCCTCCCCGGACCGTCTCTCCCTATATGAAAGACAAGGACAGCAACACAGAGGAGATATGCGCGAGCGAGAGGGACAATAGCGATACGTCTAGTCATAGTGATAGGTGCAGTGTGATCCACAATGACAGATTATGCGACAAGCAACAACCGGTTGAAATACAGGTGACTTATTTAAAAAAGCATATATATATAAGTATTCATTAGAAAATTTCGAACGTAGCAAGATTCGAATCTGCGCCTCTTGGGTACAGTTCAAGCGCTATACAATAAAACTATAGAAAATATATAAATTGTCAAATATCTGCCCAATAGCTAATAATTAATGAATATGTTTGGATTTAAATGGTTAGGTATTGAGGTCTACATCGGTAGACTGCCTTTGATTTCTCCATCGGACTACATCCTGTATCTGTATATAAATATAAAAAAAAAAACAACTGTCAAGACACTTTGTTCTCCACTTTCCAACTGAATTTGAGACATTGCTCGTTAAGCTGCGGAACTCCTCAACGTCGCGATTTGTTTTATTAGAGCGGAGAAATAAAAATAATTTCAATATGTAAATTTTATCGAGTGTGTAGCGAATCGATTAACAATCGCGTTTCCAGACGATGTAACGATGGCCAACCTATATAAATATTTTTAAATTTTAATACTGGGGATGTTACGTTAAATATGTTTAAATATGTATATGTATGTATGTATGTTGTATATATATTTGTACATATTGTGTTTATATATACTAATATATATATATATATATATATATATATGTATGCATCGATATTATGAATCCATTAACTCTGTTCCCATTCCAATTATACTCTCCTCTATCCAAAGGTTACCCGGAAGAGATCGCTCACTTAGCGATAAGGTTGCCTATTACTATTGTACTGTGTTAAATATTAAGACTAATGTTTTTGTGTACATTAAATAGTACTTACTTACTAACTTTAGTTACTATATACATTACGGTAACGGGATAACTTCAGTTACGAATATAATTTTTTTAGAGGAATGTAAGTAAATTCGCGTCCACTAATATATCAATATATTTTTATTTCATATTACTTACATCATAGGTGCCCCTTTATTTTTTAAGTGCTCTCATTCAGACTCCAACTATAATTGAAATTATCCGAAACTGTTATATCGGATTCAATTACGGATAGGTTTTATTTCGTACGTGTAGATAACGTCGGGGTCGTGGGAGGCGGACGCGCCCAGCGAGCAGCGCCTGCGCACGCGGCGCTGGCTGGGACACCGCCCGCACTCCGACTCCAGCCGCGACCTGCTCTCCTACAGCCCGCGCGTCACCTGCGTGTGCGGAGCCTGCGCTTGCCCGTACTGCCGGTACGTGCACGATCACACACACAGAGAGGAAGAACCACACGCGCACACACACATACACACAGGACCACTCTAGAACACATATTATAAACGCATGAAAGTATATGTGTTTATAATAATGTATTAGAAGCACAAAATTATTGAAATATATTTTACATACACGCACTATCATGTACTTGACATACACTTTTGTATAAAGTTACATATAAGTTTCTAACGTCATTCAGGCTATTAGATTTTTTAATAAATAAAATATTTATTACAATAAACAAATATAGATTCAGAAGAAAATAATTAATATATGTTTTTTTTCTTATTAGGGGAAAACGGCGGCAAAACGTCTGTCCGACCAAACAGGACTCTGGTATTGTCTGCCCTGATGATTGTCCGGACTGGACTGAAACCGAAAATGATATGGACGGTACAGGTTCAAATACCGTTACTTTTATTACATAAAGAGTAAAAAAAAAAGAAATTACTGTTCATTTTCCGATAATTTTAGAGTTACGTGTTATGTGTAACTTAACGCGGCCTTTTGCTCACCTACTGTGCTAATATTTGTAAATAAATATATATACCTCTGTTAATTTATTGAATCTGTAACTATGACTGTGTTAAGTTGGATATATTCAAACTGCGCCACAATGTTGAACATTATTAGAGAAGGCATGGCTCAGTGTCAGATCGCTTGGACGGTATTGAAGAAGCGCGAGCGCGGGTTCGAATCCCACTGCGCTCAAAAGAAAAAGTGTAATTTTTTTTTTCCTATCTTAATTTTAATGTGTTCACAATGTGTCCCGCATAGCAGGGTAGAGAGAAAGAACTTTGGGTTAAGACTCCAGAACAGGGCGGTGAAATGAAAATTATTCAAATATAACCATTTCCCCCGGCTGTGTCCCCACTGCGACACATAGCCTCTCTTTTGAAGTGAACTATTAATGGAAATATTATTAAATTAGTAATAATTTAATATATTAATTTAAAACTAATTACAACAAAATTTTATACTCGATAATAATTGCATAATAAAAAAATATGCTAGCCTATATATACTACCAAATGTATGGGAAACATTCCTATGTAGAAATTATCGGTTTTTTTTCCCATCTAAAGAATATGTCTGTCTGCATCTGTCTCCTTGAAATGTAAATATGTTACATTTTAATTTTTTTTTAACAGGACAAAATGGTAACGGAAGTAAAACATCTGGAAGTTTCGATGCAGATGATCAAACTTTTTATTGCAGGTATTATTTGTATATTGAAATAATATATTTTTTTATTTATTTGATGGCACTAGGGTAAAGTTTAATCAATAATTTCGTGTATCTTCTTAATTTTTATTTGTTTTAGATTTGATTATAATATTTAAATATTTCATAATTAGATGAAATGCAAGGCTCTTCCGTCTTCTCATACGCTAAATATCGATCCACCTACACCTTTCGTTAACTTTTTTTTTTCTAGTTTATTATTACCTCGTTTGTTTTTCAAGTGAATCAAATTATACATTTTTTGATCAGACTTTATTATGAAATTGTTGAATTTGTTTCTAATGCAATGGTTTGTTTTCTAGATGTCCAGAGCGCAGAGAGAAACCTTATAGTTATTCAGTGAGCGGTACCGATTTCGGTAAGTTAATCTTTCTACATATTTACTTAAACATGTGTGTGTTTTAAATTATGTAGCGTATTATAAGTGCAGTAACACACTTGCGATATGGAACTTTAGAACGTTTTTGTAAGTGTGAAAGTGGCATTACATTACGTTTGACGTTTAGGATCTTATTTTTTTATATATACTGTACTTCTTATGAATTATTTCTAATAAATATTAGCATTCTGTACTCTTTCTCTATATATAAACTATAACTGTCCCGAATTTCATTCTCTGTCCACGTAATTTTCATAATAACATAAAATTATAACAAAAAAGAAAAGTGACTTGAATGTAATACATTCTCTACGAAACTATAAACTACGACGTGTATAAATTTCAGAAACGGAGCCAACAGTACCAGAGTTGGTCGCCTTCATACAGGAGACTCTGAACAAAAACCCGCGAGATCGTATTACCATGCTCAAGATAGAAAAAGAGCTGCACTCGCTCGTCACTGATAGCGGGTGAGTAGCGGGATATATATATATATATATATATATATATTAATAAATGAAAAACTAAACAACTCTTTTTGTGCTTAAACCAAAATATATATACTAACGACCCGGCATTTCTAACATGGACTTGATGCTGCGCAAAAACGAATAATTGGCTTAAAGATATATTTAAAAAGTGACTCATCTGTGGTCATACAATTATTTATTTATTTATTTTTTAATAATTTCATTTTGATATATGTATAGTTAATTATTATATCATATATCAAAAATAGTATCCTGGTATTTCATATAACGCGGGTTTCATTCATATTACATTTTAGAAATTGTATAAATGCTTAAGGTAATGGGATTCGTACCCGCACCCGGAGACCGTCTGATGGCTTATATAAGCAATAATAGCCAAAAACATTTTAAGAAAATGTATAAAAAATTTTAACGCATCTAGATTCGCATGGTTTAAACAAGAGGTTCGGATTCGAATTCGCTGCGTTCAAATTTTTATACATTTTCAAAAATTTTTTAAATTTGCTAAGTGTGTATATAACATTTTATATAATATTAAAACTATTACGTTATGTTTTAAATATCTGGTAAGTTACTTAGCTTGTAACATGTTGGGTATGTTTATATTTATGTATTTCTCTTTATAAATCTATATATTATTTATGTATTTTATATTTAATATGTCGACAAGCTAACCGTTTATTATTGTTATAAGAATTATTGAAAGAATTTACTGTTATTATGTAAATAATGATCGTCAATTCGATGTGGTGTCGCGGCGCAGGCGCTGCATAGCGCGCTTCCCGGTGATGACGTCATACGGGCGCATGCTGGTGCACCGCTGCGCCGCGCTGTTCCAGCTCGCGCACCACCTCGACCACCACGCCAAGAGCTGCGTGCTCGTCTCCAAGAGCGGTAAAAGAAAGCGACTTAGGCGATATATCACTTTTTAAGTTGAACATATACTACAAGGACTATTCTGCCGCCTTAAAGAAAAAGGGCGCAAATAACATTTATATTATATATTGGTTTATTTTCAATGTAAATACTAGCATTTATAGTGTACATATAATTTATAATTTTTTTTTTTTCTTTTTAACATTAAAACTTTTTTCATTAAAATCTATAATAATCTATTATCGTCATCGTCCGTTCGCGTTCTCACTTAAATCACTAGCTTTGCTATTATTTATAATTTTTATATGGTTGTAACTTTATTGTTTATTAACCGATTGAAGTATAATAATCAAAAATTCAAAATTGCATTAAAATGTTTCTGGGATTAGCGTGCACAGACAAGCAGAAAAGAAATTTCAAAATGATTGGTTTGGGTTGTATTATATTGATAATGCCTTTATTAATTATAAAGACAGTATTATACAAAGCTTTCATTGTTAATGTAACAAGTTCTAACTTCACAAATTCGGCTTGTGGGTTCGAATTTCGCTTATATCTCATCTCAGGGGATACTTATATTTAATATCTTAATTAAAGGCGTATAAAAAAATTAAGGCGTATGTATGAAGATAATCAATCAATAGATCTGTCTGGCTGTTTAGTTTTTAATCTAATATTGAAATAATGAAATAAGAACTGATATTTTTTTTATAATAGAAAGCTATACTTAGTTACAACATGTGTGTATGTTGAGCTTATCCATGGCCTCTCAACAGAACTACATTTGACGATTAAATAATTTATATTTTAATCTGTACAAGTAAATAAAATTGTAGTGTCTGTTTGTGTAATATTAAAATAACCACTTTTGTACTAAATGCATACACAATGCATATACCAAAATATATTTTTTTTACAAACTTTGTCGGTCTGTCGACTATTTGTTCCGGCTAATCTCTAGAACGGACTTTCACTGGCAAATAACTGATGTAATAAGGAGTAACTTAGGCTACTTTTATTTTAGAATTCCACAAAGAAGAGGTCGCGCGCGTATCTTGTAATTATTTACTATATTTCAAATATGCATTAGTATACATGAACACACAGGTACAAGCGGGGGTCGCATCCCCTGCACGAGTTTCCGCGAGTGGTGCACGGAGGTGTTCCCGCAGTCGCCGCCGCGCGAGCGCAGCGACCGCGCTGAGCGCAGCGAGCGCGCTGACTGCGACGACAGCACGCTCGCCAAGTAAGTGGACGACTGGCTGACATACATGCTGGTGTAGCAAGCGCGAAGTTAGCTACAATAGACGTCGCAGGACCGATTTATAGGATTTCGGAGAGCCTATATATGTCCGGTCAACATAAAATGCGGTAAATGTAACTGACCCCTACAACAATGTTATTATATACTAACTGAATTAATGTACTGACTGATAAATACGGTGGCCAAGTAAGAGAATGACTGACTAACTGGCTGGTGGCAATGTGGGCACTGTGATAACTGAATGCTTTACTTAAATTAATGGTGTTTATCATTTCCTCGATTGGAGATCGTGGGTTCGATTCCGTCAACAACCATCAACCATTGTGTTTTCATTTTAACTCTGTATTATATTTATTTATTAAGGAATACAACAGCATTATCTAATTCAAATACATAGAAAATTTATACGAAAACAAAGCCAATGACAGTTTTCTTCTTGTATAATAATTTTAGGTTTATTTACAGTACTATTAAAGTTATTACATGGAAAAATTCCAAAGCTTATCGTTAGCACAGATTGAAAATTGAGCAATAAATCGCACGAATGTCGAGTTTTGAAATCTTAAATATCTCACTAGAATTCACAATGCTGGAGTCCTAGAAGATCCCAGTGGTTCCTGTACGAATATTTGTTTAGTTTAAATACTCTAAATATACGAAATAAATATATAATATAATATATATAATTGGCGTAGAGATTTAGACGCTGTTTTTGGTACATTTTATGAACGGTTCGTTAATATTAATATGTCATATATTTAAATTCTTTATTACACATAAAAACAATACAATTCATATTACAGAAATTAAGGTAGCAACAGTGGACTTATCTCTAAAAGAGAAGTATGCTAAGTAAGTGACTGATAATGGGATAACACACTAGCTGTAGAAGTGTACTAACCGACAATGACAGTGACGTTAAAAATATGTTGTATTATGACTTAAATTACTGATTGTTAATGTATATGACAATAAGCGAGATAAGTACCGAGATAGACTGTGAAAAAGATTTCTATAAAATAAAGTTTATCTATATGAAATAATAAGAAATTAATTATAATATTAGTATACATTTAAACTCACATAATGTAACTATTTGGGCATATAGGGGAAAAATGTAAATTTGAAATCCGATGTCCACATTTCCAAAGCCTCGCACCCATAACGTGCCGCAGGTCCATCCTGAAGCGCAGCAGCGCGGGGCGCAGCGCGCCGGCGGCGGCGGCGGGCCGCAGCAAATCGCTGGAGCAACGTGAGCGCGACTACGAACGCGTGCGCCGCAGGATATTTAGTACTGTACGCTGACACGCTATACTGTACTTTACTGGATAGTTATCGCACGCACCCTTGCCACTTACCACTTAACAAATACAGTTTTCCAATAACTTTAAAATAATGGTTAATGGACTATAACTTTTTTTCATGAACGAGACAGACCATTTTTAGAAATTCTAAACAACGAGGTTTTACATTTTAAAGTGGGAACGCGGAAGATGTACGTGTCACAAACTCCACGCAAAAAAAGTGTCCGAGCTACTAGTTGTATTATAAAACAGACAGAGAGATGTAATCTCAAGACATCTTATTCTCCACTTTCCACCAGAAATTGAGACATTGCGTACTGAGCAGCGGTACTCAACGTTGCGCTTTATCTTACCAGAGCATAGAAAAGACCATAATTTTAGTTTAAACATTCTTCCAAGTGTATATCAAACCCACGACCAACCGTGTTAACAGTCCAGACGCTGCACCACTGCGACACAACAGACTCGATAAATAGCAATGACGTAATTTGTCATTATCTTTCTAGGACAATTGTACACAAGACGAGTCCCAGTGGCCGTGGCTCTCCGGTCCTGTCAAACTGCTCACGCCTGAATCGGGGCGGAATAAATTGTTAAAGGTACCCGTTTCTTTAGCTTCTCACTTCGTCTGCATACGTCTGTCACCCCTTGCACTGTCTTCAACCTCTTCACACAAACGCGCTGCTCACTCCGACGGTCCTCAAGCTTTACGTGAGCTTCCTCCGAGGTCTTACCAATTGTCCCTTATAAACGGGGCAATGGGTTTAAAAACTGAAAATGCAGCAGACCCTTCGCGCCCTTGTGATAAAGTCGGACTTATATTGTCGACGGTCACAGGTTCAGTCTCTGGAGAGCCGCCACGTGGTCGGGGCGTCCCCGGCGGCGCGCGGGCCCGTGTCCAAGAGCCACAGCTTCGGGGGGTACTGCGGGGAGCCTCCGCCGCAGCGGCTGCTCAGCAGGCAAGGTCGGTGGTGAAACAAGCCGAGTATGATGACGTTTGTAATTTGTATGAGCTTCATACATTTTTCATTGTAAAATGTATTATTAAATACTTTATTAATTATGTTATTAAATAATCTAAATTTCTTTTAATTTTTTTTTTAAATGTTATTCACAGACTTTCCACAGAATTTCCACGTAGGCGCAAAATGTAGAACGCATAGCTACGCGGTCAGAGCGCTTGAAAGATTTTCAAGAGACGCGTCTCTCGCGGTTCAAATCCTGCTGTGTTTAAATTTTCATACGTTTTCTAAATATACGTTAATCTAAATTAATTAACCGTTTATTAGTGGTTAATACAAATAATTGGTTATAAAGTTGCAATGTCATATATACCAATATTTGTTTCACTTATCCCGTATAATGCAATCATGTGTCAGACAGAAACTTGTGCTAAGACATCCCGTTCCCCGCTTTCCCGAACATACAGCAACAACAGCTTTCGGAACATTGCGTTTTGAGTGGTGGAACTCAACACCGCCCTTTGCTTGTACCAGAGCGAAGAAATGAAAATAATTGAAATATAATCGTATTTTTTTTCAATTACCTATTGCAATTTTCATTTTTTAACAAAAACTAATAATTATAATTAATATATATAAAATTGATTCGTTACTAATTGAGTAACTGATGATTAAATACACTCGAAACTATTATGTGAAAGCTAGAGTAATTTCGTGTAAGTTTCTTTTATAGTCTATGGTAGCATTAAGACAATATTACATTAAATTTTTCAAAGAACCGCGACTTCGAATCCCGCTGTATCTCGACAAAACCCGTTGTATCTACTCAATCATTCCCCTGGTTGTGTAACGAACCCAGAAGCATCGCGCATTCAGACAAACTCTCCCACTGCAACACGACGACCTCGTTATCCAGTACACAGTAGTAGTGGAAGGCCTTGTAGCTACTAAGTGTACCGTTGATGGCAGAGACCTACTTCATTGCCATAAACCAATCGTATGTGGTAAAAATGACACATGTGTCAAGAAAATGTATTGTATCTTGGTGTGGCAGGCGACCTGGCCTCGAGCAGCTGGCGGCTGTCGCCGTCCAGCTCCGGCTACAAGACGCTGAGCCTGCGCAGCACCGACTCCGTCACGCCCTCGCCCACAGGTACCCGCACTCGGAACCAAGGCTGTACGACTGGCCATGTGGGCCACACATATGCTTGCTTATTGAAATCAATAGAAATTAAAAAGAAAATGGCCTATGTAATATGGCACAGTCATAGCTGATATAGAAAAGGATGTTAACTTTAAACACACAATTCCATATATCAAACACATTTATATGAAGTGTCATACACGTTGCTATGGCAACGCGTATTTACGCGGCGACGGGACTACTAGTATATATAATACTCATGCGTTACTGACTGACTGACTAACACACACCGCATAGCGGAAACTACTACTACTGCCTGAAGTGCTGATAGAGAGGATTTCCTAAAAGTACAACAGGAACGGGAAAACGAGACTTTTTTCTGCATAGCAGGATAATCAGATAGAACCTAGTGTCAAGATAGATACAGAGTGCCGCCACGCGCACTCAACGCCGCTCAATTATCATACGGTACGGTACTAGAGCAAAGAAATAAAAATATGTGTTGAATATAATCCTTCCCCCGAGTGGGAATCGAACCCACAACCAGTCACGTTTACAGTCAGACGCTATCCCACTGCGCCACGACGGGCTTAAATTCTTTTCTATTTCCAAATTGTTATTATTATTTAAGTAACTAAGTTGAAGAATTTTATAAAAATTACAACAATTTCAACACAGCAATTTTTATTTTTATTACTAGAAATTTCTATAATAACAGATTTCTACATATCCTACGTTGTTTCCCAGGTGGTGCGAGTCCCGAGCCGCACGTGGAGGCTGGTGGCGGTGGTGTCGGTGTTGGTGGTGGTGGTGTTGGTGGCGCGGCGTTCCTGTGGGCCGTCACGGACATGGCGGCCGTGCCCCCCGGCGCACTCGTCATACACCCACAGGTGAGACTACCAAATGTAATGAGAATTGGATACTGTACCCACTATCCCATTCTTCATTTGTTATTTCCTACGCCATTTAGGCTACGCTATTTAGGTTTTTCGCCCGCCCGTATTCTCTCACTTAAATCACAAACTTATAATTTATATTTCTTTGCCGTAAAAAAATACTTTATTAATTACACGTGTCATCACCATACTTTGGTGTTTTAATTAGACTAATATACCAAACTTAAAGAGATTTCCAGTACACATCGAGAGAGAGAGAGAGAGATATGTATAGTGTGTGTGACACAGAGAGATAAATAGTGTGTGTCTGTGTGTGTGTGTGTGCGTGCGAGAGAGATAGACAATGTGAGGGAGATAAATAGTGTGTGTGAGAGAGTGATATAACGAGAGAGGAAGACATAGATAGATAGTGAGAAAGAGGTTCTCTTAAAAGAGTTTTAAAAAAGCAAACATTTTTTCTTTATTGAAAATTTTTTTTTTAAAAATACGTAATGGAGCATACAAATGTGATAAATAACTTTTGAATTAAAATTGCATCACGCGTCTGTACAGAAGTAGTCGATTTTTTTAAAATATAATAATATAAATAAGAATAATATATTGTGTCGTAGACGGGGCGACCCCTCACCAACCCCGACGGCACGGTGTACCATTTCGACCCCAACAACCCCCCGCTGCTGTACGACGCGTCGGGCTACGTGCACCGCGTGGGCGGCGTTGGCGGCGTTAGCGGCGTTAGCGGCGTCGACGAGCAGAAGGTATATATGTAAACTCGTAACGTAATTGTGAATAAATTGATTGTTTTATTTATTTGTCCCCTCACGGCTCCGCCTGCGTAAACTACACGACTATAAGTAATTATTTAGTTTCTTCGCTCGCGTTCTCACTTAAACCACAAACTTTGCTCAAATTTATAATTTAAATTGTTGTAATTTTTTTTATTTATGAACCGATTGAAATAAAATAAACACAATGTTAAAGAAAGTTTACCAAAATAAAATAGTCAAAACTGCACTTAAATCGGTTGAGGTTGAGCCGTTTTTGAGATTAACGAGCACCAAACGTACAGACGCCGGTCATTTATTGCGTAAAACGATATTGCACAATTTGGCCCTCCCTGTTTTCAAACTTTAAAAAATTTGTATTTTTGCAATCATACTTAGTAAAAACAAATAAGCCACGTTCGACTCTCTCTCGACCTTAAATCTTCTCACATAAATAGTGCGTATCAAAGGGTATGCGAAGAACGGAGTGTCTTGACACTAGGTTATCTCTGACTACCTAAAATAAATTGTTTTTTTTCTATTGTGAAATATCAAATAAACTTACAGGTATTGGACTTGAACAATGAGAAACGGCGGGGCAAGCTGGAGAAGCAACACTCCTTTGTTGACAATGGTTGGTATTAAATAATATAAGGTTCGATACACACTCGGTGGTACGGTTATATTTAAATCTATTTATAAATATGTCAAGCAAATACCTTTATACGAAAATGACGGGGTCGGAGTATTATGAAATTCGGCACAGTTATAGTTAATACTAGCGACCCGCTCGTGGCTTCGCCTGCGTAAACTACATGACTAAACGCTCGCCCGCGTTCTCATTTAAAACACTAACTCTGCTAAAATGTATAATTTATATGGTTGTAACTTTTTTACAATAGACTCAATTGCATTTAAATCAGTTAAGCAGTTTCTGCGTTTAGCGTGAGCAGATAAATAGAAAATAAAATCAAAAATCATTGATTTGGGTTCTATTATATTGATAAATGCCCCTAATGATATTTCTTTCTATATTTCTTCCATGTACAGACAGCGATCAGTTATATATTTATTATATGTATAAATGGAGAAGGAGTGCCTTGACACTAAGTTCTCTCTCTAGGACTGTCCTGCTACGCGGGAAATGGCGTGAAGCGGCACATGCACGTTGTCAAGGCAACGCGTGTTGTATATATATTTTTTAAATATTCTAAGTTAATGTATTGCTATTGTAGATTGTGAATGTCAGCCATCGGACGAGAGTCGCACGAAGTGTTGCCGCGAGTGCAGGCGACGCGACGCGGGGGAGAAGACGGCCAGTGCTAAGGTACTTATTGCTACACTCGTATTCATTGGCTTGACGTATCCTCCTCACACGACTTCAGGCCATAGTAGAGGCCAAAAACAACATCGCTCCTGAACAGTTCGGCTTTCGAGCCCGTCACTCCAGCACCCATCAGATCCACCGCCTCGCGAAATACCTGATGACAAAAACCAAAAGATTACCAGCAGCTGCCATCTTTTTAGGCGATGTCTAAAAAGATGGCAAGGCTCTCGATAAAGTCTGGCATAATGTCTTAATGGGTAAATTACTCCACGCAGATGTGCCAAGTAGACTTGTGCTTACCTTACGCGATTACTTAACGGACCGCGTCTTTCGCTTCCACGTTGAAGGCACCCTCTCCACACGACGCCCTTATAGAGCTGTAGTACCACAAGGCTCCATCCTATCCCCACTTCTGTACAACTTGTACACCCACGACATTCCCAGAGCCCCGTGCACCCACCTCGCACTCTTCGCGGGCCCCGCCGGTGGAGAGGCCGAGGTCCCGAGGTCCCAGTTATCCAACGGCCCGATGCCGTCCACTACGTACAGGGCATCAAGAGCCCTAGCCAGTAGGCCTAGCTCGGACTGAGCGAAGCAAAGTCCCCCACGACAGACGGTGTCGCAAGTTGAGGTTCGAGTCTCACATGAGGCGCCCTTGCGTCGCCGTGAAACTAATTTGATGATCTCGAGGTCACCAAGCCAAGGTCGGAACTCTTTTAGCTCGGCCTACCCAAAATCCCGGTGACGCTATAGAGGCCACTATGGCCAAAATCATACTATACATTCGAAAAAAAAAATTCATTGGCTTGACCTATTTGTATGTAACTTTAAATCTTTAAACTCGGTTTTTACACAATTTGGGTCTGTTAGATTGATACAAAACCTTGAACGATTATTAAGAACCGATGACTTAAATACATGGTTTAAAAATATATATTTTTACATTTTAATGTGTTATTCACACAATTAGGAAATTGAAAAACATATTTTCTTTGTAACTTATATGTTTTCAATTTCTTATGTGTGTAATTAACACTTTAAAATGTAAAAAAATAACTAATTAGTGTTTTAATTCTAATTTACTTAACCATTATTTTAGAATTCCCCGCAAAAAACGAAAACGCCGTCAATACCGAGCAGTCCGATAAAAGAAATTTACGAAACCAAACCAACAACACCGGAACCAAAACAGGAACCGGAAACTATATATGAAAACCAAACTGAGACCTGTGAACCGCAGGAGCCAGACGAACGGGCAGAAGCTCACATAGAAACTAAATATGAAGCGAGTGTCAATCACAATGTCACTCACAGATTCGAATCGCCGACCCAAAAATCGTCAGATGAAAACCAAATGCAAAATCAACGGTTCGAAAATCATAAGCAATATGAACCGAATCAACGGTCGTTTGAGTCTAAGCAAAGGTCGTTCGAAAATCAACACTCGTTCGAAACGAATCCAAGGTCGTTCGATCGATACGAGAAGCAGTTCGAGCAGAGGGTCATGAAGGAGGAGGTGTACCAACAGAACTACGTGCAATCCTATAGGAATGAGGAGGTTAGTGTTTTTTTTAATCAAAACTAACGATCTGTTCGCGGGTTTGCTCGCCTGATTTATAGCTATATCGTATATCAGTGGCATATTCGTAAAACAATAAAATGAAAGAAACTTAAAACAAATGGGGGATAAAGTAAACCCCAAAATCCTGAAGTATCTCTGTATAAAGTTTTACCGCAATCGGTTCAGCGGCGTGGCTGTGATGACGTCACAGGCAGACAGAGTTAGTTTAATATTTATAGCATTAAGTATGTATAATAACTTTTACCTAACACTAGGATCTATCTCTATGACTATCCTGCTATGCGGGAAAAAGCGTGTTGCTGAAAACTTAAAAAAAACACACTGCGTTGCGATGGCTTCGATATTACAATACGTTTTTAATAATAATTATGAGGTTTTTAATTTAGATTATAATTTCATTTTTGATTGCGATGGCGATTTTGAGTTTAATGTACATTATAATGAGTTATATTAAAATGTTGAATTATGGTCGCATGAAAGATATTTTCTCGTTATGTCCCTTGGCTTATATTTCAAAATAAATAGATAACAAATTGATAAGTTTAAAGTTTATTGGTCAGATTGCTTGGCAAGAGCAAGAAGTGCGGGTTCGAATCTTGCTACGTTAAAATCTTTATATTATATTTTATTTAGCTTGTTAGTAACATTTTAATGTACGACCTTTTTTGTTAATTTTTTCAACGTTGTACACATATAATTATAGTTGAAATGGAATTAATATAACTTAATAATAATTGATTAAAATTACCAAAGAAATTGAAATATCTTCAAATGGATTAATAGCGTATATTATTAGTATTCGATGATACATTTTAGAAAACTAGGCAGTAGTTTGATATAATAATAGTATCAACTGGCAGCCGAATGCCACCTCAGTCTAGCTGTGACCACGGACTACTGTAGTGTTCGAAACGTTGGGTATTTTAAATGTATTTTCGAATTTCTAATAATATACGTTATTAAACCGGTTGATAATAGTTTCATTTCAAAAATGTGTAAAAATCGCAAAAACCAAAGATTTTATTTATTATGACCAAAGAATCTTAGAATAGGCTTTATTCTTCTTTGAATAATCAAATTCATGTTTCTGCATTTTAAATTAGATTTTTTACGCAACATCATCTTTCATATTGAAACTTTCATACAAACAAAGTTGTTTAGATTTTTAAAATCATCTTTCAAAAAGACTAAAGCAATTGAAACAATAAACGTTTTTAAAGAAATTCCTTAAATAATTAAGCCATGCATTTTTTAAGGTTCTTATAAAATAACCACAAAAAATTATAATCTTATCATTAAGGCTTACAAATATTCTGCCTTCTCTAAACTTCTAACATAATCTTTTGTAACAATTAATTAAAAAAGACCTAACATTGAGATTGCTGTATATATACTTAGTCTGGCCATAAATATTGTTATATTTAAAAATAAACAAAACATTGCTTTTGGCTTAGCGATCAGAGTGCTTAAACGGTTTTCAGGAGGCAAAATCCTGCTGCGTTCAAATTTTTATACGTTTTCTAAATATGGTTTTTTTCAATTTCCTAAGTGTGCGTATACACTTTAAAACATGTTAAAAAATATAAAGGAAAATGTCCGCTCCCATCATCAGAGTCTATTCAGGAGCTGGATCTAAGACTGAGTAAGGCTTATGTGTGGATTTTTTAGATGACCCTTCATTCACAATTTCCGTTGATCGTTTGTTGGTTGTTATCTTTCTCTGTGCTCTTCCTACTGATAGACTAAACTGCTTCTAGTGTGTTTTCTAGCATTTAGTGCTGGCGACGCAAGTATTGGTCGGTACCTAGGAGTCACCTACCAATAATTGCTTAGCTATCCTCATTGCCTCGCCACAGATAAAGCAAGACTTCAGTAGATTTGACCCATCTTACCAAATTACATTGATATGCGCGAATAATTTGAAATGCATTATGATATAATTTCAACTATACCGGAGACCAATCATGAAAAAGGGTGCGCCATTTTAAAGCTAATTGGATACAGAATTTTCTTATGATCAAACCATTCCTTTTGCATTTCTAAGGTCATTGGGTACACTTTATATACTCTTGCAATAAATATTGTTACAAAAGCCAACAATTTGTTTCATTGTATGTCAGTTTAATACATTATTATAAAACCATTAAAAACATATAAACTTTGAGGCCAGTTATCAATAGCAGCACGCACTCTTTCTATGGGAATATTTTCCAATGCCAATCGTATGGTTTGTTTTTGGCACTCCAAATTATCATGGCGCTTAGGAGCAAGCCGTACTCTCTTAAACTGTCCATATATCATAATTTCCCTCATCCCATCATCCATTGGATTAAAATTAGGACTAGATAACGGATAGTCTTCACCTTCGATGAAGTCCGAAATGGTCGTTTCTAACCAAGATTGGGTGGATCGAGCTTTATGACCCGGCGCCGAGTCTTGCTGAAAGAATCATCTTGGTTATTGAACATGGCGTTATTAAGGGGCTTAACTATCTTGTCAAGAATGGTATCTTGATACATGTGTGCCGATGTTTTCATACCTTTTTCACATAAATATTTCTCGCCACTCCTTCACACCTAACACCCACGCCAAACCATCACTGAAGTTGGATAATGCCCACGTTGTACACTGTTGATGAATTGAGAAGCTTCTTTAGAGCTTTCAGCATAAATACGGTCATTTTGATTGTTAAAATATTGCTCAATTGTCAAAAATTTCTCATCCATAAACAATTTTTTCTGTGACCTCCCTTTGCGTAGTACCGTTTAAGTTGTTGTTATGATTTTACCAACCTATCCTTTTTTTAAATTGTCAGTTACAAAATGACCAGTGCGTTTTTAAGTCATCTTTTAGTATATACGACATGTTTATAGGTGCTATCTTCCTGATATAAAATCCTATGCTTTGTGACAAGAGTTCTTCGAGTTCATTTCCGTACTGCTGTGATCGCAGTTTTCGTACAAATACTACGTGGACGGTCCTATCTTTTTCTGTCACAGATAGAGGAGGTTTCATTGTACCTATCAATAGCCCGGTACACAAACATTTTCTAATACCAAGCGTATGGATTTTAGAAATTATATTTGGCACCATACGTACTTTATGTAATGCAATCACAGTGGTTCTCTTTATCACTCCACTATATTTTCATTTCACAAAATATTTTACAATATATTAGTGCGAAAATAAGAAAACACAATGAACAAAGATATACAAATGACAGATTCCAAATGTTAAAAAGTAATATTTTGTATATTTTTAAATTATAAGAGTATTTGTGGCCAGACTAAGTATATGTAAAATTTTTCTTTAGGATTGTGCTCCCATAATAAATTGATAGTTTAATATTTTGTATTACCGACAATTTTATAAGAAATTGTACCGCGTATACGCGTTGATTGTGGCTTCGACTTCCGCTTTGAATTACCATATTTTAATTTCTCCACTCTGGTGACAAAACAAAGCGCGGCATACAATTCCACCATTCAACATGCAATGTCTTTACTTCGGGTGCAATGTGAAACTAATTCAAAGTAATAATAACCAGAAGCCATATCTTTTGTTCTGCAAGGTGAGGTAAAAAGCGAGACCTTAGTGTGTACTCCGATACTTTGCACAGTGAGTGATAAAACTTACAGCTGCGCTTTGTTTCACAGAAAGAAGAAATAAAAATAATTAAATATAATCATTTCTTCGAGTGGGGATTGAACCCACAACTATCCCGTTAAGTCAGTTACACAATATTTCTTTAAGAATTGTGTGTAAACAACCTTGTCCGTCTGTCGTAGACTTTTCCTTTTTAATTGCAAATTCATTTTTTTTACTTTTTTTTTTTTTTTTTTTCACCCTTACATCAAATTCAGTGCAATTCGAGAATATTCTCGATATATCGGTCATCATCGATTCCTCTTCCCAGGTTATTGGGTCAGTACACATGCGCTATACACGACCACTCTAAATTGAACCTTAACTTAATATAAATACAGTGCGAATTAGGACCAAGTAAATCATTTGCACGGGCACATTGCAATATCGACCTAGCTTCCTGGAAAATAGGATTTAATTTTACTTAAATTAGGTCAACGCACAGGCGCTCTGATTTATGTCATAGATAAAATGCATTGTGAAAGTGGCATCGCCTTTGCATTAAGATTTACATTATATTTTTGTTTACTAATATTATATATTTTGTCTATTATAACATTATTTTCTATGCTTTTGCATAATGAGATCCTAAGCGATGATTTGAAATTTATCAGTTTATACATTTTTTTCATTCAATGCGGATAACAGATGCGAGTTGAAGCAACTTCTAAAATATTTTGCTCTGTGGCATTTTACGGAACTAGGCTAGATATATCAGTTTTCAATCTTATGGTCTAAATATTAAAGGTGCATGTCGTATATCACGTATATGAGGTATTTGTACACACACTAGTTCAAATAAATTCCTGCAAGGCATTTACAACTCTAGTCCATGCCGTTCGGTCATACTTTCCTATAGCTCATAATTAGTGACTGGGCTCAAATTTAATCAATTTAATCCACATTCGACCTTATTTTGTGTGATATAGAGTCTACTTTTAACTTAGGACACCGCACACGCGCCTAGGGCTTATGCGTAGGTACTGAGAATTACACTGGAGGGAGAGCAACACTCACCTTCCAGATAAATTTTATTTTGATTACTATCGAAATATAAATTTTGGTAATATATTAGTGGTAATTAATTAGTGAACTGTATGGGAGTTTCGTACAATGGCTGAGGGTTCGAAGATATTTTATTTTGTGGTAAGTATAATCTTCTCGCAATTCCCATTTGATAGGATGTGTTCCTTGAAAGGCTCCTTTGTTGTGTTTGTTTTTTTTTTAAAAAAAAAAAAAAAAAAAAAAAAAAAAAAAAAAAAAAAAAAAAAAAAAAAAAAAAAAAAAAAAAAAAAAAAAAAAAAAAAAAAAAAAAAAAAAAAAAAAAAAAAAAAAAAAAAAAAAAAAAAAAAAAAAAAAAAAAAAAAAAAAAAAAAAAAAAAAAAAAAAAAAAAAAAAAAAAAAAAAAAAAAAAAAAAAAAAAAAAAAAAAAAAAAAAAAAAAAAAAAAAAAAAAAAAAAAAAAAAAAAAAAAAAAAAAAAAAAAAAAAAAAAAAAAAAAAAAAAAAAAAAAAAAAAAAAAAAAAAAAAAAAAAAAAAAAAAAAAAAAAAAAAAAAAAAAAAAAAAAAAAAAAAAAAAAAAAAAAAAAAAAAAAAAAAAAAAAAAAAAAAAAAAAAAAAAAAAAAAAAAAAAAAAAAAAAAAAAAAAAAAAAAAAAAAAAAAAAAAAAAAAAAAAAAAAAAAAAAAAAAAAAAAAAAAAAAAAAAAAAAAAAAAAAAAAAAAAAAAAAAAAAAAAAAAAAAAAAAAAAAAAAAAAAAAAAAAAAAAAAAAAAAAAAAAAAAAAAAAAAAAAAAAAAAAAAAAAAAAAAAAAAAAAAAAAAAAAAAAAAAAAAAAAAAAAAAAAAAAAAAAAAAAAAAAAAAAAAAAAAAAAAAAAAAAAAAAAAAAAAAAAAAAAAAAAAAAAAAAAAAAAAAAAAAAAAAAAAAAAAAAAAAAAAAAAAAAAAAAAAAAAAAAAAAAAAAAAAAAAAAAAAAAAAAAAAAAAAAAAAAAAAAAAAAAAAAAAAAAAAAAAAAAAAAAAAAAAAAAAAAAAAAAAAAAAAAAAAAAAAAAAAAAAAAAAAAAAAAAAAAAAAAAAAAAAAAAAAAAAAAAAAAAAAAAAAAAAAAAAAAAAAAAAAAAAAAAAAAAAAAAAAAAAAAAAAAAAAAAAAAAAAAAAAAAAAAAAAAAAAAAAAAAAAAAAAAAAAAAAAAAAAAAAAAAAAAAAAAAAAAAAAAAAAAAAAAAAAAAAAAAAAAAAAAAAAAAAAAAAAAAAAAAAAAAAAAAAAAAAAAAAAAAAAAAAAAAAAAAAAAAAAAAAAAAAAAAAAAAAAAAAAAAAAAAAAAAAAAAAAAAAAAAAAAAAAAAAAAAAAAAAAAAAAAAAAAAAAAAAAAAAAAAAAAAAAAAAAAAAAAAAAAAAAAAAAAAAAAAAAAAAAAAAAAAAAAAAAAAAAAAAAAAAAAAAAAAAAAAAAAAAAAAAAAAAAAAAAAAAAAAAAAAAAAAAAAAAAAAAAAAAAAAAAAAAAAAAAAAAAAAAAAAAAAAAAAAAAAAAAAAAAAAAAAAAAAAAAAAAAAAAAAAAAAAAAAAAAAAAAAAAAAAAAAAAAAAAAAAAAAAAAAAAAAAAAAAAAAAAAAAAAAAAAAAAAAAAAAAAAAAAAAAAAAAAAAAAAAAAAAAAAAAAAAAAAAAAAAAAAAAAAAAAAAAAAAAAAAAAAAAAAAAAAAAAAAAAAAAAAAAAAAAAAAAAAAAAAAAAAAAAAAAAAAAAAAAAAAAAAAAAAAAAAAAAAAAAAAAAAAAAAAAAAAAAAAAAAAAAAAAAAAAAAAAAAAAAAAAAAAAAAAAAAAAAAAAAAAAAAAAAAAAAAAAAAAAAAAAAAAAAAAAAAAAAAAAAAAAAAAAAAAAAAAAAAAAAAAAAAAAAAAAAAAAAAAAAAAAAAAAAAAAAAAAAAAAAAAAAAAAAAAAAAAAAAAAAAAAAAAAAAAAAAAAAAAAAAAAAAAAAAAAAAAAAAAAAAAAAAAAAAAAAAAAAAAAAAAAAAAAAAAAAAAAAAAAAAAAAAAAAAAAAAAAAAAAAAAAAAAAAAAAAAAAAAAAAAAAAAAAAAAAAAAAAAAAAAAAAAAAAAAAAAAAAAAAAAAAAAAAAAAAAAAAAAAAAAAAAAAAAAAAAAAAAAAAAAAAAAAAAAAAAAAAAAAAAAAAAAAAAAAAAAAAAAAAAAAAAAAAAAAAAAAAAAAAAAAAAAAAAAAAAAAAAAAAAAAAAAAAAAAAAAAAAAAAAAAAAAAAAAAAAAAAAAAAAAAAAAAAAAAAAAAAAAAAAAAAAAAAAAAAAAAAAAAAAAAAAAAAAAAAAAAAAAAAAAAAAAAAAAAAAAAAAAAAAAAAAAAAAAAAAAAAAAAAAAAAAAAAAAAAAAAAAAAAAAAAAAAAAAAAAAAAAAAAAAAAAAAAAAAAAAAAAAAAAAAAAAAAAAAAAAAAAAAAAAAAAAAAAAAAAAAAAAAAAAAAAAAAAAAAAAAAAAAAAAAAAAAAAAAAAAAAAAAAAAAAAAAAAAAAAAAAAAAAAAAAAAAAAAAAAAAAAAAAAAAAAAAAAAAAAAAAAAAAAAAAAAAAAAAAAAAAAAAAAAAAAAAAAAAAAAAAAAAAAAAAAAAAAAAAAAAAAAAAAAAAAAAAAAAAAAAAAAAAAAAAAAAAAAAAAAAAAAAAAAAAAAAAAAAAAAAAAAAAAAAAAAAAAAAAAAAAAAAAAAAAAAAAAAAAAAAAAAAAAAAAAAAAAAAAAAAAAAAAAAAAAAAAAAAAAAAAAAAAAAAAAAAAAAAAAAAAAAAAAAAAAAAAAAAAAAAAAAAAAAAAAAAAAAAAAAAAAAAAAAAAAAAAAAAAAAAAAAAAAAAAAAAAAAAAAAAAAAAAAAAAAAAAAAAAAAAAAAAAAAAAAAAAAAAAAAAAAAAAAAAAAAAAAAAAAAAAAAAAAAAAAAAAAAAAAAAAAAAAAAAAAAAAAAAAAAAAAAAAAAAAAAAAAAAAAAAAAAAAAAAAAAAAAAAAAAAAAAAAAAAAAAAAAAAAAAAAAAAAAAAAAAAAAAAAAAAAAAAAAAAAAAAAAAAAAAAAAAAAAAAAAAAAAAAAAAAAAAAAAAAAAAAAAAAAAAAAAAAAAAAAAAAAAAAAAAAAAAAAAAAAAAAAAAAAAAAAAAAAAAAAAAAAAAAAAAAAAAAAAAAAAAAAAAAAAAAAAAAAAAAAAAAAAAAAAAAAAAAAAAAAAAAAAAAAAAAAAAAAAAAAAAATGTATTTTCGAATTTCTAATAATATACGTTATTAAACCGGTTGATAATAGTTTCATTTTTGAAATGTGTAAAAATCGCAAAAACCAAAGATTTTATTTATTATGACCAAAGAATCTTAGAATAGGCTTTATTCTTCTTTGAATAATCAAATTCATGTTTCTGCATTTTAAATTTGATTTTTTACGCAACATCATCTTTCATATTGAAACTTTCATACAAACAAAGTTGTTTAGATTTTTAAAATCATCTTTCAAAAAGACTAAAGCAATTGAAACAATAAACGTTTTTAAAGAAATTCCTTAAATAATTAAGCCATGCATTTTTTAAGGTTCTTATAAAATAACCACAAAAAATTATAATCTTATCATTAAGGCTTACAAATATTCTGCCTTCTCTAAACTTCTAACATAATCTTTTGTAACAATTAATTAAAAAAGACCTAACATTGAGATTGCTGTATATATACTTAGTCTGGCCATAAATATTGTTATATTTAAAAATAAACAAAACATTGCTTTTGGCTTAGCGATCAGAGTGCTTAAACGGTTTTCAGGAGGCAAAATCCTGCTGCGTTCAAATTTTTATACGTTTTCTAAATATGGTTTTTTTTCAATTTCCTAAGTGTGCGTATACACTTTAAAACATGTTAAAAAATATAAAGGAAAATGTCCGCTCCCATCATCAGAGTCTATTCAGGAGCTGGATCTAAGACTGAGTAAGGCTTTTGTGTGGATTTTTTAGATGACCCTTCATTCACAATTTCCGTTGATCGTTTGTTGGTTGTTATCTTTCTCTGTGCTCTTCGTACTGATAGACTAAACCGCTTCTAGTGTGTTTTCTAGCATTTAGTGCTGGCGACGCAAGTATTGGTCGGTACCTAGGAGTCACCTACCAATAAATGCTTAGCTATCCTCATTGCCTCGCCACAGATAAAGCAAGACTTCAGTAGATTTGACCCATCTTACCAAATTACATTGATCTGCGCGAATAATTTGAAATGCATTATGATATAATTTCAACTATACCGGAGACCAATCATGAAAAAGGGTGCGCCATTTTAAAGCTAATTGGATACAAAATTTTCTTATGATCAAACCATTCCTTTTGCATTTCTAAGGTCATTGGGTACACTTTATATACTCTTGCAATAAATATTGTTACAAAAGCCAACAATTTGTTTCATTGTATGTCAGTTTAATACATTATTATAAAACCATTAAAAACATATAAACTTTGAGGCCAGTTATCAATAGCAGCACGCACTCTTTCTATGGGAATATTTTCCAATGCCAATCGTATGGTTTGTTTTTGGCACTCCAAATTATCATGGCGCTTAGGAGCAAGCCGTACTCTCTAAAACTGTCCATATATCATAATTTCCCTCATCCCATCATCCATTGGATTAAAATTAGGACTAGATAACGGATAGTCTTCACTTTTGATGAAGTCCGAAATGGTCGTTTCTAACCAAGATTGGGTGGATCGAGCTTTATGACCCGGCGCCGAGTCTTGCTGAAAGAATCATCTTGGTTATTGAACATGGCGTTATTAAGGGGCTTAACTATCTTGTCAAGAATGGTATCTTGATACATGTGTGCCGATGTTTTCATACCTTTTTCACATAAATATTTCTCGCCACTCCTTCACACCTAACACCCACGCCAAACCATCACTGAAGTTGGATAATGCCCACGTTGTACACTGTTGATGAATTGAGAAGCTTCTTTAGAGCTTTCAGCATAAATACGGTCATTTTGATTGTTAAAATATTGCTCAATTGTAAAAAAATTCTCATCCATAAACAATTTTTTCTGTGACCTCCCTTTGCGTAGTACCGTTTAAGTTGTTGTTATGATTTTACCAACCTATCCTTTTTTTAAATTGTCAGTTACAAAATGACCAGTGCGTTTTTAAGTCATCTTTTAGTATATACGACATGTTTATAGGTGCTATCTTCCTGATATAAAATCCTTTGCTTTGTGACAAGAGTTCTTCGAGTTCATTTCCGTACTGCTGTGATCGCAGTTTTCGTACAAATACTACGTGGACGGTCCTATCTTTTTCTGTCACAGATAGAGGAGGTTTCATTGTACCTATCAATAGCCCGGTACACAAACATTTTCTAATACCAAGCGTATGGATTTTAGAAATTATATTTGGCACCATACGTACTTTATGTAATGCAATCACAGTGGTTCTCTTTATCACTCCACTATATTTTCATTTCACAAAATATTTTACAATATATTAGTGCGAAAATAAGAAAACACAATGAACAAACATATACAAATGACAGATTCCAAATGTTAAAAAGTAATATTTTGTATATTCTTAAATTATAACAGTATTTGTGGCCAGACTAAGTATATGTAAAATTTTTCTTTAGGATTGTGCTCCCATAATAAATTGATAGTTTAATATTTTGTATTACCGACAATTTTATAAGAAATTGTATCGCGTATACGCGTTGATTGTGGCTTCGACTTCCGCTTTGAATTACCATATTTTAATTTCTCCACTCTGGTGACAAAACAAAGCGCGGCATACAATTCCACCATTCAACACGCAATGTCTTTACTTCGGGTGCAATGTGAAACTAATTCAAAGTAATAATAACCAGAAGCCTTATCTTTTGTTTTGCAAGGTGAGGTAAAAAGCGAGACCTTAGTGTGTACTCCGATACTTTGCACAGTGAGTGATAAAACTTACAGCTGCGCTTTGTTTCACAGAAAGAAGAAATAAAAATAATTAAATATAATCATTTCTTCGAGTGGGGATTGAACCCACAACTATCCCGTTAAGTCAGTTACACAATATTTCTTTAAGAATTGTGTGTAAACAACATTGTCCGTCTGTCGTAGACCTTTCCTTTTTAATTGACAAATTCATTTTTTTTACTTTTTTTTTTTTTTTTCACCCTTACATCAAATTCAGTGCAATTCGAGAATATTCTCGATATATCGGTCATCATCGATTCCTCTTCCCAGGTTATTGGGTCAGTACACATGCGCTATACACGACCACTCTAAATTGAACCTTAACATAATATAAATACAGTGCGAATTAGGACCAAGTAAATCATTTGCACGGGCACATTGCAATATCGACCTAGCTTCCTGGAAAATAGGATTTAATTTTACTTAAATTAGGTCAACGCACAGGCGCTCTGATTTATGTCATAGATAAATGCATTGTGAAAGTGGCATCGCCTTTGCATTAAGATTTACATTATATTTTTGTTTACTAATATTATATTTTTTGTCTATTATAACATTATTTTCTATGCTTTTGCATAATGAGATCCTAAGCGATGATTTGAAATTTATCAGTTTATACATTTTTTTCATTCAATGCGGATAACAGATGCGAGTTGAAGCAACTTCTAAAATATTTTGCTCTGTGGCATTTTACGGAACTAGGCTAGATATATCAGTTTTCAATCTTATGCCCTAAATATTAAAGGTGCATGTCGTATATCACGTATATGAGGTATTTGTACACACACTAGTTCAAATAAATTCCTGCAAGGCATTTACAACTCTAGTCCATGCCGTTCGGTCATACTTTCCTATAGCTCATAATTAGTGACTGGGCTCAAATTTAATCAATTTAATCCACATTCGACCTTATTTTGTGTGATATAGAGTCTACTTTTAACTTAGGACACCGCACACGCGCCTAGGGCTTATGCGTAGGTACTGAGAATTACACTGGAGGGAGAGCAACACTCACCTTCCAGATAAATTTTATTTTGATTACTATCGAAATATAAATTTTGGTAATATATTAGTGGTAATTAATTAGTGAACTGTATGGGAGTTTCGTACAATGGCTGAGGGTTCGAAGATATTTTATTTTGTGGTAAGTATAATCTTCTCGCAATTCCCATTTGATAGGATGTGTTCCTTGAAAGGCTCCTTTGTTGTGTTTGTTTTTTTTTTGTATTTTCAGCTACAAGCTTTTTCCTATAGCAGGGTAGTTTGTTCTCTAGTACTAGAGAAACTAGTGTCAAGATTTACAATTTTCATCACTTTCAACTTGAAATTGAGACGTTGTGAGTTGAGTGGCGGTGTTTAACCCTGCTTTGTTTTACCGGAGCTGAGATTGAGTATGATAATGAAAATAATTTGAATACATTTATTCTTCCGAGTGGGGATCGAACCCGCGACTATCGCGGTAACAGTCAGACATTGCCCCACTGCGACACGATGGCCTATTTATTGGGCAATATTGATTATTTTATATTAATACAAATTAACTTAGTTTTTTCAGAATTATTTTAGGTTAAAGTTCTGGGTTAGGACAATGTAAATTTCATCACTATCTGTTCAGCCATTAAACATTTTAAATTAAGCCATTTATGATGAATTCTCTAGTAACATCAAGGCTATGATGAATTAAATCTGGTTTTGTTTTACAGGTTTAATAATTTAAAAACTTTTTATTGCAAATATATGTTTAAGTTATAAGTGATAGTAACAGGTTCTATTTGTGTTTAAATAACAACTAAATAATTAGTTTATTATTAACAATTTTATCTGTTTACTGCAAATTAGTTGTATATTTCCTCTTTTTAGATATATTATTAAATTTTTTAATGTATTCGTGTCATAATGGGACTGTGTCCAACTGGACACGCAATGGTTGTAGGTCCCAACTCGGGGAAACGATTATATATATTTTTTTTCATTTCTCCGGTCTAGTAATAATATAAAGCGCGGCGTTGAGCTTTGCCTCACAACACATCATATCTATCAACACATAATATCTAGAATTCGGGCGGAACCTGGAGGACGGAGTGTCTTGACACTAGTGTCTCTCTGCCGACTGTCGGTACTATGCCGGAAAAAGCACCTAACGGTGAATCAAACCAAGGTACCAAAGCGTTTATACTCTTAATAGGCCATTTACATCTGTTTGTTACAGATAGTGTCGCCGCAAGGTCTTGTCAACTATCACCAGCCGGAGATGTCGGAGCAGCAAATTATAGTGCAGGCGAAAGTCGCCCCAGTGCAGTTGCCGGATCCGAATATTCGTAAGTTTTTTTTTATTTAATTCATTAAACATAAAAGCCGCGAGTAAGAAACATAATTACTATAAAGTAAATTATTACTTCGAACTTATCAACGAACTGACTGAAGAATTTTTATATGTGGTAAAAGCAGGCGGGAAAGGTATAACAGCGAAATTTGTCTATATCCTAATAAAAGATCTCGGCCTGTCTGAATTTCCAATGCGGGGGTTCTTAGGATCTTTTCAAATTTAGTTAGGTATAGAGAGGAGCTCGGACAGTGGAGGTGAGCTTTAATGCTCAATTTAAAGGAGACTTGGGTCGCAAGTCTAAGGCATTGCTTCAAGCACATTTTTCTGCAACGCAATGAGCGCGGTGAATCCATGGAGTGCTATGGAGTTTCTTCTTCTCTTCTCATCTATACATATAATAAAAATGTAATGGATCGCTGTCTGTACATGTAAAAAAAAATTTGTTAGGGACATTTACCAATATAATAGAACCCAAAACAATTGTTTTTATATTCTTTTCTGTTTCTCTGTGCGTTTGTGCACGCCAATCTTAAAACTTCTTAACTGATTTAAATGCTATATTGATTATTGTATTGTAGTAAACTTCAACATTTAGTGTTTGTTTCATTTCAATCGGATCATAAACAAAAGAGTTACAACCATTTAAATCATAAATTTATGCAAAGTTTGTGATTTAAGTGACAACGTAATAGATATGTAGTTTACGCAGGCGAAGCCGCGAGCGGGTCGCTAGTAATAAACAATATTGAGACCATCGTATTGCAGTGGGATATCGTCTGACTCTAAACGCGATTGGTTATGGGTTCGATTCCTAAACGGGGAATGGAATATTTAAATTATTTTTATTTCTCTTCTCTGGTGAGACGAAGCGTTACGGAGTAGAGAGAACGGAGTGTCTTGACACTAGGTTCTCTTTGACTATCCTGCTATGCGAGAAAAAGCGTGAAGCTGGTTCTTTGTTATTGGAAAATCTTTAGATTTTCTATAGAACCAACCTTTAACAGTAACATATACATAAAGACTATATAAGTAAATAAATTAAAAATAACAATATTTATTATTACAATTAGAAAACTAAATTCAATTAAGTCACATTCTCTTGTTTATGCAAATATCAATGTGTAGATCATGTAGTACATATTATTGTAAAAGCCAGTAGGGTCAATGAGATTCACCAAGTAAAACTGACGACTTACCAAATTTATTGGCAGAAGCCCTAACCGAGTTTCTAACTTAACGTTTTACCGAGGCACAAGTTGGAAATTAATAACAATCATAGAACAGCTCGGGCTTTTATCTAGTGATAACTTGGTAAATCTTTAAATAGCTAAGAATAGGACACGCATATTTAATTTAAAAGAACAAAAGCTTATCTAGCTACCTAGCTTAGAGGCCATCTTGGCGCAGTGTATACGAGATGGTTGTGCACTCGCATCCCACTCAGGGGGAATTACTATATTTAAAATTATTTTCTCCGCTCTGGTAACAAAACAAAGCGCGGCTTTGAGTTCCGTGACTCAACAAACCATGACTTGCGACGTGAAGCTGTTCAAAAATTGCTTTACCTTTTGTTTTTACATATTTGAATTTAACTTACATATATTAATAATAGCGTTTCCCCATACTGTTAAGACAAAGTGACGGTGAGTTCCGTGTGTTTGTGTGTGTGTGTGTGTGTGTGTACGAATTGGGGCGATTAGGCGGAAATCCTCTCTTACTTTCGTCAGCGTAAAATTCTCATCCATCCTATTTCCAGGTCCAATGTCACTGTCGAATATGATGTATCCCGCCGCGATGCCTCACAACGCATACCCGTATGTCAACACTTGCAGAATTGTAAGTATGATTTAATATTATTGTTGTTTACTATTTAGTAGTGTTATTTATACCGGTAGTGTCCCGTTGACCAGTAAAACTAGCGTTGCGCAACGCGTGTGTTGGTAGTGTGTGTAATATATATATATATATTATTGTTTTAATGTATATCTATTTCTATTGTTAAAGTATTTTTGTCGCTATTTCCCAGGAGCAGGCTATGCCACCTCCAATGTACCAGCAAATGGTCCCTCAGGCGGATGAGCAGAAGCAGATGACGTCGTCCCCACACACTGACACCACTTTTAGGATCGGTAATAGATCGGATATATTTAAAAAACTGTTCTCTTATTGACTAGCTGACACACGTGCTATCAAAAGTAAGTTGTAATATGTGCATAAAAGTTTCGACGCAGTCGGATGTAGAACGCATGGCTTAGCGGTCAGTGTACAAGAGGCGCGGGTTCAAATCCGGGTGCGTTCAAATTAATGCCAAAAAATGCCGATTATTATTATTTTTATTCATAGATCCGAGCTATCCGTACGCGGCGGACTTCAACGCAGCGTGCGGCGCTTGCGACCCCGCCACCAACGCCGCCAACCTGCATTCTGCTAGGGGGTAATTTTACATGTTAATATATAATTATAAAATGACATGTTTGGATTCAATGACTGATAGAATGATTAATTAGTTGTTGATGAATGTTTATACTTTAATTATATTTAGTACTAGCGCCCAGCTCGCGCTCGCTATTAATAACTATTTAGTCCTTTTGCCCGCCCGCGCTTGCATTTAAATCACAAACTGCTCAAATTTTTTATTTAAATTGTTGTAACTTTTTTATTTATGAACCGATTGAAATTAAATAAACTCTAAGTGTTAAGTGAAGTTTACCAAAATACAATAGTCAAACTGCATTTAAATCGTTTTAGCTAATTAAAACGCACAGACAATAGACTTTCAAAAATATTATTTTGGGTCCTAATACATCTTCTATGTACAGACAGCAATCAATTATATATATTATATGTATACATGTGGAGAAATCACTTGACATGTTATCAACATAAATGTTTACCTCAAAAATATTTAAAACTAGATGTGCTAGCGACTTCGTCCGCGTGGAATTCTAAAATAAAAGTCTCGTCAAAGTCGGTGCAGCCGTTTCAGAGTTTAGCCGAAACAGACAGACAGAAATTGTAAATATAATAAGCTTGGCATATATGTCGGCGGCCGATCGTTTCATTAGCCAGATCGCGATGCGTCTAGGCATTTTATAAAACGACGGCACATGATAATCTAGCTATCTCAGACCAGTCATATCGTTCAACGCTTAACGTATAAGTATGTCGTTTGCGTAGGGTGTTCGAAGTTTTGGCATATAAAAATATGATTTGAAAATTAATTATGTATTGATATGAAATAGTAACCGAAATTTAATGGTAAAAATTCAATCTGTTTCTTACCTAATCTATTCATTCACATTTGTGTGTCTCTTAGAAGCAGTAATTAATAATTTTAAGTAATAACGTCAGGTTACTATTTTGTATCGATACATACTTAATGAATTCAATAATCACCACCAATGTGCTAATTAGGTTTTTCTTCTTAGAGACATATAAATCTGAAGTAGGTTAGGTTAGAAACAGTTTGAACTTTTACCAATAGTTTAACTTGGTAAAACTTAAAATATTCCCTAGTATTTTAAGTTCACGTGTAATAATGTAAGTGGTTTTTACAGTAACATATGTACACAGTAAAGGTTACTCGTAGTTTATACTAACGGTAAGTCAAACCAAAATTTACTGAGGTATATTTTTTAATATTACGAAATCCTGCTGCGTGGACACCTATATATATTGGCGTAAATAAAGCGGGACGCGCGGCGAAGGCCACTATCGGCACTAAATTTAAGAACCTCACGATCAGCCCAGTGCTTAGATAGGGACATCGACAAACTCGTTGTGGTCGGGTCTGCCCGACTACTCGTAAAATTGTACTGCACATCGTAAAAATTATATTTTATATTTTAAAAATCATATTTTTTCATCAATCATATTTTATTTAGACCAAACGCGGTGTTGAATTCCGATATTCAACACACAATATCTACAAATCGCTTTAAAGTGTGAAAAAAGCGTGAACCAACCCAAATAATGTTTTACGTGATAAACCCAGCTACAACATGGCGTACGGTCAGCTGGAGGCGCCCCCCGGCCTGCCGCCGCCCTACGCGCACAGCCTGCTGGTGCACCCGCCGCCCGCGCATGCCCCCGCGCCTGCTCCCGCGCACGCGCACGCGCACGCGTACCCGGTGAGTGCGAGCGAGACGACGGCATGTCACTCGATACCTATATATTCACTGAGTAAAGTCGAAACTATTGGACTTGCTGAATTAAGCAGTACGACGGGTCGTAAAGTCCAGGCAAACAAAGTTGCGGTCGACAACTAGTGTGACTTTTCTCACAATATGTTAGATCTACTAAGTAATTAGTTACATTAATTGATTAATAACTAATTAATATTTTAAAATATAACTTATTGTATATAATACAGTTGTGATTACGAAAATGAAATAAAATAACAGCGTTCTGTCAGCCACTACGCTATTGCGTAAGTTTAGATTCTATTCTATTCTAGGTCTATTGATCTAAAATAGAATAGAATTTCAACTTTAGATACTCTTAGATTGAGTCCAAATTAACTAAATATGATATATTACACTTCTATATATACTATCACTTAGGAAATTGAAAAACATATTTATACAAAACGTATAAATATTTGAACCCGCGCCTCTTGGAAACCATTTAAGCGCTCTGACCGTCTAACAACAAAAATAAGTTGTAATAAGCGTATAAGAATTTCGACGTAGCCGGATGTAGAACGTATGGCTTACCGGTCAGAGCGTTTGGACAAGAGACAACAGGTACAGGTTCGAATCCCGCTGAAGTGTGTGAATATAACACTTTAAAATGTAAAAAAATATTAATAATGTCTAGCATTTTTGTATTCTTTTATAATGTGGTAATATCAAAAAACAAATGTTGTCACCTATCTATATACACGAATATAAAAGTGATAGGTAGTAGACTTCCGCTAAGAACGTAAGGATTTTGCGACAGGGCCGAATTAAGGAGGTCTTAGGGCTCTCGCAAGTTTTTATAAAAATCATTTATTTTTCGTAACAAAACTTGAAATTAGGCAGAGAGATATCAAACACAAAGAAATTCTAATAATATTATACATTATATATGTTATTATAATTTCAGTATCAAGATCAGATGTCAGCAGTACAGTGGCAGAATATGCAGCAGCCTTTGCCACTGGCCCAGAATAAACTGCTAGTGCAAGAGCTGTACCCTCTGATGTACCCTACAGTGTGCCCCACCGTCTGCCCTACTGTGGCACCCCCTTACAACTTGCTGTACCCACATTTAGCTGGGGTTAGTTGCATTTTTCATTTTCTGTTTTTTTTTCTTGCAACTTTTTTAAAATTCTATATGTCTATTTGTTTTTTTACTTGAATAGATATATTTATAAAATAGTATTTTTAACAACAATTGTATGATTTGTATAATTGTTGATTTATAAATTTTCTTTGAAATAGTAACACAGTTTAGTGAATTAGTAATACAGGGTATGGATTATACTTTAGGGACAAACACATTATAAGTAGAAATAAATCAATATTTATATTTTAATTGAAGCAACGTTTTAATATTTTTGTGATTTTGAAATATCTGTATTTTAGATTAGTAGTTTATATAGAACTAATTATAGACGCTTGCACGCAAACTGACAATATAAACCTTTATATAATAACGAATCAAATGTTTATAATATATATAACACACAGCAGGTAGTGCCCCAACCTTACCCCATCGTGCAACAGATGTACCCCATACTGGACAAGTCTCGTCCCAAGCGTGTACCCTCGCGTCAATACACCGATGACCACAAGCACGAAGACGACTTACAATTACGGATACAACAGATCAAAGAGCAGATGTCGAGGCGCAACAGCGGCACCGGCCTCTTGGGGAGCTGCCCCGGTACTTACAATGGCGGTATTGTTGGGTGAGTTGATACACGCTATGTCAATATGCGTTTTCAAATTTAGTTTTCACTAGTTTCAACCGGATTAATCACGTATATGATTAGGATTGCAAAATATATTTTAGAAAACACGACGTTTCGAACACTTTACAGTAGTCCGTGGTCACAGGTAGACTGAGGTGGCATTTGTCTGTCATTTGATACAACTATTATATCAAACTACCGCCAACGATTTCTTAGCTGCCTTGCGTACTGCCCTGGATTCTTGCAGAATGAGCTAAATTTTTATTGTTATACATAGAAATAGAATTATATTTTTGATATAATGAGAGTTACTCCTATGTATCGCTCCAGAACTTCGCCGCGCGGCGACGACGCGCAGCTGGAGCTCTCGCGGCGCGCGCCATCGTCAACTCCATCCGCAACCTGCAACTCAAAAATAATTGTATGTACAAATCTTATAAAGCGTGGCGTTGAGTTCCGCTTTACTTATTTCTTTTTTTATATTATTTACTTTATATATTACAAATAAATTAATTGACTTACGTGAAAATGTACATTTCACTTATGTGCTTTTACACATTAGCAAAGAATGAACCAAAACGTGAAAATAAAGTTTAAATTATTTTCACGTTTTGGTTCATTTGTATACAAAGCACACCTTGTATTCCACCTACTACCCTGCTATACGGGGAAAAAAGTATGAAGCTGTAAAATTAGTTTTTACAATATACATATAAGGATATAGGACACAATATTTTAGAATCGTGTCGTAGTAGGGCGGCGATTGATTATTAAACTCAATGGTTTGATACGAACTCGGGGAAATGATTTCTCATTTCGTTGCTCACACTAGGTCATCCGAAACCGGGCTGATCAGCGTGAAAAGCTGGTACCCTTTAAATATATTACATTTTTTTTTCTAAGTACTATATTTTCTAAATGTTATGTTATGGTTTGTCTTTCCGTGTGTGCAGACCAGCCGCGCGGCCCCCCGCCGCCGCACGCGAACGCGAACGCGCATGCGCATGCGCACGCGCAGCCTCGGCGCCGCGCGCCCTGCCTCGTGCGCCAGGTGGGTACACTGTCACTACCAGCAGCGACACACTGAAACTGCATCACTTACAATAGTGTAAAAACACTCACCGATCCCTCAGACACTAACACTGCCTAAGACTGACAGTTGTGCCTCATGGCAACCACTACATATACGTATACGTAATATAAATTAATTAACTTTTTCAAATATTACGCTCTGTTACCTAAGACAGAACGCGGCGTTGAGTTCCGCCACTCGACACGTGATGTTTGATTTCAAAGGCATGTGGATAATGGAATGTCTCGACACTAGGTTCCTTCTGGCTACCCTTTTGCTATGAAGGAAAAGGCGAGAAGTTAAAAAATACACAATATTCATTAACATTTAATTAGACACCTCGGCCATGATGGTGTATAAATATATTACTTCTTGTATTAAATTTATAAAAACTTGTACACAATATTTAATCTATTTTTTTTTTGTGTAATAATGCATTGGACATACACATTAAATGGATATAATAAATATTACACAGACTACAGTGTGTTTGACATACAGTTTTGTATAAAGTGATATAGTGACTTTTAAAAATATTCAAAACATTTGAAAGTGTTATTCGCGCACTTAGGAAATTGAAAAATAAATATTAAGAAAACGTATAAAATTTTAACGCAGAGAGATTTGTACCCGCGCCTCTTGAAAACCGTTCAAGGACACGGGTTCAAATCCTGCAAAAAATTCACTGTCCAATATATTTAATAAATCTCTCGCAAAACAATTGTGAGTAGAATATTCTTTGGGTAGCTGAAATTTGTAAAAATCTCTTTACAGAGATGCTAACAAACAAAAATAAGTTGTAATAAGCGTATAAGAATTTACACGTAGCTGGATTTAGAACGCATGGCTTAGCGGTCAGAGCGCTTGGACGGTGAATAAAAGGCGCAGGTTTGAATCTCGCTGCGTTCAATTTTCAATATGTTTTTTTAAATGATATACACGTTTGCTAAAACATCATTTAATACATTTTTATTAATATATAGGTGTCACCAGGAACGTGGTGCAGACGATCTCCAGGACCTTTGCCAACAGGTAGTTTTTTTCTTTTTTATTCTGATATTTATCTTTTTAATTATATGGAGAGATTCTAGTGACTATATTCTCCTTTTGTTAAATCAACCCGTTTGCGCTTAGAATTGTAAGAAATTAAATTGTCATTGTAATTTAAAATTTTATTTTAAAAATGAATGATGAATATTTAAAACGTTTTTAAAAATTTATTAGATATATTTATTTTAATTACTTCGCTCTTGTGAATAAGATTAAACGCGGCGTTGAGGTTCGCCACACGACACACAATGCCTCGAACTCGGGCGGAAAGTCGTAAATGGAGTGTCTTGACCCTAGGTTCTCTCGTATTGCCCTGAGAAACAAATAAAATTATTATTTTACTAATAATAATGCTTAATCATCATTGCCCAGGTTTCAACCAGCCGCGCCGCCCTCACCCTGACACTCGCAACGGCCGGCGTTGAACTCTGCACACCGCACGACCTAGCGACTCCAAACACTAACACATATCTACATACTTCTATTGATAGAAAATATATTTACAATCTACAGTATTGCCACCTTACAGAGAGAAGCATACGCGACTTAATTCAATACATTTTTTTTATTATTGTTAATGTTGCCATTTTTGAGTAAAAAAAATTATTACTAGTGTTGTCAGTAATGAAAATTGTTTGTTTTTTTTTACATAATAATAATAATGCAATATATTTTCTATCAGTGTTTTGATATATTTTTTATTTAATATCAATAAAATTAACAAATCGGGACACGCCATTAATGAACGCACACCTACAATACAATAGAATGAAAGTGCATCAGAATTTTTTAATTATTATCTAAGAAATGATATTGAAAATATTATTATATATTTTGTTTAACTCAGTTTATTGTACTTTAGTAAATTTTGATGCAGTTTTAAAATGTTATTTAAATATTGTAGTACATAAATTAATCTGTAATTAATAAATACATTAAACCCAATTACGTTGAGTGTTGGCTGAGCGTTTTGAATGACTTATATACTTTATTTTCAATTTTCTAATTATAACTTAAATAATATTAATAGTAGAAAAAAGCAGCGTCTCAGCCGCAGCGTTTGAAACGCTCGGTTCTTAGCACCTCACGAGATAAGCTCATAGATCTCACTTTGGAATGTGTCTAGTCATTTTTTTTTGTTATCAACCAATTTAGTTATAGTATTTAGTTGAACACACTGACGTACACACGATAATTTCTTATATAGATTGTAATTTAAGTTAAAATTATCTGTTAAGATACATAATTTATTTGACTTCTTTTTTTTTATTTAATTCCAAGAAAAATGTCAACAAGTTTTTTTTATTTAAATTTGTATGGGGGTTGTATTTTTAGTTCTTTCTATTTGTTTTTCTTATAAGATGAAAATGAAAAAGGATATATAATTTAAAGCCAATAAAATGCATATTATTTTTTATCTACATATTTAAAAAAAAAAACATTTATGTATTTTTTTAACATTTATTAAAGTGTTATAAGCACACTTAGGAAATTGAAAAAGACTTGTTTAGGAAACGTATAAAACTTTGAACGCAGCAGAATTTGAACCCGCGCCTCTTGAACGGTCTAAAGAGGCGCGGGTTCAAATACCACTGCGTTCAAATTTTTATACGTTTTCTAAATATGTCATTTATGTATTTGAGAAACAAAACGTTACTGATGTTACATGATTACATCTCTACCTTAGATTATAAATATAATAACAGATTAAAAAATATATAATTGTTGGTATATTTATATAAAAAAAACTTTTTTTTAATTTGGCAATTAATTTCTTTTCGACTTTACTCTCTAAAAGATTATTTGTGATTGGTTTTCAAGATTTTAAAGTATATATATTACAAGAATATTTGTGTATCCACATTAATAAGAATAATATTAAGCGTCAATTTCATAAATATTGTAAAGAAATATGTGAAATTAAATTAAATTACATAAATATTATATAATTGTTTGTGACATTGATGTAAATAAATAATTTTCTTTCCTAATAAATTCAGTTTTAAATAAGCAATGTCGAAAACGCTTTATCGAAATAAGTTGAATTGTTGTTGAAATACAGGAATATATGTGACTTAGGTGTTCTTAAAATTTTGTATTAATTTCGATGGCAATACGTTTTTTTTTTATTTAATTTATATTATATGTCGTGACGAGAGTGTGTGATTACTAAATTGTATTTTTTTGTGCTTCACACACTACTGCTGCTGACGATTAATGTTATTGAGAATGCTATAGACAATAGGAATGAAAAAAATATTATTAGTCATAACTCGATGTTGTAAATTTCATTGATATTTATTGATTTCGTTTTTTTCAAAATTTTACACATAAGTCAATTCAAGTGTCCATAGATGTGTAATTTTCTAAATATGTGTACTGTAGTGACAAATATGTACTTAAATGTAGACTTTTATGACTAAGTAAATATTATTTCTCGAAAGCACACTATGTTCGAAATACCTCAATATATAAAAAGAAATAGCCCAATTAATATATTATATGTTATTTATCTATTATAATAAATATATGAAGATTCTAATTTAGTAGTAATTTGCTGTGATGATTTCGAAGTTGTTAGAAATGTCAAAATGATTTCGATTCACGCTTTTTGTGTCAGTGTTAGAATCCGTACCGTATAGTTTATCAGTCACCCGCGACTGTCAGTGTCACGGTAACAGCAACACCGCGGCGACACTGACAGCTGTTAAAGGCAATGTCCCGTAGAGTATTTATAAGAAGATTTATTGTGACATGTAGAGTATATTATTGTTAATATTAAAGTTTTAGCGTATATATTGTTTGTTTTATTTTTCATTTTTTATCCCTTTTAATATACATTTTATTATTATAAGCTAAATGATATAGAATGAACTAATTTTGTTACATTGAATTTCAAGTTTTCATACTGGAACCATTTATTTTAAAATTTTCACATTAGTGCCAGTGGGAAGCCATATTAATATATTTTCCATTTAAACAATATTTTCAATACACTACAAAAATGGAGAATAGAGTGTCTTGACACTAGGTTCTATCAGCCTTCCTTTCTATGCTCAAAGATGCATAAGTTTTAGCTGAAGCAATGATTTTCTTAAAAAATATTGCGTTACTTGATAATTTTACATATATAGGAGAATACTGTATTGTCATTGGATATGTCACATGTGCTAATTTTCAATCAAATCAAACTACAAGTGTTGTGTCAAAATAGTGTTGCCAGACTATGTTACATTGTTAGACATATTTATAACTTCTATTTAGAAGATGGTAATAAAACATTTGACGTAAAAAAAAACTACTTGCTTGTTAAGTAAGCCATTAAAACATTTCTGCTTGCTTGCTTGTAGCCGTTCTTGCTGCGCATTTTCGCGGGCATTCTTATAGGTACCGCTTCATCAGAGCGAGCAATCCTGAACCCATTTTTGGCGCCAATGGAGACTTATGAAATTTACTTCAATCACGGAGGAAAAGGAGAACGTCCCTTAATGCAATCAACCGTGCGCAGCTGTGAAATGTGCCTAGCTTTTTACCTAGGACGGCTAGATCCACCGCTGGAATGGCGACGGAGTGTCTTCCCTGACGACAGCCCCTCACCCCACCTACTATTTGGTGGAGCTATATGGATTTTTTAATATTTCGTTTAATTTTGCTTAGGATAAAATTGAAACTTTTAAAGTAGTTTTTGATTATTGTATGACACTTGCCTACTTTTTATTTTTAAAATATATATAGAATAAAAACATTGCAGTGTTGTTATACTAAGTAAATAAACAGTGTTAAAGGATACGAAATTAGAGAGTATGTAACCGATACTAAGAGAAATAATAAGATCTAGAATCAGTGAAAGCTTAATTATATAAACTTATTATTCAACTGGCCATTAATGTTAATAAAATTATTTATAATATTAGTAAATCATTAAGTAATATATATTAACTTATCACTGCGCGTCTGGAGTTTGTTACGGTACTTATATCACATATGGGAAATACAATGTTTCAAGAAAAATACCCATAATTCTGAATAACTTTTGTTAAAGTATAACTCAAGGCTGTTGTAAATGGAAATAGGCACAAATTTTGCACCCAATACCGTCTGCGGGATACATTAATATTTTTTATAATCGTAGAAAAAAAAAGAAATATTTTTTAAACTTTAATTCGGATACAGCTAGATTAAATCAATGACACAACGTTAGTGAGATTTTTTCTTTAGGGGTTTTCAAGCTATAACTCTTTGAACGTTTGTCGATAAATCTGAGGAAGAAAGTTAATTTGAATCAGATATGTGTTTTGAGGTCAGAGAAGTTAAGTTTTTTATGTTAGATTTTTTTACATAGGTTGAGAGAGCCAAAAACACTTTTTCACAAATATATGAGCTAAGCAAAATTTACTCAGAATATGCAGTGTTAATCATATATACGAGTAGACTGCTGTGTTTGTGGAACAATTGCCAAAGGAAACATATGTTTTAAGGAAATACGATTTTGGATTACGATGATTTCTAGCTGAATATTTTCTGGAGATTCCTTTATAGAGAATAAAAGTTTTATAAAAAGCCAAATATTTTTGCGTTTTTTTTTTAAATCTAGCAATCGTTTCTAAAAAGACTGTAAAAAGTAACTTACGTAACTTTTAAAATGTTATTCGAACACAGTTAAAATAAAAAAAAAAACATTTTTACATTTTAATGTTGTCGGCATTGGCGGGCAAATTCAAATCTGTTGTCCATCTATCGTGGCCCGCAGCCTTGGGGTCGGACAGCCTTGCTATAGCTAGTCTATTATGGTTCCTGGACGGATCATCAGATGTTCCACTCTTTAAAAACACTTACAGTCAGGTTTAAAAGGTAAGCTATAATAAAGATTTCATTCAATCCGTCCAGCAGTTCCGAATATGTGCGCGTACAAACATATATTTTATAACTTCATACTCTTTTCCGTGTTTATCCTAGCCACAGAGAACTTAGTGTATCGTTCTGCACTTCCCACCCGAAATCGAGGCATTGCGTGCCGTTATAATTTTCAAAAGATTTATTTAGCACAAACAAACAGATAAACAGCCAAGCAAAAAAAAATTATATATATTGGGTTCTATTATATTTATAAATGCTCCTAGTAATATTTTTTTTCATAATATCAGAACTTGGTCCGTTTAGTAAAAGTTTTCAAAAGCTTTAAGACTTTATACACAGCCATCTCTCTGAAAATTTTACAAATTTACCTACATATACTCTGAAATAACTAGTTTATGTATTTAGTAATCTAAAAGCTGACGTTGTAATAAATAAATATATAGAAATCTATATAACAAGCTTATTGTTTATAAAATAATGATAGTAATCTGACTGCAATCGCAATTAGATCGATTTCAACTCTGAGGAATTATCATAATTTAATTAACACGAAATTATTTCCACATTTAATTATTTGTTACAAAACAAAGCGCAGTTCCGAGCGTCATCATATTCGACTTCGCTAGAAAAGTTCTTGACACTAGGTTCTATTAAAAATAAATAAATAATAATTGTTAACCGCCGTGTAGGTAGCATGAAAACGAATCTATCAATTATTTTAGTTGCATTTTAGACAATAGATGGCGCTGTGCATATGTTACTGTTATAATAATCAGCTTTATGACACTAGATGGCGATAATTTCAAAATTAATCTCCTAATGGAGAGTTATACTGTAATTCCACTTTCGACCGACAGAGAGCATTCTCAGCTTAGTAACAAAATTCAATACTAGAAGGCGCTTATTAAATATCTTGTATTCTTTTAGACAATAGTTAATGCAAACTATGAATTTCGTCTTTTGTTTCATATATAGCGTTTTACGTTGAATATTTTAGTACTGGAAAGTGTCAACAAAGTAGTTTTAATTGGGTCAAAAAAAAATGTCTTATTTCAATACTAAAATGTCCATATTAAAAAGAATAATTACTTCAGAGCAATGATCCTGATGTTTCTATTTTAAGCACCTCCAATATTAAGCCATCGAGGTGCAGTGGAAAGCGTCTGACTGTAAAAGCGATTGGTTGTGAGTTCGCTCTGATGACAAGACAAAGCGCGGCAAAAAAGAAAAAGTGCGGGAAAAAGTGAAAAACTGAAAAAATATGAGGTTAATTATAGTTTAAATACTTAGTCTTGCCATAAATATTGTCACAAAGAAAAACGACCCTTTTTTTGTATGTGTCATTTATTACTATTAGTGTGTAAATTTAATACATTAAACCATATATTTAGAAAACGTATAAAAAATTGAACGCAGCGGGATTCGAACCCGCCTCAAGCGCTCTGACCGTGATCGATGCTTTCTATCAATCGCTTATTACAACTTATTTTTGTTGTAAGCAATTTCTATACATATTTTAACGTTTTCTAAAAACATGTCTAAATTTCCTATGTGATTAACACTTTAAAAACACTTTAAAAGTATTGAATACTTTAATATAATAATATATAAAGCTTATTCGAAGTGGTCTCCATTAGCTGCAATACAGTCCTTTAAACGTTGAGACCAGTTATCAATAGCAGTAGACAATCATTTTATGGGAACATTCTTCACTACCAATCGTATGTATTGTTTTAGAGACCCGAAATAATCATGGCTTTTAGAGACCAGTAACCAGGATTTAATAGGCTGCAAGTCCTAAGTCACCTTTTAAAATACGCGACATGGTTCTGGGTGCTATCTTTATCTCCCGAGATAAAATATTTTGCTTTGGGACAGGATTTATTTGAATTCTTTCCATTACTGCTTTGTTCGCCTTTTTCGTACGAACACTACGTGGACGCCCAGTTCTTTTTCTGTCACAAACAGAGGCGCTTTCATTGTATCTATCCATAGAGCGGTACACAAATATTTGACTAAAACCAAGCGTATGGAGGATTTAAAAAAATGTATTTGGCACCATACTTACTTTATTAAATGCAATCACAACGATTCAGTTTTCTTTATGACCCCACTACATTTTAATATCACAATTTATTTTACAATATATTGTCGCGAAAATATGCACAATAGATAAACATATGATAATGACAGATTCCAAAGTAATATTTAGTATTATTTTGTTTTTTTTTTATTACATATATATATATAACACCAGAATCTATTTCGTTTCAAAAGGAAAAATGTCAAAATCACTAAGCTTAAACGTTCAAAAGAACTTATTTAAAACAAACTATATAAATAAAACTCAAGTAATAGCGCAATCCCGCTCTGTTGTCTGTCGGCGGCAATCAGAATGAATGCTGTGCACGTTAGCGACTTTAATTTGCTCCTTTATACGCCCCTGATACTCTAGGAGATAGCGTTATAGCGTTAATTATGTACAATTATATATTCAATTTTATTTTGATATGTAAATTGTTGTGATATGTTGTTGACTTTTATATACATATATCTTTCTCTCAGCCTATCGCCGTCCACTGCTGAACCACGGCCTTCCTCATAGAACGCTAGCCGTCCCGGAAACTGCAGTCACCAACCCGCCTGCCATGCGTGGTGACAAATCCCCCTTAAATGAGCAACTAATAATATATAATAATTAGATATATATACTTTTGAGGTATTTTTAAGATGTTGGATGCAACGTTTTATTTAAGCGCACAAAACTTATATGTGAAGAAAACGCCTAGTTTTTATGGAAAAAGGGTGTGGAAAATTAATAAATTTCAACACTAACAGCTTATTAATGCATCAATATTAATAAAACAATTATTACATATACTACTGTGTGTTTGACATTCACTTTTGTGTTACGTGACGTACACGTTGCTAAGACGGTATGTATTTCATGCGCCTACTAGTTATAATATACTAGCGACCCGCTTGCGGCTTCGCCTTCGTACACTACACGACTAAACTATTTAGCTTTTCACCCGCCCGCGTTCTCACTTAAATCACAAACTGCGTAAATTTATAATTTAAATGGTTGTTAGTGTTTTATTTATGAGCCGGTTGAAATTAAATATACTTTAAATTGTTAAGTGAAGTTTGACAAAATATAATAGTCGGCAATAAAACGGTTAATCCGTTTTTGAGATAAGCGAGCACAAGCGCACAGACAGACTGAAAATAAAATAAAAAATCACTGTATTGGGTTCTATTACATTGCTAAATGATCTCAATAATATTTTTCTTATATATCTTCCATGTACAAACAATGATCAGTTACATTTTTATTATATATATAGTATTTAAAAAAATCGTTGAATGAGTTTAAAATTTAACAAACAACTATTATTGCATTTAATATGGTGGACTGGACGGTAATATATTTTTTATATTTTTAATTAAAATAAAGCAATAATAATATTAAACATGTGGTAGATGTTTGACTTTACACAATATAGTTTTGATATGATTTTCAATTTAGAAGGATTACAAAACAATATATTTCCATATCTTTATAAAAAACGTTTCATTATATATATACGCCTCCACACATGTTATCTCTAAAATAAGTAGATGAAAACGCGAACGTAGTGCCTTAAAACCAGAATCACTACTCTCCTCACCAAATTCGAAACATATAAAACGATAAAAAATGAGATTTGATTGTTTAACGTGTATTATGACCGCCAGCTCCTGGACTCTACCCGACTAATTGCCAAGATTAGTGAAAACGGTACTTATTGCACTCTATCTACCAACCCTCCCTCACAGCTCTCTGTGTTTTGTATAATTTATTTTATATAATGATCTATACTCACGACACCATCGGTTAAGGACCGTCTGTTTGTACGCGGCAGTCATAGGTTCAATGCCATTCGGGAAATTGTATGTAAAGTATGTTTATTAACTTAGTCTTTTTATATTAAGTACATAACTTTTTGAGCAATGTCTAAATTAGAGGTAAAATTAAATAAAACAGATCATTTGTCATTCTGTATTGTACATATGTGATAAAAAATAATATATGAAATTAGTTAAAAGAAGTAACCAAAAGGAGACTGATTGTCATGACAACCATATCAGATGTCAATGTTGTATTGTCATCAAATTCGGACACATGTGCATGTCCAAACATATCCGACTGCAACAAAAATATTCCTAATTCACATACATATATAGATATATATATATATACATCCACATAAGTTATTATTACAAGCACTATCAAATGATTAAATTTCATATGCATGTTAGCAAAGTACCACCAGCTTCACCAGGCAGTTCTGCTGAGAGGATCCATTGAGAAACTCAACAGTTTCTCTATTCAAATATATATTTAGAATACATTTACTTAAATGTAATAAAAATAATAAACTAAATATAATACAGAATCCGTCTCTGGCTCCCATCCAATTAGCGATCAGATTAAAGATCTACCGAGGGAGCCATTACCGAGCGAATTACGCTGCGAGTTGCTAACGTAGGGTCTGCTCACGGGACAAGAGGTAGCGAGTTCATGACAGGTAGCGATTATATTGTAAACTCGCCCTCGTTCTCACTTAAATGATAAAATTTTCTTAAATTTATATTTTAAAATGTAACTTTTTTATTTAAGAACCGATTGGAATAAAGTAAACACTGTATGTTAAGAGAAGTGTAAAAAAATACAGTAGTAAAATAGTAGTAGTAGAATAATTTCTTAAATTTCCGTTCACAAACGCACAAACAAACAGAAAAGAAAATTAAAAATCATTGTTTTAGGTTCAATAGATGACATTGATAAATGTTGCACCTACTTCAACTAGTGAAACCACAACAGTTCACTTAGATTTAGTTGTAAAAGTAGTGATCTGAACGCATGGCTCGAACAGTTAAATGGAGGCGCGACTTCGAATCCCACAGCGTTTCATACGTTTTCTAAAAATGTTTTTCCCAAAAACATTTCCAAACTGACATATACCGCCACGAACACAATGTAGAATAATAATTTAAACCCTACAAATTAATTATATTGAAAATCTCGACCTCTCACAACTTGCACCACGTCAGCCACTCCATCTGTGTTAATTGTTTTAATCGCGCCTACTCTCTACACAGAGTGTATATTGTGTGAGTGAGTGGAACATTTTGTCCTTTCAGCTCTCATACATACATACATACATAATAATATACATAAGTACATAATGTAAATTTGAATAATAAATATGAAAATGTACATTTTACGCGCTCTTTTACTTAATTATTAAGAATTAAGAATATAAGAATTAAGAAGATATATGTAAGAATAATGTAATAACAGGTTATCGAGCGGAGCGTTATAGGTTCGAGCCCCACTTGGGGATTATACTTAAATTAAATTAAATTCCCCACTTTGATAACACAAAGTGGGTTGAGTCTCGCCATGGACACGGAATGTTTTGAATTCTGGCGGCTGCTTTCCACCACCAGAACGGAGTGTTTTGACACTAGACTCTTTGACTGCTATGTGGAAAGCAGTATAAAACTATATCTACATATAACCACTGTCATTACCACCCTACACACGCCCTTACTTAATTGTTTTATCCCGCACACACGCCTCACTTTACGTCGCCCTTATTATATAACACAATGTGGTATTTCATTTCTGTACTACAATTTTAATGAAACGTGTGTATATAAAAATGTTTTTTGTAGTTTCACGCTCTATCCCGCACAGCAGGTTAAGCAGAGAGAATTCACACTTAGCAAATTGAAAAACATATATTTAGAAAACGTATAGAAGACGTATTTCGCTACGTTCAAATTTTTATATGTTTTCTAAATATATGTTTTTTTTAAGCAGAGATAACCGAGTGTCCTGACACTCCGTTCTGCTCTTTCTATCTAGAATCCAAGTGCTGAGTGTAGAGAGTTTGTCTTGTACCAGAGCAAAGAAATGAAATAGATAAAATATAATCATTACCCCGAGTGTATATTGAATACACAACCATCGAGTTTACAATAAGAGGCTGTCCCACTGCGACATGATGGCCTTTTGAATCTTAAAGTAATTAAAATCAGATTATTTTTGGTTTTTTCAATTTCAAAGTCATTAAAGTCAGACAAAATAATTTTATTCGTTATAAGAAGTTACATGCTTCATTTCACTAAAGTTGATGCCTCAGACCTGAGAAAAACAGTTTAATATATCTCGCTATCTCTTATGAATTGCTTCTAAAATGTTCTCACGCAGCTAATTGTTTTAATGGCATCCGCTTTACTATATACATACATATACATAAGCTTCATTTACCTCGTAGAACTTTACTTTCACATTAATAATAATTTTATTAATATACGATTTATAAAATTAATATAGAGTAGTAAAGAAAAACTTTATATAGAGTTCGTGTAATGAATAGAGGCTAAAATACTCTAATAAAAAAGTAGTGCCTAGACTTGCAACCTGCGACCCAAGCGTAGGCTTATGGTGGCGAACTATTCCCTCTCCCTAACCAAATTTGAAAAGATCCTACTAATGCCGCCTTCAAAATACCTGCTAGAAATTAACTGATAATAGTTCTAGACAGGCCAAAATCAATTATATATATCCGATATTTATCTATTTTTAAATAATTAATTACTTTCAACTCTACAGAGATATTAAAATTAATTTCTCGTCGTTTCGTCTTGTCAATTGTCATTGGATCTGTACAAATTGACAAATTTCTTACAGAAATAAATGTAGAAGTACACTCAACTATATAAGGCTGTTTGAAAAAAAAAAGCAAAAAAATTATAAATTCCGTCAGTTTAAATTAAACCATACAAAATTTCTGACTAGTCAAAGATGTCAATGTGGTGATAAGGTGATAAGATCAAATTGAATAGCTATAATCGAAAATACGTTAAAGAAATGAAAAAAATAAAGCTCAGGTCGTAAACTCCACAAGCACTAAGTTGAATCGACAACTCGTCAATATTACAAAAATGTTATCTTTATCTACATATAATAAAAATGTAACTGATCGCTGTCTGTACATGGAAGATATATAAGATAAATTAAAACAAATAATTATTAGGGCCATTAATCAATGTAATAGAAGCCAAAATAATTATTTATTAAATTTTTTTCAATTTGTGTGCTTGCCTGTGCGTTCGTGCACGCTAATCTCGTAATTATCTAAATCTCTAAATGTAGTTTTGACTATTGTACTTTGGTAAACTTCCCTTAACGTTTAGTGTTCATTTTATAACAATCAGTTCATAAATAATTAAGTTACAACAATTTTTAAATTATAAATAGTAATATTATATTATTACTAGCAACCCGCTCGTGGGTTTGCCTGCGTAAACTATATCGTATTTTCGCTCTACTGAAATCACACACTTTGCTTAAATTTATAATTTAAATGGTAAACAAAACTATAAATCATTGTTTTAGGATCTATTATATTGATAAATGCCCCTAACAATGTTTGTTTTATATATGTTCCATGTATAGACAGCGATCAGTTACATTTTATTATATGTATAGCTATTATTAGTTGAATAACAATAGAGGTTTGGACCCATTTCCATTTGAAAAAGCCCAGTAGCTAAATTACAATGCAAACAGTACAGGGCTATCATAGGGAATTAATATTTTATCAAAACCACTAATTGACGCTAAGTGACGCTGAGTGAATGTAAACACGATGACCGGCTCGTATCAGTTATTGTTGTATATATATGATAATATGTAAATTTGTTCGCCTGTTACGTTATATACTCGAACATATATCAACTAGCTGTGCTGGTGACTTCGTCCATGTGAAAATCTACAAGAAATGTAGCCTAAGTTAGTCGTTATTACATGTATCTGCCAGTGAAAGTCCCATCAAAATCGGTCTAGCCGATACAGAGATTAACTGGAACAAGCAGACGGACAAAAACTGAAAAGAAACTGAAAATGATTATTATGGTATATGTACCGTGTTTACATACAAATGCATTTAGTAAAAAGCAGTTATTTTAATATTACTAACAGACACCCCAATTTTATATATTTGTATAGTTTATATAGAATTTAATTGACTTTATTCAGAATTGAAAATTGAAATGGAAACTAGGGATGTAATATATCGGATCCGGATATTGATAGAATATTTACTATATCGGTAACGGATATAATAATATCATTTCAGATTATCCGATAGTTTCGGATATAAGATTTCTAAGAAATGTAACTAGATGTAAATGTCGTCCACTAATAAACAATGAAGTTTCCCGAAAAACCAAAAAAAAGGTAAACTATGTTCTTCCCACGACCATCAAGTATCTCTATACGAAACTTCACCACCATGGGTTCAGTGATTTGGCCGTGATGACGTCACAGACAGACAGACAGAATTACTTTCGCATTTATAACATTAGTATGTAAGTATGGATTGACAGCTCTCATTTGGCACCCACCCATATCAGAAATTATTCGAAACTTTTATATGGGATTTGGTAACGGTCACAGCTCCATGACTTCGCTGGATTGAAATCGCTGCAAAAGTTTATTTGACGTGGGCATAATGGCGTTGAAAGCTTCTCTTACATTAATAGATAGATACAGGGGAACCTAATAAAAGCGTCTTAATTTAATAATTTACATTGCATAATAACACGCAATGTTTCGAATTCGAGCTGAAAGTGGAGAACGGTGCGGGTTCTCTCTAATTGAGAATAAATTATGCACGCAGTCATGGGTAAAGCCACATGACATATTAGTATTACGATTTAAGATTTCGATGGTCAGTTTAGGTAATACTGTGCATTAGCTTATCACAAATGAATCTGAAGTGCTACTGTACTGAAGTGATAGCAGTGTTTATTTAATTTATATATATTTGGGGTAAGGTCTACGGGGTCATTCGAAATACTAGGCGAAAAGACTATGTCTTTGATTATTCTAAAAACATTAGAAAACGTATAAAAATTAAACGCAGGTCTCGAACCTGGAATTGGAAACTATCGAGCTTGGGCTCATTAGATTCATATTTAAAAATTTTACGTCTTCCGTTTTCTTAGTTTTTAGTGCAGTATAAAAGGATGTTTTTTTTATAACATAAATAAAAATTTAAATTTAAAATAATACATTAAAATTTTAATTTACTTTATACAAACGTAATAATTTTGCGTGTTGACTGGCAGATTTCAACGTCTTGCGTTGATATCATAGCCGATACACTTGTATATTATATAAGTAAAATCGGTAGGTATATGATTTAAAGTAAATTATAAGTTTATTATGAATATGTTATAGTAATTAATAAAAAATGTTACTATCCCACATTGAAAAGAAGATCATTTAACGCTTGGACGACATGAAGGCGCCGTGGTGATGGAATTAAGGTCGAAATTATATATGAAAGTGCGCCAGTTTTCAAAATAAAGCCTTGCAAGTTTGTATATAGATTCTACATATATATATATGTAGAATCTATATACATACATATACACACAAACATATGCGCATAAAGCATCATAAAGTCACTTTATGGGTTTTAATTTAAATAATACTGAGACGGCGTTGAAATATCCCAACTGATTAGGATTATCTATTAGGTACAGAATGAAGATATAAATACGTAAAGTTCAAATAAAAATATATAACCTTCGTGGAATGTTTCTTCTTTTAAGAAGTGAGGCAACGTTGGCATATTTTAAAGAAAAATAGTCTTGACTTTTCTATGTTGAAACTAACATGTTTAAATAAGTGTTAAAGTAGTGCAGTGGAAGCCAACCTGTGGCTTTTAAGCCACATGTGGCTCCTTGAAGGATTACATTTAAATAAAATATTTTTTTGCGTATTTTTTAAATGCGTATTTAATTGCGGCTCGCTAAATTTCAATTTTTTTTAAATAAATCGGTCTATTTTAATATTTTTAAATTGTGGTTTAAACAATTAGTTTGGAACAAAAGGAAATTATTTTTTTAATTTCCCTTGTTAGGTTGGTTTACCAAAAACAAATTTTTTTTAGAAATCGTTTAAAAATTAACGCTGCGGGATTCGAACCTGCGCCTCTTGGAAATCGTCCAAGCAGTCTGACCGCTATCCGAATTCTATACGCTTATTTACCTCTTTATTTACCTATAAGCTTAAATACCTATTTTTGTAGTTAGCATCTCTGTAGAGAGATTTGTACAATTTTTTGCTACCCAATTATTTTTTATTCTATGAACAATCGTTTGACAAGAGATAAATGCAATTTATTAAATAATTTAAATATTTTATACGATTTCTAAAAATTATTAACTCGGTCTATAAAGCATCTTGGCCACCTCTGGTCTTGTGTGATAAATTATAATTAGACTATCCGTTGACAGATTGAAATCCAGCATTTTTTTAAAAACTTTTTAAATTAAATTAAACATTACCTAAGTAAATTGTGCATTCAAATAGTTTTTATATGATTAATTTAAAAGGAAGTACATATCACGACACGCAACAAGTTAAACAGTCGTCACTTATCGGTAAGCCCGTCTCAATCACACCGTAATTTCCGAATCATTTGACACCTGTCAATTCCGACACCTGACAGCTGACAGCTAAGTATGAATTATTTGCTTTTTAATGCCTTTTATCGCTTTGGACATGTTTAAATTAGGTCGCCCTTTATCTTTTGTCAACAATACGATATATTTTTATAACTTATCTAATAAGTTTAAGATGAAATTATTTTATAAGATTATGAAAGTTTTAATGTTCGTGTGAATATTTTTGTTGAGTTCTGGCGAGAGAATAAATAGGTAGCTGGTTAAACTTTGTACTTAAATAATATACTTAATATTATATATATATATATTGTTTTTTTAATTCTATAGTAATTTTTACATTACTGTACCTACTTAGGTAGGAATTATGAATTATAAATTAATGATATACTGAATGCACCATTTCCGGCACACAAAAAATTATATATTCTTTTAATGTATATTTGTAAACAAAAAATAATTGTAATGATTAAATCGTAAACATGTACTATATTTTATTCTTTTTACATATTATAGAAACTTTTAATACGAGTTGACAAAGTTTCGGTATCACCCGAAAACCGTGTTTCAGTCTAGCTGTGCGACATCATACGCGTGGCATTGTTAAATAAAAGTAGCTTAAGTGACTCCTTATTACACCAGCTCTGCCAGTTAAAGTCCCGTCAAAATCGTTCCAGCCATTCAAGAGCCGGAGAGCCGGAACAAACAGACAGACAGATAAAAATTGAGAAAAATTATATTACGGTAGGTATATGTACGGTGTATACACACATATGCATTTAGTAAAAAGCGTTTATTTTAATATAACAAACAGACACACCAATTTTGTTTATTTAAATACTCGTAGATATTTATATCCGTTTTAAAATCTCCCAAAATACGTAAAGAGAAGTCAATCGTTGAGTAGATATATTGCGTGTTGAACAAAGTGACACACCAGCTTATGGAAATATTAATATGATTATTTGCCTTGCAAATAGAGGGCGTTGTGGCGCAGTAGCACAGCGTCTTACTGTAAACGCAATGGTAGTGGGTTCGATCATCAATTGGCAAATAAAATAATTTACATTTCATCACTCTGTTAAGTCCCGACTATTAATGACAAATAATCTCGATTTCATGGCAGACAGTGAAAAACGCCAAAACAATGTTTTGACACCAAATTCTCTTTGACTAGTGAATAACTGACATATTTAGAAACGTATAAAAATTTTGAACGCAGCGTGATTTGATCCCGCGCCTCTTGAAAACCGTTCAAGCGCTGTAACCGCTAAGCCATGCGTTCTACATCCAGCTACGTTGAAATTCTTATACACTTATTACAACTTATATTTGTTGTTCTGTTGCTCTCTGTAGAGAGATTTTTACAAATTTCTGCTACTCAAAGATTATTCTAGGAACAATCGTCTGGCAAGAGAGAATGCTATTTATTAAATATATATTATGTTAATATTTTTTAAAGTGTTATTCCCACACTAATAAATTAAATTATACTTTAAATAAAATTATACGTTTTCTAAATATGTCTTTTTCAATTTCCTTTGTGTGGGAATAAAAAATGTTAACAAAATATAGTGAGTAACTACAAAAAAAAGGCAAAACCCAAAGCATAAGTCGATAACACCATTTTTTTTATTTGTTATAATATTTTAAAATACCGTTTAAAGCGTACGTTTATATCATTTAATATTTTATCAACGTGTTATCATTGGTATCACTGTTATCATTGACAGACGTACTCTTAATAAACTGATGTCAGTCGTCGCTGTAACATGAAGCATGAGATCAATGACTTTATTGAATTCATCCCACCTCTATTTCCGCCCAAATTTGAAGCATTTCGTTTCGAGTGCCGTACCTCAACGCAGCTTTTTGTTTTACAAGGACATAATTATAATTTAAATATAAGTACATAGAGGTATATATATATATATATATATATCGATCCCAAGACCATAACGTTTATGCCAGACGCCACTGCGCCATGATGGTTTTAAAATAATGTCAACGCAGGCTTTTGAACACGCGCTACCCCTTTTCGAAACCGACTCGACGAACACTCGTTACAATTACAATGTTTTTTTGCATTTATATAAATTTATAGTTTATCCTAAAATAATTTTAATGTTTATTAAGCTTTGTTATTGGCTTCAATTGTATCTATCTATGAATCATTGTTAGGACATTTTTCCACGCTATTTTGAACTGCTTCAGGCCATCCAATGCTGCGCAGCATGAGCCGGATCTTCCTTTATAGATGGGCTGATGAGAAGAAATTAATTTTATACATACTTTTTTTAATTTACAAAAAACCTATTTTGTAAACCTATATTTAGAAAACGTATAAAAATTTGAACGCAGTTGGATTTGAATCCGCGCCTCTTGAAACCCGCTCAAGCGCTCTGACCGCTAAGCTATGCGTTCTACGTCGAAATTATTATACGCTTATTATAGGTTACAGGCGCAGGTTGAAATCCTGCTGCGTTCATATTTTTATACGTTTTCTAAATATATGTTTTTCAAATAGACTAAGTGTTAAAATACAAGAAAACGTACAAAAATAAAAAAAGCTTTGACAGCGTCAAGATGGCCGCCGCTATTTATGAGTAAAGTTGGTAAATTTCCGTCTAAACGTTTATAATATCTCGAGGGGACGGCGACTAAAGCGAATGCTTTATATTCCCCTATAGGTGTCTACTATTACAGGTACTTATTTGTTTTTAAATGTAAATATAATCTTTTAGTTTTAGTTTGTTTTCAATTTTAGTTTCGAATCGCGAAAATCGAGACATAGCGAGTTCAATGGTGGATTAGGTACCACCCCCGCGAGTGAGAATTGAACCCGCAATCGGGCGCAAAATATTAGCACGCTGTGCCACTGCGCAACAATGGTATTTATAATTGATTCTATGGTAATTATAATAGATAAGAATAATATTTAAAAAATTTAAGGCTTCAAATTTAATCAGTCGTGGCTTTATTTTTGTACCGCATACTTAGTATGCTGCGAAGAGAGAACCTAGTCAATACACTCTATTCTTCACTTTGTACAATAAGTATAATCATTTGTCCAAGCGTGTATTGAACCCACAACCATTGCGCTTACAAACAGACAGATTTCACTCTGGACAAAACCCAACGTTAAGTTCCACCACTAAAGATATATTAATACTTAACTATATATAGATATTTATTTGTTTTCAAGTGCAACATACTTAATTTTGTTATCGTTACCTACTTAAGCTTTTAAGTTCTTATAAAAACCATAAATAGGTAATATATTTTTCAATTTCGAATGCTTCTAAGGATTTGAACCCGCTCTTTGTATTTATATAAGTACTTCAAGCTATATATATAAGTACACAGACTAGAATTAATTCAAATAATCTAGCCAATTAAACATTAAAAGATATCAAAATATAATATTATTTTAACTTTTACTAGATACTACGAGTACATAAAATATGCGTTGCCATAGCAACGTGCATGTCACTTTATACAAAAGTGTATGTCAAACACATTGTAGTGTGTATAATAGCTATTTAATTCATAAATTTAATGTGTTTCCTAGGTATTACCCTACTATATTATAAATAAAAATATGGATTTTAACACATCTATATAAACTTTAACTGTGTCAAAACATACTCCACCTTACGCGTAATTTTCGTAAAATAGTTTGTAATTTTTACTTTTATACTTATTCGCGTGCATTCAAGATAGCTAATAGCTATGACCAAGGTCTAAAGCCATTATGCCTTAAAATCAAACAAAATAAGTAAATATATATATATTCAAATTTACAATCGACTGATCTACTATAAATTACCAACCTGTTACAGATAATGCCAAATGTTTACTTTTTAGTATAAATAGCCACACGTCGCGATTTTGTAGGACGTTTCCGAAATAAAAAAAGGGTAAGATTATATTGATATTATACTTACCATTTTTTTTGTCCTCTCTGTTAATCGAAATCGAGACTCAATATCTAAAATTTGAGCTGAAAATGGAGAACAGAGTCTTGACACTAATCTATACCTACAAATAAATAAAATTGGAGTATCTGTTTGTAAAATTAAGATAACTGTTATTTACTAAATGCTAATATAATGTATACACGGTACATAGGTATACCAAAATAATATTTTTTACGACAGAGAAAAATCTGTCTGCCTGTCTGTTTGTTCCGGTTAATCTCTGGAACGGCTGGACTGATTTTGACGGCACTTTTACTGGCAGACAACTGATGTAACAAGGAGTACTTTTATTTTACAATTCCTTAGATATGTTTAGAAGGGAGTTAATAACCTACCTAAATGGGTACTAGCTTTTTTATAAGATACTGAAGGTACAGTCTATAGGTAGGTAAAAAACTAGTGTAGGTAGGTACCTACACTAGTTTTTTACCTACCTATAGAATATGCTAAAGAAATAATAAAGCTTATTAAGAACTTATATTTCACTTATTTTTTTTACTTATTATTTTAAATATGTAAATTTCCATAAAAAAATTTCAAGCCATTGTTATTGTTTTAAAAATTGTAATTGTTTTTATCAAGTATCGATATAAATTATGATAAAAAGTAGGTACCGAGGTGTATAATAAAAATGTATCTGATCGCTGTCTGGTCATGGAAGATAGGTATATGAGAAAAATATTATTGGGGCCATTTATCAATAGATATACCTAATAGGTATAGCCCAAAACAATGATTCTTAATTTTCTCTTCCGTTTGTATGTGCGTTTGTGCAGGATAATCTCAGAATCGGCTTCACGCTTTCAAATGCAGTGTTTATTTCATTTCAATCGGTTGAAAAATAAACAATGTTCAACCATTTAAATTACGGATTCAAGCAAGTTCGTGATTTAAGTGAGAACGGCGTAAAAACTAAATAGTTTAGTCGTGTAATATACGTAGGCGAAACCGCGTGCGGGGCGCAAGTAAACATTATATTTAATTATTACATTGTTAAGTTAACAGCGTCTTTCAATTAATTAAACTAAAGAAAACATATCTAAATTACCAATATTTGAAAAGCCAGGGATCGCTAGTAATAAGTATACTTACTTTGGCAGAAATGCTTATTTTTAATATTTTATAAGTAATATAAAAGTTTTTCATATAGCAATAGTATGGTAATCGTCGCGTCGTGTGAAAGCGGTTATCAATTGCCAAAATGCAAACAAACAAACATTACTGATAAGCCACGTGTGGGAAACTCATTATTAGGTTATGCGAAAACTATAATTTGTTTATTTTATAATATTTTTAAGTATTACTGGTATTTGGTGAGCAAAAACGTAACTCAACGTCGCGCTTTGCGTCTCTAGAAGGAGAAAATATAAATAATTTAAATATATTTTCTATTATTACCTCAAATTGGATTTGAACCTGCGATCATGGTTAACACTAACTGTCCATAAAAACACAAAAAAAAAGCAATAAATTACTTCTTCTGACTTCGAACCTGAGACCCCATGTAAAAAATTATTATTTATAACAATTATACTTACATAAAACATGATATGTAAAAAAAATTACGAAAAAAAAATTAAGAAAAAAAGTTACGTAAATAAAAAATTCGTAAGCCCACAACAAACCAATCAATTTAATTCACTACCGAAGTGCGTAACTTACCCATAAATATGTCAACGTCCCTTTCTTTTTCATACAAAATATCTTTCATCCTTGTCGCACTCAAACGCGATTGGTGGGAAAGTTTTGGCCACGCCCCCATTTTAAGGACAATGGGGGGAAAAAAGGAATATAGTTCTGTCTCTTTTTTGGATTCTTTTGATAATAACGTCACTGATATGAAGTTTTAAGGAAAAACTATTAAATTAATATGTTACAGATTCACGCCTTTTTACGCCTAGTGTCAATACTGTCCATTATCGATTTTCCGTACAAAATCATGAATTGACCAATAATTGAGTCGCGGAACTCACCGCCGTACTTTGAAATGCATATATTTTAAATATAATCATTCCCCCGAATCGAACGCTCAACCAATCGTTATTACAATAGAACACTACCACTGCGCCACGGCGGCCTCAATGGCAAGTTAGCTAGTAAATAGTTATTTACAAAACAAATGATTATTATTTAACTACAAAAAATAGATATCTACATACAGTACCGTTAGATTTAAAAATAAAAAACTTTTACACGTTCTTATGAGAGTTTCATCGAAATTTATCAAAATCAAAAACATAATTTTTAGAAAGCGTATAAAAATTTTGAACGCAGCGGCATGATGCAGGGCTGTGATAAACACTTTAAAATAAAATTAAAAATAAAATATTCAAATAGACTGTTACAAGCACTTTAGAATATCTAACAATGTAATAAAATCTTGCAACACGGCTTCGCCTGCGTAAACTACACGACTAAACTGTTTCGTATTTTCTTCCGTCCGTGTTCTTACTTAAATCACAAGCTTTGCTTAAATTTATCATTTAAATTATTGTAACTTATATATTTGTGAACTGATTAAAATAAAAAAAACACTAAATGTTAAGGAAAGTTCACTAAAATACAATAGTCAAAACTGCATTTAAATCAGTTCAGCCGTTTCTGAGATTAGCGTGCACAAATGCGTAGACAAACAGAAGAAATAAAAATTCTATTACGTTGATTATATTATATGTAGTGTCAGCTACTTAGTATTATAAAGAAGTCATGAAAAATAATTAAATTTTTCAATCCGTAGTTCACTTTTCGCGCTAAATTGAGATAAAAATATATTATAACAATAATCAATAATAACAGAGTTATTGTGTGAGAGTGTTTTTTTGACACTACTTCTCTCAGACTACCCTGCTGCGTTAAGGGAGCTAAAAAAAGAGCTACTTCAATTCTAATATAAATACTAAATTAAATACTGTAACAGCGACATTTTAATGAAATAAAAAAAAATATTATCTAAAGTAAATTTGGACATTATTAGGTAGGTATATAAAACGTTGGCTTTCTACATTTTTTATCCATATAAAACATTTTCATTAAAAAGGATTCAGGTTCCAAATATTTTTCTTTACCTAATAATATAATGATTACGTAGATTGAAGATATGGTGGTGCAATACTTAGAACACTGTCCGTAAACGCAATGGGTGCGGGTTCGATACACACTCGGGGTATGATTATATTTATACTTAGGTAATGTTATAAATGCGAAAGTTACTATGTCAATCTGTCTGTCTGTGATGTAATCACGGCCAATTCTGCTGAACCGATTGTGATACAATTTTATTAGGAGATACTTGAGGGTCTTTGGATGAAAATAGGCTACTTGTTTCTCCCATTTTTTTTATTTTACAAGAATTTCATTGTTTTTCGAAAAATGGCTACGGAAAATACGAAATAGCTAGTATCAAATATTTTCTTTTTTCGCTGTGATAAGAGTAGAGCGGGAGAGAGTACGCTGCGGCGTAGAGTTTCGCCACTTAACACACAATGTGTCTATTTCAGGTGCAAAGGACAGAAGAAAATGTCATGACACTAAGTTCTTTCTTTCTATGCGGGAAAAAACGTGAATCGAAAGAAAAATACATGTTAAATCTTTTATTACAACACTCTAAATAACTTCTACGATTTAACTAAGAATTTAACTGTTAGTTAAACATCTGTTTAATCTTTTTCTCTTAAAATTAATTATCACAAGTGGGTACATTAATTCAAACCTAATTAAAATCATTACAGGCATACTTTTCATACAAAACTCTATGTTAAAACACTTTGCCTCTCTCTCTTTATATATCAGAGTGAACGGGACAGCAGTATAGGGCGGAGCGTAATTCAGCCAAAATGGCGAGACCTTCCAAAATATAGTTATTTAATGTTGCAATAGGTCTATATAAATTGGGTTTTCTCGGCCATTTTATATGGAACTCTTGTTTTGATGAGGTTTTATTGGATGGTGGGTCATTTTAGTATGGTGGGTACCGCCCATTGTCACGCAATAGACGGTGGTAATAAAATAATTCAGTTGAAATCTACTAGTCGTGGAGATAGCGCGAGTGACGTGAAAATTGGAAAATATAAATATATACCTATATATATATATTCATAAAAGCTATATAAGCTTTGTAGTGTAGTGACTCTGTGTGAGGACGGGTGCGTGTTCTTTCCCTTATTTCTTTATATAAATAGTGTTTTTGATTTATATGTATTAGTTATTGAATATTTAACTATAAAGGCCTTATACAGAAGAAAACTATATTAAAAGTTTTTTTAATCTTAAATAGGCATTATTGTAATAAGTATTTATTTTACAAATAAAAAAAACATCTAGGTATAAGTTACCTATAGTGTAGTGATACTGTGTGAGGACGGATGTGTGTTCTTTTCCTTTAATTTACTTTATACAGAGTAATTTCTGTGTAAATGACAAAAAACTTCTGAATTTTTTTACTTAATATAGCTATATACAAGACTAATTAACTATTTATATAAAATCCTAAGCATAACTCAAATACCTACTAAAAACATTTTTAAAGCAATCAAAAAACACAATCCATAAGGTGCTTGTAGTGTAGTGTGATGACAGGTGCGTGTTTTTTTCCCTTAGTTTTTTTTATATCTATATCTATACATATAATAAAAATGTCACTAATCGCTGTCTGTACACGGAAGACATATACGAAAAACTATTATTGGGGACATTTATCAATGTTAAAAAATCCAAAGGAGTGTTTATGTTTCTTTATATTTGTCTCTGCGTTCGCGTGCCCTAATTTTAAAATTCCTAAACTAATTTAAATGCACTTTTTAGTATTATGATAAACATCGCTAAAAAAAATATATTTTGGTAAACTTCCCTTAACATTTAGTGTTTATTTTATTTTAATCGGTTCATAAATAACAAAGTTACAACTATTTAAATTATAGTCGTGTAGCTTAGAGTGGTTTTAAATGTTAATAAAATATTAAAATTTATCTTTAAAAATATACAAAGTATATTTTACTAACTTATTATGCCTATTATTATGTGTATGTAGGTATATAAAGGCGTTACTCTAGGCAAATTAAAATTAAACTTAGGCATTATGTAAGTAAACATTTATTTTATAAAATTAAAAAATATATATAAAATCTAGATATAAGATACCTGTAGTGTAGTGCCACTGTGTGTGACGAGAAGTACGTATTCTTTTTATCATAATTTTAATATACCTACATACCTACATTATATTTATTACAAATTTTACATAAGGAAAAACAATTTACAATTTTAACCCATTATACCTATGGTTAGCTAACAACAAAACGGCCGTATGGCCGTATGGCCGTATGGATCAGAGTGCTTGAACGGTTTCCAGGAGGCGCGGCCTCGGCTTTACACTTTTTTTTTACTTTTAAAACATTTTAATTGTTATTTACAAACTTCGTATAGAAAATCGTTTTTAGAAAACGTATACAAATTTGAACGCAGCGGTATTCGAATCCATGCCGAGCTATGCCATGTGTTGCAGCCATGCGTTCTATATCCGGATACGTCGAAATTCTTATACGCTTATTACAACTTGTTTTTGCTGTTAGCATCTCTGTAGAGAGATTAGACAAATTGCTGCTATCCAAAGATTATTCTACGAACAATAGTTTGGCAAGAGAGAATGCTATTTATTAAATATTTTAGCATTTTTAAGGGTTTTTCGCTTAGGAATTAGAAAAACATTTTTAACACTTAGGAATTAGAAAAACATTTTTAGAATGTAGAACGCATGGCTAAGAGCGCTCAGACCGCTTGGACGGTTTTCAAGAGGTGCGGGCTCAAATCCCGCTGCGTTCAAATTTTTATACGTTTTCTTAAAATGTTTTTCAATTACCTAAGTATTTTTTTAATTATTTCTTATCTTGTCTATTTAGACTTAGAAATTAGGGCCAAGAGATAATTAACATCTAAATCCGTTTCCTTTAATTAATTTCAGAAATGTTAAAGAGCTCCGTAACTATATCTAACCGAAACTATCAGATATTCGTAATAAAAAAACTATCCGTACATGAAAGTGAAGTCTAAATGAGCGCTGTCAATAACAGATTCATCTATACAAATAAATAATAATGGAGTGTCTGTTTGTATGTATACACGGTACATATATATACCTACAAAAAATATTGTTTTTACAATTTTTGTCTGTCTGCATGTTCCAGCTAACCTCTAGAGCGACTGGACCGATTTTAACATCACTTTCACTGTCAATTAGCTGATGTAATAAGGAGTAACATAGGCTATTTTTGTTTTATAATTCTACGCGGATGAAATCGGAGGCACAGCTAGTTTAAAATAAAGGCATCTGGGATGAATGTAACATTAAATAAACATTAATAACATTTAATAAAATTTACTTACATTACTAATAATATTATATCCGTAACCGAAACTACCGTAATAGTAAAAAAATATTGTAGGTAATAGACGAGGAAAAAAAACTAGTGTGAGGACACTGTCCTCCACTTTTCGACCGAATTCGATACATAAACGGTTTTGCGTAACGGTCATAGCCTTGTACCAGGGCGAATAAAATGAAAATAATTTCAATATAATTCCTCCGAGTGAAAATTGAACTCACAACCTATCGCATTTGCACTTAGACGCAGTCAAACTGCGCCACGAATGGCGAAACTAACTTTATATCCCACCAAAACCGATATAGTCCTTATTCGTAGTCCTTGCTATGTCCTTGTCCGAATACAGAAAAAAATATTTGCATACATTTGTAACATCTGCAATTGTTATTGTAATTGTATAACAAATTAGTTTAAAAATTAAAGAAAAACAAACTAAAAATACGCTTAAAATTAATAACTAGTGTACCCACCTATGAACATGATATGACTTGAGAATTCGGACACGAGCGCATATTTTCGTTACAGTCAAAATAGCGATACAAGCGATTTTCTTACAGGAGACAAGACTAGATTACAATTTTCTGGCAAAAACTGCTAAAAATACTTATCCGCTATCGAAATATTGCGTGTTGAGTGGCGGAAGTAAACGCTGCGCTTTATAAACAACCAAAATCAATACATATCTATATTCTATTATCAATTAGGTATTAGAAAAACACTTTAAAAAATATTTTGTTTTTCACAACAAAACTAGAATGTTTTCATATAAAATCCATAACTATATCGAATGGTCATTCATTACGAAATATCAAAAACCGTTTAAATATAACAAGTATATTTAAAAAAACATAAAATTTGGCTTATAAGCAGTTTATAGTTAGTAAAAAACGGATTTTGTGACTTGGTCGGCTTAAGAGGTCTACGTTAAAGTTGTTTGGGCTACAAATTAGAAATTAAACAGAGAAAAGCTATTACTACTAGCTATTACGCGAGAAACAGAGATTGGTGTTAAAATCTCCGTTCTCCACAGAATTTTGGGGGAAAGCTTTATAAAAAAGTCTAGATTCTACTATCAATATATATATAATAGTATTTAAATAAGCTCTCGATAAACATTTTAAAAACAACCAGTTTCATATGAAACTGTGCAAAAACTATACAATCTTCATACAGCGATTAAGTCCGCTTCCTATTCTCAAATAAAAGTTACCTAAGTTTTAAGTCTTATTCCATCAGCTATCTGTTAATGAAAGTCTTGTCGAAATCGGTCCAGCCGTTACAGAGATTAGCCGGAACAAACAGATAATATTGTAAAACTCAATGAATGAATAAAAAAATTGATGGTGGAATGAGTAGCCGATATCGTTGCGTAAAAATTTGAACGCAACGGGATTTAAACCCGGTCCTCTTCGAAACGGTCGAAGCGCTCTGACCACTAAGACTTGGGTTCAAATTTTTATACGATTTCTGAAAATGGTTTTAGTCCATTAAAAATCAATTTAATCAATTAAAAATGTATGGGAGACAACAGGACAGACGAGACTTTTTCAATTTCCTTAGTGTGAGAATAACACTTTAAAAAATGTTAACAAAATATATATTTAATAATAGCATTCTCTCTTGCCAGACGAGAGAATAATCTTTGGGTAGCAGAAATTGGTAAAAATCTCTCTACAGAGATGCTAACAACAAATATAAGTTGTAATAAGCATATTAGAATTTCAACGTAGCTGGATGTAGAACGCATGGCTTAGCGGTTAGAGCGCTTGAACGGTTTTCAAGAGGCGCGGGTTCAAATCCCGCTGCGTGCAAATTTTTATACCTTGTCTAAAAGTAACTTTTTAAAAAAGTTATTTTTTAGTAATAAATGCTATTTGTAACAAGTAATGCTGTATTTGAGGCCATAATGGCGCCGTGTGATAGCGTCTGACTTTAAACGTGATGATTGTGGGTTCAATCTCACTAATGTTTTAATTTCTCCGCTCTGGTACATAAGAGTGGGGTATGGAAAGTTGAGAACGGAGTGTTGTGACACTAGGTTCCTTTTGACTCCCTTGATATGCTTGAAAAAAAAAACTATATATATATATATATATTTCAGCTATTTATCATTAATTCCATCGGGATAGACTATAGTCTATTACGAGTCAATGTTATAAGCAAATTTAATTAAGTTAATATAAAAAGTAGATATCGATAATGCGATCATTATCTATAATAATATACTGACGTGCGACCGACTGGCGAGTGATAGCCACTCTGCGGACACACGACCCTGTTTGTTTAGGACGTATGCAATAAAAATTGATTTATTTATAGGCTTTCAACATCTAATATATAATTTAGCGCGTTAATTCATATTATATTTGAATTTGAAATTCATTATTTTATTGAAAAGAATGAAAGGATTGAATTGAATTGAAATTGAAAAAAAAACAACATTGAACTTCATGTGTTGTGTCCTAGTTTTATATCTACAGTATTATACTTAGTATTTTAGTGTTAGTATCGAAGAAAGCTCACGTTCTCCATTTTCTGTCAAAAATTAATACATTGTGTGTTGAGTGGCATTGTCATCGTGTTCACTAAATAAATGAAAATAATTAAATACGGAACATTCCACCGAGTGCAAAATGAACCTGCTACCAATCGCGATTAGTCAAACGCTAAGCCACTGCGACACAATCTCAAAGTGAAGCGTTCAAATATGAATTTTGAACTTCTAAGCCGAAATCGGTCTAGGTAAAGAAAGATGACGTCTTGTATATAAAATGTATCACCGAGAATGACGGAACTCTGTATGAATAACTAAAGAAGAAAATGTGACAAAATAAGTATAGTACAATTCTAAAGATTCCTTAAGAAAGTAAATTTGGTATAAAATAAATTTAATACTATCATTACATTAATACGTGAAGGAAAAACTTTAGATTCTCTACAGAGATGCTAAGAACAAAAATAAGTTGTAACAAGTGTATAAGAATTTATAGCCGGATGAACGCAGGGCTTATCGGTCAGAGTGCTTGGACGGTTTCCAAGAGGCGCAGGTTCAAATTCCGCTGCGTTAAAAAAATTATACGTTTTCTAAAAGTATGTTTAACTTTAGATCCCATTTAACGAAAATTTATCGGACCGAGGAGTATATTCGTTAGAAATTCATTGAATTAATAAAGCAAATAATACACACACAACCATGTGTTTGGCCTAAACTTTTGTATAAAGTGCAACACACATTTGGCGCGACAATGAGCCCACTAGTTTATATAGTAGTCCTAATCTAATCTAATTGTAAAAAATAAAACGGGCCTACAAACTCCCCGCTATACAGTATTGGCAATCTCTTACTGTACTTACCAATTATTTTCCCACAGGATGATGACATAACAAGGCTGCACATTGCGATGTCGACAATACTATCCCACGCTATGTACCGACGGGACTCCGAGGACACTGTCGAGAAACCTCTAGAAATTGATCAAGAATCGAACCCAGATCCCAGTAGATCGAACAGTCCAAAAAACATGAAGTTCTTCAAGCAATTGGATGAGGAGAAAACCGTTCTGAACCAGCAGAAGAAATCGTTTTGCATAGACGCATTATTGTCCAAACATATAGAGCCTGAACAGACTATACAAGAAAAGATGGCGCAACAAAAATACTTAGCGTTAATCCAAAATAAAAATTATATAACGCGTTATCAAAATGAGAACTATGACACACAAATTGAGCAGAATACCATCAGCAAATGTCAAAGTAGGCCTTTGAGCAGGAACTTTGATAGAGAAAGTCCAAGGTCCGGTCACAGTACCCCGAGGAGTGGGAGCCCAGCGTCTGATGATAATAGATCAGAGAGCTACAGTCCACCGATCTCGCCAGGAGTTGAAGGTGGAAACGAGGAATATGACAGCTATAGACCTGGTAAGTAAGCAAAATTTAATTGATAATATTTATTAATTAAAGTGTACAAATTAATTATAAGTCATGATATACCATTATTTTGGAATTAGTAAGCTTATAGGGCCTAAATTTTTGCGAATAAGAAAAAATATAATTTTAAAGTTCTACATCACAATAAAACCATATTAACTCCACAGGCATTATCCCAAAACCCGGTCTTCTTCAACCCCCAATTCAAGCGCCCATGTTGCACTATCCACCCCATGGGATGTTGCCGCAGACATCAGCCTTCCACCACCCTGGAGACAGAGTGCTGCATCAGATGCAGTTGGAATGGCTTGCCAGGACTGGCATGTTTTATCACAGAATACCCGAATTAGGAGGTGAGTTTCATTATTTAATAGTTTTTTGTAATTTAAGCCAATATCCACATTTAAATTAAAAAATTAAAAGCTGATTTTGTTTAGAAAATTACTTATATAAATCACAATAATGTTAATATACTTATGAATATTTTTTTATCTCAAAATTTGACGACAAACTTAAAATACGTCACTAGAACCTACTAAATGCCAAAATATAGGAAATTACAAAATCGCACACCCATCCACCAAACAAAGTTACATCTTTAACCTGTTAGCACGGCTATTAATCAAACAGTGAGGTAGTCGTGGGTTCAAAAAACATCCCCTTGTCGGCTTAAATCGCTTATTTGCTTATCACCCTGTGTTTGCCGTCCGCACATGTTATAATCCACTGGCTCACCAACTGTGAATATATGGTACCACTCTGTATAGTGTCAACGTGAATAAATGATAAAATAACCTAAAAAAAATATTATTATAATAGCCAATACGTACATTATGTCAGGCAAATATTCGGAATATGAAATTTGTTTATTTTTTATGTCGTTTCATGACTCAAAACTAGGTTTCTAAGACTTTTAGAGAGCTTAGTGTCTCTATGTATAGATGGTTAAAAATAGGTACTCTAAAGGAGGTCGTCAGTTCAAATACATTTATTCAAAACGCGCCAAGGATATTGTTGTTATAAAAGGTCGTCTTATTATTAAGAACTTCGACGGTCAGATCTACGAATTTTCTCTACTAGGCTCATTAACATACTTTAATTAGCTCCTTCTTTATAAATACAAGAAAATCTCACGACATTAATTAACTCGTTTGTTTAAAATTCGATCACGTGATCCACGTGATCACCGAATCCGATGGCATTCACCTAAAAACTAAATTTAACAAGTTACTTGATTATGGTGATTATTTCAGATTTCACCTAAACGCCACGTTTTTTTATTTAACACTAGCCATGCTAGCGCGGCTTCGCCCGCGTAAACTATAGCCGTTTTTGAATAAAATCATCGATCGAATCCATAACAATCCAATCACCTTCACAATCAGACGCTGTCCCACTGTGCCACGATAGAACTAATCAAAATTAATCAAGTTTTAATAGTAAAAGTCCGATTTGCGCCTCAATTCGAATACATAATTCGACATAATAATAATTTAAATATTTAAATTATATGCAATGCGGAAAAAAACGTAAAGCTGAAAAGAAATTAAAAAATACAATTCTTTGTAAGACATTTTGAACACCAAAAAAAAAAAGTCCGATTAACGTAATTGCATTTATAATATATAAAGCTATAATCATATTTTTTAACAAAACATTTCACCCTAAAAGAGCAACTTGTTAAAACATCCCATAAAAACTGACATTAAATGACAACTAAAAAACCTGTTACTTACAATCACATATCGACACCCTTGTGAGGTTTTCCCTTCGAATAAAACCATAGTGGCTCAGTGGGGGATGTTTTATACACAGGTTGTAGGTTCAAAAATAATGAAAATTAAAATTGACTTTTTTTATTTAATCTTGTATATAATTGTATAAAATATATATTTGTTGTCAAATGTCTCTGTTTTGTTTATCTAATTTTAGTAGCGGCTATACGAGACGTATAAAATATGCATTGCCTTAGCAAAGTGTATATCACTTTATAAAAAAGTGTAGGTATGTCAAACACATGGTAATATGTGTAATATTTATTTAATTAATTTCATGTGTTTCTAATACACTGTTATAGAGAGTATTAAAACTCCCAAAATTATTTTATTGTGTACCCGGCCGCCCAGGTGCAAAATGCAAAATGGTGAGAATTAACCAAAATAGCGTTGTATCATTTTCTTACATTGACAAACGCGTGTTATAACTACTTAAAGTCAACTAGAACTCTAGAACTGGAACTCTAAAATAAAAGTAGCCTTAGTTATCCTTATTACATCAACTATCTGCCAGTAAAAGTCCCGTCAAAATCGGTCCAGTCGTTCAAGAGATTAGCCGGAACAAACAGACAAAAAATTGTAAAACATGTTATTTTGGTATATGTACCGTGTATACATATGTATTTTGTATAACTCTATTTTAATATATATTACAAACAGTCACTTCAAATTTATTTATTTCTATACTTTTTTACCCATATATAATTGAAATTAATCGAACATACAACCTTGGGTTGCCGTCACACATGCTAATTAGCTAACTAAATTTACAATTGCACTTTCCGACTCGCGGACATGTGGATTGTAGAAGTGTCCATTCGGTATGGGGGTAATAATGTCCCCTACAAATAAAATTACAACCCCTGTCCCGTCACTAACAATGTGGAATAAATAAAAATTATCCACGCGTATGGAAGTGGATTTTGTTGAAAATAAACAAATATTTTAACACCATTAGAGCAATGTGTTTGTGTAATAATTTTCAATATTTTAAATATTTTGTATATTATTGGTCACAGGTAGACTGTGACCACGGACTACTGTAAAGTGTTCGAAACGTCGGGTTTCTAAAATGTATTTTCGAATACCAATGTCTTAGTATTGACTGTATTCGGATTGGTTGTGAATTCAATAACCGTAGAATTTTTTTTTATGATTAAAAAATATAACCGGTTATGCGGTCCGTTTGAATTTGCTTATTTAAGCAATTTTGGTGTCAGCAACAAAGTCAAATGTCGCGTGGTTTTTTAATCCTCAATATTATATTCATAAATTCATACTATAAATGCTAAAGTGTCTGTCTGTGACGTCATCACGGCCAATCTGCTGCACTGATTGTGATGAAATCTTTATCTAGCTAGTCGTCTATAAATTAATATGTTAAGAAAAAATTTAGACCTTTTTTTACGAAAATGGTACAGACACAGAGTATGTCATTTGAATTAGATAAAGTTTATATGGTGTAGTAGTTTAGAATCTCAATATTTTCATCACCAATAATTTATTAATTAATAAAATATGTATTAAACACACTACAATGTTTTTAACACTTTTAAAGTGTTATTCACACACTTAGGTAATTGGAAAACATATTTTTAGAAAACGGTCAGAGCGCTTGGACGGTTTCCAAGAGGCGCGCTTTAAATCCCGCTGCATTCAATTTTTTATACGTTTTCTAAAAATACCATGTGTTTGTAATACACTTTTGTATATAGCGTCATACACGTTGCTAACTGAATGAGTTTGAAATTAAGTACTCCAATTATCGCATCGCAAGCTTCACGCTTTTTTCCGCATAACAGGATATAACACTCCGTTTCTCGCACTTTCTGCCTGATTACAATAAATACAAGAAATTGCGTGTTGAGTGACGGAACTCATCGTCGCGCTTTGCCTTACCAGGGCGGAGCAATGGAAATAATTTAATTATAATAATAGCTTCAAATGTGTATCACGTTTACAGCCAGACGCTATTACACGATACCTATACCTATTTATATAACATATTAAAGTAAAACACAATAAATCAATCAAAAATAAGAAAAAAACGTCAAATAATCCTTTTATCATTGTATTTTTAAATGATAAAAACAAAATGTACACAAATCTGCGAATTTGCACCAAATAGAAACATAATCGACCATGTTTTTACCCAGCATCCGGTACTGAGGTACTTTATCTAAAAGACTAAAGATTATGAAATATATACTTAGATAAGTAAGAGTGAATGCGATTGGTCGTGGATTCGATACACACTCGACGGAATAATTATATTTGAAATATTTTCTTTCTTCACTCTAGTACCTAAGACAAAGGGCAGCCTTGTGTTCCGCAATGTCTCGATTTGAGGCGATGCATGGAGAAACGACTGTCTTGACACCAGGTTCTCTTTGACTATTCAGCTATGTTGGACAAATGATTTGAATATAATCAGTCCCCCGAGTCGGGATCGAACCCATAACCTGCGCTGCATTGCGCTACAATTGAACTAATTTACATTTACCAAGTTTTAATGGTAATAGACTGATTTGTTCCTCATTTTTTTTAGTAAATATTATTAAATATGAATTTATACGATCCGAGTAAAACTTAGATTTTACCTCTGAAACATAGTAAATGAGGCAATATAGTCACGTATGTATTTAGGTTCAGTTAGAAACTAGTTCGGACTTTCACTTGTTTTCTTGAGTTTTACTAGAATTTTTTTTATAAAATGTTATAAAAATGTAACTGATCGCTGTCTGTACATGAAGGATATATGAAATAAAATATTATTGAGGACATTTATCAATATAATATATAATAACGCAAAACAATTTCCGTTTTTCTATGTCTGTCTGTGCGTTTGTGCACGGTAATCTCAGAAACGGGAAAACCAATTTAAATGCAGTTTTGACTATTGCATTTTAATAATTCAGTGTTTATTGCATTTCAATCAGTTTATAAACAAAAAAGTTACAACCATTTAAATTATAAATTTAAGCAAATTTAGTGATTTAAGTGAGACCGCGGGCGGGCGTTCAGTCCTGTAGTTTAACGCAGGGGAAGCCGCGAGCAGGGTGGCTATTCGAAGATATAGTGTTTAAAAATGGAAATACAAAAAATATTTACCACTTCATAGTTCATATGTATGTGTCATACACACAACTTGGTGAAGTAATTTGGAATAGCCATTCATCATGTCTGCTGTCAACAAATGACAAATTATCTTAAATTATGACAAAAATGTTTTTTACATTGGAAATATTTCAGATAACCAAAAGGTGATAAAATAACAAATAAAATGATAAATGATATATCTGCCATTTTGCCTTCACAAAATGTTTTGCCACATATTCCATTTCTTAATAGGTTTTAGACTATGAGGTTATCGTTTCGTCAGTTCAATACACTTTGCTCTGGGGTAATACAGAGCGCAGCGTTAAGTACCGCCATTCAATACGAAATGTCCTCAAATTCGGACGGAAAGCGTAGATCGGAGTGCCTTGACTCGAGAAAGTGGAATGATGTTGTATATTATATTGCAATATTTATTTCAAATCACGAAATAAAATTGTATCATCAAAACTAAAATCTTACTTAAAATCACTTAACTAATCGCTGTCTGTTCAATGAAGATATATAAGAAAGATTTATGTGTAGTTTAGACTATTGTATTTTAATAAACTTCCATAACATGAAGTGTTTATTTTATTTCAATCGGTTCATAAATAAAAATGTTATAACAATTTTATTTATAAATTTATATGGAACGCTGATGACAAAACGAAAAGGTTAGTAATAATCTTGTCGTTTAGGCAGGCGAAGCTGCGAGCGGGTCGCTAGTTCTTAATAGAAATATAAAGCAGTCATTCAAAATTTATTTTCATTCATAAAAGTTGCAACACCGTTGCAACTAACCTAATGTTAGCATAAATTTACCGCCGACGGCTCAGACACTTTGTGGCAACGGTGGTTACAATTTAGTATTTGAAAAGATATTTTTAATTAAAAAGTTAAGAAAAAATGTTTGTTTTATTTTTACGAAAATTATGAGTAAAATAATATAAAAGTTTTCTATGGAGAAGAAGTCCAGAATTCAATATATATCAGAATAATGCATTAGAAATATAGTAAATTAATAAAACAAATATTACAAAAATGTTGTTAGAGCAACACTAGTAAAAATAATAAAATAAAAATCTCTCTCTATACTAATCTACAATAGTGATGTATCGCGGCATTTAACTAATCGATTTCGGTTTAACGCCATCTGTCCCGGCATCGGTTAATTGCTCGATGTATTTATTGGCGTGTTTATTTATTGCAATGCAAATCCCTAATAGGAAAAAATTGTACGGACAGAGAAAAAAATATTAAAAATATTAGTATGAATACTGAGATATCGCTTAACGCTCTATAAGTTATTAAAACAATTCAAATTTGAATATTAAACAAAAATTAATCACATACAACTTTTATTTTTTTTTATTAAATAATTAAACTTTGTAGAGCTTTTTTTGATATATGAAAAAAACAAGCATTTCTTGCCTCTAATTGTAATCTTGTATTTAAAAAGAGCAACTGTTGAGTTTCTCGTCGGCTCTTCTCAGCAGTACTGCCTTTCGAGACGGTGGTACTCGTAGCTTTATATTCCATCGACGATTCAAAAGTGCTTGCAAAAGTCTAAAGAAAACTTCTTTGAATTCTACGTGTTATCTAACTAATTTCATACCATAACTAACATAATAGAGAACCCTATATTTATTGACCGCTAGCCTAACAGCAAAGTGGTGATACTTAGCTAATCGTCGATTTACAGCCATCTGTGCATATCGATTATTTATATTACATTTATATGTAGACTAATGGGGAGGAAACTTATTGCGCTAGAGTGTTGTACGTTCCAAATTTATTACTCAACTACTTAACTCGTTTCTGCTCACAGGTTCGCCTGCGTTGTGTTAATAAAAACTTTACTATAAAAAACTAAAAAATACGCTTTTATTGTTAATTAAACTGAAAAGTACAAATTGAGTCTTAGTGACAAGATTAGGTACCAGAGCGAAGAAATTTAAATACTACCGTCATTCCCCGAGTGAGAATTGAACTCACAGCCAATCGATTTCGCCACGATGGCCTCAGTACTGGTGCCTGTTCAAAAACGTGGAGTGCTCCATATCAATTGTTAGGATTTTTCATTAATTCATTTCAAAAGGCACAATTAGTTTAAAAATTGTAAAAAGCGTTTTGTTGCTGTGTGTGAATTTATTTCGGTAAATTCAGTATTTTTTACTTAAAAGAATAAATTGATAAATGGCGCAACGTTTATTCTAATCACAAGTCGATGGGTGTGGCCTCAGTACTTCAATCACTTTGGACAACTTGTCCCAATCGTGTAACTAACAAATGATTATTATTAAGGTTATTCAGAAACCTGTCTGATTCTCACCCCTAGGTTACGGGTTCGATCGCACTACGACGATTACTTCTTGTAAAGTACCTGTAGGTATTGCTGCCAGCTCATAATCAATCTTAATTTGTCACCAATAAACGCCAGATATAATATAAGACGTTTTCTTTAAATATAAAAATCGATAATACTAAGCACTACGTGTAAAAAATGGACAGAAATGGATACTAAATCCTGCCAATTTTTCCTTGATCTATCTTAATACGGTAGATGAATAAAATAATCACAATAGTAACTATAGAAATAACTAAATGCCGTTTAATCACAAAAAGCACGCGGTAAACAGTAATTGAATTGAGCAAAAATTCCGCCGACACTGCCTCCCTTCGGCCCTAAGCCAATTATCGGGCAGCAATTTATTCGCACAAACAAAGCCCTTGACAAATTAGATAGGGTAGTGCTGTGTCGATACTCGGATATGATGAAATTATCCCTTAAGTTAATAAAATATATAATATATATCGCTACATTATTTTTTGTTAGCTCCTAGATTCTAGAATATGCGAAAACACGTTATCGTGGCGCAGTTGCCATTTAACAATATATTAATAGATAAGTTATACGAAGTCAAAACTTATAGGATAGGATGAGGCGCGATACGCGATGGTTGTGAGTTTATATCTTACGCAGTGTGATGATTATATTTAAATTATTTTCAATTTTCCGCTTTGTACAAGACAAAATGCGGCGCTAAAATCCGCCACTCAATACGCAATGTCTCGGAATCGGGCAGAGAACGGAGTGACGTAAGGTTCTCTCTGACTACCCGCTATGTAGGATAATTCGCGTAATAAAATTATAGGAATCAGAATTTGAAGAAAAATATGATAAAATTTACTTTGTCTATCTTCCGAGGTATATTAAAAAACACAAGAAAAACAAGTCTGAAATCTGAAATAACTATTCGTTATTTCGTAGACTATAATTGAGGTTGACGTGATTTTGACGTGTGACGTGAGTAACGAATTTAATGATTCTTATGTATCATGAATGAATCTGTTCATCAATTTCATGAAATATGTTCATCAATTTTGTTCAAATAAGTTTTACCCGTTCCAAATTTCATAGTTCCTCTATCCGCATAGGTTTCGTAAAGTTTTCTTTTACGTCAAGTTACCTTTTAGGTTTTATAATCAGCTTAGCAGCTTCGTTGTTTAGAAAGATTTTATCTAATTACCTAAAAAGCTTTGAAAAATGATATAATATTAAAGAAAATATCGACATAATCCACGCACATCACTATCAAATAAAAGAGGTGTTGTCTAAAAAGGGCCTGCTTGCAGTCAAGAACGTATTTATATAGCAAGAGTAAAATATACTCCGCTACTGGCTCACGTTAATGACTATATATGGTTATATTAATTAGATGAAAATGGGAATTTTTAGTCAATTTGTTTGTATGTTTTGCCTTTATAAGCTCAGTAATTAATTATTAAATTAATAAAACAACGTTAGACATTAGTTGTTAATTATAAATCAAATGAAACAAAAAGCAGGAAAATTATTTGCGGTCGTCCTGGCAACGTTGTCATCAGGTTCATGTTATGACAGGATTGTTGTCATAGGACTCGGACACATGCTAATTTTGAAACAAATTAGAGGACAATAAGTGGGTTAAAATAGCGTTGCAAGATTTTCTTACATTTCATGTTAATATGTCAGTTTTGTCGGTCAAATGGAATGCTATCATTAAATTAATAAATCAATCTTCATGACATATTACATTTGTCAGTAAAGTTTAATTATTTTTATCAAATAAATATTTATCAAAATAACTTATCACCTTTTTTAAATATTTACTTATTCCTAACTAAAAAATACCTGCTATAAGATAAATAAAAAAAACAAAAACCGATAAAATAGAGCACTAATAGAGAAAACCGCAGATAAACAACAAAAATACCATAGAAAATTTATAAATTTATCCTCCAAATTAAACTACTCTAGCGTAAAATTACTCCATCCATCCCTTACAACAATAAAATTGGTACAAGCTGTCTGTATGTCACTTCTATAACTATATATATAAAAACTATTTCGCCTTATAATTGTATTAAATTCGTCCGTCTGTTCGTTATTTGTGGAATCTGCATTTTAAACTCTATTTCAATAGCAGCAAAGTTTGTTTTTTTCGGCTTAGTTCAACTATAAGGGGGAGAAAGGGCAATTTATATGTATTTATTATACGCTAATTTGTTTGTTTGTAAATGTGTTGATCTCGTTAGCGACTTGGAAGGGGTCTTAATGGTATAATTGATAGGCGCAAATTAAGTCGCTATACGATAAATAATATTTAAACTTTTTATTATAAATTAGTTGTCAGCGTAGGCTTTTACCCTTGCCATACTGTTTTTTTTTCGACTGTCAAACGTAAAATGCCTTTTTTTCCTGTAAAGTCCTCTCTTATGGGGAGCCTATGCCCTATGAACTTGCATGACAAATTTTAGCTTTCTAGATCCAGTCGTTTCCACTATGTATTGTTAGTGAGTCACTCTGTTATTATAAAGTGTTGTTTCTTTTTTTTTGGATGAAAAACAAATTTTAGACGGAAGGATTTCCTACGGAGATATATAAATAATTTTATAGTTAAAGTATAGCTTCTTTACGGAGAAGTGTAGAAAGCACTTTTTTATAGCAATAAATAAAAATATACAAAAGCATTAAAATATGTATTACACATACTACCGTGTGTTTGACATACGTGGCTAAGATGTAATGCCTTTACTGACTTTAAATTAGTTAAGTTTAATTATGTTTCAGAGTTCGTTTAGAATTTTAATAGCTTCTAGCACTTATATTATTTTTCTAGCATTTAAATATTAACAAAATATTTAGACAATTTAATTGCAATTAGCATTAGCAAAATTAGACATTAGCAAAAACAAATTTACAGTAAAATCAGTCTAGATTCTAGAAAAAATTATATGAAATACCTATATATCTATAAATGTGAAGCAAATAAAACATTTATAAAAACGAAATAGACTTTACAATAGTTTAAAATGCGATTATCTACAATATCTTATATTTATAGTATCAGTGCGAGATCAGTTTGTAGGAGGCGTTCCCTTCCCTCCGTATTTACACTACATTGGCACTTTGACTACGAAAAATGTGTAGCGAATACTTTCTTATTTTTTAAACTAGTTGCTACCCGCAACCTCGTTTAGTTGCCTCGCTAAATCTTGTTTTTCCAGTTTCCTTATTAATTTACAGAAATCTTCTCTGAATGCTACAAACACTCCCTAAGAATCCTACAAGCCAAATTTCAGCTTTTGACAAAAAGTAATTTACTGTGGCTGTGCGTTGTCTGTACGTCACTCAGTAGCGCAAACGTTTTATATATATCATTCAGCTTCACGAAATTGCCTGTATAGCAGGGTAGTCATGGAGAACCGCCTGAATTGGAGACATTGCGTGTTGAGCGGGACACAATGCCACGCTTTGTCTTGTCACCAGAGCGGAGAAATTAAATATTAATTTACCGGAATTATTGGGAATCGAACTCACAACCATCGTTTATACAGCCAGACGCTGTCACACTGCGCCATGATGGCCACAATTTACTTATATATGTATAGCCAGGGTTCAGTGACAATAGCGTTAAGCCGGTCCGTCGAGCGAGACGCTCAATCAACATAATTTGATTTTGAACCAACGCTTGCTGAAGTCGCACCTAATACTATTATATAGCTACTCAATTGTTATATTGTAGTAAGAAATTGTGTACATAGCTTGGCTTCTTTATATATTAACATACGAGCGACCCGCTCGAGGCTTCGCTTCGTGTTCTTACTTAAATCACAATATTTGCTTAAATTTATAATTTAAATTGTTGTAACTTTTTTATCTATAAAGCGATTGAAATAAAATAAACGCTAAATATTTCTAACATTCTTAAAGAATTCGAACCCGCGCCTCTTGGAAATGAGAAATCTATGAAATCTATCTATAAAAATGTATCTATCTATCTATGAAAATTAGAATTTGTATAAACTTTAGAATCACATAGTTTCCAGCGAAATGGAATTTTAGACCTACGGCCTAATATAAAAAGAAAATGAAGTGTCCAGACACTCCGTTCTCCGCTTTTAATTTCAAATCGTGAAATACGGCCATTACAATAAAATAATACAAACTGTTACGTTGTACTAATATATTGATACTAATATAATAAATTCGAAAGTAACTCTGTCTGTCTGTCTGTGACGTCCACGCCTAACCCGCTGAACCGATTGTGATAAAGTTTTAGTATACTATACTTGAGGGTCTTGGGATCGACATCCATTTTTTAAGTTTTTCCAGGATTTTTTTACGAAATGGCTATAGTTCACGCGGGCGAAACCACGCGCGGGTCCCTATTCGACTATTACATTATAAAGCATACATAAATAGTATGTACAAGTTTACTTTTATATCTACTTTTCTAGTGCTAGTACCCAGATCTTGGTTTTGTATTCCTTTCATGTAAAGGCATTGGGAGAATCAAACTCCACTCATTCAAATCATCTATCTGACTACAGGAACGCTTGCTTTAATTACTATTATTTTCATACCTAAACCAGTCACTATTACGAGGGGAATGTAAAAATAGGCAATTAGATGACAAAAGCGTCGTGTAATTTATTTGAACCTACACTGTTAGAAGTAAAATGTTGATATAATAACCTATTTACAATACACTCGCTATTACAACGTGCGCTGTTCAAGGAAGAGTCACGTACAGACGATATTACAAATAACCATTTCGACCCTTAAGCACGATTTATATGTTTATTTTAAACGCCATGTTTAATTTACTTTTAAATATCTGTAAAATGCTTGTTCTTTTTTTGAAGTCAACATAGTTTTTTAGAGCACTGACTTTCGTTATTCATCTTTTCTTGTTTTAAAAACTTTTATATTTAAAAGTTTATATTTTTATAAAGAGAGCTTTATATTTTTATGAAAATTATAAAATATGTCTAAAGTATATTTCATTTTCAGATATTTTATATTTGTAGTTTTAGTTTTTCTTTTAAATTGTTTAATAATATTAATTTTCAACTAATTCCCCCATTCGACTGTTAAACAACAAAGATCCTTGTGACGTAACTGTCAAGTTGACAGCTGTGTTTATTTGTTCGTTATCTGCGCAAACACCGCCAAATGTCGCCCCAACGCTGTGACTAATTGATGATTATCATTTTTATGGGATTAAGACGAATTAGTTTAATATTTTATTTGATTTTTAGATATAACATGTGTAGATTTAGACTTTAGGTAAATTTTTGTACAGATTATATCTACAACAGAAAATAAAAAATGTTGTTTGTTTTCTCCAAATGAAATTTTAATTCAATTTATTTACTTTAATTAATAATAAATATTAGAACCTTATAGTTTTAATACGGAATAAACTTAAAAAATAATAAAAGCACGAAAAGTTTAAAATGAAGCGTTTGATAATGTGCCAAGTTGTCATTTTCGCCATTTACTGAATTCATGAAATATGTGATTGAACTCGTTAATGGTAATTTACTTTTAACTATTACTTTCAGCTTTATTTTTCTTCTAACATAGCTGGATAGTCAGCGAGAACCTAGTGTCTAGACACTCCGTTTTCCACTTTCCACCCGAAATTGAGATATTGCGTGTTGAGTGAAACTAAATGCAGTATTAAAATACGGCCGTATTAAAATACAGAGCGAAGAAATGAAAATAATTTCAACTACACAATATATAAAATTAGGGCGAAAAGTGGAGAACGTAGTGTCTTGACACTAAGTTCTTTTATCACTAAGGTTTTTTTAATCATAAGTTGAATTAAGTACAACAATTTAAGGATGTAAATCAGTGAAAACATGATTATTTATCGATTTCAAAAGGACCGATTATTCGTTATCAGTGTAATTATTGTGTATTAAAATACTTAAGGCGGTATTCAAATTTTAATTATTTTATAATATGGAATGAATTTGTTATAAGTTAAATATTTATAAAGAAAATCTAAGTATCGATATGTTTACAAATATATAATATTGGAGTGTCTGTTTGTAATATTAAAATAATCGTTTTTTACTAAATGCACGGTACATATAACAAAATAACATTTTCAACCATTATTGTGTCTGTATGCTAATCTCTGGAACGGCTGGACCGATTTTGACGGGACTTTCACTATAGGTTATGTAATAAAGAGTAACTAAGGCTAACTTTTAGTTTAGAAGTTCTATAATATAAATGCAAATCGTGTTCGTTAATATGTATGTCTGTTAATATTTTAACGGGTAAATTTAACATGTTTTTCTTTAAATTCATAAACTTGTTTTACGTAACAAAAGTACTAATCCATTTATGTTCCCTTTCTTGAATAACTGTGTATTGTATAACTATAACTAAAAATGTATTTATATAATAATATATATAAATTATATTGTTTTTCCTTATTTACTTGTAGGGGATACAGTTTTTGTTCATTAAATGGAATCTGAACATTCTTTTCCCTAAGAGTCTCAGGGTGGATGTATGGATTATTCTGAACTTAAATTCGAGACGGAATATACGTAAATGCCCTTTTCAATGCAGTGCTTTTTTATACAACTCCAACATCCACAGGCCGCCATCTAAGAGATTGCTGTAAGCGATAAGGCCGCCTTATTAATATATAGTTTTTGATTATTTCTCTCTTTAAAGTATATTTGTATATATTTTTTTGTTTTTTTTTGCCCCAAAAGTCACGTGCTAATTAAAAATCCAGTTATTTATGTTATACCTTTATATATAAGAACATATGGGTACTTAAATTAAAATTGTAGTAAATTTACTGTGTAAAAGCTTTGTTTTTAGAATCTTGTATCAAGAAACTCCGTTCTCCACTTTCCGCCTGAAATTGAGATATTGTGTGTTGTTTGGGACTCGACGCCACGCTTTGTCTCACCAAAGTGGAGAATAGAAAATAACTTGAATAATTACTCCGAGAGAAAATCAAACCCATATTGTGCTGCGACGTGATTGCCCCAAAAATGTACTTCAAAATGAAAAAAAAAGCAAACAAAGCCAAGTTTACAAACTAATATACAAATAATTCAACATTAGGCGTCAAAACGTCTGATTAGATTTATAATAATATCTATAGTAGATAAAGTTTAAGTTAGATAGGATTATTGAAACAATTAGCGAGATAATCGAAAACATCACTACAATCGACGTAATTAAGTAACTTATCTGTGCTTCGATGGAATTCTGAATAAATTGCTTTATCTGTTGATTATTTTATTTGTATAAGTGCTTAATATTGAATAGCCAGTTTTATATAAAAACTAGCTGAGCCTGCGACTTCTACCGCATGGAATTCTAAAATAAAAGCAACTTCTAAGTTACTCCTTATTATATTAGGGATCTGCCAGTGAAAACCTCGTCCAAATCGGTTCAGCAGTTCCAGAAATAAGACGTAACAAACAAACATACAGTAGAAGAAAAAAATTGTAAAAGTGTTATTTTGTTATATGTACCGTGTACTATGCTTATGCATTTAGTAAAAAGCAGTTATTTAATATTACAAACAGACAATCCAATTTTATTTATTTGAATAGATTATAATTACCATTATTACCATTTTTTAAAGTGTTATTCGCACACTTAGGAAATTTAGAAAACGTATAAAAATTTGAATGCAGCAAGATTCGGCCGTCTAAGCGCTCGGACCGCTAAGCCAGTCGTTCTACATCCGGCTACGTCGAAATTCTTATACGCTTATTACAACTTATTTTTGTTGTTGCATCCCTGTAAAGGTTTTTACAAATTTCTGCCAACCAAAGATTATTCTACGAACAATCGTTTGGCGAGAGAGAATGGTATTTATTCAATATTTTTTAACATTTTAAAGTGTAAGCACACACTTAGGAAATTAAAAACATATTTAGAAAACGTACAAAAATATGTTTTTTATTTTAAAAAATGTTAAAAACGTTTAAATCTTTTTTTACATATTAATGTCTATGTTGCTTGAAAAATAAACGTAGGTGCATATAAGTTCATTATAGAATTTGAAGCTACGCCCATCGCGTGTAAAGTAGCACGGTCAAAAAATGGCATTCTCACAACCAAAGATTGGTTGTGGGTTCGATTCCTACGAGGGAATGATTAGGTATATTCAAAATATTTTCATTTCTCCGCTTATGTACCTAATACAAAGCGCAACGTTGAGTTCCGCCATTGTTAAACACATTGTCTCGGTTTCAGGCGGAAAATGGAGGATGGCGTGCCTTAATACTATTGTAGAAAAAAATGTTGAACAGCCATAATTATGAATTTTTTTAAGCTTAATCAGAATTAACAAAAATATGAGATCATCACTTTCATATTAAGATTGTCACCTTTTGCCCTTAGGAGCCCCACACGCCCTCCTCGGGAAGACTAGACGCCCTCGCACCGCCTTCACGTCGCAGCAACTCCTCGAGCTGGAAAAGCAATTCCGCATGAACAAGTACCTATCGCGACCGAAGAGATTCGAAGTGGCTACCAGCTTGATGCTCACTGAGACACAGGTAATATAATTATATATGAATATGTGAATAAATATAATAAAATCTTTAGAACCTAAAAGTATTTCTTTCGCATTTTAAATCTCCTTTCTATGTAATTATTTATTTAATCCAATATCAAAACAAAAGATGTATATATATATATATATTAAGTTTAATATAGAATAACAAATAATACTAAAAGTTTTGCAAAAAACACATAAATCTCTGAAAAAACCTAAATCCTAATAAACTACCTACACCATACTTAAAATAACCCAAATTCACTTTTTACGTCCCCCGACACTAAAAACAACCCTATTTTGACATTGGCAAGTGGCTGTCAAGTTGAACGATGCCCGGATTTGAGCTTACACGCTTTACAAGATTACAGGGGCGGTGAGATACGCAATAAATGTTATGGCGTGGGGCTTTTATGGGTCGTTTTAATCTTATGTTATAAATCATAAGCTAAGGAATGAAATGAAAAAAGTTTTAGTGAGTTTGGCTGTTTAGTTTATTGTCATTGTGTGCATTTAATTTTGAGATTCGTTAAGTAGAGCGGTAAAATTTTAGACTATGAATTATGATTAGTATTTTTTTTAGCTTCACACTTTTTCCCGCATATCGGGGTAGTCAGAAAGAACCTAGTGTCAAGACATTTTGTTCTCCACATTGAGTGTTGAGTAAAACTAAACGACGCGTTTTGGCTTCGGTACCAGATCAGAGAATTGAAAATACTTTAAACATAATCATTCCCCTGAGTGAGATCGAATCCACTACCAATCGCATTCACAATCAGTCACACTGCGCCCCGATATCAATCTATATAATATAATTTATATATATTTTTTATTTTGAGCAAATTATGTTTATTACTTACTTATTGTTAGTCTTAAATTGATTAACTAATTGTGGCGAGTTATCATTAGGTATTATTAGTGGGATTGAGATCTATTATTAAAGCATATCTACACTAACAACCGTTCTTACCTTTTTTATTTCTTACACATATTTAAGTTATAATTTATACATATTTAAGTGATTATTATACAATAATTCTAAGCTTAAAGACAAAACCCCAAATACTAATAATCAAATCATTGTTAAAGGTAAAAATATGGTTCCAAAACAGAAGAATGAAATGGAAACGCTCCAAAAAGGCGCAACAAGATACAAAAAGTAAGGAACCTCACACGAGCGACGAGAAAAAAACCAAAGAGACAACCGACCACGATAAACAACCTACAATGGCGGCTGATTTGACAGCTGTCAAGCCGCCCCCCATTTTGGACAGAGACAGAATTATCGCGCTAGAGCGAGAGAGAGCTATGGCCGCCGCCAACTTTAATTCTAATTTGGAAAACAGACGCGGGTTGGCCGTTATGAACCAAGATGGCAGACCAGGCATCGACATGTTTAGGCCGTACGTAGTATGAAATTAATTAAATTTTTGTTTATTTATCACTTTTAGTTGAAAGATACTGATATACTGATAGTGTGGGTATACGCTGTTTTTTTTATCTAGTCGTAATCGTAAATAATTAAGGTAATTTTAGTTTGTTTGTAAATGCTAAGCGATGAAGACTTGCGTATCGTTGTAAAATATATTTTAAGAAATAGTAACAACTGGGTATGATGTAAGAATAAAAGTATTGAGTAATATTAAATTATAGTTACTTTTTATTTTATATATTAAATAAAACTTACCATAAATTTATAAAGATTCAATTAAAATACCCCAATGTCTATTCAGCCATTCAAAATAACTTGATTAGTTTACTTATTTCTTTTAATTAATCGAATATTTGTAGCTATACCACCAAATAATAATAATACAAAAACTACACGAAAAGGCTTGAAAATGGACGAGCTCATGGTTTGTTCGTGACGAAAAATAATATAAATCTTGTATTTTCTTGTCATTGTAAAATTAATTTACCTTATAAATTAAAATTATGTTTTTTGAATTTCAATTTCTTCCTTTTATTCATCGAATTCTAAGCTTTATATAACTTTTTTAAACATGTTATTCAATTTAATCGCTCCTTAATCCGTTTTTAATATAACTTATCATTTCAAAAGGCTGAATTTGCATTTATATAAAATAACATTAATTTGAAGTTGTAAGCCTTATAAAAATATTGACCGATTGAAATTTGTTAATTAATAACTATAATTTTTGGGAACCTATAAATATGTTTCTACAATAAAATTACTAAAAGTGTACTATAGAGTGGACAAACTAGATTCTCTATTGGTAGCCCGCGTAGCGGGATAAAGCGTGAAGCTGAAAATATATAGGATCACTAAAGGGGGTCGACATCCAACACTCGAGAATTTTGTTTTTTTTTATTAATATGTTACTAATAAGTAGTTCATTTATCTACCTCATAAGTCGCGTAAAATTCAATTAATTTGTCAAAAATTATGCAACTGTCTTGACCGCGCCTTCTTTAATTTTCAGTCAAAGCGACATTATTTGGCAAAGACTTGTCTACTCTATACCGCCGTTAAAATAAGTTAATTTGAACTGATACAGGCCAAATAAATATTAAAAACTAATATAATTTTAGAAATTAAATATAATTAAGTAAAAGCTAAGTTCAGATATGAATTTAAGAATTGTAAAATACAATAAAAGTATTAAAAATAAATAGCTTTTTTTTTTGGTAATGGCATCTTTTTTCAGTATTATTTTTTTAGCTGCGTTCATGTTTGTTTAAGAAAAATATAAATATTAAAACTGCTGTTTTCCTATATATAGTTGTTAGTGACTCCAATATACCTATAAAGTCCTAATGTCGTGGGTTTGATCCTTATTAAGGACAGAAATTTGAAAGATATACCTATATTAATTTGTTAAGGTATCAACTTCTATCTAAATCTACTCATATTGTATTTCAGAAACATTGTATGTATTTTATTTTAAAATAAATAAATGTACAATGATATCAAATAACTTATTATTTGATCACTATGATGCCATGACAGTGCCTGGCTGTTGTGGGTTCGATTCCCACTCGGGGGAAGATTATATTAAAATTATTTTCATTTCTCCGTACTGGCTACAGGGGCGTTGAGTTTATCCACTCAACACGCAAAATCTCGAATTCAGGCAAAAAGTGGAGAACGAAGTGTCTTGACACTATGTTCTCAATTCATACATATGGCGTTTTTTTACATAATTTGAGAATTTTTAATTTCAACAAAAGAAAATCAGAATGTTCTATATTCAGTATTATTATAATAAACAAAAACTATATTAAATGAGTAATTATAAATTTATGATTGATTTATTGATTTTAAATATATTATAGTTAATTGTGAAAAAATCAACACATTACTTGACTAAATGTGACAATTCCTTTGTTTTAAATCACCAGTAACATGACTTAATTATTATGAATGTAAATAAAAATACGTGCTTAGGTAATATTAGTATTAATTTATATGAATTTGTATTGTATAAAACTTAAAAAAGTGTATTATACAGTGTATGTAAAGAAAATATTAAAAATATAGTAAATATGTTTAAATATGTCTTTTTCTTTTGCCTTCAAAAAGTGAAACCCAAACTTAAGAATGACAGAGATAAAGTTTTAATAGAAAAGGATTGTAAAATGCCAATATTTCTGAAACAAAGTTCCGCAACGCGGCTTAGGGGTAGTGCGATTTAATAGAAATCACGTATGAACGAAATGCCATTGTGTGCGTCCGTGTATATGCAGCTTACTACTAAAATTCGACATTTATACGTCAAAATAAGTGTTACAAAGTATAATGCCCATCATTATATTATTTTATATTGAAAACAGTTCTGCTGAAAAGAGCCGGCGAGAAACTCGAATATAAAAGTTTTTTTTTTCCCGCATAGCCGGAACGTCAGAGAGAACTAAGTGCCAATACGCTCCGTTCTTCACTTTCCGCCTGAATTCGAGACATTGCGTGTTGAGTGGCGGAGCTCAACGCTGCACTTTGTCTTTGGTACCAGAGCATTTGAAAATATTTTAAATATAATTATTCTCATGGGAATCCAACCCACAACCAATCGCGTTTATAGTAAGTCGCTGTCACACTACACCACGATGGTCTCAAAACTTACAATTTTATTATTTAATACAGTAGCTAACTGGCATTTAATATGTTTATTATACATTTTTATGAAATATACCTACATATTTTTTGTAAAAAAGTTCTAAGTTCTAAGTGTTTTCTAAACAAATAAAAATGTTATTTGTAATCTTGTTAACAATATTAAAACGATGACGCCATTATGGTCCAGTGATGATGACTGTACCAGCGATTGTCGTGGATTCAATCCCCATTCGTTAGAACCATTATAGTTAAATTATACTCATTTCATTTCCCCGTTTCAGTTTCACGAACCAAAGTTAAAAGCGCGGCGTTGACTTCCGCCACTCATCAGAGACATTGCGTGTTTTTTTTCAAACAAAATATGAATATCGAAGGAGAATGAGATACGTGAAAATAAAGAAAGGTCAAAGGATTCAGACCTACAAACTACATTTTATATTTATAGTCTATAAAAAAACATAACTGCCGAAATAAATAATTAAATTGAATAGAATTTTAATAAGTAAATTAATGAATATTCGTTTTTGGAGCGCAATTTGTTGTTAGTTCGATTATACGTTCGAAGGAATGATTATTTCTTGCCGCTCTGGTAAGATAAGATGGCGGTGAGATAAACAGATTGTTAAGTTCCTTTACACACGCAATGTCTCCATTTCAAGCTTAAAGTGGAGAACGGAGTATCTGAATACTAGTAACCTAGGTTCTTTCTCTACTCCACTATGAGAGAAGTAACGTACAGATGGAAAAAAAAGAAGCTAATAAAATCTCAATGCTGGTGATACCTACTTACTCAACGCGTAAATATTCATCAGCCAAACATCTCAAATAATATGTTACAGTAATTAAAAGCAACGTCTTTCGTGTATTCTCGATACAATGTGTAATATAACAATCCCACCTTGGCTTGCTTTTTGTAAGGTATAATAAATAAATAAATTATTAATAAATATAATAATCTTTCCTTCCTTATATTAGGCATTAGTCCCGGTCTAGCCAGGGTCTGCCTTCTTATTCAATCTCCTCCACCTTGCACGATCTTTGACATCCTCAGTGGTTAGCATTCCATTGGCTCTCATATCCTGCTTCAAGACATCCTGCCATCGCTTCCTTTGGCGTCCGGTGGGTCTTGCTCCAGGGACAGATACATCAAGGCATAGGTACTCTTCCGATATAGTTCTCAGGTCGGCGTGCAACATGGCCATACTATTTCAGGCGACGCTCTTGGAGCTTGTTCCCCCAAGTGCGAACCCACAACCAATCATGTTTACAGTCCGATGCTGTCACACTACGCCACGATGGTTTCTATTATATTTAAAATATTTTCATTTATCCGCTCTGGTAAGTACCTTAGACAAAGCGCGACGTTGAGTTCCACAACTCAACACGCAGTCTCGAATTGGGGCTGAATGAGAAGAACGCAGTTCTCTCTGACTACCCCGCTATACAGAATGTGTGAAGCCATAAAACATAATAATTAATATAATTATTTAATAATGTAACAAAAACACTACAAAAATCTATTTCAGTTGATACTAGACAATTTCAACGTAGAAAAGGTATATTACTTTACTCATTATGTTTTTTTAATATTTTGAACATTTTACGCTTCGCCACTATTCCCATACGTAATTCCACGTCTCGAAGACTAAAAATCAGAAAAGAACCCACTTTTCCATACTATTTCAGATTTCAAATTGAAAAATCCAAGTAAATGACAAATTTTAGGTGAAGAAAATAAAGCTAAATGTTTAATATACATTTCACAATCTGTCGGCGAGCGATCGCTTACAGGATAAATTAGGGGAAGCTCTACAGCTACCGGCGGGCGGTAGGGTGGCTATAATTTAGAAAAATCTTTACGCATTAATAAAATCTTTAGTTTTCGCGATTTTTACACATTTTCAAATGAAACTGTTTTGTTTATTATATATTTTGAGGTTTGCTAATGGTTAGTACATAATAAAAAACTTAAATTCTACACATACAAAACAATATATCAGTAATAAATGCAAACACGACATGCGTATATTGTGTCCGTATTTAAATAACATATTAATAAAAAACATCTTTAAAACGAGCATACAAAAATTAAATTAAAAGTAAAAAATATTAAACGAAGAAGAATAAAAAAATAATCGCGTATATTATTAGTATTCGAAAATACATTTTAGAAAACTCGACGTTTCGAACACTTTACAGTAGTCCGTGGTCAGAGGTAGTCTTTACGTATTTTCCTAAATTCAAGGAATATACCAAGAATGTTTGAATTAGGCCTTCGTAGTGCAGTAATCGTGGGTTCGATTCTTATGGGATGATTATATTTAAATTATTTGCAATTTTCTGCCTTGGCATCAAGTGAAAGCGCGGCACTAAGTTCTGCTACTCAACACGCAATATCTCGGATTAGAGTGGAAAATGGATAACTTTTTTTTTTGGAGACATGTAGGTACGGTACACATATTATATTAAGAAACTGCAATTGCAACAAGGGCCAATATTGTACACAGAATATAAATATAAAAAAATACTTCTAGTAGCTCTCATATACTTTCAACATTTTATATAAGTCAAAAATATGATTTTAGATATTTTTTTCTGTCTGTCTGAATTTAAGTTAATGTAAGTTTTCTTACAATATTTGACAGATAGGTATAGTATAGAGAAGAATTTCCGTAGGTACCATGGATTCACCATGCAGTTACCTTGCCCTGGCCAGTACCTGGACTTGCGACCCAAGTGTAAGCTTAAGGGGCCAAACACCTCCCCCAACCTAAACAAATTTAAAAATATTCTACTAATATCACCTTCAAAATACGTGTTAGAAAAATGAAAACGTGTAATAAATACGAAATTCCATACTAATACCAAAAGAACGTCACCCGAGGCACTCGCGCGTATAAATTACGATGGAAAAACTCAGCATTCGTTGCGCGTTCAGAACGAGACCTCTTTACTGTCTCGCTCTAGCTCTTGTTACTCGTTGGGACTTGGGATCTATTCATAGTAGTCCTACAATTTATAGAAATAATATATTTTCATATTGTATAATTTCTAAATTATAATACTTTCAACATCTTTTAATATTATGAACGTAGCGGGACTTCAACCCGTGCCTTTTGGAAACCGTCCACGTACTTTCCTCACTAAGCCGTACGCTCCAACAGCGTTGAGTTATACATTTTCTAACACATTTATTAATGACATATTCTTATTTGTTTTATAACATTTTATTTATTCAGATATGCTGGTGACCTGTTAGTACTTGACACTTTATACAGACGTGTATCTCAAATATATGGGTAGTGTGTGTCATATTTATATTATTAGCTAGCTGTGCCGGCGACTTCACCCACGTGGAATACTAAACTAAAACCTAATTATTCCTCATTACATCAGAAATACACACATCAAACACACAGATACACAGAAATTGTAAAAATTGTATTTTAACATATGCACTATGTATACATACAATAATATTTAGTAAAAACCGGTTACTTTAATATTACATTATTTATTAGTATAGATTTAATATATTTCTATTTCTTAGAAAGAAGAGCAATAAAAAAATATCTATCTAGTGATTATTAGGCTGTAATCGCACAATCAGGCCGTTAAAAAAATTGTAAGTATAATCTCTATCAATGTCCATTTAAATATTTGGTAATATTAATCAAAGATAGAACTATAATATATTATAACTATAAGATATTTAAAAAAACATTACTATTACAAACTAACACTAAATACAAAAATACTAAACGTTTAAAATAGACTTGAGCCGATTATTATATAACCAAAATATTACCTAAGCAAGTAAACTTACCATATGAAACTTAAACAAATCCGAAAATAGAAATCCAATTAATTTATATATAAGAAAAATAACACGAAAGATTATTAAATAAATAATTTTTTACTTCAATCTTCACTACAATACTACAGATTAACAATTATAATATCTTTCTTATAATAACACAGATTACACAAAATTTTTACTTAGTTTATTACGTCATATACGTCAAATTTCACTATAATATTACAGATTAATAATTACACCTTACATTAACACGTTCCGTGCGTTAGGAGACTTGTTAGATCTCTTACAGGACTTTCATATTGTGTGGCGACTAACTGCTTTTCTTACTGCTTTACTTATGAAGTTATTTGTGTATGAGTGAGTTAAATATACATACTTCCTTCTTACTTAAAATTTGAATTTAAATATTGTAAAAAATAAAACAGGCAATGGATTAAATCGCTTACGCACTGTAGTATAACATTTTTAATATATAACTGATTATCAGAAAGACATAATCTATTTTCAAAAGTGTTGTTTTAAGAGACTGATCAGTTACGTACCAGCACGAGATAGGTCAGCTTGCATATCTTGTAGGTCTCTAACGGACCAGCTGACAGTTCTTTGAAAATGACGCCGCAGGAAACGTGATAAACACAGGCTATACAAAATCTATACAAATTCTTAAAAGCTAAACTCGTCTATAGCTGGCTCGAGTGGGCGGGGCACGATGTGATTGATGCCCTTTGTTTAAACAACACGCTCAAACTCAAGATACAGACGGACACGATTATATCTATTGTTATGTTCACTTCGCTGTCATATTATGAAATAGAAGCAATTTAGCAAAAATGTTTGTTCTTGCATTGTAATCATGTTGAAATTTATTTGGAATAAATTTATAGATTGGTATTTGACATATTAATATATTAAATATCTTTTTTGCTTGAGTTATTTTCATTTATATTTAAATTATTATCAAGGCGTTGAGTTCTGTCACCCAACACGTATTCCGTCTTGAAAAGTTGTGTACCCAATCAAAGGACTCAGGACGAAGCAATTTAGCAAAAATGTTTGTTCTTGCGTTGAAATCATGTTGTAATCTATTAGGATTAAATTTATTGAATTGGTGTTTAGCATATGTCTTTCTTTTGTTAAATGAACTTGAAGATCCACTTTGGAACCATCTTTAAGTTATTTTTTTTTTAAATTACCTTATGTGATACACGTCGTGATTTAAACATTTTCATTTGTTATCTTTGAGATATAATTACAGAAAGGACTTACAAAAATAAAACATGACTATAAATACTTTATAATTTACTTACTATACTTATATCTGAATAAAACAAAATTGTTGTTTATTTTAATTTTATGTTAAATCAATTTATTTACTGAAAACTGAATCATGGATATATTTAAATAATAATATAGAATGTTTTTAAATATCTTTTATTCAGATATATTCAATTTTTATTTATATAAATTTGTAAAAAGTAAACAAAAACTCTTTGAATAGTGTTCATTTATAAAAAGAAACGTCAAAGTCAAAAAGCGCGGGAACGGTGGCGCTGGTGCGGCGGGTTTTCGTTACAAAATCAAACATCAAATATTGATATTCCCGAATCTGTATTCTGTTTGAGGTGCGAGATACTATTTGCAATTTCGCGTTTCGATCATCCGACATTGTTATTCTTGTGAATAAACTATTTGCATATAAAATTGACACGAGCTCTGTCGCCGAGTTACGACGCGATGGGAAGTTACAACCATAAGTAGCAAGTAAAATAAGTATATGTAATTTCTTGTAGATAATAATAATAAAAGTTATTAATACATTTTTGGACCGATTTTACAAACGACTTTGATTTCTCTCAGTCGAAATACTTTTTAGTCCTTCTATACACTATCTATCCATATTGTTATTATTAATGCGAAAGTACCGATTGCAAAGAAATTTTATATAGAGGATTCTAGATCTTGGGATAAGCTTGAGGATCTTGGGATAAGCATAGGCTACTTTTTCTCCCATTTTTTTTTAGTTAGTCCAGGGTTATTTTACGAAAAGGCCGCCGAAAATACGAAACAGCTATAATTCACGCGGGCGAAGCCGCAAGCAGGTCGCTAGTTATTACATAAATTCGTGTTCAATTTGGTTGGACAGTGGTCACTAAATAGACTGAAAGTCTAAAACAGTTTTACTCAATATGAAATAGGAGAAATACCAATGTAAATTTAAGCTAAAATGCATTTCCTTGATCTTCAGAATTAATCCATACTAATATTATAAATGCGAAAGTACCTCTTTTTGTCTGTCTGTGACGTCATCACGGCCAACCCGCTGAACAGAATGATGAAGTTTTATATAGAGAGACTTGAGGGTCACTTTTTTCCTATCTATTTTTTAGTTTTTCCAAGAATTTCATTGTTCACATATAAAATGAAAACTACAAAATGTTATCATTTACCGGCGATTACAAACGTCTGTGACTGAATTTAAAAAGAAAATGTTATATAGAAATTATATTAAATGATTTGCCCAGAAGATAAATTTCGCAAGCAACTGACGATTGATAAAAAAATTTAAAGTCTTTCTGAATGGATCAAAGAAAGTTTTTAAAATACCTATTGTGTTTTTTTTGTGTAATGTTTAAATAATGAAACTAATATTAAGACTCGATAGTCTTGCCACAGTGGGACAGCGTCTGATTGTAACTGTGACTGTTTTGGGTTCGATCCTCATTCGGGGGAATGATTAATTTATCACATCTTTCCTATGGCAAGACAAAGCGCAGTGTTGAGTTCCGCCACTCAACACGCAATGTCTAGATGTCGTCCGGCAAGTGGAGAACGGAGTGACACTAGGTTATCTCTAACCTGGGAAAAAGCGAGAAGCTGGCAATAAAAAGCTAACTCTTGGCACAAGTCCCACATGTACAGCCTTATCAAATTACCCTTAAACAACTTAAATTTTATTGAGTTTCTATAAAATTTTCTTTCAAAATAAACTCTATTACAATGACAAATATACAATTTAAAAAGAATAAAGGCATATAAAAGCGTACACATCCGTTGGCAAGGCGGGAAGACGGCCGTTGATTGGTGCAAATTGAATTTACCGAGGGGGGTATTGTCGTGTTGGCGATCGCTGGCTGATTGCTCGTTTGCGGTGCGACGATGTTGTATGGATATGGCCTTAAGATATACAATTTTTCAATTTTTTATAATATTGTTTCTGTTAAAGAGATAAAATATAAAGTTATAAATTAGTTGGACAATATTCTTTGCGATTTCATGTACAATCAAATTTCATCACATACAAATCACATTTCAAAAAATCATTTCAAAAACACTTTGAGAAAGTTTTTTTGACATTCTAAATTAATTTTGCAGGTATATCTATAGGTGCTTAATCAGCTCATCGAAACACGTAAGTATATCAATCTTATCTCTTTTTTACCGATCAATCTCCTTCGTGTATTCTCCATACAACGTGACATTGGCGAAGTGATAAGTGTTCAGTTGAACGTTCGAAGCGCCATAACCAAAACACACATATATATATACAAAATTTTATATATATATATATATATAAAATTTTGTCAAATTTCCGTAAATGAAACCAGATGTACTTTTACCAAAGCATTTTCTGACTTAGCTCAGTTAAATCTTATTTAACGACCCTAATTTATTTGAATCTTGAAGTTATAAGATATTTGATTCTAAAAACGTATATTACTTATTTTCTTGCTGTTTTTGGCGTTTACATACTACGTCTCGGCTCAGTTGCAACGTGCTTACATAATAGTTTCGTTTTTCTTGGACATAATTTCTTTATTTATTATTTCTTTTGGCTGCCGGAAAAAATTACTTATTTTACCACAGACCAAGTTAAATAAGTAAAGAGCGTGTGAGCGTCATTCTAAATGTGATGTCTTCTAAAGTTAAGAACATAACAGCTTCTCTTTTATAGTAAGAACTTGTTTTTTCTTCTCCTATGCACTGTTTGAAAATATGAAAATGGTACTGAATATAAGAAATCAAGAAGTCGGTACTAACAAAATATTTAATTAAAATATTTATTTGAAATGTTACTATTGTCCATAAATGTGTTTTGTCTTTACATAATGTGCTTTGCAATTACACTATTATATTATTTGGAGTGATTTGAAAACAATGTGGCGGAACTATTATAAATACTATAATTCTATTTATCAATAATAACTATTTAGTTTTGACATCTCCTAGGAATAACTTTACCAATAGGTTATTTCTTAGCTCTAAGCCTAGTTAAATCATACAATAAAAAATGTGATTACCTCCTCGCAGAGCTTCATTACAAGCTTTTTATTAACTTGCATTGTAGGTACGTTTGTTTTGGTAGACTTAATAATTTTGAATGATATTATCCTTAACCTTAATTGTGTGACGCCATTTTCTAATGGCCATGTTAGGTTTCTATCTAACATGGTGGAACACTCAACATGATTATTTTTATACAATCCTACAATAACTATATGTTTCTTGCATTACCTAAAGCCAAAGATTTGTAATTTGGCCATATTTAATTTCATTTTACTTATAATAATTTCAAGATTAATATAAGGAAGCTAAGTGTGTAATTGTATAAACTGTGTAAACAAATATTAAATGTCATAAGTTGTATTTTTTTTACAGCTTCACGCTTTTTCCTTTATAGCTGATTTCCTTTTTTCTGAAATTAGCGTGCACAAGCGCTCATACAAACAGATAAACAAAAAATAATTAAAAATCATTGTTTTGGGTTTATATATATTTAAATTATTTCAATTTCCCCGCTCTGGTATGACAAAGCGCGGCGTTCAATTCCGCCACTCAACACGTAATGTCTTGATGTTTTAACACTAGATTCTCTGTAACTTAACCTTGCTATGTGGAAAAAAGCGCGAAGTTAAAAAAAAAAAAAAATTAAAACAACAGTCATATCCTCACAATTCCTACACAGTGTTACCAGTTCACATGATTGTCCGTGACGAGGTAGCAACACCGCTCAAACAATGCCCGAAATCCGAATCAACTTTCCTTGAATACTAAGATTATTTCCCTTGGAAATACATAGCTTGCTTAGGGCTGAGAGACCACAGACGGACAAATTTATGTTCTGTGTTTATATATTTAACTTTTATCAATCTTATATTTCTAAACTTGAATGATAAAATGTTTATTTTCAACAAAATACTATTTTTTTGGACTTTCGATACACCAAAAATAACTGTTGTTTAAGTGGTTAGTAAGTTGGTGGAAATACTAAATCAAAAGCAATGCCCAAGATATAAACATAAACAGTAGTATTTTGGCAGCGCTTTTTTCTTTGTGTTTTAAAATTCAAATTTTACTTGATAGTCAACTCATTTTTCAAAATTTGTAACTTTTTGCGAGCCATATTATACATATTAAAATATATTTTTTTAAAAAACTTAAAATACAAAAATTAAACGGGAACTCGTGTACGTATATTTATCGAGAGTCACAAATAATCTTTCAAAGATCCGCAGTTTGTGGCTTCGATTCCCACTCGGGCGAATGTTTATGTTTCGATTATTTTCATTTCTCCATTCTGGAGAAAAACTGTGCAATTGTCTCAAGTGTGCATTGAACCCACAACCATAGCCTTTACAGGCAAACGCTGAACAACTACGACACGATGGCGTCTATAAGTACATAAAACAAATCAAAACATTAACAATGATTCCACATTAAGCTAATAGCCATACAGAATGTACACGCAATTTAGGTAAAAGCCAGAAAAGATAAAAGGGCAATAAATTCGTAGCGCCATCTATACGATTGAATAATTCAACAGCTAATAGGCGTTAAGTTAGTTTGTTACTTCAAATTATTTTTATTAGGTATGGTGATGGTGATTGGCTGTGGGTTCGATTCCCATTCGGGGAAATGATTATATTTACATTATTAATTTTGCATTTTTAAACCGGTAAAACAAAGTGTTGACCGTCTAACATGTAATGTCTCGATTGACGAAACAGCCGGCATCGTCCCTGTAGCTCTTCTGGTGTTAAACGGGGTCGTTCGCGTCGGTGACCGCTTACCATCAGGCGACCTGAACACTCGTTTGCCTTTTCTATAGCATAAACATCGGACTAAAAGTGATAATAGTGATAGAAGAAAGAACACAGTCTTGACACTACGTATAGAAACTGTTAATATCTAGACCCGTTTTTTATGCGGATTCTATGTTACTAAGACTAGTTAGTATTTGATTTGTAAATCTATTTATTATTATGAAATTTGTTTAAAATTGTATAAGTTATCCTTATTGCAAAGAAACCACATCTTACCTGGGTCCAAACAAAACATAGCGGAGGCATGAATATATTTTAAATTTCCCCATTTCCCCTAAGGTGGGAATCGAACTCACGACGGTCTTATAGATATATTAATTATCATTCAATCATCACCCAATTTCCCCCATTACATAATTATATAGTGAAGACCTATTGCCAAGACAATGCATGTTAATGGTGGAACTTAACTTCGCGCTTTATATTAGTAGAATGGGAAAATAAAATTTAATGTAACACTAAAACTAACTAATTTAAATATTTAAGTTGTCAATATAAATGCTATAAAACACTGTACTCTTTAAGAAACTCAGACATTGTTAATATTGTCATATATGTACCTACGTCAAGTTAAAATTACCAAATGTCGAAAAAAATATAAAATTTTATAAAAATATAACAAAAGTGAATATATCTCCGTAGTGAAATAAAAAAACCTTGAAACAACAACTTCATATCATAGATATTATCCCGCATAGCAAGGTAAGGTTTATATATATATGTATGCTAATAAATTATTAATAGTAATTCTTAGTAATTAGTATGTATTAATATAAAATATATTATATGTATATGTGTAAATTTTATATTGTTCTCCGCCTACCGTTACTTTATACAACTCTATATCCAAAGGTTGCCTGGAAGAGATCGCTTTAAGCGATAAGGCCGCCTTATTGTACATTTCGCCTTTTTGTTATAGCAGAGCGGGGAAATATAAGTTTATTAATATTGGTATCAACTTATGTTTATAGCAGAAAATTGTAATAATATGTTTACAGAGATGCTAACAACAAAAATAAGTTGTAATAAGCGTTTAAGAATTTCGACGCCGCCGGATGTAGAACGCATGGCTGAGCGGTCAGAGAATGTAAACCTTGGACGGTTTCCAACAGGCGCGGGTTTGAATCCCGCTGCGTTTACATTTTTATACGTTTTCTAAAAATGTATTTCAACTTCCAAAGTGTCTAAATAAAACTTTAAAAAGTGTTAAAAACAGAAAAAGAGGTCTCAAGCCTTATTAAAAAGAACAGTCATTGGGACTGTCGATAAAAGTGAGAACTTACAACTTAGAATATTAGTATTAATATTTGAAATTTCACGTTTACATTAAAACTATCAACATCAATTTGGCTATTACATCTACTGACTCAATATTATATGCTACGACATACGACTATTGACATAAAATTATATTCGACATAAGGCGTTCGGTGATGATGAAGCGAGTTCCATGATTTTTGTTCACACAAAAAGTGCGCCTAAAGGAGTTTTCACTTCAAAATAAATAGATTAGGCTTTGGCATTAAAAAGCATAATAGCTCCAGTTAATTTGAGTGAACAACCATTCTAAGTTAGTAACTGCGGTATATGTTAGCGCTATTGCTTTTTTATGTAAACGAGACATTTACACAAATGTGTTTCAATGTGTCGGTCTGTACGTTTTATATGTAGGGATTGCGGGTGTAACTATATAGAGCTGATTAGAATCTTATCTTTTTTTCGCCGTGACTCTGGTAGAATTGGCTTAATTAGGTAGTACCTTTAACACACAAACGTCTTTTCACAACTTTTTAAAATTGTGATATAGAGCATTTAGCGTGTTAGAGCGTTAGAGCGTTTTCTGGGATTCTATATATCCTATATCCTGTTTATAGGTACAAAAACTGATTTGTATTTATATGATTGTATAAACGCGGTCGTTGATACAATTACACTTAGGGAAATATAAATAATTTTTATTTGTCTTTCTGGTAACACAAACGCGACATAAAACCCCGCTACTTACGCAATTTCTCAAAGTCGAGCGGAATGTAGAGAACGGAGTGACTTGACAAGCTGCTTTTTTTTTTTACCTAACTTACTGACAGTGCATGGTGAAACCCACGAAATGTAAGTATTTAAAACAGTTAAGGTCAATTTCATTTCCTTTGAACCATATTTTTTTCTTTTCTATATAAATTGTTAGCTCAAGAATATATCATTTCACATTGCCCTAATAAATATATATTAAAAAAAAAAACAAAAAACATAATCTCCATATAATTCCACTGAAATTTAATCTGTATAATGTTTTCCGATTTGCAACTTGACTTGTGGCTGAATAGCTTTACATCTGCCACATTATTTTTTGACATGTTTCAACGAAAATAGACTTTATTGTAATTGAGATAATATCTTTCCATACAATTATATAAATTTGTAAATCTGTTCTCTCAAATATTGTAACGGCGCCCGAAATCCCCGCCAAAGCGAACAAAAATCACCCATTTAGATTACTTACAAACCTTTCTGTATTGATTTGTTATAAATTACTTTTAATGTTTCTAAATAGATATATCAATTTTGCAATTCCAATTAGAGTAGTAGCTTGTTATGTCTAAAATCATTTTTGATATACGTACATAAAGATATATAAAATTGGAGTATGTTTGTTACATTAAAAACACCGCATATTACTAATTGCATATATATTGCTATACACGGTACAAATACAAAACATATTTTTTTTACATTTTTTGTCGGTCTGTCTGTTTGTTCCGGCTAATCTCTGGAACGGTTGGTCCGATTTTGACGGATCTTTCACTGGCATATAGTAACTGAGACTACTTTTATTTTAGAAATTCACACGGACAAATTTGTCGGCACAGCTAGCTAATACATATTATACAAAATTCGTTTATATACTAGAAATGCATTAAGATACAAAATATTTTTTTTATAAAATGAAATACCTTACACCTTAATAGGCGATTCTAACTTTACTCGTCAACAGGTGTATTGTATGAGTTAAGATTAATAGCTGAATTACAGTCTTGAAAATATAAAATAAGTAAGTACTCACAAATAAATATTCAAATACTAGCGACCCGTTCGCGGCTTCGCCTGCGTAAACTACACGACGCATTGCAAATGCGCATCTAAAAAGAGGTTATGTCAGGAATACAAAAGGTAAAATACTATAATTATATTATAATTAATAAACATGCAAACACATAAGCAAACAAAAATATATATTTTAATACTGATATTATTACAAATGACCAACTGTATTCAATCCAAACTTTGATTACACCGGTAATACGCGCAAAGTCACGAGCAAAACATAGTAAAGCAATATAATTAGAAACTAAGCATAGTAAATGTCACCAGATCGTTCAATTTTATGGTATCATAATTTTAATGGGTCATCCATGGATATATCAAACCATCGTTTATGGCGGTACTCACCGTGATTGATTTTTGATTAACACTCCATAACAGTTTATGTAGTATTAAGTTTTATATATTGTTTTTTATATTTACATAATTTCCCTATTTTTTAATACAGCCACAGAATTTATGATAACCTAGCAATATTGCTAACTAGAAGAACTATACGATTTTTTCTGAGTATCTGTTTGTAACATTAAAATAACCGCTTTTTACTACTTGCGTATAAAAAAATATATTTTTTACAATTTTTGTCTGTCTGTCTGACCGCTCTGGTTTATCTATGGATCGGCTGGACGGATTTTGACGAGACTTTCACTGGCAGTTACCTCACTTAATAAAGAGTAACTTAGGAGTAACTTACTTTTGTATTATAATTTTTTATATTATATAAACAGTTCAATAAATAGAATTCGAACCAATTACTATTATATCCAATGAAATATTTCTTGTTTCGCAGTGAAATATTTCTTGTTTCTTATAGACGGACAATTTTGAATTTTTTTCCTATTTTTTTATTAACTTGCAATATGTATGTATGTTTGTTCGGGTGTGCAAGACCCAATTTTTTTAAACAATTCTAGCATTGCATTTTATTACTTTCAGACAAATTGTGGCCAACAATTACGAGAGACAAAATATAGTTTTAAAAAAACAAAGTTTTTATCTAAATAATTACACATTATATTTAGCTAATAAATAAAGACAAGCAATAATTGTGTTTTAATCAATTGTGTTTAAATTTGACGTAACAGTCAGTTAGTCAAAACAAAATAAGCCGTTGCCATGCAAGCAGTACTATTCAGGTTACGTTTGACAGATAAATTAATAGACGCTCCATTTTAATTGTGCATTGTGTTATTTTAGAAATATGGAAATAATTTAAACTTTCTTTTAAGTATATGTAACGCCATCTTTTAGTATGAACAGGTTTTAATATTTTTCTAATATATATATTGTTGAAAGTGATGTATAATTTTATTCTTAGTAAAAAATTACATCTCTTGAAAAAAATATAAGGGCGGTTATCACACATTTTGACACATTAATATTAAAAACAAAATGTATACGATAAATACATATTACATAATATTAAATTTTTAATCTTTATTTAGTATTTTGTTATTTTATTTTAGACTTTAAATTATTTTTGAATATTTATTTTATTTTCAAAGAAAATCTATTTTTTTTCTATAAAGCCCGACATCTATTGTATAACCTTAATACATTTCTAATCTGTAACCTTCAAGAAGTATTTCAAATAACATTCTAGATGTCGCTACAACTGTATAAACCAAACAAATTAAAAAGTTAAACTTCGTGTAAATCACTTTCAAATAAAAAGCATTTTATAATTAACCGGCTTACCACACAAATAATTCTTTTGTCAACAAGCATGGACGTGAATTGTGTTAAATAATTTGAAATCAAAAATTACAAATACAATGTAATTTATAATAAATATATAGTGATTATTTTATGTTTTAGTGTTTTAGTTTGTTGTCGTTTTAATTATTATAATAAAATGAAAGTTGTGGAGGCGAAAATTGTTGTTTTGGGCTCCCAAGGTAAGAATTCATTCATTCTTTACCAATCTATATTAATGATCGAAAGAAGCTATTTCACTTATAATGTAACATTACGAAATGCTTCTAAGTAGGGATATGTTAATTATTGTTTCATAATAAATATTATTAAATAGGCGAGTCAGATTTTGTGTCCAATTTTTCATGTTAAAGCACAAGATTTAGCACAGTAATGGATATAAATTGTAAAAACTTATTTAAATTTTCTACCTAGAATGAAATAGAAATAAACTCCTAAATCCTGTTCGTTATATAAGACAAGCAGTTTTTTTATTTACATACAGCCATATGCTAGATAAAGTATAAAATCAATTTAATTTTTTTCGTTTATCAATTTTGACTTGGCATTTGATTTGTTTATATAAAAACTTTTAGAATAAAATAATACGTCAATATGCTTAAAATAAAAGGAGTTGCTTTATGTTGACATGTTAATGAATGTCTCCTTAATAATAATTTATCAATTAACAATGAGCTTTTGTAATGGCTTATGTATTCTGGGAACTTTTCAAATTTTCTGCAATAGATGCATTTCTATTAGTTTACACAGTAAATAAATCCCTCACAATTTTCTCCTTCTATAATTCAATATAATCAGCTAAATCTTGTCTCTAGCATGTTGTATGACAGCTTTCTTAACTTAATATTATTATATATAAAACTTTATTTAGGTATAATTTGTACAAAGCATTTACATGAATGTCTGTTCTTTCTACAATGTGTCCACAAAAGTGAACTATTCAGGAAACCTTAGACTGGCTTGAACCATGAAAAGCCAGACCACTTAAATAAATGTGTTTGATAATTTATAGAATGGTGTAGAAATGTTCTGAAACAACAGAGGTACCAATATTTAGTATTATTTTTATTAACATATATTTCTATTATATATTTAATTAACAGACATTAAATACTGTAGTCCCCAATAAGTAATGATTTAGCTGATACCCTGATATGAGCATCCTCCTATATAGATTTTATTTGAAAGCCAACAAAAAAGTCACTTTTAATTATATAATTTTCTTAAATAAGTTATTAACTAATAATATTTTGCATATATCTGAACATTAATTTGCATATTAGCGAATCCACTTTATGTGAAAAATATACTATTAATTTATTTTACAATTCATTTTTAATTTATTATCAATGTGATTTGCAAATAGAACAACACCAATATCATGACTACAATATGTATTATTTGAATTTCAAAAACTAGACATGAGGCTGATGTGGCATAGTGTGACAGTCACAGGCTGTATATGTAATGGTTGTGGGTATGATTTCCACTTGGGGAATGATTATATTTAAATTATATTCATTTCTCTGCTCTGGTGACAAGACAAAGTGCGGCATTGAGTTCTGCTACTCAATGTCTCATATTAAACTTAAAAGTGGAGGATGGGGTGTCTTGATACTCAAGCAAGAACTCTTTTCATGTACTGGGTCTTCAGTCTATACTGTACAACTTACTCAGATAGAGTTAGCTGGTTTATCAATTAGGGTATTAATATAACAAATGTGCTGCATTCTCGCACAATTAAATCTAATATAAAATTATCTTATCAGTTAAAAGATTCACATATTAGTCTCAACTTAGATATGTTTGTTTAATATTTCTTTGTAACATTTCAATATTATGCAACTTTCATACTGTTATAAATATTTACAGACAATTGTCGCTCAGTGTGATCTGTAATCGCGATTGGTTGTGGGTTTGATTCCCACTAAGACAAAGTGTGGCATTGAGTTTTGTCCTTTTACCCGCAATGTCTCGATTTCGGAAAGTGGTGAGTCTCTTGACACTAGCTTTTCTTTAACTGCCCTTCTATGCAGTTCATCATATACTGCAACAGTGAAGATGAAAAAACTATTCGTATTCATATATATTATTATTTTACGCCCCCTGAGTAAAGTCAGGAACCTTTAGTGTATATAGGTAACCAAGCTATAATATTCATAATATTATTTGGCTTTGTACTTTAAAAGAAAAAAAATATATATTTTTTATTCACTTAGGTATACAATATCGTTTTACATTATGGCTGGCTGCCCTGTAACACTATACAGTATGCCACGCTCTAGTGAACTCTAAATAAATAAAAAACGAACTTAGTTCTGTTAATTCTATGCCATAAATCCACAGCTAAATTAAAAAGCAAATAGCTCTTTATATAAAAATGACTACTATATTTAGGCTGAAAGTATTTAAGTCATTGCCACATATGGGAGTAGGATTGCAGCTGTGGGTCAGTAGCAAATCCAACTCCATATTTTTAGCAAGAGATTAATATTCATGAAGTCTAGTTCAAACAGATCTAGCTATCAGTGAAATCACTGTATATATTTTGTCATATATTCTCTTGTAATAAATTAAATATTATCGTTGGCTAAGAATGTATATGTCCTAGTAGTAAAGTATCAGTTGAGATAAAATAAACATTTTTTTTTAGATATATGCTCTTTTTTTAGACTGGGACAGTGTCTGACTGTAGGTGCGATTGATTGTGGGTTCGATTCCCATTCGGAGGAATGATAACATTTTAAATATTTTCATTTCTCCACTCTGGTACCTCTCAACACGCTATATCTCGTGAGGAAATGGAAAAATTTGGGCGGAATGTGGAGAACGGACTGTCTTGACACTAGTTTATCTCTGACTATCCTGCTATGCGGGAAAAAGCGTGAAGCTATATACGTAAACTTTACAAGACCATATTTATGTAGACAATATGAATTTGTCGATTTCATTCAACACACTTTTGACATTAATTTAAAGAAAACATTTTTTTTTAAACTCGTATAAAAAAATCATAACGGCAAAATAATGGACTAAGCAGGCTTACATTCTAAGCCGACGATATCGTACAAGAAAGTTTACTGAAAAGAAAAGTAAGAGAGGGACCACTTTTCCCGAGTGACCTCTTCTACGTTGTCATCATTAACATAGGGCTGATGATACTGGCGGAGGGTCGCGTAAAGAGCCTGAACCTCCTAGACTTGAGCAGGTTGATTGATGACAGTAGCCAAGGCGACAGAGTGCTGTGGTTACCACGCCAGGAATGTAGCGTGAAGCTTAAATAAAAAAATAATAATAAAAAAATTACAATAAACTTTCTTTAAAATTCAAAATCTTTGCAATTGTCATTAAAAATAACTTAATCCTTTAAAAAATGGAAAATGACTTAATCCTTTAATATAAAATATATGTAAATATTAATAGCAAAAACTTTGTACTCCTTTTCATTGAAACAGTTGTAGTTCATATGCAGGAGAGGCATATGAGGAGTGCTGAATTCTAATATTTTAAATATGCATAAAAAATACATTAAATTAATGAAATAAATGTAACGCACACTACCAAGTGTTTTACATACACGTTGCCAAGGCAACGTGTTGTTTACGCGACAAGAGACATCTAATACAAAAAAATCTTGAACTAAATCCTGGACTTTCCAACACATTATAGATGGTGTGATAACAAGCTACTCGAAGTGCTTATCGGATTTACAGCATTATTGGAGCTTAGATTGCTTATCTGTTAGTCTGTCCATCGGACTATTGAGATGATTTATTGTTTTTTTTTCTAAACAGTAGTAGAAACTTTCAGTAGTAAAAAATTCTAAGTGTACACGATCCGTTAAGCCGTTTCTGAGATGCGTGTGCACAAACGCACAGAGAAACAGATAAACAAACCAAAAATTAAAAACCATGGTTTGGGTTTATTACATTGGTAAATGCCCCCAATAATATACAGACAGCGATCAATTACATTTTTATTATATGTATAGATTATGACAAAACGAAATGTTAAGTTCCGCCAACCCAAAAAGCAATAACAAAATTGGGCGGAAATTGAAAAATGATAATTTTTTAATGAGTTTTAAAACACTGTATCTGGGAGATGCGATGAGATGCTAATTGCCAACTTCTTTGGGTACGACTATAATTTATATTTAGTTACTAAAGCGTGTAATATGAATTATATTAATCCAATTTTATATCGCAAACTTAAATATCTTAAATATTCATATAAATAACTCTACTAGAGACTATCAAAGACTTGACTAGAACAACTAAACGCCGCGGTTTGTCATGCCGGCCACAGACAAAAGGAAAATTATGAATATAATCAACATTTCCCTATTAGGGATCGAACCTACAACTATTGGTGTACGTTGAGACGGTTCAAATTGGCTACCCCCACAGACAATGCCCCACTGTGCCACAATGGGCCTCAAATATTCGTAACTGCTTAATGTCAGTTAAGCGCTAATTAAAGAATCTGAGTGCGGCTGTTAGACTATCAAAGATTAGCGCAGTTCCTTCACTTATTTTATGCATAAGTATTTTTTGGTGTTATGTTACGTGTTAGAGGTTATCGTGGCTCAGTGGGACAGCATCAGACTGTAAACGCGATTGTTTGTTAGTTCGATTCCCGCTCTTAGCAATTAGTATGCTTAAATTGTTTTCATATCGTCGCTCTGGTGCACTCACCAGCCTTCAGTGCCATCATTTAAGAAGCTTCCTTGAATTGAGGAGGAAAATGGAGAACGGTGTTTCATTACACTAGGTACTCACCTGTCTAGCCGGGAAAAAGGTGTGGAGACCCTGTGGTGGATAAAACGGGAAGCTATTTTTAGCTTGAAATGTGAAATGAAATTGAAATGCAAGTAAAAACACAAAACGCAACTAGTATTACATATGACCTAACACAGTAATTATACGTGTATACTAGCCAGTATGTAAGACATGGCGAGGCATGTGGGACCAGTTCCCCTCAAGGCTGCAAGTCACTCACATAACAAACTTATTATTTATACACACATATATGTAAATTGTTCATTTTGTATTTGTTTCGTAATGTTACATTTGTTAGGGAGATTGCCTAGTTGTCGCTCATTTCTATCTTTCTTAGTTTCGATTGTAAGGCATTCAAGAATTTATTATATTCTTATTGTATTACAAGGTAAAAGCAATAAAGTTTTATATTAACAAGGGTGGACTTATCTCTCGAAGAGTTCTCTTAGACTCAACCTGTGGAAGTGGAGTGATGAGTTACTATTTAGTGGAGATTGGAAATGTGGGAGAAAGCGTGAAGCTGGTCTCTTACAGTTGTCAACAACAACAAAATCGTCATGTATTGTTTTTGGTTTTAAAGTTTGTTTTTTTTTTTCTATTTCAGAAGTTTTTGTGAAATTATATAGAATAATTTCAAATCTGTAAAGTAAAATGAGGGTATTAAAAATCGATTTTTAATTGACTAAATAAGCGAACAAACAAACATACAATTGATTTGTGTTATAAGTCCCATATTATTTTTCAGTTTTGTATAATCTATCACTTATACAAAACTGAAAAATAATTTCTTTGAGATGTCTCACTTTAGCGATGCCTATTACGATACTATAAGCCGTAATGTCGATTTTGCACAGCATATTGATACTACTCACGCGCGGCGTTGCCCACGTGAACTATAACTGATTCGTATTTTCGGCGGACTTTTCGTAAAGAATAACTTGGAAAAACTAAAAAAAATGGGGGAATCACAAGACCTTGAAGTATCTCTTTATAAAATTTCATTACAATCCCTTCAGCGGTTTGGCCGTGATGACGTCACAGACAGACAGAGTTACTAACGCATTTATAATATATGAAATTATAGTATAATTATATACATATATATGGAAGTATGGATTAAATACCACATTCGGGCTTGATATATCTTAATATATAGTATAAAAGTATGCGATTATATCGATATATTCAACAACAAAAATGTGTGGAAGTGTGATATGACTTTCATTTGATGCAGGTTAGCTACCACAGTATTAAATAATAAAATTATAACTTTTATATTTGGAAAGAGCACCTGTTGTGTTTGCTTCGCCTGCGAACTTTGCCTAAATTTATAATATTGTTGATTTATGAAAATAATATTGTGTCAATTGAAAAAATATAATATGTTTAAATAATGGTAGACCACTTTTGATTTTAATTTCTGAATGCTACTACCAAACTAAAAAATTATTAATTAGTTTATACCTACTAACAAATTCGTCGTCAGGAAACTATATATACCCTATCTTTTTATATTGATATGCCATTTAGAAATGTATATGAAAGAAGCTTTGTGTTATTTACTGTTAATAATAAATATTAACCGGTGTTAGTACTGTGATTATATTGTAAATAATTTGCTTAATTTGTAATTTAGTAATCAATGTAATTAGACTGAGCCTGTTTTAATTAATATATTATTACATACTATATTATCTTAGTAGGATGATTAGTTAATTTCATCATCATTATTATAAAGTATAAAACAAAGTCGCCCTCCGGTTCCGTCTGTCTGTCTTTTCCTGCACCTTCTTCTTTTATAAACCACGCAACGGTATTTTTTGCAGTTTTTACTGATATTGAGATAATTTATATCCTAAGGTTTATGCATACAAAACATTCTAATTAATTATTTGTATATAATAGAGAAAATTCCATATTTTGTGAAGTGATATATGTGAGCCGTTAAAAAACTATTTTCGAGCGCTTGTATGAGATACATCAAAATAATATACCACGGAAATGTAAATCATTAAAAGGCCTAAAAATAATCTAAAAATAGCATAACTATATTCATCTCCTAAGGTTGACTCACAGTATTAATTTTTATCTCTAAATAATTTTAAAATATTACTAATCTTTATATCTAAATTACTATATTAGTTACCATTTCATGTAGTAATCTACAATCTCCTTTAGCTATTTGGTTTAAATGAATATTTGAGAAGTTATCACAGATTTGAAATAACACGCAAATAAAAAAATCTAATGGGCCCTGCAGCCTATTTTTATATAATTCGATAAAATTATAAATTTGAGTCGTTAGTGATTTAAGCGAGAACATCTAATAAACAAATTAGTTTGAATATGAACAGCGGGATTAGAACCCGCGCGTTTTAGAAACCCTCTAAGCGCTTGTATACTATACGTTTCTTATAAATCGTTTATTATTAAATCTTTATTTAACTTAAATAATATTAGTTTTGTAGAAACACCTACCTATTCAATAACAGAAAGTGGGAAAGGGACGCGTTCTTAATTCATGGATCGATGAAATATATATTAAATTTTAAATCGATTATATTATAATTCGGGAAATAGGAAACAATTAATTGTACATACATCTTATTTATATTGCTTCTATTTTCTAATACATTACTTCGTCAGATGGAATTTGTTTTTGCGAGTAATCAAGGTAATTTAAGGGTGTCGGTGATATTTTTCCTATGGGAACTACATTGAACTTCAGGATAAATTATCCTGTATAGTCTAGACTCTGAGCTATTTACATGCAAAAAAACATTAATTTCTTTCTCGTAGTTATCATTCTATTATAGTAACTTGACTGTTTCAGTTTATTTATTTTTCCATGAGAACTACATCGAATGTCAGAATAAAAGCTTTCCTATATGTACCTTCGGAAACCTAAAAATACCATACCAAAATTCATTAATTTCTGTCCAGTAGTTTTTGTGTGATTGACACCCAAAGTAACGTGTTTTTTCGCTTTTGTTATCGATATACTCGTATTAACCGGACACAATTGTAATTTTTCTAAAATCTTTCAGGTACAGTATTGACTTTTATACTCTTTTATTATATATATAAGTAAGTATAGATGTAGACTAGCGGCCCGTTCAACTCTCAGCTTCGCCCGCGTGAAGTACAAAACCGCTCCAACAGCATATAAAATGTAGACTATGTCAATCTAGACTACTGTAGCTTTCTTTTTTGTGAAAGTATTTTCATGATCGGACCAGTATTTCTGATTATTACCCCCTACAAACAAACAATATTACAAACTTTATCTGTTTATAATATTAGTATAGATTAAATATTAAAATTAGCTAAAACGGATCGAATTTTGCTAAACACACTCACACCCACATTACTATAGGATTTTAGTATGGCATCGTACCGCGTTCTCGCAATGGTTGTGGGTTCGGTTCTCACTTGGGGGGATGGTTATATTCAAAATTAATCTCATTAGCAATCAATATCTTTAAGGGGATTGAATTATTTCGGCAAATAAGTGAAGCTTAAATGAAAGTATCTATACTAATTCATATTCCATGTGGCTCTTTTCAACAGAACTGCTTTCCTCACCGGTAGCTTGTTGTAAGACTGACAATACTGACATGCATATTTTAATTGACAGTTCTAAAGTGCTTATAATAGCCTCTTTGCATAAAGTATTTCTCTCACAGTTCATCGTTGACATGACAACACACACAAACAAGTTATAGATTTATTATTATTAGAGATTTCTATTTGAATATAAACTAAACGAACTCGTTTTTTATAACATTTATTCAGTGTTTTATATATACCTTGTGTTGTAAAACGAAATAAAAAAGTACCTAAAACTGTATAGCTTGTAACCCACCCGAATGGGTGTACAAAATTACGGGAAAATAAATAAACATTGATATTTTTTTATCTTTAGAGTAAAACGTCTGCGTGTCGTAGTGGTACAGACAGATGTTTGTAAACGTGATGGTCGTGGGTTTGATACCTCTCACGAGGGAATGATTATATTTAAATTTATTTTATCTCACCGATGTGGAAGGCAAAGCACGGACTTGAGTTCCGCGAATCCCATCGGTGCTGGAAAGCAGAACGAAGGACCAAAGTGTTATGATACTATCTATGTTCTCTCTGTCAGCCATGCTATACAAGAACAAGCTTTAAGCTGCTATTTTGTTTTTGATTTTTGCGCATCTTCCGAATAAAATGGGGTACAGGAGACCGAGAGTAAATGGGGTAGAGGAGTATTTTTTTTATTTATTGAGAACCCAGTGAAATGAAATAAAGAACTCTAAAATGTTAACGGAATTTTACCAAAGTAGATAACAACATTTAAATAGGTTTATTTCTGAGACTGGCGTGCACGAACGCGCAGACAAATAGAAAAAAAATAATGTTTTGTGTTCTATTATATTGATATATTTTGCTAGTTTTAACCGATTTCAAAAACAAAGGAGTTTGTCAATTCATATTTTTTTTGTGTGTCCTACCTCATAACTTTTTACTGGGTGAACCAATTATGATAGCTAGTGCTTCTCATGTGGTTCCGTTTACACTTTGTTATGTTCTGACTTTGAGTAATTCGTATTAATGCCTATATCTTATATTTAATTAAAAATTAGTTAATTTAAAGTCGTATGTACTTTGAAATAGGTTTTCTTTTTTTCTTAAAATTTCAATTAACTTCTTCTTTTTAACTCTTTATTACACCAAGAAAACAATATTGAAGACTGAAGAGATAAGACATGAAGGAATAGAAACAGTTTTGGTGTATAGGCGGCCTTATCACCGCAGGTGACTACTTCCAGGCAACCCTTATTAACTTTGTAAATTTTTCTTTCCAGGTGTGGGCAAAACTAGCCTTGTAGTGCGATACATCGGTAAAATGTTCTCTAAACACATATCACCGACCATCGGCGCGTCTTTTTTCACGTGCAATATTAATTTAGATGACGCTAGAATAAAATTACAAGTAAGTCACCTTCAATTTTTTTTTTTGGTTATATTCAGAGAGAGCCTAATGTCAAGACACTCCGTTCTCCGCTTTCCGCCTGATTTCAAGACATTGCGTCTTTCATGACGGAGCTAAATGCGCGCTTTGTCTTAGATACTAAGAGCAGAGAGATGAAAGTATTTTACATATATTAATTAAATATTTTTAGCATTTTAAGATGTTATTATTTCGAAAAATATGTTTTTTTTATAATAATTAACCCGAGTGGAAATCGAACCTACAACCAATCACGTTTACAGCCAGACGGTATATCACTGCACAGCGATGGTCTTGTCTTTTTTTTTTTTTGCAATGAATAATTAATATTTACAAATAAGTCATATTATTATTTTATCAAATTTTTATATAACAATCTTTCACAAAGAAACGACCAATTTGTGTAATTTATTTTAAGTTATCAGTTTGTTTGTATGTACTGATACAACATTGGTCTTGACTTTCCCGTATTATGAAATGCCTCATTTCATGTTGAGTGCGGGAACTCCACACAGCGCTCTGTCTGAGAGCGGTGAAAAGAAGAGAATTTTCAATATAAACATTTTCTCAAGTGAAAGCTTCTGTTCCAAGATAGTGTATTTTTCAACTACACGCATTTGTTTTTGTCTTAATGCAATATTGTCTGGCTTCGAGGCCAATGGGAAACAAGCTAGCAATTTCTAATCCAGCTACGTTCAAATCTCGTAAAATACCTAAATCACAGTCTTTCTTAATGTAATATCCAAATCTTTCTAAACCGAAGATTCTTTTGATTGTTTGGTCAACTTCATGATTTTTCCCGTCAGCAATGGAGAACCTAGTGTCAAGACTTCGAGGAAGGAGGAGGAATTCGACCAGAACGGAGAAATTAAAAATAATTAAATTATGATCGTTACACGCAGTGGGAATCGAACCTACATCCAATTGGGATTACATTCAGATACTATCCTAGAGATATACTTTTCTTTATTTCAACGCGTCTCCTCGCTTAGGCAGTGATAACGTAATGTTTAGACACTCCTTTCTCTTTCTATTTTTTTTATGAAAATTATTCCATTCAAGGTTTGGGACACGGCAGGGCAGGAGAGGTTCAGGTCGATGGCCCCCATGTACTACAGGAACGCGAATGCGGCCCTGTTGGTGTTCGACATCACTAGCGCTAACAGCTTCGCGTCTATTAAGACCTGGGTTAAGGAGTTGCAGAAGTAAGTATTTTTTGGGTATTAGCTGTTCCAGCGCCTTATTTCTGTCAAATATCAAGTTGGTATTTTATGTTTAGTAGTCCGTGGCTTGCGCTTGAACGGTTTTTAAGAGGCGTGGGTTCAATTCCCGCTGCGTTCAAATTTTTATACGTTTTCTAAATATGTCTTTAACTGTAAGCTGTCTAATATCTAATACATAGATAACAATTAGTAAGACCGATCGAATGAAAATACTAGTGAATGATGAATAGCCGTCTTGGCGCAGTAATACAGTGATTTTTATTTTATTTATTTATTTCATATTAAGATTACCAACGGTTGTGTATGTATATACATATATATACACACATATATATATGTGTGTATATATATATGTGTATATATATATATATATATATATATATATATATATATATATATATATATATATATATGTACAGTAAATATTTCTTAAAAGTAATACAAATAATGTAATACGACTTAAAAGGTAAACATCAGACGCAAAAGACAAATTACAAGCCATAATTGACACAAAAATGGCACAATACAATATAACTATAACAGTATTAATAAAATCATATTTAACATATTGTCCTTTTAAATGCCTACGTACTTGTTAAATATGTCAATATCCGTGGATACGCTACATTTATTGTTAAACAAAGTGGTGGGCCTTCTAATAAGAGAGTTTGATGCCAGTTTTGATTACCATCGAGGTGGTGATCGTGTGAAACGTGGATTCAATCTATACTCGGGGATTGCTTTTTTTAATTTTTCCGCTCTGATATGGCTGCGCGGCGTTGAGTTCCGCCACTCAGTGTGGTGGTCAGGTGAGTGGTCAACGTCATGCAGTCGGTTAGCGGAGTATCTTGACACTAGGAACAGCATACACCTAGCTATGCGTGTAAAAGCGTGTAGCTGAAAGAAATGTTTTGATGTAATAATTTAATATATATGAGTGTGTGTGTGTAATTTTTTAGTAAAATATGGTGTTTGAAATGTGAACCTTAATAAAAATGTATTGTCAACTGATAATTATATTTAAAAAAAATCTATACAAATTATAATAAACTAGTATTTTCAAGTGATTTACTAATCGTGGTAACTGATTTTTTACTAGCTTTTTGTTGACTTGCAATGTAGCTATGTGCGAGTTCCGTTTTAAAATATATATCCTTAAGTGATTGAGCTGTGTGACGTCATTCTAAAACCAAAATTACGGAACAACACCTAAGACGGCGGACTTACTAGTTACTTTCAATGCACTTTTATATAATATGGATATTAAATAAGGGCATAATTCGAAAAATTTAACAACAAACACAAACCGTCCGCTCTCCTTCCAGCAACGTACCGGAAGCGATGATCCTCTCCCTGGTGGGCAACAAGTGCGACCTGGAGGAGCACCGCGCGGTGTCCTGCTCCGAGGCGGCGCAGTACGCCGCGTCCATCGGCGCTGTGTACTGCGAAACTTCCGCGCTGCACGATCAGGTCAGTTCAGTTCTTCAAGTATGGCGCTTCGAACGACACTTTGGCAATGTCAGATACAGTTACATTGTAATAGATTGCATGCTAAAAAGAGATTCACTAACAATACAGCTACCTTAAATATTTACAACTATATATGCCTGCGACTTTGTCCGCGTTCTTAAAATCGTGAAATAAAAGTAGTCTATTACATTAGCTATCTGGCAGTGAAAGTCCCGTCAGAATCGTTCCAGCCGTTCCAGCGATTAGCCGTAACAACTGACAACAGACAGACAGACAGACAAAAATTGTACATTTTTTTTTATTTTGGCATATATATCGTTTATACATACATATGCATTTAGTATTAAAATGGTTATTTTAATATTACAAACAAACAGACACACCTATTTTAATTATTTGTATAGGTAGATAAGAGTATACATTAAAGGACATTAAAGGTTAGTCGTGAATGATATTTTACTAAAGAGTTAGCTAATTAGGTAGTACTCAAGGTAAGTCAGGTAAGTCAGACACACTGACATTGACAAGTTTCATGATTGAGATGACATGTCAGATTATCACAAACATACGTCATCATATTTTTTATTTTCACACACTTGGGATAAGATAAACGTTCTTATCGAGCTACGTCAAAATTATTATATTTACACTAATTTAATTGCTATGTAAATTTACATACTTACGTCATTTCTAAAAGTATGTAAATTTATGTAGAAATTAAAATTAAAAAAGGTAGAAAACGTGGAGAGTGTCGATTAGTCTGTACGCGACGACCCGAACTTTTGAATGCGGAAGCGCGCAACTGCTTTAAATATGCATAGATCTTTACACCGCATTTTGCACAAAGACCTCAAGCTGCACGCCACCTAAATTCAATTTGTGCAAGAATTAAAAGCCCCCAAGCCTTATGTCAATAAGGTGCTATGTAAATATATATATATGCATCGGAGCGGAAAAATGAAAACGTTTCTAAATATAATCGTTCCCCCGAGTGTGTATCAAACCCACGACCAATGGCGTTCACAGCCAGACGCCGTCCTGCCCTGCGAAAAGTTCTGATTCTCATTCTTTCTGTCCACCAGGGCATAGACCAAGTGTTTCTGAACACGGCGACGGAACTGCTGAAGATGTCGTCTTCGAATCTCATGTCTTCACTGAGATCATACGATTCAAACGAAGAGGACAAGCTACCTATAGGTAAATATTATTTAATGATGTTTTTTGCCCGTTGACTGACTGACATAGATGGCGTAATGACTGATTGTTTTTATATGAGCCACAGTAAAAACAGGGAAACTATGGTAAATTCAAAAGTATGCCTGTTGTATTTTACTAACCATTAAAGTTGGTAAATATTTAGTTTGACTTGGTAAATGTTAAAATGTACTGTAGGGCAATACACAGGTAGGGTACAACCGTTACGATACAAGGGTTTTTTTAATACAAAAGCCCTCGACTTAATAATTAAAAGTGTAATTATACATGTACATGTACATGGAAGATATATGAAAAAATATATAAGAATATATATAAGAAGCACTTTTTAATATAATAGAACCTGAAACAATAATTTTTCATTTTCTTTTCGGTTTGCCTGTTTGTTTGTGCACGCTAATCTCAGAAACGGCTTAACCGATTTAAATGCAATTTTTACTATTGTATTGTGTTAAACTTCCCTTAACATTTAGTGTTTATTTCATATCAATCGGTTCATAAACAAAAACAATTTAAACTATAAATTAAAGCAATGTTTGTGGCTTTACGCCATACATGTAATACGATGAGGAAGTAGAGTCGCTCTCTATATATAAATACCACTATCTAGTAAGGAGTTATGGAGCAGTGGCGGAACTCAACGCCGACTTTGCTGTACCAGAATAGAGGAATATAATACCTTAATCATATTTATGTTCACGAGTGTGTATCGAACCCACACACGTATGTATACCCTACTTTACTTAATATATAATATTGTAAAAAATTTACCGACTTATACAACATTAATTTTAGATATTGAAATTTTTCTAGGTATACCTTCCGAGGAGAAGGCGACCCATACGGGGAAAATAGAGTTGCCCGCGTGGCACTCTGACGTCAAGCACGGAGAGTTGCAGAGGAACATGTGCTGTTAGCACTTAGACCAGTTACACTGTATTGACTTGAACGTTTCTTCGTATTTGTTTGTCTAATTAGACTTATCTGTGTGTTGTATTTGTTAGTTAGTCTGTATTGATTTTTTATTAATGTATATTTGACTTTTGTACCAAAAGTGTGAAACTTGCCTTATATTTAACATATTATAATTATAGTATGTATGTAGTTACTTTATTATTAGTTTCTAGATGATTATTGAAATATTGCACTTAGACATATATTAAGAATGTTTTTTTTTTTTCTATGTACATTTACAAAATGGACGATACCTTTATAGGTATTTATTTTTAAATTTGTGCTAGATACTTTAATTGTTTAAATGAGAGCTTTATTGAAAACGGACGAATGAAATCGGTGTAGTTTTTCTCAATTGAAGGCGTGATCAAGGAATAGTTTTTTTTTTAATATAAATATGTGTACATATAATTGAATTAAGAATCGAAGAATCAAGCAGAAACTCAAAAAAATTATCGGAAATTACTTTTGTTTTGTTTATTTAAAATTAAACTGATTATGTTAAAGTAATATTATGTTGTAAATTATTGATGAAAATTACTTCGAAAACAATTATGAACAAATTTTTTGCATTATTTTTATATTTCTTAAAGTAATATTATAATCTTGAGATGTGTCTTGTTTAATTGAATATATACATACATATGTATATAAATTAATTGTGTAAGACAATTTTTTTTTAAATGTTTTTTAAAATTGATTTATACAAAAAAAAATATCTTATAAAAGTTGTAATTTCAAAATCAAATTCGCTATTTTCGTCCTATAAATACTGAAACTAGAAAATATTTGAAATAACACATTTTTTAAATATATATTAAAATTATAAACAGTTGTAACTATATATTAAATATACAAAAACATATTTTTTGATAATCAGAATTGTTATTAATGATATAAGTTTAAAAACTGTTTTCAAATAAATTGATTTAAAATATAATTAAATAAATGCAAGTTCTTACACTTATACTTACACTTATAATATGAAAAATGGTTTTAGAAAACTTAAAAAATTTAAAATAACAAAATTAAGTTGTAACAAGCGTATATTAAAATTGCGACGTAGTTGGATATACCGTATGGCTTAGTGGTCAGAGCGCTTGGACGTGCACAAGGGGTGCGAGTTCGCGTCCCGTTTCGTTCAAATTTTTAATACGTTTTCTAGACATGTTTTACAAAATAAACTTACTACTGTTGAACTGTAATTATGAATTATTTTTTTTGAGTTACGAGATATTTACAGTTCAAAGTCGATGTTTGACTCAAATTTTTTACAACATATACGTGCGACAATTAGTATCTCCGTGAAATTAAAGATAAAAGCTTTTTTTTTAATATCGTAAATATATTATGTAATAAAACCCTTAGACGTTACATTACAATTATTAACAACTTTTTTTTTGTGTTAATTTTCATACAAAAACACTATGTCCCCAAGTACTGCATATATACAAAATATCTCTAAAATTGTAATGAAAACATTGCAGCTACTGTTAAAAATGTAAAAAACAATTAATTTGCCAAGCGATAAGAAAGTGTCTTTACTAAAACATCTATATGCATTTTGAACATATCATTTTCTTCGTTTATACTCAAAGGCGTACCTCAAAAGTTGATTGACATTGCCAAATACATTTATTATACAATTTTTACAATGTTAACAATTTATAAAACTTATTACTTAGCCCTAACAGCTCAGTTAGACGAAGGTAATTTGTCTAAGTGATAGAAAATACACATTTAGAAATAGTTTGTGTTGTAGTGTTCAGGACTAAGTGTCTAATTTGTTCTTTTTTATATATAAAAAAACATTTTAATTATTATAATAGTATTATGTTATAGTTAATTAGTTAAATTTAGATATATTGTTTGTAAGAGGCCGTGGCGGGGCAGTGGGATAGATTTTGATTGTAAATGTGATTGGTTATTGGTTCGACACTTGGGGTGAGGTTATATTTAAATTATTCTAATTTCTCCCCTCTAATATAACAAAATGAAAGAAAGCGCTGAGTTTAGAGTCTTGACACTAGGTTCTATCTGAATACACTGCTGTCTTTTATTTTTAAATATATCATAATTCTAATTTGATGTTTTATTAAATGATTCAAATATTATCGGTAGTTATGATTTCATACAAATGTCATACAAAGCTTATTTTTAAATTTTGCTCTAAAAAGCTCTGGAACGCTGAAGCGCTGCTACCTTCGATTTAGACATGATTTTTATACTACTTTGCTAATATAATAGTAATTCATGAACCCTCAATAACAACATTGAATTTGGTTTTTGTTACTTGTTATATAATTTAGTGCAAAATACAGTTTTACTTATTTTGTAAGTGCTTGTATTATATTTTATAATTATTTCTTGTTTATTTCATTATATTGCAAGTTATTATCAATTATAAATGCGAAACTAACTATGTCTGTGACGTCATCACGATTAAACCGCTGCATCGATTGTGATGAAATTGGATATACAGATACTATCGGGATGAACTATAGGTAGGTCGTTTTTCTCCCATTTTAGTTAGACTTTCCAGGAATTTCATTCTTTTAAGAAAAGGCCGCCGAAAAAACGAAATAGCTGTACTTGCGGTTTAACTAGTTTACAATATTTTTCAAGTTTAGTTTGATTAGATTTCCATATACAGGTGACCGCTAATGTAATGCATGGATAAATTCTATATAAAAAAATATTTTTGTTTAACGCATAGTTTGTTAGTTAGCCTATAGGCTTAGGCATATTGACTGTCAACTCAACGTCTGGGAACTGAACCCACTACCAATCACGGTTACAGTCAGAGGCTGTCACTGCGCCGCGATGGTTTAATGTAGTTTTAATATAATATATAAACAGAATGTAAATAAATATTCGATGCATTGAATTTATTTGTTGTAAGTTTTTGTAAATTTGTACCGTACTTTGTAATGTGATATTAAACGAATAAATATATTTTTAATTAATCGGCGTTTGTTTTATTTCAGTATCTTTTAAATTTTTTGTTTTTAGTAAGGTTTTTGATCTAAAATTTTTATTGCGCGGTTTTGAGTTCTGCCATTGAATACGCAATGTCTTGAATTCGGGCGTTAAGTTGAAAACGGAGTGTCGGGACACTAGGTTCTCTCTGAATAGCCTGCTATGTGGGTAAAGTGTTAAGCTGTTAAAAATACTTATTTATTTAGACTAAGATTGAGAAATAGTTACAAAATACTAAATAGACATGATTTAGAGTATTTAATGATGTATTGTAATTAGATCCGGACACGTGCAAATTTTCAATCATAGCAGGCGAGAGGAAGTGTGTTTAAATAGCGACCTACGATCCTTCTTTTAGTGTTAGATAGATTGAGGTGAAGCTAAGGACAGCCTTTTAAATGTATACAACTAAATAAAATACAATTGAAGTGTCTGTTTGTAATATTAAAATATCCGGTTTTTACTAAACGCATATATGTATACACAGTACATTATTATACCAAAATAATAAAAAATAATTTTTTTATCTATCTGTCTGTTTGTTAATCTCTGGTACGGTTGGACCGATTATGACGGAACCTTCAGTTCCACACGTAGAAAGTCACGTGCACTGTTAGCTACATTAAAATTAAGTATTTTATTACAAAAAAGAAACTTAAAAGTTATGTTAACTTCCGTATTTTTTCAACACAAAATACAATATTTATTTCTGCAAACAATTATGAAACTAGGCTGCTCAAATGATTATAGCAGTGACGGTGTTGAAGTCAGGCTGGACACCTCCAGGACACCCAATAGATTTCAATTTGCCCTCCTCTTTATAAATTAAGCTTACAATATTTGGTTTTAATTTGTTCTACCAATATAAAAAATATTGTCTTATATAACAGGCGTTCTGCGACAAATCTTGTAATTACAAAAATAATTGTACTAAACAAAAAAGGAATAAAGAACGGAGTGTAGAAGAAAGCGAAATATCATATATTGTTATAATAAATACTAGTTATTGCCGGCTACTGCGTTTACGTGGACTATACAAATTATTTTTTCACTTCCCAAGGAGCATACATGCTGAAATTTAGCTTCTGGCGCGTAGTATTTTAGGCTGTGCATTGTCTGTGAGTCAGAGAGTAATCCAATATTTTTATATATATACTGTAGATTTTCTTTTATCAAATTTTTTATAAATATAATGTGATAATCCATACTAATATTATACATGCAAAAGTAACTCTGTCTGTCTGAGTGGCGAAACTTAACGCCGTTCACTCAACAAGTGAATTTTAATTCTTGCGTTACTGACTGACTAACTGATTCGCTAACTGATAAATTTTACCCTAAGATGCAATTCATGCAATAAAATATTCAAGAATATATTTAATTTGGCCATAAAGACTGTTATAATGAAAAATAATCTTTGGAGCAGCCTGTATATTTTAATACTTCTATAAGTACATTCAGGACCACAAAAAAAACTAGACAAATACATATTAAAACTATTTATTCCAATAATTCATACAAACATTCAAGTTTCAACACAACCTCATAAATTTTCAATAAATTGATAACATTTATTTTTTATAAATATAACAAAATTTTTATATATATTATTTAAATTCATTGTTTTACAATTATTATATATAATTAAATATAAAACTATTATTATAGTCTTAGATATAACACCTTTAGAAAAAAATATTTTTTAAACGTTTTCCTTTGCACCTACAGTTCATTAAGTAAGTATATATGCGGAACTAGTAAAAAGAATAAATAAACATAACATAATAATAGAAAATTTGCATAAATGAAGATATCTATATTACAAAATTCCAATTTCATACAAATTTACTTAAGTATAGTGTTGAAAATTTAAAAAGAATTGTTAAACAATTTAATTTTTTATATATTGCTGTAATAAAAGAAAAATCTACGTCAAGTCAAAACATTCGCACACTTTTCCACCCGAAATCGAGATAACAGAGAAGAATTAGATTAAAATTATGAATTTTTAATCATTTCATTGCAATGAAAACTGACAATAACTTTGTTCTCAGCAATTTATATTAACTTTTTTTTTAAATCTTTATCAAATGTAGAAATGCTTTGACACATGTCTTCAATTTATTAAATAAAAACATTTATTCAAAATTCAGTTTTTTTAATGAAAGTGACAATTTAAAATGCCTATAATCTATTCTATACATATAATAAAAATGTAACTGATCGCTGTCTGTACATGGAAGATATATGAGATAAAATTTTATTGGGGGCATTTATCAATGTAATAGAACCCAAACGGACGGGCGAAAATACCAATAAAATGCTTATTCCAAAACTATATTGTAATTTTCTAACAAATTGCACATTTTTATATAGGTCACTTTCATTCGAAGTGATTTGAACCGTATACATTCATAAACAATCACTGAGCTACAAGTGTGTATTGAATAATAAATAAATACATTTGAGCATTAAACTTAATACAAACAAAAATTATATAGAAAATACATAAATTAAAAAACCAGTTAGAATAAAAAATGAATTCTGAAAGGACCGCGCTTCCTATCTTCATGTACATGATCGTCCTGACAAGGACAGAGAAGAAAGAAAGTAAGAGATAGCGATATGTGATTATGACGTCATAATAGCATTTTTTTTATATCACATTCTTGTAATCTTTAAGTTTACTTTTATTTATTATACATATATAAATTTCTAATATTTTATATAAAGGCTTATCATAAAAAAAGAAACCATTAAATTCCATACAAAAATTTGGAACTAACAGGATTTGAACTCGCTTCTCTTAGAATCCGTCAGTGTCCTTATTAAAATGGAAAAGCTCCACATAAAATACTTTCTACAGAGATGCAAACAAAACTAAGTTGCAATAAACCTATAATAATAAGTTCCTACATACATAGTTTGATGTACAAAAGAGAAACGGGTTCAAATCCCGCCACATACAAAATTTACACGCTAAGTAACTCAACATTTACAGCTCATCCTTAGCAACGGGTTCCTGGTCCTGGTCTTCAGCGTCCACCTCCTCAGAATCCTGTTCATCGTAACCCTCGAAATCTTGCACGTCGGGCGTCATGCCCTCTAGGGGCATTCCACCACCAAAGCCGTAGGGGTCGGGACCGTGAACCTTTAAAAAAATAAACAAAACTTATTACACTTTCCGCTCGTTATAGATATTTCCCCCTCATGTGAATCGAATTCACAACCGGTCACAGCCAGAGCTTGTTCCATTCAACATAAACTTCCTAAACTGTGATGATAAATAATGTATCATAGTATATATATATATATATATATATACTATGATACGTCCGCCCGCGTTCTTACTTAAATCTCAAACTGTTTTAATTTACAAATTTGAATGACTGGAACTTTCTTATTTATTAATCGATTGAAATGAAATAACCAATAAACACACTGTTTTCATTTGAAAAAAAAAACAAACAGGATAAAATCTTAATTTCCTATTTACGTAGAAATTTATATAATCTCCATAATAATTTACAGCTTAACGCTTTTTAAGTACCAGAGCGGAACAATGGCAATACAATAATTCCTCCGGGTGCGCATCGAACCCACGACCGACCGCGACGCACTGCGCCACGAGGGCTCAATGAACTCAACTAACCTTAACATACTCGGCCTCCATGGCCGGCGTCCACGTGGTGTCCTCGTCGTTGGGCAGCATCCACTCTTCACAGTACTTGGCGTGGTTGAAGCAAATCTGATAACATCCAACAAAAAAATTATATCTTTGTTTTTATTTCATTTTCTGGTAGCGTTGAGTTACGTCACTCGACACGCAACGTCTCGAATTCAGGCGGAAAGCGAAGAGCGGAGTGTCCGGACACTAGGTTCACTCTAGACCAGCCCGCTATGCGGGAAAAAGCGTGTGGCTGAATAATATATAATCATTTACTACATAAGATGATGACAATTATATTATATTTTATTAGGTTTTTCTTTCCACCAATGAATTTGGAAAAATTTCATACAATGTCAAGACAGCCCAAATTCCCAAATATTGTCTGGGAATAAAATTAAAATAATCTAAACATCAAGTGTGTATCGAACCCGCTACCAACCACGTCAACAGTTATCAACATGATTAAAATTTACAATTTATATGAAAAGTATGATTGATATTAGCAAGTATTTTTAAAATATCTAGCCTATTGAATAGAGCAGGAGGCACAATCCGAGGCCCGCTTAATAATTTTATGCGGTCCGTAATTGTGCAAATTAATGCGACTTAAAAAAGAAAACGTATAACAATTTAGGGTTCAGAGATTCTGTAGAGAAATTTCACACATTTCTGCTACACAAACATTATTCTACGCACAATAGTTTGGCGAAAGTGAATGCTATTTATTAAATATTTTCAATATTTTAAAGTTACATACTCAGGCAATTAAAGTTTTTAAATTTCAAAAAGTCTTGAATAACTTATAAGTAAATTAATTAAGATTCCATATATATTTTTTATTTATACATATAATAAAATGTAACCAATCGCTGTCCGTACGTGCAAGATATAATTATGAGATATGATGTAATTATTAGGGACATTTATCCATTTTTAATAGAATCCAAAACAATGATGTTCAATTGACTTTGTTTGTCTGTTAGTTTGTGCACACTTACACACACACCTTAGAACCGGCTATTGAAGTTGCCCTTTAATAGGTTACTATTAAGAGGCAATTTCAATAAGTCTACAAACAAAAAAGTTACAACCATTTAAATTTTAAAATTAAAAAAAAATTTGTGCCCGCCTGCGTTCTCACTTAAATCACAAACTTTGCTTAAATTTAAAACAGACACAAAAAACACATTAATTAAAATCATTGTTTTGGATTCTATTACTTAATATTTAATGAATATTATTAATATTTTTACTCATATTTCTTCAAGTACATTGAACAGACAGCGATCAGTTACATTTTTATTATATGTATAAATATAGATAATAGCAGGGCAGTCAGGGAGAACCTAGTGTCAATACACTCCGTTCTCCCCTTTCAGGCCGAAATCGAGACATTACATGATTAGTGGCAGAACCCAATCTTGCGTTTTGTCTTAAGTACCAGAGTGGACCTTTACTTTAGAATATCATATTGTTCTGTGATTATTCCATTTAAAAAAAACAATTTGAAAATAGAAATATTTTTATATAGAATTCTAGAATTTTCTCTAAATATCTAGAAATGATTTCTAAACACTTTCCTTCGTTTACCCTTAACACTTTTACATATAATTTAAATTAAAAACCACATATATATTTAAATATCTTCTTCGATCTCACCTCCCTTTCAGCATCCGGCATGATGTCGTCTTCAGGGCGTTTCTTGTATAGATCTGTAATTTCATCTTCATTGTCTTCGAACATACGTTCACACTGAAAAAGAAACAAACAAATTAAGTTGGATATTGTCTTGTATGGAGAAGGTCGTAGGTTCAATTTCAGATGAAATCATCAATGCACTTTATGAAGCTTCGAGATTTGAGAAAGAAAGTGGAGATTCTTGATAGTTAGCATCTCTGTATTGAGAAAAATAAGCTTAGCATGGCTTAGGTGTCAGAGCGCTTAGACGCTGACCAAGAGGCGCAGGTTCGAATCCCGATGCGTTCAAACTTTTTATACGTTTTCTAAAAAAGTGTTCTGATAATTGTTGTTTTTCTCAACTACGAATAGTGTAAAAGTCATAATAACAGAAAAACATGATTCAGTTCTACACACTCTAAGCCTACGATATAATGATTGGCGTAAAAAAAAGCTAATATGACAAAACTATACAAGTTACATGCTTCTAATAGCTAAGAAATAATTTGAAGGGAAAACGTATAATATTTGAACGCAGCGAGTACTCGACCGCGAGTCTAAAAACTGTCCGTCTTCTAACTTTTTTAAAAAAAACTCACATAATACTCCAAGCTCTTGTTCAAATCGTCATCAGTCACGAACTTGGTCTTGGTGAAATCTGGGTTCATTCCACCTCCAGGGAGAAGCAGTTGCATGATAGCCAACTTGCCAGTCGCCTTGTAGTAAACGCGGACGTAGTCGTCCATTTTCTTGCCTAGTAATTATTTTTGCCAAAAAAAATTAGATTAGATTTTATTTTTAATAATAATATAAAGTTTAGTAAACGTATTCGAACCCACGCCTCTCGGAAAAAGTTCAAGCGCTTTGTCCATGTCCGTGCACATTTGTTAGTTACCCAACAACAAAAATAAGTTGTAATAAGCGTATAAGAATTTCGACGCTGATGTATATAGAGAGTATGACTTAGCAGTCAGTCAGTCAGGCAGTTTGCAGGCAGTTTCCAAGAGGTGTAGTTAAGAATCCAGCTACATTACATTTTTTATGCTTTCTAAATTTATATGATTGGACATACATAAGCATTGTGGTTTCATATCCAGCTACATACAAATGTTAATATGTAAACATTTCTTAGTTTAGCCTATTTACATTAAATAAACAGTCATTACTTCTATTGCAGACACATTGTTGTCTACATTAGGATATATAATTTAAAGCTTACAACTATTTAAGTTGTAAGTTTAAATATATTAATACATTGTATTATAGTACATACATTTTAATACAGTAGTACTAATGGATTAAAAGTTAGATAAGATAATGTTTATATCATGATTCATGATATATTCAATTTTTATCATATTTTTTATATTAATATACAATTAACAATTGAATGTAACTTAGAAATAACTACAGTAATTTTCCTAATTAATCCAAAATATTATTAAAAAACAGGGAATAATAAAATAACTAATTGTGTATAACTTTCTGTATTGTAACATCTATGTGATCTATATATCTTTAATAAAGATATACCAAAACAATTCCATATAATTAAAACTAAAAAAAATAGTGTAGATCTAAAAAGGAATGTGTATTTTGAGAAAATAATTTTTCATATCCCAGTCATCCTATTAAGAATGAAAATCAGGTTCATGCTATGAAAATATTAAATTCAGACATAAAAATATTTTCAAGCACATTAAATAAAAACAAATGGGTCAAAATAATGTTACAACAGTCTTACATACATTGATAGATAGATAATATCTAATAAATAAATAAAAAATTATAACCATTTATGTAACAGTTGTGACAAACAGCAAACAAAAAATTATATTGAAGACCAAAACCAACAAACTGTAAAAGTAAAAAGTTGATAAACTTACAAATATCATCAATAACTTCAGAGATGTACACTGCTGATCTGTGAGCTGGAACTTTCTGTTGCATTGTGTTACCGCTGGCATCCATTCTGAAATTGCCTACCTGGATTTTTTTTATAAATAAATCATATTAATATATGATAACTAAATAAAATTATATTCAAATCTATAATATAGCATGTGTATGTGTATTTTTCTTCTCTTGTCTATTAAAAGAGGGATGTTGTAACTTATTATTCATACTTTGAAAGAAATGTAAATATATGTAAATTTAACTATAAATTCATTTATTTCATTCAATTATTTTTTCATTATAATACTTATTTTATATAGTGTCACACTTGCTCCTGCAGGGTAGAGAAATTCCGAGAGCTTGAATCCGAACATTGCATGTTGAGTGGCAGAACTCAACACCATGCTTTGTCTAGTCTCCAGAGCAGAGATATGAAAATATTTAAATATAATCATTTCCCTGAACATTAAAAGCCATTCTCATTCTAGAAACTAAAGCCCTACCCAAATATTGAATCAACAACATTTTTAACATAAATATTAAGAAGCATAAATTACAGGTCTATAAGGTAAATGTTGTAAAATACTTACATCAACTTTTTTCCATTTTTCAACTCCTTTTATTACTGCGTTCAGTTCTTCAAATGTTTTACGGCACACTGCAATATTTTATACTACAATTAGTTAATGTTTTTTTATTTAAATAAAAAAAAGCTAATTACTAAGTTATTGTAAGCAAACCTAAACATCTCAAGTTTTGTGGGTCTATTCTAGCTGAAACTACAGCAAAAAATATTGTAAAACTTAAAATTGCAGCGCCTAACCGCATTTTGAATTTAATTTGCTAACGATGTGTATTTTCTTCAAAAATATCTTATAAATGACTTCAAAACTCGCACGACGTGTTCAGATAGTTTATCTTTACTGTCAAATACACGCACTCAATTGTGATTGGTGATCGGTGGATTATTTTTTTTATTTGTAAAATGTTTAATATGACCACAATGATGCCAAAATTATTAAAATTATATTTCTTATAATTATAAATTTCAACATTTATACATAAGCTTTAATCTTATTTATTTATTTTAGATCTCTATCCATTTCTCCATTTTCTATGTCTCTATTTTTTACAATGTAATTTACATTTAAATCTACGTTAATATCTATATTGTTTAACAATGTAATTTACGTTTAAATCTATCTAATATTACACCAAGCACATCTTCTATGTTATACATTAAATTTGAAACTACTTTGACCTAGTAAAAAACTAACGAATGAAATATTATTTATATATGCATATAGTGATGTCAAATTATATAAAGCTTGAATATGTAATTTGAATTGAAATACGGGTATTTTGTAATACATTTAATTATATTTCAATAATAAATTGTACATCAATAAAAATGTCCTTCATTATGTATGATCTGTTCAATATAAGACAATAATGTAACAGGCAATAATATATTAGAAAAATCATAATATTAATAATTACTTAAATCAATTATGCATATGTTGGCAACATCGATCACCTCCCTGTGATATAATAGCACTCACACTCGCAAAGTACTGTAGCGTAAACGCTTCAGCTTTCAATCAAAATGTGAACGGATGTCAAAAACGGTACTAATTTATCTAAATATAAAGTGTAATTATTATTTGTCAATACAAACATATTTCTTAAATATGTAAACAATTTTTGAGATATAATAATTTAATGTAGGGACTAGTAATAGTAAAATTGATAAAAAAGTAGTTGCCCTTTCTCGCTCCCTCGCTCACCCATTCTCCTTTTTCCGCCCGCCGCCCTCCACCATCAACCGACCCAAACTAAACCAACAGTTCGCATTCGGTCTCTATGCGCGTAGGACGTTTGCCTAACGTTATGTATATTTTTTTTGTGCATATCAAATCTTCACAAAATCTCAAAATACCATAATCTGGTTGTTTATTTCGATTGTAAGTGACGTTTCCGTGAGTACAAAGAAGAAAGAAATCAGTTTTGAGTAAAAATACAGGTAAGTGCCCAGTTGACAGATTGCGTCTTATCCTATTTGATGCTCATTATATACGTTTTTTATTACAAATAACAGTTTTTTCTAACGCATTCAATATTATCGCATTCCGAAAGTAATATTTCAATTTCATATTGTTCGTGTGACATGTCCACATCTGTGCTTCCATACGCTAGACATTTTACTATACAAATTATATTATAAATATTGAGCGGCCGTCACGTTTTGAGCTTATACTTCATCATGCATAAAAACCTAAGTATATATAAAAATTAAGTTAATTTCATAATGATAGACCGCGCGCTCTCGGCGACTTGGCAACGCGATGGTCGGTCAATTGTGAAAAATCCAGCGATCGTAAACAAGCAGGCGGCGGCGGGTCCTGCCGGCATTTCCCTTTGTTTTTCGCGTGAAATCGGCCCTTTGTCCTTCGACGGAGAGCGCTGGGTGCGCCGGCCGCCGAGGCACAGGAATCTCGACTCTAGAAAAGTGGCATAATACATGACGATAGCGGCACGTACAGTAGTGTGCGGGCGAGTAGGCTCAGGCAGTAGGGCAGTTTGTTTATGCCGGCGGGCGATGTGAACTCGATCCTGGGACGAGTGTGTTAAGGCGCACTATGCCGTGGCCCCGGCCTTCGTTTGTCTATCGATCTGAGCGGTGGCCAATGGCGCGCGCCTTGCGCGACCGCGCCGAGCCCCGCTCCGGTGAAAGCCGCTACGTCGCTACATCGCCGCTATACAACTATATTATATTGTATACATATGCATGCATGTGTATGTTATCGCGCCGCGGCCGCCTCGATCATATTTATACATGGCGTAGGGTTCGCGAGCGATGCTCAATGCTCTTTGCTTTGCACGTCGTGAATGTTTAGTCGGCCGCCGCTCGAGCGTCACGGCCGGTGCGGGGCGTGAGGGGGCGCGGGCTGCGGGGGGTCGCTCAAAATAGAAGCGCGCCGGAGAGCGGCGACGTGGCAACACCGCTAGTGCGACGCGCCGCTCAGTGTCCGTTCAAAATGGCGCCTGTGCGTGATCGATACCGTGCTACTCCTGTAAAAATGTCCGTATTTGTGATGCATCTGGTTGACGGTCGGCCCCACTGGCGCCCTGCGATCGCGGGGCCTGCGCCCGACCACAATGTACGTATCTCCCAACCCGATGAACTCCTTAATGATGTCGCGTCGACACCTAGCTAGCTATGGATGTGCCTACGACCCCGCCCGTGATCATATGTTCGCCGTATACGTATCGCATGCACATCCATATCTGCTCTCGACTTCTGAGTCTGTGACTTAAATATTTGTGCTAAATGAATAGGAATGCGACGAATTTACTTCTTTTCAGCTGTTACGTAACGCTCATCCGGCCACGTTTCACATTTTTTTTAAGTCAAGTTTATTCGAGCGTTTCGTTTGTAATTGTTGTTCTTTTGTATCATATCAGCTGTTTTTAACAAAACGAGTGAAAAAAAAAATAATACGAACAGATGATCATAGCAGGTTGCATCTGATAGATGAAAACAAGATGGCGGCGGCAATTGTAAAATTAAGACGCAGTAGCGATGGCCGGTCCCCCTGCGGACCGCGCCGCCCGCGGGGCACGACGCACGCTGGCAACGCCGCACAGCGCGCCAGTCACTCGCTCTTTACGATAAGAAATTTCAAGGCTACAGTTTCGTATTCTACGCTAACGCACAACAATAGATAAACTAAATGCGTGATCAAATATAGGCCGTTTAATAATAAAACATTTAACGTTTAATTCTATTGACATTTTTTTTTAGTTTGACTAGGGGCGGTGTCCATAAAGCCTATAACTTGTGTCCTATATGGTCGGTTACATGGCACGCACACAATTATGCAGCTATTAAAGGCTTGTTTATTATCTGTAATTGCGTCATTCGACCGCTTCAGTTTGATTGTAAACATACTTTAAGTTTAAATATGTTCAAAATTTTTTACACACATCTACCGCTTAAAATCCGCAAATGACCACACAACTTGGCCTTGACTACCATAAAAGAGGACTTACATGAGTAAAGAGACGAATTAAACACTTCTCAAGTTTAGTAAAATATACAATGGTCTGTAAACTGGTTACTAATAATAAAAATAAGGTATTTGTCCGCATTGTATATTTATTTTTTACTTAAAAAAAATATGCATCTTACCAGACTTTTTCTACCAAGCAGTATTGCCAGACAGTGGAAAGAAATGCTTATATTTAACTAGCGACCCGCTTGCAGCTTTTTCCACGTAAACTATAGCTGTTCGTATAGACAGACTGTTACTTTCGCATTTATAATATTCGTATGGATAATAAAACCTAGAATTACTGATTTACAAAACTACAATTCAAAAAATATTGTATAATTTCTTTTTCTCACTCCTTGTGGCCTCAGTAGATTATTTGTAATAGCTAGATTTTAAATTCTTAAAATGTTATTTAACTCTGTTCTCTTAACTATTAATAATCAATTTACACCTTGACGAAAATGACGAAATAAAAAAAAACATATTTTCTTATATTAGGCTTTTGCTTAATTTTCCTTTCTTTCTATCATAACCTACAAATTTAGGAAATAAAAATAGTTTAACTAAATCGGTATAAGTCGGTCTCAAGTTATAGCGTGGTGAAGAGAAATAGAGATTCATTTTCGAATATATATTAATACTAGAACGAATTCGTTCTAGTATTAATATATATTTGAAACTAGAGACACTAGACTTAGACTTATTAATTAATTCCACTGAAATCCCACAAATACTCCATAACGTACGTAGATACCGCTATATATTGAAGAAGCCTCGAAAGTTTTGATTGTATCATAATTTGCTATTAAAGAAAAGAAAAAAAAAATCGTAATTCACTTCTATTAGGATTGTCGGAATAAATTAAATTTCTCATTTTAATATGTTACGAAGAATATTTATTATCCTTTTTTTTTACAATAAATAACTTGTTAAAAATATCGATTCCCCGATCACTCGAGTGAATGTTTTATTCACATACATACAAAATATTTTCGATTTCTCTGTACCCTTGCAATTAAACCTGAAAATAATGTATAGAAAGCGAACAACAACACAAGTGACATAATTATAATATTTTCTTTTAAACTTGTTTCAAAGATATTATTAATTTTGTATATTTGTCTGAATTTGATATTTGTTTAAAAGGTTTCCATTTTCTATATTAAATACTATTAAAGATGTCACTTGTATTTTTTTTCTCTTGACACATCTACAGTTTGCCCATTAGACTCCGTTCTCTGCTTTTCATACATTTGGAAGGCTCCCTACACATTCTTAAAACAAGATTAAAACTAAGCGCGAAAAAATATTTGAAATACAATACTCAACTCAATTACTAACTGAACCATGATGAGTGAATTTTCTTACAATCATAACACTTAATTATTATAGCAATAATATCTTACGATGAAAGATTTTTACTTTCATTTCCTTTCCCAACGGCTATCTTTTAATGACGCCCACGCCCGGTATGATAACCAATTACCGCCAACGTCTAACAATCACCTGTTAGTTCAATAACTTTGAACTCTGTTTTTTTACTTATAATATGTGTAGAATTAAGTAAATTAATGATAATAATACAAAGAATAATATATAAGTGTACTGTAAAAAGCCAAAATACGGTAAATCTTAGAATTTATCTACTTAAATTTAAATTTGTTAAATTATTTATTTATAAAAAGTTTATATATATAAATAGTTTTATGTTTAATAAGTTTATTTTTTCATCATTAAATGCTACAAATCTGTTCTTTGAGCATCATTTATTTTGAACTTACCTTAACAAAAACCTAAGTTTACCTTTATTAAAATTACTTTGTTGAAATAAAAACAGTTTGAGGTTCGATGTCTAAATCAATTCAAATTAATTTCCTTTCTTTCCTCTAGTAAGATAAAAGAGTTAAATTAATTTCCGCCACTAAGCACGCAATGCCTTATATTTGCGTGTCTAGACACTAGGTTCTCTCGTGACTATTTTGCAAGATAACCAAAGAGAACCTTGTCTGAAATGCCCCGTTATCAACTAGCAACAATCTTTAAACACCGAACCTTTTATCAAACTACAGAAACAAAAATACTTTAAATATAAATAATTGCATATGGCATATTCCAATTGTCACTTGAAATCATATTTACTAATGCTGTATTTTTTATGAACTAATTTGATAATTTATAAATTATTGCCATATTAAAAATCTTTTATTCTATTATTGTCTTCGACACTGACCCACAATCTGATTCACAATCGTGCCTTGAGATTCCGCAAACGAAAAGTTTCGATCTCTGACCTTCCTTTCATCCTTTATTGGCTGAGGTGAATTTTATTTTAGCTCCTTTTCACAAATGAATATCAAATTAATGCTTTTATTAGTTCATTGCATTTAGGCAGCCCCCTCCCTTGTTTACATAAAAAAAAAAATTAACACCTGTCAATGGTTACTGGACAATCGTGTAGAAAGAAAAAAAATATCATTTAGATCCCATAATTAATTTATCGTGGTACATGATGATACAAATATATTATATCCCCGTAGTAACTGACAAGATGCTAGAAGTGTAAACTTTGTCATAGATAAACGCAAAAATGTTCATCATACGTTTGTTATAGGTAGACCCACAATATTTACTTATTTCGTTATACACATGGGTTAATAAATAAATAATTAAATATTAATAACATTTTACTATAAAATGTCAGTGACATGACTCACTGACATAATTATAGTCAGACAAAATGTCAAGCATCAGTTGTATTTTAACATGTGACAATTTTCACAAACCTTAATAATAAATCCTATTATTAAAATAGCCATTAGAAATGTTAAGACCTAAAACGTTGAAAACTGTAAAATTATGTAATTGTAATTTTTTTTAAATTTACCAATTCATAGCTAAAACTTATAATGCCTCTAAATATTGTCTTCTGCCTTAGTTTCGTATCGTTTCTAATACAATATTTATAAATGGAATTAATATTTAATTCAATACATCGCAACCCACAAACCCCTCCGGCGCAACCTGACCTACATTAACCATCCCTTGGTGATTCTCGTGTTGTAAACTTTGCCAGAGATCAATCTTGTTTATTTGTGATACATTTTAATTTTAGTGCAATATAATTAGCCGTGAACTATAATTAAATGGCTTCCATTAAAAACATTTTATATATATTCATTATCAAATTATACTTCCGCTCTAATTTAGGACTTAATATAATTATCTTATCAATATTACGATATGTAAATTAAGAAAATATAGTTTAGAAATAAATATTTTTTAAACACTTGTTTGGTTTTTCCTTGTTCTTATTTAGTGTGCAAACGTGTTATTATAATGCGAGCTAACTAAACGTTTATTGTAAAACGATCGAGGTTATCACAACAAGGCTCTTTATATCAATTTTAAATGTGACCTCTAAAACACCATAGATTTAAGAAAAGTTTTTTTTTTTTTTTAAATCAAATTATTTTTATTGCAATTTTCTACTTCATCTGTTTCATTAGAATATATTTTTCATATCTACATATCTGTTATGCAGTGATAATCTAAATTTGGCTATTATTTTTGTAAAAACTTGTTGTTGCTTCGCCGGCGACTGTCTTCGTTCCCCTCATAACGTCGTCATAGCAACAAGCGCCCCATTCACAAGCGAGTCGGCACAAAACGCTTCAACGATAATCGAGATTTGCAAACTTTTGAGATTATTCGATTTCGAGCGAAAAATTTGGTAAATTGGCGAGTTGTATAATTTTAGAGAAAGGTAGATTTGTTTTGGTCGGCCGCCTCGCGAGCCACGAGTTGTGATGTGCGGCGTTGTCTCACTTCGTCGGTCGCCCGCTTGGCTGTACCGCGTTCGATCGTCGCCACTCCGCCCGCTAGCGGTTAGTCAGTCGGCCGCGCAGCTCGGTGCGCGACGTCCGTGCGCGAGTCCTAGCCACCCCGCCCCGCTGCCGTGCGAGCGCGAGCGAGACGCAGCGCGCCAGACAGAGACGGAGATATGGCGGTGTCGCAACCTCGCCCACCTGACCGTGTTGACGCCGCGCTCGAAAAAGTTGCGCCGTTGCGCTATTTGAAGGCGCACGAATGTAACAGCACAGTGACGCGTTATCACAAACCGCTGTCTTAATAAAGCTCCAAACAGTTTTCTGAGTAATATTACGTGAGAAACGGTTCACTTATATCGCATCAGTGTTATCTGGCTGCATACGACGGTATGTATCTTTAATATTTTATTTATGTACAAAAATGGACACGTTTGTCTATCTATTGTGTGTGTCGTGATAGCTGTGCCCGTGTGCCTGAATTGCAAAACGAGCTCATTTCCTCTCCTGTGCACCATCGATTTCACTATATCGTCATTTAGCATGGCGATTGTTGGTATTTATTCGCCATTTTCTACGACGGTGACGAATACCACCGTCGTCCTCGTTTCCCCACCGTTCACGGTAAACCGGACTTTACCGCTCTATTCCGAAAGTCCAATCCGCGTTAAAAACCCCCATACGAGGCAATGATTCATTGTAGAAATAATAATAAAATCTTCTTACGCGACCCGCACCGTGAAACATGTTAAGTAAAAAGGCGGGATTATCTTGCGTACAGGATGTGTCGTCGTTTTTTTTCGTGGCATGATTTTGGTGTAAACGACCCAAATTATTAGTCCAAGTGTTAGGTGATAGGAGTGTGTTAATTTTATTTTAATATTGTCGTAGTTTGTTTTGCCCCCCTCTGTTGCCAAGTTGAAAACTAAGCCAGTACTTTGTGTTGGCCATTCGTGCCTGTAATTGCACACAGCCGATGTGTTATCGATTTGTATACGTTTTCCGCTATAAATAAGTGCGACTTTGTGTCATCGCCACCGCGAACGCTGCCGCCAACCGGTTCTCGCTTTTGTACCAGTGTGGAATTTTAGTGGTTGGCGTTTTGAGGTACACCTTTAGATATTTTGTTGCGCAATTTGAATTCTAATATGTAATGGAGCCTCCATTACATATAAGATGTTAAATTGCGTTAGCTTGCAAGTTTTAATACTTTATTGAGTTCTGCCCACGCAATGTCGCGATGACGTCATCGAGAAACAGTCTATAAACGCGTTTGTTTTTGTATTAAGCAGTCGGTATCTACGTGAGGCGAAAGCGTTAAGTTACGTAATATAAAAGTTGCATGTTTATTATTTTTTGTGATTATCACATTTTTTTTAATCACGATGAACATTTCTATACCGCTGCCAAACGAACGCGCAAGGTGTTGATATGTGGGGGAAAAGTGGAGGACATGGTGTCTTTACACTACTTTCCCTCTACCTGTGCGTGAAATTTAAAAAAAAGTATTTCTCAAAGTGTCATTTGACAATCTTTCCATATATAAACCGCGTGACTGAAATTTTATCGTATTATCAAATCTAACCTTATCCTTGACAAATTTGAATTACACGCGAAAAGCAAAAGCGGCAAGATTGCAATTTAAATTTAAATACAAATAAATCATATTTCATTAACCGCGTGTTTCAAATTCAGGTTATGTTTTTAAATTGTCAAATTGGTGTGCGTGGTCTGTGGTTTTCTTTTATTCTCTTCAATATATTTTTATAAGCCATTAGTAAAAAGCCTTTATGACGATATAAAATAAATACAAACTTCTTTACGTTTTGTGCATGAATAATAATATTAAGTGTAAATTAGGTGTTTTATACCTATATGTCACATTATCCCCCTATCCCGTTGCTTGCTTTCAATAAGCATGATGACTGCGTACAAGGGGATATATTAATATAGCATTGGAAGCATCATAATGTCTTCATGAGTTGTGGTGTGCCGAAAATGTTATTACAAATAATTATTAGCACCCATTATTTTTAAAAGACAAAATATTTTTTTTGAAAATCCTTTTATTTAAAAAAAATGTTGTAAATTAGAGGTTATTTCACTATCATGAAAAAAGTAGGTTATTGATAATGTGAGGGGAACATATTATATATGAAGAAATTTCTAGACAGACTAGATTAGCATTTTATTTAAATATCATAGAGCATTTTATTTAAAACTAATAACAATTTTTTTTATGGAAATATGGCTTAAAAGTTCTGATTTCAAACTAAATTCGTCATCGTCAATTTATTTTGTCTTTAATGTAGTATTTTCATTACTAATAATAGTCTGTCAAAGTTACTTGTATATTTAAGTAATAATGCATCTATACTTCATATTTATCAATATTTCATTATAATTTTCAGGTGAACGGGTGATGGGCCGTTGACCGGCATGATGAAGCGTTCGGGACCCCGTCTGGGGCCAGATGAGCCCTCAATGCAGACACCTGCTCAGGTTTGTTTATAATTTTTTAAACTTACATTGGTTTTTTTTAATTATTAAGTAAGCTATTGCTTTTGCTAAGAAATATGTATAACATAAAATTTTACAGTTTATTATATATATATTTTCTTTCTTATGACTAAAAGTATATAAAGATTATAAGAAAACTGAAATTATATATATTTATTTTGAATGTTTTTAATAATGATGAAAATTGAAAGACTAAAAAATGAAAATATTAAAAGAAACTTCAAGTAATAGTTATACAATAATACAATGTCAATACTTCATAGTAAAAGGAAACATTATGTCATATACATACTCAGCTCATATTGTATACATAATAAACAAGTCAAATAGAAAAGCAGGTGGCTTGATCAAGCCTTCGTTTTTGTGATACAAAGACAATTTTAAGGCACTGACTTGTATTTGATAGAAAAAATATATCATTATTTAAATATAAGATGAGAAAAAGAATAATTTTTATAAACTAAATAGTTATTTATGTTGAATGATTAGATTGAGCCTATTAATCAACTAATGCAAGTCATTGTTTATAAGTTGTGTGGAAAACCAGACACTATTGAAAGTGGTATAATAATATTTTTATAAAGTTTTAAATTTAATTATTCTGACTTACTATTTAAAATGTTTAAAAAAAGTTGAAACTTGCATTATTTTGATTAAATAGTTAGTAATTAATACATACTTAAAAAAAATGTTAAAATAATCTTAAATCGCTTAGCATGCAACCACACTTGCATATTTAGCTTAAAGTAGTTTAAATAGGTCTGTAGTTCGAATAATGATTGCATCCTTTGCATGCAATCTGAGTGCAACGACTCAACCAATCACAATGTAAAGGAAGTGTGGCTCATTATGTATCAATCATTACAATTATATAGAGGAAATTAAACTAAGATATTAAATATATGAAAGGTCTTTGTGGGTTTTTATTATTAGTAGAGCCACCAGCTCGCGGCTTCGCCTGCGTAAACTACACGACTATAACTATTTTGTTTTATTGCCAGCCCGCGTACTCGTTTGATTTATTTATTATTGTATAATAAATAGTTAATGTTAACGGAAGTTTACCAAAATATAAAAGTCATAACCGCATTGAAATCGGCTAAGCCGTTTCAGAGATTAGCATGCACAAACGGACAGACAAACAAATGATAATTAATAATTATTGTTTTAAGTTCTATTACATTCATAAATACCCACAATAACATATATTTTTTTCATATATATTTCATGTACAGACAGCAATCAGTTACATTTTTATTATATGTGTAGATAAATATATAAATAAAATTAAGTGACATTTTTTTTTATCAAAACATTTTACAATGCAAATTTTAATATTAAATATTTATAGGTCATTGTTATTAGCAGTTATCAGTTTTTATTATTTGTATTTAAATGTAAAACTCCGGGGATAAAAAAGTAAAATAAATTAGTTTTTATTCTCTTTTAATTAATAATTTGGTTTTTTTTAGTTGAAACATTCATAACACAATTGAGAAATCCTGATGAAACTTTCATTGTATCATGTTATTTATTGTAACTGTCCGTTTTACTTCTTACTTACATTTTCTCCATATTTGTCAATTTACTGCTAAACAAATACTATCTTCGCTCCTATTAGCTTTTTATAATTAAACATATTATTGTATTATTTTAATACACGTTTATTAGTTTCACATGCTTTATCGGTATGTGTGTATATATATATATAAATATGAAACTAATAAACAGATATAAAAAATAATATATCTCTCGATAGAGAAACATATATATATATATATATTTATAGCTATCTATCGATGTCCGAAAGCCTTACAACACTATTTTTGATAATTTGCACTTGTATCCGGATTTCCGATTATGACTACAATTTTTTTCATAGCCATAAATCGACCGGGAATTTCGTATACCAAAAATAATGTATAGCGTTTTCCTTTTAAATTCTCTAAAAGTAATTTGTAATAATTATTAATTTGCATAAATATTAATTGACAGAAAACCTAGTGTTTAGACACTTGTAATTTTTTTATGTGATGTGTTGTGAAAATCAAAAAAACTGTATGCGTAAAGTCAAGCAAAGCGTACGCTGTGTATTTAACGTATCAAACTAGTATAAATAATAGTTCCATGTTATTATGCAGATATACACCGAGGTTATCAACTTCATATATAAATGATCTAATGACAAATATATATGCGACACCTGTAAAGGTTGTGTTTAACTAGAATATAGATAATATGACTATAGGCCATAGTGTCGTAGTGGATGCGTCTTGGTTGATTAATTGGTTGTTGGTTCGACCCCAATCGGGGGTAATTGTAAAGATTATTTAAAAAAAAAATTGTGTTTTACGCCACTTAACAACACCGCCAATGTCTCATATTCGGACGACAAGTGGAGAAAGGCGTGAAACTGAAAAGAAACAATAGGTTATTTGATTACACACATTATTCACAAAATAACACGTGTAATCTGACTCTCAATGTATATTTTGTGTATGTATATTAATGTATCTATGTTTGTATGTAGGTATATATGAATGTGTGTGTGTGTGTATTTATGATTCTATGTAAGTATATTTGTATGCTAATGTAAATTTTGTATATTTTTATCTAAGTATAATACTTTATGCACCTCTGTTTTTATTATATTCTATGGCTTTTAGACGGGACAGTTAAGTACAGCTGCACCTCGTCGTGCAGTATGAAGTGTTTAATAATAATATAGATTAATTAATAGTTTTTGAATCTATAATGAAAATAGCATTTAATTTCTGTTACACAAATAAAGAAATTAATCATTTGAAGGAAACAATTTTTTATATAAAAATAACTTGTATAAAATAAAAATCATAGAGCAAAAACTAAGTTGAGTATAATATTATTGTAGCGTTACCGCGCCTACCTGAACACGTAGGTGTGGTGAGCGAGCTATAAATTGGTTTTTTTCACCGCCATTTGCATATTGTATGTTTATATTTAAAAAAAAACATCGTATTTATTTACATCATTATCAACCGACGTGATGGAAATAATTTTCAAACTTTAAATAACTGAAATCTGAATCACAGTTGGCACGCCTACCGGTTTCTTGTAATGATACCTGCACTATGGAAATAGATCAAAGGCTTGTTTACTTGTGACATGGAAATAGTTTCGTTTATTATATGGTTAATTTATGACTCTTAGGGTTTAAGGAAAGTTTTTGTTACATTTTTTTTGTATATTATATTGCTTTGAAGACCTTGGATACTGCTTAGATTCTTGTGTTTAAATTTATAGCTGTATAAGTTGCGGCTTTTGTCAGCTACAATTTTTATTTTTACTTTCAACTGATTTAGCATTTTATTTTCTTGATTTTTATAAAAAAAGATATAAAACTGAAATTAAATACGCAATACGATATAGATAAGAGAGTGACTCCGACATACGGTATAGACCTGCATGCGTCTTATTTATGTGAACACAAATAGCGGTGCAAATTTTTTTATATATGTATGTACATAAAAAATATTAAATCATATAAGTAATTGAATAGATATGCATTGCAGTAACTGTGTATGTGCTTATCAATTGAACATTTAAAAGTAATAATGTAACTTAGTATTATTAAGTGACAAAAATATAATTATTAAGTTTTGTGTCAAAATGGATTCACTGTGCTGGATAGACATCGGATAGACATCGCCTTGATAGAGAGGGGAGTTCGGGGTAGTGCCCGGGACTTGCGAACCAATTATTTCGTCTTAAGTTTTAAAATGCCCATTAACGCTCACCTCCACTAAGCGAGCAGTACATACTAATGCCGTGGAAGTGAGATGAGTGAGATCTTTACGAAGGTTATAAATATATTTCGCTGTTATACACCCCCTCAGCGCCTACTTCTGCCGCGTATATAAATGAACTACTGGATATCTTTACAACTTATAATTTATAGTGGTAACTATCTCTTTTTTACCTTCGTGTATTCTCCATACAACGTGACATAGGCGAAGTGACAAGTGCTCAACTTGCACGTTCTTGCATAAGTAGAGAATTGAACTGAAATTAATTTTAAATTTATTTCTAGCCACTTCATAGATCGAAGTGCTTGTTTACTTTGATGTGATGTGATGAATAGTTGGAATGCGTATTGCGTGTATATTTCGTAGGACAATAAAGCGTTATTTCTATGAAAATTTGTAACATTAAATTAAATGAAACGAAAATATTACTAGCGTGTGTTTTTGCAACGCGTTGTTTACAATAGAAGTGAGGCCGCTATATACTATTTATTTAAAAATAATGCTTTCAATAGTATAAAACAAGTTTTTTTTTGTGTAATTAAAAATAAACAATTAGTTCGTTAGTCTGTCCGGTTTTGAACTGGTTTCCAAAAACATAAACATGGTCCCCCAATCCCGTCGCTCGCTTCCAATAAGCATGTCGACTGCGTACAAGGGGACAGAGTGAACTAGCATTGGAAGCATTACAACCCATCATGGTTTATAATGTGCCGAAAATGTTCGTACATGTTCGTCGTTCGATTATTTGTAAATACCAAAACAGTTCTGATGTGATAGGGAATAGTCCTGATGTGATATAGGGGCCATCGTACCGCAGTGGGACAGCGTTTGGATTCAATCGCAATTGGTGGATGGAGATCGAACCTACACAATTTCCACTCAGTGGAATGATCATTATTTAATTGTTTTAAGTTCTGCGTCCGGCTGGACTAGGTTAAGCGCAGCGTTGAGGTCCGCCACTCAATATTTCAATTCGGGCGGAAAGTGTACGGGGAATGTCTCGACTCTTATGCGGCAAAAACCGAAAAGAAAAAATATATTAGGTTGATAATGGTTAGGTCTTTTTTAGAAAAGCCGTAGACACCTGAAAATCAAATAAGAAATAATACTAGAATTGTAAGTAAAAGAATTGTATGTCAAAATCTTGGAACATATTCTAATTTGACTTAATGTATTAACGACAAAAATCAGTAACCCGAAATTTCGTTCTTTTAGTTTCTTTTACCGCTCGATTTCAAAACATTGGGTGACGAGTGGATAAAGGCCATCGTGGTGTAATGGGACGTCTGACTGTAAACACGTGGGTTGTCGGTTCGATTCCCACACGGTGAAATGATAATATTTATAATATTTGCATTTCTACCCTCTTGCTACCTAAGACTAAGTGCGACGTTGAGCTCTGCTACTCAACACGCAATGTCTATCTGAAAAGCGCAGAACGGAGTGACTTAACAAGCGTGGGTTCTTTTTGACTATCCGGAATGTGGAAAAAAGCGAAGTTGCATAAAAAAATGTTATTTCAACTTACAAAATATGTTTAAATTTATTCATTTAGCGTAGGATTTAAAAACTATGAATATTACTTTATTCTGAGAATTATTATTATCAAACCGCGCGACGTTCATTAAATAGAAATGTGTTTTTAATGGATACCATATGGCTTGGCTACGTCGGGCATTGTAAATAATGTATTAACCACACTGTCTTTGTACAGTGGTCGTTTGTATGTTGTGTGATATATTACGGTGTTTATAGATTTGTTTTCGTAAATTAATATTTTTCCTTCAAATATGTAAAGGAAAAGTTTTGGATCTCTTTTCACAAATATTAGACAAACGATGATATATAAAAATTAGGATACAATAAATTAATAATCATCTTAATTAAATCTACTCATTATTTTTAAGTATTGAGTTCCATTACTTGAATATAATGCATAAAATATCTCTATACCATTTAAATTAGTCAATCGTGAAAATAATGTATATTTTTTTTAAATTACATTAATTTGTCTCTGTTGTTACAGATTCAACAAGCGGGAGCCAGCAACATGCACACTTTGGCCCAATCGGCCCAACCACAGATATTAGGTAAGTTCTACATTCAAATTTCTTTTAATTTTATATAAAATCAACGGGTCCCGTGTAGACTACTTACTAACAAGTGCAAGAGTACAACTTTACAAGTGAGTCCACTTGTACGTGTAATAGTCGGCGGGGGACTACTTGATATATCAAGACGTGCATTGATGAAGGTGATATACTCGTATGTCGAAAAATTGAAACTGTCGAAGTTTTAGAAGGGTTTAAAAGACTTAAAATTGTTAAATCCGCAACAGGTGTGAATACATCGATAAGTCGAATTGAATATATGATTTTTTCAATATTAAAATAGGCATCAGGATTTATTTCAACAAAAATCACACATTAAATAATTGTATGTAAAAAGTATTTGAATAACAGTAAACGAAATTTACAATTAAAATTATATTATAGATGTTGCGCTGAAAAGTACAAATTTTCGATGGTATGGACATATTGTTATAATGGAAAATGCAAAATTTTAATATGATTTTTTTTATTAATATATTAATAAAATGTCGAAATCGCCATTTGTACACGGATCTGCCAAAATCTAAAAATATCACCTTCATCCATGCAATAATAAAATCTTTATATTTATCGCGGAAAAAAAAATAGAGACAATGATGATAAAAATGCGATGTGCATTTGACAGAATGTCAGTGTTGATACTCGCTATGCTGCCTTCCTTCTGATGTCTCACAAATGCTTTAAAATATAAATATTAAATACATACATCATTAGAGGCCTCGTTAGTGTGTAAAACATGAGTTGCCTTGTATGTCATACACATATTAGTGTTTGTAATATTTGTTTTTATGTTTAGTATATAATTGTAAAATTACTGACTTTCTTAAAGTTTTTATTCCACGTATTGTTGTTGTATATATTAAATTAAATCATTTTATGAATTTTCTAGTTTTAGTAAACAAGAGTTTCTTTTACACCGTTGTCACACACTACCTAATTTATTTTATAAACTTCAGTCTTAAAGTAAAAAGGTTTTTTTATTAATGAGATACACTATTTTCTGTATGATGAGGGGTTTCTGTACTGTCTCAACTTAATTAAAATATAAAAAAATACATTTTAAGTTTGTTTTAATAACGTAAATACGTCAATATTGTAGAGTTTAAAACCTAAATGAAATCTATATTTATCGACTAGAGTATAATATCACGTGTTGAGTGGTGGATTTCAACGCCGCGCTTTGATTTGCCAGAACAGAGAAATGAATAACATAGTTCCCCTGAGTGAAATCGAACACACTACTGCCATTGTATTTACTGTCTCACTACGTCACGATTGCACCAAAAATTAATAAAGGCATACATTGTTGTATTAATATCTAATTCTTATTTCTTTCTTGGAACGTTAGTTATAAAAGAATCGTAGACTAAGTCGCGAGTAAAGCTTACTAAAACTTAGTTAACGAAAAAAAAGAGAAAATCCAACATGAAAGATGAATAAATAATCGTATGTCCCAAACTACAAAGCCACCGCGAAATACGCTATATATAATATGAGTATGCTATACACGGCTGTTAATAGTGTCGATCGATATTGGTACTGTACACTCTTTTGTTATCGATGAAAAGCTTTTGCACCGTATGAATTATTAACTTGCAAGTGTGGCGCAGTTAGCCTATCGAACCTAAGTTTGGTGTGTAGGGCAAAACTTTAAATTAAATCAAACTTATACAAACCTCATTTTGAAATGAAACTATTTTAACCGCGTAAGGCACAGATTTATTAAGAAGCTTTGCTTTCTGTAATCCTTTTTTGATATACAATTTAAGGGGCCAATTTTTTTTTTACGCGTCTGACCCGCGTCTCTTGGCAACTGTCCCCCCTAGCCATAATGTTAATTATTAGTTGCCGTCTTCGTAGACTATGGCACTTGCTATATTATTTTTATTTCTAACTTCCATAGTTGTGGAAATTATCCGATGGGAAATCTCTTATAAATCATCTAAGTTCAGTGATTTCGATGATGTGTCGTCCGTCAATCAGTCATTAACGAAAGAGTTCCAATAATGTGCCTTAGTAACGTGTGTCACTTAATACACATGTATGTCAAATGCAAGGTAGTGTGTGTTGCATTTGTTTTATTAATTAGTTTTTCATGCCTTATTTTAAAAGTAATATAAGCATTATGTACTCCTTCTCTATATAATAAACTAGTTGTGCTCGTTACTTTATCCGCTTCTAAATCACTCCTTATTACATTCAGTTATCTTTATCTGCCAGTTAAAAACGATCCAGATGTTCCAAAGATTATTCAGAACAAACAGACAGATAAAAATTGTTAAAAATGTTATTTTGGTATATGCACCGTGTGCATATATATGCATATGTATGCATTAAGTATAAAGTATAAAGTGATTATTTTAATATTACAAACAGCCACTACAAATTTTATTTATTTCTATATCAATAATATATACAAATATGTACTATACTGTTATCAAACTACGACGAATTTTTTCGTATTTATTAAGAAAACCAACCACTTTTTGTAAAATTTATCCAAAAACAACAACAAGGTCGTCGACCCCTAGCTTTTGCCAAAACAATTCTATTCTACACTCGCAAAGTTCTCACTATACAAAACTAAATATAAGTTCAATAATATTAACAATAAGGGAAAACTTTGAAGTCACAAACTCGTTGGATGTGTGTGGGCGGTGAGGTCATGACTTGGCGCCATTCGCTGCGTTAAGTTAGGTCAGTTTCGATAACATGCTTGTACTTGTATAATATATAAATATTTTTATTATTTATTAGTTTTATAATTTGTATGTAGCGGGACTCGAACCCGCTTCTATTGAAACCGTGAGACTGACTACTAAGCCATACGCTTTGATATATATATATATATATATATGTTATAAATAATATATTTGTAACATTTATAATATATAAGTTTATATAGTTAGGATCGGACGGTTATCGACGGAGAGTAGAGAGAATAGTGTCTGGACACTTAAGTTGTCTCTGTTTAACTCTGCTACGCGGAAGTGAAACGGTGATTCTTTATTACAGTTTTAAGTTAGTTTTTTTCATTTTCCGCTTTGTTTTTGTTAACGCGTAAGGCAGAGAAACAGAGAGATGCTAGTGTCCAGACACTCTGACCACTTCTATCCGTTTTAGATATATTGCGTTGTGGCATGTGGTGATGTAATATATTTTCACCACGTTTTGTTTTCCTAGAGACCGAAAATTATAATACAGGTTGTTTAGTAAGGATCTGCTCAACTGCCTTAGGATATGTATGAAATACTCCCTCTCTTTCCCACATTGCCTGGGTTTCAAGACACTCAACTTTCCGTTCGAATCGAGACATTTCGTGTTGAGTACTGGAACCCAAACACATACTTTACATTAGATACCAAAGCGGAGAAATAAAAATATTTTAGATATAAATTCCCCTAAATGGGAATTAAACTCGGAACCAATTTACAGTCGTACGTTCCTAGTGCGCCATTGAAGCCTCATCATGTATGAAATATTTCACGTGATCTAACGTTATGTTCGTTACAAATTTCGTAGTGGTTAGTAATAAATATACATATATTGAAATTACTTTATAGGTTGTCATAAATAACTTGTTATATAAGAACGATGAACAGACGTGAAAGTTTTCAATACATATTCTTAAACAGTAGTAATTCTAAGCTAAATATTTGAATTGGAGTTGAATAATTTAAATGTGACTATAAAGAAAGAAGCACTTGTTATTATATAATTGTGTAATTAATTTGAAATATGTAAACATGATTTTAATTTGATTACTAAAAAAAATTATTATAATTTCATTTATTCAAATTATTATAATTTTTTTCTTTGTTTGTTTATGACATACATGTAATAAAAAATTAAGTGATCGCTGTCTGTACATGAAATATATATGAAAAAAAAAATAATAATATTAAGGGCCATTATCAATGTAATAAAACAAGGTTTTTAAATTGTTCATAAATAAAAGAGTAACACCCATTTATATTATAAATTAAAGCAAAGTTTATGATTTAAGTGAGAACGCCGTCGGGCGGAAGAACGATATAGTTTAATCATGTATTTTACGCAGGCAAAGCCGCGAGCGGGTCGCTAGTTTGAATATTATATCCTTGAGTGAGTTTTTGACTCAACCAATCCCGTTTACGGTCTGGTGCCGGCCTAGGGCCAAGCGCTCCATTGATTGACCGAGTATCATAGAGTAGATGATATTTCAAATATTCGTATTTAATAAAGATAATACTAGCGTTATATTAATAATAAGTTGTCCGCGCCCTCGTCCGTGTATTAATTAATGATTAAGCATCGACCAAATTTCAAATGGTTGACCTTACACTTTATTGAAGTTTTTTTTATTTATTTTTATAACAGGAGCTACAGCAATGCTCTCGGTGGGCGGTGGTTTCGGGCGTCCGGCTCGTGCCACTGCGCCCGCAGTCATCAACTATCTAAAGCCGAATGTGCAGTACGCGCCTAAACAGCCACAAGTACAGCCTAGGCTTAAGGTGAGATGCGTGGCTCTCTGTCACTGGTTGTGTCATTAAAATTTACTAGAAAAGTTTATCACTAGGATTTATGACAGAGAATACTTGAAGAGAGTTTGTTGATTTAATCATGGAAACGCCTTTTGTATGTTATTATTAATTTTGTAATAATGAAATGCATATATTCCTCATATTATATTCACTTTAAATATCCTTTATTTAGTAACACACTTTAAAAGCTATTTAGCTTACATGCCATCTAATTTCTTTATAAATTGTTAAATTACTTAAACTGATAAATATTGTTTTAATAAGGACAGAATTACATTTAAATTTTATATTTTTAGTATTTTATTTTAAAGATGGAATATAACCTGACTATTTTCTAATTGGAATGTGACTTATAAAGTTTATAATATTATAGTATCACTCAATATTGCCACTTGTATTGAACTGCTAAAATCATTAAAAACAATGATAATGATTGTGATGTTCATATATAATCAAAATCGATTATTTCTAACAACCCTTATATGATGAAAACAATTACCGTTCGATCACAATGATAAAACATAATGGCTGTATTTTTTTTACTGATTTTGCCTCACATATAACTAAATTACAATTAAATATAACAAAAATATAATGCCAATGTGTCATGTTCCTAGCTGGTGAGTCAACAGCAGCCACTTGCCATCCCCGGACGCCAGTCCCCAACCCTGGCCGCTCCGATGGCAGGTGGACCACCAGCTCAGTTCCAGAGACTCAAAGTGGAAGATGCCTTGTCCTATCTGGACCAGGTCAAATATAAGTTTAACACACAACCACAAGTTTACAATGACTTTCTGGACATCATGAAGGAGTTTAAAAGTCAGACGTAAGTTGGGTTTATGAATTAAATGTCAATTTTAGATTGTCTTGCCACTTATGTTGATTTTAATTACTGTGAAAGATAATACATTTTATATATCTCGAGTTCAATTAATAATACCTTACTTCTATAATATATTTTTATCTACTCAGAATTTAAAGTTTTAAACCCAGGACCTTGGAACTTGCACAGCACTGTAATGATGATAACAATTACCGTTTGACCACCATGATAATACATAATGGCTGCTTTTTTTACTGATTATTCTTTGTTTTAAAACAAAGCATGTTCCAATTCCAAACAAGCCCTTAACATAGTGTTGTTTCCAGGATTGACACACCAGGTGTCATCACCAGAGTGTCCAACCTGTTCCAGGGCCACCCGGAGCTCATTGTGGGCTTCAATACCTTCCTACCACCAGGGTATAAGATTGAAGTACAAAGCAATGGACAGGTTGGTGTCGACTCATATTTTTTCTTTTGGTATATATTGAGGCCATCATGATGTGGCACAAAAACTGGTCTAATAGTAAACGCGATTGTTGTGGGTTCGATACCCACCCTAAACAATATTTAAATTATAATCCTTACCTTGCTCTGAATAGACAAAAGCGCGGCGCTGAGATCCGTGACTCCACACGCAATGATTCTTGATTTAACTTTTTTAACTTAACACTGGGATACATCCTAGCATAGCAGGGGTAGTCAAAGAGACGCAGGGGCAGGGGTAGTGTCCAGAAACCTAGTATCAAGCACTTTCCCACTGCGTTAAGATGGCGACGGGTGGAAGATACGAAATTATCTTAATTAGTTTTATTTATGTATTTGTTTCAAATAGGTATCAGTCTCAATGCCATCCCCCACCAGCGCTGGCTGTCCAGTAGGGGCAGTGAGCGTGGGTGTGGGCAATGTTGGAGGTGGTAGCGGTGTCCTCCTCGGTGTGCACCACACTCAAGCTCAACCGCAGCTGGTCCATCTGATGCCAGTGCCGCAGTGAGTATGGTGACATTGTGAGAAATATGATTGACATTGACATTGTAAGAAATATGAAATTAGATGAATACTATATATTTTAGTATTTTATTACAAAACAATTTTTCAATTACATCAAAATTTATTGAATAATTTTAGCAATAGCAATTTATCTTTAATATTCTAGTAATTTATGCACAAAACTATGAAAATCTATACATTATATAAACCTTAAAATGGAATACCTTTGCGTTTTTATTACTTTTAAAAAAAAATTAGATTCAAGTTTCTTATATGTGAAGAAAAACCTTCAATTTTGCGAATTTATGCCATTCTTAAGGCAACCCATATTTTATACATCAACACATACATATACTCTGTAACATACTAAAATGATGAAATTAATTACCGATTGATCGAAATGATAAAAACTGGCGGCTGCTCTTTAAAGAGTTCTGATTATACTTTTTATTTCTTTACACACACCCCCCTTTACCACTAAAATATACTAATATATATATAAAATTGCAGGTCTGTCAGTACGGCAATAGTGCACAATCTGTCGGTGAATGCGAGTCCAGCGAACACTTTGCATCACATATCTCAAGCTCATCAGCAGATTGAAGCTGGAACCATACATCATGCTCCAGGTAGGTTTCTTTTGCTTTGTATTTGTAAGTTTTGCATATTAATTATATAAAATATATTATAGGACCTATTTTTTTGTAATTTTATTTACTACACAGATATTTATTTATTTAAATTAGTTCACAGAATTTTTTTTTATATTCTATTTAGTCTACTACTGATATAGTTATTTTTTAGAAGGATTAAAACCCGTTTTTTGTTAAATATTTACAATGTAAATAAATATTCATATTATTTTTAAAATAAACACAAAAAGAGGCATTATATATAAGGTTGACGTCGATGTATGTCTGTGTGCCTGTGGCATTGTAGCTCTCAAACAGATGATTCAAGAGCTAGTTTTATTAGCTATTGTTTGATAAAAGTTCATCCATACAACAGAAAATAATCAGCTCTTTGCCAAAATTATTTTAGGCATTTTTGGCGTAAACTTCAATATATATTTTTTGCGTAATATCATTTACGTATAGTTTTTTTTATTTTATATTTAATTTTTATTTAATTTTCTTGTATTTCAGTTTTTTTATAATAAAAAATATTTTAATATTCTTTTTATAGGAACAGCACCGTCCAGCGGTGCAGGTCATGCCGGAGCGGCGGCGGGACAACCAGTGGAGTTCAATCACGCCATTGAATATGTTAATAAGATTAAGGTAAGTTATAAGATTAAGGACATGTATATATCAATCAATTAATTATTTATTTAGAGGTTATCGTGTCGTTTTAGGGTAGTGTCTGGACTTGCACGCACACTATGGGTCGTGGGTTCGATTCCGTTTCATTTCTCTGCTCTGGTAAGATGAAGGGCGTCATTTAGTTGAAACCTGTTGCCGCTGTACACACAATGTTTCAAATTGGGCGGAAAGTGGAAAGAGAATGGAGAACAATGTAATTAAATAATAAATAAATATGTATTATTACTTTCTTTAGTCCCGCTTCTCCCGCCAACCGGACAAATACAAGCGGTTCCTGGAGATCCTGCACGCATACCAGCGCGGCCATCGCGACGTCAAGGAGCCCCAGGCCAAACAGCAGACCGAGCAGGAGGTGTACGCTCAGGTATGTAGCGACATCATCGACAGGTCGACAAACAGTGGGTTCGAATCCCGTTATTGGGAATTTTGATTCTCGTTTGAGATGTGCACGGATGATGAAGTTGATGTGGTAACAGATTTCGATTTAGATTATTATAATACGTTTTTGGTATTTTATTATGTAAAAACCGCATTTAACTTGACTTGCTGATTGAAAATTTGAATGATAACTCACTCACTTTTAAATAAATTTCTAAATAACACAGTAATTAAATATGAATGTTAAGATTTGCAATTGTATTTAAGCACTTAAAATATATATTTATGAATAGAAATTAGAATATGTCACGGTATCTATCGCCTTCAGGCATTGGCTGGTTAAGTTTAAAAGGTAAAATATCAATAGAGTAGTTTTATTTCATTCTTATTATATCTATTTATTTTTAAATATCTAACAATGACTATAACATTTATAACAGGTGGCGAAACTGTTCGAGAATCAAGACGATTTATTGGCAGAGTTCGGTCAGTTCTTGCCTGACGCTAAAGCTGTCACCAAGCCTGCCCATATACCACCACATACACGCTCACCACCGCCACAAGTAAATTCTTTAAATATATCTAAATTTACGATTATAAAAAATTATAAGAAATTATACTATAAAATTTGGTAAAAAGTAAAAGCATTATTGAAATATTATAAGAAGATAAGTATAGAACTAAGTGTGAACGTTCTTACTATTAATAACTATTTCATATCATTAGAAGTGTATGATATGACCCTTGATAGTTGTAGGTTCGATTTCTCTCTGAGGAAATGTTTATATTGTCAACATTTTTTATTATAGTATTGCATATAACAATTAGTAATACAATATCTCAAAAATAGGCGGAAAGTACAAGATGGAGTGATATGTCATTAGATTTACATTAAGGTTTCATATTGTGGCAGCAATAAAAATATATTGTATTATTTTTCTACTGTAGCCTCGTCCAGAAGTCGAGCCAGAGCGCTTCCCGAGCACACCCGTGTCTCCACCACACGTGCCGCTGCCCCCACACCCCCAGCACACTCAACACCCCCCGCATCCCCAACACCCCCAGCATCCCCCGCATCCGCAGCACGTGCAGCCACCGGCTCATGCTCATCATCATGCTCAGGTGAGTCAAGTTGAGAAATTCTATTGAAAATTATTTTTTTATCAGTGTAAGCAAATGATTTTAGAAGATAAATAGTTTTCTTTGTTATTGAATATTAATTAGGTAAAAAGATGTCTTGGAATTCTTTCGAGGCCATCGTGGTGCAGTATAGTGGACAGTCTGTGACTGCATACATAATTGGTAGTTTGTTGGACCCCACATGGACTGTTTATACTTTAAACTATTTTCATTTCTCCACTCCAGTAAGATAAAGCGCGACGTTGAGTTCTCGTCGCTCATAACCAATATTTTGGATGGAAAGTGGAAAACTGAGTGTCCTGACACAATTTATCTCTGGGGTAGTCTGATACTATGCAGATTTTTTTTTATAAGAATAAAAAATTTTGGGTAGGCAAACTTAGGTTTTAGATATAGGATCATTGGTTTTCACGATGTTTCACATTTACAATAAAATATTTTATATATAATATGTATTCAAATGAACATCTGTCCACTGGTAGCCTCTCCCGAAACACACGACAACAGCAACTGCTCCTCCCCAGCATCATCATCTCAAAAGATCACCCAGTTTTGGATCATCTACACAGATTGGTAAGTTTATATTATTTAAAATGATAAGTTATTTTTTAGTTGCTTGTTTGTTATTTACTTATTTGTCTGTTTCACTGTCTGACTGTCTATATGAGAGTGTTTGCACATTCGATTCAGGGCAATAATTACATTGAAATTATTTTGCATTTTACCATTCTGGGCCGACAAGGCCTGAATTGGAGGAATGAAGCAAAAAAATGAAGGAATTTTAAGACAAAGTGTACTGACTATAAAATACCTATCTATGTACATAAATGTCATGTCTGTATGTTCAGTGGTTTTCGATATATTGTGATTAGTGAACTTTCGTCTAATATGTAAATAATTGACTGGTTATTTCCTCCATCCAGCCTCTGGAGCGCCACCAGCCAAGAAGCCTCGTTCAGCGATCCCGTCACCGGCTCCACCGTCTCTCCGGGATGTCTCATATGCTGAAGCAGCTAAACTGGCAACGGCCAGTGATTACAACTTCTTTGATAGAGCTAGGAAGGCATTGAGATCGCAACATGTCTATGAGAACTTTCTTAGGTAGGTTGGTTTTTAATGGTGGTTAAAAATTAATAGGTGGTTGTGGGTTTGTATCGCCTTTTGGGGAAATAATAATATTTTTATTTACTGTGGTAAGATACTCTGTAATTTTTTCTAAAAAATGCAAGAAGTTTAGCTGCCATTAAGGTTATTTCGTTATAATAATAAACATACTATTATAAAAAATAAAGCTTATATATATATATTTTATTTTACATACAATTTTCAATGTTTTATTAACAGATGCCTCCTGCTATTCACAAATGAGATAATATCATCATCGGAGCTCCTCCTGATGACTGAGCCGTTCCTCTACAGGCACCCGGAGCTGAAGAAATGGTTGCAAGACTTTGTGGGGCCCGTGTCCCCTCCCCACACGCCCACGGCCACCCATACTGGTAAATTTTATGTTATTAAGATAACACAGATAGGTGGTACAGTGTTAAACTCTGTCTCTAATTTACAATTCTGTGAAATGTGGGGAATTCATTGTTTTAACTGGTGGAGAAAAGTGGAGAGTTCATTGTTTTAACTGATAGTTTTAATTTTGCTTTTATTCTTTTAATCAATCTATTATGTTGTATGAGAGGTGCCTAATTTGGTTTAATGTAATTTTTTATTGGTTCTTGTGGTTCCTAAATATTTTTAACTCATAAAATACAACTAAAATGTTAAATGTTATATAAAAACTAATAATATATAAAATCCACCAGGTTTTAACAACTTCAGCAGTTCAAGCAGCCTTCTCAGTTATGAAAGACGTTTGGAGACAAAACGTTATGAACCTTTAGGTGCCTTTGGAGCTCAGCTGAGGCATGAAAGACCGCAGGGAGAGGCTGCTATGGATATAGGTTAGTTATTGTATAATTATAAATATAAAATTACACTAGCAGATTTAAAGTGGCCTTACTCATAAATATATACATACCATAATAATGTAACTGATATATGAGAAAAAATATTATGGACATCAATTAATGTAATAGAAGATCTTTTTTTGTTAATTTTGACTATTATATTTACGCTAAGTTTGTGGTTTAAATGGAGAACGGGGTTGGGAGAAACAACGAAATACTTAGTTATAGCCTTGAAGTACACACAGGCAAAGCCATGGACGGGGGTTGCTTGTATAAAATATGTTTATATTTATTTATTTGGACCACCAACATAGCAAACACTGACAATTATTTAAGAAAGAAAACAGTATACAAAACTGTACTGAAAGAGTAATTGGATTTTTTAATAATTTAATTCATAGAAAAAGGGAAACAAATTACAAAACACAAATTAAATCTCCATCATCCTTCTCCATTTTGTCGAAATTGGAAGTTTCGCAACATATCACCTTCAACCGTGCAATAAGTACATTTATTGGACTACACTAAATGAGAACATTAAATAACTTTTTTAATATTTGGACAATTTTGTTTTAATTATTTTGTTATTGCATATGCGACAAAACTATTTAGTACTCATTTTACAGTCATATATTTTTACCATACAGATCTGTCAACATGTAAGAGGTTAGGTACATCGTACTGTGCCCTTCCGCGTGAAGCTGCTTCACGGCGTTGTTCAGGACGTACTCCACTTTGTAAAGAGGTGAGAAATTATTGTAATATAACTAGTTTGCTTTTAAGTCAGTAAAAAAATTTGAAGACTTCCTCACAAACTTGCGAGATAGTCCGTCGTAGACCACTTTAATCCGGCCCTGTCGAAAAATTCGTTCTTAGCAGACGTTAATTTAACTTAGCAGAAGTGAGTGATCTTTTGTTTTAATATATTTTAGATATACATTATACCATATAGGTTTATAAATTATTTATATATACATAGGTTTTGTAATTACTTAATATAATGAAAGTAGGTTTAATATTAACGACGAGTGCGGACTTCTGGCCTGTAAAAAAAAATAAGAAAGCTTGTTTGTTTCTCAGGTACTGAATGACACTTGGGTGTCGTTCCCAACATGGAGTGAGGATTCCACCTTTGTATCGTCACGTAAAACACAATTCGAAGAATATATCTATAGATGTGAAGATGAACGGTTTGAGGTAAAAATTGTTTTAAATATCATATGTTGTGTAAGTTAAATAAATAAATTGAAAATTTATAGTTGTGTATGATGGTTGTTAATATTACCATTGAGACTCATAACTTTATTATTGCGAATTTGTTATATAGATAATGAGAAACTTGAGATTCGACTGTTACGGATATACGACATACGACTATTTGGATTATTTTAATTTTCATCGCTCTTGTAAAAAAGTAAAAGAGCGTCGTTAACCTCGACGTGTGGAGTTGATATAACGTTCGCCTACCACCCTGCTATGCGTAGGAAATCGTCAACCTGGTCTATTTTTATCCATATTAATATTTTAAATGCGAAACTGTCTGTCTGCCTGCCTGTGGCGTCATCACGGCCCAACCGCTGGCCCGACTGTGGTGACATCATTTTTTTTTCTAGTTTCTCCACTAATTTTTTATTGTTTTACGAATAGGCGAATCTGCGGCAAGGTTGCCCGTTACCAATAAGTATTTCTATATATATATATTTCTAATAAGTATTTCTTTATTCCTACAGCTCGACGTGGTGATAGAGACGAACGCGGCCACCATCCGCGTGCTAGAGGGCGTGCAGAAGAAGCTGTCGCGCATGACGGCCGAGGACGCCGCCAAGTACCGCCTCGACGACTGCCTCGGCGGGCACTCTCCCACCATCCACCAGCGCGCGCTGCGCCGCATCTACGGCGACAAGGTGGTACGGCGCCCCACCAACACGTATTGGCATGCTAGCTACCACGCACACACACACACACACACACGTCCAGTTCGATTCCCACTCGGGGATCGAACTCGCACCGTTGGGTACCGCCACTCGTGGAACTCGGGAAAAAAGCGTGAATCTACTTTTTTACTGATTCTATACATATACACACAACACTACAAACACAAACACACAGCTACAAGCATGCTTTAATATTTGAAGGGCTTTTTCTATTATTATTATTTTAGTTAAGTTTTTTTTAGTTAGATTTTTTAATTGGTATTTTGTTATTGGTGACAAGGATTTTTTTTAAATATTTAATTGTAGTTTTTGTATTCTTAAATTATTTAATGCTTCAATATTTTTCTTAAATTCATAGTTAGTAATTTTTATTTTGAATTAAATTGTATAGAACTAATTTTGTCATTTTATTATAGGCAGTTGATATCATCGCGGGCTTAAAGAAAAATCCTGTAGTAGCTGTACCGGTTGTTCTCAGACGGCTCAAGGCTAAGGAGGAAGAGTGGCGAGAGGCGCAGAAGGTAAAAATAACTTTAATATTAAGTTTTTAATTTTATTAATGAATTATGGATCTTTAATAGAGACAATGATGATAAAAATGCGATGTGCATTTGGCAGAATGTCAGTGTTGATACTCGCTATGCTGCCTTCCTTCTGATGTCTTAAAGATAAAGATAATATTATTATATTAATAATGAAATTATAAACTATTGTAAAGTATATTAATGTTTTAAAGTGTTATTTACACACTTTGGATAAGAAACATATTTTCCGTTAACTTGCCTTAAATAGTTTTTTTTTTATATTTAAATATATTAGTAAACAAATATAAATACTGTAAATAAAATTTTATATCAACAGGGTTTCAACAAGCAATGGCGTGAACAAAACGAAAAGTACTATTTAAAGTCCTTGGACCATCAAGGCATCAACTTTAAGCAAAATGACCTGAAAGCACTCCGGACCAAGTGTCTCTTCAATGAAGTCGAAAGTGCCTATGCTGCGAGGAAACCAGGTCCTCACCTGGTGGCTGATTACGGTTTGCGAGCGAGGCATGAAGGTAATTTGAAGAATTTCGTTCTAGAATTTATATGTGAAGAAAATATAGATCATTTTTGTCTAAATTATGTGGACGAAGGTAGGAAGTTTGTTAAAGTTAAAATATATATGGGAAAGTAATTCCGGAAGTTATATTTTTCATAATTAATGCATTTGCAAATATATTAAATTATTTAAAAAAAAATTAACACAATACCCATGTTTGGAATAAAGTTTCATATACGTTACGAAGGCAACAAGTATTTTACTTTAAAATAAAGAGAACGTATTTTCTTGACACTAATTTCTCACTGATGCCTGATACTTTTTACTGCATAGCATAATGCGGGTAAAAAACGTGACACTGCCATATAAAAACTAGAAAGTTCAATAACCTGTTTCGTAAAATGATGTATTAAGTAATGCAATATTTACAAAATAGTAATGGTGTTTGTATATTCTTTAGCAATCAAAATAGTACGGGATGCGTCAGAGCTTCTCATCCACCACGCTCGACGTCAAACCGGCATACAGAAAGCGGAGAAACGGAGAATTAAACAGCTTCTCCGTCACTTCTTACCAGATCTCTTTGCACACCCCCGACAGCCACTGTCTGATGATGAAAGGGATGAAGGTAAGAGTTGAAAATAAATTATTTATTTGAAAACTACCATTGTAAAGATTTTTTTTATTTGTTAGTAAAATTTTTAGTCCCAAAATCTTATATATTGTGTAATGTTTTTTATTTATATGTAGATGCATATATATATCCTACTCTCAGACTTAAACACAAGAGTGTAGTGTCTAAAAGTATAAAAAAAATGTTATTTTTAAGATTTATATTGAAACAAAGATCTGATTCATTAAAAAACTCTGCAGCAGTTTTTAGAATACTACAAGCTTAACGTTGCTATGACTTAAATTAATACGCCCGTTTATTACACGTAATATTTCTTAAAAAACTTTAAATAACAGACAATGATGATAAAAATGCGATGTGCATTTGACAGAATGTCAGTGTTGATACTCGCTATGCTGCCTTCCTTCTGATGTCTCACAGATAAAATATACATGTCTACAATTTTTTTATATGTAATATATTAATATATAAAAACTTTCTACTAGAAGATAAAGAAGAGCCAACCAGTCCTGGAAGCCCTTCAACTGATCAAGCAGCAGATGACAAAAGTGGATGTGTTAAACAGGAGAAGCAAGAGGTAATAATTATATGTTTTTGCAATTGGTCAGTGTGGGTTCGATTTCCACTCGGAAGAAATGATATTGAAATAAATTTTGTTGGTTGTTAACACACTGCGTTTCTAATATAATTGAGATTTTTCGGCATGGTTCTTTCATACAGCCCTGCTTGATATAAATTTGATTTGATGTGAATTTTAAGCTCCACTTGATAGAAATGCTATTGAAGTTGTTTGTGAATGGTTTTTAACTTTTTTTTCTTTCTACAGTCATCAGAATCCGACAACGCATCTGATAAGAGCAGCCGAAATAATAAGAACGATAAGGAAAACAAGCCTAAGAACAATAATACTACTATTGATAGCAAAGGTGATTTTGAATTATATATTTTTATATATGCATACCGCGCGCGTCGTTGAGTTCCGCAGTGTCTGGGATCCTCGTAAAAAGTGGAAGAAGTTTCTTGACACTATGTTCTGTCTAGGTTTATCCAATTAGTTAAGATTAAAATTTTGAACTTTTACTATGTAATATATAACATGTAATGTAATTATAAATATTTAAATTGTAACTGTGTGATAAAATAATTATTTTTAACTCGATTTTATGTACATTTATTGTCAATTTAAGATAATTAGTTTATTTCTAAACGTTTATTAGAGACAATGATGACAAAAATGTGATGTGCAATACAGAATAATCAGTGTTGATACCCACATTGCTGCCTTCCTTCTGATGTCTCGATAAATATAATGTAAAATTACTATATATTCAGTTGATTATTTAAATTGTCTTACACGTTTATAATTTTTTTTATTTATATATTTGAATTTTTATCACAGAAAGCACAAACACAATAAAGCGAGGTAGCAGCGATGACGCTGTAAATATGAAAATTGACGTTAAGAGCGAGCAGGAAATTGAAGACGACTATAGAGATCATCCACCCAATGTAAGTGATTTTTATTTCCAAAGAAGTTTGTGAGATGACACTGTGTGTTTTCTCTGTTTAGTGGTATGTATTCATTCATTCATTCATTCATGTTACACGTGGCAATATAAATAAATATTACTTCTAGTTTTATTTTACTCATATAACATATTTTTATTATGATATATTTATATCTGTCGAGATATTATGTGCAATTGCTGTGAATGTAAAATTGTTTACAGTAATATGTTAATTAATATTAAAATATAACATACAAATATATTTAATTGGTTATTGTTGTTTTATGTACTCGCACACATAACGAAAGAATCATGAGTATTTTAAATAATTATGTTTTTTATATTGTCTTTACAAATGTAATGAATCTTAATGTGTAATGATAATGGTGAGAAGAAAGTGTTGTTTCGTTGTTTCAAAATATGCACACGTCATTTTACATTCAAAGTTTATTTTGATTGATATATATTTGATACTTATATTATTTTCAGTAAATTAAATAAAGATATACTTGAGGGCTACATGACTTGTAGTTTTACGTAAATGCTGTTATAAATACGAAACAACTATAGTTCACGCGGACGAAGCCGCGAACTAGTCAGTAGTAATTATTTAATAAATTTAAATGTTTTATTGAAGTTTTTTATTAAAATTTAATTACCTTCTTATTAGTGAATTATCACGAGTAGGTATGATACGGGATGTAACAATTTTGATCTGGAAACGGATATACAAAGAATATTATTTCTGTAACGGATATTTTTTTTATTCGCCAGACCAAGACGCGTCCGTTCCTTTTTTGAAATTGTCTGATTCTCTTTCAGCTTGGCGCTTTTTTCCGCAATGTTTTTTTTATTATTTTTTTAAATTTTTATATAAATTTCTTAGAGGCATTTATGTTTATTATAGATAATGATGATGATGATGAGATATTTTTTATATTCTTTAATTATTTCAAATTAAATATTAACTTCATATGGGTTTTTTATCATGAAATGAATTGTCTCGTTTCTTTTATTCATCTAAAAAAATACAGATTAATAATAAAGTTATATAAGAATATATATATATATATATAATAATATATATATATAATATATATATATATATAATATATATATATATATATATATATATATATTACAATAATAGAGTTATAGATCAATAATAACTTATAATATATATATATTATGTAAACAGGAGGCTCGCTTCGTATGCACGACGTCGTGGTACTTATTCCTGCGACTACACGCGGTGCTCTGCAGTCGGCTTGGAGCCGCACGGCGCGCCGCCCTCGCTCTGGCAGCAGAGCCCGGCGCCCCACCACGCCCGCGGCCACCTCAGCCGGCGCGCTTAGCGCCGCGCGCGCCCTGCGCTTGCAGCCCGCCGGCGGCGCGCCCGCGGAGCACTACGCCGCACTGCTGGAGCTAGTGCGCGGCGTGCTGGATGGCAACGTGGACGCTGCGGCATACGAGGATGCGGCGAGGGAGATGTTGGGCATCAAGGCGTATCCCGCCTATACGCTGGACAAGGTCGTGTCGAACGCTGTGAGGCAGGTGGGTTTGAAGTTTGAATGTGTAACGGCTCACTGAGCTATATGCTATCGATCTACGTTAAAACTCTTACATGCTTGTTTCAACTTATTCTAGTTGTTAGCATCTTTGTAGAGATTTACAAATTTCTGCTATATAAAGATGATTTGTATAAACAATATTTTGAATCCGCTAATAACCTTAGGCTTTTTCCCTACAGTTGCAGCATTGCGTATCGGAGAGTTGGTCACTACGCGCTGCGGAAATGGCGGCGAGAGGCGGAATGCGCGGTCCCGTCGCGTACGTGCGGAGAGCTCTCCGGGCGCTGAGAAACCATCACACTACGTTTCTTGTTAAAGTTGTAAGTACCTGTGCGATAGCTTCTCTATAACAGTTATTAATTTAATGTTACATTCTGTTTTGTCTCAGCAGAAAAAAAAGGAAAGTTCTTAATATTTTTTTTTATGAAGCAAGTTATTTTAGTTAATGAATGTAGTATCAATTTATATGGTAGTTAAACTTGTAATTTTCTATTCTTTTTCGGTTTTATGTTATTATAAACTAGCACCGCTACATCGTCTGTGTAGTTCTAAAATAAAAGTAACTTAAGTTACTCATTATTACATCAGCTATCTGCCAGTGAAACTCTCGTCAAAATCAGTCCAGTTGTTCCAGAGATTAGTCGGAACGAACAGACAGACAAAATTGTAAAAAATATATTTTTTGCAAAAATTTATTATTGAGTAAAAAGCGGTTATTTTAATATCATAAACAGACACTTCCAAGTTTATTCATTTCTTAATATTTTTTATTTTTGAATTTAAATCTAAATTTATAAAAAATATTTATTTTATATGAAATACTTAAAATAATATTTTTTGCAAACAGTACGGGGGCGACGAATGTAAAGTGACGTTTGAACTGCTGGAAGAAGCTGGCGAGGGAAGAGCGTCTCCTCATCACGACTCTTCTAGATTGTCACCTACTAATCAGGTATGAAAATATTTCAGCGTGTGTATATATATATATATATATATATATAATACTATTCCGTTACTAACTGACTTCCAAGTGAGAAAAAGTCGAATTATTCTCCACATTGTCTTTGATTTCATATCCACCATGTCGAAGTTTGAATGACAATGGGATCGATAATCTTACATTATATTAGAAGTAATTAATAATGATTTTGTTTGTCTTACTCAAAAGTCACGAACACGCGAAACAAACGGCGAAGCAGTGTCCCGTCTCGCTGCCTGGTCGCTCTACGCGGAACGCTACACGCGCCCCGACCACACCCACAGCGAAGCCCCGTCCTCCGCCCCTCGCAACAAGCCAGTGTTCCTGCGCCGCAACGTGCGCAGGGCCGGCGCGGTTGTGGGGACTGCCACGGCGGCCACGCTACGCGAGGGTGCAGCCCCCGTCGCGATAACGAGGAGGCGGAAGCCCCCGAGGTTGCACGATCACTCTGAGTGTACACTGCATAATAATAGCATAAGGTATGGAGGTATATTTTTGTTGTAGTTATGTTTGTAGGACATTTTAGTGGGTTTGATTTTTGTTTTTTGTGATTCTTGTTTAAGTTGAATGAAAATCAAATTTAAATAATAATTTTAATGTCAAACACATAGGACATATCGCCTCAGAGATTGGATCAGATCAGTTGTATGGCTTCCAAAAAATGCGGGTTCGAAGCCCGCTTCGTCTATCTACGTTTTCTAAAATAAAATGAATTTTTGCTTTTGTTGGATGCCTCGCCTAATGTCTAATTATTACAACGAATTTGTTTTCTTTAATGTGGAAAAGAGATCATTATAGACAAAATCATTATAATGCATTAACAAAAGTAATATTTTATATATTATAAATATTACTTTAAAACCCTAAATTCTAAATTTTTAATTTAAAACCCCCACAAATAATATTTGTCTCCCACAGGCTAGTAGCATGTCGTCCGCAACAGCTGTACCGGTCGGGCAGCCTGGCCGGCGCACGCGCATCGCACGCGCGTCTTAACGCCGCGAGGCGAGCTAAGTTCCGCGCCTGGCTAGCACGGCATCGAACCCACACTGACCTATAAACATCTACCAACTACAACCACTGCACTATCAACTCATGTTAATATGTTTGTTTATGTATAAATTGAATAGATTGTAAAGGATTTGAACTCGCGTCCTAATGGTTATAAAACTTACCTTAATGATATATCCTTAAGATATATCTTGAGATATATTTTTTAATAAGGAGTTGATAGTCTAGTCGTTAATTGGTTTATCAAAAAATGCAATTGCATTTAAAATTTTGATTGAAGTTACCTTCAGTATACTTCACTAAGATTGGTTGATAAAGGATCTCTGGTTTTGAAAGTAAAATGAGTGTGTAAATATATTGTCTAAATTATTTTTAGTTTTTGTATAAATAATAAATATTTTGGAGAATTTTCGATATTTTTTTATAAAAAATGGTCTTTGGATGTGTGTTTGAGGTTTGTGCCCGCGCGACTTGTAGACGTGTTTGTTCACCGCGCGAGTAGTTCTTTTTTATTAATTTGGAATTGATTTTCTATGTAAATCAATAAGATTTTAATTAAGTATTTTCAAAATTTTGTAAACTAATCGCGCGGGTGGATGGATATATTGGCTCGCTCTTCTGTATATATTATTTGATTCATACAGTCAGACAAAATATTTTTAACTTGTACTTGCACAAAAAAATCGTTTTAAATACATAATACTAATAATTATTATATATGTATGTAATAAATTCCAAATAACTGATTGTTACAATGTTACATACATAGATTGACGAGAAAGTTATCCCGAGATGCATCTCGAGATTTATTTGTTATGAATACTTGTTTACATCTTGAAAGGTCAACAATATCCATTAGTTATATGTTTGTAAAAGATTAAGATAATTCTTAAGATTGATCCCGAGATCTATCTTGAGATTTATTCAGAGATGTGTCTCGAGATATTTTAAGATAAATAATTAACATAGCGAGCCGGTCGCAGGAATACAGGGTAATGCTGTATCTCGAATAGAAGCTCAAGGCCGGTCAGATGGCCGCCGCGTTTTAGTGGCAGCCGTGTAAATAGATCTCTGTAAATAGATATAGCTGTTGGAACCAACCGTTAATGATTTGTGGAATAAATATTATTATATTTATAAGCGAGTGTTTTTTATTTGTTTCAATGTACCCTTATTTTCGCGCCCTCTTTATACGTAACATGTTTGGCAGACCATTGTCATGTAGGCTTCTGAAGCCATCGTGGCGCAGTGGCACTAAACGCTATTTATTGGCTATTGGCTGTGTGTTCGATTCCCACTCAAGACAAGGAATAAAAAAATATTTTCAGTTCTCTGCTCTAGTACCTAAAAAATGCACGGCGTTGACTTCCGCTACTTAACACGTTATGTACAGTATTCGAACGGTGGGTAGAGAACGGAGGTATTTTGACATTAGCCCTGACGGCTGCTATGCAAAAAGCTTAAAAAATTGGGATCTGAACCCAAAACTGGTTCGTACAATCTTGATGTTTTGGTGTTTGTTTTAATAATTATATGTAAATAAATTTATTCAAATGTAATCAGCACAAAGGTGTTATAAAAAACCAAGAATTAACTGAAATTTTTAAAAGGTATTGTGTGACGACGCAAACTTGAATATTATTAGCAAATAGCTCAGTTTCACGCGTATGTGTCCCTCGTAACTAGCATGGACAGAGAATATATAGGCATAACACTTCGTTAAATACCAAAGGGGAGAAATTAAAATAATTTAAATGTAATCTGAAACCCTTGGTGGAGGAATTGAACTCACTAACATCGTACACTGTACACTGCACCATGATGGCCTCAAATGTGTTGAAAAATTTTATACAAACGTCATTTATGCACTGAAAATTCGTAAAAATGCGACTCACAACTACTGAATCCGGTTTATTTGATGAAGTAAATCAAGCATGTGTCATATTTAAAACATTTTTTTTATTCAATTTTTTTTAATTATAAAAACCTCGTTTTCCTCGCACAAGGGCAGACGGAGAGTATCTAATTTTAAAACACTAGTTTTAATTTGTTCTTGATAGTATTTTTAACGTTTTTAAAGTATAAAAACAAAGTGTAAGTGTGTGAACACACTGGATATGAGAAACATTTGTAGAAACGTCTAAAAAAATTAAACGAAGCGGGTTTCGAAACTATATCTCAAGTAATTAAAAAACAAGCGCGGTTTCGAATCGGACGTCAAATTTTTAAACGTTTTCTACATATGTTAATCTCGTAAAGTTTCAGAACTCCAGATATGGGTAATGAAAATGAAGCAAAAATAAAAGGCGCGGGCTGGAGGCTGTCACATTAGGTCGTAAGCTGTGAAAATTTCGAAAATTCTCGAGTCCTACCCCTGACGAAAGGCGGATCTAGCCCTCAAAAAAGGTAGTGGTCACAGTCACCTTAAAAACGGCCAAGTGCAAGCCGGTCATGAATACGGAGATAAACAATTGAAAAACTCACACCAGCTAGTTTTTATTTTATTAAGTTGATAAATTGGTTGAAATGCCGTGTAATTAAGGGAAGTTGTGTTTTGTGTAACAAATGTGACGTCACAAGTCATTTTGGGTTGTGGGCTGACGAGCGTTAAAAAGAGTATCATTATATTATTAGAGTAACTTTGGAAAACGAATTAGTCCAGTAATTTTTTAATTAGTAATATAAATTTATAACAAAGTCGCGTAGTTCTGAATAGCACTGCAAGATTGTCTTTTTTGTGATTGTCCGATTGTGATAAAATTTTATTTAGACATACTTGAAGGTCTAGGCTATCCTCCAATTTTTCCAGGTGTTTAAATTTTCCAGGTGTTTAGATTTTCCAGGAATTCCATAATTTTTCTTTTTGCTAAAGATCCATTGTGTATTCAAATATCTACATAATCTAATCTTATATCAAAGTTATCTTTTTAGTTTGCGTCATCTTGACATAACTTACTTAAATATAAAAGTACTCTAACAGACATGAATAACATAACAGAAATTCCAATCAATATCTTACTATAATATTATAATGTAGTGCGACTGTGTACGTGACGGTTGTGGGTTCGTTTCTCACTTGGGGGAACGGTTATATTTAAATTATAAGACAAAACGCGGCGTACAGTTCCACCACTTAAAAATAGGTCGTGTCTTCACAGTACCAAGTAAAAGAAATATAATGATATAATATTATAAATGTGAAAATCAACATCAAAATATGCTTTATTAAAATAGGCTGTTACAAGTTCTTTCAAATTAGAAAGCATATTTAGAAAACAAAAAAAATTTAATGCAGCGGGATTTGAACCGCGCCTCTTGCCACTGAAGTATGTGATTAACACTTGTAATGTAATAAATATTCTTACAAATTGTCAGTTAATATATGCATGTCAGTATTATCAGTCTTAGAACAAGCTACCACTGACTGCTTAGAAGAGCCACAGAACATTTGCTCTTTTCAAGTATAGTTTTACAATAAGTAGCCTCCCGAGTGAGCATCGACAGCATTAAATTCCACACATTAGCATCAGAATAGTTTCCTGGACAGAATAATATACTTTCCTCAATAACATGTTTTTAATATTGACTTTAAATTGTTCAAGTGACAAGACTGAAATTATTTGCGGAATTTTATTATACATACATATGCTTTGTGACATCTACACATATAATAAAAATGTAACTGATCGCTGTCTGTACATGGAAGATGTATAAGAAATAATATTATGGGGCATTCATCAATGTAATAGAACACAAAACAACGATATTTCATTTTTTTTGTTTGTGCGTTTGTGTACTCTAATCTAAGAAACGGCTAAACCGATTTAAATGCAGTTTGACCATTGTATTTTGGTGAACTTTTTTTAATCAGTTCATAAATAAAAAAGTTACAACAAATTAAATTATGAATTTAAGAAAAGTTTGTAATCTAAGTGAGAACGCAGGAGAACGAAAAATCGTAATAAGTATTTATAGTCATAGTTTACGCGGGTGAACACGCGAGGGTGTTCCTAGTATATAATATGTAAACCTTTTGAAGGCAAAAATCTAGAGTTCCTTTATTTCTGATACAAATTGCAGTTCGCCTTCACCGCTTATCTATTGGGTTATCAGTATAAATGATTTAACTCGTACTATTACGTATCCATTGATTAATTTTGTTATGTATTTAAATATAAAGTTATAAATTAAATTTCACGGTTGGAAAAGTGGATAAATTAAATTTCACCGTGTCTCGTGGAGAACGGAGTGTCTCGCCACTAGGTTCTGTCTGACTACCCTGCTATGCGAATAAAAATAACAAATATATATATATATATAAATAAATTAAAAAACTATTAGCATTAAACTCTTTTTTTTATGTAACTGCTAGTTTCTTGCATTTGTAAGTACCCACCTGACATTTTCATATCGTCTTGAATTTTAAGTTATATCCGCCTCAAGTAAATACAAAGAAAACAGACGGTTCATCAGATGGGAGTAATAATGTGTAGGAAAGATGCACGGAGAATCTCATAACTCGCTCCGTTTTACATTTAATAATATTTATAATTTATACATATAATAAAAATGTAACTAATCGCTGTCTGTACATGGAAGATGTATGAAAAAGAAACAATATATGGGGCAATTATCAATGTAATAGGACCCAAAACAATGATTTTTATATTTCTCTTCTGGTTCTCTGTGCCTTTGTGCATGCAAATCTCAGAAACAGCTTAACCAATTTAAATACAATTTTGACTTTTGTTTTGTGGTAATATTCCCTTCACATTTAGTGTTTATTTTGTTTTAATCGGTTTATGAGCAAAAAAGTTACAAGCACATAAATTATAAATCTAGGCAAAGCGTGTGATTTAATTAAACACGCGGGAGGACAGAGAATACGACATGTTTAGTTTAGTAGTGTAGTTTACGCAGGCGAAGCGAGCGGTTCACTAGTTATAAATAAATATAAATATTATATAGAGGCCATCGTGGCACAGTGGGTGGCATCTGACTGGTAACGCGATTAGGTTTGGTGCTCACTTGGGGCAACGATTGTTAAAGAAATATTTTAATTTTTCCGCTCTGGCACTAAGACAAAGCGCTGCATTGAATTCGGCCATTCAACACGCGATATCTCCAATTTAGGCGGAAAGTGGAGAACGGAGTGTCTTGACACTAGGTTTTCTTCCCATCCAGTGAGAAAAAGCTTGAACCTGAAAAACATGATATATAAATATAAATATTTTGCTAATTTGAAACCTTCCACCCATCACATAGACTCCAACTGCGCCATTAATTTATTTACATGCCATTAAATCATTAAAACCAACTACAAATATTTATTTTAACATACTATAAAAATATATATCTTTTCACATAAAAATTAAATAAATTAATCTCTATGACGCATGTAATTTTTAATTGACAGTATATTATATATATGTACATAGAATAAATCAAACTATTTATTCACATGTCGCTTAGAATAAAATTAAATGGCGACTGTAAAAGCGGTGGTCGTTGGTTCGATGCACATTTGTCAAATTAATTATAATTAAATTATTTTAATTTTACCGCTTTGCCGCTTTGGTAAGACTAACACTAGACTAACCTCCTATTATAAACAAGTATGTAAAAATATTTGATTTTATTGATGCGCATTTAGAATATATGTCACTGTGTCGCTATGATTGTAAATTTAAATCATATTTGAAGGAATGTTTCAAATTTAATATATTTTAGATTAACAGTTCTTATTTAAAAAATATGGAGCTAGGTTCCGCTTTGTTTATATATCTAAATATAAGGTAAAAGATATAAATATCTGTACCTATACATATAACAAAAATAAATAATAAAAAAATATTATTGGGGGCATTTATTAATATAATAGAACTCAAATCAATGATGCATTTGTGCACTCTAATCTCAGAAACGTCTTAACCGATTAAAATGCACTATGTTAGTAGGCTTTCCGTAACATTTAGTTTTTATTTAATTTCAATAAAATCAAAAATTTAAGCAAAGTTTGTGATTTAAACGAATATAAAAATACGAAATAGTTTAGTCGTGTAGTTTACGCAGGCGAAGCCGCTAGTTATACTATTATTGTTTTAAATAAAAACTATATTTTTACTATATAATTATAGTAAAAAGGAAAAAAATATAATTTTTATGTAAGACAGTAATGTACTTACGTCATGAAAGACGCTCGATCCCCACTCATTTCACCTTTTTTAATTTCTCCACTTTGGTAACGCAAAAGTACGGCGATGAGTTCCGCCCAACACCCAATATCTTGGATTCGACCGAAGAGCGTACAAAGTTTCTTGATTCTAGGTACTCTCTGACAACACTGCTATGGGATAAAGCGTAAAGCTATATATAACAACAAAAATATATATATAAGCCCCAGTCTTTCCGTAAGTACATCTTCAAACATTTCATATTTTAAAACATGTAGCATTGGCATTTCGTTAGAGGTGCCATATCAGAGGAGAGCGCACATACAAATCTTAAATTTTTGGTATTTTTATATGGAACAAAAAATAAAAATAATAAAATTAATTTCTAAAATGTCCGCCTAACTTATAAAAAAAATATATAAAATAACTATAAAAAAAATTTATAGATACTATTTTTTTTATATAATGCGCCCTTTAAACTAAAAGAAAAATAAACACGCCTTTTTATTTATTTAAAGCCAGCAGCAGTTTTACAATATTATCGATACAAAAATATAAAACATTGTTTACTTAAGTTAAATTATTGTAAAACTACATGTAAAAGAAATCAAAACAGGCATTATAGAAACGAGTATTTTTATAGTTTACTATTAGCTATTGCAAACACTTCTTTTTAAATTGAAAGAGACGCTAAAAACCTCCGTTGACCCATTGACGCATTGATTAAAAAGTTTGCTTATTAAGGGTATAGCAGATTTAGCCCCAGTAACTGTTTGACGTAGTAGATAACGGCTACAGATGCATTGCTGAACGCATGGCTTAGCAGTCAGAGTGCTTGGACGGTTCTCAAGATTCGCGGGTTTGAAACCCGCTGCGTTCAAATTTTTATACGTGTTTTAAAAATGTTTAACAATATCCTAAGTACAAATAGCACTTTAAATATGTAACGGCTTGACACCACGAGGAATTGAACACCTACAGAAGATGTGAAGAGTCGATGTCATTATTGAAAACGATGTCTAAAAACAATAAATCTACAACATCTCTTCTAGTTCTAAGTGCTTTGAACTGATTAATTCTGCTGTCATATGTTTTTAGCGTTCCTATCGGCAAACGTTCCGATATATATATATATATAGGCTATAGCAATATTATATTTTTTAGTCTTATTCACACACTTAGTAAATTGAATAATATTTATAGAAAACAATAAGAATTTCGGCGTAGCCGGATGTAGAACGCATGACCATGGTCAGAGCGTTTGGACGTGGGTTCGAATCAGGGGGATTCGAACCCACGTACCCACGCGTACAAAATTTTGATATTTCTAAAAACATTTTTAATATGATTTTAACATGAGATCCGGACAAGTGTGCAAATTTTTAAGTAGACAATAAAAACAAGAAGTGGATCATACTAACTTTATATACAGGTGAAGCTAATGTAAGCATGTTAAAAATTATCTTAAGATTTGTTGTACAAATAATTTTAGAAACGAATACCAACGCAGTGCAGTAGTTTAATGTATGGACATGTAAAGGTCGTGGGTTCATACTTAGTATTTCAGGCAATGTGCGGCGTTAAGTTCCACCAGGCTAGCTACTTTACCTACCCCGGTTAAAGCTACTCGATTGCGTAAATTCAAATAATCCTTTTTTCAAATAGACTTTTGTAGGCACTTTCGATTCGTGGAATGAACATAAAGCTACCACTGGCTCTGGAGGCACTTATGTTGAGAAGAGCCGGGGAGAAACTCAACAGTCACTCTTTTCAAATATAAAAGTTATAATTTTATCATTTCATACATCCGACCCCTTCGTACCATAGGCCTCTCACGGCATATTTGAGGGAAACCGCACGAAAAAAGTAGGAAAGGTGTCCCGCTCGAGATAGACTGTGAATACTAGCGCAGCGATCTTAAATCGTAAAACCTACCCGTGGGCGAGGTACATCGCATGTACCATATGCGCGCTAAAGAGAAAATCGATATCGTCCTAGTTTAGACCCTAGATCTAACGCGGAAAAGAAATTTTTTAACCTAAAATTAGTTTAATTAACTATAATGTAATTTTAATATCTAAACTCTCCTTTAGGCCACACGTCAAACAAGTATGCACCAGAGCGAGATTTTACATCAACAGGCTCTACCCGCATATATGTAAATACAGTAAAATGTCACTTAGAAAAAAGCTGACACTATACAAAACATGTATTAGACGCGTTCTCACATACGCTAGAGTAGCGTTCGCGCATACTAACTTAGAGCCCCTTCAAAAAGTCCAAAACAGATTTCTACGAACCGCATTAGGCTGCCTCCGGTACGTTCGTAACGTTGACCTTCATAGAGACTTCGAACTGGAACCGATTAAAGAGTACTGCAAAGGCCTATCCAAGCGCTACTTTGAGCGCGCAGATACTCACGCGAATCCCTTAATTGTACGGGCGTGAGACGACACCCCGTCTGAGGACCCTCTGCTTAGACGCCCGCGTAGCGTCTTATTAGACAAAGATGACGTCATAACGATAGCGAACGCAATATCCGTAGGTATAAACACCACACGACACAAACACCGCCGTCGTTGGTTTAGACGGCGAAGTATGGCTTATTGGCGTAGCTGGGCCCAGCGGTTAGGGACTGTTAGGCTCCCTTAGATTAGAACTCTAATTATACTCAGTCGTGGTTTCACGTCCCGACTGGTTTTTGCTTAGCATAGGGATTTCCCCTCCCCCGCCCGTCGACGACGCAAGCCGAGGCCCGAGCCCCGCAGGGGGCGTCCTTGCGGTCGTTGACCTCCTCTCAAGCAGCCATGTAGTGCTTGCATTTCGCAGGGATTGAGTACATTCTTCCCTCACCACCCCCGGTGTCGCTGTGAAGACCAAAAGGTCAACAGCAATAATTCATTATAAAAAAAAAACAAATATTTAATATAGTATTAGCTAACCTGCACCATACTCTAATCCTACTACTTCCACACATTTTTATCTTTTAAATATTCTTTCACAGGGTAATAAGCTTTACTTATTAATATTGTCTTTATAAAATAAATATACTTAAAAGACGTTTTAAAAAAGGCAATTTTCATAAAAAGAAACGACATATTCATTAGAAGCGATAAGCTAACGATACTTTAATATTTAGAAGTTAATCGATGCATTATCAATGATACCGTCACGGCGCAGTAGTTGATTACATGTGTATAGAGTATTCAAATCTTATTAGAGGTCTCAAGTAATAAGTAAATATATTAAGTTCTATGTCTTGTGAGAAGAAACTCAACAAATTTACAGTGTGAGGGACTTGCGACTTACTAGGCTTTAGGGGTCGCTTTAAAATGTGCTTAACGACCCACTGTCCTTCCTTTTAGAGACCTAACTAATTAACTCTTCATTAACTAGAGGCAAAATTTGTCGAAATAACCTTTGTTTAAGTACACGAAAATAAATTGTAATTATTAATTAATAATTGAGAACCACTTATGAAAAGAACGGGTTATGTGTCCGTATTTAACAGGCAATAAAAGGATTCAATTCAAAAACTCATTTTTGGAGATCGTATAAAAAAGTCGAAAATGTTTTTCTATTTCCTAAGTGTGTGAATAATATTATAATATTCAATAAATAACATCCTGTCTTGCGCAACGATTGTAAGTAGAATAAATAATCTTTGGATAGCTGAAATTTTGTACAAATCTCTCTACAGAGATGGTAACAATAAATATAAATTGTAATAAGAGCATAGTTTCGACGTAGCCGGATGTAGAACGCATGGCTTAGCGGTCACAGCTCATGGACGGTTTAAATCGAGACGGATTCGGATCTCGCTGCGTTCAAGTTTTTATAGGCTTACTCAATACTTTGAAAATTGACTAATAAATCCAAAAAATGGCAAACAATAAAAATTATAAAGGATTTTTAATTTTCTAAACTAGGTCAGATCTGTAATACAACAACTGTCTAGTTTCTTCGCAAAACTCGATTAAAATTACTATGATTTCTAATATTCTCAAGGATTTTTACTTTCACTGATCATGATGAGAGGTATATTAAAAAAACATTAATGTAGTTTAAATTACATATATATCAAGAGTTAGCCTTAAAACCCACATTTTAATGTTATTTTGTAAAGAGTGATAACGAAAATTGTGATTAAAAAATTTCTTTGCGTAAGGAAAGGTTGAGTATTCAGGTTCTTTTTGTACTACGAAGAAAAAATATTTTATTATGTAAGTTTAGACCTTTAATAAAAATCCACAGTTACTACAGAGTTTAACTATGCTTATATAATATATAATAAACAGTAACTTAGGCTACTTTTATTTTAGAATTTCACACGTACTAAGTCGCGGGTATAGCTAGTATTTGTATATACATATATAGATACAATTTAACAATCAATTTTGTCATTGTCGTAAAACAGGACAGCTGTGAAAAAAATATTAAAATTATTACTTGCTATAATTTATGTCTATACATATAATAAAAATGTAACTGATCGCTGTCTATAAGTGGAAGATATATGGAAAAAAATATTATTGGGGTAATTTATTATTATAATAGAACCCTAAACAATGATTTCAATCTTTTCTTTGTTTGTCTGTGCGTTTGTGCACGGTAATCTAAGAAACAGCTAAACATATCTTGTAATTTGGTAAACTTCACTTACTTCATTTCAATAGATTCATAAACAAAAAAGTGACAACTATTTAAATAATAAATTTAAGCAAAATTTGTGTTTTAAGTTTTAAGTACGTGGGCGGGCGCAAAATATGATATAATAACTAATTTTATTTCATTTATGTAGTTTACGCAAGCGAAGCCGCGAACGGGTCGCTACTCATGTTAATATGTCAAACGTCAAAAAATTAAAAATGGCGTAAGCACACAATTAAAAGTCCTAAAGAATATTACACTTTTTAAATTATTATTTAATTATTTATGATCATAATGAATAAACACATTCACGAAGACTATTGTATATATATATTTTACTCAACACACAAAGAGGACCAAGGCTGAACATGTCGACACCACAACTTAATGTTCTCCAGATCGTTATTTTGCGTGGCCATTTGAATTGCCGTAAAAAGGCGTTACAGCGAGTTAAATACTTTATAGTTTAATGTTTTTTTCAATATGAAAACTTTAATTTTCACTGCACTTTAGTTATATTATGTCATCATTTCATATATATTTATTTTGTAATTAAAAACATACCCTGAGTGGTATTTGAATCCAAAACTATCAAAAGATTATAGTATAGGGCAATTTATATTTTATGTTTTCTAAATATGGTTTTTCAATTTCCTAAGTGCGTGATTAATACTTTAAAAATGTTAAAAATATTCAATAAATAGCATTCTCTCTTGTCAAACTATTGTTCGTAGAATAATCTTTGGGTAGCAGAAATTTGTACAAATTTCTCTACTGAGATGCTAACAACAAATATAAGTTGTAATAAGCGTATAAGATACCGAAGCAGTCGGATGTAGAACCGCATGGCTTAGCGGTCTTTGCGCTTGGACGGTTTCCAAGAGGCGAGGGTTCGAATCTCGCTGCGTTTAAATTTTTATACGTTTTCTAAATAAATTACTTTATATTTGTCTCGCCCAATCGCCAAGTTTGTTTATGTATGGAGTGGATTGCGTATTTTAAATGGTCTCTTAAGTCTAATACCTGTTTTGTAAGGCTTGGGCCTTGAGGCTTCTGGTTTTTGGGGACTGCGTCGAGCTTCTCTCTCTGTAACAAGATGTGTGTGATACGCACGGGGTATCTTATGCAAGGAGTTTGCTCTCATGGCAAGGGTAATTAGTCCAAGCAAGCAAAATGACATACTACAAATATATTACACATTACATTATATATAAATCTTTTATACACTTTAAAATATTGGCAAAAGGGGTATCAATTTGATGACTGTAAATGAGGGTGGGTTCGATTCCCGCTCAGGGAAATGAATATATATATATTATTTTCAATTTTTGTTTACATTTTTTTTTAAGTTATTCGCACATCGTTTTGCACACATGCGCGGGTTCAAATCCCACTGCGTTCAAATTCTTATACGTTTTCTAAGTGTCTTTTTTTTATAAATTATTTTCATTTCTTCGCTCTGGTGACAAAGTGTGGAATTGAATTATGTCACCCAACACGCAATGTCCGGATTCAACCGGAAAGTGGAGAACGGAGTGTCACGACACCAGTCTCTCTTTGTATTACTTTTTAAATCTTCCGTCAAATGAAAATTGATCTATTATTGTGTATATTGAATAGTTAGTCTGTCAATAAAAAAATAAATAAAAATAAAATATTAATTTACCTTATTTTTTATATTTATTTATTTACAAATAACGATGAAACTAATAATAATTAAATAATAGTTTAAAAAACTAATTATATTATATATAGTAAAGAAAGTAATGCGTTATATATACGAATCGAAGTTCATTTGAAATATTCATATATTAGCTGATATAAATATATAAAACACATGCGTTTGTTAATTCAGTTAGAGTGCTCCAGATTGAATAAATAATCACTAATAATAATAATAATGCCAAATTTGTTTAATACAAGAACTATTAATTAATTTGAAAGTACAAACCGAGCTGAATTTAGTTTATCGTAAAAAAAACCTCTTATACATATTTATTTATTAATTAATAATAAATAATAGTTTAAAAAACGAATTATATAATATATAATTGAAAATGCGTCATATATTTATTACCTAGATATATGACGCTATAAATTGCATTAAAGTTAATTACGACAAAAGAACAAAAAAGGGTTTTATTACAAGTTATGACATATATGATAAAATATAAATGTTTCCAGTGATTTCTATTTACGACACAGCAGCCTCTTGTAATACAAGAACAATTTAAAGCTATTTTAAATTTAGTTTATAGCTTCACCCTTTTTACCGCATACAAGTGGAGAGTTCCAATAAACTTCATTCTCCACTATCCGTACATTCCTTAGGTACTACAGCGAATAATTGCAATTTTAAATATAATTATTCCTCTAAGTAGGAATCGAACCCACAACGCCACGATAATGGCACTATATGTATGTAACATATAAGCATGATAAATGATTTATATGTTAAAATAAGTTACATGTAAATAGGATTCCAAATCTGTACTCTATACATGTAATAAAAATGTAACTGATCGCTGTCTGTACATGAAAGATACATAATAAGAAAAATAAGAAAAATTTTATTATGAGCATTTATAAATGTAATAGAACTCAAAAAAATATATATTTATTTTCTTTTCTGTTTGTTTATGCACGCGTATATTAAAAACGGCTTCAAATTTAATAAATAATAAATAGCATTCTCTTTTGCAAAACAATTGTTTGTAGAATAATCTTTGCATATCAGAAATTTACAAAAATCTCTCTACAGAGATGCTAACATCAAAAATAAGTTGTAATAAGCGTACTAGAATAACGACCTAGCGGGATTTAGAACGTATGGCTTAGCGGTCAGAGGGGTTTGGCGGTTTTCAAATTTTTTTATACGATTTCCAAAAGTGAATCATTAGTATTTGGTAATTCAACCAATTCCCTTACAAGGGATGTAGTGAGAGGTGTGTAGGAACTAGTTCAGTCCTATAATATCCTAAATGTTCCCATCCTGATAGTTAAACTTTTAATTTAGTTAAAAAACAATCGATTTTAAAGTCAAATATTAACTAAAGAATGGATATAACGACTGTCATTTCACAAGTATTAGGCAAGTTGTATTTCTCTACAAAATCGATAGTGTTTTTTTGTCAGCGGAATATTTTAATTACCAATAACTAGCCATTGACCAAACCAGAGACAGTAATTTCCTTGTTACAATTAAATATTTTTTGTTTTTAATTTTGTGTGATTTCAATTTACTACTAACATTTGTGCAATCAAGTTCTGTCCAACTGTCACTTGTCACTACATAATACTTTGAAATTTAGTTTTTTTGGTTAAGTCATAATATTAATTTTATAATAGTTAAATTTTACTTGTAAATTGATTTTTAAATAACACTTGTGAAGGATTTTATATTAAAAGTAAAACATTTAATTATCGGTTTCATAAAAGCATTTGATTTACACGACACAGTTAATGACAATAAAAAATAAAACAATAGAATAGTTATATAAATAAATATAATTAAAAAACCACAAGACTAATTCCATTTCTATATTTTACCTAAACAATAAGCACAGTTTAGTAAAGGTATTAGAAATCCTTAAATATTCACTGAGGGGTACCACAGGGTGCGATTATTAGCCCCATTCAATAAATCTATTATAACGTAACATGATTATATTTTTCTACGGTCAATAATTCATCTACGTCTCAATTATTTATTTTAGTAGCTTCTAAGACCTAACACGATAATGCCAAATAATTGTTGCTCTCATATGCACAGCACTATTATTGGCAGTGTGTTATCTTTTGGTATTTAATAAATAGCTCTCATTTTTAATAAGTCACATTAATATTATTACTGTTATAAAATAGGTACTTTTAATGTGATATCATTTGATACACTTTGGACATTCACATTAGATCTATTGTGTCGCATATGTGATTTTACCAAATCAGAGTTTACTAGAGCTGCCATCAAACTCAATTCGCCAGCTAAAACTGTCGAACAAATAAGTGAACCTAGTCTTGCTGAATTCTCCGCTGGTCGAACGCCAGCTCCTTTGACCCCTAGAATCTCAAGACAGGCACCCTGTCCAGTAAGTACTGTGCCACCACCAACTGTACCAACTTCTAAAGAAGGCATGGTACAAGTTACATAGAGCTCATCTCTGTTTTCTCCACAAACTTCCATGCTGGTTGAGCAATTGCTACTTGTGACATTTTGGGCTGGATCTTGTCCTGTAGCTATGAAAATGGCTGTAACCATATTAGCAGCGTGAGCATTGTTACCTCCAATAGAGCCAGCCAATGCAGAACCAGAAAGATTTTTAATTTTATTGCAACGAGTCATAGTTTTAGCATCAGTTTTTAAGATATGCTTCAAGCTCTCTGCTGAGATTGTCGTTTCACAAACAACTCTTTTGCCTCTGCCTTTGACCCAGTTAATGGATGCTGCTTTCTTATCAGAACAGTAGTTCCCAGAGAGACTAATTACTTCCATATCAGGGAAGTATTTTTTAAGTAATTTAAGTGCGTTTTCAGCTCCTTTTGATACCATGTTCATACCCATGGCATCTCCTGTGGTGGCTCTGAATCTCAAATACAATGTGGCACCATCCACTCCTACATGAACTTCCTGAAGACGAGCGAATCTAGATGTCGTATCAAACGCTTCTTTGATAATTGCGTAGTTATCTTTGTTATCGAGCCATTGACGACATTCATGTGCTCGCACAACATTAGGTAACTTAACAGCAGGAGCTCGAGTCATTCCAATATCTTCAACTACACTCGTAACCCCTCTGGTACCAATTGCTTTAGCTCCTCTGTTCGTCGATGCTACTAGCGCTCCTTCAGTGGTAGCCATTGGAATCATGTAAGGTTTTCCATCGACGACAAGCGGCCCAGCGTATCCAACTGGGATGCCAACATAACCGATTACATTTTCGCAACAGGCATTCAGAACTTTGCTGTAGTCATAATTTAAATAAGGTAATTGTTTGACTGCCGTTTCTGTTTGAAATCTCGATGCTATAATTCTCCTGCGCAATCTCACGCCACGTAAGGGATCATTTAATACATTTTCGAGTCTATGTAAAGGTATATGCGATTGCTCAACTAGCATAACAATCTCTTCGTCGCTTAAGGCAGTGCCGACGCCTTCCGATCTATAAATTTCTAAACATTCCGCTAATGGGCGTTTTTTGGAATTCAACATTGCTGCTGATGAGCTTGGCGAAAGTAAAGGCCATTCTGACATTTCACAACTTCCTAACTCCTCAGTTTGTGTATACGTTTCAGTTTTAATGTCCTCGCCAAGAGAAAACTTTGGTTTATCGCTCACTTTGACCACTTCCTTGACTGTCAAATCGTTCATATCTATAATCCAGTTCCTTTGTTCTTCAAAAAAGATAAATTTAATTATTAAAGCGCATAACAAAGTGGCAATAACAATATAATCAGCACTCACAGAAAACCATTTAACATAAGAGTGAAACAAAACATTTTCGTGTGATCCTGATTTGAAGTCATTAGTCAAAGATCCTTCCATTATTCCATTTTCTCTCGTCCAAGGCCATCTGCTGGTCAAATGAACACACAGCAAGCCAGCGGCCATTATCATTTTAACTCTCTGAACAACCGGGTTTGGTTTTAAATCAGCCTCAGAAAATGGGCTATCTGGAGATATTTCCTTTCTTCCCGACGCAAAATCAGCAACAAGGGACAAGCATGCCGGATAGAAAGTGACGAACACTAGGTAATCTACTAATAAAGCCAAGCAGGCAAATGTGCACATATGTTCCAGTCTAGGAACACCTGACAACCCACCAACACCGACGAGAAGGACCGCTAGAAGTGTATCTAACGTCGCTGTCGGTCCAAGCAACGAGAGCGCCTTTCCCACTCTCTTACCCTGATCTTCGCCCGCACTCCAACCAGCCTTGGCCATCCTAGCGCCCCTTGCTACGTCAGCGACTAACAAAAATAGGAAAGGGGCATCTTTTATACTAGCTAGTTCAGTCCAGAACAAGCTGGCGAGGGCCGATGTGAATATAAAACTAGCAAACGTTGAAAACAACCCGGCGATGATAAGGAGGTACTTTGAGGCAATTTGCTGGAGATTGGAGACCTGATAGTACGCGTAGAGGAGAGCGGCGCATCTAACGAAAGTCATGATGACAGCGTCTGCAGCTTGGTACTCTGCCTCAAGTCCTGGACAGGCTCGGGCCCATCCCGCACACCTTTCGGCTCTGGTGCCGGAACCATGCCTCTCGACGCTAGCAGCACAAGCCAATAGGGCTAAAGTGGCTACTATCACCTCCCACTGATGTCTCGCGCAGAATTCTCCATGTGCCCCCCACACCTTCATGGCTGATTCGCTGCTATGCAGCTTATATCTGCAAACAAGCATTTTTTTATTACTTACAAATACAATAGATTTCTTAATTCGTCGAACATTCATTAAAAACCTAACAAAAGTAAACGTGTAAAATAAAAAAAGAGAACAATTTAAATAAAAACAAAGGAAATAAAGTACAGTTTATTACTTATAATTATATAAATTATAAATTACAATAATATATATATTATAATATAAAAACATAACAAATTATCTAACCGAGAGGCCTTGGGACTAGTGGTAATTTATAATTACGTAGAGCACTACCACTACCTCGTGTCAATACAAAAGTATATTATAATTGGTGAGGCCTTCGTGAGGCCATTGTGTCGCAGTGGACAGTATCTCTATAAACACGATGGTAGTGAGTTCGATTCTCACTCCATGGAATGATTATTTATCAATTGTTTTTATTAACCCGCAAAGCGTGGCGTTGAGTTCTGACATTCAATACACAATACTTCGAATTTGGGTGGAATTGAAGAACGGAGTGTCAAGACACTCCGTTCTACTGTTTACTCTCTCCGACTGGCTGCTATGTGGGTAAAATGGTGACGCTGAATTAAAGAAAATAACCATTTGTTTGTTTTATTATAAAACTAGCGACCCGCGGTTTAGATTTTCATAGAAACTTTCATCCCCTATTTCAAACATTTAGGGGATGACTTTTGAAAAAAAGATAGTCAATGTTGGACCTTGCGTCATCAACTATCTTCCTGAGTAAATTCATCGAAATCGGTGAATCGGTTCAGATTTTTCATACAAACTTTTATCTCCAATTTCAAGCAATTAGGGGTTGATTTTTGAAAAATAAGTAGCCCATGTTGGACCTTGGATCATCAACTATTTTCATTATAAATACCAATTAATTTTCAATCAAAAATTCAGGCCAGTGGTTTAGCCGTAAAGTGTCACGGACAGACAGACAGACTTTCGCATTTACAATCTTCTTCTTCTTCTTTTTTGTATCACTTTTGACAGAGCGGTCGTGGTCAACACGGTGTTTGTAACACCATACTAATATTGCCATACAACAAAATAATTAAATATTTAAACAGCTGTCGTAATTTAGTTTTCGTGAATATCCCATTAAATTTTATTGTTGAATTTACGATTTTATATATAAGTAACGTTTCATTCGGCTTCACGCTTTTTTGATTATAGCCGAGTTATTAGTTAAAGAGCCGAGTTTTAGTAAACCTAACGCCAAAATCGAAACATGGCATTTTTAAGTGGCGAAATCCTTTCATCCTACCAGAGCAGAGAAATGAATATATGTCAAAATATTACTCCTCCGAGTGGACATCGAATACACAACAAATAGCGTTCCCGATGGTCTCATACGTTAAAATTTTCATTTATTAAAAACCTAATAGAATAAAATAAATAAACCTTGTAGATATTGGAAGTGTATTAAGTAGTGAGTTTAACCGTGTCCTTTTACTACTGTCCAAAACTAAAAGATTTTTAATATATAACATAGATTTATACGTATATGACAAGCCTACAATTATTTCTATACAGGCGTGAAGTGAGTTCAATATTATTATGTATTAATTAGGGTTTGTTTATTTATAGGCTGAATAAATTAATTAATTACGAATTAAAAAAAAATAAGTTATTCAAAAAATTCGATATAAAAAAAAGTATTTAAATAACATAAAACAAAACTTTATAATAAAAACTGAAATTTTAAATGCCTGCACTGATTCATTTTTGATTTATCAAATTGTTAGCGACACGCTCGCGGCTCCCGCGTGAACTATAGCTATTTCACATTTTCGGCAAACTAAAATTTAATAGGTGATAAAGTAGCCTATGTTCATCCCAAGACCCTCAAGTATGTCTATAAAAAAGTTATATCATCACAATCGGTTCAGCGGTTTGGTCGTGATGACGTCACAGACATAGACAAGACAGAGTTACTCTCGCATTTATAACAATAGTATTGACTCACGCCTGGTTTGTATTCGTCAATCATTAACCCTCAGTGCATTACTTAGAATTTGACATATTTTAGAAAAAAAGTCCTGGTCCAAGAAGATAAAGTGCGGCGTTCATTTCCGCTATTAATAATTAATGTCCCCCAGTTCCTTTTCGAATATGTTAAGTTGAGAACTATTTGTGAAAAAATAATTTCGCTATGAAATATATATTGTATAATATCTTGAAATGACGCACTAAACTCTAAGGAGGTTGTCTTCATCGCGATTATAGAAAATATTATTTTAAATTAAACGAGCTTTTTAATATCAAGGTCAATAGTATTCATTAGTGAAAGTTAGAAGGCGTTTAACTCTTTATTTTCTAGCGCAGCTTTCTTTGAGTGGAAGAAAGTTGGGAATGACGGGATAACTAGCACCTACTATTACTTAAAATTTAATCAATTTTAAACAAGAAGCTTGCTTTACTGCGACTTCGTCTGCGTGGAATTCTAAAATAAAAGTAGCCTAAGATACTCCTTATTACATCAGCTATCAGCCAGTGAAAGTCCTGTCAAAATCAATCCAGTCGTTCCACAGATTGGCCTGAACAAACAGACAGACAGATAAAAATTGTTATTTTCGTATATGTACCGTGTATACATCACATGCATTTAGTAAAAAGCGGTTATTTTAATGTTACAAACAGACACTATAATTTTATTTATTTGTATAGATGTACCGACTATCCAGCCAGTGTCGTAGTCGGCGATTATACGGCAAAGAGCGCCGGCTGCTTAGTATTTCTGATATTTTGCAATAAAATGTATGTCGATAAAAATATAGATTTTTTATTTATTTAAGTTTTACAATCAGTCTAACATATTATAAAATGTAAAAGAAAAGTCATAATCACCACATCTCTACTATATAACCTTTTCTTTCTTGTTTGAGATCTCAACTGTATATCCTTATCCGAATAACAGGGTGGAAAGAGGCCCCGTTCTTCACTTTTATTCTTGTTTTTTAATACTTTACGTATCATAAAATAAATATTAAAAAAAAAACAAATAATATATACAAAAAGCAGCTTCACGCACAGCGGGTTAGTCAGAGTATCAAGAGTCACTCCGTTCTCCAATTTCCACTCGAAATCGAGACATTGTGTGTCAGTGGCGGAGCTTAACGTCGCACTTTGTCTTGCCGTTAGAGCGGAGAAATGAAAATCGATACATATAATAACAATGATGACAACTGATCGTTATCTGTACATAGAAGACAAAAGAAAAATAAAAAAAAAAATGGGTCATTTATACATGTAATAGAACGCAAAACAATGATTTTTTTATTTTATTTTCTGTTTGTCTGTGCATTTGTGCATGCCAATCTCAAAAAGTGTATACCAATTTAAATTGAAAAAACAGCGCTATAGACGACTAGTCTCACAGTAAACGCTGATAGCCTCATTCCTTTTACCGTTTTTTTCTTATATATTAGCAATTTTATACTTATTTTATTCTAAATGTAATGTTTGTGTGAAAAATGGTAATAAACTTTTTTTTTATTTGTATAAATTAATATTTTAAAACTTAATAACGTCCAAATATTATATTTCATTAAAAGATTTAAATCAAACAAGTAAATAAATATGTAAATTGTTAAATTTTTTTTGTATTTACTTGTGGTCTGTAACATAAAAAAAATGGAAGTCATGCAGAGAGAACCACTTACTACGCCTTTTAGAGGCATTGCAGAGGTTCAATTGCATTGAATTGCGCAACTCAGCGCCGCATCTTGCCTTACTAGTGGGGAAATGAAATTAACATAAAATAATATCATAACCTCGACTGAAGTCGAACGTGTAACTATCAGGTTTACAGTCATACATTGTAGTACTGCACCACAATGGAGTCTAATCTATATAGATAAATAAACTTGCGAGTGTCAGTTTGTAATATGAATTAAAATAACCGCGCTTTTTACTAAATGCATATTTGTGGTTACACAGTATATATACCAAAATATAAAAATAATCCAATTTTTATCTGTCTCTGGAAAGCCGATTTTGACAGGACTTTCACTGGTGGATACCTGATGTAATAAGGAGTCAATTAGGTTATATTTTTGATTTTGGAATTCTACACGGACGAAGTTGGGGGCACAGCTAGTCAGTCAATATAACATAATAATTACAGCCAATGCTGTTTGTTGAACTCTACACAAATTACAAAAGTAAATATTCAATATATACTAATATATAATATACTAATGTTTCACTCTATAATCTACTCAGAATTAATATTAACTCGTTTCTAGCAGATATTTCGAAGGGTTATCTTTTAATTCTAACATTAATTTATGAAGTTTTATTGCTTTTTGAGGATGTAGGCTAAATCTTACAACGCCATTCTCACTTTTTAATATCTTATTTTAATGTCCGAATCCGATTACAATACAATACTTTGATGGCATTAACGTATTCTATTTTTAATTAATTTTAAATAGATACTTGTAAACAAATTCTAATATTTAGAGTTAGTGCCACTTTCAATATATATTTTTATTTCAAAATTCTTACGTGCTAACAACTAATAAGATGTTTTAAGAACCGCACTGAAAAAAAACGTGTCACCGTTGAAATGGCGTTTGCGCTTTGTCATTTGCTTGATTTATTTGTATTTATAGGAAGTCATAGGGTTGTACCATATATTTATTTAAAAAAAAAATATTGCCAGAGCGGGAAACAAAATTAATTAAAACACAACCATTCCCCTGACTCAGAATCGAACCCACATACAATAAGCCTTTAAAGTCAGACGCTGTCCTACTGCGCCAGAAGAGCCTCTAATTATTTTTTTACTCGTGGTCATCGTGGCATAGTAGATTACCCGCTGACAGTACAGTTGTGGGTTCGGTTCCACTCGGGGAAATTATTATATTAGTATTTTTATTTTCATTTCTCGACTTCTTAAAAAAAAGCTCCGCCACTCAACGCGCAATAAATTTTGGACGAAAAGTTTAGAACGGAGTGTCTTAAGAGGTGTGGGGAATTTCACTGCATTAAATTTTAAGTTTCAATTTTAAATTGTAAATTTAGCTTTCTTAATTTCGGGTCTTTATTTGTGTCTTTGTTTTAGGATTAAGTTTGCCGTCGACCGAACAAACCATCTGTATGGGATTTTACGTACAATTTATATTTCTCAAATTTCATCTTTTGTTTTCTCGGGTTTTTGTTATCGCATTATTTACAACTCTCAAATATTTCTACATTTGGGTTTTTCCTCCCAAACAGATAGTCAGTTTCTGTCGACGAACTTTATGACTTAAGACAATTATTTACAACCTTATTTACTACCCACTTATGGGGCGGTTCTTACCCCCGCCATAATATGTACCGAAATTGTGATCGCCACGATTGGAATTGATTTCCAATGTGTCGATCACACTTGTTCTGATCTCCAAATCATTAACACTCAACTTGGAGTGTTATCGCAATTGTCTCCTTTTGTGCGTTAGTCGAGTTGAGATCCGCGTTTCTTTATTGTTTATTTGTAATTGTTTAATTGAGTCTTAAATAAATTGTTAAATTAATTCGGTGTTTTATTTTCGTCACCTTGTCCCAACAGTCTTGACACTAGGGTCCGCTTGACTACGGGAAATTGCGTAAAGACGTTTTTTTTTAATATACCAAATATCTTTAATATATTTTTGAAGTATCGTTATTACACTGAGGATAAGAATTTTTTTTTTAAACCCTATAAATATTTGAACGTCAACTCAACCGAACAGTCGTCTCTTGGACCGTCCAAGTCCAAGTTGGACGATTTTTCAATATCACTTGTTAGAATACACAATGGTTAAATATAATAAAAATGAAACTGATCGCTGTTTGTACATGGAAGATATGTAAAAAAATATTATTAGTGGCATTTATCAATATAATAGAACCCAAAAAAATTACTTTTCTGTTTGTTTGTTCTAATCTCAAAAACGGCTCAACCGATTTACAGCTTATTACATGCAATTGTGACTATTTTATGTTGGTAAACTTTCCTTAACATTTAGTGTTTATTTTATTACAATCGGTTCATAAACAAGAAAGTTACAACCATTAAAATTATAAAATTAAGCAAAGTTAGTGATTAAGTGACAAAGCGGGCTGGCGAAAAAACTAAATAGTTTACGCAAGCGAAGCCGCGAGCGGGTCGCTAGAAATTATTAAAAATGCACATCTAGCTAGGCTTAAAGACATCGAGGGTCAGGAGATCGATATAGTTCAATGTTCAAAGACTGTCTAATGAGCTTAGAGTTGTGTATTTAAGAAAAAGCCTTACAATAACTTGTTCAAACGGAGAATTATTTACAACTGGCCTTTGTGACCGTTCCCATATTGTTTTCATTAGACATACCTGCTATACCAAGTTTCGGCTATACCTGCCTGGTAGGTTCCAACTGTGAGTTGTTTGTCTGTCACTCACTCGGATAGAGACTATAACTTTTCTCACCTACTATATTATGTTTTGAATAATTATACAAAACACATTAAAGCTATTGCAGTGCATTTGGAATGAATCTGAGATACTTCGATAATTATAAGTTCAAAATCTATTACTATGTCAATTAATATGTTAATTTTTAAACTCATCTGATTTTAGGATCACAAAAGGTAAAGTGCGGCGTTAAGCGCCGTCACTTAACACGCAATATCAAATGTCTTAAATGGCTGAAAAACAAGAATCCAAATTTTCTTTATTACAAACTAAAATAATATTTGAAACCTAATATTGCCAACCCTAAAAGGTGGCACAGGTGAAATCACATAGCTATGGTAATTTAATAGAAACTAGTCCATTGACTCGCGATGTTTTACACTATGGTCTTTATACCATTGATTTAGGGTTTAAATAAAAAAAATGTTGGCTAACCGTATCGCACTGTGTCAAGGCAAACCTTTTAACGTGTCGATACATATTTGGCGAAGACAAATAAAATCTGAGAAAATTATGTAAGAAACTCTAACTTGAAAAATATAAAAAAAAAATCGTATTTTAAGACTGTATATGAAGTTTCATGCTTTTTACAAAAAACTTAAAGTTTCGAATTTATATTTGAAAACCAATATACGATTTTTATATTTAAAAAAACCAACGAAACAAGCAAAGATTACAATATATATATATATATGATCTATAGAAATAAATAAAATTGGGATGGCTATTAGTAATATTAAAATAACAGCTTTTTACTAAATGCATATGTATGTGTACACGGTACAAATACCAAACTATTTTTTTTTTTACAATATTTGTGTATCTGTCTGTTTGTTCCGGCTTATCTCTGAAACGGCTGGACCGATTTTGACGGGACTTCCACTGGTAGATAACTGATGTAACAAGGAGTAGTTTAGGCTACTTTTTAAAATTCGACGCACACGAAGCCGCAGGCACAGCTAGTTAACAATATAACACACATTTATCATTTCATGACACGAAAGTTAAAACTTGTCCAATACTAAATAAGGCAAGGTGAAAGTTGTTATTCCGGGATGAAACACGCATCCATTGATTGAAGGTCATCTTGAGTTTTTACATAAGGAATGTGTTGTAAATTACCTTTGTTAGCGTAAAGCAGTTCTTTTTAAAAAATAAAAAACGGCTTCACTGCATAACGTCAACATAGAGATGAGAATTTTAAATGTAATTTTTTTTTATACGTGTATGTTTATATAAAAAGAATCGATTAATGATACAATATTTACAAATTTTATATAAATATTATGATACGAAGAGTCTCGTTAATGAACTGAGCATGAAATTTCAAGTTTGACAGTAAGCGGTTTAACTAGTCTCTCCATACTTGATTATTTTCACTTCAATATTTTTCCATATAACGAATAAAAGCGGAGAAATTAAAATAGTATAATCACTTCCAAGTGTGAATCGAACCCACAACTATCGTGAGCCACTAAACAATTGTACCATGGACAAAAATATAAAACCATCAAGCAAATAAACTTGTATCTCCAAAACAACTATAAAATCTTTTCAAATATCATCATTACTTCACTATTAAACTGACCTCGAAAAATTGAAAGCAATCGTGATCAAGTTCACGCATTCCGAGATGAAACTAGGGAGAGCTTGTTATTATGCAGTGGCAATAGTAACTAGCAACTTCTTTTTTTTATTATTTGTTAAAAAAATATAGAAAATATATAGAACATAGTGATGTTCTACACATTTTCTCTACTTTTTTAAGGAATAATAAAAAAAAAAGAAGTTGCAAGAAAACAACAATGAAAATTGAATAACACGCTATTAGACATATCTAACCAGTAACTAGTGTTAGAAAATTGTTAGCAAGCAAACGGCACACACACAAGGATATTTTCGGCTAGGCTTTTAAACTAAAAGTGGAGAACGGAGTGTTTTCTCAATGGCATTCTTTTTTACATACAACACGATTCCCACCGGCTCACTTTTTTTGTAAATTATAATAAATATATAAATTATAATTAAATTTAAATGAATTAATTTTTTTTGAATTATTTAACTTTTTATAATATACTCTAAATTACGTTATTCTTTATAGACGTTTATAAAAGTTTGGCATCTTATCACTAGATGTCACTATGTCAATTATCAATTGCACTGCACTTACGGTATTAACGCATACAAATTATTATAAACCTTAAAATTTACACTTCAATGGCGTAAGATGTTTTCGTAATATATTTTCCTTTGTAACAAAATTTCAATAATATAATACAATTAAAAAATTTACAAAAAATAAAACCGACCTTACCTTATTCCTGTGTATACAGACTTTAAATTAACTAATTTTTTGTTACAAAATCTGTAGAATCATCATTGGCCAACATAAACAATGACCTCTAATAGCGCATCGAAAGCAAACATCAAGTTCACGTGTAAATTGAACACATTACCCTCTATTATTTAAAATGTCAAGACCACCATAGAACTTTGAAGCATATTTTGCAATATACCTATATCGATACATATATTAAAAATGTAAAACTGACCGTTGTCTGTACATGGAAGATATATGAGAAAAAAATTATCAATATAATAGAATCCAAAACAATATTTTTTCATTTTCTTTTCTGTTTGTTTGTCTGTGGGTTTGTGCACGCTGATTTCAGAAACAGCTTGACCGATATACGTGCAGTTTAGACTTTTGTATTTTGGTAAACTTAACTCAACATTTAGTGTTTATTTCATTTTAATCAGTTCATAAATAAAAAAAAATACAACCATTTAAATAATACGAAGCTGCGAGCAAGTCCCTAGTTATAAATAATATTTCGTATAACCGGCGGCCTTTTCGTATAAAAAATCGTAGCCTCGCTATACCCTAGACGCTCAAGTATCTTCATATAAAATTTCATCACAATCGGTTCAGGGGTTTGACCGTGATGACGTCACAGACAGACAGACGGTTACTTTCGCATTTATAATATTAGTATGGAAGTATGGGTGCTTAAAAGAGAACGACATACAGACAAAGATCTAATCATCTTGGCTCTTAAAAAGTTAAGATGGTTCCTTAACCACCTTAACTTTCTTATCATTGTCAACGTGTTATCATTGGATTTTTTCTACATACCTCGCAAAATACTGAGAATGCATAAAGATTATGGAAAAGGTTCAAAAGAATTAAGTATTAATATTCAAAAATTCATTCATTTTTTTTAACTTTGTATTGCTATACGCATTTAATTTAATTTTTATAGAGTTTCGAAAGAACAAAATAGAATAAAAAACATGAATGTGAATTTATAAAAATGCATTTCTAATTCAGTCTATTAAAAAAAAAAGTTATATGGGCTGTTGATAGAAGTGATAATTTCATAGGTTTAAATTAAAAGTATGAAACCTCATCGAAATAATATTCGACATTAGGAGTTAGGCTCGAAAAGTGCGCCAAAAAAAAACACTTTAAAAAAATATACCTCATACTTTTATTTAAGGGAATGTATATATATATATATATAAAACATTTTCGTATCTCTTGTCTAGTCACATATTTCACGCCCAAAGAAAAGTTAAACGGATCACATAAAAGCGTTATTGAACTTGACGAGAAATAGAAACTAGCTAAAACAAATCTATGCAAATATATAAAATTGGAGTGTCTGTTTGTAATATTAACGTAACCGCAACTTTTTACTAAATGCGTACATGTATGGTACATATACTAAATAAGAATTTTTTGTCTGTCCTGATTTTGACGAGACTTTCATTGGTAGATAGCTCGGATATGTAACAAATAGTAACTTAGGCTTTTATTTTAGACATAAACGCGAACAAAGTTGCGGGCACGGCTAGTGTGAAATTCATAACACCACTTTCACACAGTCGATAATAGGTTCACCGGGTCAAAAAACAAATCATGAAGAATATTATTCAATCAATGTCTCGTATATTATGTACAATTTCCTCATATATAGACATTGACCTAAATCGTATCTGCTACCGCCGTTACAAACTCTTATATGTACCTACATATATATTTATTTTTAGTGAACGACCCAAAGGAAAAATACTGATATTTAAGTGATGAGACACATTAGTTGGTATACTAATGTTATTTTGGTACATATATATCTATATATATATATGTGTTTTTTTTTTAAATATTACAAACAGACACTCCAATTTATTTATTTATATATAATAGATGTAACGAGACAATTATGGAGCAAAGGAACAGCGTGTAACTGTCAATGCGAGGGCTTCATTTTTTTTTATATTATCTTAAGCGCGGCGTTCAGTACCACTATCAACAGGAAACTGAATATATCAACGCAATTTTCTCTCTGCCTACCGTTCTATGCTGGTGCGATGGTGGATGCTAAGCTGGACGTAGAACGCATGGCTAGCGGTCAGAGCGCTTGGACGGTTTCCAAGAGGCGCGGGTTCGAATCTCGATGCGTCAAATTTTTATACGCTTTCTAAAAATATGTCCCTCAGTATCAATTTACGCGGAATTGAGACAGTCTTCTTCTTCTTCCCCGTGATGACAGGTGCCTCGATGACAGCTTGTTCAGTCAGTTTTTTTAATAAACTCAGAGGGACTTCTTTTTTTTCCAAATCAATTATTTCCATATATATTAATGACCTTTGAAATAGGCTGGAGCGAGCATTTCACTTCCAAGACGTGTTATTATTAATAAAATGGTTAATTAGGTAATAACTTTTGAAAAACAAACGTCTTTTCACAACTTCAAATAACATTAATAAATTTTCAAATAACTGACCTTACTTTCAATTGTAAATTGTGAGGTGATATCCAGGAATCCAAAAATTCTGTGCCATAGCTGATTACGTCCTCCAGGTTCAACTGATAATGAAAAGAACTATCCTGGGACCCGGTGTCATTTGCAATCATTGCAGATTTGTTGAATGACATATTTGTTGTCAAATATTCAGTAATTTGTCTTGGACCGACGAAACTATTAATGCGTAAATTATGTATCGTTTAATCACGCGGCCGAATTTTACTTACGGTTAGGTCTTTTATATACATTCCATAGCTATTTTTTTTTGCTTAATATTTAATTTTCGAACGCATCCCGTTTGACAGGCACTTGTATGTGCAGCTTGTATGCAACAATAAAATTATTATTTTCACTACTTTCCGAGCAATTTCTTTACATTTTCTGACCTTTTAATCCTTCCTTGGACTTCTACAAATAATTTAAAACCAAAATGAACAAAATCGGCCATTTGATTTTTATATAATTATAGATTAAGTATTTTTGTGTATCGATTATGGTCCGATGGGATCCACCTGCGACTGTCATCCTCAAAAACTATTTTTTCATATTGTCTTAAGTTTCACGTCAAACTAAAGTTCCCGGAAGAGGTCTTATCTGTTACTTATTTAAATGACAAAGATATCGCGGCTTTAAAATGAACACCGCAACAACGCATACAAAAATAGACTTTCCTGTATGAATATATTTCAAGTATTATTATTATCCTAAATTGAACTTATTCATTTCCACTTCTGCTCTGTATACCAGGGTAGTTAGAGAGTACTCGCCCCTCCTCTTTCGAAACCAGATGAATTATTAATTATTTATATGTTTTTTTTTTCAGTGTCACATTTTCCCCCGCATAGCAGGCAAGAACCAAGTGTCAAGACACTCCGTTATCCACTGTCCGTCTGGATTCAAGAGGTGAGTCGCATAACTAAATGCCGAATAAAATAAAAAATATATAATAATTTAAATATTAGCATTACTCCGAGTAGCAATCGAACCTGCAACCAATCCCACTGCGCCACAACGGCATCAATTTCTATTTATTGAGAAGATTAAGTGTATAAAATATATTGTACCGGAAATGTAGCTCGTTTCGTATATCATGAAATTATATCATAAAATTTACTATACGACCTTACTAAAGAAAATAAAAATTAAATTAAATAATAAACTATTGTAATGCTATAATAAATATTGTATCATTTTACATTTTCCTTGTCGTAAGTAAACAAATACTATTTATACTGTAATATTTCTTTTAAAAATGAGGCGTCTGACTGTAAACGCGTAGTTGTGTGGGTTAGAATCCAAGTCGGGGCAATGATTATATTTTAAATATTTTATTTGTCCGCTCTGGTACTTAAGACAAAGTGCCGCCTGAAGTTATAATAAAAAATCAATTATTCATATATATAATAATTTAATCTAAATAAACAAATAAAATTTGAATGTCTGTTTGTAATATTAAAATAACAGCTACTTACTAAATGCATTACATATGCATATATATTATATATGTATACACTTATATATAGCTTAACATTTTTCTGTACAGAACAGGTTAATCAAGAAGAAACTGTTGTCCAGACATTACTTTCATTTTCCGAATTGTCTTAACAGAGTAAAGAAATTAAACTTATTTAAATTTAACCATCTCTCGAGTATGTATCGAACCCACAACCAATCGCGTTCACAGTCAGACGCAGTACCACTTAGTCTAGATGACCTCTTAACTTATTACTTAAAAAAAAAATTGTTTAATTATTTTAAAATAAAATTATTTTTTACAAAACTATTGTCGAATATACACAAAAAAAAAAAATTCTAAAGACAATTAAAACTTGAAAAAAAAACATAATTATTATGAAATAAAATTAAAATTTCTTGATTCTAACTAAGACTGATATTATAAACTAATTACTTTATGAAATACAAGTCGTAGCCAGCAACTTCGTAAAACGTAACTTAAAATATATTTTGTTTTCCATTTTATTTATATATATTCCAGTAAATATATATAAATATATATATATATATGACAAAGCTAAAGTATAAAGTTCTAGGCAGTTATTACAACTAATAGTAATACCAAAGTAAGTGAGGCCATCGAGTCGCTGTGGGTCAGTCTGCGTTCAACTGGAAACGCTATGATTGTTGGTTCGATCCTCATTCGGGGAAACGATTATATATAAATTATTTTTATTTCACCGCTGTCGAAGGACAAAGAGAGGTGTTGTGCTCCGCCACTTAACACGCAATGTATCGAATTCGGGTGGAAATGTGAAAATCGGAGTGTTGACACTGCCGTCTCTCTGCCTACACAGCGTGCAAGTAATAAAATAATAAAAGGCGTATTTTGACAAAACATACATACTAAACTAAAATCGAATCGAAACTTAAAACCTTTGTTTATATAACATAACAAAATTCCGTACTGATTTAGTCCGTCATCACCCATTTTACATACAAGTCTATACCAACAACGAGCTGTACGTGATTCGAAAACTAAACGCGTTTCTTATTCAAATAAACGCACCTTCAGACCTCTATTGACTTGAATGAAGACGATTTGTTATATTTTAAAGTGCTATCTTATCCTTATATTTAGTAAAAAAAAAATATATAATTACACCGTTGTAGTCTGATTTAAGTAGAGAGTAGCTTGTCGATTCAAATTTTACTCGATAAAAGATAAAATTTAAAGACCATATGTAATTTTTATGATATTTGGCGTTTAGATCCGCAAAGAACGCAATAATTAAAATTAAAAAAATTGGCACGGTTATATTTTCCTCAGTCTGCCTAACTTGTAAAACACGAGAAATTCGTAAATATATAAAAAATTACTATTATATTTACAAGTATAGCTCGCGACTTCGCTTGCGTTGACTATAAAACGCAAAATCCTGCTCTTTCCAATTTCCGTACAAAAAGTTACAGATGGTAAATACAATTAGCTTTTTACACAAAAAAAATTAAACCGTCATCGATAACCCCCTCATCCCCAATCCCAACCATCCCCTATTTTTCTACCCTTAGGGTAAGAATTTTTGATCGAAAGTTTTATGGGGCCAACTTCAGAATTGGTCTACTCTATAAAAGTTTTGCGTGGTATTATTACAAAAAAAATCTATACATATAATAAACACGTGAATGATCGTTGTCTATACATGGAATATATATAAACAAAAATATTATTAGCGGCAGTATTCCTTAATATAATAGAACCCAAAACAATGATTTTTCATTTTCTTTTCTGCTTGTCAGCGCGATTGTGCACGCTAAACTCAGAAACGGCTCAACCTATTTAAATGCAGTTTTGACTATTGTTTCCTGATAAAGTTCCTTAAACATTTAGTGTTTATTTCATTTCAATAGGTTCATAAACAAAAAAGTTCCAACCATTTAAATGATAAATTTCAGCAAAGTTTGTGATTTAAGTAAGAACGCGGGCGGAACGAAATGGTTTAGCCGTGTAGTTTAGTCTATAATATGTAATCGATGGCTTAGTTGACAGGGCTCAAATTTATTATCAATGTAGATCCGGGTTTGAATACCATTTTATTTACACTTTTATAAATACAATTTTTAAACATGTAGTAAGCGACTAACAATGTTAAATGTTGAAACGAGACTAGTCGAATTGTCTTATTTAAGACGTGGTTGCTTGTAAAGTCTTGTTCAAGTAAATTTGAGGTTTGGTTTGATTCAATGTGGCGTTAAGTCGGAAAGTCAATACAAAAACAATACAAAATGTGTTAAAATCTATATATTAATATGTAAAGGCAAAACTGTCAATAGTATAAGTAATAATCCCTTTGTTAAAATTATAGAGACAGAGGAATGTGCCATGGCACAGCTGAAATCCCTATGGAGAAGAAGTATAGAATGTCATTACTTTTTATATGAAAATATATTAGAAACACATAAAATTTACAAAATAAACATAACACACACACCATGTATTTGCCATACACGTTGCTAAGGCAACGTGAATTATACTTGTTTGTTCTCACATACTTTAACAGGTTTGTTCAGCACCTATTTGTATTTATAGCTTTGGCATTGTATCATGGATATCTTGAAACAGTGCTGGTTTTCGCTGTAAGAGAATACTTTCAATTCACAGAAAATAAAAAAGGAGCGACTTATTACACTAAACAAAAAACTGTACTAGATTCCCTCTGACTACAATACTATAAGTGAATGAATTTTGTTTTTTATAATTTTTATAAGGACATGCTTTAAATTATTTTCTCCTATTGGTAAGGACATTAAGTACTTCCGGGCACTGGTGCAAAATTCAAAGCAAATCGGACGGCAAGATTTACTTACATAGATAGTTACAGGTGACGCTATCAAAAGCTTCATGCTTCACCCTTATCCCGCATAATAGGGTAGTGAGAGAGAAATGAAATTATTTTTATCCGGATTAATTGCATATATTTTTGGTATTCGAAAATACACTTTAGAAACCCGACGTCTACCAGTCACCACGGACTACTGTAGTGTTCAAAACGTCGGCTTTCTAAAAAGTATTCACGAATACCAAAAATATACGGAACTAATCCGGTTACAAATAGAATCATTAAAAAATGTGTAAAAATTGCGAAAACCAAATATCTTATTGGTGAGAGAGAACCTAGTGTCAAGACACTCCGTCTTCAGCTTTCCGCTCGAAATCGAGACATTTTTAGGGAGAGAAAATTTACGGGACGTGATCTGATGCCAGCAATAAGATTGTATTTGTATGACGTCATATGGATGACTCTTGATTTTAAATGGTGTATGAATTTGAATGTGCTAACAATTTCTCAGCAGCAGTGAATAATCAAAGTTTATGTTATACTAGCGACCCGCTCGCGGCTTCGCTTGCGTAAACTACACGACAAAACTATTTTGTTTTTCCACGTCAGTGTTTTCTCACTTAAATCACTAACTTTTTTGATCAAACGTATAATTTAAATGATTGTTACTTTGATATAATTGTATTAAATGCTACATGTCGATTACTACAGGAAGATTACCAAAATACAATAGTCAAAACGGCATTAGCCATTACTGAGATTAGCGTGCACAAACGCGAAATATTTACTTAGGCAATAACCTTTAACATACAAACAACTTTTAACAATTTTTACAATTGTTATATTACGGGTTACGGGTTCGATGCAATCGAATTATAGGCGCGGCAAGTTTCTAGTATTAATGTTATGTATATCACTGATTTTCAAAAAATCATTAATATTTTTCTTCACATACATTACATTATCGAATATATATACTCTCTATATATACTCTGCCTATAAAGTCATATTATAAATACTATAAATAAAATATTATATTATAAATACAAAGCCTGTTGGGTAGCGGATTACGCATTTATTCGAACTAAAAGTAATCCAATCAGATGTCAAGACGTGTGCCAATATTACATTAAAAAAATTTCTTACATTGATTATTGGAGATATACAGATAAAATATAGGTTTTTATAATAAAAATGTTCAAAGAAATATTGAAATAAAAAATAATATATTATTAAACCACTATCATATAATCGACGAGAAAATTGTGTATACATATACATAAGTACCATCTTTTTTTTAATTATAATTTTTAATTTTTTTTTTTTAATTTATATCTAACACGGCTAGTTATGGTGGTGGTTAAATTGGGATAAAAAAAGGAAAAAAAATTACGCGCGAACAGCACGCAGTCAACGTGTATTCTAAAAGATATTTTTTAAATCACCTTCGTTACATCCAATGTTATTAAAATGTTAAATTGACTTATTTATATAAAGTCTAAGCGTGCTTCAACACTAGTAGTGTTTAGTTTAGAACGGACTGCTTTAACAGCAGTCCGTTCTAAATTATCGAGTCCGAGAGAGAGACATATCGAATGACGAGATCTTACATCTCACTTTGTCCCACTGCGCCACGATGGGCTTTTTGCGTATAAAAAATAAATATTTTTTTTCTATATAATTACAGCCAGGGTAACCAGAGATAACCTAGTGTCGTGATACACAGTTCTCCACCATCTGCCCACACTCGAGATATTGAGTGTTGAAAATAATTTAAATATACCTCCGGCGTGTATCCACAACTAATCGCGTTTACAGTCAAATTCTACCCATCACAACTCCATTTTTTTATATATTGTTTATATTTACATACATATTCCACCCTGTATTCCGGATGAGTCAGATAATTTAGTACATAAGTCACTCCATTGTTCCTTTTCTGTCGATTTAGAGTACTCTCTTACGGGGAAAACCCGCACTGTTCCACGATATCAACGATACAATGCCGATTCTCTATAAATACGAGTAGGTTTTAAACAGACCTGTTGACGCGTACAAAATGTTTTGCCTTAGTAACGTGTATGTAAAACACATATGTGTATGGTAGGTATGTGTGCGTTATAATGCTTTTACTAATTCAATGTACCTATTTCTAATGAATTTTTAAACATAATTATAAAAATATTGACGACTCTTAAATAAACGTTCATTTATGAAACATGACGAGTCGAGTATGTATCCATTTCGTAAAAAGGAGTCCAAAGTTTATAATCGGTCAGCGTGTTACTGTAAGCACGACTTGTCGTGGGTTCGATGCCCACACGGGGGAACGAGTTATATTTAAATTATTTTGCTTTCTACGTTCTGCTGAGAAGACCAAGCGTAGCGTTTAGTTTTGCCAACTCGCATTGTCCCGAATTCGAGTAGAAAATGGAGATCATAGTATTTTGACGTTAGACAGAAAAAAAATGTGTATATGGCAACCTCACTCAGGTGGTGACGTAAAAGCTACCTTATTATTCACATCACACACCGTCTCCATACAAAGATACATATCGTAGTTGGTAATTTTAAAATACAAATACCTACACGACAAATGCATTTGCGATAATATTCATTCATGGGTTAAAGATTTCAGATATAACATCGGAAACGGTTATGGTTCAGGTGACAAGAGCTTTAAACGCGACAGTTGTGGATTCGCTGCTTATATGAGGGAATGGAAATTTTTTTTAAAAAAAAGTGAAATCGGACTGCATATATAGATTAAAATAGCGCGAGATATTCTTACATTGCTAGATATACAGTTGAAATCAATTAAAGCCTATTAACATCTGAGACAAAGCACGCCGTTGAATGCTGCCACTGCAACGCGCAATGTCTAGATTTCGGGCGGAAAGTGGAGAACGGAGTGTCATGACATTAGGTTCTTTCTGACTAACCTGCTATGCGGGTAAAAGATACGCTAATTTTTAAACAAATCGAACAAACGTTGCACCATATATTAACATAGATAGATACAGATGATGAGAAATAAAATAACCTTACCCGAGGTAGGAGTCCGACTGTAAACTTTAAATTTATCTAAAACAAATATATTTTTTAAAATGGAAATATCGTTTTATAAAGTATGATCTTAGCTTAAAAAAAACATTATTATAAAAAGTATAAAAATTTTAACGCAGCGGGATACGCACCCGCACTTCTTGGAAACCGTCCAAGCGCTCTGACCGCCAAGCCATGTTAAGGATAAACTTTGAACACTGTTTTACGGAAATGTTGGGCACGGACGAGTATTAAACTTGGCATAATTACAATTTATACAGTGATAAAGTGAACATACTATTATTTGTATAGTAACCCATCAGAAATATATTAAATTAATAAATTAAATATTAATCAGACTACCATAATATATAGTGACATTACACGTTGCTATGGCAACGCGTTGGTTACGCGCCAACGAGACATCTAGTTCAAATAAATATATACGCAAATTATTATAACACACAATAATTTTATTAATCGCCCTTTAGCTTGCAGTTTTCGTAAGGCGGCACGACCTTAATGTCGAAAGTGGTTTTTTAAGAATTATACATAAAACATATTTTATGATATTTTAATGCGGAGTATGAGGACATTCTTGGAGTTTTCTAAGAATAAATTCTGTATAAATTTTGGATAGCTGTTGGATGAGAACCTGTCCTTTTATGATATTGTATATGAATGACACATATATGACAAGGCAAACGAGCGTTCGGGTCACCTGATGGTTATTGAACACCGCCGCCCACGAGCCCGTGAAACACCAGAAGAGGTACAGGGATGTTGCCAGCCTTTAAGGTGGAAATAGACGTGCTTTTGGAAGGTACCCATTTCGAATCCACCTCAAAACACTGCCACTGGTATGCCACTCCACAGATGAGTGGCATGTGGAAGGAAGTTTCTAAAATACTGCACAGTAGTAGAGTGCCACATATCCAGATGGTCAGGAATGTCATAGTATTTTATTAAGAGTGTCTTTATAGGGAAAATAAGCAAAAACAGTATGTTCTATATTTTCTACCTAAATACAACACTGTATGTTGAGTGACAGAACTCAGTGCTGCTCTTCATCTGTCTGTGACCAGAATGGGCAAATAAAACTAATTTAAATGTTAAAATTTCCCTGCGTGGGGACTGAACTATCACTGTCCCACTACACCATAGTCTACAAAAACTACATATTTTGTCATAAATACTTTAAAATTTTATGAAATTAATTATTTTTATATTAACAGATAGTTAAAATAAATATTCTAAAAAGTCAAAGGTATTTTAGTTGAGTTTGAATTACAGCTAGTTTTAATTAACTCACACAGTATGAAATTACTAAATCCTGGTAGATCTTTATCTATTTGGCTTACAATGTGAAGACATGCACTGAATTCTTGAAGGCATTCTCTTCTTAATTCTTAAGCATTTTAAAATGTTACACATTTTATAATAAAATAAATTACCAGTTAAATTATAGAATATAAACATTTTGAAAAAATTTCTTAGCAAAAAAAATATTAGTTTGATAAAAAATATGAAGTAATATCCAGATGAAAAATAAAATATGTACATTACAAAATAACTTCCTAATTTAGCTTTAATATTAATCCTTTGCTGCTTAAAAATAGACAGAACAAGTACAGTTAATATAATAATGAAAATAAATATATTTATATTCATCTTATTTTATAAAATAAAAAGATCAAAACAACTCTTCAAATCAAAAATATATATATATAGTTTTTTTAATGAACATCAATAAGGATTAAATATGAATTAAATAAGAATCAAAATGTGGTAAGAAAAATAAAAAAATAAGTTTTAAACATGTTTGATAAAATGTAATAATTAATAATACAAAATAAAGTCCCTATAAAATGTATTAGTAAATAGTAAACAAAGTTATTTATGAATATAGAAGAGGAAAATGGACACTGTTTGTTTTGTTACTTCACTTAAGTGTATTTTTAGACAGAATTACACAACAATTCAAGAAGTTTAAGTTTTTCAAGTCAAATATTTTAAGTAAACTTGAAAAGTGTGCCAAAAAATGAAGGTCGTGAAGAGAGAGTGAATGACATACATGGACACTCAATTTTCACTTTTAACTTACATTTCGCTAACATCGATTAGGAATTATTATGTTATTTAACAAAACTTGTAAAAACAACAAAATAAACACGCAATAATAGACTGGTCTGGCCTGTTTATAGCTGATTATTTATTTCATTTTTCGTATCAGCTATGCACCAGTTATAATAGTAAAAAACATAAAACGCGCCATAAAATATTAGAATAAATGGAAAATATTACAAATTGGAACAAAACATAAAATAACGTTATTGCTAAGTGTTACGTGAAAATTTCACTTTTGAAAAAAATTATAGAAATTCTATTGCTCACCTGTCGTTTGAATAATTCCGAAGTATTATTTATATGGATTTATTTTTGTAACGGCACACGGTTGGACGCGAGCGACTTTTCGCTACTAACACGTTAAATTTTGTGAATTGTGAAATTAAATTGGTTTGACACACTTTTCGACATTTTCGATGTGGACTGACGTTCACAGACTAACTAACGACGATTTACGATACTGTACGATGAAAGAACAAATGCAGTGTTGCCAGAATAAATATTTATGATATGTCTTATTAAATTTTCATTTTTTACTATATTTATTTAGTTTTAATTTGGACAGATCATACTTTTTGGTCTTGTTTATCTATTGCTTTTTAAATTAATCATGAAACGGATTTTTTTTTGTAATAAATCAATCAGTTATTAATAGAAAAAATTCTATAGAAGTGTGTAAAATTTACAATAATTTGAAAACGTGTAGTCGTGTTGCTCTTGAGAATTAAAATGGACGTGCTAGTTTTGAGTAAATTATATACTCTGTAGACTTTTTCATTTAAAATCACAGAGCAACACGTGAGAGCCGTGTCCCTGTTGCTCTTAGTGTAAAATAATTTACTTTATTTAAATTAATTTAGTTTATGAGGGCAATCTTTCTGTAAAATAAGTGGACTTTCATTAGAACCTACTCCACAATTGTGAGCAATATAAAACTGTTTTTATAAAATACAGCAACGCTATGTTAGTGTTTAAATGTAAATAAGAAAAACATTAGGGTACAATAAAATACTTTTTTTTAATTATAAAAAAACATGCATGAATAAGTATTTCGTTGTATGATTAATAAATCGATATTAGACTACACCTAATGACAATGTTATTTGTTGAAGCATTCAGGTGGTATGATACTGTATAAAATATTTCTACGATTAACACACTTGAAGTAGTTATGAAAGTACGTTAGATACAAATAAAGCCTTGTTGTTAGCAGATCCGAATTAAAAATCTATCCGTACCCGTAACCGAATCTAATATAAAAGTTTCAGATATGAGTGGAGTCTGAATGGGAGCTGTCTTCCAACATATTCTTAATAAAAAAACTGTGATGAACATAATTTTAAACAAAAAAAAATGATAAATAAGTGGCCGTAATTTTCTTACATTCCTCAAAAATATAATATGTAATGGCAGCACCTTCATTTTGTGGCGGAAGAGGCACATTTTCTACAATGGCGCGGGAAAAGGCGGGATTTTTATCCGTCATCACTTGTATTCGAGTATTAGAACCGATAGGTAGAGATAATTAAAGTTATAACTTAATTGATTGAGATTGTATACGCATTATTGTTATATATGTATCTAATCTTACATCGAAGGCTGTCGTTATTATGTGCACCTTTACTAGATTAACTTAACATATGTGTAACCGAAATGATCTAAAACTAATCGAAGCCGAAACCTGGATATGGATACAATATTCTTTCTAAATCCGTAAACATATCCTCATTCAAATTGAAACATCCGTACATCCCTAGTTATTAATCTCTGATGTACAGACTACAGAGTACGAGTATATGACATGCTATAAGCGTCAATTATTTTTTGGTCTTATAATTATTTTTTTTTGTTTTAGGTTAGATCCAGACCAGTCATATTATTCCATAAACAGACGAATGCCACCTCAGTCTACCCGTGACCACGGACTACTGCAAAGTAAAACAAAACGTCGGGTTTCTAAATGGTATTTTCGAATACCAATAATATACGCGATTAATCCGGTTAAAAATAGTTTCGTTTCAAAATGTGTAAAAATTGCGAAAACCAAAGATTTTCTTATTTCATGAAATTGACAGATTCATCTCATCTCATTCTACTATACGTGATACTAGCAGATTATTTTGCGCCTGTGTTCGCATAATCAGCTTATCAATTAAAAAAAAACAACTAAGTATTATTATTAAGTACTAGCTGACACTGGTAACATTATTTCTGTGGACTTTAATTGTATGGCAAACTTTCCATTTATCACGTTTGTCATTGAAATTAGGGCCCAAAATTACAATAACCATCGTTAAGTTGGTAATTTTCATGTATCTTAGGTTAGCACATTTTATGTTACTGACAGTTCTATATTTTTTTCAGCTCCACGCTTTTATCTCTTGGCACTCTTCACCCAAATTCGAGACATTTCGTAAGAAAAAATTAAAACAATTTAAATATTACCATTCCTTCAGGCAGGAATCGAACCCACAACCATCGCGTTTATAATCAGGCACAATGGTCACAAAGTTGAATATTTTTATTTATTAACGAAAACTGCCCAATTCACTGAATATAAAATTTACGGCATTTATTTATGTGATATAAGATTTTAACTGCTCTATCCTGGTTCTTCATTAAAAGGTCAATAGAAAATGCCTGTCACGTTGAACAGCTTTTGTCAAGAAGGTATTTATTTATTACTAGCGACCTGCTCACAGCTTTGCCTGCGTAAATTACAGAATAAAACTTCATTTTTTTATCCGCCCGCGTTCTCACTTAAATCACAAGCTTTGCCGAATTTATAATTTAAATAGTTGTAACTTTTTTATTTGTGAACCGATGCCAATGAAATTAACACAAAATTTTAGGGGAAGTTTACCAAAACATAATAGTCAACATGTATCCGGTACGATGGTAATTCAATTTTCAATTTTCAATTCAAAAAAAAATATATAATAAGAATAATTTTAAGTATGTTCCTTTCAATTGCTTTCTGAGCTGTAGTTAAGACAAATCTTTGTGCATTTTGCACGCATTAAGTACCTTAATTATAAGGAATATTGTAAAAGACATATTTAGGAAACGTATAAAAATTTGAACGCAGCGGGATTTGAACCCACGGCACTTGAAAACGGTTTTCAATCGGTCTTTTTCAATTTTCTTAGTGTGGGAATAACACTTTACAAAAATGTTAACAAAAGGAATATTGTATTAAAACTCAACTCTGGATTCCGTTTTGTTGTTGTTGGCTGAACCGATTGTGATATCCAACGACGCGCTTTGTCTTAGCAGACTGGAGTATTGACAATCTCATCATCATTATCTTCCCGAGCGAGGATCGATGATATCATTACGTGTACAAAGAGACAAATTTTCAATGTGCGATTAACACTTGTAGATTTTAGAACACAGAAAGAATTTTTTTTTAATTAAGTGACTATCATCATTTGTAGGTGTAGGAAATTGACCTAATTTCCTTTAATGTTGAGACGTTTTCAATTTACTAAACATCAACGTAACATAAGCTTCAGGTGAAAAACAACAAAATTAATATTTTCGAGCATATTTTTCCTAAATAAATTGAATAGATATTGTAAATATTGAAGAACGGAGTGTCGTAACGGACACTAAGTTATCTCTGTCTGTCTTGCTATACGAAAAAAAGGTAAAAATGCAAAAAAATATTAAATAAAATGAAACCTCCAAATATACATACAATTCGTGTATAATAAAATCTATAAAAAGTGTACATAAATAAACAAACGAATTACTTTGTTGTATAACACCAGAATTATCCAAAGTTGTGTCGAAAATTTCACTTTTCCTAAAACAATATCTTCTAAAAGACAATCTTGTTGTATTCGCGGGGCGGGGTGGCTCTTTATCGGCTATAGCATAATAAAACGATTCGAAATATGGAATTAACACTTTCTTGCCAAGAAGCATCCATATTGTAATAAAAAATAGCGTCAACAGGATAACTTGGCAGAACATATAAAAGTAATAAGGAAAGATAATAGCGTCTGGAGTTGTAAGTCTTGTGATTTTACACACCACCCATTGTATCATCATCCAGTAAACAAGACATTGGTTTGTGCCTGAGCAAAGAGTGACGAAGCATTCCCACAGCCTCCCACACAATATGTATGGAAAACAAAATACCTCCCACCAATTATGAGAAAATACTTCTTCTGTAGGCGCATGGAAACGCTCTCCTTGTATTTCATCGCAACGAATCGGTGGTGGACTCTTTTTCTTCTTAGGCGCCATTTTATTTTTAAGTTACTCAAAATTTAATGTAAGTCTTGAATCTTCAAGTTATTTAATAATTTCTCAATGATAATATATAGACGGTTTACTCAACTTAAATACTTTAGAAAGGCCTTTATCATGATTTAAAATCGTTTGAGATTTAGCTATCAATACAATAATTGACTGTCGATCAAATAATGACAGTTTTATTTCTGTGATACCATATGGTTATTTATAATTTTACAATAATTTATTTTTACTAACGTTTGAAATATGTGTAGTAATTTTAAGTATATCCACTAATCAAATAATTTTTTTATATGAACTTTTATTTTGATTTTGTTACAAGGCCCAATTTATACGTCTTAAATAAGTCTGCACAAACTTGTTTTGCCACAATACTAGTTTAAAATTATAAAAAAGATATATGTATAAGCAAGTGATTATAAAAGAGATGATCGATTAATGATATTCGATACATTCAGCTTTAATTATTTTTTATTATGGCGCTTCGAACGAACAAGTCAACTTGTTCAACAATATGCTCAAGTACAATACACTTCGCCAATATAATATTTTATAAAGAAAATACGAAAGAGATTGATTGGCAAAAGAGAGATAAAGTAATACTATTTGAATTGCATATTTTAAAGGGATCCAGTAACAATATATCGACCTGAACCTCCAACAGTATCGATTTGTTAATTTTACTTATCGATATCGAAATGCCAAATCGTAAACTGTCATTATGGTGCTGTCACTTGTCAGTTCCGTAAACTCCCTATTATGGAGTGGGTTGTGTTTTTGTTTCTCTAAAATAATTGCGTTTTAAATTCGCATTTATCATGTTTCAGTAGCTCAAAATATTTAAGGAAACATTTAATTATTCGTGATTGCTGATTTTTATATAATAACATGCAGGTAACGTACAAAACCTACTTTAATTTAAAGTGAAAGTTTAATAAGTTTCAAGTTTGCAAAGAATTTATAACTTAAGTTGGTAATTCCAGATGGCATTAAATTAATAAGTAAATGGTCTAAAAGGTAGAATTAGTAATTGTAGTAATTGTATTGTATTAGTAATACGTAATTAGTAATTGCAACTCTCGGTCATAACTTTCGTTGTAACAGAAAAAACAAGTTTCTTTGGCCTTGTAACTTGTGTTAAAGTTATTTTTTTTATATCAATACTTCCTCGGTAGATTATTAGCCTTGATTAAAACATGTCGTAGATCGTTTTAGTTGATTCGCAACAAACAATTTTGCTACAAAGCTTTATAAATTATGTAAATTTAAGTTATTTTTATTTTGACTTTTATTTTTTATTCAACTACCAATTAGTTGGAATTTCTACACGACACCAAATTGAGACCACCGTGGCATTGTTGTAATGTAACTGAAAGTGATAATTGTAGTTACACATAGTACTCACAGGAATATTTTATATTTATAATTTTCTCTTTCAACAAACTTTTTTTACAATCTTACTATCTACCAATCAATTTCAAAGAAAATCTTACAGATTCTGACTTCATCAATCAGAGTCGAATTTGCTTAAAAATGGTGCATCTAGTGTCATTGACTAACAGGATATCAAGCAATTAATTTTAAATGTGTTGATTTCAGTTTCATTTTTAACTAATGGTTTATTTGTTTCACTTCCCATGCAATTCTGTAACAAAGGCAGTGCCTTCTGCCCTACTATGATGTAAAAGTATGTCAGGGTGTGAAAATAATTTAAAACTTAATCTATTTGAATAATAGCTTATTTCAATTAAAAAATTGATAGTTTGTCATCTAATAGAAATAAAATTTAGAAGTCTGAACAAAAGGGATTGTTTTGATTATTTTTTATTATTGCTGTAATTTTAGTAACTGTATGCTCCTGTAAACACTTTCCTAATCATCGAATCTAATTATCAAAATTAATTTTAAAAGAATGTGTGAAATTATCTTAATTTATCAGCAACTTTTATTTTGACTATTGATATGTGTTAGTCACATATATTTTGATGCATTCTATATTATTGTATTATTAAGGTTAATCGATAACCTTTATCAATTGTTTACAAAAACATGCATTCAAGTGAAATGTTTTAACTTTAAAGCCATTATAGTGCAGCGGGACAGTGTCTAACTGTAAATAACTACAACCATAACATATATTAGCAAACCCTGTGAAACTCATGATGGTGTAAATAAGACTTTCACTTTATTTATTTTTTTAACTCATCTGCCGCATATACGTGTTGACTGGCGAAATCAAAGTCGCATTTAACAAATTACAATAATTTTAATTCCCCCAAGTTCGGATCGCACCCACAACCATCGTGTGTCCAGTCAGATTGCCCCACAGCGCCACAATGGCTTTTGTTATATATCTTAAATATTTAAAAAGTGAAATTCTTGCATCATACAATCTGTCCTTCAACGGATAACGGATAATAATTGAAGTTATTGCAAGTGGGGTTTTAGTTTTCGTTTAAAAAGCAGAACAAATATATAAAATATAAAAAAAATTTTTTTTTTATGCTACATGCAATGTATACGTGTATACGTGTATACGTGGATCTTCTCGTAGACAGGATGGTTGTGTGTTCTATCCTGGGTGCAATACGTAAAACTAGATTCAAAATATTAAATAATTTTATAAACGAAATGCTCATTCGATACTCAATTTCAAAAATAGGTTTAGCCGTTCCAGAGATTAGCCGGAACAAACAGACAGACAAACACAAAAATGGTAAAAAATGTAATTTTGATATTTGCACCGTGTATAGATGCATATGTATTTAGTAAAAAGCGGTTATTTTAATATTACAAATAGATACTCCTATTTTATTTATTTGTATAGATGTAAATTGATAAGATTCTATGGCGTACGGGAATCCTCTTTAGTTATTGCTAAGGAAATGACAATCGTTTGTGTTTTTTTTATATTTTATAAATATTTTCATCTTGGCGTATTTGTCAATTGACTTTTGATGAAGTAAAAACTAAAGTGTGCGTAGTAATTTTAAATTAAAATATTTCATAATGACTGGTACGTAGTTGTTATGACTGCTTCGTAAAGTTATGTCACTCGTTAGTAAGCTTGTTAATAAACCGGTTGATAGATTGATTACGTGAATTAGTAATGCAATTTGAATATAATGTACGTCATACATAATGTTTTAACTAATTGTAGTTCTATTTAACACATATTTTTCCCGTAGCAGGGAGAGAGAGACAACTTAGTGCCCTAAGTTAGCTAGTTAGTTAGTGTAACTTATTCAAGACACTCTTTTGACTAAGTTACGCTGACTCTGGTTCTCCATTTTCTCAATGCCCCACGTCACGTCACGTCCATTGCAGCGAAGTAATGAAAATAAGTTATATATAAACTTTTCCCTTACCCTGGCAAGATATGGCGCTGCGTTTAGTTGCGCCATTTAACACGCAATGTTTATATTTCGGGCGAAATGATGAGTTTTTTTGAGATGAGATTTTTTGCTTACTCTACAATGCAGGATGAAGCGAGGGATTCTTTATTCATAATAATACACAGTAATCATTATTATTTTTAACATTTCCAAAAATAACAAAATATTTGTTTTGTGAAAACGTATAAAAAATTGAACGCAGCGGGATTCGAACTCGCGTCTTTAATGGCTGCCAAAAGGCGCGCGTTCAAATACCGTTTTAGGAATGAAATGCTCGCTTCAGCCTATTTCAAAGGTATCATTGTCACTAATAGATATATTTGAAGAAAAAGTAGTCCCGCTGAGTTTCTTACGCCGTTTTTTCTCAGGTCTGAGGCATTCAATTTAGTGAACGGGTGGTAAATATTTCACGTTAAAAAAATTAAGCATGTATTTTCTTATTTTTAATAAAATTATTTGACTTTAACTTTAAGCGTGGGCTTTTTTTAACATTAAAATATAGAATATTCTTATTTTTTACATTTTTAAAAACATTTTTAGTAAACGTATAAACAATTGAACGCACCGGAATTCAAACCTGCGCCCTTTCATTGGTGCCAAAAGGCGCGGGTTAGAATACCGCTGCGTTCAAATTTTTATACGTTTTCTATAAATATTTTTCAGTAGTAGTTGCATTTTTTGTGGAGTTGGTGGAGAGAATAAATAATTTGATGATAAATCACTTTGTTTTCCGTCCATTTAGAGATGTTATGTTGAAAAATTCAATTGCGGTTTATTTTACATCAGCCGTGGTATAAAATACGTGAAAAAAATAATAGGACTTCTTTTTACGAAAATTATGAGTATATATAAGTATTATTAAAATTGTCGCTGAATGTCAATTCATACTAATATTATAAATGCGAAAGTCACTTGTCTGTCTGTCTGTGACGTCATCACGGCCAAACCGATGAAACTGATTGTGATGAAGTTTAACATCTCTATACTTGAGGACCTTGGTATGAACATAGGCTACTTTTTTCTCTTATTTATATTTTTAGCTTTTCCAGGACTTTTTATTGTTTTACGTAAATCTATATTTCACGAGGGCGAAGCTGCGAGCGGATCGCTATTGTTTTTATAATAAAGCATTAGAAATACTTTAAAGATTGAAATTTAGAAATAAAATAAATATTACTGATATATATGTATGTGGTGAGTGGTAAGGCAACGCGTATTTTACGAATCAACGGTTTCTAGTAGAAATTGTAACTCGAGTTGTACCCCATTTAATCTCAGCCATCGCATTTAGTCATTTGTCATATTTTGGCGCCATTTATTATTGTTATTAATTCACATTAATGATACCAGTATAAACCTTTGTAAGAAAGAAGAAATTTCTAAAAACGCCGTTAGTGTTTTATTTAACTCAAAAAGTGGCTAGTTACTTGTGAAGAAAATTCTATCCTGCGACTTCGTCTGCGTGAAATTCTAAAATAAAAGTAGCCTTAGTTACATCAGCTATCTGCCAGTGACAGTCAGTCAGTCAAAATATGTCCAGTCGATCTAGAGATTAGCGGGAGCAATCAGACAGACATACAAAAAATATATAAAATGTTATTTTGGTATAAGCACCTTGTGTGTGTGCATGCTTTAGTACAAACTACGAACACTCCATTTTTATTTATTTGTAATAGATTAGAAAATCACAAATTTACTTTATTATTTTATGTTATAGATATCAAAATAATTTAATAACAAAGAATAAAAAACTATTTTTTAGGTCACAATGGCAACACTAGCACTATTCCTTCTACTGGCAACACTGCCACATTTAAATACAGAGTATATACCCCCAGGACCAACTTATCCATGCCCAAAAGACAATCTCCTTTTGCACCCATGCGTGTGCCAGAAAGGTACAGATGAAGGTCTGTATGTAAAATGTGAGAACACTGGTCTGGCAATGCTGAGTGCAGGTCTGGGTAATATAGCTGGTATGGGTCTGCCTATAGAGAGACTGGAAATACGGGAAGCTAAAATTGGTGAGTAAATCTTGTAGGAATTGTGCTAAAATGTTTTTTTTTTTGGATATTTATGGAGGATGTTTGTGAAATAATGCTATAATGCATATATATAAATATACTGCAGTAGTCTCAAAACTCATACTTCTAGGAAATTGAATACAAATTTAAAACTGCCAAAAATTTTATAGGGATGTTAATCGTTAAATATAGTTATAATAGAAGCGGAATTAGATTATAGTTATGTATATATATTATTTAATATGTTTTTAGAAAAAACGAAACATATTTAATACACTTTTTTCGCGAACGCTGTAACGTTGGCGAAAATCTCTCTATAGAGATGCTAAGAACGAAAATATGTTGTAATAAGTGTATAAGAATTTGGACATAGCCGGATGTAGAACGCGTTTTTTATTTCACCGCTTTGGTGAATAAGACTAAGCGCAGCGTTGAGTTGAGTTGAGTGGAGGGCTCAACAGGCAACCTCTCGAATTCTGGTGGAAAGTGGAATGTTTTCACATTAGGTTCTCTCTGATACTACCGGGCTATGCAGAAGAAAGAGTAAAGCTTAGCCAAGTATAATGCGGGGATTGGGATTCGAACCTACACCTTTTACAAACCGTCCAAGCGCTCTGACCGTTCTGATGATGCGGTTGTGGAACGCATGGCTTAAATGCCAAGAGGTGCGGGTTCGAATCGCGACATTTTTTAATACGATTTCTATAAATATGTTTTTCAATTTCCTAAGTGTGTCTGCGAATAACACTTTAAAATGTTAAAAACTATGTATATAAGCATTATATATTCTACAAATATTTCATATTTTCTCGTCCAGCTCACATTTTCGGCCCACTCCTTCACCGTTCCGCAGTAAGAGTTTTAAACATAATCGACACGCCTATCAAGTCCATAGACGAATATGCGCTTGCAGGTGTCAATAGAACTTTACAAGAAATATATATGGTTAACACGAAAATTAACAAATTCCCCAAAGAAGCGTTTCAAGTGAGTAAAAAAAATGAATTTATATTAGAAATAAAATTAATTGCAGTTTAGTTTCTTCGCAACGGCTGCGGTTTCGAACCCCACCCATTAGTGATTAAGGGCATACATTATAAAATTGTATATAAAATAAACACTAAAACACATACGTTTAAAATTATTTTCTCATGTCTGCTTAATGCATACTATGGCAATTTTTTTTTGTCATCTTTTTTGGACACTACCCGAACACGATATTGTGACAATTTTTTGATTAAATCGGACGTGAGAAGTGCGCCAAAGTAGCCGCTGCAAGACATAAATTGATTAATATCTACAGGTGGAACTAGTAAAAGAATAGATAAGAACTAGTAAAATACTTAAATTTTTTAGGTCTGATTGGACAAGGAAGGGCGTTGAAAAAGTCTAACGTGTAATAATTGACAGCTGTCAATTAATATCAATATAATTATAATATAATAATCAATTAGCAGTCATAAATTGAACAGCTTGTATTTTTGTTTGAGAATTGTAACTTATAAAAAATCCAAATATTATAGGGATAAAGAATGACAAAAAATATCTCTTTCTAGATTCTAGGTAACCTAACAATCCTCTCCATAGATGGACATCTGATGACGTCATTGAGCAAAGACATCTTCGCAGGCAGCCTGGCTGTTGGGAAGTTGGAGAAATTACATTTGGTTAATGGCTTATTGTCTGATATACCAGTTGAAGCGTTTCAGGTTTGTTTTTATGAATTGTTTAGTAATGAATTTCTACGTTTTTACCCCTTTATCGTTTGCCTGACTGTCGAGACGCCTTTTTTGTAGACTCGCGTAGAGATTTTATATTAATATTTATATCAAATAGCTAATCCGGTTTCTTTCAGCTATTAACAATGAAAATTAATATATTCAAGTGTTTAACTATTTTGTAATTTTAATAGGGTTTTAAAATCTACATGGTACTTCCCCTTGAAATAGAATCAAGCTCAAATAGTTTCGTAAAAATTAATGTACATAGACTTAAAATAAATATGCAATTGGGTTTTATTTATTTAGTATACAATGTATGTTATTTGGATCAGAATAGGTATAAATAAAAAGAACCCACAAATACAGGCACAAATTATTACAATTAAGACTAATAAAAACACTATTAGAGTAAAAGGCTGTTTTAGTTATTAAACGGGCAGAATTTCCTTAAACGATCTGAATTTCAAAATAAAATATGTCCAGTTATCAAAGCTTTTGATGTATTTTAATATCCTCAATTTTTTTGCCAAAGTACTAGACAGTGTGGTTCAAATGTTGGTGGATAGCCGCATGTTTTACCAAACCGAAAAACCCACGAGAACGTTGATATTTTAAATGGTGATGGCAGCCCCCGACGGATTCGTCCCTGTCGTCTTATTACATTACTAAATTATTTTAATCGGGGGTTGATCCTTTTTTAAATTACATATTAACAAGGTTTCTTTCAGAATCTCAAAAAACTTAAAACTTTAGACCTTCACGGCAACAATTTAGCAAATTTAAAAAAAAACCAGTTTAAGGGGCTACGGGACACGGAGCTTTTAGATTTGAGGTGAATATTTTTTAATGGTTCTTTGTGTTTTTTCTAGAAATAACAAATTTAATTTTAATACATGAACCCAACTGCCACATAATTTTATGATTGAACTAATATAGGCGTTCCCTGGAAGTACTAAAGTAAAAAAAAATATTAATAATAATTTTAAATATTATAATAGCATCCTATATTATGATTGCCATTATGCATCAGCGTGATATCGTCTGGCTGTATACGCGACGGTCGTGGGTTCGATTCACACCTCATTCCGGGAAATTATTGAATTCAAAGTATTTAAATTTCTTAGCTCTGGTGAACGGAACATACAAATAAAAACGCGGCGTAGAGTTGCAAACTGAAAAAACTCCTTAAAAATTAAATTAAAAAAAGAATAAATTTAGCAAAAATAGAATAATGAGATTCGAATCTAGGATCTCAATGTCAAGAAATAGTCATATTATATATTATAAAAACATATTTATTTCAGTTACAACAAAATAACTAAACTGGACGGAAGTCACATCGGTGAAATGACGAAGCTGGGCTGGTGTAACGTCAGTCACAACCAGTTGCCGGATATACCGAGGTAAGTCGGGGTTCAATTCGTTACGCTTCCGCTAGGACTGACAATAAATACTGACATTTTATTTTAAATGGCGATTCGAAAGTGCTTGTAATAATAGCCTATTTGGAAAAAAAAGGTTATTTTGATTTTAATTTTTCATTTTATACCACATAATTATGCACACTTTGTATGAGAAATAAAATACATAGTTTTGAATTTGAACGCAGCGGGATTCGAGTTTTAAAATATAAGCAGTATATGTTACTCCTTACTATATTGTCATCGGAACTGACACGTCGTGATTTTCTAACAAATAAATTACGCGAAGTGGATCCAGGAGCCTTGCAAGAGTTTTGTATATATATATGGCTAATGAAAGCTTGTCAATATTTATATTCGTAACTAGCTGTGCCCGCGACTTTATCCGCGTGGAATTCTAAGATAAAAGTAGCCTAAGTTACTCCTTTACAATACAATAAGTCCCGTTTAAATCGGTCCCGCCGTTCCAGAGATGAGCCGAATCAAACAGACAGACAGACGAAAACTGTACACAAACTTATTTGGTATATGTACCGTGTATACATACATATGCATGTAGTATAAATCGGTTATTTTAATATTACAAACAATCCAATATTATTTGTATATATTGATCTAAAAATATACTTTTCTTTACAGAGGTATGTTCGCGAGAAACACTTTATTAAAAGTGGTGCATTTGGACAATAATAATATTAAGAAATTAGATACAAACAGCTTTAGGGGGATGAGATTTTTGAGGTAAGTTTTTTTGAGAAATTTGCTTTTTACAGCTCCAAACTTTTTCGCGCATAGCAGCCAGAGAGCACTTAGTGTCAAGACACTCCATTCTCTATTTAGCGCCTGAATTCCAGACGTGTGCATAGTGGCTGCACTCAACGCCTTTTGTCTTACCAGAGCGGAGAAAAGAAAATATTTAAATATAACAATTTTCTCCGAGTCGGAATTGAACTGAGAACTTTAACTTTACAAGCGTTTACATTCTAACTGCGCCACGACGGCTATTGAAGAAATAATTATTTTTTATTCAAAGTAAGTACAGTACTTACTTTGAATACATCATTGGTTTTGACTGATAAATGTAATTTTTTGATTATACACGCGATGTTTGTCGGTTCATTTTACATTTGGGGGATTTATTCTGGTAAGGCAAAAACAGTTTAGAAAAACTACAAATGATATAAAGTGTTGTATCGTACAGTGTTTGGTCGGTCGTCGGGTTACAGCCCGGCAAGAAACTTTCTTCTTTCTCTTACAATTCTTTAGAATTCTCGGAGCTAAGCGCGATATTATATCATGTTAAAATAGTAATTAAACTGTCCGTTATCACAAGAGTTATGTTGCTGTAAATTAACACGACACGAACATTTGATTAGTGCCTCGAAATTACGACAAAATAAACCCGCTCGATATATTTTTGTAGAGCAAATCAAATATAAATTTCAATTAAGAGTTGATATTTTTTTAATTTTGATTGCGGGAAATTTTATACGTTCTCCTAAAGTGTGTGAATGTGAAACTTTAAAAATGGCAATTTTATATGTTATTCTTATGATTTAGGCGTTTATATTTACAAGACAATCAAATAGCGGAGGTGGGTGTGGGTACGTTCTCGGCTGTGACAAGAATCGGTACCGTGGATTTGGCGAGGAATAATATAACTAAAATCCATTATCAAATGTTCCAGCAAGTGAAATACGCTGAGGTTAGTATTGCGGTGGTAGCGGGTTCGATAATATTTGTTTTGAACCACTCATATTTTATTATAGACAGTACAGTAACAAGTTTTTTTTTCAATATTTTCTAAATTTAAGGGGGTTTTCCGTTAAGATTTAAGCACGGATATATTAATAATCTACATAAAATTAAATATTTTAAAAATTTATTTATTTTCTCTGTAATACTTGTATTACACAACTTAATAAGCAGTGCTACTTACATTGGGGGTATGACTACTAAGTTGAAGACTGGGTTCGATTCCCGATTTATCGATCCAGAACAAGCTCGCTAACACTGGGTACTTGTATAATTTGATATCATTTAATGGATACATATTCAAGGGGTTTTCTCAGTTTTATGAACATTTTTAGGCATCTTTATTTAATTTTCCTGAACGTGTAAAAAAGAGAACAGGATTTGAACCCGCGTCTCCAAGCGCTCTAGACAGCTAATCTATACGTTATCGAGATACGTCGATATTCTTATACGCTTGTTACTAATTATTTTTTTTGTTAGCATCACTGTAGAGAGATTATTAAGAATAAATAACATTTCGATAACAAGGTATAGATTAGTTATCTAACGCGCTTAAAGAGTACACGAGAGGTGCGGGATCGAATTCTACTCACATTCAAACGTATATATGTTTTTTAAATTTTATTTCAGCTCATAAACTTAGCGGAAAATCAAATAACTTTAATAGATAAACAAGCTTTCACAGATTTATATCTAGCAGTTGTTAATATATCGCACAATGCTCTGGATAAAATCGAATCTGGGGCCTTCCAGAATTGCAACAATATGACAGTTTTGGACCTAAGTTATAATAAATTGAAGGAAATCCATAAGAATGCGTTCGATGAAAATACTTATGCGGCTGAGTTTAGAGTTATGTATAATGAGTTCAGTGATTTGAGTCAGGTGAGTTGTTTTTGCAATATGTCATTTAAAAAAAAAAACAATTGTTCTTAGAATAATCTTGGTGATGAAAGTGAAGAACGGAGTGTTTTAACACTAGGTTCTCTCTGATTTCTCTGATCTGATGATGATGTTCACTTGATTTTTTTAAAATATTTTTTACACTTTTTCTTATTTAAAATTTAGTAAGTTAAGTAAACATTTACTGTAAAATTTTTTTAAATATATATAGTATTCATTTATTTTTTAAATGTACATCTTATTTTTGTAACGTTTTTATTTTCACCGTGCATAAAGGTGTGTTTTCTATAGACTTTTACCCCCTTCCTACCCCATGTCAGCAAGTCTTGAAATAAATTAATAATTTAAATATTCTTTTAAATTGTAATCATATTACATTACTAGTGACCCGCTCGCGGCTTCGCCTGCGTTATACACGACTATAACTTACTAATTTTTCGCCCGCCAACGTTGTCACATAAATCACAAACTTTGCTTAAAATTAGAATTTATATGATTTTTTATTTTTGAACCGATTAAAATTAAATAAATACAAAATGTTAAGTAAAGTTTACCACAATCAATAATTAGTTGCACCTAAATAGGTTCAGCCTTTTCTGATATTACTGTGCGCAATCAAACAGATGAACAGGCAATTAAAAAAAGAAAATTTTAATTATTATTTTGGGATCTATTACATTCATAAATGCCCTCAATAATATTTTTTCTCATATATCCTCCATGTGCATGTATAGATTTTTTATTGTCATTTAAAAATGTATGACCATATACGTTATTTCTACATTTTTCCAGATTCCAATCCACAATATGACTGGTTTGAGAGTTTTGAACGCATCGTACAATTATATAACAGTAATACCGAAAGCAACTTTCCCGAAGCTCTACGAACTGCATACCGTCGACGTTTCTCATAACAACTTGACCGAAATTTATAACGCCGTTTTTCAGAATTTGTTCTCCTTAAGGTATTGATTTTTTTATTTTTGTTACTAGCGACCCGCTCGGGGCTTTGCTTGCGTAAACTCGTACATGACTAAACTATTTAATTTTTTCGCACGCCCGCATTTTCACTTAAATCACAAACTTTGCTTAAAGTTATAATTTAAATGGTAATTGTTTTATTTATAACATGTGTGCATTTTAATTGGTTAAACCGTTAATGAGATTAGCGTGCACAAACAAACAGACAAAAGGAAAAATCAAATTCAAAATCATTGTTTTGCGTTATATTGCATTGATATATGCTATATTTAATAAATAAAAATTTCATATGTTTTCCATGTACAGACAGCGATCAGTTACATATTTATTATATGTATAGATTTCAGCTTAACATTTTATCTCACATAGCAGGCCACATAAAACTTAGTGTCAAGACACTCCGTTCTCAACTTTCAGATGTTGCGTGTTGAGTGGCGGAACTTATCGCGTTTTGCTCTTGCTTCGCTTTAGTATAATCATTCCTCCGAGTGTGTATCGAACCCACGACGTCTCACGTATCACGTTTGCAGTCAGACGCTTCCTTGCCACACGATGTACTCTACAACTATACTGATTACATATTTGCCATGCCATTTTATACAATACAGGTGAAGCGGTTGTTTAAGTATTTTTTTCTTTTTTTTTAAAGGTACCTAAATCTAAGCTACAATTCCATGGAACGTATCAAACCCGCTACCTTCGGCACGATATACACTATCATAGACCTAGATATGTCCCACAACAAATTAACCGATGTGTCTAAAGGGAGTCTCGCCAATTTAGCGAGTTGTAGAACGTTAGACATTAGTTATAATAATTTGGATAGAATATTCCAAATTCCTATTAGTTTGGGGTGAGCTAGTTTTTTTTATATTTGTTTTTACAAGAAATTGTATATAATTCCTTGGAAATGTATATCAATTAGTATAAAAAGTCTCAATTTTATTGTTAATACATATATTTACTACGAATATTACACATTTATATTTGTTGTTTATAAAATGTGTAAAAATTTGAACGTAACGGGACTCGAACCCGAGCCGCTTGGAAACCATCCGAGCGGCCTGATCGCTACGCCATACGTTCTATTCAGCTACATTCAAATTTTTATACCCTTATTGCAACATTTTTTTGGTGTTAGCATATTATTGTAATAAAATAATAACAGTCTAACCTAACCTAGATCTAGACCTAAAATAGTCAAATCAAAGGAAAAAAATATGATAATTCAGATTTTGTTAAGAAAAGGTCAAAAAGGACCACATGTCCGTAGTGTATAAAAAAATTACAAGATATATATATATAAAAAATGTAGTAACAGTGAACTAAACTTCATTACAGATCTCCTTATTTTCCAATCCTTGGACATGTATAACATAGGCTTAACAAATTAGTGTCACGTCTCTCTCTTTGTTTTTGATCACAAATTATTAACATTCTTTGTTTAAACTTTTTAATTTGAAATTAACTCTTTTGAGTATAATAATTTGAGTTTCAAACCAATATTTATCTTGTAGAATCTCTTCGCATCCATAATGTCTAAATATTTTTATTACAGTGAGCTCAATTTCGCGTATAATAATCTATCTGAAATCAAAATAAACACGTGGCCGGTTATGAACGCGTTACTAAGACTTAATCTAACCAACAATCTGCTAGGGGACGAACTCACAAGCGACTCGTTCAGAGGTCTCCTGACTTTGCAATCGTTGGACTTGTCGAGTAATGGATTGACAAGGCCGCCTTGGGAAGCGTTGAATACTATGAGCAGTTTACAGTATTTGTATTTGCAGGTAATTAATAAATTAGGTTAATTAATTTATATTTAAATAATGTATAAAAATTTAAACGTTACAGTATATGAAGCTGTGCCTCTTTGAAACCACCCAAGTGCTTTAGACATTGAAGTTATACGTTGATTTTGTGGGTCCGAATACCGCTACGTTAAAATTTTTATACGTTTTCTAAAAACCTTTTTCTTATCCCTAGGTGTGTGATATTTTGCAAAATTTTTGGCTTTCGAAGCGTAATGTGATAGCGTCTGACTGTATACGAGATGGTTGTGGGTTTGATTCCCACAGATGAAAAGGGAATGATTAAATTATTTTCATTTCTCCACTCTGGTGATATGACGCAATGTCGCAGATTCGGGCGGAAAGTGGAGAACGGGGTGTCTTGACACTTCCGTGTCACACCCCAATGTCTGTCTTACTCTGTTATGTGAGAAAAAGCATGAAGATGAATTATTAATTATAAAATGTGAATAAATGCTTGTAGTTTATTTTTATCATTATCTTTCGCATATTTTTCGTGTTTTTGAATTTCAAACTTATTGTTTTACACATCGTTTTGAAATCCAGAAACATAAATGTGGAAACACTTGAAAATATACTTAATATATTACGACCTTTTTCTAACTAGTATTAATGCCGGCCTCTGTATTTAAACTGCTACTGTAATATTTTTTTACTATTATTTACCGTTGACGTGTACACTTAAAGTGTATACACTAAACTATTTCATTTTCTAGCCTGCCCGCGTCCTCTCTTTAATCACAAACTTTTCTTAAATTTATAATTTAAATTGTAACTTTTTGATTTATAAAACTATTGAAAAAAGATTTTATTACTGTTGACAGAAGATGACTTTAAAATACAAATATAATTGTTGTTAAGCTGTTTCTGAGATCAGCCTGCACAAATGCACAGGTTAACAGACATACAGACAAATAGATAAACACAAAAGAAAATAAAAAAATCATTTATTTTGAGTTTTATTACATTGATAAATGCCCTCAATAATATTTTTTCTATATATTCCATTTACAGACAGCGATCAGTAACATTTTTATTATATATATAAATTAATACTATTAACAAAAAAATATCCATATAAACTATAACTGTCCTAAATTTAATTGTAAAAAGTGCTACAAAGTTTTTGTTTCACATATTAATATATAGATTTACATACATTTTCAGTATAACAACCTAACATCGCTGTCTAAATCAGCTTTCGGTAACTTACCGACAACGTTTAAACTAGATCTCTCGTATAATCAATTGAATAGTTTGGGTAAAAGCACGTTCAATGGCATGCAACAACTATTGGATTTGTCTTTGAGAGGAAACCGTTTTGAATATATACAAAATGAAGCGTTCAAAGGATTAGTTGCTTTGAGGTATGTGTTTTTTGAAAAAATATGAACGCGGCGGGATTTGAACCTTTCTTGAAAACTGTTTCAAGTTTTATACGTTTTCTAAATATGTTTTTTTTTCAATTTCCTAAGTGTGTGAATAACATTTAAATTTTTTGTTTAAAGTATTTGTTTTTTAAATAAAACCTTTCGACGCGTTGAACAATTTTTCGTCTTATACAGGTGACGTATCGTGTGACATTTGTGGCATATATTTACAAGTCAAATTGAATGGATTTAGGAAAACGTTTAATGTCTATATATACCATTTTTTAGAAAACGTATAAAAATTTGAACGCAGCGGGATTCGACTCCGCGCTTCTTGGAAGCCGTCCAAGCGCCATCGAAGCCATGCGTTCTACATCCGGCTGCGTCGAAATTCTTGTACGCTTATTACAACTGATTTTTGTTGTTAGACTTCGGTTCGAATCCCGCTGCGTTTTTGTAAGGTGACTAAAAATGATTTACAAATCAAATCAAATGAAAGTGTATCAATAATAAATAAACCATATGATGTATATAATTGTTGCTCGGTGTGCCAATACATGTGAAAACCAGATTGATGTAGATAATTTTAATTTTAAGTTATAACTTTTTGCATCAGTCGTCAGTCTATTTGATTGTCATTTGATATTTAACTTCCCATTTTTTGCCTCATACCAAGGGTAGAGACATTGTATATTGAGTAGCAGAGCTTAAGGTTGCTCTTTGTCTTGTACGAGTGCAGAGAAATGAAAATAATTTAAATAGTATCATTTCTCTGAGTGGAGATCGAACTCAAAACCAATAGACCGCTGTCCCGCTGCGCCACTGCGATGGCTTCTTGCCTCCTCAAATAATTACTTAACAGTATTGTTGGTTATTATAAATAATAATTATATATTTCCGTTTCTATTTTGTTTTGCAGAAAGTTGGATTTGTCATATAATATGTTGGATAAAATTGACAACAGAACAAACGGACTGTTAGATGATTGTCTTTCATTGGAAATGGTGAGTGACACTATTTTAAAAAGTTAATTAATAAATATAATTATTTAATAATCTAACAGAACCCACTACAAATATCTATTTTAATTGATATAAGATAATTTCATTGGATAATTCATTTCATTACTTAGTATTTTTACATAGTTAGTGTACTTTATTGATGTTTTATAAGTTTGCCATTTTATCACTAGATGTCACTATGACAATTATAAATTGTTTTCTGTGGAAATAAAGTTGATAAAAACTAAACTACATTTTCAGTATTCTTTTTTGACAAAAATGTATATATGTAAGTTTGTTGCTATGTGGCGTTGTAGAGACCAAACTATTTAATAATTGATTGATTTTGATGATTCTTGCATCAATCGATTCGTCCCAGCCTTGCGAGTATTGAATAGGTTTTTAAAACACTATTTGTAGGTAGGTTGTGTATATTTTTATTACAAATAATATGAATTTTATATTAATATAGTCAACTTAAAAACATTTGATGTAAGAAAGCTGAAGTCCTTGTAATTTCTTATTTATTTATATATTTAGGCCGCAACTTTGATTGTAATGGATTTATTGTCCTTGTTGTAAAAGTTTCATTTTAACATTCCGAATAGCATATGATACTTAGTATTTTTTTTAAATTTTTAAAGTGATATTCGCACACTTATGAAATTGACGCGCGGGTCCGAATCCCGCTGTGTTAAAATTTCTATACGTTTTCTAAAAATGTTTTTCATCTTAGTATTTTTCCATTCTCGTAGAAGTTCCTAAATAACCTACAAGACTAATTTTAATTTTCCTATGCGCATTAATTTCGCCCTTCAAATGTGACAAATTTCAACTCCTCCATACGATTTTTTTTTTGTATAAAGGGGCCCAAATAGTTTCCTCCACGTATTACTATAATGATGCCTTTAAAAATCTTAATTCTAGGTAAATCTAAGCCACAACAGATTCGGTTTCCTCACAAAGAAAATGTTCCCCGCCAATCCCTGGATACCGTACAGACTGATGGAAGTCGACCTGAGTTACAACGAAATACCGGTTGTCACTTTTGACATCACCGTTGGCGGGAAAACGCTGAGGAAGTTGGACCTGTCGAATAATTTTATAAATGACATCAGAAATAGTAAGGTTTTATATGTTTTCTTTTTTTAATTTTGATTTCTCTTTATAGTGTGTAAATATTTTATGTATGCTTTTCGTCTGTTTTGAAATCACTATTGGCGGACCTGTCAATTATCTTTTTAAATTACATTAAAATGTTATTAATTGGCGATAAAATGCTGTTAAAGTTGAATTTATCAAATATATTTTTTAAGGATTTTTTATAATTTTATAGAATTATATTTAGGTCTTGTTTTTTTTTTAATAATTAACCAAGACCATTCTGTGTAATGGCAACAAATAATACTATATGTGTTTATTGTATTCATTTGTTATTTATATGATTATTAGTATGTTACATGCAGTTTCATTCTATAATAATGATCCCAGAAACGTCTAAAAATGCTCTTTATCACAATTAAAAGAAATTGAGAAAAGACGTTTGTGCGTTTATAATTGATATCACGCTTTGGGAATGAAATGCTCACTCCAGTCTATTTTAAAAGTGTCATTATCACTAATACATCTGTAAATTATTGTATTGAAAAATAAATAAATAGAAGTCCCGTTAAGTTTCTTGCGCCGGTTTTTCTCAGGTCTAAGGCATTAACTTTAGTGAACCGGTGGTAATTATTTGACGTTAAAAAAATGAAGCATCTAACTTTTTTAGCAAGCATTCATTCAACTAAGCAGCTTCGCGCTTTTGAACGTATAGCTAGCGGGTATTCGGAGAGAACCTAGTGTCAAGACACTCCGAGCTAGACGTTCTGCCCGAATTCAATTGTATTGCCAAATTACAGTATGGCGGACTCAACGCTGCACTTATACCTATACAAGAGCGGTGAAATGATATTTTTAATTATGCTATAAGCGTCGAGTGTGTATCGAACCTACAACAGCCAGACTCTGTTCCACCGCGACATATTTTTGAATAACATATCCCGTCCATAATCCAAGGATATGGTTATATATAGTTTTCCCCTATCTCCGTCTTCTAGCCCTTATTGGTGTACTTACAGTGGCTTGTGCAAGTGATGGATGGTATGGTCTTGTGTGTGCTGTTGTGTGCTTGGTGTATTTATCAAAAAACACAGTACCTTGTACCACCAAGAATTTTGCTAAGAATGAATGTTGGGTGAAAAGCTGCTTCTTTTTGTAGTATTCTTATGTATGTCGCAGTGTTTATTAGTTTTATGTGATAATATATAATATAAATAATACATTTTAATTGAAATTTTGTAATTTTTTTTATTTTACCTGTTTTAGACGTTCTCGGCAATTTTACGTCGCTGGAAGTATTGGATCTGTCAAATAATCAACTAAGCGATTTAATATCTAGGACTTGTAAGTAATACGTTTACTAATTTATATATTTTTTTCTACTAATTATTTCATACGCGATGAGATGTTTGAAGATCACTGATTTGAAATACTTTTATAAAAAAAACTTAATATTATAGTATTGATAATAGCGGTATTTGAACCTGCGTACCACCACTAACTACACAAAATCAATTTTTGTTTAAAAATCACAAAGTAGTTTATAATAACCAAAACAATCACAATATTATATTGTCATCGAAACTGACGTGTGGTAATTTTTAAACAAATTAAACTATACGAAGTGGGTCAATGAAAGCTTGTTAATAGTTATTTTTATAAAACTGTGCCCGCGACTTTGTCCGCGTTGAATTTTAAAATAAAAGTAAGCCTAAGTTACTCTTTATTTAATCAGCTATCTGCAATTGAGAGTCCCGTCAAAATCGGTCCAGCCGTTCTAGAGATTAGCCGGAACAAACAGACAGACAGACTGACAAAAATGATAAAAAAATGTTATTTTGGTATATGTACCGTGTATGCATACTTATGCATTTAGTAAAAAAGTTATTTTTATATTACAAACAGATACTACAAATTAATTTATTTGTATTAAAGTAATTTTTTTTTTTTTATTCCAGCCGAGGCCCGTTTTAATTTACCAGCAAATATATCTCATATATATTTACAAAACAACACTTTAGAATCACTACCAATAGATAATATATTAGAATCGAAAAGATTGAAAGTTTTAGATGTCAGGCACAATTTGCTGAGCAGCTTTTACCCGCAATTGGTGAAAATGGTGAGGGAAGTTGGTTTGGAAGTGTATTTTGAAGGTTGGTAGTCATTTTTATGGTGTGTGTGTGTGTTTTTAATCTGTTAAACTTTTTTTTTTATAATTTTATATGTTGTATTAAAGTATATGTATTTATGTTTATATGTTAAGATTAAAAATATAGGTGGAATATTATACTGAATGTGTAGATTTATTTTATAAACACTTCTTTTATAAACAGTATAACTAATAATAAATATTAGTTGTAATATGCGTATAACAATTTCGACGCAGTTGGATGAGGAACGGAACAGGGGACAAGAGGCGCGGGTTTGAATCCCGCTCCGTTAAAAATTTTTTACGTTTTCTAGAAATGTTTTCCAGTTTCCTAAATGTGTGAATAACACTTAATTTATTTTTCTAGTTTTTATTCGTGTTTGAAAATTTTTATTGTAGTATTAGTATTTGATTTTAAAGTTTTTGAGCTAACTTAACTAAATACCTACGTTTAAATTATTTCATGTTTTCTAAGACTGTGTTTAATTCGGAAATGAAACTATTTTTAACCGGATTAATCTTGTATATTGTTGGTATTCGAAAATATATATTGGAGTCTGTCCTACCACACTAGAGATTAAGATGCAGTCAGCTTATTCTGCAAGAATTCAGGTCAGAACGCGAAGCGATAAAGAAATCGTTGGCGGTAGTTCGATATAATAATTGTATCAACTGACAGACGAATGCCACCTCAGTCTACCCAGTTTAGTCTGTGACCACGGGCTAATGTAAAGTGTTACTAAAATGTATCTTCGAATACCAAAAATATACGCGATTAATCTGTTTAAAAATAATTTTATTACAAAATATATAAAAATCGCGAAATCCAAAGATCTTATTATGTATTTAAATGTTTAATTCTTATATTTTACTTTAATCTTCGACTTTTATTATTACAGATAACAAACTAAACTGCGATTGTCTAACGCGTCCGTTGAAGCACTATTTGAAAAAAATGCCACAGTCCATACAAAAAATGGACAATAAATACAATAAGCTGACGTGTTTCGAGCCTCCGTCAGTGGAAAATGAGAATTTCTCGACACTAGACGAAGATAGATTATTGTGTGCTGGCAACATTGAGCTGAAAGACAAAATTAAAAGCTATGGCAACACTGAATACGATTTTACTACGGAACCAGACGTTTTGTTTAGAGATATACAGTAGTAAGTATTTTTGAGTTCTATTTTTGGGTTCGTGAATTGATAAATGCCCCATACTAATAATTTGTTTCATATGTCTGTACAGACAGCGATAAGCTTCATTTTTATTATATGTATAGATATAGATTTGGCTCAACGTATAATTATTTGAACAATCATATTTGAAGTAAATACTGCATGCAAGAAATAGTAGTTGTTTGCAGTTAAAAATATAAAAAAAATATATAAAGAAAAATCCTGAGAATATGTCAAATGTAATGTCCATATTATGTCTAGTTTAGTCGATTTGGAGCCATGCTTAGCGGTCTAAGCACTTGAACGGTTTCCAAGAGGCGCGGGTTTGATCTCGCTGCGTTCAAATTTTTAACATTTTTGTTAAAAAAATTTCCCTAAGTGTGTGAATAACAATTTAGTTAATCAAATATCTCAGAGATGCAATTTCAGAATTGTAGCTATTTCATTGTTTTCCTAGATTTATTATTATTAATGTTATTTACACTTGAAAAGTGCTTAATGACTAGGTTCTCCCTGCCTATTTTAAAAATAAAAATAAAGCAAGGAGGTATTTAAAAAACGATCGAAACGACAAGCTCTGTAGGTATTTAAAAAACGATCTATTTTATTAATATACTATATATTGAATTTGTCAAATAAAACAAGCAATTTCTTGTTATAAATAATGAAAGAAAATGTATAATTTCAAAAAATCCTTTTTATATACTAAGTGTGTGAATAAGCCTTTAAAAATATTTAATTAATAGCATTCTCTCTTGCCAAACGATTATTTTTTGGAAACAAACTTTGTATGGCGGAAATTTGTTCAACTCTCTCTCTGCAGTGATGCTAACAAGAAAAATAAAGTTGTAACAAACGTATACAAGTTTCGACGTACCTTAATAAGACGTATGGCTTAGCGGTCAGAGCGCTAGGGTGGTTTTTAAGAAGCGCAGGTTCATTTTTCTATCTCCTTTTTCTGTCATTTCCAGTGCACAAACATCAATCTACGCGCTCTGGTACGTATCAACGACAGAAGATTTTGCAGATTTTTATATATACATAAGAAACAAAAACAATACTATAGTGTACAGCCAAGACATTGCATACAACCTTCGCACTATAATAATTCCCATAGATAAAAACATAGAAGATTCTCTTATATGTATTCAGGGTAAAACGTCAAACGATTTCGCGCGTAAATGGTTTGACAGCCAATGTCAAAAAACCCCGTCAAATTTTGACAGCTGGCCCAAGAAGTTGATAATTGACAGACGGCTGTCAAGAAAGAGGGCTAAGTATAGTTGGGCGCCAAATAGTGTGTTGGGGTTGGTTAGTGACTCAATTCTCCTTACTCTCTGCATTTTCTTGGGTGTTTGTTTTAGAAAATTGGCAGATGTGGAGGTTTGATTTTTTTAAATTTTGTCTGTGGATGACTTTATCTTTTTTTTCCTGTGTGGCTTTTTTAAGGAAACGCAGAGGGATTTTATTGTAACTGTAGAAGAGGTATAGATTAATAAATTACATTTTGATGAAAGTATAAAGAAAAAAGCGTGTATATTGGAAATTAAAAAAATATATCGTAAAAACACCTTTTTTGTATAAGGATATCATCGAAATATTTTTAGAAATTTAAAAATTAGATTATTTTTCACAAATTGCTCGGTAACTAAAACTCAGTTTAATCCTTCTTAATTACATATTCGATGATGTACTTTAATATAGTATGAAAAAATGTAAATACTCAGACATTTTCTTTCTTTTTTTTTTAAACTATACGCTTAAGTAAATGTACCTCGCTTTTTACTATAAAGATATTTTTTTATATCTTCCTATTCCGTCCATTATTATAAATAAGAAAAAGACATTTTAAAAAAAAGCTCAATTATTTACTAAGGAGTTTTTAGTGTTTAAAATAAACAAAAAAAATATAAATGTATATTTATTTAAGACATAAAAATTACAGATCTGGGTCTAGATATATAAAAACTATTCCAAATATAAAAATACTGCCATATTTTTGTATAAATTGTTATTCATCTATTATTAATTATAATTCACAAATGTTATTGTGACGTATCAATGACGTAACAGAACAAAAAAACAATTTTAAAATACTCACGTTATATTTTGTAGAAATATTTATCTTAAAAAATAAAAAACAATATAAAATTAGGAGAATCTTAACTTTTTTCTAAATGATTCTTTTTATATTATCTATGGCTCTTAAATTAAACGTCACATTTCCCGCCTTTTTATGTGTTATTTTGTTTTGGACTAAGTTCTTTTTTGGCTTTAATTTTATTTGTTATGAATCTCTTTGTATTGTGATTTTGTATACATTCCTTGTAATATATTTAAGTTTTATTTTACATGTACATATATTATGTAAAGAAAATTATGTTTCTTTGTAATAGAAACATGCATAAATTATACTTTTTGTGACAATATTATAAAACAATAGTTTTATATAAAAATAGAAAAGTTTTATTTTTACAACTGAAGACTGAGAGGTTAAGGTGATATTTCCCAAAATTGTAATATCTACAAAATTCACTTGGAAAGTTTTAAATTGAAAGTGATTATTAAACATGGTTTATTCTTAAATATTGTTATATCACAAAATAAATTATAAATTTTACATGTAAGAGTGTAACAGACAAAAGTGTGAGAATTGAAATTTGGAACTAAAACTGGATTTTCGAAACATCGTTTTTTGTTTAAAAATTTAAAAGAAAATAACTGTCTTTATATAGAAATAGTTTAAGTATCATATTTTTGTACATTTAATGACTAACCGACTTTTAACAGGTTGTAAAGCAGTTTAAAGTTACCTTTTATTTTATGTATAGTATAGATACTGTATAAGAATAAAACAAAATATTTATTTAATAAATTCATTTTATTTTACAATACATGCCTTTTATTTTTTTTATGTCTACTAATAAATAATTTGGTGTAGGCTTCATATTGAGAAATTACAAACAAACACAAATTAGTTATTTTAAATCACGCATAGCAGGGAAATGGTAGTAATTTAAATATAACTATTCCGCCGAGAAGGAATCGAACCCCCAACCATCGCATTCATCGAAGGCCTTAAATAAAAATAATAATTAATGAATGCTTGGTTTTAATATATATATAAATATTATTTAAACCACTTTTTTTTATAATAAGAACTATTAAACCTTAAATTAAATTTGAACATTTTTAAACATAAATAGTATGTAATTAAAACTAAGTGATTTTTTATAAATAACGCACACATAGTCGTCAATTAATGCTTGATCACAATTAATATTTTTTACATTTTCAAAGTATCATTCACAAGAATCGGAAATCGAAATAAATTTTTTTGAAAACGTATAAAACATTAAATGTACGAACGAACGAACGCAGCACCGGATGCATGGCTCGGCGGCAGGCATAGTAGAGCGCTTGGACAGCTTCCAAAAGGCGCGGGTTCGAATCCCGCTGCGTTCAAATTTTTATACGTTATTTTAAAAATGTTTCACAATTAATGTGTATATTCTAATCTAAAAATAGCCTATTTGCATAATATTGATTTTTAATATATATATTTTAGATTTTATTGACCTTTCTGAGTGGCCATTTTGACCATTTTATACACAAATAAAAAAACGCTAGTGTCTTGTGACTTGCTAGTAAAGGATGTATATTACATCCCTCGTATTTTTTGAGGTGGGCACGAAGAGCTTAGTGACTCTGTTCTCCACATTTTGACTAACCAGAACATGGAAACATTTGTAGTTATTATAAATTTAAATTATCTTTCAAATGAAGTTTGTACCTATAGCTGCAACCATTGCATACATTCAAAATTAAACATATAATATAACTATACTATAATAAAACAGTAAAAAATTGTGCTAAAATAATTTATGATTTTGCCTCTGCTCTTTTATTATAAATATTATACATCTTTGTAGTTACTGGACGGATTTGAATTAAAGTATTTATTAACATTTTTTAAAGTGCTAATCACACACTTAGCATATTGAAAAACATATTCAGAACATATAAAAAAAAATTCAGAGGTGTTGGACAGTTTCCAAGAGGCGCGGTTTCGAATTCCGCTGCGTCCAAAAATTTTTATACGTTTTCTAAATATGTTTTTGAATGAAACTTTTTTGTTGTATAGCGTTTAACTCCGGGCAGGACTTAGGAGTTTACAATACTGGCAAACAAATTTGCAATATATTGTTTATTAATAATTTCTTACTTCAAACTGTTTTTTTTGTAATTTCTCTATTATGCAGCAATGTGTCTCGTTTCACCGGCGAGTTATTTTAGCATCACAGTGTTGCGACAGAATTATCCGTCGAAAAAAATTGACATCTTAAGCTCGTTGCGTGCGATGATTGACGAGCGAAGCTCCCTCTTAGTATTATATTCAAATTTTTAACTATATATAGGACCTTTTCCAACTTTTTTACTCTCAGCGTATTCTAGCTCCGGATTATTTGGTAAGGTTTTATATTCACCCCAGTTTTGTTGGTGTGGGTATTGATATTCCGTGTGAGATGCTATAAAGATTGAATTTAATTTAATTTATATATACTGTATTAGACATATTTGACGCGTACATTAGCAACACATCGCATCTTTAGAATTGTAGTGGCCTTATCGAAAATTGAACGGTAGAAGTGTAATTGAAGAATTAGTTATTTTTCAGTTTGGATTTGAATGATTTAAAATAAACACTTTTTATTTTGGCCTTTACTTACATTTTATAAGCCATTTTATTTCAATAGATGCGACATGATATATTTAGATATACCCTTTTCCTCACGTAACAGAGTGTAAAGAAAGATTTCAGTGTCCAGACTCTCCGTTGTCACTTACCGCCTGAATTCGGTATATTAGGCGCGAAGAAGCGTAGTTTGATGCCGCAAGTTTGCGTTACCAGAGCGGGGTAATGAAAATAACTTAAATAAACACCAATCCTACGGTACGGTACCAATCCTCGTAGTGTGTGCAGCATTTGTTTTTATTAAAATCATTATTTTTCAAAACTAAAGTTACTAATTAGTTTGTGTACTAAATATTGTCTTTCAGCACTTCTCCTACATATATATTTTTCTATATTGCCATCTCACGCTCATCTCGAAAGCGATACATATAAAGTAGCGGAACTCAATCCCGCGCTTTCTCTTACCAGATCAGAAATGAAAATAATGTTATAATCAGTCTCCTATTTGCGATGATGGCGCCATTTAATTACAAAGTGATCTAAGTTTTAAACTTACCTATTCATATAAGGATTCGAGCGAATCTTGTTCTTTTGTATGAATGTAAGTAAATAGCAAGATATGAAAGTTTTTGTGGTTTTATTTATGTTATAACTATAAATCTAATAACTTAATAGTAATAAGTCTTATAGTAAAGGCCCTTACCATGGTGGTCATGATGGGGTATCCAGGGCATTCCCCCGTGATGGTCTTTCAACTTCCAAACGGTGAAAAATGATGACATCTGTAAACAATATCATAAATATATTAAAATCTAAATATTCTTTATTCAAAGAGGCTATTACAAGCACTTTCGAATCGTCAATTAACATATAATGTCAGTATTGTCATTGCTAGCGGCAGCTACCACCGGCTCGGAAGGCAGTTCTGCTGAGAAGGGCCGGTGAGAAACTCAACAGTTGCTCTTTTCAAATATAGTTTTACAATAATTAGCATCCCGAGTGAGCATCGACAGCATTTAATTCCACACATTAGCATCAGAATAGTATTACTCGGCAGAATAATATACTTTCCTTAATAACATGTTTTTAACCCTGATTTTAAGTTCCAGTGGCAAGTCTAAAATAATTTGTGAAATTTTATTACACATATCCTTCCTTGTCCTTGTGAGATAAATGATTTATTCACCATCTGAAGGCAAAAACTAGGAGTAATCAGCTTCTACATATAAAACTGTTAAGTGCTGTACTGCAGGGCAGTACAGCGTGACTGACAGATAACGCACAACTGACACTAGTGGATGGAGAATTTTTTTTCTTAGAGAGTAGGGTTTGCCCTTATTTTATTTGTATTTTCAAATAGGTAATTTTGTCTTATTTTATGTATTTAATCATTTAAAGATATTGTGCAATACTTATTTCTTCAAATGTATGCCGACAGATGCGGGCAGATACAGACTGTGTGCGGGAAAAGCTAAGCTTTTTATATATTAAAAAATGCTTTGCCTGGATTTGAACCCGCACCTCTAACCGATATTTCTCCATTATTTAGAGTGTAATGTTTATAGAAAGCAGTAAGGAAAGTATCAGTTCACTAGATTCTCCTCTCATTAAAGGTGAAATATATGAGAAAAAAAAACCAAAAACACTACTTTCATGGCCAATATACACTTTCACTTTTGCTTCAAAAAACAATCTGACCACAAAATGTAACGAAATGGCTAAGACAAAAAAATACTCAACCAAAATTATAGGCAAAAGTTTTGCGCCACATATTATAATTGATACAAAAAGTTGGTATTTTAATATTCCCGCTAGATTGAATTTCAACTTTTTTTTGCGACAAAAAATTCCTTTCGCTTGTTACAGAGAAAACAAGAAATTAAATATATCACTTGAAGACTTGCATGAATGAATATAAGCCGTAAAATTTGAAGGGATATGTATATAGCATTGGACGGTTTCCAAGAGGCACGGCTTCGAATTCCGCTGCGTTTTATTTATTTATAACTTTTTAATAAAATGTTTAAATATGAAGGTCTATAAATGTCGCGAAATTCCAATTTCTAAAATTTTATAATGATGTTGTTATGTATAGGACATAAACTAGATGTTGGCCGCGATTTCGTTTGTATAGTAATATTTTTGGCAAATTTCAAGCTTGTAGTAAAAAAAATTAAGACTTTTATATAAACTTGCGAGAGCAAGACCTCCTTTTTGCGACCCTGTCACAAAACAGCGTTTTTACCGGACGTCTACTAACTATAAAACACCTCCCTGCTAAATTTTAACTTAGGTACCTCACGTTGGTTTCGATAAATTCCACTTTTATTATACTAGCTGTGCCCGCGACTTCGTCGGCGTGGAATTCTAGGATCAAAGGCAGCCTAAGTTACTCCTTATTACATCAGCTATCTGCCAGTGGAATTACCTTCAAGATTACAGATTCAGATTCAGAGAAACAGACAAACCAAAGTAAAAAATATATATTTTTATTGTAATATTTTGGTATACGTACCGTGCACGCATACATAAGCATTTAGTAAATAGCGTTTATTTTAAAATCACAAACGGACCTTATTTTATTTGTGTGTATGTGGACATGAGGCGAACTAAATAATAATTAGGTTTTTTATTGTTTCTTGTACTGAATTATTGAACGAAACTATTATAGAAAATTTAAATAACAAAATGGCAATCGTGAAACAAATGAGTTATTTTTATCATGTATTTATGTACCATATAACAAAATATACAGGAGCTTATCAGTAACCCTTCAAACCCTTGAATGTGAGAAGGTTTAAGGTGAAGAAGGGAATCAGGTACAGTACCTGTAATCTGTATTCATTACGTAATCTATACATATAATAAAAATGTTACCGATCGCTGTCTGTACATGGAGTATAACCAAATATGGACCAACCATGGAATAGAAACAAAAACTATGGTTTTTAATTTTCTTTTCTGTTTGTCTGTGCGTTTGTGCATGCTAATCTGAACCGATTTAAATGCCGCTTTGGTTTTTTGTATTTTGGTTGGTTCCCTGAACATTTAGTTTTAATTTCATTTAAATCGGTTCATAGATAAAAACGTTACAATCATTTTAATTATAAGATTTAATCAAAGTTTATGATATAGTTTAGTAGTGTAGTTTACGCAGACGAAGCCGTGTGCTGGTCGCTAGTATAATATATGTGCCTACATAAAAATGTACTTAAAAGTTCTAAAGACCTGTAACATTATATAACGCGACATAGCAATTGTCTTCAATTGTGATCCTATAATGTTATTTTTTGGTTACAGAGACATAAATATATAAACATTTCTTTTACTTTAAAAAATCACACGTTTTTAAAAAAAACCTCCTAGGTTTCAATCTCGCACAAACCTTAGCAGCGCTGACAGCTATTTTGAATATCAGCAGCAAAAGGCCAATACCGACGGACTTGGCTGACAGTATTGTGGTCACAGCCAGCCACGTGGTGGTAGCTCCCACGTGGAAGATTATCGGAAGAAGAGCTAAAGAGAGTTTCTTAGAGCCTCGTGCTTCTGCAAGAGAATTATATTATTTAATTAAAAAAAAAACAGTAATGTCAAGACATCTTAATCTCCAATTTCCGCCCAAATCAAAGACAGCGTGTTGAGTGGCGGAACTCAACTACGGGCTTTGTCACCAGAGCGGTTAAATGAAAATAATTTAAATATAACTCAATCAATTTTGTAATTAAACTAATTTTAACTGGATTAATCACGTATATAATTGGTATTCGAAAATACATTTTAGAAATCCGACGTTTCGAACACTTTACATTAGACCGTAGTCACAGGTAGACGGAAACTTTCTACCACCTGTGACCCAATCATGAAAACTTTGAAGTCTCAAACCTACCACACCAGAAAGCAAGATACAGTCAGCTCATTTTGCAAGAATCCTGGGCAGTACGCGAGGCAACTAAGAAATCGTTGGCGATTGTTTGATATAATAATTGTATTACTGACAGACTAATGCCACCTGAGCCTACCCGCTAGTGTGACCACGGACTACTGTAATCATTCGCGAGAATCAATAATATTATTATAACTCAATCTCACTCAAATTTATTTTATAAATACATTTCTAAATAAAATAAAATAATATGTACATATGGAAGTTGTTTAATAATATTCAACATTGAAACAAAATCTAAAAATCAAGTATTACTTAAATTAAAAAAAAAACGCTCTTGTGATACAGTAGACACAGAATCCGATGGTTGTAAATTTAAAAATAATTCAAGGCAAAAAAATTATGACTAAGGAGACTTTAGTCAATAAGAATAAGTTAGTTCTAATACGTGATGTCTAAAAGCGGAAGCCGCTGTGATCTAAAACCAAGCTCTTTTTACTTAATAACCGCTATATTAACATCTCAAGTTGAATTCAAGTAATTTAGAGCTAACTACCAACCTTGTATCAGCTTCACCCGCGTACAATTTTTGTTTCACTTAAATCACAAACTTTGCTTAAATTTATAATTTAAATAGCTGTAACTTTTTTTTAAAATGAAATAAACACTAAATGTTATCAAAACTGCATTAAAATCAGTTTAACCGTTTCTGAGATTAGCGTGCGCCAACGCACAGACAGACGGTGAAGTAAATTAAAAATTATTGTTTTGAGTCCTCAATAATATATGTCTCATATACCTTTCATGTACAGACAGCGATCGGTTACATATTTATTGTATGCATAGATAAGATGAAGCTTTCAAAAACAGGTTATCGGCAGTTCGATCTCGAACTCGATACACTTTCGAGTAGCTATAATTTATACCAAGTCATATATATATATATATTTTACTAAGCATATTTTTTTTCTATTGTATTTAGTATATATGTAAAAAAAATTATTGTAAACGTATTTTCTTTAATATAAATATTTTTTCTGCATTAACTCGATGAGTTTCGACATCGATAAATCATTTTAGGTAATCTGTAATTATAATTTGTTTTAAGATTTTTATTTGTTTTAGGTTTAAACCACACAAGTCTATCATTCGTTTATATTTCATATACAAAATTAACGCAAAATAAGGCCGTTAACTAAAAAAAAAATAATAATAATTTGTTTGGAAAATCTAACGACTACGCACAGCTATTGTGATTTAGGTATGTTTTATTTATATTAATAAAGTAAAAAATGTAAAACGTGTAAAAATATTTTTTTCTTTTACAAAGAAATTCCATTGTGTTTCATTTACTGTCATCTCAAAACACTATAGAATAAAATAATGTTATATATATATAAAACGATTCCGTTACTGAGCGACTGACAGACAACGTACACCTGAAACTAAGGGCTATTAAATACTGAAATTTGGCGTATAGGTTCCTTAGGGAGCGTGTGTAAGCACGAACAGAAAATGTCTCTTTCGCTGCCTTTCTCGCTTCCTTTCTGTTAGAACTGACATTACTGACATTTTATTTTAATTGACGATTCGAAAGTGCCTGTCAAAGCCTATGTGAATATTTAAATTAAGCATTTCTCTGTTTATCTGTTTGTCTGTGCGTTTGTGCACGCTAATTTAAGGAACAGCTTTACCGATTGTAATGCATTACAATCGGTAATGCATACTGTAGTATTTTGGTAAACATTTTTCTTAACATTTAGTGTTTATTTCATGTCAATCGGTTCATAAATAAAAAAATTACAACCATTTAAATTATAAATTTCATGAGTTTGTGCCTTTAAGTAAAAACACGAGCTAGCAAAGAATCGAAATAGTTTAATCGTGTAGTTCTAATAGTTTAGGCCAAACCGCGAGCGGGTGACTAGTTCACAATACGAGAGTTATCAACGGCTCATTAAATTATGCCTCAGATCTGAGAAGAATAGGCGCAAGAAACTAATAGCGGGATCTCTTTTTTGTGTCTTGAATAATTTACGGTTGATATAACAATTTTAGGCATCTTAGTGTATTTGTTGTTCACTTTCAGCTTATTTAATGCTTGTATGTATGGCGGAAACCAACGCCATGCTTATCGTATTAAAAAAAATGGTGTAGTGGGACTGCGTCTAGTTCAGTAGATTATCTATGGTGGAGTCTATAGTGTAACACTAGTCTAGTAGTCTAGTAGATCAGTAGTGAGTTATTTATTGAGTGGGTGCCGACATATGTATCAGTCTTTTCTCACATATCAGGGTACTTCAGATGACAAGAGCTAAGACCCTGTTTTAAACAGCCCGAAATCGCAACAAAATTAATTATAATAGCGAGAATTTAATATATTTTAAAATATAATAATTCTCCCGAGTGAGATCGAACCTACAGACTATCGCCTTCACAGTCAGACGCTGTCTTATTCAAATATTAGAGTCAATAAGCTCAAAAAGTTATACAACTTTTCTATGGGCCATAATATAGATATGAAATATTACACACCTATATTTAACTTAGTTTTAATTTATATTGATTCTAAATTTACTATATTAAATATGCATAATTATAAAGGATTTTATAGGAATAAATAATGAAGAAAGCAACACTAAATTAAGAATATTATTATAGAAAAATAGATAATTTACTAAGGAAGGAAATAAAAAAGAGTATAAAAATCGTAATAAAGAAGAATGAATTCATTGAAGAATTGTGTAACAATTCATTGTTGTTGAGACCTAAGTGGTTTGTTTCTAAATGTACACGTGTCGTTAAAATTTTAATTACAGGATTTTCTATTTAAAATATGGGCTCCTCTTAGGTCTAATACTAGAAAAGGCAAAAAAATCGTAAACTGAATTAATTATAAAAGCATGCAAGTTTAATTATAAATGCATGCAAGTTTAATTATAAAAGCATGCAAGTATCAGTGGCGAAGTGTGATTTTCACCCGTCCACGTTCTCACTTAAATTACAAACTTTGCTTAAATTTATAATTTAGGTGGCTGTAACTTTTTTATTTTATAACCAATTGAAATTAAATCAACACTAAATGTTGTGAGAAGTTTACCATAGCACAATAATCAATAAGGTTATCACGCACAAATAAACAGATAAACAGACAAACAAAAAACAGTATGGGTTCTATTACATTGAGAAAATACTTCGTCTTATATATCTTTCATGTACAGAATCACTAGTTATATTTTTATTATATGTATACATTTAAAAGTGCTTGCAAAAGTCTATTTAAATAAAGAGTGTTTTTTATATGCAATTGAATTTAATTACGATGAAATTATGGTATAAAATGGAGATTGCAGTGGTATGAAAAAGGAACAACCTTGCCTAAAGAAAAGAAATTCTACTGCAAATGCTTTTTAGTTCGTTTTAGTTTTATTTTCATGTGAAAATTGATATGATGTTAATATTAACATAATTTAGCTAACCAAATTTTATTGATATTTTATATGCCCTTGAATAAAACTAAAAACTATGAATTATTTCCACAGATATCATTTTATATTTGTTTTATTTGATACAGTGTCGCTTTGAAAATTAACAATAATTTAAGGCATTAATATAATTAAATAAAGAATATATTCTTACCATAAATTCTATTTAATTTGGGCTTCATTTCTTCATATCCTATAAACCTTCCTAAGTCACTATCCTTCAAATGTCTATCATTAATACCTTCTAACCACACAGCAATACTATTAGTATAATCAAAAAATTTAAATTCCAATTTTTTTTCTAAACTCTCAATAAAAACTTGGGCGGAATGATTTTTAGCATTTGCCATTTTACTAACGCAGCTAACAAAGACGAACGTCAAAATTAAGCGCAACATTTTGACAGTGACTTTACGGCGCGGCAATATTTTCGCGACTGATCCGTTTAAAAGTTTCGTTTAAAAGACGTTGAAAAGTAAAAGTTCCTTTTTTCAACTTTATTATTATTTTAACTTGCGGTTTACATCACATTTACGCGTACTTAAAGAAAGCTCAGATATATTCATATGTATGTATACTTCAAGTTGCATTTAATCGAAATCGAAAGTTATTAGTAAGTAAAACACATTTTTTAAAACAATGCAGTTATGGCGCAATTTTAAGCTGGTATTTCGTACACGGATATAGTCAATTCAGTCTTCGTTGAAGTAATTATGTGTAACACGTTTTGTAAACTAACATAATAATTGAAGTTCTTAATGAAACTTTTGAGAGAGGCTTGTAAGATTTCCCATACAAATAAATAAATAGAATAATAAGTGTATGTTTTTATAATTAAAATATTCGCGTTTTACTAAATGTATATTATGTATATATACACGGTATATAACCAAAATAACAGTTTTTATTATTTTAGTCTGTCTGTTTGTTAGTTCCGGCTAATCTCTGGACTGGCTGGACAGATTTTGACGGGACTTTCACTGGCAAATAGCTGATGTAGTAAAAAGTAAGTACTTTTCTTTAGGAATTGTACGCGGAAGAAGTCGCTGTGCGCCGAGACATCGTCCGTTCACTAGTTTTCAACGTGTAACTCCTTGAAGTGGAATATGAAACCTTATCAAGTGAAAGTTAAAGAGGTTATTTGTTAAATAGATGACGGTAATTTTTATCTAAAAGATGAGATAGTAGAATATGTATTATGGACAATCAAACACATCCAAATTTAGAATTTCAGCACACCTTGTTAATAATAAAATTTGAAAAACCTGCACAGAGACATTTCGTTCTTTAGATTCTTTTTAAAAAATTGCACGGACGTAGGAGTATCATATTCCGCGTAGTTAAAGTTTATATCAAAAAGAAGTGCACTAGTAAATATTTTTTATAATAATACATTAGAAATACATACATTACACACCATCCATGTGTTTGAAATACACTTTTGTAAACGCTTTACACATTGCTAAGGTAGATTTTTATATTGACTTAAAACATTTATGTTTTGTTGACTATTTTATTATATCCTAATTGACACCTACTGAGCACTATGCGTATGACAGTGAAGCACTCCTACCAACGATACAAATAAAACGCCAAAAATACTTTTAAATATTATTTTCAGTGTATTTTTGATTACAATGAATTAATTATTCAACATTCCAAAAGTATACTAAAAAAACACCTAAAATAAAAAATAAAAAAAATAAAATTCTTAAGATAATATTATCGTCTTTCACTTTCATGTGTGCAAGTTTACATTATATAAACAATTATCGAGGCTTACTTAATTGCATTGTTTGCTTTCATAAAATTACAAGAAACTATAAGTATTTTAATTAAACTACTATATATAATTACTAACTAGCTGTGCCCACGACTTCCACCGCGTGGAATTTTAAAATAAAAATAGCTTAAGTTACTACTTCTTATTACATCAGCTACCTACCAGTGAAAGTCCCGTCAAAATCAGTCCAGCCGTTCCAGAGATTAGCCGGAAGAAACAGACAGAAAAATAATAAAATAATATTTTAGTATATGTACCGTGTATACATGCGCATATAGTAAAAACCGGTATTTTGATATTACAAACAAACACTTCCAATTTATTTACTTGTACATATTTAAAAGAATCTTAATTTAAAAATATGTCTAAATTGGGCGAAAAAGAGAGAACAGACTAACCTGGGTTCTCTCTGGCAACCCTGCTATGCGGAAAAGAGCGTGAAGCTGCTTTGCTTTTATGTTTCATTTTGTAAATATTTTTTTTAAAAATTAGTTCACCTCATCTTTTTAATGGTTTTTTTTTAATAAAATCCTTTTTGTAAACAACTATATAAGGTTATTTAGTTCAAAATTTTACGAGGTCGATTTTAAATTTTGGACTCAAAAAACTTGTTTTTATTACATTCTGACATTCAAAATGCATCGGGGCATTGACATTGTACTCGTATAATAATATTACATTACAGATACTCAACATATTATTATATTTTTAACTTCAATCTGGTCTAGCTAGTCTAACTTTAAGGAATCTAGGGTTCCATTTTCCACTCTCCGACTAATTTCTAGACATTGAGTGTTGAGTGGCAGAATTCAGAGCTAGCATATCATAAGACCAGGGAATTTCCCCGATTGCATATCGAACCCACAACCATCGCTCTTACAATCAGTCGCTGTACCACTGTGTCACAGTGGCCTCACAAATATGAAATTATTACCAGCAACAAATTGCCAGATCTTTTAGATGTCATCTTATTACGTCGCTAACTTTTTGGTAACTCCAGTTTTTTGACGAATCTTGAGTAGACGCTTTCCAGGAGAGCGATTTGAAGGTTCCTAACAGAGATGTCACAAATATTCGGCGGAATATTCCAAACTATTGGACCGAATATCGAATAGCAAATCATTAAATAAAATATTCAAAATATTACTGATAAATATGTTTATTTAACCATCAAATTAAAGTCGGGCAACATCCCTGTAGCTCTTCTTGTGTTACACGGGGTCGTGGGCGCCGGTAATCACTTACCATGAGTTGACCAGAACGCTCGTTTGCCTTGTCTAAAGAATAAAATGAAAAAAAAAATGTGAATATTTAAAATATACCTACCATTGGTGAGTTATGATGATTGAAATAAACTTTTCAGTATTTGTCGACAGCATATCCCCATAATAAGTTGAGGGTTCCCACTTTTGTGGAACGACCATAATTTAATTACTCTCATTTCTCCGCTGAACTAGAAAGAGAGCGGCGTTGAGTTGCACCAATCAACGTCTCGAATTCGGGTGAAAAGTGGAGAAAGGATCTTGATAGATATAGATAGATCCTGACATAAATATTTACAGTTCTCATTAGATTTGCGGTGTTAAATACATTCAAAACGCAATATATCTATATGGAATATATATATATATATCGAAACTTCACGTGACGTGTCGTGATTGTGTTGTGACGTTGTGACGTGTCACTAATCTGACCTGTTGTTTAGTGATTCAATCGAGTTGTGGGTTCGATCTCCAGTTGGGGGAATAATTACATTTCCTCGTTTTGGCACAATATTTTGATTTGGGGTGGAAAAAATTATACAATATTCTTCTGAATGATATATAAGAAAAAATGTGAAGCTGTTTTGTTTCATGATTCTGAGACAGCAAATTCAAGGCACAGTCGTTATATAAAAAACGCGATGAAGGTGAATTCAAACTCACTTTGTTGGATTTATATATATGTGCAATAAATGTTTTCTCAGTTACGTAAGAGAAATTACTGTGTTAAATTCCGCGCCTCATTTGCGATATTTTGCTGTGGGAAAATTATAAATGTTCAGAATGCTATAAAAAGGTTAATTAAATTATTAAGTTTATAAATATATTTGTTTTATCTCGATTTCTCTTTTATTATAGTTATTGATAGAACGAATTAAATTAATACAATAATTATATTTCTAAACACGGTCATGCGGCACCAAATAGTATGTAAAAAAACGACTGTAAAAATGTAATCTGAGTTCGTATAATGAGATAATTTTACAATAGCTCTCTCCATATATATATTTTTTTTTCAGCTTCACTCCGTTTCTTGCATAGCAGGGTGGTCAGAGAGAACCTAGTGTCAAGACACTCCATTCTCCACTTTCCGAAAGAATGTGTTGACTGGCGAGAGAGAGTAGAGAATTTAACTAATCTAACGTCTTGCCAAAGCGGAGAAATGAAGATAATATTTATTTCTCCGAGTACAAATCGAACCTACAATCAATCGTGTTTAAAGTCAAACGCTGTACCACTGCGCTATGATGGCGAAAAATATTAATTTTCAAGTAATTTTATATAATGAATGTGAAAGTGTTTGTGTAGACGCTTGTAACTCAATTAGGTGGAAACGGTTGAATGGGTTTTGATGAAATTTTGTAAAAACGATGATGTGAAAGTGGAGCATGTAAGATCTGAATACTTGGTTCTATATGCCTATTTTTTTTTGGGCCCATTTAGACAGGCCTTTGTGTCGCATTGGGACAGCGTATGATTGATTAGTTGTGAGTTCAATTCCCACTCAGAGTAATAATTATATCCAAGAAGCGCTTAGGCTAGGCTTTCAGTTCTGCTGCTCATCACACAATGTTACGAATTTAGGCAGCAAGCGTAGAAGAGTTTCAAAACTAAAATCAAAATATTCTTTACTTAAATAGGCTTTCGAATCGGTAAATCCTAACAGTAGTCAGTCAGTCACCGGCTCAGAATGCAGTTCTGCTGGCAAGAAGCTGCTGCTGCTTTCTTGGCCACTACCTTACTAAGCGGGGGAAAAAAGCATGAAGGTTTTTTTTATACGGATTCTTCTTCGACATTTCTTGTCAGATTCGTCGTCTGATTTGCTTAAAAATTAGCACACGACATTTATATTTAGTGAGAATCAGGAAGAACCGATTGCGCTTATAATGCGCCTCAAAGCCTCAAAACTAAATTTGGTATTTAAAAACAAAAATGATGATGAATGATGAATGAATGATCAATTAAAAAAGAAAAGATTATTATTATATTTTTTTTAACCAGGCAAAGAGAATTGAAACCCAACTCAACATTAGCTATAGGTATCGCGATCTGCGACCTCTGCGCCTCTATAACGTCTATATACCTTAAATACGGAGTTCTAATGATCGTGGCATGAGAAAATTGACTTGTCAAAAGCCTTAGTAATTGGTTTTTAAGCGACAAAATGCACGCGAGAAAGTTTTCATTCAAGATATATAATTAAAAATCAATTTGTAGCAAATTTGGTTAACACACAATAGGTGTTAAACGCTATTGTTGTTCTGAATGTACTCGATGGGTGTAGGTTCGATGCTTATTCGGGGGAGTGTCCCATTGCGTCACGATTGCCTTAATTGTGTCATTTAAAAACTAAGTGGCGTCTCTGAGAGCGGATATACAATACTTATAAGTTAATGATGCGTAAACATTTAAGTATTATGGGAAAAATAGTTACGCTCTAAATAAATACATGAATATGTTTATTTACAGTTGTTACACTTAAGTGATTTTTATAGCTGAGTTTTTTAAATAATTTGAAATTTTTGAGACATTGCATTTCTAAAATGGCGATACCTGCTCACCTAATAAAAAGAAAATTGAGCTGTTGTTTTAGGTAGTATGAAAAAAATTAAGTATTTTTATTATGAGTCGCAGTGTGGCGTCTGTCATTCAACGCGATGGTAGTGGGTTCGATACACGGTATCATGTGATTATATTTGAATTAATGAAAGTAATTTCTCCTGTCCCGCCACTCAAACCGCAATGTCTCGATTTCTGGCGGAAAAGGGAGAAGGAAGGTAGGTTCTCTGTGATCACCCTGTAAAGTTTTCATATACCACGATCTCAACCGGCTTAAATTTTTAAATTATAACATAATTTAATTATATGACAAGCCGACTCAAAAATATATTTCAATTGATACAAGACAATTTCAAAGTAATTATCAACGAAATATTTATTCAATAATATATAATCATCGTGGGCGATCCCAGATTTTTTATATTTATTTTAAACCTCGACTTGCATCTACAAATATTTCACACTTCGCCACTGATATACTGGTACGATATGGTGTGTTGAGTGACATAACTCAGCTCCGAGTTGTACCTTGTCACCAGAGCGGAGAAATGAGAATAATTTAAATATAATCATTTCCCTAAATGGAAATCGAACCCGCAATCATTGCCTTTAAAATCAGTACTGTCCCATTGCGACGACACATGCACACGACGGTCCCTAGATCAATGTCCTAGTAATACCTTGTAGATTATCATCTAAAAAACCACAAAAATTTGAAGTCGCTTGAATATAGGATTTAAAAAAAAACACTAATGAAACATTAAAAGATCACTTTATTTTCTATACATAAACTAAAATAGAAATAAGAATTAACAAACCGGTGGAGTAAATGTGTTTGTTCGAAGACGCCTTCTGCGGGGCGAACAGCGCTACGTCCTCATAGTTTGAGTTCCACCCTATGATTTGCTCGTCCCGGTTTTGAACCCGCAACCATAGTTCTAGAGGACGAAAGTACCTAGATAGGAAAAGCTAATGTTAGTGGGTTTTATTAGTAGCTCCACTAATGTCTCGTACTCGAAAACCTAGTATTAACACTTTCTATCTGACTCTTAGACTGAAACTTTCAATGAAATTTTATATCTAAATCTTTCTTTCTGAATCTTATTTAAGTGAAACTTAACTGAGACTTTCTATTTGAACCTTATTTATATGATGAATTAATTGCGTGTTGATTGGCGGAGTTCAATCCCGCGTTTTATATCTAACTAAAGCGGAGAAATGACAATAATTCGAGTGTGTATCGAACTCACTACCATCTCGTATACAGTTTTTAATTTTTAATATTTTTTTTTGTATTTACTTTTTTTTCACCTTTACTCGTACATATAATTAAAATGTAACTGATCGCAATCTGTACATGGAAGATATATGAAAATATATTATTAGGGGCCATTAATAGAACCCAAAACAATATTTTTTTCTGTTTGTCTGTGTATCTGCTTGTTTGTGCACGCTATTCTCAGAAACGGCTTAACTGATTAAGCCGTTTTGGCTATTGTATTGTGGTAAGCCTCCCTTAACATTTAGTGTTTATTTTATTTTAATCGATGAGTAAACAAAAAAGTTACAAGTTACGATCATTTAAATTAATAAATTAATATTTTTTCATTTGCTTTATATCTAATTATTAAGAACATCTTTAAAACATCATATTTTTTATTGAAAACAATTATTTACATAATTAATTTTAATTAATATATATTTGTATGCATACAATTTTATTTAATATAAAATAAACTAACTCACCTCACAAGCGATTCCGGGGATATTCTATTAGTCTTGCCGCGAGTCATACTCCTTATAATATCGGACGGTGATTTAGATGCTCCAGGTTGCATTATCTCGCTATAAAAAGGAAAATATTATAAGGAAGGTGCTTAATACTAATTAAACACTCACTTCTATGCTTTTCGAGAATCACGCGGTATTTGGCGGTACTAAACGTCGCGCTTTGTTTCTTCGAAGGGGAGAAATGAAGATAATTTAAATAAAATAATTTCCCAAATTTATATTGTATCCACTACTATGCTGTCTGTGGTGTCATGGCCAAATAGCTGAACCGATAGTGATGAACCTTTACACTTCAGGGTTTTGGGTAGAACTTAGGCTTTCTTTTTTATTCCAAATCAAAAAAAGTTTTTCCAGGAATTTCATTTACGAAAAGCAGGTGAAGTTCACACGGGAGAACGCTAGTATCTAAATAATAATATTCAAATAAAGTGCCAGTTGTGACCGTCCTAGTGCTCAAGACGACTGAGTTATACGTTTGTTAACCTTTATAAAGTGTTATTCGCACACTTAGTAATTAAAAAACTAACTTCTTAGTGAAAAGAGTTTCCTTGTGAAAAGAGTTGTGTTTACACACATGGTTTAGCGGTCAGAGCGCTTGGACGGTTTCCAAGAGGCGCGGATTCGAATCCCGCTGCGTTCATATTTTTGTATATTTCTTAAAAAATATGATATTATTATATAATATAATATGATTATTAAATATAAATTTTGACTATATCACCTCAATATTCTGCCAGCATCCCTGCTCCTGTATACATCGCACTCATGCAGGTGTCCGACATGCCCAGACGCTATGCAAAGTTGTTCGAATATTTGAAACTCTAGAATTGTTGCCAGAAAATATTTTATGTATTCCTGTAAAATGGTAAAAAAAAACTAAAAAATTTGTGAAAATTATATAAGGTAGCAAAGAAAACGTAGTATAAGAAATAAGTTATATTAATAAAATAAATATTACATATTACTATGTGTTTGACATACACTTTTGTTTAAAGTGGCACACTCGTTGCTAAGGCAATGTGTAATTTATCACTAATTGATTATTATTCATGTATATATATTTATTTGTTAGTGTAATGCCGATTTTACTCAATAATAAAAATACGTACCTGATCTGATATAATATGATATTTCGCTCCGGGGTCAAAATCTGCTTCGTTCCGCGGAATAGGTGGAGTCACGCCCTAACACAATACAATACGAATATTTTTAATTATATAAAAAGTTGTAGCGTGCAAATATATACGAAACATAAAGTTTCGAGAAATATCTCAGTGCTGGATCCAAAGAACTTATATGACAAATCAGCTTCCTCCGCCCTTTAGTAGCACGGCTTTGTGACCGCCAGAGGTGCCATGTATACATATATAATACTAGCTAACCGCTCGCGACTGCGCTTGCGTAAACTACACGACTATAACTATTTAGTTGTTTCACCCGTCCGCGTTCACCCTTAAATCACAAACTTTCCTTAAATTTATAAATTAAATTGTTGTAACTTTTGTGTTTATGAACCGATTGAACTCTATCGGAAGTGTTGGTAAGGAAAGTTTAATAAAATATAATAATCAAAAACTGCATTAAATAATTTAAACATTTCTGGAATGATACAAACGCACAGACAAGCGAAAAGAAACAATGAAAAACTCCAGTTGTTTTGGGTTCTATTACATTTGATAAATCCTTCAATATCCTTTGGCTCACTAATAAATAGATCAACAGTAAATTATGATATATTATTTATTATCAATAACACTTGATACCTGACTACGACTTTGCCACCATTTGGTGTTCATTTTATTCTCTTCAATAATAATATCGCCACTTGCCGGAAAAAAAGTTTTTACTTGCTGGCGTTATCTCATTCATCATATGTTATATACTGTGGGGTAGTCAGAGAACCTGGTGCTCACATTCCTTTCTCGACTTTCCCGAATTGCCCGAAATTTGAATTGCCTTTAAGTAGAGAACAACATGCGCTCAGTGCTCTTTGGAAACTAGGAATCAAAACAATTAAATGATGATAATTCCTCAGTGGGAATCGAACCCCACTACTAATCGTCGTACAGTCAGACGTTATAAATAACCTAAATATACAATTATATAAACAATATATAAATGTAGAAATTAGTAAGAATCACTCCACAGAGATGTTAACAACAAAAATAAGTTGTAACAAGCGTTTATAAACGAAAAACTAGCTTAATTTTCTAGAATTTCTGAACGAACTAGCGCGTTCGAAACCTGCTATTTCAAATTTTATGTATATATATGTGTGTGAAAACAATATATTTTCAGATCACAAACTCAATGTCCTCGACACGAAAAAAATATTTGAAACGTGTGTTTTTTTTGTTTTTGGAACTATTTTGTGTTTAAATCACTATCTTAAATTACTTTGTTTCTTTATTTAAGTCATATTGAGTGGCTTTTTAAATGTTCAAACAGCAAAGTCATAGTTATAAGTTGCCCAAATACGATATCAAGGCAAAATTTGTTAAAAGCCGTAATTGCTCAGGTAATAATACTAGGGGAGTGTATATATATACAACAATCGTGTTGGCCTCATATATATATATATATATATATATATATATTTATGAGACCAATACGATGGTTGAATGTTTAATATACAGTCTCGTTATGATTATATACATTTAAATTAATTTCATTTCCCCGTTCTCGCAAGGCGAAGTTAGAATTCATATGGAAAGTGGAGAATGAAATGTCTTGACACTAACTATCCTGCTATGTGGGAACCAGGGCGATACAAATAGGCAAAACAAGTCAGAAGGTATTTTCTGTCCTGCAACAAGCTACCACCAGCTTCTATTCAGGTAAGAAGACAGTCCTGAGGAGAGCCTCCGAAAAACTCAATAACTTTTCTTACCTGATCCACCATAAACGCGAAAGGCAAATACGCCACCTTTTCCAACGCCATAGACATTAAGAAGTTCATGCTCACTTCATAAGGGTCGTGGGATCTGAAAAAAGTATGACCTTTTATTGATCTCTACACAGAACAAAAGAATATAAATAGTCGTTAAATTTAATTAAGAAATGTTTACGCGTTCAGGCACTTAGATACACTCTCAAGTTCACATGTCATCAATGAGGTTCATGCAAGCATGTACGCAGGTGTTTACAAACACACAAATACTTACACACATAAACACAAGACTCAGTTGTATTAAACCTGAAACATAATACAAAGCCTTTAGTCAATCTTACTTGTTCTGATAAAGACCAACTCTCTGCAAATGTGGTATATTGTAAACGGAGAGTGTCGCGGCGTTCGCCACCGCCTCGTGGAATGCTGGAGAGAGACGAATATATTTTATTGACTGTTGAAATAGTATATGAAAGAAAAAACAACTGTTCTATGCTTACCAGGATTGGCTCCATCCCTAAATAACTGGGGCTGTTCAGCATATTGTAGGTAATATTGTATATGCGCCATTTCATGATGAGTTGATATTAAATCTTGCATTGTTACTTCTGTACATTGTTTTATTCTGGAAAAGTTAATAAAAATATGTAGTAGCTGTGCCCGTGACTTTATCCGCGTGGAATTCTAAAATAAAAGTAGCCTAGGTTACTGCTTATTACATCCCAAAGTCCCGTCCGAAATTGGTGCAGCCGTTCCAGAGATTAGCCGAAAACCGACGAAAATTGTAAAAAATGTAATTTTGGTATATGTACCGTGTATACATACATGTGCATTAAGTAAAAGTTATTTTAATAAAACAAACAGACACTCCAATTTTATTTATTTATCTAAATACACCCAAAGATATGAAAAAAATTATGTCGTCGTGGCGCAGTGGAACAGCGTTTGACTGTAAACGTAAATGGTTGTGGGTTCGATTCTTAATTGGGAGACTGATTGAAACTCAAACTTCTTGTGAAAATGTTATCATTTTCTAGACTTTAGGTAAAACTAGCGACTAGCTTTATATTTTTCGTAAAACAATTACAATTTTCTAAAAAACTAAAAAAAATATTGGAGAAGGAAGTAGTCTATGTACACCCCCCAAGATCTTCGAATACTTCTAAACAAAATTTCATCACAATCGGTTCAGCGGTTTGTCCGTGATGACGTCACACACAGACAGATAGAGTTACTTCAGCATTTATAATATTAGTAAGTATTTAGTTCTCAAAATACCTATAATCAATCCTGTTACAGAAATCCCAAGCGCTGGCCGTACACTGCACGCTCAGATGTGAAGGTCTCGCCAACATCGACCCTCGCCAGAACTCCGGAGGTACCGGCTTCAAGCCCATTGATGTATAAAATTCCTCCGCCATTTGGAACATTCTGGAAATATATGGTTTATATGACGCTATTATAGCGCAGTTGCGAAGTGTACGTACGATACGCTCGTTTCGAGTTCGAATATCACTCAGTGTAATGATTGAAATAATTCTAATATTTTAGCAAATTTCTTTGATTGTTGGTCCATTGGTTGTAAATTTAAACTTTTTTTTAATAAAATTTTTTTTTTCTAAATCCCCAAGTTAAATAAATCAGTACAAAAGATAAATATTTTCCTCAGCACATGAACCTGACCCTGCTTAAAAATCAAAAATATAACATTTTGAAACCAACCTGAGTGGTGTAAATCCTTGTCTTAGCATTTCAGACGTGACATCGATGTTAGGAGACTGCGGGAAAGGCATTACCAGGTCCATTATAGATTTCCAATTTTGGGCCCACATGTTGCCTGGAATTTATAAAAAGGACCGAGATCATGAGTTCGATTTTTATAGTTATTATATGGAAGGGTTTGCAAATGTGAAAAAGAATTAAAACATTTTTAACATTGTTTTAAGTGTCATTCACACACTTAGGCTGGTTTCGAATCTGTCTACCGAGTTCCTATCTACAAAAATAAAAATACAGCAATAGCATCGCTTAGCGGTCGGAGCGCTTGGACAGTTGCCAAGAGGCGCGGGTTCGAATCACGCTGCGTTAAATTTTTTTGCAAAAAATGTTTTTAAAATCAAAATATTCTTTAGCGAAAAATACTTTTGTAAGAAAATTTTGTATACTTGTATAAAAAATACAGAGAAAGGAAAATGGAGAAGTGTGTCACTATTTTCACTATGTCAAATGCGGAACAATGATTTATTTCCGTTCTGCACTTTCCGCCCTAATTCGAGATATTACACGTTAAGTGGCGAAACTCAACTCCGCGTTTTGTCTTAGGTACTAGACGTAGAGCGAGGAAATGATAATACTTTTTTAAATATAAGCATTACCCCAAGTGTTAATCGAACATATAACAACAACAAAATAGCGTTTACAGTCAAAACCTGCCACATTGCGGCACGATAGCCTCTATATATCCACATTATTTAATCAATAATATATATTTTATAATAATCTTGTTTCTAGTGTGATTAAAGAGAAACAAATGATAATACCAAACGCTATTATGCGCCGTTGGTTTGTTGGTTGGTTTTGTTCCCCGTTCCCATGCGCCTCAAATTGTAGGATATCGAATAATTTTCACAAATTTGTTTTATCACAAATGAATTAATTAATTTGTTTTCTATTTGTTTGTGTTATTTATTTATTGTTTTGTTTTCTTAACATATTTAGTTTAGTGTAATAAAATTTATTGCTAACTAATGACTGTCATCATTGTATATTGAGGTCATAGTGGCGCAGTGGGACGTCTGACTAAAAACACGATAGGTTGTTGGTTCGTTCCCCCCTCGAAGGAATGATTATATTTTAATTAATTTCATTTTCACTGTGGTACCTAAACACTAGCGTCTCTCTGACTACCCTGCTATGCTAATTAATAGAAAACACACACACAAAAGAATCCATTGTCCAGAATTGAACCTGTGCCTCTATACTGCAAAACTTTAGAAATTGACCTATCGCGGAAAATACTTACCCAATAAATGCGCGGGAATAGGTCCATCAGGCCTAACTGTAGCTTCTCCATACCTTGAAACTAATTTTCTTCTTACATACGTAAATAATTGCTTATAGAGCGGTGCCACTTGGTTGTAAACCTCTTCTAAACTTGCTCTGAACGAAGAATCTTCGTAAGGAGCACGCATCTGATCTCCAGCATCCCTAAATCCTGAAGAGTTGGTGTAAAGAGTTGTTCAATTATTTTTTTGGTACCAGACAACTAGGGTATTATATGGGGAACCTAGAACCCGATTTTTAAGGTTAATGCGTCGAATATAGGAACTCAAAGTTATGTTTGCCTTTCTAGACCAGAGAAATGAGTAAAATTTCAATATAAACATTCCTCCAAATGCATTTTGTAAACTGTTATCTACATATGTAGGATTAGAAAAACCTACAACCATTTCTTGACATACACCATAAGTCGTAAACTCACCAGTATTTATAGCAGCTTCATTTGCCAATTGAACGTATCTCATGAAACGATTCTTCAACTTGGGACCAGTCTTGTCCCGAAAACTCTTCCAAACGTACAACAATTCGCTCTCTATCCTAGAATGTGCTAGAATTCTAGAAATTTCCGGATCTAGTTGCATGTCACAGTAATTGGGGTAGTCGGTATTTTCTAAAGGTTGGTAGTGCTGGAATGGTTGGTTTGTAAGTTGGTAGGACTGTTGTCGGGTTTCGGGATATTCGGTAGGATAAGATGATAGCCTTGGAACGTGAGGGTCGTAAGGTTTTTGTCCGTACGGACAGATTTTGGCTGAATTGTAAATTTCTTTCATTTCAGATATTAGCTGTTGAATCTGAAAAAATATTGGCAAAAGGTTACTAACATATTTTAAATATTTTGTGCTAAAACACTCTGTCCTCCTTTTTAATTTAAAGCAAAATAGTTGATTAGTCGATTAAAAATTAAATCACTATTGGATATGCATATATGAAAATTTCGTGATCATGCATTACAAACACACATTTGGTGGGACTCCTTCAGTCTTTCTCACAAGCCGTGATATAAGATAAAAATAAATTGTTTATAAAATACATTATTTTCTATCTACAATGCTACTACTAGTAACTTACACCTACTAACCTCGCTAAACTTATCATCTGACAAAGCAGATCGACTGGCCTGAACTATCCTGGCCAGCTGTCTCCGGCCCTGAGGATCGGATACCCTAGATCCATCGAAGACAGCCGCTTTTTTCCAGGAAAGTTTCTCGAATTTGGAGTTAAGAGCCAGCTCCTCGAGCATTCTTCTGCGGTTGTATTCAGTAATATTGGTAACGAATTTCCATTGGGACATTGTTACTCTAAAAAGAAGAGCTTACTGTTAAATCAATATTTTACAAGAGTATACATTTTTTTACGTATTTATGATTAAATTTGAATTAATATTCGTCAATTTAAATCGACTTGAACCCCCGCCTGTGGTGTACCGTTCAAGCTTCAATATTTAAATTATACGCTCTTATTAAGCTACGTTGAAATTCTTATACTTTATTATTTAAGTTTGTTAAATACTTATCTCATCCTAAGTACGTGAATAACAATGAAAAAAATATTAAGTTAAGAGTTTTGTGGTAATTTAGGAAGATTTTAGGTTCGACTTCCTCTTAAGATTAACAAAGTAATTCTAGAATATAAATTCTAGAATATTCTTTGACAATACATCTATTATTTCTAGTTTTATGTCTTTGAAAAGTTATAAAGTTTTTCGGACACCTGTAGCACATTCCTGAAGCTTCACGATCGTATTCCCGCAGAAACTGACTAGCTTCAGCTACATTTGTGTTTATACCCTGTAAAAAGAGAAATATTAATTTAAACAAAGAGTTAATAAATTTAAATAACTTTTATTAGCTCTTTTGAGTCGCTAATTACATTAAGCTATTATCAACTTAGAAGGCAATTTTGCAAAAAAGAATCGGTAAGGAACTCAAATGTGATTGTTATTATTCATGGATTTTTCAGTTGGCACCTTTTGGAAATATATAGATTGAAATAATAGTCTTGTCATAAAGGAAATATTTTTTTTTATAGTACACAACATTTATTAGTATTACGGTGTGTTAGTTTAATATATTAATATAAAACAATTAAAAATATATAAAGCTTATTCGAAGTGGTCTATATTTTGTGCAATACAGTCCAGTAAATGTTGAGGCCAGTTAGCAATAGCTGCTATTTGCATTTATTTGCTGCTATACGCACTCTTTGCATATTTAAATTCTTCACTGCCAATTGTATGGATTATTTTAGGGACTCCAAATTATCATGGCATTTAGAGCAAACTCGGGCTCAGGTCAGTTTAAGAGAATCATTTCTCTAAAACTATCCATAAATCATAATCGAGTAAATTAAGATGAAGAGACGGTCAAGGTCTTCAGGTCTGATGAAGTCTGAAACGTTTGCTTCGAACCAAGATTGGGCTTTATGACCCGGCGACAAGTTTTGCTGAAAGGACCATTCTTGGCTATTGAACATGGTGTTGTTAAGGGGATTACAACCTTCTCAAGAACGATATCTTGATACACTTGTGCGGATTTTTTGATATTTTTTTTAAAAAAAATATAGCGCAGGAACTTCTTCACAGCTAACACCCCACCAAACAATCACTAAAGTCGGTTAATGCCCACGTGTACTCTGTCGACTAATTGGAAAACTTCATTAGAGCTTTCAGCATAAATACGGTAATTTTGTTTGCTATATTGCTCAAATGGAAACATTATTCAAAATTTTACTGTGACCTTTTGAGTATCGCTGAAGTAGTTATTTAGACTTTACCACCCTATTCTTTTTTAAATTCTCAGTTAAAATATTACTAGTGCGTCTCTAATAGGCTGCAAGACCTAAGTCATCTTAAAATACGCCACATGGTTTTAGATGCTATATTTATCTCTCGCAATAAAATCTTATGCTTTCGGACAGGATTTTGTCGAATTATTTCCCTTACTGCTTTAATCGCCTTTTTTGTACGAACATTACGTGGACGGCCAGATATTTTTCCAGCACAAACAGCGGAGGTTTAATTGTACCTATCAAGAGCCCGTTACACAAACATTTGACTAATGCCAAGCGATAAAATCCTCCATAGGATTTTAAAAATTGTTTTTAGCAACAATCATATAAAAATTACAGATTCCAAATTCAAGAGTAATAACTTGTGTATTTTTAAATATAACAGTATTTATGGCCAGACTAATTATATGTACGTTACATGGAATATAAAAATGACACAAAATATAGAACGATATCATGTTTTGAATTTCCTCTTATTCACACATTATGAGATATAAATTCACAAATTTCTCCAATTTTTCCTTTTTTTTGGACAATGCCTGTTGAGCATTTTAAGTTTATTATATATTTTTTAACATTTTGAAGTGTTAATCACACACTTCGGTATTTGAAAAAGAGAGATTTTTACAAATTTCTGCTCTAAATATGTTCTAAATTATCTATATACGCTTTTCAAATTCCTAATTGTATGATTAACACTTAAAAATGTTAAAAAATATTTAATATACAGCATACTTTCTTGCCAAACGATTGTTCGTATAATAATCTTTGGGTAGCAGAAATTTGTAAAAATCTCTCTATTGAGATACTAACAACAAAAGTAAGTTGTAATGACCATATAAGAATTTTGGCGCAGCTGGATGTAGAACGCATGGCTTAGCGATCAGCTTGGACGGTTTCCAAGTGTGCTTGAGCGTGGGCTTGAGTCTCGCTGCGTTCCAATATTATACGTTTTCCAAATATATTTTTTAGTTTATAAGAAAAATTACAAAGAAAATTTAAGATATGACCTTCAAATACAACGTCAATAAAAAATGTCAAGATCGTTTTAATGACAGGAAGGATGGTAATTTAGCAAGTGCATGTCCAGAACGAAGGGCATCTAAGACAATGATAATGCACCAATTATAAGATGACATGTTATGATTTTGGTTTTTGTTATAAAATTAGGTCGTTTTTGTGAAAAAAAATATTATTTAGTTTCTACGCCATCCCGCGTTCTCACTTAAATCACAAGCTTTGCTTAAATTTATAATCTAAATGGTTGTAACTTTTTTGTTTATGAACCGGTTGAAATGCAATAAACACTAAATGTTAACGAAAGTTTACCACAATACAATAGTCAACATTACATTTAAATCGGTATAGCCGTTTCTAAGACAGACAGACAAACAGAAAAGAAAATTAAAATCTTTGTTTTGGGTTCTATTACATTGATAAATGGCCCTATACATATTTTTTTTCATATAACTTCCATGTTCATACAGCGATCAGTTACATTTATATTATTTGTATAGATATTGCGTGCGAATGAAGAACTTCGCGCCGCGCTTTGTCATACTAATGCGAAGAAATATAAGTAATTTACATATAATAATGTTTCGACTTTATAAATGCTCAAAAATAGCATATTAACCTCTATATTAGTGTAATAATATAACGATAACATTTAAATACTCTTAGATCAAATTTAACCAAATTTGCTTTTGTCAATAGACACGCAATTGAAAAAAATTACGAAAAACGGATAATGGTGTAATTTTCACGTTATCTCTGCATTTCTTAGGAAACATTTGGTTAATAAAGCAAAACTTTTGTTGGGAAAATTTATAATCAATGGCGTAGCATGGACTAATAGAGACGTGGGCGAAGTCACATTGGCTGGGGCCCTTTTCTTTCGTTCCCAAGACAGTCTGTGTCACAGACGTGTGGCTAATATATTTTTATGATAGGTTTTTATTTTAAGTATTTTAGTCTGGTGGCATCGCATTTAAAGGCTTCGTGAGGCCCCTTTAAGCGCGAGGCCGTGGGCGAGGGCCTTCTTCGCCCGCGCCGAACTACGCCACTGTTAATAACAAACCAAGCATAAGCCAAGAATTGTTAAAATTATAAAAAGGTAATGACTGTATATTTCTCTCTTTTTAAATTGTGAGTTCAGTGGAACCTGGTCTTTGGGAATATATGAGGGGAACACAGGTCCAACACTTCGAATCCCTACCATCGGCATCGGCCGGGACCCAACTCTGAGTAACCATCATTGAGTAATTTCCTAGAGTTGACTACCGGTTAATGCGTAGGAGCTATAGGCAATTTGGAAAACTAAAATAGGACTTTGACTACCAGCCTCCTTAACCGCCACCGCTTCTTTACCGCTTTTTCAACAGTAAAAAATGGAAAGGTCGACAGTGACTCGCCTAGACCTACTAAATGCGAAATTATGCCTTGGACAATACCAGCATGGTTTGCTAAGGGTGTTGAGAGATGTGCACCAGTTTCACCATTTCCCGCGATCATTAGCGGGTTTTGTTAATGTTACACAGTAAAGTGATAGTCCATTGTGGCGTAGTTGGGTGTTGTGGCGTCATACTCTAAACGCTATAGTCGAGAGTTCGATCTCCATTTCGAGGAACAATCATATTTAAACTATATATATTTCTCCATTCTGGTAAGCTATCAAGCGGCGTTTGTTCCGCCACTCAACACGCAACTTCTCCAAGTCTTGACACTAGATGCATAACGTGCTATGCGGGAAAATGCGTAAAAAAATGTGTTTAGAAAAAGTAAAATCATTTTAAAATCATGCCCGCTGTATAACTATACAGCATGTTCTTAATAACTATGAAACGAACAATAGCATTTGGTACACTGTTACATATTAAACAATGGCGTTTCTGTTACGCTTAAACGATTTATAAATGTTGAAATATATTTTCCTAATTAAACTTTCGCTTTTAAGCTTCAAAATTGTGTGTCAAAATTTTGCTTCAAATGTTTGTTTTTTTTTCATCACATACATCTGTTTATGCACCTTTACCTTTACGATAATTACGCAAACGGCATAATACAATAAAGTTTATTTGGAGAAGAGTGCGGAAAACAAATATTTTTTTATAATAATGCATTTGAAACACATTAAATTAATAAAACAAACATTACACACACACACTACTGTGTTTGACGTACACTTTTGTATAAAATGACATACACGTTGTTAAGGCACGCGTACAGTTCTAATTATAATGAGACAAGCAAAAAGAGCCCAATGATAAATCATTTTGTTTTGAAAAGCGTCCGCTTCTCGCTTTTTCCTAACTGGGTAGTCAGAACCCAGGGTCTGTATATTTCCGGTTTTCACTTTCCTACTGAATAGACATTAAGTATTTAGTGGCGGAACCCTACGCTGCGGTTTGTGTCGCCAGAATTAGAGAAATGAAAATTAAATCATCTAAGCTAAGTAGTGTTATTGTTTGAATGACCTACTTTGCTGGCGGAAAAATTTTGTCAACTTCGTCATGCAGTCTAGTCACAACGAAGGCTTCTACTGTTGGCTTGAAGGGTTTCATTACTTTTTTCCATACTAATTTATTATTTTCACAGATTAAATGTATCGTTTTGTAGTGAAACTGCATCTTATAGAAATTGCGACGGTTGTAGGTTCGATCCATAATCGAAGCCATGATTAAATTTACATTATTTTCATTTCTTTGTGATGTGAAGTTTCAAGCCGTAAGTTTCAATTGAGCCTAAAAACGGAGAACGGAGTGTCTTGACACTAGGTACTGTGTGGCGTGACGCTTAAAAGTACATATAATAAAAATATAACTAATCGCTGTCTGTAGATGAAAAAGATTTGAAAAAAAAAAATATTGGGGGCATTTATTAATGTAATAGAACCGAAAATAATGACTTTGAATTTTTTTTTGTTGGTCTGTGCACTAATCACAGAGACGAACGACTAAGCCGATTTATATGCAGTTTAGGCTACTGTATTTTGGTTAACTTCCCCTAACGTTTAGGGACATATTGTTTCAATGGGTTCATAAATAAAAAAATTACAACAATTTAAACTCTATATTTAAGCAAAGTTTGTGATTTAAACGAGAACGCGGGCGAGAGAAAACACGAAATAAAATAATTTAGTCGTGTAGTTCACGCAGGTGAAGCCGCGAGCGGGTATATATGAATATAATATGGATATATATGAATATAAATATTAAAATACGTCTAGTTTTTACAGAAACTCCAAACAATTATAAAAATTTTCATTTTATCTAAGTATATTTAATATTTCTTATATTAATAAAGTAAACTAAACGCTTTCTACAGTTTATTATAATAATTACCTATGTACTCTAGTACTGTGATGTCTGGTGGTATATGCAATTGTTGTGGGTTCAATTCCCACTCGGGAGAATTATATCTAAATTATTTTCATTTCTCCGCTATCGTGACAAGAGACGCGGCGTTGTATTTACGGATAAACATATTAGTAAGTTTTTTCATGTATAGTCTACGTTCCTGATAAAATAAACCGATGAAAGTTTATTAAAAATATAAGAATTTAAAGATTATTTAATAAAAATTATTATAAAAATATCGGAACTAAAACCATAAGACAACAAATGAAACTTTTCGTAATCTATACATATAACAAAAATGTACATGATCGCTAACTGTACATGGAAGATATTTAAAAAAATATATTATTTGGGGCATTTATTAATGTCATAGAACCCAAAATAAAAAATTTTCATTTTCTTTTCTGTTTGTTTGTGCACACTGATCTCGGAAACGGCTTAATCGATTCAAATTCTGTTTACTCTATTGTATTCTCTTCGGGAAATTTGTATTTCCTTTACATTTAGTGGTTATTTCGTTTCAAACGGTTCATAAATTAAAAAGTTACAACCATTTAAATTATAAATTTAAGCCAAATTTGTGATTTAAGCGAGAATGCGGGTGGGCGAAAAAACTAAATAGTTTAGGCATGTAGTGTACGCAGGCGAAGCCGCGAGCGGGTCGCTAGTAAATAATAAATCACAAACGTTTTGTTTTTTATACTTATTTAATAATATTAATTATACTTAGGTGTTAGATTTATAACATTGCGTGTAGAAACTTTCGAGTTATCAGATCTTAGTGAAACTCTTTTTTTTCACTGACATTAATTGATCAAATTAGTTTTGCATTTTCTACGTTTGACAGCTTGTACACAGATAATATATTTTTAATAGCGACCCACCCGCGGCTTCGCCTGCGTAAACTACACAAATTATATATTCTACATTATACACTTATATCACAAAGTTTGCTTAAATTTATAATTTAAATCATTGTAACTATTTTATTTACGAACCAGTACTGAAAAAAAAATTGAACCAAAATACAATAGAGGAAACAGCATTTGAATTGGTTAGCCATTTGTGAGATAAGATAAACAAACAGACAAACAGAAAAGAAAATTAAAAATCATTGTTTTGTGTTCTATTACATTGATAAATAGCCCCTATCATATATTTTTTTCATACACTTCCATGTACAGACGGCGATCAGTTACATTTTTATTATATGTATAGATATTTCGTCTGCGTAACAAGTCTTTGATTAATGTATTTTGAAATTGTATTGCCTACGAAATCTTATTATTGTATCTACTGTTTATACAATGTAAAATATGAAATATGGATGGACATCATGTGGTATTGGGTTCTTTAAAAGGACTCTACTAATTCGATTTTTTTTTGAGATTATTATGAGATACGGGAAATCACAGAAAACATATTTTTTCATAAACATATGTGTTCATTTAATCATGTCTTTTGTTCAAACTGTTAAGTATTTGAAACGTCGGGTTTTCTAAAATGTATTTTAGAATATCAATAATATACGCGATTAATCCGGTTCAATTAGTCTCCTAACAAAACTAAATAAAAAACTGTTTATTAGCCTGTATAATACTAATAGCGTAAATTTCCTATAACTCACCATCCTCATATAGTCTTCACTCACCGCATACCGTGTGAAGAAAGCAAGAACGAGGCAAATTAAAATAACAGCCATTTTACAAAAAAAAAACACTCGCCTTAAAAACATTTTAACACAAAACGTATGAAATTTACAGATTTTGAAACGCCGAAATCATTTTTATTTAGATTTTAATTATATTTCTTAGTTATATTATTTTTTCTTTATATGAGAATAGATGTCTGTACGTTGTTAGAACTTAGTAGAGACTGGTATAATGGGTTCAGCGTCATTATTACATCCATGCTTTGTCGAGCACGACGCTGGGTGCGGTACAAGTGGGATATCTTCAGATTTGTATATACAGAATATGTATATTTATCAATATATATTAATGTGTTAACGAAAAAGTTTCGACACATTTTTTAAGAATATTATGCGGATCAAGGATTATGAAACTTTTCACAGTTAAGTTTATAAAGAGTGTTATGTATTAGAAATGCATTACATTAATTAAATAATTAGTGTGTTGAAGTGTTCTTCACACCCTTAGGATATTGAAAAACATTTCTGGAAAACATAAAAATTTAAACACAGCGCCTCTCGTCTACAGTCTTAGCGCTCTGACCGCTAAGCCATGCGTTCTACATCCGGCTACGTCGAAATTCTTATACGCTTATTACAACTTATTTTTGTTGTTAGCATCTCTGTAGAGACATTTTTACAAATTTCTGGTACCCAAAGATTATTCTACGAACAATCTTTTGGGAAGAGAGAATGCTATTTATTAAATAATTTAACATTTTTAAAGTGCTATTTACACACTAAGAAATTGAAAAACGTTTTTAAAAAACGTATAAAAACAGCGTTCAAAGCGCTTGGAAGAGGCGCGGGCTCAAATCCTGCTGCGTTAAAATTTTTATACGTATTCTAAAAATATATTTTTTAAATAAAATAAATATTACACATACTACCATGGTAGTATGTGTAATATTGTTTGACATACACTTTTGTATGAAAACGGAATATACGTTGCCAAGGTAACTAGTATTTTACGCTTCAAGAGGCTTTATATTATATGAACTAATTCTAAGATGATTTTCTATTAAGTTAAATTTGCTACTGATTTTAATTGTCTATAGCTTTCAGATAGTCTGCTCAATAACTTCACCCATAGATTCTTTTATATCGAAAATTAAATCCATACTAATATTATAAACGCAAAAGTAATTTCGTCTGTCTGTCACCTCATCACGGCTAAACCGCCTTATATAGAGATACTTGAGGGTAGTGTCATTGTTTTACGAAAAGGCTGCGGAAAATACGGACCAGGGATAAGGTGTAAATAATTCTAAGCGCCCTTAAATACAGCATCTACTTTTTGATTATTTAAATTATTATTAATAAGATTAAGTATATATAGAAAACAATAAAAAAAATATATTTATTTATTGATTAATCATCATGGAACGATTGTTAGATACTCATTTCCAGTCATTCCCATCTTGAGGCACTTACAAAGCCTTCAAGCAAACTTCTTAAAGGGATATTTAAAATGTTTATATACTTTCGGCTGCTGTATGGTGAATCGTATAGCGAATAATTATACTAGCATTAAAAATGTAACTGATCGCTGTCTGCACATGGAAGATGAGAAAAATTAGTATCGGGGTACATTTATCAATGTAATGGAACCCAAAACAATTATTTTTACTTTTTTTCTATGTGTCTGTGCGTCTGTGCACGCTAATCTCAGAAACGGCTTGACCGATTTAAACGCAATATTGACTTTTGTATATTGATAAACTTACGTTAGTTATTTAGTGTTTATTTCATTTCAATGGGGTCTTAAACAACAAAGTTACAACCATTTAAATTAATAATTTAAGCAAAGTTTGTGATTTAAGATTCAAGTGAGAACGCGGACGTGCAAAAAACGAAATAGTTTAGTCATGTAGTGTACGCAGGTGAAGCCGCGAGCAGGTCGCTAGTATATAATACTTTTTTACACAAAAATGCAATTAAGAGTGCAAATATATATAAATATATGTATATATATATAGGTAAAATTATCTTAAACCAGTAATCTAATGTGTATCTAGCCGAGACCGACGATCGCGTGTGCGACATAGAAAGATGTTATTTAAATATACAAGCTATATTTATGCCCATTAAATAACGTCTCAAGGAGTATGTCAATATAGAATTTCACTCATAGATGTCAGTTAGTGTTAACTAACATTAAAGTTATAGGATAAAGGCGTTTGTCACGATTTAAAGTAAATTGGGTTCAGTAAGTATTAGTTTAAAAAAGAACCTTAAAATAACAAGCTAATATTTTTCTCTTGTATATTGTCGGTCGTCATGGCAACGACATCAGGTTCGTGCTAGCAATACCCATGTTGTAGTCATTAGATCCGGACTCATGTGCTTATTTTCATATTATTACAAATTAGACGACACGAAGTGGTTCAGAATATTGTAGCAAGATTTTCTTACATTAATAGATATGTCAGAGGCTTTTGTGGCACAGTGGGACAGCGTCTGACTTCAAAACGGTCGCGGATTCAATTCCCACTCGGTGGAATTATCATAATTTAACCATTTTCATTTCTCCTCTCTAATGAGAAGGACGTTTAGATCCGCTACTCAACGGAATGTCTCGAATTAGGGCGGAAAGTGAATATATATATATACACATACACACTGCGCTTAAACACACATATGGTAAATACAAAACGAGAAAAAAAGGGTAAACAATAGGTGGACTTATCTCTATAAGAGATCTCTTCCAGCCAACCTATGGAAGTGGTTAAGAGCAGTATAAAGCGGGAAGAGAACTTACTAAAAAAAATGAATGACAATTAAAAACTCAACATAAAAAAATATATTTAGAAGTATATCTAAATAAATGTGTAAGAATAGATACAAGTGTAGCTAATAAAAGCGGTCAGTAACACTGCTTGATAGTTCAATAACCAATAAATTAAACTCTTAATTAATAGTAACACACATAATTATGAAATTTCAATACATTGCGTGTACGAGAACCAAATATGCTAAACAGATAATTATTTGAAACAGTTTCACGCTTTTTCCCGCATAGCAGGCAAGCTAGGCTGACAGAACTGACGTGTTAAGTCAGTCTCCGCCGTGTTCTCTACTTTCCGCCCGAATTCCAGACATTGCTTATTGACCGGCAGAACTCAACGTTGGCCTTTGTCTTATCAGAGTGAAAAATGAAAATAATATACATACAAATATCTCCAAAAAAGAGGGGTTTTGGACCCATTACTAATCAATGAATTACAACCACCGTGTTTATAGCCTGGATTTGTCTCAATGCGCCACAATAGCCTTATATTGTAATCAGTTTAATAATTAGAGTTTTTTTTTAAGGTGTCTTCCGGAAATGTTTGTTTCTTACTTCCGATTTAATCTTTATACTGTAATCTATCTGCTATCTATCTATCTATATATATATATATAAATATATAGAAATGAAATATGCGTTTGTTCGTCGCTAAAACTCGAGAATGGCAGGACCGATTTGAAAGGAGAAAGGTTTATAATATAATAATTATAAACCTTTCCTTTGTTTTTCTAAAATTGGTAAATAAGGTCAGAAAACATAAAGAAATTGCATGGAATATAAAGAATGCGTTCGGAAATAAATATATGTAATATTAAAATTTATGTACTATTAAAAAGACCTGCCCTTAGTAAATTTCAGCCGCATGATTTAACGATATATATTGTGCAATAAAACGATACTGGCTGCGAAAAACCTAATGTCATCGAGGCAACGCTCATCAGGGGAAAATATAAAAAAAAATTTTGTCTCGATCCTGCGTATACCGATGATACTGACGATTCAAACGGACTTACCATTTGATTTTAAGCGTCTACAATTTCCCCTGCATTTACGATAACGTTGAATAAATCGCAAAGCCATTCGCTGTCCCAACAAATCACCATGAAAATTATATTTCATGTATGTTTTCGTAGAAACGAATGCCCATGCGTATTTTAAAATTAAAGATCGCCGGGTCAGCCAGTACTGTAATAGGTTGGTTTTTGATTTAAATCTTGCGTTTGAAATATCTACTTATAATTTAAAAAAAAAGTTATTCGCTAGATATATATCGCTAGCTAGATATCTTTTTTTGTCTTGTTTACTGCTCCGTACGAAAGTAGGCCTCCGTCTTCAGTCTTCAATCAATCTATTACTTATAAAAATATTTATACAACAAGCAATGAAAAAAATACATTTGAAAGTTGTCCAGTTCGTCCGTTTGTCATTATGTGTACGTTAGTACAAAAGTAACGTGATAGCCACTTTATGCTCCGAATATTACGCATTGTTATATATGTCCATTCTAAATACTTGTTTGAAGAAAACTTAATTTTTTCAACTTTACGCATATATTATAATACTAGCGACCCGCTCACGGCTTCGCTGGTGTGAACTACAGCAGTTTCGCATATTCGGTGGCCTTTTTATAAAACAATGAAATGCCTAAATTTAAAAAAAATGTGAAGATATGTTTATCATTCTTAGAAAACGTATAAAAATTCAAACGCAGCGGGATTCGAACCCGCGCCTCTTGTTCACCGTCTAACCGCTCTTACGGCTAAGCCATGCGTTCTACATCCGTCAATAAATTGTATACGTTTTCTAAATTTGTCTTTCAATTTCCTAAGTGTAATGTAGTCCCAAAGAGAAAAAAATAACAATAATTGATTTTAGGTTCTATTACATTAATAAATGATCCTAATAATATTTTTTCTCATATATCTTCCATGTACAGACAGCGATCAGTTACATTTTTATTATATGTATAGATTACGAGATATTCGAGACATTAACTTTAGTGAACCGGTGGTAAAATGTTTGACGTTCAAAAAATGAAGCACGTATCTTCTTATTTTGAACAAAAATATTTGACTATGACTTAACCATTGAAGTACACACAATAAGTAAATATATTCAACTATATATTATATGTGACCCAAGGTAAATTCAAACCCTTAAATACTAGTGTATAATAAAATTAAAATCTGATATCAAAATAAATATGTTTTATTAATATTCATTTACTTCTACATATTTACAATTTAACCTATTTGACTATACTAAAAATTTACAAAATAATTATAGCCTTCGATATCACTAATAAGTCCTGCCAGTACAAAAGTGGTGTAACCAAAATATGGACAAAAATTATCTTTAAAGCCGAAGAGCACAATTTAATAATACCAAGAAATATTTTAGAACAACAATCAACTCCGCGTTATATTTTACCAGTGGGGAAATAAAAATAATTTAAATATAATCCATTATCCCGACTGTATCGAACCCACAATCATCGCGTTTAAAGTGAGACATGTCATCGTCTGTTTGAGTTCCATTGATATATCAAGGAACTCAAACAGACGATGAGCATGAGAAACAGCTTATTCTATAGACAAGGCAAACGAGCTTTCGGGACACCTGATGGTAAGTGATGACCACCGGCCATGACCCCGTATAACACCAGAAAAGCTACACGGATGTTGCCAGCCCTTAAACTCTCGCAAGACCCTCAAATATCTCTACTATATTAAGGTTCTCTATGGCTACACTTCTATCTGAGAAAAAGCGTGAAGCTGCTTTTTTTAATTTTTCAGAACATTGTTTTTAAAGTGTTTTTAGCACACTTAGGAAATTGAAAAATAATAATAAATAGCATTCGCACTCGCCAAACGATTCACAGAATAATTTTTGTGTAGCAGAAATTTGTAAAAATCTCTCTACAGAATCTCTCTGTTAAAAACAAATATAAGTGTAATAAGCGTATAAGAATTTCGACGTGGCCGCATGTAGAACCCATGGTTTAGCGGTCAGAGCGCTTGAACGGTTTTCAAGCGGCGCGGGTTCAAATTCCGCTGCGTTAGAAAATTTATAAGTTTTCTAAATATATGTTTTAGCTTTGGAAATATGTATGTCTAATATGTTTCATAAAAAATTTAAAATCTAGGTTAGACCACTTCTACCGACAGATTAAAAAAAAAACTCTTATTGATACTAACTTACAAACCTATACGTGTAATTAAATCTAAACAGTAATATTAATTATTATAAACAAAAATATCTATAGTAAAATAATCAGTCTATAGAATAATCTATGTCAGCTTAACAAAACGATTGTCGCGAACATTTTTGGAAAATGTATAATAATTTGAACGTGGCGGTACACAAACCCGCGCCTCTTGGAAACCGTCCAAGCGCTCTAAAGTGTTCTAAATAAGAACTTTTTAAAGTGTCGTAACACTTTAAAGTGTGTTAATAACACTTCAAAAATGTTAATATTATATCAATGTGTTATACGATTATACGATTGTGTTTAATTATCAATAATCGTTTTTATTCCACAAAAATAAATAAAGTGCTTTTTGCATATTTAAATGTCATTTTAAACTGTTACTTACGCACTTAGGAAATTGTAAAAACATTTTTAGAAAACGCACATAAATTTGAACGCAGCTGGATTCGAACCCATGCCTCTTGAATCTTAGCATCTCTGTAGAGAGTTTTTTACGAATCCGAAATTTCTGCTAGCCAAAGATACTATGAAAAATCGCTTACTTGCTAAGAACAAAAATAAGTTGTAATAAACCATATTAGAATTTCGACGTAGCCATATACAATCCCACTGAGTTAAATTTTTCCAATGTTTTCTAAAAATGTTAATCAGTAAATAAACTATTTACTATGTAATTGTAAATAAAATATTAGTTAAAGCTTGATATTTTTAGTCTAATTAAAATCTAGTTCTATACAAGATTCTGTTTTTCTTGTTGTAACACTCAATGCAGAAAAAAACATAAATTGAGAAAACAATTAGAATTATTGAAATAATTTAATTACAATAGATTGGTTAATACAATATAATGTTTTAGTTTCCATATAGCTCGGTAGTCAGAGATCCTAGTGTTACAACATTCTGATCTCCAATTTCTATAGAATTTCAAATAAAATGAATTGAGTTACAGAAACCAATGATTCGTTTTGTCTCACCAGAATGGAAAATAGTTTTATTTGTAATATAATCCTTGCCTATAATGGGGATCAAACCGGCAACCATTGCATACAGTCCGTCACTGTCCCATTGCACTGTAATGGTGTTTACACATAATATTTTAAAATATATTACCATTGACACATGACTATATTACCCAACATTTTCACTTTCATTTAAATCATTCTTATTAACCACATTAGCTTTAATTCGAGACGAAGTGTCTATACCGTGCCGTCTACTCATATGTTTCTTATAATTAGACCCATTGGTAAAGTCTCGTTGACAATAAATACATTTATAAGGCTTTACCCCAGTGTGTTGACGGAAATGCAGATTTAGTCTTGTTTTAAAACGGAATGCCTTATTGCAGTACTCGCAAACATAAGGCCGCAAGTCTGTATGTACTATAGCATGGGATACAAGATGACGTTTCACTCTGAAGCTCTTGCCGCACTGTTCACATATAAATGGTTTCAGACCAGAATGTAGGCTCATATGGGAGGTTAGGTTGCCTCTAGCTCGGAAAGCAAGGGAGCAGTGGTCACATTTGAAAGGCTTCACTTCATCGTGAGTTATCATATGAGTGCCAAGACTGCCTTTTGTAAAGAACATCTTTCCACAAACATGACATGCAAAGTTCCGACTCCTTTCAGTATGCAAAACCTTGTGTTGAACTAAATTAGGCCGGCTTTTGAAAACTTTGTTGCAATGGTCACACTTATGCTCCTTACTTTCCCCATTCACTTTGATCTTTTTCAATTTATTTGATGAATCTTTGAAAAACAATTTTTTATGTTCATCTAATTCCTCAGTATTTTCAAAATTAGCTCCACAATTTGTACATTTTGTTTTATAAACTTCTCTATGCTCTTTTACTTTATGATTTTTCACTTCAGACATTAGAACAAAAACTTTATTACAATATTCACAGCAATGCCGCAGAGCACTGTTGTGAGTTCGCAAGTGTCTGACAAAGCCTCTGTAACTGTTTAAAATTTTTTCACATTCTATACATTTGAACATACAACACTGGTTATGTATTTGCAATGAGTGGAGTTGTAAAGATACAATACTTTTACATAATGCATCACATTTTGCGCATCTGCAAGTTTGATTTTCCCATGTAACATTAAATGAAAGGATATCTATTGGTAGTTCTGTATTATCATCAAAAATAATATTACTACTTTTAGCCTGTTTCTGCTTTCCTTTCTTTTTCTTTATCTTTTTTAAAGGGACATCACTATCGGTGGAGCTTAAGAAGCCATTGTCTTGTAAGAAGTCATCGTCAGTATCATTTTCGGTTTTAACAGCGTTTTTATCGTCAGAATTATTAGCGTCGGTCAGCTTATCAAAGTGGTTCTCAATTTTCACCTCTAATTTTGGTTTCTGAAAGTCGTCCCAGTTCACGTCAATTGGCTTTCCGGGTATTTGTGAGATATTTTCCTTTCCATTACCATCACAGATTTCAATGGTTTGTTTGGACTCCTTCAGGAATATACCTGCTAATTTATCCTGCGCTGTTCGAACGTTGTTGAGAAAAGACCAAGTCCTTTCTAACAAGTCAAAGCATGAAAAGCATATTGTATTTGGAAGCCCATTAGGGGAAGATATGTCGATATTTATCCAGGACAATTTGGTAATAATTTTTGATGTAAACGCAACCTCTTCTTTCGGGGTTATTAACTGAACTAATGGCGTTGGTTCTGCACAAAGTCGACAGTAAGGTTCTGTTTCTTCAGTCATTATTAATATTTTTTTGTTATTGAGCTATATTTTATTAATATTCCTAAAATAATCCAAAAAAATCACAATAAACAATGAATTGGTTCATTTGACGTATAGACGCGATGGTGTTGCCATATTTGACTTTATATATTCACAGACCACAAGTTATTTGTTTAAAATTTTAGCTACGCGAATTACTTTAAATTATATTATGTATAAATATGTAAAGTAATTTGAGTCTTATAAAATATATTTTTGAATTAAAATAATTGAATAATTGACTATATATAAATATTTATAAAAATTATGTTATGAAAGTTTTATATGAAAGTGAAATGAAGACCTTGTTTATATATATATATTCAATTCTTATAATATATGTTTATATAGGTCGTTTATATAGATCTAATAGTTTTGAAGATAAATGGCAACACTGGTTTGTAAAAACCAACAAATAAACCTCTCATCCCAAACGCATATACGGTCTCCATACCGTCGAGGGAAAAATGGATTGTACGTTTTCATATAATTACATATTGCATATTATTATTTACTTTATAAGTTTAATTAAAATGATTATCAAAGTAACTCTTTAAAAATCTCTCTACAGAGATGCTAACAACAAAAATAAGTTGTAATAAGCCTTTTAAAAATTGCGACGGAGCTGGATGTAGAACTTATGGCTTAGCAGTCAGACCGCTTGGACGGTTTCCAAGTGGCGCGGGTTTGAATTCCGCTGCATTGAAATATTTTAGCTTTATTGTTTTTCGGTAGTCATCCTTAGTATCCGCACGCATAATACCCCATTTTAAATACCGGTTCATTTTCTTCAAATTCGGTAACTGTTACCGAATGTAATAACCTTATTTATATATTTAATTTTGTAAAATAAATAAAAAAATATACTTAGTAAAAAAAATAGTATAAATTAATATTTTAGAAATTTCAAATGTAATTTGTTTGTTATTGGAAATGTTGGTTGTGTTTCTAAAATTAAATATTTTATAAAGAGTTTTACCTTGTAATTGAGTAAAATATTAATGTTAATAGCAGTTCTCTTGTCACATACACTTTAACCGCGATGGATGTATGTATATTACATAGTTAAAAAAAAACTTTTTTTTAACATTTTTAAAGTATTCTTACCGTACCGTCCAAGATTTTTGTTAAAGAGGCGCTGGTTCGAATCCCGCTGCCTTAAAATTTTTATACGTTTTCTAACAATGCTTTTCTTTATGTAAAAACTTTATAAAAATAATCTAGACTCACTTGTACAAACATTATTTAGCTTTAGAATAACTTAGTGCATTTTGTAAAATAAAATGTGTATCAAGTTGCTCTCATAGCCTTGCTCTTCGTGACTTGATTTCAAATATGTGTTAACTAATTCAAATATATTTATAGAAAAAAAGATTAAGAAAATAAATTCCTTTGTATATAATAGCTACTTTGAATAAGATTTTGTTATTGATGCAAAGGGTTGCAGCGTTACATTTCATATACTAAGATATATGACATTATTTAACTTAACAGTTCATAACTTATATATAAAATATTTAAATATAAAGTTACTAGCGACCTGCACGTGTCTTCGCCCGCGTGAACTATAGGCTGTTTCGTATTTTCGTATTTTCTTTCGTAAAACAATGAAACTCCTTGAAAACCTTAAATAATTGAAGACAAAAAAAAGAGAAAACCTATGTTCATCACAGGACTCTTTGTATCTCTATATACAATTTCATCACAATCGGTTCAGCGGCTTGATCGTAATGACGTCACAGATAGATAGAATTACTTTCGCATTTATTGTATTAGTATGGATGACGGAAATATTCAAAAAGAGTTAAAAAAATTATACTTGCCTTAGTCTACATTACTAATCACTATTTGTATTATTTTAATAATGTGTATAGCATATTGCATAATGTTTTTCTCTCAACAGATTTTTTGAAAATATCATCAGTAAATAGGAATTGTTAAAAAAATTGCCACCATGTTTATTATTCGCTGCCAAAATTATTTAATGGCTTACATTTTTATGGTCTTATCAAATGGAACAATAAAATGAGATTAATGGTTACTTCATTTATTACAACCTTTTTTTAGAAAAAACAGGTAAATAAATTTAACTCGTTCATATTGGAATGTGGGAAAAAAAATGGTTTTTGGTATTCCATCATTCTGGCGCTTTGTGAATTTTAAGTGAATAGTCTTGATACTCAAGCAGTGATGACGAAATTTTTTTTTAGCATCTTTCATTTATAATAAAGTGACAGAAAGAACTTATAGTTAAACCACTCCGTTCTCTATTTACCGCCCCTTCCCCCCTTCATCCCATCACCCTCAATCCCCATCTCAAGACGGGGTAGAAGAACCAATTAAGGACCGTTTAAATTATCCAGCCCAACCCATTCCCATAGGTGGACCAGGTCCTGGATCCATCTCTTCTCCCCGCCAGGGGAAGAGAGATGAACACTACGTCTCTATATCCCGCCCACACATACAATCATTTTTATATCTTATGTGCGCAAAAAACACATTGAAATATTAAAATATTAATTGTTGTTTAAATTTTTATCTATTTAGTTCTATATATGTCTAAACAGTGGCGTAGCTAAGCGTGGGTGAAGTGGGCCCTCGCACAGGGCTTCGCGCCTAAAGGGGCCTCGCAAGACCTCTTTAAATGCGATGCCACTAGATTAAAATACTCGAAAGAAAAGCCTAGAATATATTAGCCACACTCTGTACAGACTGGTAATGCTACTATGCTTGAGACGTATTACGTGATCCATAGGAGCGTGACAGCGCCATACAAACAACTTATTTTCTTTCGTTCTTACTTAGCTGAAATCATATTTTGGCTGCCACATACATGTTTGTTAAGATCGATTTATTGGATAGGTCTTGGGAACGAAACAAAAAAGATACAATGTGACTTCGCCCCCGTCTATATAAGTCCACGCTACGCCACTGTGCTCACACTAATAACCCATAAAGATGAGCTTCACACTAGTGGCTAAATGTCCATACAACACCCACCTACTTTGTGTATATTTTAATAAATAAATATATTATTTATAAATATCATTATTTGATAATCTAATAAAATTCTATTTGAATTGATACAAAACAAATTACAAAAACTCTGTGTTTTTTTACATACAAGCGGCGACTTATGTACTACCGGCCTTATTTATCACTAGATGACAAATATAAATTGTTTCGTCGTCCAGTGCGAATATTTTTAAAATATTTCTTTAACCTTACCTTTTAATAAATTTCACACTTCGCCATTGCCAGCACACCAATGCATTCTTGATTAGACAAAGGGTTGCTAGTCTTGCTAAGCTTAGTCCTTGCCCTTATACAAGATGATGCGAATAAGGGCATGAACAAGTTAGTTAGTGTGAGAAAGAATTCCATAAATTTTCCAAATTATCGTAATTATATATTTCTATCTTTTTTTTAGCAGGTCAGGTAGATAGAAACTAATGTCATGACATTTCGTTCTCCGTTTTCAGCGCGAATTCAAAATATTGCGTGTTAAGTGGCAGAGCTCAACCCAGCACTTTGTATTACCAGAGTACTGACATTTAAATAATTTAAATATAAGCATTCCCCTGAATAGGTACAGAATATTTAAAATAATCTGAAAATTACTTAAAAGTACTAAATCTAGTCTGGATCCTAGGTCAATGGCACTATAAGGAACTATTTAGTATTTATATCACGTACAACCGCTATCGGCATCTAAATCGTTATCTGTCGAGTTTGCGAGCAATTTTGTTTGCTTAGTCGTAAAATTGTTAAATCAGATGGCGTATTTCAATTGATTACGGTAATTTTTTTATTATGGCTAGGATTTAAAGTCGGTCAGATAAATTATCTAGGACGTAGGAACTGGTGGCACTACATAGACAATTTGTTACTACACTGACAATATGTCACTACATTGACACTGACTGTGTCATTGACTATGTCACAGTCTACGTCACTAACTGTTTAACTGATTGTATCATTGACGAGTCACCAATTTTGTTGAATAATACGCTGTCGTTTTTTTCATCGTTTTTTGATACTTTGTAAGTAGTTTCATATTAGTTTAAAGTGTAAGTTGTAAATTCACACTCTAGAATATGACCACCTCTTGGGTACCGTCCAAGCGCTCTAGCCAATAAGCTATACGTTGGCATCGAGCTACGTCTATATTATACGTCTATATTATTATACGCCTGTTACTAGTTATTGTTGGTTTTAGTTTATTAATTTTTAAAATTTACTTATTAAGTCTAAATTTATATTAAACTTGTACACTAACAAACCAAATACATTTCAAAAAAAGTATATCTTAATGCTAGATCTTCTAACTAGAAACACTAAAACTAAACTTTAGAATCTTGAAATATTTTCCTTTCTAGGAATCATGTTAGAAAATAAATAAATCTTGGTATCACGACACTCTGTTCTGCACTTTTCCCCCAAAACATTGCTTGTTAAGTTACGGAGCTTAACACCGCGTTGTCTCGCCAGAGCGGGGAAATAAAAATAATTTTAAATATTCGTAAAAGTGGTCGTTCAAAAAAAATCAGTGCTGGCTATTTACATGTATGGCACCTCGGGATTGTATGCGGGAAGTTTTTTTTTTAAATGTTTTTTTTTAATAATATTTTTTTATCCTTACGGTTTCGTCACAATATATATATACAATAATGTTTTGTTTGTCCGCGAAAATATTTCAAAAAATAGTGACCCAGTATAAATATAACAAATTAAAAAAAGCTGATTTCTCCTAGTTTTCGCTTCGAAAAGTTGAATAAATGATTAATGTCACAAGCTCAAATTATTTCAGACTTGCCACTTGAATTAAAATACAAAATTAAAAGCACATTATTGAGGAAAGTCTATATCCAGGAGTACTATTTTGATGTTAATATGTGGAATTAAATGCTGTGTTCATTCGGGAGGCTACTTATTGTAAAACTTTATTTGAAAAGTTGAGTTTCTCGCCAGCTCTACTCAGCAGAACTACCTTCCGAGCCGTGGTAGCTGCCGCTAGGACTGACAATACTGACATTTTATGTGAATTCACGATTCAAAAGCAGTTTTAATAGACTATTTGTATAAAGAAGAAGAATATTGTGATTTTGATTTTGAGCGGGGATCGAACACACAACCAATAAAGTTTACAGTCAGATGATGTCCTACTAAGCTACAATGGCCTTGTTTTAAATAAAAATGTCAAAATGAATGTTTATATACATAAAAGAGGAGAAAAAGAAAAGATTGCAAATTACTTTAAAAATTTTCAATAAATGTTGAATCCATATTAATGTTGTAAATGCGAAAGTAACTGTCTTTGTCTCTGTGACGTCGTCACGGCAAAACCGCAGAACCGATTGTGATGAAACTTTATGTACAGATTCTTAGGGGTCTTGAGATGAACATAGGCTTTTACTTTTTCTTCTTATTTTTTAGTTATTCCAGGAATTTCATTGTTTTACAAAAAGGCCGACGAAAATACGAAACAGCTATTGTGCACGTGGGCGAAGCGAAGCAGGTCGCTAGTTTGTCAGATAAAAAAATGGCTACACGCCTTTTCCTGAATAAGGGAGGCTAGGCACAGGGAGCCTAGAGAGCGTCATTATACCTCGTTCTGCTAAACAACGATAACGGGTTCAAATACAATTAGTTAAAATATTGATATTTAGAAAAGAATGTAAAACAAAACGAAAAAGGAAAAAAAACGTTATTGATTAAAGATTCACCTCCTCACTAATTATATTCAAAATGTTTTCATTTCACGGCTCTAGAAAGGTAGAGCTCAGATGAGGACGGAGAGTTTTGACATTAGAAAATAATAGTAGGTTAACAGTAAACAAAGTAAAATTAAATAATTTAGCAAGTTCACTAACCCCCTCATCTGGCTCTACACGTTTTCGTCAATGGAATGTATGATGTAAATATTCAACTAAGGTTATTCTGTTCGCGTACAGATAGTGATGTATTATATATATTGTGGTTATATTTAATTCGCACGCGGTTATTTACCTCCGCACCTGTAGTTGAGACTTAAAAGCCGTAGAGGGAACCTAGCGTCGATATTCCGTCCCCCACTTTCCGAAAAAAATCGGGTCATTTTGGGCCTGTCGGGCCAGTCGACAAATGGACACAGGGAAAAATCCCTGTGTCCATTTGTCGCTATTTTCTTTTCTAATAAAATTTTATTCGTCTCTATGGTTCATTTTATAATAAATAAGTTTTAAGTGTAACTAAATAAAAAAAAATTAAATTATTATCTCATTACCCCGTCTTCCTGTAAAGTTTATGCTATTGTCATAGCATAAACTTTTACAATATTAGGTATATTTTTAAAAGATTTTCTTATATATGTAGCTAAATATATATAGGTGATGTTAATTGGAACGTTTTAAAAAATAGCTTCCGGTCATTTTAATATTTTATAATAAAAGAAATATTGTTCAAACAATGGATTCGTTATCCACTTACTTTTGACAGACTCTTGGGTAGTTCCTGCACAATATAACATATTTTCAAGTATAAAAATATATAATATCTTGAAAATTACTATACTTAAATAATTAAAATTTGCCACTCTGGTAAGACAACGAGCAGCGTTTAGTTCCACTAACATGCAATGCTATGCGGGAAATAGCGTGAAGCTAAAAAAATATTTATAAAAACATATATTTCTGATTAAATTATTTCGACTGCATGGTTTGTATTGTCCCTCATCACAGACATCATAGTTTTATGCGATGCTATCACTTGCGACAAGATTTTTGGGGTTCAAATTTGATAATGAAATATCCTTTAAATTTACAATTGTTTGTACAAAATATATAAATAATTTAATTTAATTATACAAAAGTGGCCGACATTGTAGCGAAGAATTGCCAGCTGGCAGTGGCAGGAAGTGACAGTGGGCGGGATACATAATCAGGAGGATCAGGAGGAGGAGGAGGACGGCCATCGCCGTTCTGGAGTGGACTGACGATCTGTTCAAGGTCGCCGAATGCCGCTGGATGCGAAGAGCACAGAACCGATCGTCGTGGAGACCCTTGGGAGAGGCCCAACAGTGGGCATCGAAAGGCTGAAACGACGATACAATTGTTTTATTTCCATACAATTTACGTATTTACCAAGATAAGCAGCGAGAAAAGTGTTTAGGCTCTCTGATAGTCAATTTATAAAATTATACGAAAATTACTCAGAATACAACTATTAACTTAAATTTCTAATACTATAGGCATTTTCTTTTGAATATTAGACATGATTTACTTTAATTTGTAAATTGCTGTATTGGTAATATTAATTGCCAACCAATTTTTTTTATATTTATTTAATATACTAGTTTATGCCCGCAACTCTACTTTTACGTTGACTTTATGACTCTATGATATAATTACATAGACCGTGTTGTTATTAAACCCAAAACTATTATTTTAGTGGTAATTTTCTTGTCTCTTGCCTGTAGTTGGCGATTTTAAACATTATATTATATATATATATATATATATATATAATTCCCTCAAATTTTAATCGAATCCACAGCGAGCAATCGAGCTAACAGCCAGATACATTTTTGTTCGTTAATAAAAATTCCCCCCTATGATATACCAAATTATTTTTTCGCAAAAATATGCAATATACAGTTTTTTCTGTTTTATTATAGTATAGGTTACGAAGTTCTTGTAAAGAAATCGCGTGAAAAGTGGAGACCACTAGCCTCTGCCTACCCAACTGTATGAGAGAGCTACAGAACCACTAAATTGCCTTTATGAATTCAGATTTAGTACGTGCTCGCGAATATTTTAAGGTTATATCAATGTACAGTTACGACCTTAGTACTGTTAAAGATTGTCATCGCTTAGGATTCTTAAAAAGTCAAAAAAACCATTACAAAATGCTAGGATGTGCTAAAAAAAATGTATGCATTAATACACTGTCAAAAAATACCTTAAATACCGTTAAAATACCTTAAGTCCATTGTGGCTTAGTGGGCAGCGTCTGTCTGCAAATGCGATTGATTGAGTTCAAAGTCCACTTATAGAAATGAAATTAAAATTATTTGCGACATAATGTGGCGTTGAGTTCTACAGTAGGTTCTCTCTGGGTACCGTGCCATCCCCGCTATCTTACAATACCTATGTGCTGTTTGTAGGTGATTGGGTGGTGAGTAGGTGTAAGAAAACTAAGAGCTGAGTGTTTTTTGGCTTTCTGTGAAAATAAAAAAGATATATATCTACAGTGTAAAAGGGAAATATCGAAGCTCCACTTCAAAGATGAAATTTAACAGTGAGGTAATTTATAGTTAATAAACGTTCGGTAAGAACGAATTTTGCGACAGAGCTGGATTAAGGAGCTTTAAGGGTTCTCGAAATGTTTTATTAAAATCCTTTTTTTTTGCTACTAACTTGAAATTTGGCAGATATAGATATATCCCCAGATTACAGTATATATAAATTATTACGTAAAATAGCTTTTGTGCACAATTTTAATTTTGTTAATAATTATATCTATAATACAAATCCACAACCTATATAAAATTTGTCCTCGCAGAAATTTAAAGTCACTATAAAAAAAATGTTAATAAGTAAAGCTTATTACTCTGTAGAAGTATATTTGAAGGATTAAAATGTGTGGAAGTAATAAGATTTGAGTTTGCAGGTGAGGTACCACTGTATTAAATAATAACATTGTAACTTATATATTTGAAAGAAGCAACTGTTGAGTTTCTCGCCGGCTCTTCTCAGCAGAACGTAGCGTTGAATGCCCTGCAGCTCGATGGACATACGATTTCAAGAGGCAGCAGATGGATGCGAGCTAGGATATATATATATATATATATACACTTTTAACATTTTTAAAGTGTTATTGACACACTTAGGAAATTGAAAAACATTTTTAGAAAACGTATAAAAAAATGAACGCAGGAGGATTTGAACCCGCGCCTCTTGGACGGCCCAGGCCATGAGGCGCTTGCTTTTGCGTTCCCAATACGCAAATGTATATATATATATATATATATGGATGTTTGCATAAATCTGGCATTGCTTTTTAGAATACCAACTGGTGGAATGACATACGACGACCTTAAGTAAGACGAGAAATTTTGGTAATTAAGGTTATCTTGAAGAGGCGTATAAGGATAACTTAAGTCAGAAGAAGTCAGAATATTTGCTGGAAACTTCATTTCACTTTGCAGATAAAGTGAAACTAATATCAAAACACTCTGTTCTCCACTTTCCACATGATTTTATCTTACCTGATCGGAGAAACAAAAATATTTTAAATATCAATCAGACGAGTGGGGATCGAATCTACAGCCATCGTGCCGGAGAAATGAAAATATTTTAAATATAATTCAGACGAGTGGGGATCGAATCTACAGCCATCGTGTTTGTTAGAACCACTGCGCCACGATGCCCTTCGGAATTATATATATTGTAGTTTATACAAATAAATAAAATTGGAGTATCTGTTTGTAATATTAAAATAGCCGCTTTTTACTAAATGCATATTTATATATACTCGGTACATATACCAAAAAAATACTTTTTACAATTTTTGTCTGTCTATTTGTTCCAGCTAATCACTGGAACGGCTAAACCGATTTTGACGGACTTTCACTAGTAGATAGCTGATGTAATAAGGAATAACCTAAGCTCTTATTTTAGAAATCCACTAAGACAAAGTCCCGTGAACAACTAGTATATTATAAAATATAAATTTAAATAACTTACTGGGTTGCGATGGTTTCGGAATCAAATCTTACTTGAAGTTATAAATTGTTTATTTACAAATAATTTTATTCCTTCAAGTATATTAGAATTCAAAGTAAATAATTATTAGTATCAATGTATCTAAGCATTTTAACTTATTGAAAGATATAAAAAAAGGGATATTAAGTTTTTATAGAGCTTTATAACAACGAGTCTAGTAAATTACTTGTAATCTCAATTAAATAATTAATCTCAATTAAACATCAATTATCTTAAACAAAGATCAAGTTCGAGGTTTGACCTATCAAAGTGCTCTTCCGCGTTTTTACCAAAATAAATCAATTTTACAATTTTCCTTTTATAATTAACGGAGTTTAGGCACTAGCCTAAATTTGTATCATGCCTTATGCTTTGATCCGAACAGCAAGTCAAAGAGAAAAAGACATATTCAGAAAACGTATAAAAATTTGAACGCAGCGGGATTTGAACCCGTGCCTCTTGAAGACCGTTCAAGTAATTGAACGGTATTGTCAAGGAGTTGAACTCTAAATATGTCTTTTTCAATATCCTTAGGGTGCGAATAACACTTTAAAAAATGTTAAAAAAAAAAGTCAAAGAGAAGTTAGTGTCAGGGCACTCTGTCTCCACTTGCCACCCGAATTCTCGCTCGCTACATTGGGCTTAGCTGAAAACAACGCTACAAGACTTGCGTTAGAGCAGGGAAATTAAATAATATTTGAATATGATCATAGTAGAGGACTTCACCCGCTACTTCACCCGCGTGAAATTCTATCAAAATCGGATCAGCCGTTACAGAGATTAGCTAAAACAAACAGACAGACAGATAGACGGACAAAAATAAACATTAAAAATATACATTAGCCCTGGTCGATACATTTTTGTAGTGTTTTTGTTATATTATTAAATAATTATATTTGTTATTAACTTATCTTTTATCTATACATATAATAAAAATGTTACTGATACTGACTGTCTGTATATGTGAGATATATGAAAAAAATATATATTGTTAGCCGTTAGGGGCACTTATCAATCAATATCAATAAACTCAAACCAATTATATATATTTAATTTTCAAAAATATATTTTTAATTTTCCTTTCTGTTTGTTGTCAGAAACGGCTGAACCGATTTAAATGCAATTATGACTATTCTATTGTGGAAAATTTCAATTGGTTCAAAAACAAAAAGTTACAACCATTTAAATTACAAATTTAAGCAAACTTTGTAATTAAAGTGAAGCAGTTTAGTCATTTAGTTTACGCAGGCAGCTAGTTTATAATAATTTACAAAAGGTAAGCCGGCTGTAGCCGCGAACGCGTTTTGTAGCCGCTTCGCCACTGATGTATACATATGTATGGGTAGTAGAAAAGGATTCGAAATAAAACTCGTAAACGCAAACGGGTTCGATATCAACTCTAACAAAATAACGTGCGGCGTTGAGTTATGCCAATCAAAAGCAATGCCTCAATTTCGGACGGAAAATAGGTAGTATCTCAATACATCGAATTCTTTCTGACTAGTAGTACTAAGTCTGCTATGCGGGAAAAAATACTTGTCATAAAATTGATTTCGTCAGTCGAAATTTAACACTCATTATCTTAAATAAGTATTCTTGTCGCGTTCTAAATACAGTAAATTATTCGAGAAAAACAAAAGATCAACGTTCGATAGATTTATACTGAATTTATGATGTAATTAGGTAGTGTTTTAAAACAGTTTTAAGCTAAGCCATACTTTACGTACGAATCGTATGACTTATACGTGGGCAGTGGGCTTAGACGATTTCCAAGAGGCGCGGGTTCGAATACCGCTACTTTAAAGAAATTATAAGTTTTCTCAAAATCATTTTTGTAGACTGCCGTTTTAATTCTTTAGTTCTTTTAAAAATGTTAATTTTTTAACTAATATAAAATGATTACAAGATAAGCTAAGAATAAAAGTTGTACATGAAAAAATATTATTTATAAAATAGGTATGCTAGTTTAATTTGTTTTTTCAATTATTTAATTTTTAAATAAAAAGGGGAAACGAATAAACAATAAAAAGTAAAAAAAAAACATACTAGAATCTTTTTGAATTTTAATGTTTTTACATTGCTATTCATTCACACACTTGAATTTATTTAGTGGCGTAACTTCTTTTAAATACCATAAATTCAATATAAATATTATTCGAAAACTTAATTGAACTTACTAACTACGTCTACAATAAGAACTATGCCATAATGCGTTAAATTAAAACAATTAACTCAAAAACATGTTAAAAATCATCTTTACTAATCAAAATAATATAACAGGAACCAGTAATTTAGTTCAATTATATATTTGTGTGTTAATTAAATAATTGAAACCAGTGTCGTAGTACTACAGCGGCTTACAGTGAAGGCGTTGGTCGTGGCTTTGGTTCCCACTCAGGTAAATAGAGTGTTGCATTGAGTTCCGCCATTCAATACTTCTTCATAGTCGTTCAGTCTTGACAGAGTGGTCGTGGTTGATGATGATGCATTTTCACTAGATACAGCAGCTGTTGCAATGCGCCTCCACCTGCTGCCGTCTTTAGCGCCTCGGGTGTTTTGGACTATTGAGTATCTGTCCAACGCATGGCGAACGACCGCGTGACCGCTTGCCTTCTACTTGTCCCTGAACAACCAGTCGCTCCATGGAGTGTTCTTTTCTAGCGATGAGCCCAAAAATATTTGAGGAGCACAGACGACGATAATCTCTCTTTGATATTTTTTTACATTTTTTTAAAGTGTTAATCGCACACTTACGCAATTGAAATAGACATGTTTAGAAAACAAATAAAAAATTGATTGCAGCGGGATTTGAACCCGCGCCTCTTGAAAACCGTTTAAGGGCTCTGACCGATATGCCATGCGTTCGTGATTATATGTTTTTAAATAAATACATTCCCCCGAGTGGTAATAGAACCCACAACCTGTCGTTTACAGTCAAACACTGTCTCATTGCTACACAATGGCTTCTACGATGACCACGATCTTCTCTTTAGATACGGTTTTATAAGATTTTTTTTAAAACCAGTTTTTATTATTTTTAGTTATTATATATACGAACGAGTACATACATGTAATAAAAATGTTACTGATCGCTGTCTGTACATGGAAAATATATAAGAAAAAAGTTATTGGGAACATTTATAGATATAATGAAACCCAAAACAATAATCTTTAATTATCTTTTCTGTTTGTCAGTGCGTTTGTGCACTGTAACCTCAGAAAAAGCTTAACCAATATAAATGTAGTTTTAACTATTGTATTTTGGTAAGCTTCCCTTTATTCCTGTATTTTGGCACATTTAGTATTCATAAATAAAATATTTACATCCATTTAAATTAGAAATTTACGTAAAATTTGTGATTTTATAAAAACGCGAGCGGGCTATAATACGAAATAGTTCAGTCGTGCAGTTTACGCAGGTGAAGCCGCGAACGGGTCGCTACCTATTAATATACATAGATTGCCTGATTTACTCAGCATGACTTCAAACCCACTACCTATTAAAATTACTATCGCATATTTGAACTGTACGATGAGTCATATAAGACTTTTCACCGATAACTAAAAGCTATATAATATATGTACATATAATATGTAGCTAAATTCGCTAAGTCAAGGTTGCTGTGAATTTGATACTATTTTACTTTCGGCTCACATCTCGCGGGGCGAAATATTTACGGTTAGCAAAAAAATAATTGGCTCTTATTTCTTTTTCTATGTGGGTGGATTACTTAGAGAGGAGTGGGGATAGTAGAGGCGAGTGTTATTGCCCCTTAAGTCTACATTTGGGTCCTAAGTCCCAGGTACTGCTTCAAGCTCCTCCTTCTGTAACGCATTGGGTAAATTTCTTTAATTTCCATGGCAACTTATAGAAGTATTTTTTTTAATACATTTTTATTAGCTTCATTTCTCTATTTAGGTCATCGTAACGCAGTGACACAGCATCTTACTGTAAACGCGATTAGTTCTGGGTTCGATTTCCACTCGGAAGAATGATACTAATTAAAACACTTTCATTTTTTAACTCTAGTCTGATAAGAAAATGCGTGGAATTCAGTTCCGTTACTCCATGTGCAATATCTCGATCACTCAAAAAAGCTGAAAATATTATCTATTAATCGATGTAAGAAAACTTATAAAGCTCTTTTGGCTTCTTATCATTGGCTTGAAAATATATTATATTTATATTTTCGTTATAGTATTTTCATACGACGGCCAGGAATAAATGTTTTTTTTGTTTTGCAGTAAACTAAAATGATTGTCACGTCACTTTATTTTTTATTGTCAGCTAATAGACTAATATTTTTAACATTTGCCTAATGGATATCAAATTTACTTTTGATATATTTTATTTTATTGCTACAATTAATCTAGTTTGATTTAAATCTGTTTATTGATTATTTATCTGTTAAAACGTTCGTTACAAAAGAAGATTACACAAAAAAAGGTTATAGACCTGTGCACTATTCCGTAAGCAGTTGTTATAAATGTACATTAAATTTAATACCTATGTAGTGTATGTATTTGAAAATCAATTTTTTTATAAAAAATATTTTCAAATGTATAAACGAAACAATTTAACTAAGTACGAATACGAATATAGGTTGTATAATAAAAATATTGTGTTGGTCATTAAAATAGCGGCGTTGAGTTACAAAATTCAAAACGCAAAACGTTTGTCGTGATTTCGAGCGAAAAGTGAACAGAGCGTCTTGACACTCCTGTCTTTACGGACAAAATAAGTATTAAAAATATTTTTTTTAAATGTCGTATAAAAATTTGTACGCAGCAGGTTTCGAACCCGCACCACTTGAAAACCATCCAAGTGCCTCACCGCTAAGCCATGCGTTCACGCTACGTTGAAATTCTTTTACGTTTATTACAACCAACTTATTTTTGTTGTTGGCATCTCTGTAGAAAATTTTTTACAAAATTTCTACTACCCTAAAATTTATCTACTAACAATCGTTTGGCGAGAGATGCAATTTATTTTTTAAGCAATAACAATTTTAAAAAATTCACAAATTAAGTTTTTTTTTTTTGCGAACGCTACCAAATCCTTCTGGATTCCGCGAATAAATAACCGACGACGTTTATATAAGGAACAGAAAATAAAATATTCCTCATTCCCATTTGCTTCGGGATCGAGATTGGTACGTGTAGTGATACGACACTCCGATCAGTTCATTAAGTGAATCAGTTTATTCAGTGAGTAAATTTTTAAATACATATTTTTAATTTTGATACAAACTGTAATTTTGCATATTAAGATTTATTTACTATGCAGTTTTGTAATTGATATAGATTTTGAAATGTATTAAATGCTTTTTATTTCTTTAAAAATTACTTTTTATTTACTTAGATTCATTTTTAATTACATAAGCTAAACGCACTATCTCTTAAGATGCATACAGCATGCAATAATATAAAAATGAACATAATGTGCAGTTTTCATTTACATCTTCAAACAGATAGACTGAGAAGTTAAAAATATTTTTAGAAAACGTATAAAAATTTGAACGCAGGGAGATTCGAACCCATGCCTCTTGGAAACCGTTCAAGCGCTCTGACCAAAAAACCAAAAAAAATAGATAAGTAAGATTAAGACTAGTACAAAATTTGTAAAAAATAGAAATTCAAAAATATGAATTTAAAAGTTGTAAGCTTTTGTAATAATAAAAAATTGTATATATTATAGTAATTTAAATAGCAACCGCTTTCTTAACTTATTATATTTAAAAATGTCTTTCATAAATATTAAAATAACACGCATACCATAAATACTATAGAAGTTGTAAAACTAAAAAAAGTATATAATATATATATATATATATATATATATATATATATAAGTATATAATAAAAGTATAATATATATATATAATATATATATATGTTATTAAAACAATAAATAATTATACAGCGCTATGATATATCAATAAATAATATTTAATAAATAAATAATATAACTTAATGTATATAATAATTATCTAATAATATATCTAATAATAATAATATATATTTAATAAATAAATAATAATGCTAAATGCAAGAAAAAGCGTGAAGATGTAAAAAAAGATATGAAGGTTTCAATTCTTTAATTAATATTGCATTAAGTAATACTAGATGACTATTTGACAAGGGTTCAATTATTATTATCATATAAGAATTATATATATATATACTTACCTGAATAAAAATCTGAAAACGAATTACATTGATAAATAAAATTCAATTATCTTTATATCTCCTTCAGTAAACCATAATAAAAAAAAAATTGTCATCACAAACTTAGGAAATTGAAAAAATATATTTAGAAGACTGTGAACGCAGCGGTATTCGAACCCGCGTCTTGAAAAACTGTCCAAGAACTTCATATACGTCTCGAATTCGGGTGAAAGTGGAGAACGATGCTATGCGGGATTAAAAGTGTGAAGCCGAAAAAAAACCACTTGTTGGCTACCACCACTTGAGACACAATAATTATGTAAAAGAAGCAAAGTGTGTAACGTATCCTTTATCGCAATATAATTTTTTTTTGTCTTTTTGTTCTAGATTTTAGGCAAATTCAATCAAAATGGCGACAGTCTTGGTACGATGCTTGTTGATTTTGACGTTGTCGTTTTATGTATTTGGTGATGAAATTGAATTGGAAGTGCATAGCGGAAGTGTTTTAAAAATGTTAAAAGTAAGTAAATATTTTCATTATTCAATTACATTTTTAAAAAAATATGCCAGTATCTCTGAAATAGGCGAAAAACGTACAACGTTGGAAAGAACATGAAGTGATAAACGTATTTAGAACGTATAAAAAATTGAATACACCGGGATGCGAACCCGGGCCTCTCGGAAACCGTCCAAGCGCTCTGACCGCTAAGCCATGCGTTCTACATCTTACGTCAAAATTCTTATACGCTTATTACAACTTATATTTGTTGTTAGCATCGCTGTAGAGACTGTGAGTGAATAATACTTAAAAAAATGTTTAAAATAATACATCTCTGTTTGAACCTAAGAACCTTTCGTCCTGTAAGTGACACTTGACTCACTAGTTACAATATATTTTAAGCTATTATACGCAAAACCACCGCTGAAATATAGATAGAGCTGTCTGCGGTGATTTAACCTTGCTATATTATTATTATTATTGTAATTAATACACTATTTTGTTGTGGTTGCGGGTTCAAATCTCAGTTGGAATCAAACATGTCCATTAGGGTTCGGTTCCACATTTAAAACTAATTATATTAAAATAAGTTAAATCTATACAAATAAATAAAATTGATGTGTCTTTTTGTTTGTAATATTAGAATTACCGCTTTTTACTAAATGCATATGTATAATACACGGTGGATAAACCAATATAACATTTTTTAATTGATTTAATTGCATTTATTTTAGACTATTGTATTATGACATTATTCCTTTAACATTTAGTGTGTATTTCATTTCAATTGGTTCAGAAACAAAAAAGTTATAACCATTTAAATTATAAATTTAATCATAGTTTTATATTTAAATGAGAACGAGGGCGGGCGAAAATCTAGATAGTTTAGTCGTGTAGTTTACGCAGGTGAAGCCGTGAGCAGGTCGCTAGTGTATTACATCAGATCCGGGAACCGTAACAAAAACATTTAAAACTTAGTAATTTTTCAGACATTGTTCTAATTAATGTAAGTTCTAATAATGATTGAGGCCGTATTGGCGCAGTGTGACATCGTCTGACTGTAAACGCGATTGGTTGTAGGTACGATGCCTATTCGAGGGTATGATTATATTTATATATTATTATAGAATAAATTCAAATTATTTTTATTTCTTCGCTCTAGGACCTAATATAAAGCGCGGTGTTGAGTTCTGCTACTCAATACGCGATGTCTTGACACTAGGTTCTCTCTGCTATGCGATAACAATATAGTTTTAAAACCATTATTCACTTTTGTTAGTCACAAGTACGTACAGGCGACTGTTTAGTAATTTAAGTTGAATATGTAGTTTGAATAAAATATTAAATAAATAGGTTTTTACTGGTTTGTCCACTGCTACCTGTAGAGTTTATTTTTTTTTATATATTACACAAATATATATGTTTCACAGGAAATGGTCAATCAAACGGCAGCGGAGTCTCTAAATCTACCCGCAAACGCAACATCTATTAGAGAAAATATTACCGATACGTTTAGGTGAGTTGCAGATTTTTTATCTCCATACAACGTGACATTGACGAAGTGACACGTGCTCTGAAATAGATTTATTTTTTAAACTGGCATAGCGATTTAAATTGAGAGAACCTAGTTTCTCCGAAGATTCTCCGTTTTTCGCTTTCCGTCCGAATTCGAGACGTTGCGTGCCGAATGGCGGAACTCAACTTTGTTTCTTTAATACGAGGAAAGTGGATACCGGAGTTAGATAGTTTCTCCGTGTAAAGCGTACGTGGAATTCATTGTAAGCACTATGGTAGTGGGTTCGATTCCCACTCATTTGAATATAATAATAATACGAGATGAACTCGACTGATGCGTCATAGAAAAATACATTGCTGTCTCTAAACATACATACATTGCTAGCCCTACGTGTTGGACCTGTGGCCTTCCAAAGGACCGGGTTCTTTTGAAGCCGTTAACTTTTTCAATAGAAACATTATAATAATAGTTTATTGACTTAAGTACATGATATATAATCACTCTGGATTAATTACAATTATGTTTTTATTTGTAGCCGTTCTAGTTTAAACTGTGTTACAGCTAGCAGAATTATTCCATTTAAAATATAGTATACATTATACTTATTTCTCCGCTCTGGTAAAAAAAAGCGCGACGTAAATTCCGCCGTTCAACTTGCAATATCTTGAATTCCAGCCAAAAGTGGACAGGGTTATACGACGCCCCTAGTCTGGTCTATTCAGCTGTGCGGGAAAAAGCGTGAAGCTGTCAAAATATATAATGCCACTAAAGCAAGTGCACGGAAAAGTCACTATCCAAAGTGGAAAACGGAGAGTCTTGACAATAGGTTCTCTTTGCCCACCCTATTAGGAAAACCTTTGTGTACTTCTTGTTTCAGCTGTGAAAACCGCACGTATGGATATTATGCGGATGTCGACAATGAATGTCAAATATTTCACGTATGCTATCCGTCTCAAATGCCGTCGGGAAGAAATATTACATATAGATGGAGTTTCATTTGCCCACAAGAAACTGTTTTCAATCAGGTATTATATTATTTACGAAACTATTTTATTATTATACTAGTTTTAAAAAGCATTTTTCGAAAACTGTTTCGTCGTTGTTGGTTGGAATAAAAAAAAAAATTATACATATCAATATTATATTAGTATTGATATGTATCAATCGATTTTTGTAACTGTTATTCTCATACTTAGGATATAAACAAAAACACCCCCTGCCCAAATTTTTCTATTCTACAAAAAAATATTCAAAACGTCCACAATTTCTTTCATCGTTCTTGTACATAAAGGTCATTTAAATCTTTTAGATAACATCATATAAATTATCTTTAAACTTATCAGATACTTTTGTTTTTGCATTGTCCTTACGTAGAAATGCATTCGGATGGTAGATACGCACATTTTGTACTCAAATACGGTACAAGAATAGTAATTGAAATAGAACTTGTTTTTTTAGTAATATAAAAAGTATATTTGGTATTTTCGGCCATCCGCGTTCTCGTTTGAACTACAAACTTTGCTTTAGTTTATAATTTTAAATTGTTGTAACTATTTTTTATAAATTGATTTAAATTAAATTAGCAGTAAATCTTATGGGAAGTTTACAAATTTAAATTAATCAAACTGCATTGAAATTGGTTTAGTCGTTTCTGAGATAAGCGTGCACAAAAAATAGACAAATAGAAGAGAACATTTAAAACCTTTCTTTTAGGTTCTATTACATTGATGAAAAATAATATTATTGGGTGGCCCAGTAATATTTTATCTCATATATCTTCCTTGTGCAGACAGCGATCAGTTACATTTTTATTATATGTATATAGGTATAAATTACGCCGTCAATAGTTATGAGTTAACAAATAGCAAACCCCTGGCAGATAAATATATCAAATAGAACTCTTTGTGGACATCGTAGCACAGGACAATGTTTGGTTGCAAACTCGATTGTTTGTGGGTTTGATTCCCGCTCCTTCGAGCGGAATTATTTTTTATATTTAAATTATTTACATTTCTCTGGTACAACAAACAGCCGTATTGAGTTCCGCTTATTAAAAAACCGAACGTTTGAATATATAACGTAAACCGTAATCACAGGCAAGCTGCGTACTATAGTACAGTATACTGGTTGAAATGAATTAGTTTAAAATGTACAAAGAACGCCAATACCTAAAAAAATCTTTACTAATATACAAAACACTAAAATATTACATGCATTTCTATTGTCATAGGCAAATAGTTAAACCTATTTCTCATTTCATTTTAAGATATAACGTGTTGAATGACCAATTAACTTGGTCCAAAACCGTATTCTTATGAGTTGAGTTGTAGTATGAGTCAAAGGGAGATAAAAATCTTCTTCAATTTTTTTAGATTAAAATTTTGACCTCCTTTTCTAAACCGGATTTGAGCCCACAATCATCGTCACCTCCGCCACTATAGCGTTTGGATACCTTCAAATTATAATAAAACAGAATATTGTGTTACAATTTTTATTGCATTTAGAGGCCATCGTGTCGCAGTGGGACTGCGTCTGACTGTAAACGCGATTGGTTGTATGTTCCATTCTCATTTGGGGAAATGATTATAATTAAATTATTTTCATTCCTCCGTTCTGGTACTAATAAGACAAAGCGCGGCGTTGAGTTTCGCCATTCAACACTCAATCACTCACTTACACAATGTCTCGATTTCATGCAGAAAGTAGAGAACCGAGTGTCTTGACACTAATTTATTTCTGACTACCCTACTATGCAGGTCAAACCGTGAAGCAGAAATAAGATAACTAGAAATTACCTTTTTTAAATTTTAAAACTCGTGTTTTAATTTTCCAGGAAGTTCTAGTATGCACAAGAGTAATAGACTCGATACCTTGCGAGGAATCACCAAACTATTATGATCTAAACATGGAAATAGGCAAAATAGTTGATCCAGAAGCTAATAAAGAAGAAATTGATACAAATAAAAAGGAAACAGAACAAATTCCAGTGAAGAAGGAAATTCGCAAACCAAATCGTAAGAAGCAGAATATTATAATGGAAGCTTTAATGAAAGAAGCTGAAGAGCAAATGGAAGTTATGGAAGAAGAAAAAGCAGAAGAATCTACGATAATTGAATTTGATGAAGGATTGATGCCTAACAAAGTAAAAGAAAGTGAAGATATACTCGTACAGGTTGAAGATGTCAAAAATGAAGAAGTAAAACCTCTAGAAATTCTTTCAGAAATTGATGAAAATTCAAGATTAAGTTCCGAAAGGGGTTTAAAGAGGAGAGGCAGGAAAATCGATAGAGGCAGTAAGAAATTCCGTGGCGATGTTTGAAAAAGATCAATGAAATAAATAGTATAATAGTAAATAGTATATTATTTAGTGGAAATAATAAAATGAATCAACGCTTTGCTTTTGTTTTTTTTTTTCAAATTGTTGTCGTCTTTGTGTAAGGTATTATATAAATACTGTACACGTAATTGGTTGTAGGTTCGATTCCCACTCGGAGGAAACATAACGTTTAAATAATTTTCATTTCTCCACTCTGGTAACCTAAAACAAACCGCGGCGGTGAGTTCCGCCACTGTCTCGATGTCGACACATTCAATGTTTCGATTATGGGTTCTCTCGGACAACATGTGCGAGATACAGCGTGTCAATTAAAAAAAAAAAAACTTGTAAATTTTATAACTGAACAAAATATATTGATTAATTTCACAAAATAAATCCAATTATAATTAGAAATACTAAATTCTATTCTTAAATAACAAAACAATAAATCTAATTCATATATTTTGATAATAATATTTTTAACCTGTTATTCACACACTGAGGAAATTGAAAAACATTTTTAAAGAACGTATAAAACGTTTCCAAGAGGCGCAGATTGGAATCCCATGGCATTCAAATTTTCATACGTTTTATTATATATACGTACTACATACGTAAATTAAAAAAAAGTTAATGTAAAAAGAAGAAAAAAAATGTTTATTTGTTATCAAGCAACAAAGAAGTACAAGTGCACGCATATTCAGGTACACATCAGTACACCAACAACTAACAGACGAAAATAAATAAATAGCGAAATATCTTTACATAGTATAAAATAAAGTCGCCTCCATTGTTAGTTTGCTTAGATCCTTCGCAATTACCGAGAATTTTGTAAAAAGCATATTTTTTATGTGCTTAAATTGCAAACTTTGGCTAACTAGAAATTAGTATATCTGCGAAGTATAACCCACAGTAACCATTTTTATCTTTTACCCATTCTAACTTTAGATAATGTGGTAATTGTTAAACCATTTAAACGGATATAGTACTAATCTTTATCAAATTCATTAAATATCTAAGTAGTTATTGCAAAATAAAAATGACCACGAGAGAAATAAAATAGTTAATACGGAGGACGTGTAGCAAAGGTATCGGGGCTCACTGTTTGGCCCAAAAAATATAGAGAAATATCAGCTGTATTATCCGAGCGAAGCCGGGCCAGCTTAAGCATAATACTAGACTACTAGAATGTTATATTTAAGACCATATTCATCATATATCTAATATGCATTCATATATCTAGCAATTACCGTAAATATCTAATTTACTACAGTTACACGAATATCATTTTGTAATTCTTATCAACGAAACAATTTTCCAAGGAAATTCTAAAACCAATTAAAAATTACACGCCTGATTAGGAATGACATAGTTAGTTTTCATTTATTTCCTCGCTTTTCTGAACAGAATGTGTTTCTGAAAAAATGACCTGATATAATACAGAAAAATGTTTAAAATATTAATATTCTTTTATTTTTTTAAAATTGTATATTCTGATAGTGAAGAAATCAACGAGAAATATATTGATCTATTACCAGAAGAAGAAAAGCAGGAATTTTTAAATAGAATAGCTAGGAGAATATTAGAAGGTGTCCAAAGTGATGACACCCCAAATGAATCGCACGTTGACATCACCGATGACCAACTCGACCAGCATCATGCCTACGTCCAAGATATAATTAATCAAGAATCTGCAAATCTTAAAAAGAAAGAAAGTAAGGAAATAGGTAGAACCAATGAGAATAATTACGTAGATTTAAGTTCGAGTGGAGGAAAAAGAGAAAAGAGAAAAAATTATGAAGATATTAAAATTGACACTACACCTGAACCAATGTACAACGTTATCCCAGTTAAAGCTATATATGAAGACTATGATGCTATTTCAAAACCGAATATTATTAACACTACATCAACGAGAGAGAGAGAGAGAGAAATTAACGAGAGACATGACGACACAAAAGCTGAGCAAGAATCTCAAACTCATAATATACAAGAGAATATAGAAACACAATCAAGTAATACTGCAGTTGTCGAGTCTTTAAACACAAATTTAAACAAAAACATAGAACTAAGTAATATCGAACCGACGGATGCTACAAGTGATAATGCTGATTATGAAATAACAACGATAGCAACTGCAAAAAACATGGTTAGCACTTTTGTTAACGAAATTAAAATAAATGAAGAATCTACTGAAAATATCAAGCAATCTGTAGGCAGGGCAAGCCTGAATGGGGAGAACATTTTGAATCTTACCACATTAACTACAGAAAAGAGTATTATTTTAGATACTTCTAATGCAGAAAACAGTCAAATGGATATTGTAACGGATGATGGCTCGACTGTACTTACTACTGACAAGACTATTGTTATAAGCACTTATAAACGTAATGGCAAAACTATTTTCCATAGAAGTGGCACGGATTTAGATCAACCGTTTAATTTCACAAATGTTGAAGAAATTCTTGAAGTTTCACCTACAGTTCAAACTTCAAATGCATCTACAAATCTTATCGACACTACTGCAAATAATTTAAACGAAAATAGTTATAGCAGTTATACTGTGACTACTACACAAAATATATTAGAAAATAATTCTAACGATAGGTACGATATCAAGTCTAAATTACGAGAAGGAATTGTTTTATCTAAAGACGACAGCGAAGTTGCTGTTGTTATGAGTCCAAACAAAGAATATAGAGTATATGAAGTTGGTAAGTTTATGCTTTTGCAATATTCACATAATAGGTTGGATACTTCGTTATGTGATTGGAGGATATTGTGTGACATCTGCGCTTTGTTGAATATAATGGTTCTGGGTTCAAATACCGCTTGAGATTTTTTTAATTTATAATGTATCTAGGCATTTACCTGGAAGAAGCAGGAAGCGAGGATAGAGAGCTTGCTTGTGATTTTTAGCCTTTGGTTGTCACATGTAGGATAAAAAAATGTTTCTTTATTGGAATTTAAGAAAATAACACTAAATACATTTCGATAATAACTACTCTAGTTTAAAACTGTGTTGTAGTCATATAACGCCTTCCTCCAAAAATTATTGGGCAAATTCCAAAATAAATATACACTAAATACTAATCTTGCATAGAAATATATATATATATATATATATATATAAAATGCAAAAATGAAAATAGCTTGCAATTTTTTTTATGTACGTATTGTGCGTGTGTGTGTGAGAGAGAGAGAGAATGAATTTGTTGGGCAAATGTGTCAAATATGGGCAAAAATCTGCAATTAAAACTTATACGTGGATGTTTATATCAAGTTTAGATACAGTATCTGACTACATACGGAGGTTTTTCTTCATTTTTAAACTGATTTCAGTTTGTAACAGCAGTATATTGCAATGATATGGTGTAAACCTTTAAATAGCTATGTACGAGTACATTGAACATAAATTTAAAAAATGTTTATATTTCAGCGCCAGAACAAACTCCTTTTGTCATCAGTAAAAATTTTACGGAACAGGAACCACATGCGCCAAGACAACAAAATTATGTACCAATATACAATTTCGCACCTGAAAATGCATACTTTAAACCTGATGTCAGATTTGGGCCCGTAACTAGTTATAAAGACAGTGTAGAACATACAGACATACAAAATAGGCATAAGCCTGATTTAGTTCCGACAAACAGATTTTTTGGTTATAGCAAAAAATATTCTTTTCAATCTAATGGGAATTATGAAAATGAACAGCTTTATCCATTTTATAATATTTTGAAACCGAAAAAAGTAAAAAATACCAATATTTATTACAATCCTTACGATTATTTAGATATGGAATACGATGTTGGGCGGCTTAAGGGTTTAAATATGAGAAACATAAGAAACTTTGATGGGTTCCCCAGTTCTGATGATGAAGCACACCCCATTAACAGTATACATAAAAGTGACACAGTGAAAGACCATGTGAGAGCTGTCAGAAATTTAATGTATATTCAAAAAGTCTTTGGTCCTTTGTCCGAAGTTCAGAGGAAATTCGATCAAAGTAGTGCAAAATTTAATATAAATTTAAGACCGGTTAAATTTAAAGTTCCCATACCAAAAAATATAGCTGTAGATTATTATTTTGAAAGAATGGTTTCAGATGAAGATTATCCAGACTCATTAGATGTATCTCAAAGATCCAAACCGAGTCTAGAAAAAACTAAAAAATCTAAGGTTAATTTTGAAGCAGATTATATTGTTAATTACAAAGATGATATCAATAGGAAGAAATTTAAGAATTTTTTTAATTCAATGGTAACTGTTCTAAAAGATATAATAAGGTTTGACAATGACGCGTTGAAGCAATACAAGTGGTTAGCGACGGCCGTTGAATTGCAGGTGGTGATAAGAACACAGTTAGATATACTGTAAGTTATAAATTAAAACTGATTCTACTAAAGTTGGCGAATTTTAGGTTAATCGTTTCTATATATAAATTCATTTTGTTAAGTCCTGCTTGCTTTTTACACAAAAAACTAAACTAGATGCAAAAAGAACATTTATAGCTTTATAATTGTTTTGAAGTAAATTTAAAGCTTTAAAATAGTTGTCAATTTTAAATAGTTTCGAAACTTAAATTCATTAAGGCTTTGGAAAAATAGAAATGTACTGTTGATACATACATGAACAATAGCTGCACTTCTAACGATCAAAAATAACATAAAAATATTTAAAGAAAAACATACTTTTCATGACTTTTACATATTTTAAATAAAACTATTTTAGGATAGGATATATCGTGTATTTTGTGCGAGAAAGAACTTTTTGAAAACTCGACGTTTCGAATACTTTACAGTAGAGAGTCACATATAGGTTTAGGATAATACACCTGTTAAAATAGTTTTATTTAAAAGATAACTAAACATCTTTAATAATAATTGTTCATAGAAACAAAATAAAACAAGGCGACGATGTTGATAAGAACCAATTGGAACTATTCAAATATGGGCTATACCTTTTTAAAATATCCAAAACAGAGGTAGATGATTTAAACAAGGAAGATCTTAATAAGAAAGAAGACGTAAATTTTGTTATAAAAGGAGATAGAGAAGAAAGGAGTGTTTTACCACATAATAAAAGAAAAAAGAAAATAAGGCGTCCACTGCAACTGTTAAAGGATTTCGTCTATTACCTCAGAAATAAGGATGAAATGAAGGCTATGAATAAACTCAGCATTTTCTATGAATTTAAAGAGTTTCTTGAAAACTTATTGGTGAATTTGTATAATGTAAGTGAAAATAAAATTATTATTATTATAAGATACTATCATGTCGCAGTGACACAATATATGACAGTAAATAAAAAAAAAAATTAAAAAAATTTAGGGTTCGATCGCCACTTTGATTCATTCGAGATATATTTATTTCTTTGCTTTAAAAATATATATTGGTAATTATCGTTTTGAAGTTTAACAATTAGAGTATTAGAGTGAGACTGAAGCTCTTCTATTTTTTATATTATTAAATGTATCAAAACACAGACTCTGTAGTATATGTATAGTGCCATAGATTAAAATATATTTAATTTTTGACATGATTGTAATCTATCTGTATCTATCAACAAATCTTGCAACGCTATTTGATCCACTCCCACGTGTCCGATTAACTGTTTCATTATTAAATATTAGCGACCCGCTCGCGGCTTGGCCCTATAAAACTATAGTTTAAACTGTCTCGTATTTTCATAAAACAGTCAAATTCCTGGAAAAACTTTCAGGACAAATTTCTATACAAAATTTTATATAAACTTAAATTAATATTTTGAAAGACAACATTTTTTTTTAGCTTCACGAAGCAATAAAGAATGTGGCGACTATAACAAATTTTGAAACACAAAATTGGTTTATTGATTTAAAACATATATATTTGAATAAAGCATCAAGAAAAAATATTGGAGAAGCAATCCTCCATCTGTCTCTTGTAAATTTACTTTACAAAATAGAAGATTCTAGAAGTATAATAGAAAGAGATTACAAGAAGTTTATAAGAAATCACAAGAGCGAAGTTCAAATAGCCAAAGAAGATTTCGTATTTATCTTGCTCGTTCTAGACGAATTAAGTAAAATGTAGAATTTAGGTGAGAGTTTTTAAAAAGAAAGTCAGACAAATACATTTTATAAAAAAAAGAGTTTGCTATTATTTCATCACTTTTGAATAGTAGTTTCTAAGTTTATTTTTTCAAATTATAAATTAATAAAAACATTCCCTAGAATAATACATATCCCTATATTAATAAATCAAGGAATAACTTTAGACTAACAACAGTACGAAAGTCGAATAAAGTCGTCACTTACAGGACGAAAGGTCTTAGGTTCAAAAAGAGATGTGTTATTGTAAACACATTGTTATTGTCCCTAAGCTTTATTGAGTTAAGCCAAACACATTTCACAGAGGCTTTGTAGTATTATGCACCTGCGTTCCTGCGATGTCTCATGGGGGTAGAGAGGGTTTCCACTGAGTTTTAGTGGGTTACTACCCACTAAAACTCAGTTTAGTTTAGTTTCGGGTTTAGTTTCCGTTGACTCTCACAGTACCGCCCATCCTCGTATCGGTCTGCGTTGCGCACTGGCGGTCTGCGTAAAGGCATTTCCAAGCGTCACAAACTTAGTATTGCCAAGAAATGTTGGTTTGTGCCGCCGACATCGGTTATCAGTAAGTTATAAGCTCCGGTGACATAGTGTATCTCTTTTACAAATATCCACTATATCCATCGCCTCTGTACATATTTTTGTCTTATTAGAATTTCAATGGTATACGATCGTGCAAATATAAAGCTGTCTATCATATATATGTCATATGCAGTACGAGTCTTACAGCGTATTTACTACGAAACTGTCGACATTCGGGGCGGTGTAACCTGAAATCTATATAAAAAATACACGAACTACCCATCGTATCCTATTACATAAACTACATCAGTTATTTTTTTTTAAATGTAACTTTCGAACGGTAAAATTATTTTTAAAATCGGTTTTGTATTTTTTGAGTTACATCAAGCAAATAAACACAGAAATCTTTCCTCTTTATAATATTAGTATAGATGTACAAAGGTACATACATATCCGTTGCCTGGCAGAGATATATCTTTTCCCAGGAGTTATTAAACGACCAGGACTGCAAAACGAACAATCTATAGGACTTTTCATATATTTTTCAAGTGTTAGTCACACAGTTTGAATGTGAAAACATTTTAAGAAAACGTATAAAATTTACATTAAGTTTTTCATTTACGTTAAAAGATGAAATGTAATGAATATAGCTGGACAGAATGTATGGCTTAGTGGTCGGAGCATTTGGACGGTAAACAAGAGGAGCGGGTTCGAGTCCCACTACATAAATATTTTTAAATGTTTTCAAAAAAAGTGTTTTTTTATTACAGAATATTTGCTCTCGGTAAAGTACTTAAATAAAAAAACTAATTAAATTCAAACAACAGTTTATTCTTTACTTAATCTATGTATATACATCATACATACAATATATTTGGTGCAAACATAATACAGAAAACAAATATAACTAATAAGAAAATTTACTAAAAAACTAAAATCACATCAAAATCTTAATTTAATACAAAATTAATTTATATTAAGATTGATTTTTATTTATTTTTCCATAAATAATAGAACTTGTATATTTATTATAAATATAAATTGCATATTTTTTATAGCTTGACGAGTTTTTTTACATAGCAGGGTTGCCAGAGAGAACCTGCCCGTCAAGACACTCTGTTCTTCCGTGAAATGACGCCCTCTATTGTAGACTGAGGATACAAAAATATTTTTAATGTAAGAAAATGTACATACAACGCTTTTGGAGTTCGATTGGTTTGAAAATATGCTCTCGTGTCCGGATCCGATAAGAAGACAAAATTGTCTTATGAGTCCTTGCAAGAACGTCTAAAGACTAAGACAAAAATTTGAAGCCCGTTTTGCGGTTTTTAAAAGTATTTTGTTTTTTTTCTGGATTTTGTATGTTAAGTAGATATCTAGATTCAATACGATCTAATTGAAAATTTAAGTTTTCAGCTATTTAAAGATAGGTATTATGCTTGATCTTAATAAATATATCACAAAACGTGTCAACCAAGGGCAGACAGAAAAGCTATTGTGAGAGACTGTTGTCCAGTCTCTCAAAATAGCATTACTGGGTAATATAGAATAATTCTTTAAACAAATTTGCATATTATTTACTCGCTGAGGAAAATGAAAAACATTTCTTACAAAACGTATAACAATTTGAACACAGAAGGATTCGAACCTGCGCGTCTTCGAAACCGTTTAAGAGCTCTGACCGCTAAGCTATGCGGTCTTTATGTTTTTTTTATAGGATATAAGTAAGTTCGCCCAGGCAAGTACCTATTTTACAGATTACCATTCTATACGTAACATTTTGTTACAAGTGGGAAATACAGAAAATATATGTGATGAAAGATGTTAAACGCCAACTAAATACACCAAAGAAAGAGCTACATTAAAATCTATACGGATATATAAATATAGCCTTTTATATCTATACATATAATAAAAATGTAATTGATCGCTTTCTGTACATGGAAGATATCTGGGAAAATATATTATTGGGGCCTTTAATCAATGTAATAGAATCCAAACAATATTTTTTTCTCTGTTTGTCTGTGCGTTTGTAATGCTTTTTTGGCTAAATAAATACGAAAATGCTATCATTTTGGTATTCTGGTGATTTTGGTGAATTATTTCAATCGGTTCATAAATAAAAAAGTTACAACACCTTAAACTATAAATTTAGGCAAAGAATTTACGTGGAACGCGGGCGGGCCAAAAAACTAAATAGCCCAATATCTAGTATAGGTCGCTCGTATTTAAAAAATAATGTTTGACATACTTACATTAGTATAAGAAACAATATTTTAGAAACCGTATAAAAACGTAAACGTAGCATACTCGTACCTAAGAATCGCTGATTTAAATCCCGCTGCTTTAACGATATGAATTCTCAAGTGTACTGTACTTTCATTTTACCTTAAAATACCGTGTAGAGAACTAAAATTTACTTTTAAACTACGCCTCTGTTTCCAAATCAGCCTCAATTTCTTCAGGAGTTCTTAGGTCGATTGCGAAACGCTTTTTAGTGGTTGGTGGTCTCTCATCTAATTCTGCAGCTGAAAAATACAAATTACACAATCATTCATAAAATCAATACTGGCAGCTGAAATCAATGTTTTGGTTACTCTAAATCTACATATCGAGACAATTTTTATGGGTGTATGTAATAAACCACACTTATCCATACTAATATAAATTCGAAACTAATTCAGTCTGTCTGTCTGTGACGTCGTCACGGACAAATCGCTGCACCGATTATGACGAAACATTATGTAGAGATTTTTTAGGGTGTTGCGGGTAAATATAGGCTACTTTATTCTCCCATTATTTTAAGTTTTTTTAAATACTTCAGAGTTTTATGAAGAGGCCGGCGAAAATACGAAACAGCTATAGCCATTTTAAAAAATATTAATTATAAATTGTCTTTATGCTTTATTTACATTACTGTGAAACTAGTCTACTTTTGAATTGTATAAACATTATAAATAAGTAATTACCTGGCGTCGTTTGCATTTCTTTAACTCTTCTAGAATAATCTTGAAAGGCAGCTGCTAAGGAATAAGTTAATCTTCTAGCAGCGTTCCTGGAAAAATAAAATTTCAATGTTTAAAATTTCTTGAGGCCATCGTGAGGGACAAGGCGTGACTTTAAACGCAATGGAAGTGGGTTCGACACACCCTGGGAACTAGGTAATGAAAATAATTAAATTATTTACTCTGCTCTAGTAAAACAGAATTAAAGCAAAAGTGGGGACCGAAGTGTCTTGACACTGGGTTCGCTCTCTCTCTCTCTCTATATATATATATATATACTTCGCTCCCCATTATATATATATACTCTACAAATAAATATATTTTGCAATACGAGTAGTCTTTATCAATTAATCTTATCTCTTTCAAGAATGATAGCGTTAGGGTAATTCATATGGGAATGAGGTTGAAATGTTTTATTATCTTTATAAGTAAAATATTTTGCAACAAATAATAAAATATGAGGCCATGGTGGCGCAGTGGAACCGCAGTCCAACTGTAAGTATGATTGGTAGTGGGTTCAATTCCCACTAGAAGTACAGGTTATATTTAAATTAATTAAAAATATAAATCTGGATTGATATGTAAACAAGATTTTAATAGTTTTGGTTAGGACTTGCTATTGTATAGGATTTTTCTGATATACTATAGTATAAGGTAAACTAACCTAGATTCACAAACAAACGCATGACATTCAAAAGGATTTAAGCCTTTTACATCAGCGTTGTCCTTCACAATGATCATGGAGAACACCCTCGTGTAGACCAGGTCCTGGACTCCATAGGAGATGGACTCGATGTTAAAAAAAACAGCCATGTTCTCGAACTCATTCTTGATGCCTTGGTGGACTGTTTCTAAATGTACACCGTCGACTGTTATAGTTAATTTTACTATTGGCAGTACTTCCCCTGAAAAATTTAAGCGGAAAATTTTAAGATAACTGGCTGTTGCTCGCTAAATAAAAATAATTTAAAAATATAAGCATTTCCCCTAGTGGAATCAAACCCACAACCAACGCCGTTTTGCCACTGGTGTATATTTACACATACCTGGAGGTAAAGCCTTTGCCGCCGCCACCATTAGATCAACAGGTTTTCTCGTATGTTTGATACCCCATAAACCTCTCGCGTCGCTTTGCCCAAGGTATTTCACCTGAAAATAAATAAAAATACATTCCTGTTAGAGCACAAATACGAGGCTTTAGTGGCGCAGTGGAACACCTGACAGTCTGACAGTAAACGCGATAGGTTTGATTCCACTCGGAGGAATGATTATATTTAAATTATTTTTATTTCTCCGCTCTCTATATTGCAACGGAACTTAACAGTGCGTGCGGTATATATTTACGTCAATTCCTACATATCGAGGACTGAGCGAAGAAATGAAAATAATTAAAACATAATCATTCTCCGAATGGGATCGAACCCACACCCGTCATCAATCACGCTGACCCACTGCGCCACAATTGACTTTTTAAATAAATACGTATGTTTTTCATATTACATATAAAACCTAACTGAACCTACGACCTTCATTAGGTTCAAATTCCCATATAAATGTTAGTCATGGTTTTATAGTTTTAATTTAATGGAAACACCATAGCGTTCTCGAACATTCCATTCCATAGCAAATTAGAGCGTTGTTACCGGAAGTGACGTCATTGTGGCAATTATTATGGCCCCTACATATATGGAAAGTTGTTTTATATACATACTAGCGACCAGCTAGCGGCTTCACCCGCGTCAACTATAGCCGTTTTGTAATTTCGGCGGCCTTGTTTTGTAAGTTCATAGAAAAACTAAAAAAAAATAAGAGAAAAAGTAGCCTATGTTCATGCCAAGACCCTCAAGTTCTGTATATAAAATTTTATCACAATCGGTTCAGCAATTTGGCCGTGATGACGTCACAGACAGAGCTACTTTCGCATTTATAATATTATGTATGGATATTAAACGTGTGAATTTACTTGTTAAAACTATTAAATGCTACTTTTTTTCACTCCGTTATCCGCAATACGCCCGAATACGATACATTGCGTGTAGCGCAGCTCAACGCCGCATTTTATCTTACTAGAGCGGATAAATTACCCCAAAGTGGAATCGAACCCATGACCATTGCGTTTGCAGTCGACATTTACACACGTAATTAAAACGAATACACACTAGTGGAACTCGTCATTAAGATCAGATTAAAGTAATATTCTATTAGATAATAACTTCAGCCAAATATAAGAAGAGCGTTGATGACTTCCTTAATGATGTATATGTAACTTACATACATATGTATTAGATAATAAATGTGAAATCTAAGTAATGCTGACGCAAATAGCGGTATTGGGTTTGAATTTTACTAAAACATTTATGTATATTTATAATGAATTATATAGTCTATAATTATTTTTCTTTTCATATGGCAATACCGTTCTTCTTTTTTTTCTCAGGGCTTTTAAAGAAACCTTATAACACTTCATTATATACCCCAAAATATACTTTGAATTGCAAAGAAATGAATATTGAAACCGAAAAGGTTGAAATTGAAAATTGGAAACTTCAGTTCTACTTATAGTTTTAAAAAAACAGTGCCAAGACACTCCGTTCTCCTTCAGGCACCAGCACCTTGACCTGTATCTATCGTTTGGTAGAAAATATGTTAGAGAATCTTTTCAACGCTATTTTGCTGTCCGATTTGCTTGAAAATTTGCACTAGTATCCGAATCCAATGGTAACACTAAATTTTCATAGTATTAACCCTGATATCCATGACCTTCATGAACACACAAAATAACTTAAATCGTGTTTTTTTTGTTTTTGTCGAGACACTCCGTTTTATACTTTTCCGAATTCGGGAAATTGCGTGATGTATGGCAAAATGTATGGAGAAATGAAAATAAATTCTCCACTCTACATTACATCATTGCACCGAGTGGGAAAAATACAACCAATCGCGTTTACAGTCAGGGGCTGTCCCCATTGCACCATGATGGGTCACTATGTAACAGGACAGGCATAGAGAAACTAGTGTCAACAAAAATCATTGTTTTGGGTTCTATTACATTAATAAATGGCCCTAATAATATTTATTCTCATATATCTTCCATGTAATGTCAGTAATCAGTTACATTTTGATTAAATGTATAGATTAGTAACTTAATCAGGTTGTATTATGACATAGGCCTCCTCCAACTGTACATCTCATTTAATCTTCGATCTTCTAGTAATACTAAAAACCTGGAGTTGCTCATCAGAGTTCTAACGTTCAAGGTCGTTAAGTATATTCAGTCGTTACTAATTGTTATTTTTCTATTTTTGGATTTTGTTGAAAGATGGTGGTCTACGAACCGCACAGTGACCAGCTGTGTTGGAGTTGTTTCGCTATTTTTCTATGTTTGATGCGGAGAGAGGAGAGTTTTGAATAGTTGGCCTCATGAAGTCGAAGGTTTTATTCTTTTTTATTGTTTTACTAGTTTTTTTAGGAGCTGTTAAGTTGACTTGCTTTTTTGGATTTTTGTAATTACCTGGTTAAGTTGACAGTTCTCTCTTTCGTATCTCTTTATTTTGATTTTCAACTTTAACGAAAAGTGTGTGTGTGTGTGTGTTGTTTAATGCAAGAAAAATTTCCTTGAGAGGACAAATGAATGATTCTTAAATCTACAAACTAAGTTACAGGCAGATATTAGTCGAAGCTAACCTCATTACGACTACGTACTGAAGTAGTTTAAATTAAATTGAAGTAGATGAACAATTGTGTCAAAATGTTTGACCTTTACAAATCTCATTGTATTCTTGCACGGTCTGTTAAATATAACGATTTTAATTGTGTTTATTTTATATATTTTAGACTAGCGAACCTATGTGTGAAAAATCTACTGTTAAATGTCATGTTTATATATATTTATTTATTAACTAGCTGAGCCCGCGACTTGGTCCGTGTGGAATTTTAAACGTAGCCTAGGTCACTCCTTATTACATCAGCTATCTACCAGTGTCAGAATCGGTCTAGCCGTTCCAGAGATTAGCCAGAAAAAAATAGACACACAAAAAAAATAAAAATTTGTTATTTTCGTGTAAGCATACATATGCATTTAGTTACCAACGGTTATTTTAATATTACAAACGGGCAGTCCAATTTTATTTATATGTACAGATTTTTCTTTGGCGAATTTTGGGTCCAGTTAGTAATAACCAATAGGTATCAAATTATATCAGACTATATTGTAATTGTATAGTTTACAAGCCATTTAGGGCCCCTTTAAAATTGGGGGCCTATGTGAGGGCCCTATTTGCCGTTATGCTAAAGATTGAACTTTTGACTGAAAGTAAGTTTTTTGTCATTGTGTATAATTAATAGGATTATGATTTTATAAATAATAGGATTAATTTAATGATAAAAGGATGTTTTATCTACATTAGGAATTGAGTACTTAATGTAGAAGCCATGGTATAATAGTATAGTGGTTGACTATAAACGCGATGGTTGTAAGTTCGATTCCCACTCAGGAATTATTATAATAATAATATTAAATTCTTTATTTCCAGAACAAAAACAAATCAAAATACCATGAACAATTAATAATTATCATATGCATATTAATCAGTACAATAAATTATAAGCTATAATAAGTGATAAAATGATTAAAAATAATAATTAAATAATTATTCTCAACACACTATGTACTGTATTTTGTAAGAAAGTATAATACAGAGAGTCTCGACACTAGCTCCTCCCCACAATCGTTCTGGACTATTAATCCCATAGCCACTTACCTATGTTGGGGTCTTTGTGACTACTAATGTACAAGTATAATAATAATAACCGGAGAAGATATAAGGTGACTTTTATGACTACTTGCATCCACATATTTTATATATATTTTAACACTAGCGAACCGCTCGCGGTTTTGTCTCTGTGTTGTTGTAATTTACATTATTAAACTATTTCGTTTTATCGCCCGCCGACGTTTTCACTTGAATCACAAGTTTTGCTTAAATTTATAATTTAAATGGTTGTAATTTTTTTATTTATGAACCGATTCATATGCAATAAATAATAATTTTATATCTTCCATGTACAGACAGCTATCAGTTACGTTTTTATTATATGTGTAGATGACTGGTGAAGCTATAAGGTGATTTTTATGAGAACTTAAATCAACAATACTTCATATGCATATATTATAATCATAATTCAAGGAAATACTGCGCTATAAAAAATTAAAAGAAGGAAAATATTACTAATGCAACCTTATTTTGACCCACACTTCTTTCTGTCGCATGTTTGAAAAGTGTCCGAATCCTTGCTAGGATAGTCAGCATATCGAAAAAAATATTATAAGAATGATCCTTTAAGTTTTTTTATAAATGAATTGGATATTATATACCAAAGTTTGAGAAATCACTTACGTACATACATACTAGTACGCCTTCGTGGCGCAGTGGGATAGTGTATGATTGTAACCGTAATGATAGTGGGTTCAAATCCCACTTGAGAAAGAAAATTCTGCGGTGCACCGGCCTTTATCACTAAGAGTGCCGAAGTGAGTATACACTAGGTTTTCTATACTTATTAAATTAAAACAATTGGAATTGGAAATAGGATATTTTGTAATTATATTAAATTATAATAATAAATTAACATTCCAATGTAAACATTTTCGCAATTGTTCCGCTCTGCATGCGGACAGTAGAAGCCTTACAAAATATGGGTACTTATATATTATTGAAGCAATCTAGATTTTTCTCTTAATTTTATCTGCTACAAGCTATTGCCCGTGACTATGTCCGCTTAGTAATGGGTATCTCTGTCAAATTTTATGCACTTACTTACATTTGTTAGTCTTGCAGAAAAATATTTTGGAAATATGAAATTTTGAACCCATGTCCCTTGTGTACGTCCAACCACTTTAGAAAACTAAGCTATACATGCTTATCCAGATACACTAGTCTTATTCAATTTTTTTCTTTTTAATTTCAACCATAGTATAAGAGTTTAGACGTAGCTATACAAACGTGGGGCTTAAAATGTAGAGCGCTAGGACGTACACAAGAGGCGCAGGTTGGAATACTATTACTTAAAAAATTATACGATTCTAAAATATTTCTCTTATCGCAAGTGTGTTAGTATAGTAAGAGTGTGAATAACACTAACAAATATTGAAATATTGTGTTGTAAAAGCAATAGCTTGGTGATAGGCAGTTCAATATTTTTTAAGGCTTATTTTAAATCAGGACGAGACATAAATACGCTTTGTTTTTATATTTAGCTTTTCTCGCAGCCAGAGATAAGCTAGTATTACGAATTTCTATGTTGGTTGTCGGAACCTAACGCCGCGATTAATCTGTCTAGGGACTTTTTTACAAAATCATTTCTCTGTGTATGATTCAAATTTTCAACCATTGCAGTTTCGCACTTTTTACTTCACCACGACATATGTTTATATTGTATATCTATATATTTAATTAATCAAATGACTAATTGATAACACTATAGCTCTTATCGGTTACCCTTATCATATTCTGAATAGTAGTATCACATTCTTATTATTCTATAACATATTAAAAACCTTTTTTAACTTATTTTTAGTAGCGTATTTATTACATGAAAAACATTTTTTATAAGCATCTCAGCCGTCATACAAAGCTATTTAGTATTTTCTTAAAAATAAACAAAACTTATAAATATTTTAACATAACAGGGTTCAAATCTCCGTCTCTAGTACACGTCCAAACGCATTACACAACTAAACTATACGTTCTTATCGAGCTATGTCTAAATTCTAATACGCCTGTATTTAACAAAAACTTACTTGAAACGTCATAGGCAGATCGGATACCGTGACAGGTCCTTCGTGGTCCGCCATTTCTATAATTTCATAATATTCTTTCAAATGTAGCTCTTTTCAAATCATTTTATCTGAAAGAAAAAAAATAGATGTAAATTAAAAAATATATATAATTAATGGTAAAAGCCTCTACTCTGTAAATAAATTTGTTAATTTAAAAAAAATCAAGTAATGACGCTTCGAGCATATTGACGGGAACACTGTTGTGTCAAATAAAATTGATAGATGCTAATGTCAAACTGTATATTCTTATAATATTATGATAAATTAAATAATCTTATTCATTTGTGTATATCTGATGTTATATATATGTATGAGAACTCGTATGTATGTGTATAATTATCCATACTAATATTATAAATGTTAAAGTAACTTTATGTCTGTGACGACATCACTTTTTTCTTCCATTTTGTTTAGTTTTTCCAGGAATTTCATTGTTTTACGAAAAGGTCGCGGAAAGTACGAAACAGCTAACTACAGCTTAAACGTTTGACGGTCGCTAGTTAAAATAAAAATTGATAACAAAAGGTACATTATAATACAAAGACCATGCTACATTTTATGCACCTGTATAAAATAAATCAAAGAACAGCGAATTTAGACGCTACGTTCTTTCTCCCTACCAGGCAAAAGGCAATGTCTCGAATTCATAAGGAAAGTGGAGAACGGAGTGTCTTGACACTATGTTCTCTCTGGCTACCCTGGTATGCGAGAAAAACTGTGAAGTTGTTATTTAGTCTTAATATGAACCTTCACATGTTTCGCAATAAAAGCAAGGCACCTCTTATCATCTCTTATCAGTGACCTTGACGTATATACGTATGTATTCTATAATATAAAGGTAATTTTGGTCTATGTTTATATATGATACTGTAAAATCCTGAAATACAATAAATCCTAAGATTACACAATAATTCTTTAGATTTACTAACTGTTATGGTAAAATTCTAAGCTGTTGTTTGATCATTTCTGATGTGGGACATATAACTCGGCAAAACTTACGGTAAATGTTGATTTGGTTAGTTTAGAAACATTTAAGATTTACGTACGGTAATCTTATATTTTACTTATATATATAATAAATTTATATATTTGCCCAACAATTCATTCTCTCTTTCCCCCTCTCTCTCTCTCTCACACACAAATACACTCACGCACACTACAAAAAAAATAACGTATATTCCCACCCACAATTACGGGTACGTAATATATATACACATATGCATAATGCATGCATATTGAGTTATTTGTTATTATGTTGCTAAAACAAAAACGGAATTTTTTATTTTATTTAGAAATACACATTGATCTATTGTATTGTAATATAGTATTTTCGCATACTATATATTTCTCTAACAATATAAAGGTCGTGCGTATGCGTGTACAGTACGGAGTCCCGAAATACAGTACAATACAGTACGGACTCCCGAAATACGATATTATAATATAATTGGCAGCCCTACAGTTAGACGTTGTCCCATTACGAAATTTTAACAAATAATTAAGAGCTAGTCTAGCTATTTTAAGTGTATAGTATTTTCGTATTGTATATATTTATTCAAGTTTATACAGTATGGAGTCCCGAAATACAGTACAATACTATATATTACAGTACGGTTATATACATGCATGAAAGTATATTAGAACTACAATAGCATTACTGGATTATATAATAAAAATATTTTCATTTTCTTATTACATGTTAGAAATAAGGAAATTATTATTTCAACGTAATCTGGTGTGCGTAATTTTCTCTTTATGCGATTCCTATATGAATATAGACAGAGTATACTGATTCTAAGTAACATCTCTCCACTTTCCGCTTTTTAATAGGATGTTTCGCAAAAAAACTGAGGCGCCTCTGACTGACCTGGACGTATAAACGTATGTATTATATAACATAAATGTAATTTTAGTCTAAATATTTATATATATGTTCCCGCAAAAGCCTGAACTATGGTAAATTTTAAGCTTTACCAACTGTTATGGTAATAATCTAAACTGTTGTTTGATAATTACTGATTTGGAACTTATGACTAGGTAAACTTCGGTTTCACTTCTACATGATACAGTAACTGTCAAAATATAAAAAAACTATATATATATCATATATTATTTTGAACAAATAAAAGTTATATTTTTTTAACATTTTTTAAAGGGTTATTCCCACACTAAGGAAATTGAAAAAGACATATTTAGAGAACGTATATGTAACGCCTCTTGAAAACGTATGAACGGTTTTCAAGTGGCGCAGGTTTGTATACGTTTTCTAATTTTTTATTTCTATTTCTATACGTTTTCTAAATATGTCTTTTTTGAAATAAAGGTTGTTTAGAAAACCGGTACAAAATTTAATTTTTTTTTTTTTTTTTTTTTTTTTTTTTTTTTTTTTTTTTTTTTTTTTTTTTTTTTTTTTTTTTTTTTTTTTTTTTTTTTTTTTTTTTTTTTTTTTTTTTTAAATTTTTATACGCTTTCTAGAAATGTTTGACAGTCATTATAACATTTTTTTGTTTTTACTATTTATGGTTTTTCAACGTAAATTCAATGATATAATTTGTTTAATTAAACATATACAGAGGCCCTGTGGCGCAGTGGGACAGCTTATAACCGTAAACTCGATGTCTTTAGGTTCGATACACACTCTGGAAATTATTACATTTAAGTTTTCTTTATTTGCCTGTTCTGGTACGACAAAGAGCGGTATCGAGTGACTCTCAGTTCTCACTGCCTTCTAGGGGGGATAAAGCGTAAAGCGGTCACATAAGGAGTATAATCTAAATTGAGAATCGAACTGGCAATAACCGAATATTAACTTCTTTTATGCCAAATTGCACCCCTTTTAAATTTCAATTCGAATTCGAGCAACAAAAACACCTGTCAAAATATATTTCGTCACCGACATACGGTAAGATCGTTTTGTAACAGGTGTTCGTTTATTTAACTATGTAGCTATAACGCAGGTTTTTATAGTTTGTTAAAATATACATAAATTTAAATTTTAAATATGTAAAATTGCAACTAAAGTTTAGATTGAAACATCTTTAAATATAGTGCATTTAATATTTACACGCTTTATAAATAAAGCGACCACAGACGACGTTGAAGACCGTGCAAAGTGGAGGAGCTTAAGTTGAAAGGCAGACCCAGGGTAATACTGGGATAACTGCCAAAAAGAAGAAGACTAGCGTCCTTATCACTTGTTCGCCTGCGTAAATTTATATGCGATTATATAGTACAACACAGTATAGTATAATACATTTTGTTTTTTCACCCGGTGGAAGTTCCGCCACTATTTCGGGTGGAAATTGACACCGGAGCGTCTTGACACTAGGTTCTCTTTCACTACCCTGCTATACGGCAAAATCATAACGATCCTTACAAATTGTTTTTTTATTAAAAAAATATATTCTATCGCTACAAAAAATCCACTGACATATAAATTTCTATATTACCTAATAATTTAAACTGTATGTATTGTGGTATTTATCACGTCTATTCGATTATCAAGCGCAAGTTACAATCTTACTTCCATTAACAGCAGTGACGTATTGCAAGTAAACTCTGTTATCAGTAAACTGATAACAGTCATCTAGTTGTTTTATATAGAAAATGGCATTATAACCTAGCATTCTCTGAGGCTATCGTGTCTCAGTGGGATAACGTATGATTGTAAAGCGATGGTTTTGAGACCGATTCACACTCGAGAGAATGGTTATATTTAGATTATTTTTATTTTTCCCCTCTGGTAACACAAAGCACGGCGTTGGTTTCCTGTCAAGAAGTAAAGAACGGAGTGTCGTTACTCTAGGTTCTCTCTAATCTTCTAAGTACTCTATATGCGAGTTAATAAACCTTATAATGCTAGTATTTCCGTTGAGGCGTAAAACTCTTTGCCCAAGTAATGTGTATGTAATACAGGCAAGTGCAAGGCAAGACAAACACATGATATTGTGTGTAATTTTGTCAATTTTATCAATTTGTGTGTATTTTATCAATTTAATCATGTCTTATGCATTATAATCAAATTCTGCCACTAATCTTAAAAACCTATGTCCAATTTCATACTTTTAATTGCGCATAATTTTCGTAAAAAACTAATTTTACTTTTATTTGTAGCCTAAGTTACACTTTATTATATCAGCTATCTGCCAGTGAGAGTCCCATCAAATTCAGTCCAGCCATTATAAAGATTAGCCGGAACAAACAGACAGTCAAAAATTGTTATTTTGGTTTATGTACCGTGTATTGCACATACACATACACTTAGTAAAACTGTCATTTTAATATTACAAACAGAAACTCCAATTTTTTTATTTCTATAGATTTATATACGAGTACAAATTCATCAATTTTAATTTCTACATTTCAATACTTTTGAGTGGTACTTATTGTTAGAGAACAAGTGAGGCGACCCTTTTTTTTTTTTTAAAAAAACACATACTTTTGTTTTCTTTACATTGGAACTTATCTACATGCGGGCTCGTAATGGAATCAACAGAGCGATTCTAAGGGTGTTTTACCCTTAAATGTCAAGTGTAACAGTTTTATATAAACATTTCTATAATATTATATGTCGTGGGAATATCTTTATATTTTGTAATGAAACTATTTTTAACCGGATTAATCACGTAAATTATTAGTATTCGAAAATACATTTTAGAAAACCCGACGTTTACGAATACTTTACAGTAGTAGTAGTAGTAGTAGTAGTAGTCCTTGGTCCACCCGTGGGCAACCCGTGTTTAATGCGTCAAGGAGGCTTCTAAGGTAATGCCTGTATTTACTTATACGAAGTAAATCTAGACACAGTATCTGTACATATAATGAAAATGTAACTGATTGCTGTCTGTACATGGAAGATATATAAAAAAAAGATTATTTAGGGCATTTATTTATATATTATATACAACCCAAAACAATAATTTTAAATTTTCTTTTCTGTCTGTCTATCTGTCTGGTTATCTATTTGTCTGTGCGTTTGTGCACGTTAATCTCAGAAACGTCTTAACCGATTTAAAATTAGTTCAGATTAATATTGTATTGTGGTAAGCTTCCCTTAACATTTAGTGTTTATTGTATTGTAATCGCCTTATAAAGATAAAAATTAACAACCATGTAAATTACAAATTTAAGCAAAGTTTGCGATTTAACTGAGAACGCGGGCGGGTGGAAATCCGAAATACTATAGTCGTATATTTTAACACAGACGAAGCCGATAGCGAGTCACTAGTAGCATATAAAAATAAAAACAAAAATATATCGTTTGTAAATACTTATACGAAAGTCAATCAATTTCAGTAATAAAGATATTTAGTATGAGATATCTTTGAAAGTTCAGTTGAGTGAGGAAACTCAACGTCTATACTGTATAATCAATCTGGATCGAACCCGTAATGAAACCCACCCATAATAAAACGTCCCACTGCGCCATAATGGCCATCGTTATATACTCTATAGCATTACAATATAGCAATAATATTTCAAATATTTTACAAAAACTTTATAAAACTTGTACATATCAGGTTTTGAACCTTTTAAACCTTTGTTATCCTAATATTAATTGTTAAACGTTTTCTTTCAAATGTTTGTTATCCTATTATAATTTGGCTTAATTTTTAACCTAGTTGCATATAAAAATATAGAACGTAAAAGAAATAACCGTTATATGACTTAAACGCAACTGCAAACTCACACTGCAAACACGATGGTTGTGGGTTCCATTTCAATCGAGGAAATTTAACTTTCATTTCTTCGTTCTGGTATAACAAAGCTTAGATTTCACGTTTCAGTCGAGAACGGAGTGACTTAAAAATAGTTTTTCTCTCCCTATCTTCCTACGGGAGAGATGATTTAGCTTAGCACAGTCTCTTATAACACCAAACGGGAATTGAACTTGTGACCTTCACATTACTTAACGAGTACAAGCTATTTAGTTTAGTATCAATGCAATGAAACAAAATCGATATACTATCAGATTGTCATTAAATCTATTCGTCCGTGTACATTGAAATCGGATTATGAATTTTGCTAGGATTTTCAGTAGTATTTTATTGAAAAATAAAATTTAAACGAGTGGAAGGGGTAGTGTGTAAGCACTAGCTTCCCTCTGGCTACTTATTAAAAAAGGAGCTTCAGTATTTCTCCACACGTTCAGGCCGAATTGAAGACATTACGCATCAAGAATCTAGAACTTAAAGTTGCTATGTATAACCAGAGCGTACGAATTTAAATATCATCATTCCCCCGAATGTGTCGAACCCACCACCATCGCGCTTACGATCAGACGCTGGTAGAGGAAAGGCTGTTACTAAAAAAAAAAAAATAAAGAACGTATAAGAACTTCTTCGTACTAATTATAACGTATAAAGTGTTCTAAAAACATATTTAAAAAATTATAAGTGTGTGATGAACACTTTAAACAATGTTAAAAATAAAAAAAAGGTTGTTATTAATTCAATATATATATATAAATAAATAGCTCCATTCTCCTCTGTTCGTCTATATAGAATTATTGCCTGTTGGGTGATGACACGTAACGCTGCACTACCTATTATATATAGATATAGGAATTGTACTTCACATTAATTCCTTTGAATTTCAAGTAGGTACATCCAATTCATTATTTTACATATTTTATATCTAGGAAAATATAAAATAAATTTAGAATTAAAACTTATATAATATCTCGATTTTGGGCGGAAAGTGGAGAACGGACACTCCGTTGACACAAAATTTTCTGTAAAAACAAGCATATAAATATTTCCCCGAGAGGGATTTGACGCCATAGCCATAGTTCAGTCAAAAACATTTCAACAATGCCACTGTTACGTAAGATGTTAATTTTATACATATTTTTTATTTTCTTTGAAAACAAAAAATACATGTTTACAGATAACTTATCACTTGATGTAATAAGCGTATAGATAAATAATATTTGTTACAATTTCTATAATTTGTATTAGTGACAAAAATTGCGTACATATAATAAATAAATATAACATAAACATTGAAAACCTTTAAAAACTAAGAAAAAAAGCAAATAATACTAAAACTTACATTAAAACAAAAAACACACACAAATCAAAACTCCATGCTTAGATTAGGCATTATACTGTAAAACCTTTTGCACTCAACTAAAAAAAAACAAACGTGACAAAATATAAATAACACGTCTACACTCCACGCCAATATGTTACCGAATACACGGAGTTACCAAGATTTAGTATGTAGTAAAAACCAATATATGTAGAACTTTTAAAAACAATACAAAAACTGAAAATGATAGGCTTTTTCTTTGACAGAGGGATGTGAGGAAGGTCTTTTTAAACTGGTCTTTGTTGTGGTAATACAAAGTTCTATTTGAAATTATTGCTCTTAATTTAGACTTTATTAGAACGTACTAGAGTTGAAATTTGTAGTTACTTTTTTTGGATGTAACTTTTTTAATTCAGTATGCATTGAGGTAAGCGAGTGATAACAAATACAGTCTGTTTGATTATAATTAAATATACCTTTTTAATTTTATTATTTTGTATAAAACATATTTAGAAAACGATAAAAGTATTGTTTAAAGTATTGTTCGCACACTAAGGAAATTGAAAAACACATATTTAGAAAATGTATATAAATTTGAACGCAGCAGGATTTGAACCCGCGCCTCTTGAAAACCTAAATATGTGTTTTTCAATTTCCTTAGTGTGCGAACCATACTTTAAAAACTGTTAAAAAATATATACATAATTGATTATTAAAATTTTATTGAATTGTTTATTTTTTTCATTGTGACGCAGTATGACAGCGTTTGACAGTATAAGCTATAATTGTTTGTTCAATTCTTACTCTGGGGAATTACTACTATATTTCAATTATTTTCAGTTCTCTGTTCTAGCGACAAGACAACACGCAATGTTTCAGATTTGGGTGGAAAATTGAAAAAGATACTCCCGACTACCCCTTCTATGGGGGAAGCATGAAGTTATAAAAACTTAATAAAAAAAAAGTTTTTTATGACTATAATGTTATTTCTAATTTTGATGGTTCCTTAAATTTAATTTTGAACTCAGAACTAACCGGTATTTTAGTAAAAAAAGGTCTTAATAGAACTCGATTAATTTTACATAATGTGGCTTCATATTTTTGCTCTTTGCATTATATTCTTCCCTGTAATGTACAACGTTCTGTTAATGTTAAAAAAATGTTAGCTCTCTAGCTTTTTGTCCTTTTGTTAGGAAGCTTGCTAAGTTTTTTGTAAATAATGAAATTAAGTTATAGTTGATGATATAATCACTTCTATTTGTATAATGAATTACTATATCACTTATTGGTTCTCATTGGACGTACTTTTATCATTTTTGTACATATCTATATTAGTAATACAGCTTTTTATTTGTATTAGATTTGTACCAGACCAGTCTATCATCGGTTTATATTTCACCAGTGAACTGGTCCTACAAAATTTACTGCTTCATCTCATTGGCGTTTTCTCTCTACGTGACACTGGCAGATTATTTTGCGCCTGTCATCGCAAATTCTGGCTATTAATAAAAAAAAATATATGAGTATCACATCAAACAAAATTAATGTATACAAAAAATCTGTATATTTTTTGGCCTAAAATTTAAAAAATGTACTAGTCACCAAGCTGCGACATCGTAACGCAATTAGGCTGCATCTTATTGATCTGAAAGATTAAGATTTTAAATTTAGATTCCCACACCGTTTACGTATACATATATTGTTTACATAAACCAAGTTTGAAGACAAAGCGTGGCGTTGAGTTCCACCACTCAAAACGAATGGAAGTGGAAAATGGAGAACAGCGTGTCTAGACTCTAGACACTAATTTCTATTCACCTACACTGCTATGCCGGAAAGGGAACTCAAAAACTTAATAATATCACTTAAAAATCAAATTACTTAATACATATCAGAAATGTAAAAAAATATACAATTAAAACATTTTGTGAGAGTTTTGTCACTAAGTTCTCTTTTCAGACTAAGCTATAAAATAACCTGCTATATAAGATAAGTGTGTGTGCGTATCCATCCACCTGTTGTAATCGCACATATGTGTGTTGAATAGTTGATGCGTAACGAGCTTGGAGTATGCTTTACTTATTATTATTTTAGATATATGATTTTAGATTTTTTTTATAATTTTCCAAATAATCACTAGTAGTTTTCTTTATTTTTTCCTCTACTAAGTGGAATTACTCCTTTGGAATATACTTTTATTAATTAACATTCGATTTGAAAACATTAAAATATATATTTTTTACATTTTATAGTAAGTAGTTCACACACTTAGGAAATTGAGAAACATTTTTAGAAAACATATAAAAATTTGTACGCAGCGGAGTTCAAACGCGCTCTGACCGCTAAGACATGCGTTCTATATCAGTATGGGTCAGAGCGCTTGAACAGTTTCCAAGAGACGCGGGTTCGAATCCCGCTGCTTTGCGTTGTCTAAAAATATTTTATTACATTTCATGTTACGACATGGCGGATAAAAGTGTTCCCCTAAGATTGAAAAGTAATTGTAAACAAAATTGATATGAAAATTGGATGGGACTATAAAATAATCAGTTAACTTATTAACTTTGTTCTAAAATTGACAAGCTATTATGAAAGGAAAATTTAAAAAATCACACACTCAATGAATAAGTGATAAATTGTTTTATTTAAAACAAACTTATAAAATTGTATATTATAGAAACTACGGATAATTTAAATATTTTAATTTATTTGAAGCCATTGTTTCACAGTAGGACTGTAATCGCGATTGCCTGTGGATTCGAATCCCTCTCGGTGGAATATTTACGTTAAATTTTTATTTATTTATTTCTCTGTTAAAACAAAGCGCAGCGTTAAGGTCGCCACTCAACCTGCAATGTCCGGAATTCAGTTCTCTCTTCGAACCCTTTTACGCCATGCTTTGTCACGTACACAAACCAGAGCGTACAAATTACAATATTATGATCATATAATAATATATTCGTAATTTCTACGTGGGAATCGAACCCACAATCAATAGTAGTTGCAGTCAGGCGCTATCTCACAGCGCTTTGATGGCGCCGTAAGTATTTATTTAGTAAATTATTAAATATTTATCCATACTAATATTGTAAATGCGAAAGTAACTCTGTCTGTCTGCCTGTGAGGTCAACACGGCCAAGCCACTGAATATATTGTGATGAAATTATAAACTGAAGAGTATTGAGCTGAACATAGGCTACTCTTTCACTTTTTCCAGGATTTTCATTGTTTTACGTAAAGGCCGCAAAAATACGAATATAGTTTACGCCGACAAAGCCAGTATTATTGAATGTAGCTAGTATTAAATAAATGCTAGTAGAGCTCACTTCCTTTCAACGTATCAGACCGGTAAAGCGCACGGTTCACGTACCACGGTGGTTCAGTGTTCGATCCCGGTCATGTAACATTCTAATTAGTTGCTTATTTTTATTTTGTATATAAAAAACTGTAAAATTTTAGTTAAAATAGTGATTTATTGGTGTTGTTACAGATAGAGTATATTTATATATATATATATTATTTCAAGCATATTTTGTATAGTGAGACAGTCCATCGTTATTCCTTTAAGGGATATTAATGGTGCTTAAAAAAATTGTAACACATCGCTTAATAAATATTTTTACTTCGTATAGTTAGAAGTTATTATTAATCTACCTAATACTCTTTTGACACGTTTTCTCCCGCATAGCAGGTTAGTTAGAGAGAACCTAGTGTCAAGACACTCCGACCTCTCCAGAGGGAAAAAATCAAAATATTGAAATTATAATAATTCCTCCATACGGAAATCAAACCAACGACCAATTCCGATTACAGATACTTAATAGTTTTTTAATTATTCCGGAATACACACTTTTTCTGTATTGTATTGTCTTCAGATCCCGACATATTGCATGAAGCTTACAAAAATACGGGTGAAACTAATACAAAAAAAGCATCTCTTTGTAAAAATTGTGAACTGACTTATTTCAATAATATTAATCATTAGGCTCTTTTTACTTTTCCGCACCTACACTGTCGTATTCCACATGATAATGTTAGCTGGTAGAGAATGAGTTTTAGGCCCTATTTTATTGTAAATTGTGTGCAATAAAGAATATAATATAAATAAATAAATATTATTTTCTTAAAAGCTTGATATAAGTAAAATAGCAATAAAAGTCTACCCGTATTTTGCTTTAATATTTTTACAGGCGCCTGAATATTTTAGCAAAATACAAGAATCAGGATGCTTATTATATTTTTATATTGGGAAAGCCATTCATTCATGTCGCAGCGTCTGACTGTAAACGCGATAGTCGTGGGTTCAATTCCCACTCGAAGAGTAATATGCATTTCGATTATTTTGAAACCGCTGCTCTGATAAGACCAAACACGGCGTAGAGTTATGCCTCTCAACTCAAAATGCTTGGATGGAAGGTGGAGAACGGAGTGTCTTGCCACTCACGGAGTGACTTGTTATCTATGACTAAAACAAGTATTAAGCAAGTCTGGATATTTAACTCTAACAAGAGATTGGTCAACTGGTAAATGACAACATAGCGTCATTGGTGTCATTCCTTATGTAATGATTATGGGTACCTTATTTCTTGTGTTCGTACACATCTTTATAAGAACATAGCTAAAGTTTATATTAATAACTAGCTATCCTCGTGACTTCGTCCGCGTGGAATTTTAAAATAAACGTAGCCTAAGTTGCTCGTTTTTATATTAGCTGTCTGCCAGTGAAAGTCCCGTCAAAATCGGTCTAGCCTTTCCACTGATTTTTGAGACAAAAAGTGATAAAAAAATATATTTTTATTTCAATATTACAAACAAACTCCAATTAGTCTCAGACATTGCGTATTGAGTGGCGGAACTCAACGCTATGCTTTGTTTTGTCACTAGAGCGGAGAAATATATTACCATTTTCCCAAGTGGGATCGAACCCGAACCCGAACTCAGACCATTGCGTGTACAGTGAAGTTACATAACAGTGTAATAGCAAAAAATATTGTATTTATATTTTTTCTGTTTTATTTTTATAATAACTAACTGACCCGGCGAACTTCGTTCCGCCCCAGATTGTGAATAATGTGTCAAAATTCAATATAAATTTACAGTAAATCAAAAATTCTTTCAGAAAACTATATATTATTGATAGGCTTTCCATCTATTTAAAGGCCTTATCTTACCAGAGTATAGAAATCCGAACAAAAATTATATGTTATGTAGAAGTTCTCCATTAGAGAATATGGGTGCAGTATACAAAATTAGTGTAAATTTCGTCAATTCCATTTTTTTTTATTGGATTTATTTGGATAAGGTCGGGCTTAATGAGCCCAAAAAATAATTATAGTATACGGTAAAAAAAATATCTTATGCAATATTAGATTTGTGCGGTTACTTGACCGAATATGATAAAACCGAACCGAAATCGAAACTGAAAATACCATAACTCTATAATATTCATATATATCATCAATGATTTATATTTTAACAGTATATGAATTTATAAATTTATGTAGTCGCCTATGTAAACTACACGACTCTATTTGGTTTCTCTGCGTTATCACTTAAATCACAAACTTAGCTGAAATTTACAAGGTAAATGGTTGTAATTGTTTTTTTTATCACCCGATTGAAATGAAATAATCATTAAATTTTAAAGGAAGCCTACCACAATACAATAGTCAAACTGAATTGAAATCAGTTTAGCCGTTTCTGAGATTATCTTGCACAAATAAACGACAAACAGAAAAGAAAATAAAAAATCGTTTTGGATTCTATTATATTAATAAATACCTCTTCTAATATTGTTTTTATATATATCTTCTATGAACAGAAAGGGAGCAATCAGTTACAGTTTTTTTATATGTATAGATAAAGATTTTTTAAAAACAATAAGAATAAACGCGTATTTTAAAATCCGCTTCCGCTTCTAATTTGGACGGAAGATTCTCTCTACCTACTATTTTAAATAGATTTTGAATACAAAACTTAATTTTAAAAATATATATACTAGCTGCTGCCGCCGAACTGCATTGCCAGCTTGTACATGGTTTGATATGCAGCCGTGTGTCTCAATATATGTGACTTTTAAATATATAAAATCCATTTAATGAATTCGAACTAACAACTATAGAAAATCAAAGGCGAGTTTTAAGAAACCAGCAAATTCTAATGTTATTGTTATTTCTTAATTTACACTAATTTTAAAGGTGATCACATCCAAATTTTTTTCCACACATAAAAACATTACCCAACCCAACACACTTCGATTCGATCTAGAATAAAAACCTGCGACCTCCTTTCTACAAATGTCAAACGATAAACAATATAAGCATAAATATTATTGCATATATAATATATACAGGTAATTATGGGTCACAGACTCACAGCGATCGAGTGAAGACGGTCAGTCTGTCGTAATACGAGCGTAATGTAATTGTTTCAAACTTTATGTACTATAAAAAGTTTTGATACTTGATTGTTATATAAAACAAGAGAAAATAAAAAAAATATATTTTAAGAATTACTCTAGTTTTTGTAGGTTCTTGCGTATTGTTTAATGGAACCCAACGCTTGGCATTGGCTTCTATAAATATTTACCTGATTGACAATCGATCTCTGAATCATTGCGTGTACGGTCTGTTCATAAATGCGCCTCCATTGCGTATTATTTTGATATATATTTTCGATTTTTTTTTAAATTTTTTAATTTTTATATATATATACTAATAATGTAAATGTGGAACAGTTAATGTATTTATAAACACTTTCATGTCAAAGTTGAAAGTAGATGTCTTTATTAATAGGGATTTAATCGTGCTGTATTATATACGTGCTGTATATATATATTTGAGGGTCTCCGGATGAACATAGGCTACTCTCATCTCCAATTATTTTTTTTAGTTTATATACCGAAAATACGAAATAGATCGATATAGATCATTCGAGCGAAGCAGCGAACGGGTCGCTAGTTTTGTATAATTTGGTATTTGAGAAGACCTGACATTTCGTTGTAGCAGTCCGTTATCCTAAGTAGATTACGAATACCTGTAAAACTCGATTAATCCGGTTATAATAGTGTTAGTTAATTTAGGAGACCAACGCGGCGCAAGGTGTTCTGCGTGTACATGAAGATTGTAGCTTCTATTCCCACTCGCTGTAATGATTATATTTAAAGTTTTATTTAAATTTTCCGCTTTGGTATTTACACATTGTAGGATTTAGGTGGAAAGTGGAGAATGGAATGTCTTATAAATAATATATATATATATATATATATATATATCTAGAAATCTAAGGGAACTGTCAACACTCATCGTGGGCTTAAAGTCCAGTGGTTACCCGAGTGACTGATTGCTGAGTTCCTTTTACCTAGTCCACCAAAGAAACAAAAAAGTAGTTGTTAAAATGAGGCCATCACAAAACGCAATGGTTGTGGGCTCGCCTCTCAATCGAAGTATTAATTATAATTAAATTATTTCCTATTCCCTGCTTCCCCCACTCGACGTGCAATCTCTCGAATTCGGGCGGAATGCGAGAAACGTAGTGTCTTTACACTAATTTCTCTCTGCCTACTCTACCATGCGGGATACAGAGTGTAGCTCACAAGAAAGACAAAAAATATTTGTTTCGATTTTTTTTTAACGTATCAAGATTACACCAACAGTACGAACGCATCGTCAAGATTTCAAGCAAATTATTGTGGGAACTGTAAGAGTATGCGACCTTGCTTTCGTGGGATCTTAAACTTACTTACTGTTTTACCTTTATCTTTTATCTATTTAGAAATACTGGGCACTTATACGAAAGATATTATAATTAAGGAAGAACGAGCTAACAAAAGAAGATTAATTAAAAAAGTAGAGACTAGCTTCTATCCAGCTTAAGTTGTTAATATCTACACATATAATAAAAATGTAACTGATTGCTGTCTGTACATGGGAGATATAAGAAAAACGTCTTATTACGAACATTTATCAATATAATAAAACAATAATTTTCAATTTTATTTTCTGTTTGTCTGTTTGTTTGTGCACGCTAATCTCAGAAACGGCTTAACCAGTATGAACAAATTTGTTATTATTGTATTGTAGTAAGCTTCCCTTGACACTGTTTATTTCATATCAATCGGTTCATAAACAAACAAGTTACAACCATTTAAATTATAAATTTAAGGAAAGTTTGTGATATTTGTTTATGTAGTTTACGCAGTCAAAGCCACGAGGCGGTCGCTAGCTAATAATATAAGTCACCTAGTTAGAATCGGCTTTTAATATGTGGAAGTTAATGTTCTTGACAAAATATTATACCGAAAGGACAAATATGGCGTAAAATGCGGAGTCAGCTATATTTAAAAAAAAATGAGAAAGCGATTAATAAGCAAATTTGCTAAATTCCCACAAAATAAATACCTTTTCTATATAACTCTAGAAAACTGTAGATAATATGTTATAATAAAAATTGCATGAAATTTTTACCCAGACTGACTCAATCTGAATCGAACTTAGTACCACTTTTACTGTTCCATTGAACCAAAGTTATTTAAATTCGCTTTTATGTAATGATGAACATAGTTGATAAGAATAGCGCGAGTGTGTGAAGAAATGCTTTTGAACAAATAACAGTTCAGTTATAAATTCTTTTGTAAGATAACATTTTACCTTCTCGCATTTCCCGTATTTTGCGAATTTTAAAAACGTAGTTATCAGTGTTGAGACACCCGTAAATACAATAGTGAGTGATACATCACTACGCCTATGGTAACATTTGAATCGTGACATTAAAATAGAACGGAATTTGAATCTACAGCTATTATGAAAAAATAGACACAATAGTGTTATAAAGTTAGATTTTTTAAGGCACCTTTTTTGGGATGATAATTGCGAAGGAACGTTTACGTTTTGTAGAAAAAAAAAATCCTTTACAGGGTATAAAGTATCCCATCAAATATAAAAATGTGATAATAACAGCCAGGATCAATATTCAGAGTATGCGTGTTTTTTATAGACGTACTTACGTATCGACGTACGTACGATATAATAAATGTTTTTTAAATATTTTTTTTTTGCATTTTGTGGTATTACAAGCATAAAAAACACACAAAAAAGTAATTTAAAAATTTTCCTTTTTTAAAATGTTATACATATAATAATGTAACTAGACGCTTAAGAAGTAGATTAGGTTTTTAATATACACGTCAGTTAATCAGTTATAAAAATATTAATATTTCATTAACAATATCTTAATAACCAATAAAAATTTTTTGCTTCCTTTCTTTTCCCACATTGCACTGTAGTCCCTAGACCCTAGTATTCAGACACTCCATTCTTAATTCGAGACAAAACTTATTGAGTGGAGGAACTCAACGCTGCGTTTTGTAAACGGAGAAATGCATATAACTAATTTATAATCATTTTTTGAGGTAGAATCAAATCCACAAGCAACCACTATTACAGTTAGACGCTGTCCCTTCAGACGTTGTTGAATAGATTTTTTGAACTGTGAATATAGTTATTATTTTTATAGTTTGTATTAATATAATATATATTATATTTTATATATGAAAATGTCCTATAATGCACCGCCTACCGTCATACAATTACAATATACAAAAGTTGCCTGGAAGAGATTGCTTTAAGGGATTATGCCGTCTTATTGTTCATTTTGTTCTATTTCTTTGTGGATAATATTATATGTGTGTACAATAAAGTATATTTGTATTGATTCAAAAGTGATTCCAAATGATTCGTGTTATATTCTACTAGGCTACTGTCACCAGTTCCTTGACATGAACTTGGCTTGACGCGGTGCCGTTCGTCTTAATTATGTGTTATTTTTTTTTAGCTCCACATTTTTCGCGCCTGACTATGAAGCCAGGTACACAGCCTAGAGTTAAGATAAAATTTTAATTAATTTTCCACGACTTCTAGAACTATTGCGTTAAGTGGCGAAATACAACGTCGCGCTTGTCTTACACGAATGAGGTAATGTAAATAAGCGCCTTAATATAATATTATGATTTCTTTTCATTATCTATTCTATTTTTGATAGAGATATCACAAAATAATTGTAACTTCGCTATCGTGTCGCAGTGCGGGTGTCTACATAATGTGAACGTGATGGTCGTGGATTCAATTCACACTCGAGGTGATTATATTCAAAAAGTTTTCATTTTCTCAGAGCCCTATAAGATAAAAACTTTGAGATCTGCCATTAAGCACGCAATATATCTAGAACGTTTCATTATCCCGCTCTGATAATATAAGCCGCGGGCTTAAGTTTTGTCACAGTGTTTCTAGAACTTGCAGAAACAGGTGAAGTTAATATCTTAACACTCCACTTTATCTATTATCTTTTCCACTACCCTTGCAAAATGCGGCAGAAGAATGTAGATTACGTTTGAGATGGTGATATAAAACCACTAGCTGTACCCTAAATTCTAAATTAAAAGTAGCCTTATTTACTCCTTATTACCTTAGCTATCTGCCAGTAAAAGTCCTGCCAAAACCGGTCCAGCCGTTCCAAAGATTGGCCGGAAGAAACAAACAGACAGACAAACATTATTAAATATGTTATTTTGGTATATGTACCGTGTGCATTTAGTAAAACGGTTATTTTAATATTACAAAAAGACACTCCATTTTTATTTATTTGTTTAGATTATTATGAGTATTTTAATATAGTTGTTTGTTTTTAATTAGATACAAAAAACATTCAATCTTAATCTTAGAACATATCAATTTTGGCCTGACATTTATTAAATAAGTGTAAATTGAATATTTAAATATATTACAAAGCAACAAGTCATGTTGACTAAGATTACTTAAGTAATCGATCACTCACAAGTAGTGTTCCTATCAGGCGTAGCTTAGTGGGACAACACCTAACTGGAAACGTTTGCGAATTATATTTTTATTTCTCTTCTAGGTTCTCTGACTGCCCTGCTAGGGGGGAAAAAGCGTGAAGCTGTAACACAGGCCAACGTACTTGCGACTGAAAAAGCTTATATACCATTTATGTGAAATTTATATAACGCCATATGACAGACTTTGTCTATCAATAACTCAATAACCCAAGAATTTTATATACACGGCTATAACTAATTAAAGTTCCAGCCAATTTCATAAAACAGTCATCTTATTGCATGCTATTTTGTCGAACTAAATTTGTATTGTTCAAACTTTTTTATTTATGAACCAATTAAAATACTAAATGTTAAGGGAAAATTATTACAAAAACCGTTTCTGAGACACGCCGTTTTGGAACGCATGGACAAAAAAACAAACAGAAAAAAAAAAAAATTGTATTGGGTGTTATAATTACATTGCTAAACGTCTCCAATAATATTTTTTCTTATATATCTTCCATGTACAGACAGCGATCAGTTACATTTTAATTATATGCATAGATATATTTATCAGAGGGGAAGTACAAGTATGGTCGTATATAACCCACCGGATTACCTTTTGTATATTCATTATTAATAAATATAATTATTTTATTATTTAATAATCACTACAAAAACCTATTTCAACTGATAAAAGACAATTTCAACGTGAAACTGACCGGAATATTTATATACTTTAAATATTTATTTTTGACGCCGACATTTATTTACAAAAATTTTCACACTACGCACTAATATATATTATTAATAAATAATTGATAAAATTTACCACCCTAGCCTGTAGCTCTACATAAAAAAGTATGTAAACGATTTTTTTCAGTCAATTTTTTGTCTGTATTCAACGAAAATTATTTGAATATTATTGACCCCCGAGCGTGTTCGAACCCACGACCACATTTACAGCAAAACTCCCACTGCGACTATATAACGTTCTAATATTACATTATGCTCATTTATATACCTCCCTCCTCTGTACAAAGCTCAGTAGTACGTCGTGAGTGTTTGTGTTGGGTTCTAAGCGGTATGTACTATTGTATTTTACTTACTTTGAAATAAGGGACTGACATTACTGACATTTTTGTGATTTTTTTAGTATTAAAAGAGCTTGTAACGGCATAATTGATTAGATTCTTATGGAGTTTTAATTATGTACAATTTAAATATCTATATACTATACTTATATATTAGTAGTAACGTTAAAAATATATTTTTTATAGAAATTATGCAAAAGAACAATGTGATATTTTTGGTATATAGAGAACGTTTATAAAGAGAAGAAATGCTGGCATTTATAATATGTACTTGTAGTACATGAGAAACGCATAATATATAATAATAAAGTGAATATTACACACTACTATGTGCTTAACGTACACTTTTGGATCGGGACGCGTGTACAAATTTACCAGCAATCGGCGTCAATATATCGTTGCAACATTTTCTTAAGTTGATTGATTGATTGATACCTATTAAAAGCGTTTTAATATGAACTTTATTTTTAACATTTTAAGATGTTAATCACACACTTAGGAAATTGCGGAATTGCTTAGGAAAGCGCTTGGACGGTTTCCAAGAGGTGCGGTTTCAAATCCCGCTGCGTTCAATCTTTTATACGTTTTCTAAAAATGATTTTCTATTTCCTAAGTGTGTGAATAACACTTTAAAAATGTTAATGAATTGACTTGATTTATGAGGCAGGATTCGAACCTGCGCTTCTTATATACTTCTAAGTAATCCGGATAATTAAACAATACGTTCAATCCAGCTACACTTCGAAACTCTAACAAGCTTGTTATAATTTATTATTACTGTCAGCATCACTGCAGGGAAAAATATACAAAGCGTGGCTATCTAAAGATTATTTCTAAGAAATTATCATTCCGCGAGAGAAAACGCTATTTGGTTAATTTTTAAATGACTTCAAAAACGAAATTCTCACACTTATGATAAGACAAATAGCTTTGTTCAAATTTTTATACGTTTCTATATATTTTAATTATTAGAATCGTGTGAAAAAATTTGAAAGTAGCAGGGTTCGAACCCACGCCTCTGGTGTACTGTCCCAGAGCACTGGCCAATCAAACTATACGTTCAAATCAAGCTACAAAAAAATATGCACTTGTTTCATTTATTTTTGGTTCGTTTGTATCGCTTTTTTTAATACGAAGTATGTAAAAAATAACACTTTAAACTTAAATATTTTAAAACTTTCAATGATATTTAAATCTTGAAAATGTATGTTTTGTTAAATATTAAACAATTGCTTATTTCCTAATATTTAGCTTCTCGTTTTATGCCGCATAAAATGGTCATCAGAGAGAACCTTGTGGCAAGACAGGCTGCACAGGTAGGCATAGTGGTGGTCTGAATGCAAACATGATTGGATGTAGGTTCAATTCCCACTTTGTAAAATGATTATAATTTAGTTATTTTTTATTCTAAGCTTAATTAAACAAAACAAAGGGCGGCGTTGCGCGCCGCTCCGAATTTAACATGCAATGTCTTGATTTCTGACGGGAAAGTGTAGATGGAATGGAGTGTCTTGACCCTAGGTTCTCTCTTGTATTCATTTAAGATAAATAACAAATTGAAAATAAATTATATTTTTATAAAAAAGGTACGGGTTCGGTGTCTGTAGTGATTGATTCTATGTTTCCCGCCCAGCAGGGCAGTCAGAAAGGACCTAGTTTTCTCCCGATATTGACATATTGCGTGTTAAATGGCGGAACTCATCGCCGCTCTTTGTCTCGCCAGACCGGGGAAATTAAAGTAATTTAAATTTATATAAAATTATAAAATTATATTCACCATTATTTTTTTAGAAAACGTATAAAATTTTGAACGTAGCGGGATTTGAATTCGCCGCTTGGATATCAGCTACTTTCAAAATTTTTATCGTTTTTGAATTTCAAGTGTGTGAATATCACTTTAAAAATGTTAAAAGATCGAACCCTCGACCAATCACGTTCGCAGTCATGCTGTACCACTGTGCCCGATGGCCTCAACTATGATTGATTATCTACACATATAATAAAAATGTAACTGATCACTGTACATGGAAGATATATGAGAAAAGATATAATTGGGGGGAATCCAAAATAATGAGTTTTAATTTTCTTCTCTAAACAGCGAGACAAACGTCTATGCATTCCAATCAACAAACGCTAATCTCAGTAACGGCTTAAGCAATATAAATACAGTTTGGCTATTGTATTTTAGTAAAACTTTTCTTTACATTAAGTGTTAATATTATTTCATTCGTAATTAAGTTTATAAATAAAAATGTTCCTTAAAATTAAAATAAATTAACAGTTTTAAAATTTTAAAGTGTTATTCGCACACTTATTAAATTGAAAAACGTTTTTAGAAAACGTATAACAATTAGAACGCAGCGGTATTCAAACCCGCACCTCTTGTTAGCAATCCAAGCGCTCTGACCACTAAGCCATGCGTTCTACATCCGGCTACGTTCCCAATTCTTATAAGCTTATTACAAAAATAAATTGTACCAAACTTTTATACGTTTTCTAAAAATATAAATAAGCAGTTTTATTAAATTGGCTGAAACTTTAATTAGTTATAGCCGTGTAATTTACACAGGCAAAGCCGCGAGCGGATTATAAGTAAACAAGTAAAAACAAAAGAAGCCTCCAATTATCACACGCAAATTAACTAGACTAAAATTAACCCAGTTACGAATAACTTGACATCGCATGCGCTTATTATACTAATGCACTTTTACGTGTGTAAAAATTTCCGCCTTTTAATTTCTAGTCTCTTCCTGCAATAGCTTATAATGCTTATTATCGATTAATTTTAGTAAGATCGATTTTATTATAACCTAATAAATAGGTGTTGGCTTAAATTAAGGTGGTGGGTGGCTAGGCTCCTCGCTCTACCTAACACAATTTAAGAAAGCTACTTATCCCATTCGGCCATTAAACGTTCAATTGTTTATTTTAACGGAGAGTATATTGATTCATCACTATACTCTCCTTCTATCGTAATATATCTGCCATTTTCTCAAATTAATATTGTTTAAATCTCAAATAATTATTGTTATTGTTGCATGCCTGTATAACCTAATAATCCACATTTAAAACCTCTTCCGGAATATGAACCCACTGTATATAATTTAGGAAGTGTGAAATGGACTTGAGGAAGTCGTACTGACACAATTGTTCTGTGGTTGAAATATAATAATATTTCAATAAATTACATTAATTATGTCATAATGATTTTAATTATTTTACGCAACTACCTAGACACCACGTTCTCCAATTATGAGACATTGCGGAACTCATCGCCGCCTTTTGTTTTATCAGAACGGGTTTTACAACAAAAATTTAATAATCAATCAATCAATCGTAATAATAATTGTCTACAATTATTTGCATTCATTGCCTCAAGTGGAGTTGGTACTTACAACTAATGCGTTTACATTCAAATTCAAATTCAAAACATCCTTTATTTAAATAGACTTGCAAGCACTTTTGAATCGTCGAATGAACTGAATGAATGAAAATGAATAAAGCTACTACATCGGCTCTGAAAGCAGTTCTGCCGAGAAGAGACGGCGAGAAAATCAACAATTGCTCTTTTAAAATACAAAAGTTACAATTTTATCATTTAATACAGTGGTTGCTAACCAGCATCAAACTCAAATCGTATTACTTTTAAATATTCTTCTACAGAGTAATATGCTTTACTTTTTAATATTGTCTTTACAGCGGCTTTAAATTTCTGGAGTTGCAAATCTAACATAGGTTGTGGAATATATGCGTATACTCAGATTGGTTCATACAACGCTCTACTATATTGCGATGTTATTATATTCATACTAATATTAAAATAAAATATTTAACGAAATTAATTTGGTCTTTCTGTCTGTGACGTCATCACAGCCAAACCGCTAAACCAATTGTGATGAAATTGAAGGGTTCTTGGTCTTGGGGTGAACATAGACAACGTTTTCCCTATTTTTTAGCTTTTCCAGAAATAAAATTGTTTTTTCGATAAGAAAAATCGAAACAGCTATAGTTCCCGCGGGGAAACCGCGAGTGGGTCGCTAGTATTATATGACGAATAGAAATAATCGGTATTAATGCTACTTACTATTTTTATTAATTTCGTAAAAAAAATATCGTATGTTATCGAAATACATATACGACCATTAATAAATTAAACAAGTTAAACATAAAAAAATATTTATATATTTACGTGTCCATTGTGGCGCAGTGGAACAGCGTTTGACTGCTAACGCGATTGGTTATGGACTCGATTCCCATTCGAGGGAATGATTCCCTCTATATTTAAAATGAACTATTTCTTCTCTATATTTAAAAAAACTATTTTGTATAAAACTTTCTCTTTATTGTCTATTATGAATATTTTTTATATGTATTTTATAATATAATATAAGCATAAATATTTACATATACACACCAGCTTCGACCTTGAAAAAATGGCCGGTCCAACACCTCTTTCGAGATAATAATTGATTATCCAGCCGGGTTCCCACTCTGAGTAACAGAAGTAATTACCCAGACCTAAACTGGGAATATGGAATGGAGTTTGGATCATACATGGCCTGAGCGCTATTATATGAGACTACCCGACATCCACCTTTTCAACAGTCTCTATTGAATGAATCGTTGGCGGACGGTAACTCGTCTCACACTAGATTATTACAATTACTAGGATTTGAACGTATAAACATCGCGTTTCCTAACACTATGCTGGATATGGAAGTAACTGGAAATAATTAAAATAAAAAATCGGAAATGATAATTATAATATCGTTACACATAGTGGCTAAGACCACGCGAACATGTGAAGATTGCTTTTTCATTAACACGCACTTAAATTTACATAATTATATGTATTTTAGAACTAGCGACCCGCTCACGGTTTCGTCTGCGTAAGCTATCCGACTAAACTATTTCGTTAAACCCGTCCGCGTTCTCACTTAAATCACAAGCTTTGCTGAAATGTATATTTTAAATTGTTGTTACTTTTTTATTTATTAACTGTATAAAATAAAATAAACACTAAATGTGAAGGGAAATTTTACAAAATAGTACAGTCAAAACTGCATTCAAATCGATTACGATTAGCGTGCACAAAAGCACAGACAAACAAGTAGTAAACCAATTAAATGAAAAAAATATGGTTTTGGGTTGGCAAATTGATAATTATATAGATTTTATATCTGTCGTTTTTTTTATTTATTCTTTCGTGTCGCAGCGGGACAGTGTACTGTAAGCGCAATGATTGTGGGTTCGATTTCCACTCGGATCATTGACAATATTATTTTTTCTCCGCTTGTTGTTGGTGTGTACCTATGACATGAAATCTCGATTTCGGGCTGAACATGGAGTCCCGTGCGGGAAATAGCGTGAAGCTGAAAAATATATGTAATAAATAAGATATATACAGGTAATAAACGCATTTTAAAATTATACTCGACGATTTAGTTTAAAAATGTCGTCATGCCAGAGGTTATTTTCTTTAATATCGGTACCTTACAAAATTACAATCATCATAAAAATATTTCGCAAAAACTTCTCACGTTCTGGCAATTTGCCGCTTAGTTTTATTTTTTTTATAGTAATGTCACTGTACATATTAAAAAAAAATTGGGTCAAGATGTTAATTTGGTAATTTAAATAATATCAAATTTTAATAAAGTTTTTAATACTAGAATTCTTATAAGTCTACTGTCATTGAACAATCAGTAAGGGCCGGACTGTATCCCCTGGTGACTGTGGGTTTAATACCACACATTATTTAATCTTATATATTACCGGCAATCTGCATAATTTAGAAAAGGTCATACAATTCCTAGTAAAAAAGTATAGAATGTCCTCCGGCATCTAGGCAATGTATGAAATATTACGAATATGATTGTCCATTACATACTTTGCCTAGGTAATGTATACAATTTCTTGGCATTGTATACATTACCATCCTTGAAATCAACTTTACTAAAAGTAAAAATATCCTAACATAACCGAAGTTTTTTTATAAAAACCTAACCTAACCTTACCCGCGTCGCAACGTAATGAAATGTAATAAAATATCAAAATCGGACTAGTAGTTTTGGAGACAAATGGCAACATTGGTTTGCACAAACAAACAAATAACCTCTCAGCCCAATCGCATATACTGCCTCCGTACCGTCGTGTGTAATAACTATAGTTTAATTATTAAAACATTTACATATATAAAATATTTTAAAAATTAGCTTTTATAGCGCGGCGTTGAGTTTTGCTATTCAAAATGCAATGTCTCGAAGTCGGTGCGAAAGTGTCTCGTCACGGACGTCAGGTTTTCTCAGCCCTTGTATGTGAGAAAAAGCGTGAAGCTGAAAAATAATTCACAACCATTTGCGTGGAAATAAAATCACTGCCAATGCGCCTCATGTGTTATTGACAAAGAAGTTTGCATACGAACAATATGAGATTAGAAATATTTGATTGACTTAATTATAGTACTCATAGGCATTGGTAAACAGACAAAAAGTCTAGACGTTGAACTGAAGTGGAAGTAACGCAATGCTGCGTGAGAATATCTCAAGTTTAGTCAAGTTTGTTGTAAACTAAGGCCTGAGTGTAATTGGTAATTAATTCATCGTGGCATAGCTGCGATTTTTACAAGAGGTGTGTATGGGTTCGATTTTATCCATATATTAATTTGTGTATTAAAAGCTTTGGACTCCTTTTTTACTAAAATTATGCAGACAGAGTATGATATTTAGCATAGTTAAAGTTTATATTGAGAGGTAAAGAAACAATTTAAAAAAAAATCATTAAAAGCCGACAAATTAATAAAATAAATATAACACACACTGCAATGTGTTTGACATACACGTCTGTATAAAGTTACACACTAGAACACGCTGCTACGGTAACACGTATTTTAGGCTTCGCCTGAGTCTTAATTTTAACATTAAAAGAATTATTTTCACAACCTGGTCATAAAAAAGGGTCGCTACACTCCGCATACAAAACACGCAATGTTTCTAATATGAAAAAATAGAGGATATAAGTCTTTTAAAGTTAGATTATCTCGGTCTGTCCCGCCAGAAAGAACAAATTGCGTGCAATAAACAGATGTAGTAATAGAATAAAATATGCGTTCCCTTAACGGCGTCGAGTGTATTCATACTTTATACATAAGTGTACGTCAAACACATGATGTGTGTAATATTTAATTTATTAATTTAATGTATTTCTCTAATACATTATTGTAAAAAATATTAGTTTGCTGAACTTATTCCATATTACCTATGCTAAATTTCATACACAAGTTCAACACAAAATTTCATACAGCTCGCAAAAAAAATCATGAAAATGTTTGTTTTCATTACATTAACTGCGACAAGAGAATCGTACCTACAACCACCACGTGTATATCCCAGCCATTATAAGATTTAAATTTTAACAGCTTCACGCTTTTTCCCGCATATTCAGAAAGAACTTAGCCTCCGTTCTTCATTTTCCGCCCGAAATCAAGATATAGTGTGTTTAGTCGCGAAACCTAGCGCCCAGCTATGTTTTAGGATCTTAGAAATAATAATTTTCCTTATTGGGAACCGTATCCACTACCAATTATATTGACAGTTAGTAGCTGTGCCACTGGGCCACGATGGGCTCACGATTTTTAATTTCGTAATATTTTTAAAGTGTCAGACAGTATAATTTAAACTTGTTCATGATTTAATTATTTAACAATAGTATTATCTTAGGAACAAATCTTATTTTAAACACGATTGGATAGGAACCCACACTTGTTGAGTAACTTTTTGAAGAACTTAGGTTTCACTATGTTTTGGAGGATTCTGGTAAAGATTCTCATTTTGACTTACGTCTTCACGTCTGATTTGTTTGAAAATTGACACCCGTGTCCGGATCTGATGAGAATATAGTTCTGCCATAGACGATCGACACGATCAAGTCCACGAGATTGTTTATAAAGAATGCATTTTTAATTTTGTCTTACATTTTTTATTGGTTATCTTCTATATATATAAAAATGAAATGATGACGAACGTTTGTTAGTCTCACTAAAACTCGAGAACCGCTGGACCGATTTGGCTAATTTTGATTTCAAAAAGGTCCTATTATTGAAGCCCTACGGAAGTTTAAGAGGTTAGAAAATATAAATATTGCACGGAAATTGTAAAAAATACCATTTAATATGCTCATACAAGCTGTGCGTACCTGTCGATGCGCGATTAGTGATGCGTTCGGAAGTTATATATTGACAAAAATTATACTTTGGTATATGTACTGTGTACACATATACATTTAGTAAAAAGCGGTTATTTTAATATTACAAACAGACACTCCAACTTTCATTATTTTTATAGACTAGGCCTTTGATTTCTCAAAGAAGCTATAACTAGCTTCTTGAAAGAGCAATCTGTTTGTTTATAACATGATAAATCTGACCAATTATGTTGTAAAAGTTAACACATACCGTGGGATGCGATCACAATAACCCCGCTGGCCCCCTTTTTATGATAATTAGGCGAAAAATTGTTTTTTTCACATTACCCTAGAGTATTAGGCAATGTAATTATATGGGTCGAGATGAACAGATACTAGAACTATTGTTAGTATGTTAGAGACTAGTTGCTGCCCGTAACTTTGTTCGCGTAGACTTGACCCTTGTAATACAATTTTCATTTACTAGTAGTAGTAATAGATTCAAAATTATCAAGAGTTTATCACAAAAAAATATTCGTACCTTATATTTTTACTAGTTATAACCTGCGACTTCGTTTGTAATATAAAGTACTATTGATATTTTGTAAAAGGAGTATTATTGACATTTCATCAAAGAAGAAAGGATTTCGCCCTGTGTGTCAATTATGTATCTGTATGAGCTTTTTCTAATGTTTAATTTTTATATGTGAAATGTTACCAGAACAAAAAAAAATGTATAAATTAAATATAAATATTTCCCTCAAAATGTATCGAAGCCGCAACCAATTGAGTTTACAGATAAAAACACTGTACCACTTTGATACCAAGACCTTATCAGATGGTTTTACAGGTGTACCAATATTAAAAATTAATAGTACCCCCAGAATTTACATCTAAAAAAAGTAATTCAAATCCTTTCACTAGTTCCGGATAAGCTTGTAAAAACAGTCAAACTGATGATATGATAATGATATCAACATAATTTCCCTAAGTGTAGCAGTCCATATAACACAATTCTCATAACAAATATAATTATTTTATCTAACATAATCACTACAAAAATCTATTTCAATTTATACAAGACAATTTCAACGCAAAATGTAAATAAGCTTGGTAAACTAAACGAAATATTGATGTTATTATCCAGGATCAACCTAGATTTTTAATATATTTTTACTTTTAACGCCGGCTTAACTCTACAAAAACTTCACACTTCGCGACTGAAGTGTAGACTGAACCCACAACCATCACGTTCCCAATCAAACACTGTCCCGCTGTAACGACCTTTATTTGATTGCATAAACGACATAGTAAAGAAGTGTAACCGTGTTAATATAACCTTGTGGCACCCTTATCATAAAATAGTGGTCCTTTCAAAAGTTATGTTCTTAATAAAAAACTAGTGTAGAGTAAAAGTAGTGGTACTTTTTCCATGGTCACTTTTCCAGTTATTGTCATTTCTCCAGTCTGGAACACAAAGCAAGGCCATTTACGGCATCATTTTCTCTTGCTAATCGATTGTTCGTAGAATAATCTTTGAGTAGCAGAAATTTGTAAAAATATCTCTACAGAAATGCTAACAACAAATATAAGTTGTAATAAACGTATAAGAATTTCGACGCAGTTGGATGTAGAATGCATGGTTTTAGCGATCAGAAGACTTGGACGGTTTTCAATAGGATGGGTTTCTGGCGCGGGTTCGAATCCCGGTGCGTCAAAATTTTGTCTAAAAATTATCAATCATTCAATGTCAGAGAATCTTGCAACGCTATTTTGAATTCTCTTTTACCGTCGGAAGTGATGCGATCAATATTCTCATATTCGGGTGGAAAGTGGAGAACGGAGTGTTGTTTGATATGCGTAAAGCGACCATAATATAGCGAAAATTATAGCTTCATATTTTTTTCTTTAATAAATATCTATGAAAAGTGGACTTACATCGGGACTATAAAAGTGGACTTACGTCAGGATATCCTTATAGTAAGATGTTAATATGAAAAAAAATGAAAAGACTGGCAATCTTGTAAATATCCCACAATTTTGCATAATCACTCCCTAATACAAATATCTGCAATTATACCCAGTATTACAATTGAAAGTTTTTTACATCTATTCTACACGAGTCCTTTGTTCTAGATGAAGTTGACATTTTTTTATCAATTTTCCCACTATCTTGATTCATTTGACCGTCATTGTGTGGAGAATGTGTTAAAACGAAATAAACAAAGGTCGTCGGTTCAAATTAATGACATAAAAAAAGGAACACACTTCAAATTATTTTCTCTTGTACCTGGTAATACTGACACGTAAATCAGATTCACTCTATGAAATCGAATTATCATCAAAACCGGACACGTGTACACATTTTCAACTTTATCGGTCTTTCCGATTTCAGAAGACTTTCTTATATTAACTGATAAATTAATAAATATATGTGAAGCTGACGAAAGCATGTTGAAATAGGAATGATTAAAAATGTGAATAGCATCGTCTATGGGACAGCATCTGACTGCAAACTTGATTGGGTTCGATCTGCACTCAAAGGATTGATTATATTTTTTATTACTTCGCTCTACTTAGGCAATGCTGCGGAGTTGAGTTCCGCCACTCCACTCCCATCATTTTGAATTCAAGTGGAAATTGGAGAACGGAGTGTCTTGCCACTAGGCGCTCTCTGACTACCCCGGTTTACGAGAAAAAGCAAGAAGCGAATATTAGAATTTGAAACGTTTCAAATTGATTTCTTACACAATATTCTCTCATCAAATTTTGATTATTTGCAACAATTTCCCGAAAATTTTAGGAAATAAATATGTGACGTAAAATTTTTGCAACTTTTTTATAACACTGGTGTATTACGTAATGTAAAGTTAATAACACTAATATTTCACACACTACCGTTACATTAATTTCTTTGTATATTTATTTACGGTTATTTTTATTAATGTGTATGTTAAGATTTTACTATAATGTAGTGTTTTGGGTCCGATCCCCATCTTTGATTGTTCTGGTAAAACAAAGCGGAGTTTAATTCAGCCGCTAAGACCGCATGTTTCGAAATTGATTTGTTTTTTAAAACGGAATGTCTTATCCATGTATCCTCTCTGACTATACAGTTACATGCAGGAAAATGTGTGAAGCGTTTACTATAATATAAGTTTACTTCAATAGAAAATACTCATAACCTTCTTTTTATTTGCAGATTCTTAAAAAAATAACAAAATGTCACAAACAAAGCTGTGTGGTGTATCTATGGGATCCATAGGACTCATTGCAGTACTTCTATACATAATTGACGTTTCGACAGCTGTAAGTATTTATATTTTTATTTTTTAAGCACTAGCGACCCGCTCGCGGCTTCGCCTGCGTAACTGTAAATTGTAAATCATAAACGTTGCTTAAATTTATATGGTTGTAACTTTTTTGTTTACCAACAAATCGAAATAAAATAAAACACTAAATGAGCCACAATACAAAAATATCGTAGTCAAAATTACATTTAGATCGGTTCACCCGTTTTTGAGATTAGTGCACAAAAAAACAGACAAACCGATAAACTGACAAACAGAAGAGAAAATCAAAAATAAATTTTGTTAACATTTTTTAAAGTGTTATTCCCACACTAAGGAAATTGAAAAAGACATATTTAGAAAACGTAAAAAAATTTGAACGCAGCGGCATTTGAACCCGCGCCTCTTGAAAACCGTTCAAGGCTCTGACCGCTAAGCCATGACATAACCATAACGGTTTTCAAGAGGCGCGGGTTCAAATCCCCCGCCGTTAAATTTTTATACGTTTTCTAAATATGTCTTTTTAAATCAAAAATCATTAGATTCGCAAACACAAATACACAGACAAACAGATAAACTGACAAACAGAAAAGAAAATCATATCATTGATTTGGGTTCTATTATATAGATAAATGTCCCTAATGACATTTCTTTCATATATCTGCCATGTACAGACAGCCATCAGTTACATTTCTATTATATGTCTGATCTTATCTTATCAATCTATATATGAATATAAGAACATTTTGCAACGCTATTTCGATTGATTTCTTGTAGATTTTCCTTTTACTCAACTAGGCTAGAGGCTAAGACGTAATTATTTAAAATTGATAAGAACTTCCTATAAAATTTTGTTTGTATGTAGTTTGTTATAAAATTGTTTTAGTTGCTTCATTTTTGTCTAATTTAAGTCTTTAAATTTCCGTTTTTTTATATAAACTATATATTGTTATGCATTTTCAGTTAGCCTATAAGTGAGGGATACAATTGCTACAATATATATTTTAAGAATGCGCTTAACTACAAGTAACGTGATATATGTATACGTGATTGTAAACGTTGGTTTCCTATTTAATAAAACACAAAATATTTTTATAGTTTCCTTATGAATGAGTTCCTTTTTGATTTATTTCAGAAATTTGAAAACATTTAGCTTCTAATATTATAAAATACACATATAAATTAAACAAGTAAAACAAACGCCAATGAAGTTTTCACTAAAAAGTAAAATCAAAAAAAAGAACTGTAGCAAGAAACTCAGCGGGACTACTAATTCTTTTTTTTTATTGAAAAGAATGAAAATATATTATATTAATAAAATACACATTACACACGTTACCATGTGTTTGACATACACTTTTGTATAAAGTGAAATACACTTTGCTAAGGCCACGAGTTGTGTACGCGTCAACGGGGCATCTAGTTATAATAATTACAGTTTAAGCATTTACTAGAACTCATATTAATTAATATAATCTTATAGTAATTACAGTTTACGATTTTATAATTTCTTACTTAATTACTTAAAACAATAGTATAGCATTGTATAATGATAATATCAAAATAATTAGATATTGTGTGGCGCAGTAAGTATATGTCTGAAAGCTACGGTCGTAGGATCGAATACCATTTGGAATAATAAGGTATATTAATAAGTGAGCGGCATACTTTAAAAAAAAAAGATTTTATGTACGAAAATTTACGTTCAAATCCCGCTGCGTTCAAAATTTTATACGTTTTCTAAATATGTATTTTTCAATTACATTAGTGTGGGAATAACACTTTAAAAAATGTTAAAAAAATAAATGAAAGTATTTAAAAAAAAATACGATGTCAACTTCAACGCAAAATTTCAAAAGAAATGGCATCAATATTAAATAGTTAAAACTTATATAAATAGAGAAATGAATGCAGTAAAGTAATATTTTTTTTTATAATAATACGTTTAATTTTACGAATAGTACTGTGTGTTTGACATCCACTTTTGTGTAAAGAAGAAAAACACATTGGTAAGGCAATTTGTATTTTACACGTCAAAGGGACTAAAGCCAATATTTTTCATAATAATGCATTAAAAATATATTAAATTAATAAAACTAATATTACACAGCCTATGTGTATGATATACACTTTTGTGTTAAGTGACATACACGTTGCTAAAGTAACGCATATTTTACGCCTGTACGGAGGTACTAATTTTTTAAATGTTATAGATTAATCTATAAAAAAAATATCACATTTAAAAACTCATATTTAATACAAATGAACATAGAAATATGCTTAAAACTATCTGATTTACATAAAAATAAATCTATTCCAGGCATTGGACGGCTATATACCGGGTGAGGACTATCCTGTCTTCGAAGAAGTACCTACGGGGCTAACATTTACCTGTGATGATAAAATACCGGGGTACTATGCTGACCCCGAAACTCAATGTCAGGTATGTTTTATATTAAAATTTGATCATATTACAATCAATTATTACAATTTTTTATGTATAAAAAAATTCTAGATTCAGTGAGAAGAGATTGATATAATCTAGTGCTGAAACACTATCTGTCATTGAATGTCACTAAGAGACCACAAATACTCCAAATGAATATCCAACCAAAAACCATTCGATTATTGTCCCACTGCTCCACGGTACCGTCACAGTTTTCTCCACATAGAGTCCTGTGAGAACCTAGTATCAAAACACACTCCGCTCTCCGCTTTCCGGTTGAAATCGAGTTATTGCTTGTTGGTGCGTTTGGTCTTTCCAGAGCGGAAGGGTGAAAATAATTTAAATATAATCTACGCTTAGAGTGTTCATCCATCCCATAACCAATAGCATTTACAGTCAGCTCCGTACCACTGCGCTACACTGTCCTTTATATCTTTTACTTTTTTTTTATTACAGGTATGGCATTGGTGCGTTCCTGGTATTGGGGGTAACACAATGTACTCATTCTTATGTGCCCCTGGCACGGTCTTCAATCAGCAGTCGAGAGTGTGTGATTGGTTCTTCAAGGTAAGCCCTAAAAAGTAACATATAAAAATTGGAACGGAGCCGAATTTTAAGCCATTAACTTTTGGATGTTGTCAAGTATTAAAAAATATTCTAGTTTTAAATAGATTTAACCATTAGTTAGGAACTGCACTACCCCCGACGCACCTAATGCGACACGGCTTCTTACGTATATTTTCACTAGCTGTGCACGCGACTTTCTTCGCATGGAATTCTTACATTTAATTAGCCTAAGTTCCTCCTTATTATATCATCTATCTGCCACTGAAAGTCCCGTCGAAATCAGTCAAGCTGTTCCAGATATTAGCCGAAACAAACAGCCACACGGACAAAAAAAAATATAACAAACTAACATTCCAATTTTATTTATTTGTTTAGTTAAATATATATATATATATATTGTATTTAATATATTTCAGGTGGACTGTCCCAATGCGCCTGCATTTTACGGAGTCAACGAAGACCTTTACAAGGACGAAGCAGGCAATTACATAGCTGGGAAAAAGTAGAACAAAACAATTATTAAATATATTAATAAATTACACAATATTTAGTACAAATTATAAGTTATAGCCATAGGACTGACTTAACTGACATTGAGACTTACATTACAGTGTTAACATGGTTTTATTATTTTTCATATATTTTTATATTTTTTGACAAATGATCTTAATTTTAATAATACTTCATAATTTCTTAACACTGTTCTTCATTATTTTTCTGATATCTTGTACCAAATAGTGAAAAAATAATATTCAATATCTAGAGATAAGTTGTATTTGCTCATTTATGTATGAATTATAAATAGAACATAACTAGTTTTAAGTTTGAATAAAAGGCTATATTGACAGAGAATTCATATATTCTTTGTATAAAAAAATTTCAAATCTAATTCGAGCGCCTGATTATATTTAAATGCTATTTGTAGTTTTTAATAAGTCACTATTTAATTCTTGAAAGGCACCATTATAGCGTATTTATGAAAAAGCTGACCGCTCGTATACAATTATATTATATAGTCATATTATTTTTTCAGAAACTGTAATTTTCATTTCAAAATTATTTTGAATCTCTTAATAGGTTAAAATTTGATTATATTACATAAAGTACATGCAATGTCTCGGATTCGGGTGGAAAGTGGCGAATGGAACGGAGTGTCTTGACACTAGGTTCTCTCTGTATACCCTGCCTTCCGGAAAAAGCATGAATCATCAAAAAAGTACTTCCTATCTTTATACAGACTTTAAATAAAAATAAAAACAGAGATGGATATGTAAAAATAATTAAAAACGACAGGCGCTTCATTAAAAATTTAACTATACTTGTTACGTAACGTCACAAAAACCCATATTATAACAGTATAATCTTTCTATGACCACTATGGAAACTAGGAGAAATAGAAATAGAGTTGAATTTAAAATATTTAACTGATTTCAGGTTTACAAATAAAGCAAAAATCAAAATTATAAACAGATTTAAAGATAGACGGCAGATTTTCAGACGAAAAAGGACTGACAGGACATATGACAGACAAATTACTACTCGACCGACGACTTGAAAGAACTTTACTGGGTGTTCTAGCTTTTTCTTTCTTCAAAATAATACAACAACTGAATATTATTTCATTTTAGGCAATGAAAATGTAAATGTTTTTTGTTTAAAAGAAAATTTGAAACGTGAATGTTGTAGGTAGTTAAAAATAATTTATATGCACTTATAATCTTCATTTATGTATAGAACTGCAAAAACTAGATTTAAGTAATAACAATATTGCGATACAATTTTACAACAATAACGTTTAATTAAAAAATATTATATTTAAAATTTTTGATCAAAGCCTTAAAATTTTAAAGTTCTATGTCGACGAATTTAAAACAAGACTTGTATAGAACCTCCATTTCACTTTATTTTTCTCCAGAATCGTTGACTGTGTTCGAAATTCAATATTTCTTAATAATTTCCATATTACAATTCTCTCTTCAGTAAATCTCTCTTCATTTTAAACATTCGAAACAAAACAAAATGTGATTGTTTTTATTCGCTTAATTGTAAATATTTGATTTGTATTTTTTTTATTAAAATAAATAATAATAATTTAAGTTGTGTTTTGTTTTATACTAGTGACCCGCTGGCGCATTTAGCCCATGTCCTCAATGAAATCACAAAATATGCTTAAATTTATAATGGAAATGATTGTAACTTTTTTGTTTATGAACCGATTGAAATAAAATAAACACTTTATGTTAAGGGAAACTTATCATACTACAATAATTTAAAATGCATTTGGATCAGTTAGGCCGTTTCTGAGATTAGCGTGAACAAACAAACAGACAAAAATAAAAGAAAATTAAAAATAATTTTGTTTTGGGTTCTATTACATTGATAAATGCCCCTAATAATATTTTTTTCGTATATCTTCCATGTACAGATAGCGATCAGTTACATTTTTATTATATGTATAGATTGCAACTTTAAATTTTTTGTTATCAATATTGTTTGTTAAATGTTTTGTAAAGAGTTAGGAGAGTGTCCGTCCAATGAGGTGAGTGGAGTGACATAACACTGAATTCTATCTGCCATTTCTGCACAAATAATATTACCATTAAATAATACTGTAAGCCATCATGCAGTGGCGCGCTGTCTGAATATAAACGCGTTTGGTGGTGGGTTGGATTCCGACTCGGGTGAATGGTTATATTTAAAATATTTTCATTTGTCCATTCTGGTGCCTAAGACAAAGCGCGGCGTCAAGTTCCGCCATTCAAGACGCAATGTCTAGATTTAAGGTAGAAAGTGGAGAACGGAGTGTCTTGACAACAGGTTCTCACTGACTACCCGCCATGCGGAAAAAAGCGTGAGTTGTAAAAAAATTTACCCGTAAAAGTTGTAAAAAATATATACCCATTGGCACGTAAAATACGCGTTGTGTGTGTATTATTTTGTACAAAAGTGTAAACTCAACACATAAATTGTGATATTTATATTATTAATTTAATGTATTTCCAATACATTAAGTATTATTAAAAATATTAGCTTTTCCCATACAAACTTTAATATTGGTATGTTTCATACTTATCTTCTCTCTGTTCTCGTTCTATACTACATAAATTTAATACACTTTTAAAATTTAAATTTTCCCGATGAACCTAATATTTCGAAATTGGGCGGTAAATGGAGACCGAAGTGTTTTAGCAGTAGTTTCTTTTTGCCTGCCTTGATATATGCGTGAAGTAAAAAGAAAATATTCATTGCTTTTTTATCAGTCACGACGCACATCGATACCTACAGTGAAGTTCTTTATAGTCTATACAAAATATCGACTAAGACCGGTCGTTTTAACGCAAGTGTCAAATAATATAAAAATTAAAGGAGCAATGTAATTTGGTTTTAAATTTTTTTGTGATTTTTTTGGTGTGAATTGTTAAATAAGGTAAAATTTGCATATTATTTATATAATAAGAAATAAGTTTGTTTGAAATTATATTTTACCGAAGTTTTTTTTTGCGTATTAATCTATATATTATACTATTACATTATCCTAGCGAACCGCTTGCGGCTTCACCCGCGTGAACTATAGCTGTTTCAAAAATAATAAAATTTCTGGTTTATCTAGAAATAAAAAAAAAATGGGAAAAACAGTCATAAAGTCCACTGCGTCCGCTCGCGGCTTCGCGTGAACTATAGTTGTTTCGTATATTCTGCGGCCTTTTCATAAAACAACGAAATTCCGGGAAGAACTAAAAAAAAGGGAAAAAAATAGCCTTTGTCTCAAGGCTTTCCCTCAAGTATCTCTATATGAAATTTCATCACAATCGGTTCAGTGGTTTAGCCAGACACACACAGACAGACATAGGCATTAATTATCGCATTAATAATATTAGTGTGAAAAAAAATAATGCCTATATAATACATTTCATAATTAAAATAAATATAACTCATACTACCATGTATCTATAAAGTGACATACACGTTGCTAAGGCAACATTTTGGTTAGGTTAACAAAAGCTATGCCTTATTAAAAACTAATTAAGCAAATAAAACTATATTTTGTGATAAATTCTGTTAAAATACGGTATTAACATGACACAATAATTGTAATTGTAAATTTTTTAAATAAGTAACTAAAATATTGAATTTTACCGAAAATCGAAGCTACGACCTTCATTATATGAAGTAGACAGTGATTAAATAAAACAAGTTAGTTTCATCAAATTGAAACCAATACGATTGTTATTATATTCCCAGCATTCTGGATGTCCAAACTCTTATAGACACACAGACGCACATATATTAAAGGCCGGCAACATCCGTGTAGCTCCTCTGGTGTTACGGGGCGGCGATGATCACTTACCATTGGGTGACCTGAAAGCTCGTTTGGCTTATCTATAGAATAAAAAAAATGTACAGACGTACAGACGCACTGATGCACAGACGCACATATGTACAGATGTAAAGATACACAGGCGCACATATGTAAAGACGTTAAGACGCACAGACACACGGACGCATGGACGCATGGACGCATGGACGCATGGACGCATGGACGCATGAACACATGGACGCACGGACGTACGGACGTACGGACGTACAGACGTACAGACGTACAGACGTACAGACGTACAGACGTACTTCTACAAAAATTCTAGTTTCTTGTCAAAAATTTAAGGAGATTTTAATTTTATTTGAATTTTAAGTAGATTAAAAACTTGAAAGGAAAGTTTCATTAAATTAATGAAACACTAAATTACTTATTAAGTGTTGTAACTTGTAATATAATATTGCTTGAGGTCATTGCGTTTCTATTACAAAAAAAGAGAACTAGAAGCTGTTTGGTTATTAGCAGTTTTTACTGCGGTTTTACACGTTCAAATCCTGTTACCATTCTATTCTTGAGGCCATGACGACGCAGTTGAGCAACGTCTGGCTGTAAAAGCGATGGTTTAGGGATCGATCCCAAGTCGGGGGAATGTTTACGTTTTTAGCAGATTCACGTATTTTCCCGCATAACAGGATCGTCAAAAAGAACCGAACGTAAAACCTATTTTTATCCGAATTCAAACCATTGTGTGTTGAGTGGCAGAATTTATTTTTACTATTTGCCTTACTAAAACGGGGAAATCAAAATAACTTAAATATTTTCCTTGTGTGTATATTGAACCCGTAACCATCGCTTCACTGTCCGACGCAGTTCCACTGCGCCACGATGATATTCAGCACCTACATTACAAGCACAAATTATACCTCAGGTGAGATTCAAATTAACAATCGTCGTGGTACTAGTGTTGAAGTTCTCAACTTAACGGACGATATATGAAACGGACGATATAAGAGTAAAGTCAAGGTCTATCTATACAAATTAATAAAGTTAGATTAAAAATAAAATTAGATTAGAATTAGAATTCGAGACATTACGTGATGAGTGGCGGAACTAAAAGCCGCGCTCTATCTTACCAGAGCGGAGACATTAATTTAGTTTTAATATATCCACCCAGTGTGAAACTTACAACCATTCGGAAATCAGACAACCACTGGTCTACAGCCTCTAAAAACATCCAAAATAAATAGACCTAAAACTAAAAGTAACATATTACACTTGAAAGATCTATACATATTGGTTTATAATACAACTAATTAAAGAAGATCTTCTTTTTATTATAAATATACTGAATAAACCGTTCAATTTAATATGGCTGTATTCAATCAGCTACACTTTCACTAGCAAGGCCATCGTTTAAAGTAAAACAAATAACTTCACGCTATGCTCTTAAATAGTTTTATATTGAAATGTTTATATTTTCGGTGGGATTTTGGGGATATATTTTTGTTTGTTCAAATAATAATAAAAAAAATGTTATATAATTGTATTGAAATTTTCTATAAAAAAATATCTAGTGGCAATTCTAACAGGATTTCACACCTATTAGACAACACAATAGCACAGGATGGTTGTAGGTTTATATAAATACATCAATTAAGGCAATTAATTTACAAAAACTCGACACGTTTAGGACACTGAGCTCTTATGAATCCGTATAAGCTATTTTTTTAAAGTGTTATTCCCACACTAAGGAAATTGAAAAAGACATTTAGAAAACGTATAAAAATTTGAACGCAGCGGGATTTGAACCCGCGCCTCTTGAAAACCGTTCAAGCGCTCTGACCGCTAAGAACGATTCAAGAGGCACGTATTCAATCCGTATAAGCTTTTAATGTTAAAAAATTGTCATATAAAAAAAAGGAATACAATATAAAAAAATTAAAAACATATTTTTAAAAAACATTTCCTAAGTGTGTGACTTAAAATGTTAAAAATATTAAAAAAAAATGCTGTTTGAGAGCGCTCTTTCTGTCGCAGTGGTACAGCGTCTGATTGTAGCGCGAAGGTTGGGCCTTCCTTTCTCATTTAAAATAATTATATTTAAATTATCACAATTATTATTATTCTAGTAAAACAAAGCACGGTTGTAAAATAATGTCTCGAATTCTGAAAAGCGGAGTGTTTTGACACTAGGTTCTCTCTGTCTACCTTTTTATTCTGAAAAAAGTGTAAAAAAACTTATGTTTGGTTTCTGGTCATTCAAAGTATCGTGAAATACTAACCTGGGCTGGTCTTAGGCTTAGTCTTAGAGTTCATGACGTAGCGGACAAGCTCCAAGAGCATCGCCTGAGATCCCTGGAGCAAGACCTAGGATGCGACGGCTGGATGTAGTGAAGCAGGATATGAGAGCCAATGGACTAACCACAAAGGATGTCAAAGATCGTGCAAAGTGGAGGTATGGAGGAGAGTATGTCACTAGTCTTCTCCATTCTCCGTCTAAACATTACCAATTTTAAAAAAATTATAGTGGTATTTCATACACTTAGGCTTTAAAAAAGATTTTAGAAAACTTAAAAAAAATTATATGCAGCGAGACTTGAAACGATTAGAACTCTTGGTACTAACCTGAGCGGTGTGAACGCTAAGCCATACGTTCTACATACGGCTACATCGAAATTCTTATACGCTTATTACATCTTTTGTTGTTAGCATCTCTGTAGAGAGGATTTTACAAATTTTTGCTACCCAAAGATTATTTCTACGAAACAACGTATGGCAAAAGAGAATGCTATTAATTTAAATTCGAACATCAAACCACCGCAAGTACACTCATATATGTCAACTGCGCCATAATGTGTTTTATATGCTTATTAAATAAATTTATTGATAGATTTCTAAATACTTGTTAATGTAACAAACAAGTTTTAGAAAATTCTTTCACTTATCGTTTTTGCCAATTTGTAATAAAAAAGTATATGTTACTTTAAAAATTATTGAAATTAGTTAGAAAAAATATTTACTATATATACAGACAGAGTTACAAAAAATATATATTATGAAGATTTAATAAAAAAAGCCATTCTAATGTAGTCTTCACTGCTATACGATGCGTCAAGCATCTGTGTATAAACGCAATAGTAGTGGGTTCGATTCATTTGGGTAAACAATTATATTGGAATCATTTTCTTCCTGTGATAAGACTACCTGTGCTGATGAAAACCGCCAGTCACCACATAATATCTAGAATTCAGGCAAAAAGTGATGAACAAAATGTCTTGCACTGTAGATTCTCTCTAGTGTACCTACTGTACGGAAAAGGGTATGAAGCTACCTTTGAACATGCTGCCTGATTATTGAAAAATGGCGTCCAAGCACGCAGCGTATAAATTAAAAGAAAATTGAAAACAGAGTCCTTTACTTGTCATATACCACATAATTAGAGTAATATGTAAAAAAACATACTTTTTTTTCATTAATGGCCTGATTTTGCGATGACAGGCGTAACATAATCTGCCAGTGTCACGCGTATTAGAAAAAAACACGAAAGAAATAAAGCAGTAAATCTTTTAAGATTTTATGAATTGTTGAAATAAACTAATTACAAGCTGGTCTGGTTCAAACCTAAAACATATAAAGCACATACTTGTAACGTATATTTAATCTGTCAACATCTGACATCTGCCACCGTTCAAAACCACAGATTAAAAAGACAGCAATTTGACAGACGATTTAGTACAGATAATCAAAATACGCTTACATAAACAGTTGTGTAACAGATTTTGCAACGACTACGTAACCGGTCACTCAAGGGCACATCAATATTGGTGCTTTGACTAACTCTTGTCGGAACTACTTGATAAGTTGAATATAAATGTTTGTAATTTTCAACAAATACACAGCGCGTTGTATGATTATATTTAAGGCTATCATGGCGCAGTCGGATAGCTTGTTACTCTAATCGCTATAGGTTTTAGGTTAATTTCCCATTTGGAGAAATATTTAATTTATTTTCATTTTACCTCCGTGATAAGCACGGCGTTTAGTACCTGTTATCTGCGTGTGAATATCAGTTAAACACTAACTAACCACTCTAGGTATAATAAAATAAAATTAATCTCTTCAATTTCAACAGTTGAAGTAAAACTCATCATTATTACTAATTATTAATGATTATAACTAATTATAGTGTATTTTCCAAGACACGTCCTTGTATCAGAAAGCAATTATTACATCGCTGGTATCAGATTTTGTGAGAGTTTATTATAAGACAGAGATATTAAGCGTTGCATTACTGGACATGATGACATAGGGGCTTATTTGCGCTTGTTGGATACCTGATAGTCGTTGGTTCATTTCTCACTCAAGTCTTCTACAAGATTGGGATAAATATGTTATTGATTTTCGTTAATCAAATAATATTCTGGAAGAATTAAAATATTTTGTATTATAATATATGGAATAAATTTAATTATTCCATATATTATTACAAATATAATATATTGTATATATTCCATATATTGTATTATAATATATGGAATAAAGTTAAATAACCTATTTGCAAATCAAAAATAATTTAAATTACAGAGTTTGAACTTTAAATATTTTTTTTGTAATTCAATTTTCTTCATTTCAAGATGAAAAGATAAAAAAGTTGTAAAGGATGAATATTAAAAATTTAAAATAGATGTAAATTTACATAGATATTGAAGGTCAATACTTATATAGCCGTATACAAATATAAATCAAGATCTTCACACATCTCCTGTCTTTCAATAACAGCAGAGACATACTGAAATATAATAATATGTAGAGTGTATATACAAGGTGCTCTTCATCCCACTTAACAGGATAGGCAAAAACATCCCAATGTCAAAACATTCAGTCTGCATTCCACCTGAATTAAAAATATTGAATGATGAATGGCGAAACTTAACGCCGCTTTACTTTAAAATAGAACTTAAGACTTTAAGATTTTAGCCTATACATTCTAACAACTATACAGGCACGTAGAGTATTAACAAATGATTACCACATGCTCTGCTCCAGTGCTTATTCGAGCCAGATGAAATATTCGCAATAGGTATAAACCGATCACCCATTTTAGTTACGATATTAGTCTTAAATTATAGTCTAGACTAGATATTAATAGATTTAACGTGTGTTTTTTTACACATCTAGCGTTTGACATTTAATTCACCACGTTCGTTTCATAAGATACATTGCAAAACATATTTAGAAAATTTAAACGCAGCGGCATTCGAACCGGCGCCTCTTGGAAACCACCCAAGCGCTCTGACCGCTAAGCCATGCGTTCTAAATCCAGCTACATCGAAATTATTATATGCTTATTTCAACTTACTTTTGTTGCTTTACGTTTTTCAATTTACTAAGTGTGTGATAAATACTTCAAATTGTTAAAAAAGATGATACATTTCGTTTAAGTGGCGGAACTTATAGCAGCGTTATATCTAAGGGAATTATAATACAATTTCTTCCTTCAATGGGAATTTAACCTACTAATATCGTGTATAGTAAGACACAGCCCCTCTGCGTCAAAATGGCAACTTATGCATATAGTATATATATATAATAATAATGACAAGTTGTAAATAAAAAAATAGTGGCAAGTTGCCCACGACTTGGTTCTACTGTACATCTTCATTTACTTATGTTTTATTTACATACTAGCCGTTTCCATGACTACGTCCAAATGGAATTATTAAATAAAAGGAGCCTAAGTAACGCCTTATTACAACAGCTATCTGCCAGTGAAAGTCCCGTCAAAATCCGACCAGCCGTTCCAAAGATTAGCCAGAACAAACTGACAGACAGACACATAAAAATTAAAAGAATATATATTTGGTATATTGTACCGTGTATACATACATATACATATTTAGTAATAAGCGGTCATATTAATATTACAAACATACACACCAATTTTATTTATTTATATAGATATGCGATGAGGTACTTAACTAAACTCGTCCCATGATGGTCATCCACAGTTGAGCTGTATTTGATAAAGATACCAATACGATACTCGTATACATTTAAGCAAAGGTTGTGATTTAAGTGAGAACGTGGGCGGGCTATGAAACTAAATAGTTTAGTCGTGTAGTATACACAGGCGAAGCCGCGAGCTCGTCGCTAGTATATATATATAAATAAAATCAACTCAAGAAAGTATATGAAAACCAACTCGACATGAATTTGATGTATTAATATTTTATTTATATTATGTATATAAATAAAATATTAAATACATCAAATTCATGAGTTGGTTTTCATATACTTTCTTTTAAATAATAGCTAGGATGGGGGCATGGCTTTTAGCGGTCAGAGCGCTTCGAAGGTTTTCAAGTGGTGGGTTCGAATCACCGCGTTTTAAATTCTATAAACAGTTTAAAAATATATTTTTTATGTCGGAGCAGGTTTAAATTTTATTTGAAGTTTAATATAAAATTCAAAAAGATGAAAAACACTTCACATACCTAGTTTTTTTCACAAAAATATTGATTTATTAATGTCAAGTACGGTGCTTGTCACTAACAAATATTATCAAACCGTTACAAAATTCACAATAGCCATGAGTTTAATTGTATTTAACTAAAACGACTCTACTTTCACTTATTACGCAAAAGTAAAGCAACCGACGCGCGAACCGAATGCTTAAATACTATGGAAACTAATATTATTGCCACTGCCTACTGATTATCTAAACTAAAGGAAAAAACTTTCCTATATATTCTGAATACTAGACTAGATATATACTATATATTGACGTTTTTTCTCGTAACGGGCTAAGTAGATAGAACTTAGTGTCGAGACATTCCGTTCTCCACTTTTCGCTAAAATGCGAGACATTGGAGATATGCAATTAATTTGTATGTCTATATGTATATATATGTAAGTTTACATATATCTATATTTATATATATGTATATAAGTACATCTTACAAACAATTTATTGATTTTGTTGTTTGTTCAGACTATCCCATTCTTCATTTGCTATTTCCTATGCCTTAAGGTTGCCTGGAAGACATCGCTACTTTAGCGATATCGTCGCCTATTGTACACGATACGAGTATTCTTATACATTGATTATATATTTTTTTCATTTCGCATGTTTTTCTATTTATTTTACTTATTTTCTGTTTTTATTTATATTTGTGGATGTACAATAAAGAGCTATTATTATTATTAATTTGAATGTAATCGTTTCACCTAGTGGGATTTGACCCCACAAGCAATCGCGTTTGCATTCAGATTGCTGTTGCACTGCGCCACGATAGCCTCAATTAGTTTTATATTAGATTAAATTTATTTTTTTCTAAATAGGCTAGATTATAGGTCAGAAAAACCTTTATCCAGTTTCAGTTTGATCCTTTAATCTCATTTGGGTCTGGACTAACATAGCAAATAAGTTAATCTAATCAAGGCATGTTGTAGCAATCTATATTATTAACTTACATTTGCTCATGACTTTATATGTATTTTTTTTTTACTTTAAACTGATCTAGTCTGTTTTTTACAGAATTAGATGCGTAAATATTTATGTATGCGACAGTTGTAAAGTTGGGAATAAGTACTTATTTATAACATTGTATCATATTTACTTCAAATCCATTTAGTAATTTTTGCATGATTGAATACTAAGCTTGATACGAACGGATAAGGCCCGATCGTCAAACTAACAACTATAGAAAAAACTTTAGAAAACGTATTTAGAAATATTAAATACAACTTTAATATTTCTATATACGGGACTCGAAACCACGACCCTCTAAAACCGAAAACCGGATTGGCCCGGATTCGTGTCCCGCTACGTTTACATTTTTATACGTTATCAAAAAAAGTATCTTAATTGTGTGGGTAGATGTTTAAAAAATATTTAAACTATAGAGAAATAAGAATTTAGCTTGGCTCTGCTCACTACTCTCTTTAACTCTATTAATAAATATCATGAATCGACTCTATCGTTAATCGTACTGTACCATTCTCATCAAAGTGCAGTAAGAAAGAACCCACTGCTAAGAAACTAGAGCGGAGTAATGCGTTATGAACTCAAAAACATCGAGCTTAATGGTGTCTACCTTACATAATATTTTAATTAAAGAATTTAGTATATTATAAGGTTAAATTAATATTTGAACTCGTGACAATCTCATTAACGATCAGAAGATGCTGTTATCGGAATTAAAGCCATTCTCATAATAAAATATAAACAATAGAACAAACATCACGTAATGTGAACTTCAATGTGGCCTTCGTGGCAGCGTGACAGCGTATGGCAGCAAACGCTATTAGTTGTCAGTTCGAATCCCACTTGAAGGCATGATTATATTTAAAATTATTTTCATTTATCCGTTCTGCCTCTCTATGCCTAAGGCAAAGAGACTCGTTGACGTTCCGCCTCTCAACACGCAATATCCCCATTTCTGGTGGAAAGTAGAGAACGGAGTGGAATGAAATATAATAGTTTCTCTCTGACTACCCTGCTGTGTGGAAAAAGAGGAAACTGAAAAAAAAATGGAATATTAACTTGTTTAGTATTTATTTTATGAATCATGTGAAAAAAATCTTGTAATTTTTTTTCTTGATCAAGAGATAAGAAAACAATTTATACATTCGCTTGTTATGCTTGCCAATACACCAGTTATAAATTAACGTAATGCACGCGATGGTTTTGGGTTCAAATTGCATAAGAAATATTGCTATACATGTGATTCATAACTTTTATGGAAAAGGCTCTTTCGTAGAATTTTTTTCATTTCAATGTCTTGTCAAGTTACCAGATAATCATCTTTTAATCGGTAATTTGTAAAACTACATAAGTAACTAAAAATATATATATTTTTTTAGTTACATGATTACAAGAAATAAATAATATAGCTAAAAACTACTAGAGTCTCGTTTATATATTGATTTATCTACAATATTTTTTTATTTATAGCTTCAATTATACATAAAGGTTACTTACTTCTTTAAAAATTTTAAATCTTTAAAGTGAAATAGTAAATAAGCCTTCAATCAATTTAGCCTTTTCCTGTCGACTGCTGCACGTAGGCCTCCCCAGGGTGCGCCAGAGGTCCCGGTCCTCCGCAAGCAAAACCCGTCAAACTTCTTCAGGTAGTCAGTCCATCAAGCTGGAGGACGCCCTACGCCTTTAGAGAAGCCTTTCCTAAAATGATAAAATAACTAGCCCAATTATACCATTTTCGTATTTTGGTATAACAGCACGACTGTTTAGTTTTAAGTGACAGGAAAAATGGCAAACCTAGGGTGTATATAGCTGATACCATTAACACCTATTTTCTTACTAAAACTCTATTACTATCCATCAAACTTTGGTCCTTCAAACACGCCACGATGATTGATCAATCCAAGTCAATTTATAACCTAACGACGCCTGCCCATCTTATATTTTTTAATGTTCATTGTATCTCAACTAACGTAATTTAAAAACATTTCTTAATTGACCACTCACTAATAATTCACCAGAAGTTAAATTGTAATACAAAAGAAAGAAAGTTTTTATTTTATACATAAAATTTTAATTGTTTGCTCTACAATGTTACATCAATCAGATATATGTAAAAGTAAATTATTGTGTCGTTATAATGATATCTGTAAAGGAACTTTATTGTTAAAATGAAATATGAATCCGAGAAATTATAAGGAAATGATATTAAAAGGTAATTGGTGCTTTATATTAGTCACGCGAGAAACGTTTAATTGACGTTCAGCACTTTACGATGGAAGGAGGTTCGAATTTTCTATAACAAGAAGTCTTTTAAAGAAATCACTATTGACTTCCGTTGGTTTGTTAAAGAAAATGCTACATTTTTTGTAAAAATATAACATTTACATTGGAACTCACCGTGGCGACGTGGAACAGCATCGGACTGTTGATTACCATCATTTCTCCGCTTTGGTGAACAAAACAAAGCGCGGCGTTGAGCTCCGCGGCATTGGGGTCCCGGATTAGGATAGAAAATGGAGATCAGAGTGTGCTATGCAGGAATAAGTGTGAAGCTGAATACTATTTTAAGTAATATAATGTTCACGCCTTAATATAGTAAAAAAACATATTTTAGGATAACGTATAAAAATGCAGCAGGATTTGAACCCGCTTGTCTTGGACGGTTTGCAAGGAGCGTTTTCTCAAAATATGTTTTTTTACTATATTAAGGCAGAAATTTAGTTTTATACATCATTTTATTAGATACAATGGTATCTGAACACTAAGCGGTAAAAATCAAGTCAGATGGAGAGTTATGATTCTGCTTATTTAGATGCACTTTTCCTCCAAAATCATTAAAGCTGTGTTTTCATACATCTCCACATATGACTTTGACTGACTGACTTTAGCGAAATGTACCTTTGTAAACTAACCATTTAATTTCATTTACTGTGCAATTTTTGAACACAATAAAGAATATAATAATAATTTGTATTGGAAACTATGTCGCTTTTATTTTCCACTTTTATCTGTACAATACACTTGTGTTTTTATTGAAAAAGGCATATACATAGAAAAAATATTATATTTACCATATACTTATATTCACATATCACTTAGGTACGTTTCATTAACGGCTTTAAATTTTATTACAAGCAAACAAAATAATAAAAAAAGAACAAAATCAAACCATCTTAAAAGTGTAACGTATTGTTTTAAATTGATAATCATACAATTGACTGTAACAAAGTTAAAGAGGCTTAGTTTTATATTTTTTGTACAACTCTACATTATGCTCATATTAAAATGCAATTTTATACTATTCATATAGCATAGTGTTTACTTATAATTACATATTACCACTCTGACGAAAAAACAATTAACGAAGTAGAACAGCATAAAACTTCTAATATATGCATTTCTGTCGCCTTCGGTGCTCAGTTAGTTAAGTCATTTCGATGGTCTAGACTTAAGTTGGACAAAGTAACCTGTTGGTTTGCAGCACCTACAGCTGCTCGATTGTATGATTGAGAATCTAGTGTTAGTATAACTAGGTTTCTATAACTTGAAAAACTATTCTAAAATCAATTTTAGACCACCAATAGACAATATAAAAAATAATAATAAATTGAAAAGAATGTGAGATCAACGAGGTGCAGTGGATACCGTCCGCCTATAAATGTGGTTGGCTCTTCACTCGAAGGAATGGTTATTTTTTGAAAAGTACAGATAAAAAGACTTTATCACAAGACGTTTTTTTTAATTGTTCATACTCGGTCCTTTTCGATGTAGGCCACTTGCTCTGTCAATTAACATTATCAGGGCATTTATTAGTGTGTTAAAGTGCTTATAATTATTTATTACTGTTAAGCCATTATGGAGAAAAGAAGAAAATGTAAAATTTCTTAAAAGGAAATTAATTTGAATGTAAATAAAATACATAAGCAAAAGAATTGGGTTACAGATCGTTTTACCAAAGATATAGTTTATTTACTTACTTAAAAAGTTCATTGAAAACATATTATTTTAATTAGTTATAACTCTGCATAAAAGAAATATTAAGTTAGTCAATAATACAAATATATGGTGTTAGCCTAATCATAGTATTAGCCAATATTGCTAAGTTCATTATTGTTAACTAATAGCAGCAACTGCAGTTGAAATTAAATTAATAATTAATCTGATTCAATTTACACTTTATTTATTATAATTAAATTTACAAATAAACGATGAGAAACAGAAATAAATAAAAAAAAAGATTTTAAGAGCAGTAAGCGCGTTGAAATCTTTTGCTTGAAATTTAAGTTGTGATTTATTTTGTTCGAACTACTTTTAATTGGGAGTCATTTGTGTTTTAAATATATTTAAAGACCTAGTTGACGCGTTGAATTACGAGGACAACGACGTGTCACAGGCAGATTACACTAACGTGTATGTCACAGACTGTTTAAAGTGTATGTCATTTGCGATTTGGTTCTAAGCAATTTGCTTCATTATTTACAACTTGTGGCGTTAGGTTCATACTAGCACGCAGTCTTTAAAAACTTGATGGAGAGTGGAGAGCGAAATGAAGTTATTTTATTATTAAGTTCTCCCTTCTTACAATAAATAATTTATGAAATTTTACCTGAAAACCTACTAGCCAACTTAAAAAGAGTTCCTTCTTTTCAGCTTCACATTTTTTTCCCTTACAGCAGGGTAGAACCTAGTGTCAAGACACTCCATTAGCCACTTTCCGCCCAAAATCGAGACATTGCGTGTTGAGTGGCGGAGCTCAATAACGCGCTTTGTCTTAGTTGTCAAAATATATATATCTAATCGCGTTTACAGTCAGACGCTGTCACATTGCGATATTATGGACTCTAAGACTTCCTATACAATTTTATAATAATTAATGAGTATTTATATAGTGTATATAAATTAAACATGTTACTTAAGTCTGAAAAGGAAGATACTTTTCCGTTTTAAAAAAGTGACAAGTTCCTTCAACTACACATATATTAGGTAATAAAACAATAGTCGGTTTACAATTGTCGGTATAAGCGTCGCTAGAAAGTATCGTGTATACTTTCTGGCGTTTACTTTGATATCACGCAAAATAAATCATCATCAATATAAATGAAAATTGTTTATTTTATTTTATAGTAACGATAAAGAAAGCTAAGTATGATGAGTTTAGTAGCTTCTCGATTTTTAGCGCATAGCAGGGTATTCAGAGAGAACCTAGTGTCATGACACTCCGTTCTCCACTTTCCGCCCAAAATGTTGCGTGTTGAGTAGCGGAACTGACTGCCGCGCTTTGTTTTATTACCAGGGAGCAATGAAAATAATTTTAATACAGACATTCAACTGAGTGGAAATCAATAACACAGCCATCACGTTACCCCACTCCCCAAACGCTGTCCCACTGCGCCACGATGGAGTTTAGTAGATATAAATAATATCAATATATTAATAAATGAAGGTTTTTTGATTTTAAATTTGGCATGTAGTTTATTATATGGAGAAAAAATAAAGAAAGCGAATATTTATCATAATAATGCATTATAAATAGACTACAATTGTAAAGTGAATACTATACACATACTACCATGCTTTTGACATACACTTTTGCTCCAAGTGACATACTCGTTGCTAGGCAACTAGTAAACTTTTGGCAAAAGAAAATAAAATACGTATATACATTACTCTGTATTCGAATCTATTAAAAACGAACACTTAAATGATCTGCAATCAAATTCAGCTGTTTTAAAATGATTTTACGGAAATTTCTATATAATCGAAATCAAAATATTCTTTATTCAAATAGACTATTACAAGCATTTGCGAATGTCAATTAATATAAAATGTCAGTATTGTCAGTGCTAGGGGCAGCTACCACCACAATATATTTTATTATAAGTGTATGTTTAATTTCTATTCTATTCTACATTTTGAGCTAAATGGATCAACACCTGAAATTTGTTTCGCTAGAAAATTCCATTTATGTAGATATATCCACTACAACTTAGAAGAAACCATCTCCACCTACATGAGACGTTGTAAAATTCAATCGCTCAATCTATGCCGCCTAACACCTGGCCGATTGCGGGCCATCGTATTCAGGGACCCTAACCTTCTATCAAACCAGCGCTCTAGATGGGGGTGAAACGCTTCTGGAAACGGGAACCCCAGGTCTACCTTACCCACGGCTTAGTCTCCTTGGTTCTCCTGACCATGATCATCTCCAGATTATAAGATTCACGACGCCGTACAGTATCCCCGAATTGCTATCACCATTACAAGTGTTATCTTTATCTCATAAGTATGACAAAATTATAGTAAGTTAGTTATAATTATACGAAAATAAAGAAAAATAGTTAATTCAGTTAAACAAGTTTAATTCTACAATTAAGTTGTTCCACTTGTTTTTCGAGATCTCGGTTCTGATTGTTATGGGTCATTCAGACAACTAAAAGCATTTATAATTAATTCATACATTTTGTACTATATTTACTTGTTAATAACTTAGAATATTTTTTCACATACTTCTAAAGTATTTAAGCTGAAATGATATCGATATGTGAATTATGAATGGATTGGACGCAGCCTTGGCCGGCCATAGTTTTGACGCATTTGATTACAATTATCGTCAGTTTAAATCTCAATAAAAGTAAAAGTATATATTTATAACAAATATATTAATTTTCACTTATTGTAAAATGCATACACGTTATCAACATGTTAATTTTATACAAAAGTGTGTTTCAAACACAAAGTAGTGTGTGTAAAATGTATTTTATTAATTCAAGGCTTGTAATGTATTATTATATAAAATATAAACTCTGCAATCTTCTCCATTCTCAACTTCTTCTCCATACAAATATTAACAACACAAAATTTCACACATCTCCACCCGCATAATTTTCGTAGGAAGGAGTCTTTTCTGCACGCATTAATATATGCATATACCATATATATTTATTTATGTGTTAAATAAACCGTTGTGTGTTATCATCACTATATGAAACACTTAAAAGTGCGGAGGGGCAGAAGCTAATTTACAAATTGGCACGTGGTAGGGATAAAGCGACGCAAGATATTACAAAACGTCTTTGCGTCAAAGATTCCCAGGGCGCGCTGCTATGTAATCATGTCTCTGTGAAGGAGAGATGGAGATGCTACTTCAAGGACCCGCTGAATACTCAGCACCCGTGCAGTCTTGCCCTGGACGCCATTTTTTCCCTCAGAACTCTGATGGAGGCATACAGAGAAAAAAGGAGAGCTCTGCATGTGGCATTCCTAGGTCTGCATGTCGTGCCTCATCAATTCATCTGGTGGGCATTGCGATCCAAAGGAATCTAGAAACCTGAGGCCTATATTGACATTATCAAAGACATGTACCGCAATTCTGCTTCAATGGTTAGGACTGCTGTTGGCGACACGAAACCTTTCCCGATTTCGGTAGAGGTTCACCAAGGCTTAGCTCTTAGCTCGTTCTTGTTCAATGTAGTGCTATATACTGTCTCGGCTTATATCCAGTCCCAGCCTCCATGGCTGATGATGTATGCAGATGATATAGCGCTCATTGACAAGAGCCGTCGACGCTGGAGCATAGAGTTAACCTGTGTAAAGGTACGCTTGAGAACGGCGGTATTAAACTTAATGTATCGAAGACCGAGTACATGGCTTGCGGGAGCCCGGACTCTGGCACTATCCATATAGGTCTTGAATCACCCAAGGAAGCATTGGCTGAATGTCCTGAAGGAGGATATGAGAGCCAATGGACTAACCACTGAGAATGTCAAAGATCGTGCAAAGTGGAGGAGATTGAGTAGGAAGGCAGACCCTGGCTAGGCCGGGACTAGTGCCAAGTAGAGAGAAAAAAAAGCAGTTAGAGATACTAGTCTAATACTCAACATACTCCGATTTTCACTTGCCGCCCAAATTCGAGACATTGCGTGCTGAGCGGAATAATAATATAAATATAATAATTCCTCCGAATAGTGATCGAACCCATAATTAATAGCCTTTGCAGCTAGTCGATGTCACATTGTGGCATTGCCTTAACAGAATATCCTGGAAAATTATTATGAGCATTTACTTTATGATAGTGTTATAGGGCCTATTCGCTGCATCAACTGTACGTGTGGCTGTCATTTCCTGTATGAATATATATCCTACATTGACTTCCTAGCCAACTTCCTTTTTGAGCGGAATCGGTCAAGTTCCTTTAGAAGTCACGCGAACTGACGTATTCATATTGTAATTACTAAAAATTAATGATGTAAAGAAAAGAAAGCGATGTATTTGTTTTGTTTTATATAATAAGTTCATATTTTGTTTGTTTGTTTTGATAGAAAATATGTGTTTTTGAAAGGAAACTATTTTAACCGGATTATTCGCGTCCATGTCAGTGTAGTCCGTGGAGTCGAGTCCTGTGACCACGGACTACTGTAAAGTGTTCGAAGCGTCGGGTTCTCAAAATGTATTTTCGAATACCAAAATTATACACGATTAATCAGGTTAATATAGTTTCATTTCAAAATGTGTAATAACCGCGAAAATCAAAGATCTTATTATAGAAAATAGGTGTTTTTTTTATTACACAGATTATAATTACGAATTTGGATACATATTTTTAAGTAAATAATTGTTTAATGATAACTGTTTGAGTCATAAATTGGTAATTTACAAATGTTTACTCAAAAACTAGACGCACGTATAGGAAACTCTATACAAAAAAAACCGTACATAAATGTTACATAATTTTATTATCAGTAAAGGTTTACAGGTTACTCACGCTTTGCTATATATGATTAAAATGAAATAGATACATTTAAAATGTATTGAAAATACATTTTTTCTACTCTCGTAAGAATAAGCACGGCGTTAAGCCCCGCCACTCAACACCGAATGTGTCAACTCAACTCAACTCAACCTGCTATGGTAGATGATGATGATGATGTATGATGAGCTTTGGTAGATGATAAACGACGAACTTTGGAAGATAAATAAAAAAGAAAAAAATTATAACCTCAGTGTAGTGGACATTATTATTATATAGTTAATCAATAAATATTTTATAAAAAATCCTACCGTAAATCGTTTACTTTTGATGAAAGTACCTAATGTCAAATTATATCATGTGGATATTACAGAACTCAAAATCGCTGCCAAATCGTAAAAGAGTGTACTCTTTTATGATTTGGCAAGGCAAGGTGTACCTTGAGGATTGAACCCACGACTATCGTGTAGATAGATATACCAACTGCGCTACAATGGCGTAAATAATTTCATAACATTAAAAATAAAACTCGATTTGTGTCTTATTTATGTTAATGTGCGAGTAAGTTTCTTGCACAGCGTCGGCTTTGTCCAACACGCAATATGTAGGTGTTGCACAATGTAAAGTTATGTAGGACTGTCCTGTATATAATTTTTATTTTCACGCCTTCTGGTACATTACCAAGTGGGCAGAGAGAACCTAACTGCAAATTACTTTGTCAATTTTTCAACTAATTAGGTTCTAAAAAGTTATTGAAATAGATGGCATTTTAAATAAATGTTCATGATACAAGTTCAAACAAAACAACAGTACAAACAGTTCTACATAAATTAATAGCATTTTAAATATTTTTATAATAATTTTTTTTTCAGTTTTTACTTGAAATTGTAGTAGTCTTAAGCTAGTTGTTTCTGCCATCATGGTTTTTTATTGCAATAATATTATCAAGAAAATCACGTTTACGGTTTTGCCTGCATAACAGGAAAGAGAGAACATCCAGCATCCAAGTGTCCAGACACTCCATCCCCCACTTTGCGCCCGAAATCCAACTATTATATGTTGGGTGGATAAGCCCAACGCCGTGACGAAAAGAGAAAGTGGAGATATTAAATATATTCATTCAAATATAATATTATTATATAATTCTAAAATTCGTTATTGAGTCGTCGTTAAGTAGTTAAATTAGTAAAATCTCTCCTTTGACTTTGACTCGTGCATGTTGAGTTGAACGTAAAAGGTTCATGAATTTAATTTAATTCAGTAAATATAAAAAAAAACTTTCATTCTGACACATAATTTTTGTATCCTGCCGTTAAGCTTGTAATAACTTGCTACATGTTATAGTTTAACAAGTCTTTCTTCAATGTTTTTTTAATTATTTCGTTATTTTATTTAAAAAAACAAATTGCAACACTTACAATGGTCACCCATCATACAATGACTCGTATTAATAAAAAGTGGAAAACATTACATTGACCGCATGTATCTCCCAAGAATTTGTAATTAGTTATACTTAATCATTGCATAGAATAGAAATTATTAATTTCAATGTAGTTTGGACATTATAAATAACATTCTTAATGGCATTTGTAATAATTAGTATTTTAATTATTACTTAGAATCATATATATTATATGCAACGAAATATATAAAAATTTATGTAAAATGGAGAACACAGTGACTTGTTAAATATTTTTTTTTATTTATGAAGAATAAAGTAAAAGACTTAATGATAGATAAAAGGAACCTAATATATTTATTTAATCAAAAAACACCAATCAAATATATTTAATTATCTTTGGAAAAATCATCTTTCCGATTTTTCCGCATAGCAGGGTAGCCAGACAGAACCTACTGTCAAAACACTCCATCCTCCACTTTCCGCCAGAAATCGAGAAATTGCGTGTTCAGTGGCAGAGCTCAATGCTATGCTTTGTCTTATCAGTGCGGAAAAATATAAATAATTTAAATATTATCAGTTCCCCAAGTGGGGATTAAATTTATTATAAAATAATATTGAATTATTAATAAAAATACTAATATAACATATATATTTCCTGTATAAAAATCTACAGATTTTCCTAAATCAATCAATTCAATAATGTACATATATATCAAGAATGTTATATAAACAAATACATATACCTTGTTTTTATCCTCGAAATATATAAAATTGTTTATCCGCATACAGTCACGTATTAATTCAATTCGCCTTTCCAACTTCATGGTCACCCTAACTCCCACTCAACAGTCAGTACGCAGCCAGCCGTTTGAAAGTGCGGCCGTTGATTTAGTGACAGTACACTACTTAGTGTTTTCTATGTTTAGTGAGTTATATAGTGATCAGTGATACAGGTGCTTTATAAGGTTTGATATTCGGCTATATATAGATTGTTAATTTTTCATAATTTCTAATTTTTTTTATTGTGTATGTTACCTAATTGTGCTACGATTTCATCTTAGATATGTAGGCGTATATTTTTAAGTGATTTAGCTTAAATTTCTTCTAGTTTTTTTTAATTAAATGTAAATTTAAATGGTCCGATTATTATTCACACGTAAAATTAATATTAATTGTAATTTTTTCGCCGCTCAAAGAACATTTTTGCGAAACAAATTGGTAGGTAGTTCGAGAACATTCGGTCTTTTACTGATTTTTTTTAATTAGTCTTTATTTTTGAACAAAAACCTCAAAATATATATTTTTATGGCATAAGTCGTATATATGTTTAAAAAAACAGTTATTTAAATTCCTTTCACGTAATATTGCTACATTCGTTTCTAGCGGCGACGTTTCGCTGCAGTTATTATACAGCATTTATATGTACATATATATATGTAGTTTACATAATAGATGAAATGGCATACTTTTCAAAGTCAGAGGTAGCAGGTTCGATATTGTTAAACACAAAGAAGTAAAAAAAATTGTATGTTATAAAAAGAATGGATCTTTTTTTTAATTAATAATTTAGTCTATTTAAATACTCGTTGAAGCTGTGTTAACCCGTTTAAAATATTTAAAATAACATTCACAACTTAGGCATTATAACTTTGAACCTTTGCTAATAATTTATTACCGCCATCTTGCATTGATTGTACATACATGCATAAATGTATATACAAACGTCGTTAGTGTGCTAAAGAATATTTTTTTTTTCTTTAAAAACATATATTATTCAATGAACACTAGAAACTTTTTAAAATATAAATATACTTCTAGTTTTTTCCCAAAAAATGGAGTGCCTGGTCACTAAACTCTCCTTGCTTTAGCATTTTAAATAATATAAAAAAAATGCATGTTTAGCATAAATAATTCCTATAAATTTTACCTTATTATATTATTAAATCACATTTGTGTAGTGCATTATAAAATTATAGTTTTCGTAATAGTGCAGAATGGAGGCACTAAGCTCTCTTTGTTCTAAAAGTTTAAAAAGTATAATAAAATAACTAAAATTTCAACATATTTGTCAGTCTGTTTGTTCCGGCTAATCTCTGGAACAGCAGGACCGATTTTAACATAACTTTCATTGGCAGATAGCTGACGTAATAAGGAGTAACTTAGGCTACTTCAATTTAAAAATTCCACGCGGACGAAATCACGGGCACAGCTAGTTCTATAATAAAATTCAAACAAGTTACATCTGTTTCGTAATTACAATTTATTACCAATTTCTAATGAGCCTTTAAGTATTAATTATTATCTATAAATTAGTTAATTAAACTTATTAAGTAAAATTGATTGCATCTTTTGTAATATGTGTTGTTTTGTTTTTTAATTACTTACTACAAAGTATTTATTAAATAGTTTGTGGCTGTCATTTGTAAGTTTATAAAGTGATATACTTTTATTATATTATAGCTTTTATGGGATTCAATCCATACTAATATTATAAATGCGAAAGTAACTCTGTATGTCTGTCTGTGACGTCATCACGGCCTAACCGCTAAACCGTTTGTGATGAAATTTTATATAGAGATATTTGAGGGTCTTGGAATGAATATAGACGGCTTTCTCGCATTTTTTTTGTTTTCTAGTAGTTTAATTGTTTTACGAAAAGGCTGCTAGAAATATGAAAAAGCTACAGTTCTCGCAAGCAAAGTTGCAGGCGGGTCGCTAGTTATATTAAAGGGGCTATTCAATGTGCAATATCCCGATTTCGAGCGGAAAGTGGAGAACAGAGTCTCTTGACACTAAGATTTCCTGCTGTGCGGGAAAAGCGTGTGGCTGAAAAAAATGTGCAAGATTTGAACCCATACCCTCGTTTAAAAAATCAGCTGTGTCATGGTGGTTTTATTTTATAAATAAAATGACCTTTGACGTTTGAAATCTAAAAATATATATTATGCAATGGATTATAAGCTTTCAAAAAAGATTATTTAAATTTTACACGTTTCCTATATTTTGTTATGTGGGCAAAGAGCGTTGTGTGACAAACTAGCATTCAAAAGTATTTCGTTTCTTCGCCCGGCCGCTGTCTTACATAAAACATAAACTTTGCTTAGATTTAAAATTCAAGTTATTGTAACTTTTTTATTTATCAACCGATTAAAATGAAATAACACTTAATGTTAAGGGAAGTTTACCATAAACCATAATAAATATAACACACACTGCCATGTCTTTGACATACACTTTGTATAAAGTGACATGCATTTTGCCAAGGTCATGCTCATTGAAAAGACTTTAGGTTCAAGCTACGGGACTATTGTATTGTTACCGGATCCGGACGCATGTGCAATTTTTTAAGCAAAATACAAAAAAGCAGATTATTGCTTTTTCCCGCATAGCAGGGTAGTCAGAGAGAACTTAAGTGTCATGAGTGTCAAAATAGCTTTGTAACATTATGTTCAATTGATACATAGATAACAAAACTGTGGTAAATTTCTAACTAAATGATAAATTAAATAATATATTTCCATCATCCGTGTTGCATTTACACATTGTTTTCCATCACGATACACATATGCTTATTGACTAAACTCTCTTTTCTTTAATGTTCCACACAAAATATTTACAAAATTTATGTGCAACAGTTATTTCACATTGCCTGACTGCAAACGCGCTTGGTTTGTAGGTCCCTATTTGGATTATATATAATAATTATTTTTATTTCTTTGCCCATGGTATAAGACAAAAATGGTAAGAAGCGCGAGCTAAAAAAAAAATTTACCTACTATAGACTAAATACTTTGTCTCGCTATATACGGAGAAAACAGTGAGTTTAATCACTAAGCCATATATTTCATTCAAAAACATACAATTATCATCATCAAATAATTCACAGAATACCTAATAAATGCAAGAACTCAAAAAAGAAACGGGTGTAGCGCAAGCGGTTTGGAAATTTTTCAAGGATTTCCTTTATATATATTTTAAATTTGTTTTGTTAGCTATTGTGATATATGTATTATTTTATTTTTACGACATGTGTTTCGTTTAGTTAGTGACTGTGACACCGGGTCACTGGCACGGGGTTCGAATCCTAGACTATGTTTTAAGTGAAGTGACTGTAAAGTGAATTGTTGAAATCTTTTTGTGACAAAAACAGGATATTTTGGTGAGTGTTTTTTTTTGTAATTAAGCTTTTGTTTATAGATTTTTGTCTATTTTTATAAAGAATTTAGTCTCAGACAGAACATTATCATAATTTGTCGAGTGTGGAAACAGCGAGTAGTTATTTCTTACTCGCTCAAGGAAGTCGGCTCAGCGTGGAGTTCCTCCATACAACATGCAATGTCACGTATTCGGGCGAAGTGTGTAATACGGAATGTTTTGGCACTAAGTTCCCATTACCTACCCATATATACGATACGCTTGTAGTATAAAACTATGCCCTATACATATAAGTATGTCGATCTTTCTATCGTTTTAAAGTAGTAAATTGAAAAACGTATTTTTAGCAATCATATAAAAGCTTGAACACAGCGGGATTTGAACCAGCGCCTCTTGGAAATCGTCCAACCGTCGCTTGGTTGCTCGCTTGTTCAAATCCCGCTGCTTTGGAACTTTTATACGTTTTCTTAAAATATGTTTAATTATACTGTTAGTCATTGTGATGCTAAAATATTTCATATTGTAAAAAAATATTATACTTTTGTCAGGCATAAGCCCATAAAATACCTAGTGTAAAATCTCTCCATTTCTCGTTTTTCATGTTTCATGGCGTGATAATAAAAAAAATATATAAAATAACATTTTTAGTTTTTCCATAGAAATCTTAAATCTTAAATAGATATATATATATTTCTATGTAACATTAGTATTTAATATGTATATTTGTACTACTTTCTAGAAGGCGTTAACTACAACACAGTTTTAAACTAGAGTAGTTATTCTTAAGTTCCAATAAAGATTATTTTTTCACGAGTGGGCATCGAACCCATAACCATTGAGTGTAGTCAGAAATATGTCAATAATATGAAAATGACGCCACATGTCATAAAATTTTACAAGTATAGAGAACATATGCAAAATCAAATAATTCGACACGGTACCCGTTATATTAATAAATATGCACAATTTTGCCAATTTTAACTTAAAAATTAACTATTAAACTAAACGTTCATCGTAATTTTACTTGATTTCATTAGAAATTTAACTTGCTTGAGTTAACAAGTCGATTTCATATTTTTAGACCATCTCTCTCTATGTATCGCTAAGAGCTGGATTTGTACCTGCACCTCTTTAAGTAGCTTTCTGTCTTCTAAATTAACTTTAACTATACGAAATTTCATACACCTCGGATCGGACGGAAAGCTGATGAGCTATCAGCCAGTGAAAGTCCCATCAAAATAGATTCAGCCGTTCCAGAGATTAGCCAAAAACAGACAGACAATTTTTTTTAAATATGTTATTTTGGTATATGTAGGTTATTTCAATATTACAAACAGACAAACTTTTAGAGGTCATCCTGGCGCAGTGGTACAGTGTCTAACTGTAAACACGATTGGTTTTGGGTTAGATTTCCCATTCGAGAGAAATTATAATATTAAAACTATTTTCATTACCCCGCTCTAGCAAGGCGAAGTGTGGCGTTAAGACCTACTCAATACATAATGTCTCGATTTTGGAAGCTTTTGGCGAACGGAGTGTCTTGACACTAAGTTCTCTTTACTATACGGAAAATGCATGAAACTAAAGAAATAAATTGAAATATATATTTATTAATATATTTCTTCTGACACAATTGAGTGAAATTTATATAGATGACCGATTTTATTTTATCCCAGATATGTTAATAAGGTCACACGTTCGAATCTCGATCAGACAAAATTTTTATATAGAATTTATTAATTTTGAAAGTTTTGAATTTTTTTATATACACTTAGTTTCTTTAATATATTATATATCTATATTAAATGAAAGAAATAAAATATTGAGTACAAAATAATAAAAAATCTAATATATTCTTATATACTAGCGACCCGTTCAAGGCCTCGCCTGCGTAAACTACACGACTAAACTATTTCGCTTGATAAATTGTAATATTTTTATTTATAACCGATTGTAATAAAATAAACACAAAATGTTAAGGAAAACAAGCATTTAAATCGGTTAAGCCGTTTCAGAGATTAGCATGCACAAACGCACATAAAAAAAAAATTAAAATCATTATTTTGGGTTCTATTACATTGATAAACATTACCAATAATATATTTTTTTATATTTATTCCATGTACCGTCAGCAATCAGTTACATTTTTATTACACGTATAGAAAATATATAACAATCTTATTATAAAGCTACAGTCATCAGCTAGATTGTTTTAAAATAAAAGCTTTCTAAAGAACACTCAGGGTTAAATACCTCCGTTCAATGTCGCCTGGAAATAAATATATGGCATACAGGATTTATACACAACTTTATATGTAAATGATTACAAGGCATTTCATAAATTAAAGGCATTTCAAGTTCTTTTAAGTTTGTATACAACGTTTTATATATACGCTTATCACAAATTATTTCTGTACTAGCGACCCGCTCGCGACTTCGCCTGCGTAAACTACATGACTAAACTATTTCACCCGCCGACGCAAATTTTTTTAATTAAAATGGTTGTAACTTTTTTGTTCATGCACCAATTGAAATGAAATAAATACTAAATGTTAAAGGAAGTTAATCGCAATGCAATAATCAAAAGCATTTAAATAGGTTAAGCCGTTTCTGAGATTAGCGTGCTAAAACAAACAGACAAACGAAAAAGAAAATGAGAAATCCTTGTTTTGGGTGCTATTACATTTTACATTGATAAATGTCCACAATAATATTTTTTCTCATACATTTTCCATGTACAGACATCGTTCAGTTACATTTTTATTATATGTATATATAAGCAAAATATTTTAAAAATACTTTGGGTTTACAAATGATTTAAAACAGACAGACAGTGCAATGTGATGTTAGCTTTCGCCACGCAAAACGAAACGTTTGTTTTAAACGTCGAAAAGGGTTTTGTTTCTTTGAATGGACCGCTGTGCTGTTCCTCTGGCCTCTACAACATAAGGAGTTCGTGAAATTGAAAAGGGGAGAATGGAGTGGCCAAGTGATTTTTTCTGCCTAGCCGAGATAAACAGAGGACATCGTGGCTCAGTGGCCTAAATCAGACTGTAATACCAATTGGTTAAGGATTACATTCCTGCTCGATGGAAAAATCATAATTTTCCGTTCTGGTACCTAAAGGTTTGAGTTTAAGCGCGCAATGTTTCAAATTCAATTTCCACCTTAAAAGCCGGCAACATCCCTGTAGCTCTTCCGGTGTTACACGGGTTCACGTACCATCATGACCCGAACGCTCGTTTGCCTTGTTTATAGAATAAAAAAAACAATTCAGGTGGAAAGCGGAGAAGGGAATGTCTTGACACCAGATTCTCACTACTATGAGGGAAAAATGTAACACGAAAAGAAAAAGCTATTGATGTTGCAAATACAGGGTTGTTGTTATCACCGTATCTTGCAGAAAAGTGATAAAAAGTTATTGATCGAAAAATAAACTAGTGGCCTTGCGTAGTGGTCGTTTTAATATAAAATTTATTATAAAAAGACGGAAGTGTTTTTAATTTTATTTCTCAAAATATCAGTAAAGGCCACTTGCTCGAAATCGTTCGGACGCGCCATGTTGGCTGTTTTATCATTCTGCTTAACTTACAGAATGATACAACCTGCACGCGGCTTCGCCTGCTTAAACTACATGACTAAACAATTTAGTATTTTCGCCCGACCGCGTTCTTACTTTAATCACAAACTTTGCTGAAATTTATAATTTAAATGGTTATAACTTTTTATTTATGAACTGATTGAAATTATATAAACCCTAAATGTTAGGGAAAGTTTACCACAATACAATAGTCAAATGTGCTAAGCCATTTCTGAGATAAGCGTGCACAAACAAACAGACAAACAGAAAAGAAAATTCAAAATCATTGTTTTGGGTTCTATTATATTGATAAATGTCCCTAATAATAACTTTTTTTTTCATATATCTTCCATATACAGACAGCGCTTAGTTACATTTTTATATGTATATTCTCCATATTACTAAGCCATATTTCCAATTTCGCCATCAACATATTTTTTGTAAAACCCTACTAATTATCAAAATCCAATGTTATAATCGAGAACATGTCAGTGATTTATCTCTTAAAAATATATTTAAAAAATTAAATATCTCTACAATAACAATACTCACCTCATAACAGTCAGCAATCTATTGTCATATCGGAAGCATTGTCCTTTTCTTACACAACATTATGTAACTTTTCAAGTGGGTCAAGTAATAATAGGCGAAGCTTTTTTACCACTTGGTACATTGGCAGCATATTCAACTAGTACAGAGTTCGATACAATCAAGAATATTTATAAAAATATCACTATGCAGTATTTGTAAATGAAAGCATAGCAAAAAAGCAGCTTTACGGGCGGTGTTGGGTAGCGGAACTCAACACTGCGATTTGTCTTGTACCAGAGCGAGGAAATGAAAATAATTTAAATATAGATAATCATTCCTCCGAGTGGGGACCGAACCCACAACCAATCTCGTTTGCAGTCAGGCGCTGTCCCACTGCGTCATGATGGTCTTCAATAACATTATATACGAATAATATTTCAAAATCAGATTTTCGTTATTTTCACACTTTTTAAATGACATTATTCTCACCGAACTAATTACATACAAAAATAAGTTATATACAAAAATATATTAAACTAGCGAACCGCTCGCGGCTTCGCCTGCGTAAACTACACGGCTAAACTATCTCGTATTTTCGCCTGCCCACGTTCTCACTTAAATCACAAACTTTGCATAGATTTATAATTTAAATGGTTGTAACTTGTTTAATTATGAACCGATTGAAATAAAATAAATACTAAATGTCAAGGGAAGTTTGCCACAATACAAAACTGCATTTAAATCGGTTCAGCTGTTTCTGAGATTAGCGTGCACAAACAAACACACAAACAGAAAAGAAAATTAAAAATCATTGTTGTGCGTTCTATTACATTGATAAATAAATGCCCACAATAATATATTTTCTCATATATCTTCTATGTACAGACAGCGATACATTATTATTATATACAGAGTTACATTATTATTATATGTATAGATATAGATTGATTTTATGAAGTGACATTTGTGAAAAATAAACATTTCACGGCATGTCAATCATAATAATAAGAAGATGTATAAACAAAATGGCCGCACTGTTTACAATTTAACTACTTGTCCAAAGTGGGTTAAGGTGTCGCATATTACGTTATATTAAATGCCAATAACGTGTTATATAAGTTGGTTATTTGCAATAACAGACGTGTATGGAAAGCTTTTTTTTTTTTATACTTACAACCTACATTTAAGGATCCCGCACAGCAGAGAGCACTAGTGTTCAGATTCTCCGTTGTTGGTAACGTAGCGTAACTCAACGCCGAGTTTAATTTTCGTAAATGATGAAAACGAGGAATCCATGCTATGCCATTGCATTGCGCTTAACACTCCAGCTGCGCCACGACGCCGTATTTGCAATATCTATGTATAATATTTACGCCCCTTTAAAATAACATCCGCAGTGTTTTTAATGGCGTAACTTAGCGCGGTGCTTTGTCTTAATAGATCCGAAAAACGCTTTTTGATACAAAAATGTTTCATGGAGTACCTAACGTGTGAAGTATGTTTTGTATTTGAATATTATGAATTTATTAGTGACTTTTTAGAATTTACATTCATGATCATTATCAACTGGTGGAGTTATAGGATAAAATGTTCGTTTTCGAAAAACTTGGAATACGAACTGATTGGTTTGAAAATTTTCACACGTATCCGGTTTCTGAGGACACTACAATATTTTCATAGAATGCAATTGATTTGCTTGCCAGGACGACCAGGATAATGATAAAAATAATTTTAAGCTTTTTTAAACTAAACTAGCTCGTAGTTAATAAATATTAAAAAAAAATTGTATTTGAAAAACGGAGTGACACAACACTAAGCTCTTTCTACAACTTACAAAAATGCGGATAATATATGAATATAATTTCGAAATAGTGTTGCAAAAATTATACTATAATAGAATGCATTTAGTTGCATAATTAATTCTGTATAAACTAAATTATTTTATTATTAATGTGACCTGTATGTCGTAATTTATTTTTTGTATTATATAGCTAACACTTTGTTTAGGTGAAAGTAGCAGGTTCGATTCTTATAAGGTAAAAGAACAGTAACTCGTTGACGTGTGAAATACGCGTTGCTTAGCAACAGTTATGTATTATTATACAAAAGTGTAAATCAAAGACATGATTAAAATATACATTACACAGTGTGTGTAATGTATATTGTAATTGTAAAAGAACAGTAACTCGTTGACGTGTGAAATACGCGTTGCTTAGCAACAGTTATGTATTATTATACAAAAGTGTAAATCAAAGAGATGATTAAAATATACATTACACAGTGTGTGTAATGTATATTGTAATAAATTGTTGTATTTCTAATCCATTATTATAAAACATTTTGGATCCTGATTCTGAAAGAAGACTAATATTTTTTTTGTTTCACATATTAATAATGTTATTTTTATAAGCTATTATATTTTTTATTTGACTTTTTGTTACTTACTAGTGAGGAAATTGAGATTTGTCATGTTGGTTCCTCGGGGAGTGTAAGAGAGTGTAAAGTGAGAGTTTCATAAAATTTCTAAGACGAACCTAAAAAAAACCGACGAACCTAAGCCAAAAGGCGTTGCATAGACGAAATTAATATCACAATAGTCATAAAGTTTATAATATACTAGCTACCCGTTTTCGGCTTCGCTCACGTGAACTGAGAAAATAGCTGTAAAAACTAAAAGAAATGGGAGAAAAAAGTAGCATATGTTCATCCCAAGACCCTTAATTATCGCTATATAGAATTTCACCACAATCGTTTCAGCAGTCTGGCCGTAATGACGTTACAGACAGAGTCACTTTCGCATTTATAATATTAGTATGGATTAAAGTTTATTTGTATACACTTATAGTGAACACGTTAAAACTCCGAAATACGTACTTCAAAACATTATAAAATGATACTTAGGTAATATGTCATTGGTAACTTGTCTCTTACTAAATCTCGTCAATACTAATATTGAGGTCAATGTATTTCCAAACAGATTTTACTATTTCAACGGTAGCGTTAAGGGAACGTTCACTTTTGTTCTAATATATTTTTTCAGGTGTACACTTTGGTCAGTGTGAATTTAGTGTAAATACACTCCGTTCTCCACTTTCCAACGAAATTCAAAACACTATGTATTGAGTGGCAAAACTTACCGTCGCTTTGTCATAGCAGTATGGGGATATGCATTAGAAATACATTAAATTATTAAAATAAATATTACACACACTACCATCCATGGATTTGACGTACACTTTTGTATATAGTGACACACGTTGCTATGGCGACGCGTGTTTTACGCCTCAACAGGTCTATTAGTAACAGTAAATATATATTTTTCTCGTCAAATCATTAATGTTTGTAATAGACGAAGTGGATAATAATATTTTTACAAAGAAATGGTTTGTGGATAGTTGTAAAAATCATAATAAATTGTTATGGCGGGGTTTAAACGTATAAGTTAAACCTCATAGACGATACAGTTGAAAAAATTTTAAATCTTAATTTGATCTTTGATTTTCGCAATCACTACATATTTTGAAATGAAACTATTTTTAACCGGACTAATCATGTAGTGAGTCTACCTGTGACCACGGAATACTGTAAAGTGTTCGAAACGTCGGGTTTCTAAAATGTATTTTCGAATACCAAAAATATACGCGATTGATCCTGTTAAAAATAGTTTTATTTAAAAATAGAAAATCTTGCTAGATGTGACCACTTACGTCAATCCAATTAGAACTAAGTCAATTCCCAGCCGAATTCAAGACATCATCCTACAAGATACGAAAAAAAATTTCTGAAGTAGTAATCGAACCTACAACTAAATCTGCTTGCAGCAGACGCTATCACACTGCGACGTGATTAAAAGTGTAATTTCACAGGTAATAAAATCATAAGAAGGCCAGCGATTACCAATTTTTTTCTTTTAAATCATCTCGAAAATAAATTAAAAATGTCAACAGTTAGTCAATATAAGTCGTAACTGTTAATTTTAATGAATATAACACAAATAATCAATGAACCGTGCTATCTATATAATCCTGTAATATAAATATAATCCTGTTTTAACTCAAAAAGGCACAACTATATATTATAAATGCAAAAGTAACTCTGTCTGTCTGTTTGTGACGTCGTCACAACAAAACCGCTTAACCGATTATGATTGAAATTTTATATAGTCTGTTTGAGGGTATTGGGCAATAGGCTACATTTTTTTTCATTTTTTTTATTATTTCAGGAATTCCATGGTTTTACAAAAAGGCATAATTAATAAACAAATATTGTGACGTCAAAGGACCCACCCTCAAGGTCCTTGGATCAACATAAGCTACTATTTAATTGAAAATTTTATAGAAAACGACGCCGTAAATATGAAATGGCTATAGTTCACGCGGGCGAAGCTGGTCTCTAGTTGAGTTAAATAATAAAGAAATTAAAATATTTATTGGGAAAAAAAATTAAATCATACATAAACAAAAGTGTAGTCACACTGAGCCATGATAGCCTCAAGAATTTGCATTGCGTTGCATTATTATGCGGTACACGATGCATTCACCTTATATCATTAATCTTACCTTTGTCCTGCCTTTGAATACAATTCAAAATATATATCTCAAGCCTTGATATACGACTCTTTGTGTGGTCGTGGGGAATTAATTTAAATACAGTTTGGTCTTCTAGGTTTTACACTGTGAAAAGATATGCCACTCCGTTCTTCACTTGCCAATTTCCCAAGCTACACGTTTCCTAAGAGAGAGTCGTGGAGAGATAATGACTGAGAGACAGAAAAAACAGACAAACAGAAAAAATATTTAAAAAAATATTTTTTTGGTTCTATTATATTGATAAATGTCCCTCCCTAATAATATTTTTTTTTCATATATATACCATGTTCAGACAGCGATCACTTGCATTTTTATATATATATATAGGAAAGTATTATATATGATATTTTCCTAAAGCAATGTGTATTTTAGTTTTGCTGGTACCCGATACAAACTCGATTTTCTAGACAACGAGTCGAAAATAACCTTCACCTATTCTATAAACAGCTATATCTCCGGTTCAAATTGACCGGTTTGTTTAAAATACTGATATGAAAATCTCAATACTATCATAAAAGAAAAACATGTAAAACTAGTTTATATTTGAACAGTTACAGCTTGTTTTTTTACGGCTAGCCTTAATTTAGGAAAAACACTACAAACTACGTTTTTTGCCGAATTGTTTTAAGTACGAAAGTGGAGGAATTGATATAATTTAAATATAATAAGTCCCTCAAATTCAATAACAATTTTCCAATATAATAGATATAAACAAATACTAGTCGTATATGAACTTACCTATAAGCAAATACAGTTGTCATATCTTGTTTAAAGTGTGATTCGCTCACTATAAGCGGCTCACTATAATTGAATGGCGGAACTCAATTTCACGCTTAGTCTTATTTACCAGAAATTATGAAAATAATTAAATTTTAGTCACTTCTCCGAGTGGCAATCGAACCCGCGACCAATCGCAGTTACAGTCGTGACGCTCTCCTGCGCCAGATGGCCTAACTCGATTATAACATAATAATAATAAATTTCTGAGTGAATATCGATTTTTTTGTTTAGATTGATTACCTAACTATCTAACAAGCACTTCTAGTCTAGTTCTAGTTCTGACGTAGCGCAATTTTATTGTACAATATTTTAATTAGCTGATGAAATTGTACAATAATCCAAGAAATGTCGATGCCAATGCTGATGTAATAAGATGTAACTTAGGCTACTTTTAGAATTTCACGCGTTAGAAGTCGCGGGCGCAGCTAGTTGAGTATAAATAGAAAATCGCCATTGTGGTGCTGTAAAACAGCATCTAACTGTCGATGCGATTGGTAGTGCATTCGACTCACACTTGGGGAAATAATCATATTTAAATTATTTATATTTCTACACTCTGGCAAGACCAAGCGCGGCGTTAAATTACACCATTGAACACGCAATGTTCCGATATCGACCGGCAAGCGGATAACAGTATATCTTGATACTATAGTCGTATATAATGTAAAAATAAAAGAAATCTTTAAGCCAAAAAGACATATTTAGAAAACGTATAACAATTTGAGCGCAGCGGGATTTGAGCCCGCGCCTCTTGAAAACCGTTCAAGCAAATTTTTTATACGTTTGTGTCTTTTTCAATTTCCTAAGTGTGCGAATAACTCTTTAAAAAAATGTCAAAAATCTATAAGCCAGTTGTAAATAGTTACCATTTTAATATTTTAACCTATATATTTAACCTAGTGTCCTTTTATTCTAATCACGTCATAGCAATTGAGGTCTTACGCCATATTTAGTGTACCAATAACCCACAATTCCTTCCTCGTTTACTAAGGACAAAAGAAAAATGTTTTCTTTTATCTATATGCCGTATTTATAAAGGAAAGCTGATATAACCTAGCCTCTCCACTCTCCGTGGTAGCTAAACTCTTAAATACTAGCCCCGTTGACTCGTAAAATACGAGATGCCTTAGTGACGTGTACGTCACTTTTTACAAAAGTGTACGCCATAGATGTGCTATCTATACAAATTAATAAAATTGGAGTGTCTGTTTGTAATATTAAAATAACCGCATATTAACTGTGTATATATACATTAAACTGTGTATACATGCATATGTATATAATAATGCATATGTATACATACATATGCATTATTATATGCATATGTATGTATACACAGTACTTATACCGAAATAACATTTTTAACACTTATTTTAAAGTGTTATTCAGTCACTTAGGATGACAAATAAATGTTAAAAGATATAATAAATAGCATTCTCTCTTGCCAAACGATTGTTCGTAAAATCTCTCTACAGAGATGCTAACAACAAATATAAGTTGTAATAAACGTATACAAATTTCGACGTAGCCTTCAAAGTAACATTTTTTATAATTTTTGTCTGTCTGTTTGTTTTTATTGTGTTTTTGTTATGAAATATAACGGCTTCTCTGCCTTATATAAAGTTAACTTTGACAAATTTCATGAACCTCCGTCCGCATAATGTTTATTAAAAATGTTAGAAAGATTTTGCTTTTACCTATTATATATTAATAGGTAAACTAAATAATAAGACTTTTAAAAATATCAGGTATTGTATTACGCCATATACTTAATTAAATATGATTAAACAGTTATTGAAGTTAATGTATGAATAATACATTTACTCATGCCAAAATTCGGAACGGTTTCAATAGCATAATAATGGTTATGCCATCGTGGCGCAGTGGTACAACTGTCTGTACACCCAATGGCTGTGGGTTTGTTTCCCATTCAGGAGAATGACTTTTTTTATCTCTGATAGTCATTTTTTCTTTTTTATACAAAGGAAATAAACCTTAAATTAAAGAAAATTGATCACCAAGGATAACTTACGTATTTTTATATATTAACGCAATTTTACCAGAGTAATCATAGTGGTAAATTTCCACACTTGATTATTTAAAAAAATTTAATGGTTGTGTTGATTAGAATTATTTCTTCACCTTCACGTGTATTCCTTTGGCTAGACGATGTGTGTTTAATACAAAAGTGCATATATTATGGTACCATAAATACAAAATGTTCGCTGTATAAACAATACGTCTGGTTGCAACGCCATTACAATATTAAAAAAGTCCATAGAAAATATCAGAGCCACTTTGTCACGTAAGTGTACAGTTATGTAACGTTATGGCGAGACGTGACCGTCCTACATACAAAACGCTAGAACGGCTAAAGCAATCATGGCGCAGTGGTCAGCATCTGATTGGAAACGAGGGTTGTGGGTTTGATACACTCTCGGAGGAATGATTTAGTGATTTAAATCGATATTTAATTAACTGAGCTAGTAAAGTTTGTGTCACGATTTTATTTTTTCATCTGTATCGAATGTAAGAACTGTATCTAATCCAGCCATCCATCTTGGCGTAGTGGTCAACATCTGATTGTAAATCCATGGTTGGAGTTCCATACATACTCGGAAAAAATATTTTTAAATATTTTCAATTGATAGAGGGACAAAGCCCGGCGTTGAGTTCCGCTACTGATCGTAGTATCTCGAATTCGGGCTTAAAGTGGAGAACAAAGTGTCTTGACACTAAGTTGTTTTTTATTATCCTGCTATGCGTAAAAAAAGGGAAGCTACAAAATTCTCCCCTATTTTCATTTCTCCGCTCTGGTGGTGGTGAGGGGAAGGGGGAAGGACAAAGCACGGCGTTGAGTTACGCTACTTATCGTAGTGTCTCGAATGAGGGCTAAAAGTGGGGACAGTGTCTTAAGACTGTCTCCACTTGAAAAAAAAAAAACTAAGGAGAACCTAGTGTTAAAACTGTTAGTGTTAGTAGTATATAGTGTTAACGCCATTATTAACTTAGAGTATTACTTAAGTAATACTCTTATGTTACTTACTGACTGACAGACAACGCATAGCCGAAGTTACTGGACGAAGTGCACTGATAAGGGATTTCCGAAAATTCCTACCGGAAAAAACAAGCTTTTACGCTTTCCTATCGAAATTAAGGAAGATGAAGAAATAGTATGGCAGAGAAATGAAGTTGTGGGAAACAACTAGTTCCATATATTTAGCGTTTATCTTGTTTTTTCGTCTGAAAACATGACGTTTGAACTTTGAGTGTTAAATGATAATACATTAATCAACCTATATTCTTATATGAAAAGTTATGAAATATCTTAATTATATGTAAATTGCTATGTTTGTTGATGACTTTTGATTTAGTGATTTAAATCGATATTTAATTAACTAAGCTTACAAAGATTGTATCATGGATTTTATTTTTTTCATCTGTATCCAATGTAAGAACAGTATCTAATGATTGTGGTGCAGTGTGACAGCAACTGACGGTCGTGGGTTCGACTCACGCTCGGAGGAATGATTATATTTAAGACATTTTCATTTGTCTGCTTTGATATGTAAAACAAAGTGCAGCGTTGTTTCCCGCCACTTACGCAATGTCTCCATTTTTGGCGGAAAGTGTACGAAGTGTCTTGACACTAGTGTCCGACTAGTGTCAAGACACTTCAACAAGCTTTGCGTGTAAAAACGTGAAGTTGAAACACAGTCTTATGTTATAATAAAAACCCATTTGTCCTCCAATTTGCTTTGAAAATTTGCATATGTGTATCCGGATCCTAAGACAATATACACCTACGATATTGTAACTTGAAAAATTATAACCTGATGTCCTTGCCTGGTACTACGGCGGCTATCGAAACTAGCCGAAATTATCTGACATTGTAAATCTTTTGATATCATTGTGGCATATAATTGACCTAAATATTCATTGAAGTTAATACAAGATTACCTGAAAAAGACATATTTAGAATCCGTTTCCTAAGTGTACAAATAACACTTTAAAAATTTTTAAAAACAAGACTAACTACTACTTACATAATTTTATAAAAAAAATTATTCATATAAAATATCAATTGACACCGTAAGTTGGTATTCGAGGATAATTATGTGAAATAACTAGCTGTGCTTACGACTTCGTCCGCGTGGAATAAAAGTAGCCTAAGTCACTCCTTATTACAGCAGCTATCTGCCCGTGAAAGTCTTGATAATCGGTCCAGCCGTTCCACATATTAGCTGGAACAAACAGGCAGACAGACAAAAATTGTAGGACATTTTACTTTGGTATATGTCCGTGTATAGAAGAGATTGGAAAAAAGAGATTATTTTTATATTACAAACAGACACACTAATTTTATTTATTTGTGTAGATATACTAACAAGGCCGCAGCCACGATTTTTATAGACATATAGACACACCGTTCTCTAAGCGAATTTTTTATAGATATATACTAGCGCCATCGCTGGCAACGATTTTTTTATGTCAATTTCATTTCGAGTGATATTTCTATCAATCGCCGTGCGCAATCGATGGCACACTATAATACAAAAAAGCCACCCGGTGAAGTGGCGAAAAATATTTATATAGCTAGATACACTAGCGACCCGCTCACGGCTTCGTCTGCGTAAACTACCTTTCACTCGCCCGCGTTATCACTTATATCACAAACTGTGCAATTTATAATTTAAATTGTTGTTTATGAACCGATTGAAATGAAATAAACACTTAATGTTAAGGGAAGTTTACAACAATAGTCAAATTTTAATTAAATCAGTTGAGACGTTTCTGAGTTTAACGTGCACAAACAAACAGGCAAACTGAAAAGAAAATTAAGAAAACATTGTTTTGGATTCTATTATATTGATAAACGCCCCCAATTAAATATTTTTCCATATATCTTCTTTGTACAGTGATCAGTTACATTTTTATTGTATGGATAGATAAAAGATAACGTACCACCCACCCATTCGATTCTCCCATAGAACCCACTAGAATACTTTTCTTTTATACGTATTTTATACAAATATTCATACTATTACATGGATAGATAAAATAGAGTATAATTAATAAAAACTATAATTTTGAAGATAATGCAAAATAAACTAGTAAATATTCTTTTTTTATATCTATCGTTTTGATAATAGCCTAAGATATTACTAGTGTCAGAGCAGAAGAGCAGAAACCCAATATTTTTTATAATGAATGCATTAGCAACACATTAATAATACACAATACAGTGCTTGACACACATTTTTGTATAAAGTGACATACACGTTGCTAAGGTAACGCTTTTGTCATGTCAACGGGTCTATTTATTATATTTTATGGATTTTATAGCAGTCTAGTTTCAAAACACTTCGTTCTTCACTTTTCGTATGAATTTGACATTCTGCGTGGTGAGTGGCGAATCTCTATGCCTCGCTTTGTCATAACTGAGCTGGAAATGAAAATAATTCAAATTTAATTATGCTTCCTAGCATGTACCGAACCCACAACCAACTGCGTTTAGAGTAACACTGTTCCACTTCAACACGATGGTCTCAATTTAGTGAATTAAATTGAAGTTATACATTTTTTATTGAGAACTAAATATTTTTAGAATCCTCTTGGAAACGGTTCTAGAAGTCGTTTGGACGTTTGGTTTCCATGAAGCGCAGGTTCGAATCCCGCTGCGTTTAAATTTTTATACGTTTTCTAAAAATATGATTCCTAAGGTTGTGATTAGCACTTTAAAAATGTTTAAAATATAAAAGAACTAAACATATATACTTTCTACATACAAACATACATATATAAATAATTTCTTTACTACATATCACATCTTAGACTACAGTTGATCTGTGCATTGCGATAGAGTGAAAGTGCTCGGCGGAGCGTTTTACTTTATGTCCATTATACTTTAACGTCAAAATATTTGACTATTAATAATTTATTACTTACTAGCGACCCGCTCGCGGCTTCCCCGTGAGCTATAGCTGTTTCGTATTTTCGGCGGCCTTTTTGTAAAACAATGAAATTCCTGGAAAAGCATTTCTATATAAAATCTATGATGATGTCACAGACAAACAGAGAAGAGTTACTTTCTTATTTGATTTATTTTTGTTGCTATAAATTTCTAATAATTTGCATAATTGTTGGAGAGAAAGGGCTAAGGCTTAGATATTAAGTTTACTCTATTTTTAGTGTTCAATTATTCTGTTGTTCCCTTTTTTCTTCTAAGTGAGAAATGGATTCAAGTAAGTATTACCTGTAACTTGCGTGACCAAAATATATATGCAAAAAAAAAACTCCATTACAGAGTGAAAGTAATGACTCTTTGCTATGCTCTAAAGCGGTTAGCGGTGCTTTTTATTTTATAATATTTGAACCAACATCAAACAACTCATGCTCTGATAATAATAATCTGTTAAAAGAATAAAAAAGTGTTTAATTAAGTATATAAGAATTTTCAAAAGTACTTTTGTATAATAATTTTCAAAAGGCTTTTGTATAATTATTGTAAGTTACTAAGATTTTATTTTAGTTTAAATTACTAATATCACATTGTCTCATATTTTTTTTAGTAATTATATGAATTATATATATCTCAGTATATAAGCATGTAAAGAAATGCATGCATGAAAAGCATGTATTTAGAATACACGAAGGAGGTTGATCGGTAAAAAAGAGATATAGTTACAAGTTGATATTATAGATTATAAGTTGAAAGGAAATCCAGTAACAATACAGCAACCTTCACTTAATAACAAAACAGACTAATATTTTTGATATATGAAGCAAGCTAGTAATAAATAATATTTTACTAAAGTTAATATATTTATATTTTTACATTAAGGGGACGGGGAACTTTAAGAGGAAGGACATCATACAAAGGACGAATTAATTTGGGACAAAATAAAAGGGATATAGGAAGCGGAGCCTTCATCCAGACACTATTAAAGAAAAACTAAAAATTTTTTTACAAAAATTATGGAGACTGAAGGGTTTTGAAATAAGCACAGTTAAATTACATAAATAAGAAGTACAGAATGCCAATATTTTGGCTATAGCATTAGAGTTATATGTATGTGCTTTACTAATTAATAATTAATTAATGAAACACGTACAGTACTGTACAAACACTACCTTGTGTTTGACATACTATACACTTGTATACCGTGACGTAATAATAATATTACTGAGTAACTTTTATATTCCGACCTTCATTGAAAATGTTATATACATATATATATAAACATTTTTTGAAAACGTATAAGAATTTGAACGAAGCAGGATTGGAACCTGCGCCTCTTGAAAACCGTCCAAGCGCTCTGACTGCGTTTAGTCATGCGTTTTACATCCGTCGAAATTCTTATACGCTTATTACAACTTACTTTTGTTGTTAGCATCTCTGTACAGAGATTTTTACAATTCCTTCTATCCAAAGATTATTCTTCGAACAATCGTTTGGCAAGAGAGAATGCTATATATTAAATATTTTTAACATATTCAAAGTGTTAATTACACATTTAGGAAATTAAAAAAAAATTATTGTTGTAAAATAATTGTTTAAAATATATATATATATATATATATATATATGTATAAATCTCCCTGCAATTTAAATCCGTCACGTCATTTGAGTTCTTAATAAAAGTATAATGGAAACAAACTCATTCAAAGTGTTTGGTACGAACGACCTCGCCTTGTATAATAATCTATTACAAAATTATTACATATATATTGTTATATAATTTACACTCATCTCAGGCATTTTGGGAGGTTATATGGAGAAAAGAGCTGGTTACCATATACAAGGGTTAGCAAGGAGAGTCAAGGCACTCTTTTCTCCACTTTCTTTCTAAATTCAAGACACTTTCACATAAGCGAATACATCAAAATATTTTAAAACAAACCCTAAACATACAAAATTATGGAAAATTTATATTTTTGTCTATTACAAAACTTTTTAATAATATCCTTTTTAAAATACAGTTCCCCGTGGGATTCGAAGCCACTTATACCGCCTACTGTAAAGAAATTTGCATTTTCTAGAAATAAGTTAAACAACCGATTCAAATTGTAAAAGTAAGGGCACGTCAAGGTGAACGACCCACGCTTGTGTTTTTTGTCAAATTATTGTTTAAGAAGTTAGTTTGAAGATGAAATGAATTTAAAGAAAAGTCTCTGTTTGTTGTTAAATGAAAATAATTGAAAAAAAAGTACAGTTAATGCTATAAATGGTGATTTTCTTATAGAAAATCACCATTTATACATGATTTATTCTTTATAAATAAATAGGATAGGATTTAAACCCATGACTTTTATCCTAATCTATTAAAAGCATATTAAAATTTCATAAACGTATGAATATTAAATATTCTTTATATTATATTGAATGTCAAAACCTGACTGTATACGTCACAATTTTAATACTGTTGAATTAATTATTCAATAACAATATCTATTATTTTCACTTTTCTATACACTTTTTACACATTTTTCTATATACTTTTTACATACTTTTATTAGCTTCGCCCCGTTCCATATACCAATATGTCAATGTAACAAAATCTTGCAACGATATTTTGTTCCATTTCTTGCCATTAGATTTCTTTGAAATAATGTACACGTATCCGGATCTGACAACAATATTAATTAAATTAATTAATGTAATTGGACCATCGTGGTGAAGTGGGACAGCGTCTGACTGTAAACGCGGTTGATTGTGGGTTCGATTCTCACTCAGGAAAAGATTCTAAAGACTCATTTTGAGTATCGATTTCTTGTGGAAAGTAGAGAATGCAGTGTATTGATGCATATGACTGGCTATGCGGAAAAAAAAGATGTAAAGTACTAAAGAAAAAAACTAGTGATATCCTCAATACTTTACTTTCGGATCATTTCAAATCAACTTTTTATTCAATATCTGAACAGCAAACTAAATTTCCCAATTGGGCATTGAACCTACAACTATCGCATGTACAGTACCACAATGGCATCAATATTACTTGGTCTAAGTACCAAGTTCTTAGCATAACCGGAAGCAGCATTGTCTTAGAGAATAGATTTCTAACAATAAAATTCCCTCAGGTCACGCTCACACTGTAATAGTGATGGCCAAAAAAGTGTATTGTATCGATGTATCGCTTCGTAATTTTGTTTAGCTTGTTTATATCGGCATAATCGCTTGCATTTGAATGTCTAGTTCGTTTTAATCGATAATGGAAACAAACCTATTGAAAGTGTTTGGTACGAACGACCTCGGCTTGTATAATAAATAATCGATTACAAAATTATTACATATATTTTAACTTTATTCTAACACTGTAGAATGTAATGAACGCTTTTCCTTCTATATGGATGATAAGTCTATAACAATGCAAAGAGATATATTTTTAATTTATTTACTGTAAATAATTAATATTTCATATACTTTGCTTAAATTTACAATTTAAATCGTTTTACCATTTATATTTATGAACCGATTGAAATGTTATAAACACTAAATATTAAGGGAAGCTTACCAAAACACAATAGTCAAAACTACATTTAAATCGCCTTAATGGCACGGGTTCGAATCCTGCTACGGCAAAAAACATATAATTAATTATAATAAAAAAAAAATTTTTTTTTAATCTTACGTGAATTTTCTTTGTTTATTATTAATATTTTACGTGTATATATATAACAATTTAAAAATATTAAAATATCTATTTAAAATACAAGATCCCTTGAAAATAGCTTGAACTTGCAACTATCGATTTAATTTTTTTTAACTAAGCCACGATGGCATCCCTTCTAATCCCTTCTAAACAAAATATTTGCCATTTACTTTTCCGAAGGTAACCTAAAAACATATCACGCTTCCTAATAATATGAGGATGTTGGTTATTAAATCATCTTTATTTTATTTCTATTATAGTAGTTTTTTTCTTCAATTTACGCGCATAGCAGGGTGAGGTGCTCTAGCGTAGTCAACGAATTCGAGACATTGCGTGTAGTGCCGGATCTCAACGCCGCGGTATATTTTACCAGAGCAAAAAAATTATAATAATTTACATATAAAAATGTCGTGGGAATCGAACCCACTAATAATCACGTTTTGCATGACGTCCAAATGTCGCATGATTGCAGGATTGCTGATAATGCATATTGAAATAAATGGCAGTTAAAATATCCAAATTAAAATTTAATTGTATATATAATTTAAATATTTCACGATTCAAATAGTGAATGAAACCATTAATATTCTAGTTTTGACTATATAATTTTATACAAAAGTGTATAACAAACACACCATGTGTTATGTGTGCACACTTAGTTGTGTGTAATAATAATTTAATGTATTTGTAATCCATAATTTTCCTTTTTTTTCTCTTTATAAACTATATGTTTTTTACATATTGCACCTTAAAAACTCAACTTATACATACGATAGTGAAGTACACTTACTTCAATGCCACTTTAGCATTATGCATTATTTACACTCTTGTATGAAAAAAATCTATACAATAAATTATTTGGCTATAAAAAATAATTAGACGTAAAGGGTCGTTTGATAGTATTGTCTTTGTATGCAATTAGAAACATCTATTAGCGTTTAACTAATATTAACTTCTTTCTTGTCATTCATTTATGGCATTTTGTGATGCGACTCGACTCCTCGATTTTGTTCCTTTTTTTTAAATATCTATACTACTATTAATCAATCCAAATCCATGCTAATTTTACAAATGCGAAAGTAACTCTGTCTGTCTGTGACGTCATCACGGCCAAACGATTGTGTATAGAGATATTTAAGGGGCTTGGGACGAATATAAGTTACTTTTTTCTTCTTTTTTTAGTTTTTTTCAGGACTTACATTGTTTTTTTTTTTTTTTTTTTTTTTTTTTTTTTTTTTTTTTTTTTTTTTTTTTTTTTTTTTTTTTTTTTTTTTTTTTTTTTTTTTTTTTTTTTTTTTTTTTTTTTAAGTAGGGATTTAGAAGCTAATCTTTTTTAATAAATATAAATTAATAAAACAAGTGTCATGACACTTATATAAAAAGTGCCATACAAGTTGCCAAAAAGTGCCAAATAAATATCAGCATTTTATTTTGCTAGGATTGTTGGATTGATCGATGTCGTGATTAAGGACAAACATATGTGTATTGTGTGGCTTTTTAAGACCTTACAAAACAAAAAATATTTTTTGTCTGTGTGTCAGTTATATGAACTTTTACTTTAACTTATATAAAATGGAGGCTATCCTGGCGCAATGTGATGGCAACGCGAATGTTGTGGGTTCGATTTCAGGGAATAATTGTTGTTTTTTTTTAAAGTACCTACTTTAAGTATAATAATTTTGTTTTTACTTGTTTCAGGTGTAACACAATGAAGCGATCTCGGCACAGATGGCTGGGACTCAGTTTGTTTTGTAAGTATTTACGTTTTTATTTTAACTAATTTGACTTGAACATCCAAAAGATTTTGATTTTTGACTAACTTCTCACAGCGCACCTATAAAATGTATTAAATAATAAATAAAATGGAAGTATTTACATGCTAAATTTAAATGAGGCCCTCGTAGCGCAGTGTCTGACTGCAAACGCGATTAGTCGTGGGTTTGATTTTAAACCGCTGCGTTCAAATTTTTATACGTTTTCTATATATATTGAATGTTTATATTATTTCTCCGCTCTGGTAGGACAGACCGTTGAGTCCCGCCACAGAACACCCACCTAATGTCTCGATTTTTTTTTTTTTTTTTTTTTTTTTTTTTTTTTTTTTTTTTTTTTTTTTTTTTTTTTTTTTTTTTTTTTTTTTTTTTTTTTTTTTTTTTTTTTTTTTTTTTTTTTTTTTTTTTTTTTTTTTTTTTTTTTTTTTTTTTTTTTTTTTTTTTTTTTTTTTTTTTTTTTTTTTTTTTTTTTTTTTTTTTTTTTTTTTTTTTTTTTTTTTTTTTTTTTTTTTTTTTTTTTTTTTTTTTTTTTTTTTTTTTTTTTTTTTTTTTTTTTTTTTTTTTTTTTTTTTTTTTTTTTTTTTTTTTTTTTTTTTTTTTTTTTTTTTTTTTTTTTTTTTTTTTTTTTTTTTTTTTTTTTTTTTTTTTTTTTTTTTTTTTTTTTTTTTTTTTTTTTTTTTTTTTTTTTTTTTTTTTTATTGAAAGTGTTTGGTACGAACGACCTCGGCTTGTATAATAAATAATCGATTACAAAATTATTACATATATTTTAACTTTATTCTAACACTGTAGAATGTAATGAACGCTTTTCCTTCTATATAGATGATAAGTCTATAACAATGCAAAGAGATATATTTTTAATTTATTTACTGTAAATAATTAATATTTCATATACTTTGCTTAAATTTATAATTTAAATCGTTTTACCATTTATATTTATGAACCGATTGAAATGTTATAAACACTAAATATTAAGGGAAGCTTACCAAAACACAATAGTCAAAACTACATTTAAATCGCCTTAATGGCACGGGTTCGAATCCTGCTACGGCAAAAAACATATAATTAATTATAATAAAAAAAAAATTTTTTTTTAATCTTAAGTGAATTTTCTTTGTTTATTATTTATATTTTACGTGTATATATATAACAATTTAAAAATATTAAAATATCTATTTAAAATACAAGATCCCTTGAAAATAGCTTGAACTTGCAACTATCGATTTAATTTTTTTTAACTAAGCCACGATGGCATCCCTTCTAATCCCTTCTAAACAAAATATTTGCCATTTACTTTTCCGAAGGTAACCTAAAAACATATCACGCTTCCTAATAATATGAGGATGTTGGTTATTAAATCGTCTTTATTTTATTTCTATTATAGTAGTTTTTTTCTTCAATTTACGCGCATAGCAGGGTGAGGTGCTCTAGCGTAGTCAACGAATTCGAGACATTGCGTGTAGTGCCGGATCTCAACGCCGCGGTATATTTTACCAGAGCAAAACAATTATAATAATTTACATATAAAAATGTCGTGGGAATCGAACCCACTAATAATCACGTTTTGCATGACGTCCAAATGTCGCATGATTGCAGGATTGCTGATAATGCATATTGAAATAAATGGCAGTTAAAATATCCGAATTAAAATTTAATTATATATATAATTGAAATATTTCACGATTCAAATAGCGAATGAAACCATTAATATTCTAGTTTTGACTATATAATTTTATACAAAAGTGTATAACAAACACACCATGTGTTATGTGTGCACACTTAGTTGTGTGTAATAATAATTTAATGTATTTGTAATCCATAATTTTCCGTTTTTTTCTCTTTATAAACTATATGTTTTTTACATATTGCACCTTAAAAACTCAACTTATACATACGATAGTGAAGTACACTTACTTCAATGCCACTTTAACATTATGCATTATTTACACTCTTGTATGAAAAAAATCTATACAATAAATTATTTGGCTATAAAAAATAATTAGGCGTAAAGGGTCGTTTGATAGTATTGTCTTTGTATGCAATTAGAAACATCTATTAGCGTTTAACTAATATTAACTTCTTTCTTGTCATTCATTTATGGCATTTTGTGATGCGGCTCGACTCCTCGATTTTGTTCCTTTTTTTAAATATCTATACTACTATTAATCAATCCAAATCCATGCTAATTTTACAAATGCGAAATTAACTCTGTCTGTCTGTGACGTCATCACGGCCAAACGATTGTGTATAGAGATATTTAAGGGGCTTGGGACGAATATAAGTTACTTTTTTCTTCTTTTTTTAGTTTTTTTCAGGACTTACATTGTTTTACTAAAAGGTCGCTAAAAATAAAAAAAGGGCTTTAGTTCCCGCGGGCTAAGACTCAAGCGAGTCGCTCGTTATTCATATAGTCAGTATATTAATACGCAAAGGCTTACACTAGACCCCTTTTTTGCGAAAGTTATGTGGAAGGAAAAGTAGGGATTTAGAAGCTAATCTTTTTTAATAAATATAAATTAATAAAACAAGTGTCATGACACTTATATAAAAAGTGCCATACAAGTTGCCAAAAAGTGCCAAATAAATATCAGCATTTTATTTTGCTAGCATTGTTGGATTGATCGATGTCGTGATTAAGGACAAACATATGTGTATTGTGTGGCTTTTTAAGACCTTACAAAACAAAAAATATTTTTTGTCTGTGTGTCAGTTATATGAACTTTTACTTTAACTTATATAAAATGGAGGCTATCCTGGCGCAATGTGATGGCAACGCGAATGTTGTGGGTTCGATTTCAGGGAATAATTGTTGTTTTTTTTTTAAAGTACCTACTTTAAGTATAATAATTTTGTTTTTACTTGTTTCAGGTGTAACACAATGAAGCGATCTCGGCACAGATGGCTGGGACTCAGTTTGTTTTGTAAGTATTTACGTTTTTATTTTAACTAATTTGACTTGAACATCCAAAAGATTTTGATTTTTGACTAACTTCTCACAGCGCACCTATAAAATGTATTAAATAATAAATAAAATGGAAGTATTTACATGCTAAATTTAAATGAGGCCCTCGTAGCGCAGTGTCTGACTGCAAACGCGATTAGTCGTGGGTTTGATTTTAAACCGCTGCGTTCAAATTTTTATACGTTTTCTATATATATTGAATGTTTATATTATTTCTCCGCTCTGGTAGGACAGACCGTTGAGTCCCGCCACAGAACACCCACCTAATGTCTCGATATCCGACGACATGTGAAGAACGCAGTTCCTTTCCATTTAAGTAATTTAAGTAAAAAATAAAGAACGTATTCTTGGTGTTGAATCTGAAAAACAAATACAAATCAGACGAAAACAAATAAAATGTTTCATTATATATTGTTTAATTATATTTATGATAAAACATTTAATCTATATTTTATCAAAGTTTCCATACAATTAAGTTACTATTAAAGGTTTTCTAAAAATGTCAAATGTCACATTAAAACCAAGGTCTGTAGTTGAGGCCGTTTGGGTAATCTTAACACACTTGAATAAATATTACTAATAGCATTTCAAATACAACACAATATATGTAATTTTGTGAGGCAATTGTGGTTCAGTGGAGAGCTGACTGTAACACGAGGGTTTTTGGTTCGATTTCAACTTGAGGGGGAATAATTATATTTCAATTATTTGCATTTCCTAGCGCTGATGACAAGGCAAAGTGCCGATACAATTCGGAATGTTTCAGAGTCCGGCGGAAATTTGTGGAAACGCTAGGTTAATAAAAGCAAAAAATATATAATTCCTTGTGTTTCCATGCTCTAGTAAAATAAATGATTCTGCAACTTAACGTGTAATATAATCAGATTTTGAAATGTAACTATTTTTAACCGGATTAATCGCGTGTATTTTTGGTCCTCGAAAACACATTTTAGAACCTGACGGACGTTTCGAGCACTTTATAGTAGTCCGTGGTCACAGGTAGAGTCTACCTGATTATATATACGGATCCGGATTGATTCGGTTAAAACTAGTTTAACGTGTAATATTTATGCAATGGACCTGGGGACAGTCAGGTGCTTTGCAAGAAACGCCCTACCTATATATAAAAAATAAAGTTATAATTTTAAAATCTAAGTTATAATTAAACGTTAAAACTTGATATTGTAAGTATTTTTATATCACAATAAATTTTAATCATAATTAAAAAGGAAATAAAAATAATCACACTGAACTAATCGTCCTTGCAATGATAATATTAAGATATCAGATCCGGACACACGTACAAAATGTCAAACGAATCTGTGTAACTAACAAAGGCATAATAAAAGTAACATGAAAATATATCACGTAAAAGTATAATAATAAAAACTGGAAAGACAGACAGAGGTTAAATTAATTTTTAAAATGTATATATATCAAAATAACTTTTTTACTACATGTTTAAAATAAAAAAATAAATATCAGTGTGTCAGCATATTGAATCTAAATATTCTAGATCTTAGCATAATAAAATTCTATGAGTAAATTACTTTTTATGATCGAAATATGTTTATTGATTCTGTAAATATCAAGGATTTAAGAGAGGTTTGACATTTTACTAACATCATGTGTTAGTTGCATTTGTATATAGAACTTAAATTTTATGAGAATTCATTATTATATTTATATTCAATTTTTTCGTTTGACGTTTTCCAATTTCCATGTCAAAATATAGACATTGCTTGTTGAGTGGCGGAACTCAACGCCGCGCTGTCTTAGCAGAGTGGAGAAATCATTTAAATTTAATCAGTATGCCAAATGGAAAACTAACCCACAAACATAGTCTGTACCGTCAAAAACTGCAACGCACAGACTCAAATATTTAACAATAAAGAAAAAAAACAGTACAAAAAAGGCACAGAAAAAATACATTACAGTACTCGTATATACAGTGGTTATCTATATAGACATATATATTTTAAAAACCATTAGGCCTTAATAGACCATTAGTAGGACAGTGGTCCTTCTGTGCGTAAGAAAATTGAAAATATATAAAAGATATATATATAATATTTTTGTCAAAGTCAAATAATAATAATTATTAATTAAATAATTTTGTTCAAAATAAGAAGATACATGCTTAATTTTTTTAACGTCATTTATATATTAATTTTAATTATAGTATATTTTTTATGCAATTTCAAAACATTTCTGACCTTTTGAATTAACAAGAAATTGTTCAATGACACGATTGACAAATTTCGGATATTTTGTTTGTCCAAACATAAGGAAAATTGCAACAGGTATTTATTAGGTATATTAATGTTATTTAGTGCGGATCGAATTGGTATAAAGTCATATTTTTAAGATATTTTTTAAAGTTTTATTCACACACTTATGAGAGCACTTAAAAGGTGCGTTTTCGAATCCCGCTGCGTTAATTTTTTTATACGTTTTCTAAATTTATGTTTTTCAATTTCCTTAGTGTGTAAAAAAAAATTAAAAACAAATGACACTTTGAAAAAATGTTAACAAAAATTAATAATAGCATTCTCCCTTGCGATTACGATTGTTCTTTGGATAGCAGAAATTTGTAAAAATATCTCTAAAGAGATGCTAACAACAAAAATAAGTTTTAATAAGCGTATAAGAATTTCGACGCAGCCGAATGTAGAGCGCATGGCTTAGCAGGCAGAGCGGTTTTCAAAAAGCGCAGGTTTAAATCCCGCGGTGTTTAAATTTTTATACAGTTTCTATATTATACGATTTGTGTATACGGTTATAAAAAAAGCTTATGCTTGATTACTTTATTTTAAAAAATGAAGTTTACATATTTCTTTATAAATTAATAAAAAAAGTGTATAAGTATAAGTTGAGTAGCGGAACTCAACGGCGCGGTTTGTCTTGTCACCAGAAAGGAGAAATGGATATGATTTAAATATAATCGTTGACCCGAGTGGGAATCGAACACACACCTAGACGACGCCATACTGCGCCACTGTGGCATCAAATGAGGATAATCGCATTTTAAAAGGAATTTGTTTTATTTCTTTCTCTACCATTGAAAAACAAGTCTTATTTATATTACAGAAAAAAAAACAAACAAAAATATTTGTTATTTCAGAAACAAAAGCTAGGCCGTAGATTGATCTCTAAAAAGATTAACAAAATTTTAAACGAATACAATATTTTTAGATCTAAATAAATACTGTAATTAATTTATAAGTTTAAATTTTATACATAATTTTAATAGTATATACAAACACAACATAATTTTAATAATATATACAATACAAACAAAACAAAAAAAATATAAAATTTTGCATATTTATTATTCCGCTTTGGTGAATTAGACGAAGCGCAGCGCTGAGTTCCGCCACCCAACAACTAAAGTCTCGGATACAGGTGTCTTGACACTAGGTTTTCTCAACCCAGCTGGCCATACGGTAAAAAGTCTAAAGCTAAAAATAATAATAATATGTTTGTATATTTTCAGTTGTAACACTGTTTTGTCTGTCAGCGGAACTGCCAACAGCATCCGCTGTAAGAGCCACTTCATTAATCTTTGCTAAAACATCTAGCACTACTCCAGTAGCTGATGAAGAACCGAGTGGTCCTGAAGAAGATGCACAGGAGGTGAGCATGTACACTAATCTATACATATAATAAAAATGTAACTGATCGCTGTCTGTACATGGAAGATATGTAAAAGAAATATTATTGAGGGCATTTATCAATGTAATAGAACACAAAATTATGTTTAATAATTTTCTTTTTTGTTTGTCTGTGTGTTTGTGCACGCTAATCTCAACATCAACACGCTAATCGCAGCAATCCCTTAACATTTAGTGTTTATTTCATATTAATCGGTTCATAAATGAAAAAGTTACAGCAATTTAAATTATAAACTTAAGCAATGTTTGTGCTAAAAGTGAGAAAACTATATAGTTTAGTCGTCTAGTTTACGCAGGCAAAGCCGCGAGCGTGTCGCTAGTAACTAACTTTTACTTATTCGTATAAATTGAAATAAATAAGGATAAAGGTAGAAATTCACTGCACTCTTCTTCTTTAATCTGTGTGTGCGTGTGTTAGAAATACAATAATTTACTAATATAAGAAATACACATACACTAACTTGTGTTTGTCATACACTTTTGTATAAAGTGTATGTCATACACGTTGCTAACGTATCGAGTATTTTGCATACATACATACATTTGTTGTAATATATTTCTTTATTTATATATTCTTTATTGCACACAATGTGCAACAAAATAAAAAAAAAAGTACAAAAGGCGGGCTTAACGCTAAGAAGCACTACCAACCAACCTTGTTATGTGGGATATAATCTATTATCAGTTATAGGGTAATTAACGTCTCTGTGTGTTGATATAACTGTCACGATGAAACCTTGGGACAGAATTATCTCGTAAAGCTCCATTTATTCGTCGTAAAAGGAAATGTTTTTTAAATCAATTCATATCTAAATAAAGTACTTATCATAATATTCAGGTTCAGGTTCTAAACTGGATGGTAGATTGCGGAAGAGGAAATCTTTTTGCATTAAAAAAACCTAGTTCGTATGTTCTTATAAAAAAAACGTCATCATGGCGCAATTGCATATCATATATATATCCAGAATAGACATGAAATAAATTGAATATTCATAGATCTTTAGAAGATGTTCAAATATAAAAAAAAAACAATAAGTTGCGTAAAATATAAATACGATAAGTCTAATTAAGAATCTAAGAATATAGTTTTTTTTTTTTTTTTTCAAATAGACTTTTAACACTTTTGAAACACACACTTGAAACACCAAGAGACTCAATTGCTCTTTTAAAATATAAAAGTTTAAATTGAATTATTTGATACAAAGGTATCTAATTTGCTAAATGTTGTAATATGGAATCTATTGTCACTATTTTAAATGAAAATATTTAAAGTACATATAAACATCTTCCAGATATAAAATCATAAAAGTGTATGTCAAACACATGCTACCATGTGTAATATTGTCTGTTCTTTTTCATTTTTTAAAAGATAAAAGAAAATCGTAACCCATTAAACCTAAGCACTAAGCTAGTGTTCTATATAAGAATGAAGGCAAAAGAAAATACCGGAAATGGTGCAACTTTGTAATCGTATAGGTAATTGTATACTGGATTCCTTTGACTGGTTATCAAGGTTGATCGTTGTTTCCGGTTTTAGTATTGATTTATTGAGAACAAATTGCTAAATGTAGCTAGATTAAAGAATTCTTGTACTATTATTTTTTATTTGTATTAAGAAATAAGTATAATTTTAATATGATTTTTATTTTTATAATTATTAGTATTATCGTGATAATCATTGTACCGTTTTCATAATATACTATGGTATGTAGTGTGCAGCGAAAGCGGATGGGCCTTGCTCTCGTCTTATTACTGAAGTGGGTGTTATATTCTATAATGATATAGAATGATTACCCGTATTATTAAATTAATCGTAAATACGAGACGGTATACTAATAAATAACACCGAATAAAAAAGGACTAGGTTCAAATAAATTTAAGAATGTCATAAAAGAAAAAATGTTGTGTAAAACAATAGTTAAATATTATTTGAGATGGCATTTTAATAACTTTACATTATATTAATTACTAAGAAGTGGTTATAAAAGGTTTTTTTTTGTGTTAACGACAAAATTATCCATTTACCTACTCGTATATTAGTATATGAATCAAAAACTTTGAATGTATATTAGTGAAAATTATGCCTTCGGCAATTTGAAGTATGGCATTTGGTAAGTTCATTTGGAAAAGGCGTGTACAAAGTCAACATTGTTCATTATAACTAATACATTAGAAATATTTGAGGCCATCGTGATGCACTGGCACAGCGTCTGACTGTAATCGTGATCGGTTGTGGGTTCCATTCCCACTCGGAGGAATAATCTTAATTTAATTTTCTGTTCATTTCCCCGCTCTGGTGAACAAGACAGCGCGTTGGTGAGACCACTCAACTTTCAAATCGCCTCGAATTCGAACGTAACGTGAAGAACGAACGTAACGTAACGTCTTGAGAATTCGTTCTCTCACAAGAAGTCTCTACTACAATAGAAACTGAAAAAAATATTGTTAAATAAATATTACACACTGTGTTTGGCATACACTCTTCTATAAAGAAACCATGACAACATGAGTTTGACATACATTTTTACATAAATATATTTTGTTACCATATGTTTGATATAAATTTTTGTGTAAAGTGTATTAAATAAAAAACATATGCATGAACGGTCAGAGCGCTTAGACGGTTTCCAAGAGGCGCGGGTTCGAATCCCGCTGCGTTCGAAGTTTTATACGTTTTCTAAGAATATGTTATTCAAATTCCTACGTGTGTGATTAACACTTTAAATAATGTATTAAATATTTGTCAATTTTTCTTAAAGGTCCTTTGAACGAATTCGTTCGAACATTTTAGGTTTCATACAAAATTTATAGTATTAATTAAATCTCACATAACTAAGTTATAATAATTCATTATCTTTTCAGGGGGAAGTAACAGCAGAAGGCGCTGAAAGTAACACAACAGCGTCAAAACTAACGGGGATCCCCCAAATAGATTACCTTTTAGACCCGAATTTGCCACGGGAGTTGAATGGATATAACCTGTCATCTTACCCATTCTATGAGACCGTGCCACCACCAGAGACCATGGATTTCAAGTGTGATGGCTTGCATGATGGTTTCTACGCTTCAGTTCCTCATAACTGTCAGGTAAGAGAAATAATCTAGATTAGAATATAACTTAAGTTATTACGGTGATTTCAATCAACAATGGAACTACAAAGCAATGGCTATATGTTTTGATAGTGAGTGGGAAAAGAGTAGAGAATGGATTTATTAGTTATATTTAAAGTGTTAATAACACACTTAAAAAATTGATAAACATGGTTTTAGAAACGTATAAAAATTTGAATGTAGCGGGATTCGAACCAAGAGTTTTCAAGGTTTCCAATATGTTGGAGTTATTAGTGTTAGCCAGGTTCTCTTCGGCTAGCTCACAATTTTCAATACAAGTAAATATCATTTTTTTGATATGAAACTCCTTAGCATTCCATGGATTCGTCGTGCGGTTGCTAACCGAAAGCAGTGCCTTGGACTGCAATCCAAGTGGATTGCAGTCCAAGGCAGACCGTTGAGGAGACCGTTGTGTGCATTCACTGCCTTCGCCTCCACAACCCTCGCCTCCACTTTTCTTTTACTCGATCTTTTAAAGCTTTTTGCTTATAGAGAGATTTACATACACAGGTTATAAAGAGATATTTTAAATTGTTATTCACACACTTAGAAAATTGAAAAACAACAAAAATAAGTTGTAATAAGCGTATAAGAGTTTTTTGACGCAGCTGGATGTAGAATGCATTGCTTAACGGTTAGAGCGCTTGGACGGTTTTCAAGAAGAGAACGTGTTGGTTTTTGTTTTAAATTTTTATACATTTTCTATAATTATGCTGTTACAGTTCGTTGAAAAGTTTAAACTACTCCAATACTAGAAAAGAAAAAAGGACGTTTTAAACAATAATAAGTTTTTTTTTTATTTTCAGGTCTACCACCACTGCCTCTTCGGTACGAGATACGACTTCCTATGCGCTAATTACACCGCATTCGACCAAAAGACCTTCATTTGCCATTTCGCGTCAGAAGTAGATTGTAAAAATTCACCTAAGTACTTCAGCAGGTAACTTGATAAGACTTGATATAACTTGATATATATATGATCATATAAAATATGACGGTTATAATTTTTTTCTTTGTTAAAATTCACCTTTATTGGCATTCATTTGACATTTGCTTTCCGGGAAACTTGATATAAAATATAATGGTTATATTTTTTTGTTTGTAAAAATTAACCTTGTTTGCTTATATTCAAGTGACATTAGTTTTCCGGTTTTCTGATAGTTGTTAACTTTTTTCCCTAATTAAATAAATTAGGAGCGGATGATATAATATAAACATGTATTTTTATTTCTTTTTTTGATAATAATATCTAATTTGTACCTGTTCTCTTTTAACTTTAATTTATTTTAACGTAGAATGGGGTTTCAAATTTCAGGTTTTTTGAAAAATATGGAAATCTTTCAATCATTGATAAATAAATCGATAACAAGCTAGTCTCAAACTTGTTTTTAAATCGCTTAACTTTTTGTGAAGTATGATAAAAAAAGTTAGTGACTCCTTATTCCTCTCTCCATTTTTATAATAATATGCTAAATGACAAAACCCAATGCAACCCTTCAAAGTCGCCAATCAAGCAAAGTTCAAGCTACGTCGAATTTCTTATACAATTGATTTTTATTGTTAGCATCTCCTTAGAGGTGTTTTTATAAATTTCTGTTATTAAAAGATTATTCTGCGAACAATACTTTGGAAGTAGATAATGTTATTTGCAATTTTTTGCAAGAATATTAAATTATACAGGCATTTATAAATACATATTAAATTTCAGAAACGAAGCCCTCTACCAAGCAGCGTCAACCTCGCCACCACCCACGACCAGCACCACTACCACAACCACCACCACAGTCCGTCCTCCCCGACCACCACGCCGGCGACCACCACCGAGATATGATTACTATGATGATGACTATTACTATCCAGCGAGGGATGAGTATGATTATGAAGATAGGTGATTATTGGTTTTATCCTTAAATTGGTATATATAATAAATTAATATTTGGTTGTATTTTTTTATTTATGAGCAAAAATTTGACAAGACGTTTTATATTTATATATCTCGGTATATATAGTTTTACTTCGTGTTGAGTAATGGAACCTAATGATATACTTTGTTTTACAACAGAGCTAAGAAATGGACTGTTGTAGAACATTTTAGTATGAAATTCTTAATGTACCAATGCAAATATTAAAAAAAATTACATTTCGTAAATATATGCTTAGGTGGATATAGTAGTAATATTAGATATAGTAAAAGATAGTGACTCACTCGCAGCTTTGCTTATGCGTAAGCTATAGCTTATAGCGAGGATGTGTACTTCTGTAACTGTATATTTCGTTCGTTGTGGAAATGAAATAAAGTCTAAATATTACCACAATAATTAATCAAAGTCAAAATTGTATATAAATCAGTTAAGCCATTTCTGAGATTAGCGTTCACCAACAAACAGACAAACATAAAAGAAAATTATAAATCGTCTGCCGACAATAATATATTTTTTCGTATATCTTCCATGTACAGACAGCGATCAGTTACATTTCTATTATATACGATGGGGAACCAGCCACCGTGGCACGCAATGTTTTTAAATTACACTAGTATTTACACTAGAGGAGTATATGTACTTCACTAAATGCTAAAGCGCGATCTGGAAACATTCATAATAAACATTTGCTGTGATTAACTGTATATTTGTAATCAAGATTATTATATTTTTCAAGTTATTTTTAGTAAGTGTGGTAGTAACCTCCATTAATTTTCTAACTTCTTAATTTGTTACTTCTATCTATAAAGTAACTTAATTTATCTTCTTTTCTTTTCTTCTTTTAGAGGAGGCAGAAGAAATAGACCAAGAAGACCAGGAAAACGCAGACCACAAGACGACTATGATGACAGGTGTGAATCACTTAAAGATATTATTGAATATAGATAATAAAAAGGTTTTGTTGACAATCAGCTTTATGACCAATAAATTATAAAAATGAAAATGAACGTTTTTAAACGTTTTTAACAGTTAAAATGTCATTGGCAGATTGTTTTAGATAAAGTACAAATACAAGTGAAGCTAATAAATTATTATGTTTTAATCTTTTTAATACATATTCGAAACATGTTTATTGTTTCTAATATGATATTTTTACGATCTTAAAACTTAAGAAGAGTTGGTGGTGGTTTTTAAACTAAAAGTATGTTTTTTAACATTAAAACTGTAATCTAATATTCTCCAGATATGAAACCCGTTCTAGACCTCGCGATCAACCAGAAGAAGATTATGAAGACAGACGGCCATATGAGAGACCAAGAGCTAACAAAAGACCATATCCTGATTATAGAAGGCCATATGAAGACGGAGAAAGAAGGCCCTTCAAAGGCGGTAGAAGACCTAATACCCCTCGTGACAATGATGAAGATAGGTACAGGCCTGATACTGAGGAAGAAGACAGACCAAGAGGTGGAAAGAGAGGAGAATTTAGACCTAGAGACTCGCTGAAACCAAGGGACGAGGATGACAGACCAAGTGATGAAACCAAGCCAAGAGACGAAATTAGACCTAGAGATGAAATCAAACCTAGAGACAAAATCAGACCAAGAGATGAAATCAGGCCAAGGGATGAAATCAGACCAAGAGATGAAATCAGGTCTAGAGATGAAATCAGGCCAAGAGACGAAATAAGATCTAGAGACGAAATGAAATCCAATAGAGACGATTCTCGCTTAAGAGACGAAATAAGGCCTAGGGATGAAATAAAACCTAGAGACGAAAGAAGACCGCTTAAAGATGAAACTACGGATACTGAAGGTAAACAAAGGGAAAGACCTAGAGATGATAGATATCAACAAAATGAAGGTAGACGACTTTATGATCGCCCATACAGAAATCGGGATGAAAGACCTTACCTAAAACCTGAAAGAAACTATGAAGGTGAGGAAAAAGTACAAGAAGAAAAGAGACAAATCCCTACAGCACCTGAAGGTCAAGCGTTAGTTAAACCAAACGGTCGTGGCATATTTAGTCAGCCTCGATTGCCGCCAAAATTCAAGCGACCAGTTCCATTAAGTGAAAAAGATAAATATGAATACGTTTCAGTGTCAACTACTAAAGCACCTCTGAAACGTGATGAGGAATATTACGATGAATATGAAGAAGAAGACACAAGAAAGCCATTGCCTTCTGCAAAGTCAAGTACAGTACAGCAGAGACCAAGGCCAGATCCAATTGAAAAAGAAAAATTTAAGCCAACACGGCCTCATTATCCAGTTGATAAACCAAAAAAGTCAAAAAGACCGATAGAATACGATGATGAAGAATATTACGACGACCCACCAGTGAGATCTCAAAAATATTCTTCTCAAAGAAATAAAGACGAACGGCCATCTAAAATGAAAGATGACGATTATTACTACGACGACAAAAATGATAAACAAAAGCAAAATAATGAAGAAGATATTACTGCAAAAGTAAAAGATATCAAACCAAATGTCAAAGTTTTTAGGAGGCCTTTTTTACCGTCTAGGGGTGGGAGTCCCTATCTTCCGAGAGGATTACAGCCTGTGGCTGGAAAAGATCTGAACTCACCACCCAGTACCACCCCTAAACCTACTTCTACAACTACTACTACAACGACTACAACAACAACAACTACTACTACTACACCAGAACCACCAACAACAACAGCATTAAGTACAACATCAACAGAAAAACAAACAACGACATTAGCTACTGAAAAGCCCACATCTACAACCGTGCCAGAAGAAGAATATGAATATTACGATGAAGAAGATATAGAATATGAATCCAAAGATAAAAAAGAACCTACAACTACAGTCGAAATTAAACCAGCCCAAATTAAAGAAGTACCCACTACTACAGTTTCATTCCCAGAAGAAATAACTACAGATGATAGAGCAAAAAATTTAGCAACAAAAGTTCTTAGAAATTTCAATGCGAACTACGAGGCAATTAAAGAACAGCTCGCACCTACGCTCACACCTGGAGATTACCTAAAACCTTATTTAGGGCAAGCAGTAAGAACCAAGAAACCAGATCCACAACCGGAAATATCAAAAGGTTACACAGCTACTGGAAAACCTTTAAAAATACCTGACATTAAACAAAATTTAGCTGATTCACTAGAAAACGATTATGATATTAGGCTAAATGAAGCTTTAAGCCCTAAAATAAGGATTCCCAGTGGTTTTATAGTTCCTGAAAGAGATTATACGTTTTCGAGGTTTAGAAATAACGTGCACTCTGAACCGCAGTTCGCTGCATCAGAAGTTAGTCATTATCAAATTAGGAAACGTCCCCAAATATCTGGTGTTTCTATCAGAACTCCTTCGTCATATTACATCCAGCCACAAAGACTGGTTTACGAAGACTTGGTGAGACCAGCTCGGCACTTAGTGTACAGACATTTAGGTGATATATTTTAATATAGTTAGGGGTAACCTTTGAGAGATCAAAAAAAAACTTTAAAAGTCGTCTTAAGACTTTTTAAGTTTTTAAATCTATGAAACATACATATAAATTATGTAGTGGATATTATGTTTTAGGCGTTTTTATATTATTAGACTTACATACTTATACAATGTAAAATATATATATTTCAAATATTTAAATACAAACTATACCGTTAATTTATATGATTTATTGCAGGATATAAAGTCTCTCTGTGCTAAATTTAATCGAATTCTGTTCATCCAAAATTAAAATGAGAAAACGTTTGTTATATCGCTAGTAAGTCATATTGGGTCAAATATTTAAAATACAATTTTTGTTAAGTACAGCAATAAATTGAAAAAGTAGTAGATATATGTGTCTACAAGACGATACATGTTTTTACTAAAGCTTATTGAAGTGCCAAAATCGTGAAAATTGTGTAAAATATTTCAGAACTAATTTATTATTAATAATTAAATTATTTAATTTTATTAAATACACAATTATGTCAATTAAGGCAGGCTTTGTTCCTGTAGCTCCTCTGGTGTTACACGGGGCCGTGGGCGGCGGTGATCACTTACCATCAGGTGACCCAAACGCTCGGTTGCCTTGTATTTACCTATAGAATTAAAAAATCAATTTAAAAAAATTACATAATAGAATATATATTAATTATCATCACTGCCAATTTTTATTTTCTTTTATTAATGTAGCGCGGCGACTTCCGCCACTCAACATTCAATGTCTGAAACTGACAACATTTTAAATATATATTATCGTCAGGTGCTATGTAGGCTTGAAAAATGACAAAATTGGGAACCTTCAAAACACTCTCCTTTAAAGTTGTATTTTTGCACTGTCTATATATTTATTTACAAAACCTTCTATTTATTTCTGTGTATTTGTCTGGGTTATTTCTTTCATTCGTCTTCATATATACCTAAATACTCTTAGTTACCCATTAACTTTAAGATAAATAACCGTTTTGGCGAACTTCTAAGCCATTATTAATATTTGTATGGTCAATACATTTTTTCTCAACCGGGAATCGATGTCGTGACAGGCTCAGTGTAAAAGCAAGCTACAAGAATAAAATGTCAGTATTTTTCAAAGGTTACCACAGTACACTGCTCTGCTTTCATCGTTTCCATAATTGATTACTTTATTGGTATGAAACAAAAATTCTGTAATTATCTGGCTTATAAGCGAATTTGTATAAATTTTTTAAATAAAAATTAATACTTATAATGTGTTTTGTATTATTTATTTATTATATAGGACTAATGAAATAACATCTTTGGTTTTCGCCATTTTTACACATTTTGAAATGAAACTATTTTAATCGGATTAATCGCTTATATTTTTGGTATTCGAAAATACATTTTAGAAACCCGACATTTCGAACACTTACCTAAAGTCTACCCTTACTTAAGGTCACAAGCCTGCCTGCGTGTCTAAAATATACGCGATTAATCCGGTTAAAAATAGTTTCATTTCAAATAGGACTAATATGAAAAATTCCTTTTCCACTGCAACTTTTAAATAGTCATCTGTTTAACGTGGTCAGCCGCCTATTAGACCATTACTATAGAAAATAGTCGGTCCGCCTTTGACACCGAACCACTATGTAAAAGGTTGTCGTAAAAGTGCCTGCGTGTAATGGTGTAATAGATATAAGACCATATACTTAAAGGCAATCTAATTCCGAACATCACTCGTTTCACTTGTCCTATGTACCTTTGACACTACATGGCGACCCTGCCAGAACAAGTGCCCGGCAAGCGCTTGTTTTAGCGTGCATATTTAAATGTAGGTACATTTAATCCAAAATAAAAAAGCAATAGGCGATTTGTGTGTCTACAAGACGATGCAATATGGGGAAGACGCACTCGAAAGAGGAGACTATCAACGCGCAGGCAGCCGCTGGAGACGGGAAAAACAATGCATCTGCAGAAACCAGCTGCGCCACTGTTAGCACAACAAATATTGTAACAACAACAAGTGTAAAGTAAGGTAAAAAGTATATACATATATATGAACAAATCGCAGAGTGTGAAGTGCGTAAATAAAACATAAAAAAAGTGCGCGTAATACATCGTATCTAAATAAAATGTGCGTGTGCGCCGTAATAAGTGCGAGTGTCATTAATAAAAAAAAATGAATATTAATTAAAGATTTAGAGACTTTAATACGTGTAAGTAATTATTAATATCATAAGAAACTAGTTTTTTAATAAGTATCTTAATATATTTTGATTTAGATAAAAATCTTAAGTATTGAAATGTTAAATCTAAAAATAGCATTCAAATTCATACTGTGTAGAATGTCAATAAGTTTTATTCACTACGATTCACCGAACATGATAGCTCTCGACGAATTTGATTATGTTTGGAATACTTGTTCTGAATTTGACACCCAATAGTAACAATCAGGTCGAAGTTAGACAATGTTATGAATACTTTTATTATATATTTTGTGATATATTAGTTATTTTTAGATTATTATTCATTGTAATTACATATACTTATGGCTGAAACTAGTACTGTTACTGTAAAAAATGACTGGTCCTTGCTTTCGAGAAAGGTTTGTACTTACCCCGAGGTCTGCTGACCTGCTTGAACTTGACATGTCCTCGTCCTTGGCCACCTGTATCGCTTCCTTGAGGCTTTGGCAGTTCCGCGCAGCTACGATGGTCCTCAATCTCAATCAATCTGGAGGATTCTAGAGCCCATCTGTAAATTTCTTAATGGCCATATTTTCATTTAATACCCAAGCAAAATCTATATATTTAAGAATTAAAATCTGAAATACAGAAAATAAAATAGGTGCAACGTTGGACATAATAAATAGTGCAACTGGGAGAACTAAAAATTGTAATAAACCGGCAAAATTAAAAATAGATCTTAACTTAATAAGCAAAGTTTAAGAAGAGGTAAATATTTTTGAATATTACTTTGCAGAAATAATAAATAAGTAACTTCCTCGTTGAAATCATCTCCGTCAGTTGCAGTTAAGTTATTTCAAAATAATACTAGTCGTTAGAATAAAAAAAATAGTTTTGACCATGTAATGCCAGAAGTAATTGACAAAACTTTTAAAAATATTTGTGTAAAAATAACTGGGTTATATCTGTTAAACTACTGAGCTCTATTATATTACATTACACATCGAAATATATTAAGATACTTATTAAAAACTAGTTTCTTAAGATATTAATAATTACTTACACGTATTAAAGTCTCTAAATCTTAAATTAATCTTAATTTTATTTTATTAATGACACTCGCACTTATTACACATCGCACCTCAGTTAGCTATGATCTATATAAGAAGACAGTAAAAAAGTTATGTCTGTACATTTAATATATTTGCAAAAAACCAATTTAGGGGGATGTAAAAACAGTAATACAGAATACGAAACAATTATTTAAAAAAAAATTATCTGTATGTCTGTTTGTACGCTCGCATCTTCGTAGCTACTGAACCGATTTGAATGAAATTTTTGATGTATACTTGTTACGCCTGGTTAGGCTTACGGGTGTAATTCATTTCCAAGACTGGTCCTTCTGATAAAAACCCATAACGTAGAACTATAAGAACACTAGCAAAAATTGAACAGCGTTATGCGCATTTGCCGAGTGTTGATCAATAAAAATTCAAACTATTAGAACTAGATAGAAATTATACTTTACAGTATATCATTATAATAAATAATATAAGGTTGGTTTGATCTTGTGTGAATTGTGTGTCACATTTAATTTTATTTACTTGAAGTTTTAATTAGTTTGATATTTTTTCTAATATTAATAATTTCCTTCACATATTATTATTTTTTTGTTCATTAAATTTTCTTATTTGTTCAGGTGTCTAATAAATATAAGTATTTTTTGTGATTATATAATAGTGTCATTATATATTATCATGTTTGGATATCGATGTCAAGTTTTCGTTGACAATATCGGTAAATTCTGATTAAAAGCTCTCCTTGAAAAAATCTAGGTCACGACGGAAGTTAAATATATAAATGTATCAGTAATGTAAGATGTTTGATATATATATTTATGTAAAATTAAAATTAGTTGAGCTTGTGCTCAATCCCTGCGAAAATGCAAGCACTGAATGGCTGCTTGAGAGAGGGGTAAATGATCCCAAGGGTGCCCCCTGTGGGGCAAGGACCTCGAGGAGCTTTGCTTCGTTGAACAGGCGCGGGGGAAAAAACGTATAAAATTTTTACGCAGCGGAATTAGAATCGCACTCTGACCGCTAAGCCATGCGTTCTACTGGGAGATATACAACTGAGAGGTGCACGTGCCGCTAGCGAGGGTATTCGCCGTCTTCACTGCCTTCCACCCCTGTCATATACTTAGAACGTATAATACGCTGTTACGACACTTTGTTCTACACTTTTGTTTATTTTCCACCCCACGCATAGCAGATAGAATCAAGTGTCACTCAGTTCTCCACTTTCTGACCTAAGTCGGGACACTCGTTGAGTAGTGGTAATCAACCAGTCAGACGCTGCTCCACTGCGCCACGACGGCCAATCCAATCAATTATATTATTTTTATAAATGGGACTAAGTTTAAGGTTATGGGAACTTATATTTAAAAATAAGAACAAACAATACAGTCTCAATTTTATTTATTTTCTAATATTATTAAATATTTACTGTATATTGTATATAATTTTAAAAATAATAACATAATATAATATTTTGTTATGGAGACTTATTCTTAGCGGCTTCGTAAACTACACGACTAAACTAATTCGTTTTTTCATCCGCATGCGCTCTCACTTAAATCACAAACATTGCCTAAATTTAGAATTTTAAATGATTGTAACTTTTTTGTTTATGAAACGATTGAAATTAAATAAACTTTAAATGTCAAGAAAAAATTATCACAATATAATAATTAAAATTGCATCTAAATCGTTTAAGCCATTTCTGAGATTAACGTGCACAAAGAAACAGACAAGCAGACAAAAAAGAAAATTAAAAATCATTGTTTTCGGTTGGTTCTATTATTGCTAAATGCACCTTATAATATTTTCTCTCATTTATCTTCCATGTACAGACTGCGATCAGTTACATTTTTATGATATGTATTAATAGATATTTGATTTTAAATAAAATTGTATTTTAATTACATTTTTTTCTTTCAGGTTCACGCTTTTTTCCGCATAGCATATGTTTATGTAAATACAAATATATAAAAAAATTACATAACATTTAATAACATTTAATAACATTTTATACAAGCAACAACACACTTGTATGAAAAGGTGCGGATTTTTTTAAATAACTATTAATATATATCTATAAATTTTAATATGTGTGAAACACGTTTACACATAAAACACGCGTTACCATAGCAACGAGTATGACTTTTACGTGTATTATGAAAAATTGTATGTCAAACAGATTGTAATGTGTGTAATATATTAATTTATGTATTTTTAATGCATTAATAAAACAAATATTCACTTTGAGCACGCTTTCTCATTATAAACTACAACTGTATCAAATTTAATGCAACTCCAGCCCCATAATTTTCTTTAAAAGATGGTTCAAACATTTTCCTTCACCTATTAATATAAAGCTATTCTATTAACTAAAGTTTGTAGCATTATAGTCAGTTCAACAATGCTTTGTAACTTTTTTGTACCATATAGCCCTGTAATTAACATATCTAGTTGCAAATGTATAGCGGCCAAGTCTCCATAACAGAAATTAAAAAAAATAGATAACCTTTAATCTAAAATTATCACTTTTATATTATAGAAAATTTTTAGAAGGACGTATATAATATAATAAAAAGTAGAATATTTTAGCCTTGTTATATTTATTGTTATTCTCACGTTTCTCCAACGTAGCGAAAAACTATTATTATTTGCCATTTTTTATTAAAACCACGAATCAATAATTCACGAGGATATATTTATTATTAAAATATTTTCATTTTTAATAAAGAAATGATTAACTGAATTTAATAAAGAATTGGTTAATGAATTAGTTCCGCCATTCTGTCTTTGCATTGTATGATAAATGGAGAACGGAGAGAAACCAATTTCTAAGCAAAAATTTCTATTAAAATAATTAATTCAAACAATATGCTTTATACTTCCGTCCAGTTAACCCTTATTTAAAAATAATATGCCCAAAGAAAAGTGGTACAACTCGAACTCGAAAATAACTAAAAATATAATTGAAAATTTAATATAAATTTCTCAATTTTTACACGCTTCCATTAGCTTTACCTCCACGTATCCATCGATTAATAAATTTAAGTAAGTCTTTTAACGCTATTTTCACTTCTTTACGTCCGCATTGCGTAAAATATAATAGCACATGTGTCCGGATCTGATGAGAATACAATATTTTTACAGCATGAATTTTATGTCCTTGCTAAGATGACTAGGTACAAAAAAAAATACTTTGTTGGAGAGTGGTTTTTATTTTTTTTTGATTTTTTTTGTCTTTATTATAAATTAACATGTAAAATTGTTGGTTTGACACAACATCAGCTTAAGTTTCATTATCTACAAGCATCAATTAAATTTTATAAGCTATGGACAGATTGTAATGTATTTGATGATTGTAACTAATATTTATTTACTTCCTTAACAGATATACATACATATGTAATGGTATCTCTTTTCCTTTAATAACTATGATAACTAAAACTGGAACAAGTTGTATTTTAGTGCCAAAATCCTTATAATCAAATATTTTAAATTTAGACATGTCAAAAATATTTGACAAAAATAAGCTAAAAAGGTATTAGCTTGAATTGTACCACTTTTCTTCTTATTCATTAAGTATACTTTATTGGTCCACGTTAATATGTTATGACTTTTTATTCAAGGAACATCACAAAATATTTTATTTGACTTTAAAATTCGACCATTGTAGGTTAAAATCACAGGTGACGTAATTTAATTCATTTATCTCATTTGTAAATATTCATTTCCTAGGAATTATATTAAACTTTCTTATGGATTTAGTTTGTATAATATATTAAAGATAAAGAAAATTATCAGAGTCTGATAAGCTTCCTAATAAGAACTTACATTTTTTTCAATAATTTTTAAATTTATTTTCAATTTCCTTAGTGTGTAATAACACATTAAAAAACTAATTATTTATATATAATATCAAAATACAAGAATGTTCATTCAAACAAAAAGTCACACACATCTAAAACAGTATTAAGAAACAGTGACTTAAAAACTAACCGCAACGATTTATCACAATCTTGAGTTTTCGAACTGACCTCTTATACTCCTGAATTTAACACTCCAAGACTTTGTTGAGAAGGGTGGTGTTTTCAAATCGGTAATTACCTTACCGTTTACTGGAGTACTAATTTTACTATTACCATTTTCACTCACTTTATTGTTGGTATTGGTATCATTGTCGTCTGGTTCCTGGTCTACTACGGTATTCTCGGGAACTTCGTCTCTATGGAAAATTCTGTTGATTGGGTATTGGAGTCTGTAAAATACATACATCATTCCCCAGATCAAAAGTTGGTATAAACACACTTGCCACCAATTCATGGTACCAAAAACTTGGTATAACCAGCGGTTTGTTGCAAAATAAATGGAGTAGTACCTGAAAAGGAATATTGTGAATTCAAATAATTGAATTATCACTTGACTTAAGCTAGGAAGTGCATGGGGTAAGCTCGACAGCTGTGTTAGTTATGTTACATTTTCTGACTTTACCCGACACGTGTTCTGTACTTTTACTTATAGCTTACTAAGTTATCGAATGTTGTATAATTTTTCTATTGAAATTACTTAAATCTTATAATAATGAATGTATTTGAACACTACTCATTCTTTAAATAAATGTATTTCATTTAAAAAAAACTGAATTTCAAGAGAAAAACGATCAATGATTACATAACGTAAGTCGAAAATAGAATTATCAAATGATAAACTTTTTGCAAAAAGATATTGACAAAAAAATGACATCGACATTGACATTTCCAAACAATACTTACACTACAGCGTAAGCCAAGGCCACAACTAAATACAAGATTCGTTCCATTTTCTCATCTGTGGGTTTTCTTCTCGATTGGAGCAGAGTTTCGATTAACAGGACAATAGTAATATTAGTGTGGACACAGTGGTTGAACCACCATGGGACCACCTGGTCGTAGATCTGCGGGAAGACCAGCTCCCGGTCTACTGCGTAGACACACCAGAACATTGTTGTCACGAACTGGAATTAAAGGAAACAATATTTTGAAAGACTCTTTTCTCCACTTTTCTGGGTGTAATTTTTTATTTTTATTATAGAACTGTATTGAATATCAATGCGAAACTAAATCAAATGTTATGAGAATTTAAAGTCGTATATTTTGAATAACGTTCTAATGTCAATAATTTTCCAAGCTGCAGTTCGTTATACACCCGAGGTTATTTAGAAGCTTGGACTGTAACTAATAGGGACTGGTTCAAATCGTTGTAAATTTTTTTTTAAATAATTTCTACATACTAATAGATGATCATCGACGCCTAAAATACATGTTACATGCCTTAGCAACGTGTCGCACTTTATACACAAGTGTATACCTAACACATGGATGTGTCACTTAATGTATGTTTGTAATACATTATTTTAAAAAAATATTTTCTTTTCGTTCATATATGAATAAATAGCTTATTCGTTGAGATTTGTAGTTGAGTTGATGATATCCAAAAGGAGCAGGTTCATATCCTAGTTATCTTTTTTATTGTTTAACTTACCAAAGTACAAGGCACCACCAGTCCACAGAAGAACACATCTCGCCAGTATTTTATTTTCTGACCAACATTGGTTCCTTCCTTGTCCAACCATTCCAACACGTCGTGTGTTAGAGAGAGACCAAGGAAAACTGTTTGGAAGACCTGAAAGTAAGAAAATATTTGTGTTTAAGTTTATTTTTATGAAATATATACATATTACAAAAATGTAACTTATCGCTGTCTGTACATGGAAGATATATGAGAAAAAATATTGTGGGGGGTATTTATCAATGTTTGTCTGTGCGTATGCGCATGCTAATCTCTGAATTTCTTTAATGTAGTTTTGACTATTGTATTTTGGTTTATTTCATTTTAATCGGTTCATTAATAAAAAAGTTACAATCGTTTAAATTATAATTCGAAGCAAAGTTGATGATTTAAGTGAGTACGCGGACGGGTGAAAAACGAAATAGTTTAGTCGATTAATTTACGCAGGCCAAGCCGCGAGGGGGCGCAAGTATGAATAATTTCTTTATAATGGAACCCAAAACAATGATTTATAATTTTCTTTTCTGTTTCTTTGTGCATGCTAATCTTAGAAACGGCTTAATTGGCTTAAATGTAATTTGGACTATTGTATTTAAGTAAGCATCCCTTAATATTTAGTGTTCATTTCAAACGGTTCATAAACAAAAAAGTTAGAGTAATTTGAATTATAAATTTTAGCAACGCTTATGATTTAAATGAGAATGCACGCGGGCGGGCTATAAAACTAAATAGTTTAATCATGTAGTTTACGCAGACGAAGCAGCGAGCGGTTTGCTACTATAGTATAGTAGTAGTAGTAGTAGTAGATTAAAATAAAAAAAAGTGAACGCTAGCATTATCGAATTACATCATTTTTATTTTAACCATTACCACAAAAATATTAAAAAGCAGCTTTATTATGCGGGAAGAAGCCTGAAGCTACTAGTCTTGTATCAGTGGGATTTGAAATTGCGCCTCGTGAAAACCGTTTAAGAAGCGGGTTCAAATCCCGATGCGTTCAAACTTTTATAGGTTTTCTAAATTTTTCAATTTCCTAAGTTGTGAATAACACTTTAAAAAAGGTTAAAAATTATGGCAGAGATAAAAACATTTTTAGAAAACGTATCAAAATTTGTTCGCGTCGGGATTCAAACCCGCGTCTGATCGATGGTACCCAAGATGCAAAATGTTTTCAGTTGCATAAGTGTGTGAATAATATTTTTAAAAATATTAAAATACGGCAGATATATTTTTAACAAAAACGTGGGAACCAAAAACATATATAGTGTAAGAATATTTTCAAAACTATTATTAATTGTTTATAAAATTAATTATAAATGAGTAATTAGTGGAGGCGGTCGACCCGAGATAAGCAAAGGTCGTCATGTCTGGACGTCTATTGTGGACTTATATAATACAAACATGGCGGAAGTGTAAACAACATTGGAGCTAATTCGACTTGCATTTGTTACTTGTCAAAACCAACGTTTTGACAGTCTAGATTTCATACTAGTAGTATATTATAGCGAGATTATATTATAGAAATACATATATATATATATATATATACATACAAAAAAAAGAAAGCTTCATTAAAATAGGCTAACTTCTTCATAGGCTTTTGTCAGAGAGAAACTGTCAAGACATTCTATATTATATATATATATTTATAATTTGAATATATTAAAGCATTTAGTTTCGAATAGATATGTATGGATTTATGTATATGTTTATATATGTGTATGTATACAATAATTTCTGTAACGTATAAATGTATATATCAATGTTAAATTTAAAGTGATAGAAAATAAAGATCGAAAAACATTTAGAAAACGTATAAAAAGTTGAACGCAGCGAGATTCGAACTCGCATCTCGTGGAAACCGTCCAAGCGCTCTGACCTCTAAGCCGCTTGGCTAAGTCGAAATTCTTATACGCTTATTACAACTTATTTTTGTTTGTTAACATCTCATTTTTACATATTTTGACAAATACACGGCATTATTCTACGAATAATTGTTAGGCAAAAAAGAATGCTTTTTAATATATATCACACAATCATTTTCCCGGCAGGAATCGAACCAACAACTAATCACATTTAGTCACTCAGAGAAAGTTTATATTAAAAATATTTTCCTTCTCCACTTTGGTACAAAACACACTGCGGCGTTGTGTTCCGCCACACAACACGCAATGATTGATTTCACGTGACTTTTTGTTCTCAATTAAACCCACAAAAACAAAGATTTAGGCAAATATAAAATAATCAATGTCACGTCAAATAACTATCTTATTTAGGTATATATTTAACACGCGACACACGCGTCTTATCATAAAGGTCGACGGTCGAAGTCTACGTGCTTGTCACGTGATAACAACTGATAACGTTATTTAGGGTAGTTTCGACACCCCTCTGATAAATTTAGACGGAAGTTATTTTTGATAGTATCGAATATGACCTTATTAGATGATTATTTTGGTAATAAATAAATAAATATAATATTTTGTTTCTTTTTTTGTAATAAGCATACCGCGGCGTTGAGTTGCGCTTTTTAATATTTAAACATTTTGCAGATATTGAATTTTAATGACGGTGTTGAAGACACTTTAAGTAAGACTAGACCGGATAAACAAAAATATTTTAAACTATTTGTGCTCGCGACTTCGCCCACGTGATAGTCTTAAATAAAAGTAGCCTGAGTTTCTTGTTACATCAGCTATCCGCCAGTGAAAATTCGGTCAAAATCGTTCCAGCCGTTCCAGAGATCAGCGGGAACAAACAGACAGACAGACAAGACAGACAACTTTGTAAACAAAGTTATTTTGATATATGTAAAAAGCGGTTATTTTAATATTACAAACTGACACTACAATTTTATTTATTTGTATAGATAAATACATATATTGTCTTTAGTTAAATTATTGTAAGATTATATTAATATATATAGAAAAAATCTATTACATTTATTTTCATTTCTCCGTACTGCTGAGACAAAACTCGGCGTTTAGTTCGCCAGGCAACACGTTTCTAAACATAGCGGCAAGTAGGAGAACACAGTGTCTAGACACTAGGTTCTCTCTATCTACCGGGATTCATGACACAGGTGTGGTATTCGAATACACAATCATCGTGGTTTATTAAATAAGTCTTGTCTTGATGGTCTAGTTAAAACAAGTATATATATATATATATATATATATATATATCTATTGTATATACAACTCGATAAAGATAATTATTTGCTTTAAAGGTCAAATAACGACCAATTATCTGTGACGTCGTCACGGTCAAACCGATTGTGATGAAACTTTGTATACAGATATTATAGATATTCATTTTTTTCACAGGAATTTCACAGGAAAAAACGCAACAACTATATTTCACGCGGGTGAAGTCGCGAGCGGGTTGTTAGTCTGTAATAATTCAAACATTATAAATGCTTAACCGACTTTAAAATAAATATATTAATACACCTATGTGAAGCTGTTCTGTGACTCACTGAGTGATTGACAGACCTCCTGAAGGAGTGTAGGGGAGGTCTAAATGAGGATTTCCCACGGAATGGGGAATAACGAAATTTAACCGTTTACACTAAAATAGAAGACTTGTTTTATATATAAACTGATAGTAATACTTGTATATATAATATACTAATACTTCTAGCAATGGCTTAATTAAGAATAAATACTAATTATTTAATTAAGACCGTACCAGGCGCGGATCCAACCCCTTAAAAAAGTCAGTCATACAAGAAGAAACTGATAATCTAAAAATATCATTACATATGAAAAAAATGCAAACAAAGTTTCTGGGTTTAAAGCTCGACTTTAGAAATGAGACAAAACTCCTTAGCATTCCATGGATACGCCATGGGTGCCCATCGCGTGGCAGAAAGAAAGCAGTTCCTGTGACCCAAGTGTAGGCTAAAGGGGCTAGAGGGGCTATCATTTACATATATATGTAGTGCATCTACATATTAAAGATCTGTCTGTACGAGAAATATTTTGATTTATCTAGTCGAGGCCATCCGAGATATTGCGCGTTAAGTGGCGGATATCAACGCCGCGCTTTGTCATGTCACCAGAGCGGGAAAATGGAATTTGAATATAGTAATTTCTCCGAGTGGGAATCGATCCTACAATTGTTGCGCCACGAAGGCATTTAGTTAGTTTATATTATTAACAACATGAAATTATAATATTAGAAAGTAATAAAATACCTTTTGAGAGGAAATTATAAGATAAAATTTAAGATTTTAGAACAGAGAAAGGAATCCATAAGTAAAACAAATAAACTCGATGTAACTTCACGTAGCCGTCCTAAGAAAACCGTCAACGACATGTGACAAAGTTTTTTTTTGTGAGAAATACCTTTACCAACTAAAACCTCACAGAGCTCCTCCTCAGCCAGCCAGCAAAGCTCATCGCAGAGTCAAGTGTTGTGGGATGTGGCACCGTTATATTAAGCCAGCCTTTTCAATAAGTTCAATAACTTGTTTACTACACAATGGTTAAATTAAAAAAATTGAAGTATATTCTGTCTGTCTGTCCGTTTGCTTGTGTATCACGGCTAATCTGAGCCTATTATGAATAAATTTAATATCGATAGTTTGAAGCCTGGTGAAAGACATAGATCAATTTATATATGAACACCACGCGGGCAAAACCGCGAGAAGAAGCTAGTATTTATATAATGTTGATAAGTAAAGATGGGGATCCCATGAGGGAGAATCGAACTTTGAACAAATCCCGTTTACAGTCATGTGTTGTACAACTGCGCCACGATTGCCTGATATAATCATATGAAAATAAGCTGGACATGTCATAATTTGTCATATGAAACAAGCTGGACATGTCACATACATAATTTGTCACTCCAACTCCAAACAAAAATGGTTCAAAACACTGTCTAAAAGTACTCACAAAATTCCATCCAGTCAGGTAACCAGCCCGATATGTATATAATATTTTAACATCAGGTATCACACTGTTTTTAACATCTAGAGTATTTGCGAACGAGCCTACATAGATATGGTGCAGTATCCCAAAAATATGGAACACGGTCCTCCAGTACAGATTCGAATCGCTTCGATCAAATAACTTCTCATTTTCAGTTATCAAACAGCATAACACGTTGTAAAATATATTAGTGTCCTTCCAAAATTCGTCCATTTTATATTTTTATTGTATATTTTATAATTGTATATTAATTTTATATTATATATTTATAAGGCTTAATTATAATTAGAACTAAATAAGTTTAGACGCCCGTTTAGTTTTCGGGCGACTGTTTTAACTTCTTTTGTGAGGGTAGTCTATAAATTGGTTGGTGTTGCCATATTTGGATTATAACCCTTTGTTTCGCTAATAAATATAATAAATTATTATTTATTTAGAAAAAAAACTTTTGAGTCAATCAATAAATTGTATTGAAATTTGTAACAACGAAATTGTTTTGCATTGTACATGGTACAAATAAAAAAATATATATATAATATCAACCAAGTTGTCATTACCATAATTAAATAGTAATTTGTTATTTGTTGCTATCGTTAGTCAGCTGATTAATATTACCATAACAGTTATTTTCAAAATATTAAAAAGAGAACGAAATATTTATAATTATTATGAATATATATTATATTAATATTTGTATTCTTTATATGGTATAAATGAACCGAAACTTGTCGTTCGATTTTTACTCCTACACGCGCATTGCTTCTGAACGGACGATGACGTGTGGAGAACAGAGTGGGAAATTTTCTCTGTATTTTAAATTGTTATAGTTAGATTTTAAATGAAACTAGTTAAAATGGGCTAATCACGCAGACTTTGGTTTTTGAGAATACATTTTCGAAAACACTAGAAGTCTATGACCATGGGTAACTGTATTATGAATGTTATACATAATATTAAAAGCTAAAATAAACGTGAATAATACGTTTAAAGTATCCTATTTTTTACATATTTGAGGTTAGACACGCACTAAAAATGTCAACTTACTTAGTATTTTTTTGTTTATGTAAATAAAATAATGTATATTCTTATATAATTTTTTAGAACCATATACATTATAACTTTTTTGGGGAAACTAATTAAATTAAGCACGTAACAAGGTATTTTTTTAATTATTTAAATTAGCAAATTTTGTTTCTTATTGCATTTTTTTTCTGTCCTTACTTTATTTTTTTTATAGATGTGTATGTAACAACGATTTCTATATTTATAGGTTTTTTTGCTTCTTCTGTGTTAGGAAGAGAGAACCTAGTTCTCTTTTCTATTTCCTTTGAATGTTTGACATTTTAACCGAAATCAATGAACCAATAATATTTTTGGACTTAAAACTAGACCACCAACTAAGTCATTTATATATTAACTTCACGTAAGAGATAAAAATAAATTATAATTAAAAATAATCTTTTTAGACCATTTTTAAAACCTATTTTCATAAGGCAGGGTGAATATATTGATACCACGCTTTTTCCACAAAAAAATTGACTTACTTAGTTAAAGTATATAAAATTCCTTTTATTCAATGAGATCTTAACCGTTAAGTTACAAAAACGAATTAGCATTGATGACTCTAATTTATACCAATTATGTTAATGTAATTTTATTCATAACTATCAATCTAATTCAAGACTAAGGTAGGCCAAGGCACTTAAACTTACAATTTATATACATGAGTAATAGATTTTTTATTACATATAATAATAAATTTTCTTCTTTCAGTCATGGGGTCAAATACTTTACTCAGATCAATTTTTATATTCATATATGTATTGAAAAGTGTATCGTCCATCATCGTATTCTGATTGGAGTTGATGCCATGGAACGCCTTTTAATTTAGCCTTTATAGTCAATTAAGGTTCAATTAAAGAATTGGTCTTAATAATAGAAACGATTGGTAAATTGAAAACGACTTTTCTCTCGAAAAAAAATGAGGGACATAGACAGGTTATGTTGGACTCCGGACTGGCAGGTGTGGCCGTCCTTATACCTACTGAAATCTCACAGTCCTCCTCCTCGACCGCCACTTCCTGAGGCCACAGGAACGCCACACCACGTCGCCCATACACTAACTAGACTGGAGAAATATCTACATCTGATATTGTATTTAATTTGTCACATATCTATAAATATTCCATTCAACGTTGAGATGTAACCATCGCATTCACTCAAACTTAACTTAAATGCGACACAACGACGGTAAAATTAATTATGTAAAAACATATTATTTAAATTTTTCTTATATTTTTATGAAAATCCAAGAAAAAGATTAAGCGTTTACAAATAGTATATTATATAAAAAAATTCAAATTATTTCTAGTACTTCCCACTTTGGTAAGAGAAAACGCGACAAACATCTATCGCTAATATTTAAGAAATAGACTGAAAGCTGCTGTGAATGTCATAATCTGGCATCTTTTAGCTACACCATGATGATTTCAGTGCATCAAGTTGCAACTTTAATAAATATGCACACAACGAATGGTATTTAATTACATTAAGGCATGCTACAGGCAGACTGTAAGGTCATATAATTAATTAAGCCACAATAGTGACGTATGTAATATTATGAATATTTAAATTGCAACAAAAAAGGATTTATTATGTTTATTCTTGAGTATATACTTAATTTCAATTACATATGTAAGTAAAAATAAGCCACCATTATTCCTTAGTTTAGTTTCATTTTTTTCTTCGCACACTTTTTGGAATCTAAATTTAATGTTTAATCAATATTACTTATGTTTAGCAAATGAAGGGAACTTAAGTGGCTAGAGAGCAAGGTTGATAAGAACCTTGGTTAAAGGAAGAGACCTTGGTTATCCTTCAAATTTACGGTATCGATGTGACTGAAGGTAAATCGCGTAAAAAGTGTGTGGAGTCCTTTCACGCTTACCAGAAGCATGAATGAAGTGGTTGATGAAAAAAGTATGCTGTAATTTAGAGTGTTTACTCTGCATGTTTGCTTTCCGCCTTGTATCCCAAAAGGAAAAAATACAACAATATATAAATCCACGCTAATTGAATATCACAGTCAAAATCTTTCACAAAGTGTTTATTACATACGGCAAAATATTAATACGATTGTTACAATTTTTGATGTTAAAATTTATTGAGAGGAAAATTTTTCAATAGCCTGTATCACTCAGCGTTTAACAAAACAAACAATTAAATCTAAAAATATATTAAACTTGTTATACGTATATATTTCGTTTCCACTATCCGTCGTAAATGTAGTAAAAAATATTAAAAATCCAATTAAGGTTAACAATTTACTAAATACGTCAGCGCATGTATTTTGGTACATTTAGTTTAGAGTTTAGACCAAGTATTTCTCGATTTGGTAGTCTGATACTACGGGTATACTTATTATGCCTTTTATCTTATTTATATGGAATAACAAACAGTTGTCACAATATATTTTTATTACAGTACATTGGTTTTTATTGTCCAACTTATTGTGAATCCCATACCGTTATTCACATATTACTATTTATTATGTTACACAGTTTTTATAATGCGTAAATTTAAGTTAAATGGGCTAAGTAAAAAATGAAGTGCGCTAGTACATATACATTAGTCTTTCAGTGTTGATAATATTACAAATGTTTGTTATTAAAGATATACAATAGTTTATGTAATTTAGTGCACAATATCAAATAAAAAAAAAATATTCTAAAGAAAATATATATTTTTTTAATATTCCCTAAAAACAGGGAAATTTATTGGGTTACAAAGTAACAACATCATATTTCTCAATACATCGATAATGTTATCAATTTTACTATTACTAGTGTATTTGTTTTAGTTTAAGATAATTTATAAATGGCATTTAAAAGATTTTGGTTCAAATTTTTTTTATATAGAAGTGTATGTCAAACACATGGTAGTGTGTGTAATATTTATTTAATTAATTTAATATATTTTTAATGCATTATTATGAAAAATATTGACTTTCTCCATTTCTTCTCCACATGCCTGTATATGCATTTTACTATGCCGAATGGTTCAAATCGTTGTAAAAAAATTTGCAAATAATTTATTCTACATACAAAAAACCCATTGTGTCAAACACAAAGTTAGTGTTTAAAATACTTATTTTATTATTTTTATATATATCTAACGCATCATTATATAAAAAATAATTTTCCTTTCTACACTGTTACTCTCCATTAAAATTTTAGCTATACGCATTTGACAGTCTGCGTAATTTTCATAAAAAGATGTACCAAGTGTTTTCTACACGTATTAATATAATGGTACTGTAGATTTCTCATTTTGCTTTTATTATAATTGATAATCTCTGATTATTTAAATACAAAACTACCGAAACATGAGACTCAAAGAATTCTTTGGAAGAACAAATAATATTAAAAACAATTCTTCATATATTTTTAATATTGTTTTTAATGTTTTTCGCACACTAAGGATATGAATTATGAATTATAAGAATGTATGGCTTAGTTGCCAGAGCAAAGAGCGCTTGGACTCTAAAAGTCGCGCATACGAGCCTCGCTACATATAATTCTTCATATGGTACATAAAAAGAAAAAATATATATATTTTTACACATTACATTATACGAAGTATGCGACGGAAGAAGTGTAAAAACACTCCGTTCTAATCTTTCTTCCCATTATCATAATATATTAAAATTCAAAACATACTTTGTTCCAATAGACTTTACGTACTTTTGAATCGTTGAATGAACATAAAGCTACCACCGGCTCGGAAGGCAGTTCTGCTGAGGAGAGCCGGTGAGGAACTCAACAGGTACAATTTTATTATTTAATACAGTGATAGACAACCTGCACTAAACTCAAATCGTATTACTTCCACACATTCTTATCTTTTAAATATGTATTATACAAAAATGCAGAAAATAAAGCATTTTAATATTAAAAATAAAGATATAATTGTCTGGAATCCGTTGTTTTAGGGGGTCTGTTTATATTTTTAATTTATTTAAAACTAGTAATCCGGCCAGGCTTTGCTTGATTAATACTTATATTTTCCTATATGTTTTGTGGGCTATTAAGTGAGAACATGGCGTGGTCGATACTATTTTATTTCTCTCGTAATTTTTATTTTGCAATAACTCCTGATATATTTAAGGGCGATTATATTATACATGGCATCCTTAGGGTGACTAGCCTATTTAATTTTGAATTGACATTATTTTTAACCGGATTAACCACGTATATTATTGGTATTCTAAAATACATTTTAGAAACTCGCCGTTTCGAACACTACAGTAGGTAATCCGGTTAAAATTAGTTTAATTTCAAAAAATCTAAAAATCGGGATACCGTATATCTTATTATAGCGTATTTAATTTAATACATACTAGGAGTAAATCTATATCTAGACTATATATTAAATGGTTTCAATTACCATATCACAACTAACTTTTCTTGGTACGACTATACTTTAAAGATATCGCAAATTTTTTTGTACATCCAAAAAAAGAAGAACAATTCCACCATATACAGTTTTGTTATAACTCAAAAAGTTTTTACAGCGTTTTCTATACAAAATACCAATCAGATCAATTTTTTCCGATATATTGAACAAATATCGTCATATTTTAAGAGAGATTTCCTTCATCTACACAAACAAATAATATTGGAGTATCTGTTTGTAACATTAAAATAACCGCTTCTTACTAAATGCATATGTGTATGTATACAAGGTATATACCAAAATTACATATTTTCATTTCCATTTTTTGTCTGTCCGTCGTCTGTTTGTTCGGTCAATCTCTGGAAGGGCTGGATTTTGACGGGGCTTTTACTGGCAGATAGCTGCTGTAATAATGATGGGCTGTTTTTTTGTTAGAATTCCACATGTACAAAGCCGTGGGCACAGCTTGTGTATTAATATAATGTTAACTCACCAAGTTCCAATTAGTGAAGTATCCCCACGAGTAATACTTTACAGTCTGCAAAGGTTCAATGTCGAATTCACTTATACCGAAAATTATAAGCAAACCTCTTAACTGTGTGACAAGCATACACAATATTTGAGAAAAATGAAATATTGTCTTCAAATTAATTTTTAGCAAAAAATTTATTTTTAACATTTTTGACCGATCTCTTCGAAGTCGATTTTGGTACTAAAATCCGTTTTGAGAAGGTCGTGGCGATATTTATCTTGTATTTTGTATGTTTCTTCATAAGTTAGTTGGTAATGGAGTATGTTTAAAAGGTCCCGGTTCGATTCCTGGTTTAAGGTAAAAAATATTGGGTATAGGTCTTTTTTATAGTCACATCGCCGTCCACGACCTCACGTAACACCAGAGCTATAGTTGCTACAGTCTTAGTGGAAATTATGGAAATTTGTATATATAAAAATTAAAATTATTTACGAAAAACTACTGTATTCTTCAAAGTTAAATAAATAAAAAGCTCCACCGCTTTTACCCGCAAAATGACAAGATATTTTCCTCGAAATCGAGAATTTGTGTGTTTCAATTGAGAAATTGCGTCTGGAGTGGCGGAGCTCAACTCCGCGCCTTGTATTACCAGAGCGGAGAAATTATTTTTTTTGAAATATAACCATTCCCCTAAACGACGCTCGAACCCAAAACAAATCATTTTTACAATCGAACGCTGTCCCACTGCGCCATAATGGCACTAAAATTTAATAATAAATTAAATTTTATTATTATTTGTTTTATATACGTTGGGTTTATAAGTTAATATTTTGTTAAATTATTACCTTATAAAACAAATTAATTTCAATACAAATTCTTATAATAACGTAAGTGGAGAACGGAGTATCTGAACACTAGCGTAATGTCGAAGCTCTCTCATTACGCTAGTGTTCAGATAGTGCTCGCGAAAAATGAAAGGAGTAAAATAAATTAATTTTGTAATGTAACTATTTTAACCGAATTAATCGCGTATATTTTGATATTCGAAGTGGTAGACCTGCGACCATGGACTCCTATTAAGGGTTTTCTATAATGTATTTTCGAATACCAAAATATACACGATTTTTAAAATGTGTACAAATCACGAAAACCAATGATATTATACAAATAAATTACACATATTATAAGATTTCAACTCACGTCACTTTGACATGTATAGAGTAAATTTCAAAGCGATAAAATCAACTAAGCTATAAGTTTCAATTTGATTCAATCGAAACTAATGTTGATACAGTTTATATACAAGTTTTGATTTAAAAAAAATATAAGACCCCTTAATACTTGATGCCATAACAACTTATCTAACACATTAGAGTATGTGTAATATCTATTGTATTTTAATGTGTTTTCTAATGTATTATTATTAGCTATATATAGTTTTGCGCATTTCTTTTGCATATTAAGATAAGTTGCATGCATGCATACTGCTCAGTCTGCATAATTTCATCTATGAATGCATCTTATAGATATAATAAAAATGTAACGGATCGCCGCCTGTACATGGAAGATATATGAGATAAAATATTATTGATGGCATTTTTCAATGTCATTTTGTCTAGCCGTTTGTGCACGCTAATCTCAAAAACAGCTTAACCGATTTTAATGCAGTTGTGACAATTGTATTTTGGTAAACTTCCCTTAACATTTAGTGTTTGTTTTATTTCCATCCGGTTCATAAATAAAAAAAATACACCAATTTAATTTAATTTTTTTTTCTGTTACTGTTCGAGAAAAAAGAAATATATTTAAAAGCAATACAAACAAATGACGTAAGCCTTTTTTATATAACTACGAAAGAGTTTCCATGCTTCATTCAATTGTACGTCTACTATTTGTGTACATACAGTGTTTAAGGTAGTAAACGTCTAGAAAATTCCATTGGACCGAAACTTAGAAAGTACAATTAACGTTTAACTAACATTAAATCGATAGAACCGCACGTAGCTTATGGTTAAAAGCCTATTAAAAACAGCTTTCCCTGTTAACAGGGTGTAGGCAGAGAGAATCTAGTGTCAAGAGCCTCCGTTCTAAGCGGTCGGAGCTCAACTCCGATCGCATTAAAGCTCATTTAAACGGTACTTACCATTTTTAAATGTGGTTGCTGCTATACGGACTACAGGTGGATGATAAAGCTCGCAGAGTGGAGGAGACGGTACCTCAATACTGATTATTTAAGTACACCATTTGATTAACTCACCCAAAACATGCGTGTTTACTGAGTTTCATACAAGTCGGGTAATTAATGTCTGTGAAAAATTGTATAACCAAAGCTAAATCTGGAAGAAATTTGCCCATCAGGCTCTGATAACCTCGTCAATTTATCCTTATTCCGAAGATATATTTTCTGTATCCGTTTGTATTTATGTTATGCTCGTGTTTATTGTTTTTAAAGCTATTCTTGTTTTTGTTTTCATAAATTATATTTTATTTCTTACAATTTTTTATTACATACATTTCGATTTCGGGCGGAAAGTGAAAAACGTCTTGACACTATATTTTCTCTGACTTCCCTGCTATACGGGATAAACGTCTAGGTAAGTGAAAGGTGTATTGAAGAATGCTGTATCCGCGTTAAAGTGGATTAACACCTTGTGTATAGGACGGTTTTTTTTTAAATTAGGATATAAAATAAAACGGCAAAAACTTCGAGAGCGAATAGCATGCAGTCCTCGTGAATTCTCAAGCTTAATTTTTTTTTAAATCACCTTCGTTACATGTGAAACAGGCGCCTGACAGAAAATAGAAACAATTAATTTATTGTGCTCAGTTGCTTAAATTATTAAATTAATTTATTTAACTTAAGTCTAAATGTGCTTCAACACTTATGATTAATGAATGTTTAACTAATAAATAAATAAGCGAAATGTAAGACATAAATTTTCTATCTTCACAAATATCTAAAAAAAATGCTAAGATATGTAAAAAATTATCAATATATTCTCAATTAGCTAATCATAAGTTATCTTAATTAAAAAAATTTAGTCCTTTCTATGAACTTTTTTGAGACGAAATTTTGTTGAGTCCTTTTGAGACATTTGTGTGCCGGAAGCCAATATTTTTTTGCAACTTCCCACTAATACTTTAAGAGATGACGCTATCGCGCTTACGCGTGGGATAGCGTTTTGTAAACGAGATGGTTGCGGGTTCAATCACCAGTCGGAGAAGGAGAAACTCAGGTCTATTTAAGTAAAGAAAAAAATTAAACTTCATCGCAATAAAGCACTTCTCGTTTATATTGATACTTGGCGTAATGAAAACCTATAGAGTTCTTTTTAATTTCAATTGTTGAAATCTGAAAGTACAAAAAAACAAAAAAATTCAAAAATTAGCCAATTAACATGAAATCATCAACAAACAAAAAAATATATGAAAAATATAAATAAAAAAAACATATTTATTATCTTAAGGTATTGTCATTATAACTTAAGACAATAAATATGTTTTTTTAAAGTGATTGGAGCTTAGGGTTTCGACTTCGACTTGAATTACTTACATGTATACAAATTGGTACGGAACTCTCAGTGCGCGAGAATAACTTCACTTCACCCCTTTTTTATTATATATCGTCATACAGTACGGTAGTCTAAGTATTGTTTAAAAAGTGAGATGCCATTGAAGCCCAGTGGTACAATGTTTGTCTGTTAACACTATATTTACAAGAATGATTTCCACTCAGATGAATCTATTAATTATCTTCGTTTGTTCTAGTTACAAGGCGCGGTGTTCAAGCCTAAAACTTCCGCCCTAAATCAGCCAGAGGACGGTCAAGTTGGGGAAACTGATCGACTAGTCACCTGGCCCAAGTTGAGGTCCCCGTGGCCTCAGTTTTTGGTGGTTCAAGAGCACCGTGAAGATTTAGTGGGTATAGAGACGGCCTACACCTGCCAGTCAGGAGACCCCAGGAAAAGAAAGGTGTCGAAGGTACAAATAAGGGCTCGAAATTGTGCGGTATGTAAAAAAAGTACTGCCTTACTTAATGTCAAAACACATTTAAAAAACATATGATATCAAAAAGTGCATAATAAGTATCCATAGTAAATGCAATAAATCAAAATCGCTAACAAATTATAAATTATTTAAAAAAATATATTCGTACTATCGAACAGGAATCGAACCCCAACCATCATGTCAGCAACAGCCAATCCCACTGCACCACAATGGCCTAAAACTATTTATTTATTTATTTGATCCACCAACATTTGTTTACACGCCTATGCTATCTGCCAGTGAAAGTCGTCTAAATCAGTCCAGCCGTTTCAAAGATTAGTCGGAACAAACAGACAGACAGATAAAATGTTAAAAAAGGTTTTTTAGTGTATGTACATACTCGTACATATGCATTTAGTAAAAATCGGTTATTTTAATATTACAAACACACACTCCTACCAATCGATTAACCACTAAATCGATTGTGATGAATTTTTATATAGAGATACTTATGGGTCTTGGGATTAACACATTTTTTTAAGGATGTTTATTGTTTTACGAAAAGGCCGCTGAAAATACGACACCGCTATAGTTCACGCAAGCGAAGCCGTGAGCGCGTCGCTAGTCAAAATATAAGAAATACAACAATTAAGTTATACGTAAGCGATCATTTAAATTTATTAGCGTTATTGCCATTTTTCTTAAATCTAGATTTTTACATGTTTCAAAAAGTAATTTTTTTCAAACCCCTTTTACAACAAACATGGAGACGAGAGGAGTATAAAAATTAGCATAGTTAAATTTTGTATGGAGAAGAAGTGCAGAAAGACAGTATTTTAATATGACATAATAAATATCTGTTTTATCAATATAGTGTACATTACCATATTGTGTTTAACATACACTTTTGTATAAACTGACATACATGTTGCTATGGAAACGTTAATTTTACGCGATAACAGTGCTACTAGTATCGCTATTTAATAGGGGATTAACCTGTTACTATAGTCTGGGTCTAATATGTATGTCATTGAACGTTGTAAATCAATAGTGAAACCATAAAAACTTACGAGTATATATATAAGCCCTATAAAGCAGCTCCACGATATTTTTAGATATAGTGTCAAGGCACTCAGGCGAAACTGCTACTTTTAGATTTCCGTAAGACTTACGGTCTTCTTGCTTAGACAGAATTGCGCTTTTATAGCTAGTATATATATATATATATATATATATATATATATATATATATATATATATATATATATACAACGACAGGTTAATCTCCTCTCATATAGCGAGACCCACGAGTGCACGTTTATCCCAAGACCCATATCATTCATTCATATCATTTGGCCGTGATGACGCCCCAGACAGACAAACAGAGTTACTTTCGTATTTATAATATTAGTATGGATGTAATTTAGTACGAACTTACTAACTGATATTTTAATATACTTTTATTTCCCTACTCTATATATATGTATATATTTTTAAAAATTAAAAAAAATATATAACAGTACAAGGTCGACATTTAAAATTTCATTGAAATGCCTAATATAATCATTTTACAAAGTAACATTCCTGAAATCAATACAAATAAATAAACTAGGAGTGTGTGTTTGTAATATTAAAATAACCGATTTTTACTAAATAAATATACAAGGTACATATACTAAAACAATTTTTCTCTGTCTGTCTGTTTGTTCTGGCTAATCTTTCAAACGGAACGAACTTGACTGATTTAGACGATACTTTTACTGGCAGATAGCATGGCAGATGTAATAAGGAGTAACTTACGCTACTTTTATTTAAGAATTCCACGCAGACGAAGTCGCGGGCATATATTAAAATTAGTTTCCTTTCCCTTTCCTTACTGCTCTCGCTATTTGACTAAGTTAGCTATCGTTTAATCGGTCAATTTATATAGTCTAGACTAATAAGTAAAAATGGCCTAAGTTATATGAGTTAAATGAATTAATAAAATGGTGGTAGGTAGTAAATTTTTGGCTTAATAATATTTTTATTTAAGTATATTAATGAGTTAAGTAGGTAAGTTGGTTTTGCCAAACAATATATCTTGGCATGTCCTAACAAATATAAAGTTTTTGAAAAATATTTAAGTAATAATTTTAAACAATTAGGTCACAAGCTGCTGTGCCGCCCGTATAAAATCGCAAGGCATTCCAGGAAATTAGTGAGAGGTGGGAGTTTAAAAAAGAATTGGACCTGCCAATAATCGCCACGCTTGGCATTTCAAGATTAGGGCTGCCAATCCCGCAGTCTGTGATCAATGTCAGTATTTGCGGGACTACGAATTTCCAATCCCGCGGGATCCCGGTATTTAAGGGATCCCGAATATTGAAAATAATACTATTTTTGTAACAAAAAAAAACATGAGTTAATCTAACTCTATTTACTTAAGTTTTACTATTCATATGTGGTTTATTTTTCACAGAAAAGATATAAATATATAAAATATCTATCAACTACAAAATATATAACTTTTAGTTAGGAGCTTTTAAACATACGTCAATTATCCGAATCTGAAGAATCCGAATTCTTGATTATATTATTCTAAATTTATTTCTTTCTTTTCTGAATACTGTTTCAATTTTCAACTATAAACCCACCGTCTTTAGACTCCTCCACTACACTTAATCTATCGCTATTTATATTAGCCTCAAGTTTCTATTTATTTAGACGTCATGTGAAACATTACAATCACCGAACCAACACGCTCATGAAAGGCCGAGTGCATGCTTCTTTCTAATCCGGCATATCCCGCGCCCGTAATCCCGCATCTTGCGGGATTGGAAAACAATGCGGGAACCCGCATAAAAGAAATATGAACCTTAGTTAACATTATTTCATGGACAATTCATGGAGATTCTGCAGCCAGTCTTCTGCTGGTTATAGTCCCTTAGTCACCTTTTCGCCCCACTGAACGAGGTATTCAAAGGTCGGCAACCACAAGGCGCTCCAGCAATAGATTGACAAGTTTGGAAATTGGATAGAAAGTGGCGACCGGAAAGCATTAACACTCAGCCCTTTTTAACTGCCGCTGCTTAAAATTATGTCGATCTGTATCTCATCTAATAAAGTTATTTTAAATTTATTTTGAAAAAGTAAGGTATTTATTAATTTGGGTAAAATCTTTAAGGTTATAAGATCTCTGATTTTCACGATCACTACATATTTTGAAATGAAACTATTGCTGGATTAATTGCGTATATTTTTGGTATTCGAAAATACGTTTTAGAAATATATAAGGTATAATTTTGTAAGATTATATTACAAAATTATTCCATAACCAGTGTAGAAGAAAATAACCATGTAACATGTCTAAACGCTTCCCGAGTTGAGTTGAGTTGAGTGGCGCAACTTAACGCCGCGGAGTTAATACTAAAACTGTAAACAAATACTTTCTGTCACTTAAACCGAATAAAAATCATATATTAATATAATATCTAACAAAACACTGCAATGAGAAAAGATTTCCATTAAGGAAATGAAGATATTATCTGTAATAGGAGACTTAAGTGCAATTTTGCTATATAATGCTATTACAATATGGCAATGAAGCTCGCATCAGTACTGCTTATTATGCAGTTATCTAAACACAGTTCTTTATTTTTTAAAAACAATATTCAACGCTTTAAAAAAATATTTATTTAATTTAAATGGTGAAATATTTAACAAATATCATTCTCCCTCGCCACACAATTGTTCTTAGAAATAATCTTTGGGATTCATGGGGATCGGTGGGATTTGAAGCCTATTGGAAACCGTCCAAGCGCTCTAATATAAGCCATGCGTCTACATTTACAAGCGTATACGAAATTTGTTATAACCAGTTCCCAATAGGCACTGGTTCGAATATCGCTCTCTCGCCAAACGATTGTCTGTAGAAAATTCTTTGGGTAGCAGAAATTTGTAAAAATCTCTCTACAGAGATGCTAACAACTAAAATAAGTTGTAATAAGCGTATAAGAGTTTAGACGTAGCTGGATGTAGAACGCATGGCTTAGCGGTAAGAGCGCTTGGACGGGAGACAAGAGGCGCGGGTTCAAATCCCACTGCGTTGAATTTTTTATACGTTTTCTTAAAATATGATTTAATTTAATAATACATTAGAAATATATTATAATAAAATAAATATAACACCCACACACTATGTGTTTGACTTTTGTATAAAGTGACTTGTGTCGTACTTTACCTTTTAACGAATCTATTAGAAAATAAAAATACTTTTAAAAATAGAATTTCAACCCGCAACGCACAAATTAAAGTATTATTTTCAAGGTTTCCAAATTACTTCTCGTATATACTAGTTGTATTCAAGTAACTTCAATACAAGTATATACTTACAAGTACTTAAAAAGTAATATAACAGGCTATATTTGGTTAAAACAAGTTCAACTTGAAGCATAAGTACATTTAATTATTTAAGTGCGAGCTGTGGGAACTGTGGCTCAGTTGGGAAGGGTTTGACGGTACTTAATGAATAAAGGTTCAATTCCCACACGAGGGTACCTGTATATATTAATAATAATAAGCGTTTATGCGAAAGCATACCTCTTCTTACAACAGTTATTAGTATTGTTAGTAAATATAATAAGTACAAATAAATTTCAAAAGAAAATTTAATGAAGTAATTGTTAGTTATTATACTTAATAATAGTTTTTGAGATATGGATCCCATTTTCTTGGGTATAGGCGTCCTCCATTTCGCTCCACAACTCCCTGTTTTTTCCCAAAACCATCAATTTTTGTCCAGCTACTTTTTCTGTCAGCCCACCGACTAATTGGTCTACCAAGTGTCTCTTTCCGGGACACTTGGTAGGGACCTGGGACCTTCCTTCTCGTTGTTTGAATTGTCCATCTATTGTCAGTATAACTTGATACATGCCCAGCCCACTGCCATTTTAATGTCAAGGCTTGTGTGGGTGCATCAGTTATTATAGTTTTTTGCCTGATCCTATCACTATTTACTTTTTCTATCTTTCTGATTTGTAGCGAACTTCTCTCCATCGTTCTTTGAGTTATTTTGATTTTTGTTTTAGTTTGACTAGTTTTGACTAGCGTATAAAAGACTAGGCGAGATACAAGTGTACATCACATTTTTTTTTATTTGAAACTATAGTTTATATTCTCTTCTAAAACAAATTCTATTTAAAAATGTTAAATATATTATATAATTAATATATGCATGTAATTGTACAAGGAAGTTTAGATATAACTCGCTCATTTTAATTTAGCTTTAAACTTAACATGTTAAGTCTGAAATAATATTAAGGAATAATAATATAGACTTCAATCTAGAATAGAAATATTTTATCGCACACAAAGAAAATACAAAAAAACTATAAGTATATAGATTAGTATAGAGCGTGCAAAGACGGTATTTTTGGGAATAACAATCTCTAACAGACAACCTTTCGTGAAAGGTGCTTGATGATTGATCTTACATCAATATGAGTAAGTGCAATTCTCATATTTTTTCTTTAAATACTCTTAAAAAAAGATAATTCATTTATTTTTAGCTAGGCAAAGTGTGTACATTACACCACACATCCTATAACAATTCTGAGGAAATTTAAAATACAAGTGTATGTAAAACACATAGTAATACGTGTAATATTTGCTTTATAAATATAATGTGTTTCTAATACACTATTATGAAAAATATTGGCTATTTGCAGTTCTTTTCTATATAAACTTTGAGGCTATGTCTATTTTCATGTCTCTTCGTCCATGTAATATTCGTTATATAATATCTATATCACTCAATTTTCTTAATTTTTATTATGGCTTTAATAAAGTGTCTCTTAGTCTTAGGAAAGAACTCGATTCCCACCGGCTTACCTTTTGTTAATTATAATAAGTAAACAAATCAAGATAATTTCAACGTAAACTCAACGAAATATTTATGTTATTATCGTGGGCGAATCCAGATTTATAATGTTTATTTTTAACATTAACTTCGCCACAATTTTCCGCCCAAATCCAAGACTGCGCGTTGAATGGCGGAACTCGCTCGCTTTGTCTTAGAGCAGGGAAATGTTAATAAAGTAATATAAACTCTAAAACTTTATTTATTTTTAAGAATCGTTTAAAGAAGCATTTTCTTACGTTTTAGGTCTGTAGGTGGTTGGTCTTTGCCATTTGTGATTATGTGTTTTTTTGTAAGTACATTTATATATGTATGTATGTATGCTTGTATGTCTGTCTATATGAATGTAAGTTTACATCTATCTATTTATTTATATATATATATATATATATTAATCTATTGATTTTGTTGTTTTTGTTCACACTATCCCATTCTTAGTTTGCTATTTCCTATGCCTTAAGGTTGCCTGGAAGAAATCGCTATTTTAGCGTTAAAGCCGGCTATTGTATACGAGTATTCTTTGTACTTTGTATATTCTTTTTTGTTTGTTTTTTTTTTCATTCCGCATGTTTTTATTTGCTTAACTTATTTTCTGTTTTTATTTATTGATGTATAGTTTTTAGTTTATTGATGTATATTTAATATTATTTGTGAATGTACAAGAAAGAGTATTTATTATTATTATAAACTTAATTATCCTGGGGATCGGACCGACAATCGTCGCTTTTACGGTTGGACTGTTACAGCTGAGCCACTGCGGCACAATGGCCGTTTTTCTAATTTTCTTTATCCTGTCTTTAATTATTATAATTTATATTCCATTGCAATTACTCAAAACTATGCAATCTAAACTATGCCAGGTAGTGGCACTGACATTCACAGAAAGATTGACGCTCAAAGCCATTGCGGCGCATTGAGGTATGCCGACTGTACAAGTGATGCTTACATTTGGGATCGACACAGACTGGGGGGGAAATTGTTTGGTGTTTAAATAATAATTTTCATTTCCCCGCTCTGATGAGACAGCGCGGCGTTGAGTTCCGCCATTGAGCACGCAAAAGAAACGTCTCGAATTCTGGCAGAAATTGGAGAATGGAGTATATTGAAATTAGGTGCTCTCTGCCTATTCTGATATACGGGTAAAGGTGTGTGAGGATACTGAGGTACTACTAATATAATATGTATTTAATAAGTAATTCTTTTTTTTAATAGCAATAATGCCAAGAAATGTGAATTTTAAACTATATATATATAATCAAGAAATGTAACTGATCAATTCTTGCTTTCATGTATTTAAAAGTGGCATAGAAAATACGAGAACTGTCTTTGAAAATTTTGATAAAGATTTTACTATTGATACGCAGATATTTAGAAGTTTTATAAAACACTAGCAACTCGCTAGCAGCTAAGATTTTTTTTTTCCTATTGATTGGTTGATATACATTTTCTAAATTTCACACTCTAATATAATACAATGTAAAGCCAACAACATTATATACTTTGTACATACATACATTAGAAACTCAGTTAGTATTTATGACGAATTACATCAAAGACAGAAAAGAAATAACACGTGAACAGCATGAGGACCCCTCGAACTGAGGATGGAGAGATTGATGGCAGTGGATGAGGCGAGACAAGTATGCACAGACTATAGCGTTTGGCTTTCCGTTCTCTATGGCTACCTCGCTAGGGATAAAGGGTGCAGCTAAAAAAATTTAACAGGCTATCAGTTTGAATTCTGATTAAAGGTAATTTATGATAAGGCAAAATAATGGTTTTCCTAGACTAATAAAGCTATTTTGAAAGTATTTTTTTTTTACCTAGTTGTACTGGCAAGGATATCCGGATTCATCTATACAAATAAATAAAATTGGAGTGTCTGTTTGTAATATCAAAATAACCGTTTTACTAAATGCATATGTATGTATACTCGGTACATATACTTAAATTATATTTTAACAATTTTTGTGTCTCCGGCTAATGTATGGAACGGCTGGGCCAGTTTTGTTGTGACTTTTACAGGCTGATTAGTAGCTGATGTAGCCATAGCTGATGTAATAAGGCTTAACTTAGGCTACTTTTATTCTAAAACTCCACGAACAAACTTCCGACGAACTCGCTGGTACAGCTAGTATTTACATATGGATAGAAGTGAAACTAATAATTTATTATAATTACTATAAAACACTAAATTCTTTATTAATTAACTCAATAGCTTAACACGCCCTTGTTATATATTAAAAGAATAAAAATTATATACAAATCTATTAATCTAGTAACATAAACATTAAACACACTCTACCATGGGTTTGAATAACAATTTTATATAAAGTACATTTTTTGAAAACGTATAAAAATTTGAACGTAGTGGGATTCGAACCTCCGCCGCTTAGAAACCGTCCAAACAATCCGACCGCTCTGACACTATCACGACATCAGTGTACCTTGTAATGGAGCGTATGAGTAATTTCGACGTAGCCGTATATAGAACGAATGGCGCGGGTTCGAATACAGTTGCGTTAAAAAATTTATACAATTAAAAAAAAACGTTTTATATTTTTATATATAAATCTACATATTAATTATGTTTAATTTTTATCCACCACCTACCCGTATCATTATAACAGCTTCTTTTCGGCCTATAGGTTATCTGGAAGAGATGGCTACTTAGCCAAAAGACCGCCTTTTGTACATTTCTTTTTTTTTATATTTTCCATGCCTATTGTTTTTGTCAATTTAATGTGGTGAGCAAATAGAGTAATAATAATAATACACGTTGCTAAGGTTACTGTTATTTTACTCATCACAGGGGGATTATAATTTGTAAAGTATTCGATAGGCAGAAATAATACAGTGTTAAAACACTCTCTATTTCTCCAGACTTTACACAGACTTTAGAAATATTGCATATGGAATTGCGGAACCTTTTACCACAGTTTTACAATCCGAAGCGTTTTAAAATCACACAATACTCACTTCTATATAAAATCTTATATAAAATTGATTGTTACGTGATTATAATACCTTATATTATACAGATGACAACGTCATCGCTTTAGAATGTATGTAAAGCACGTAGTTTAAAAAAACATTTATAAAACCCCACTTTGCTTATAATCATTATTAGCCATCGTGTCCGCAGTGGGATAGTGAGTTGGTGAGTGGGTTCGATGCACACCAAGGGTATAATCTATGCAACTATATAAAATTTGAGTGTCTGTTTGTAAAATTAAAATAACCGCTTTTTACAGTATATATACCAAAATTACATTATTGTAAAATTTTTGTTTGTTCCGGCTAATCTTTAAAACGGCTGGACCGATTTTGATTTGACTTTCACTGGCAGATTGCTGATGTAATCAGGAGTAACTTACGTCACTTTTATTTTAGAATTCCACGCGGACAAAGTCGTGGGAACGGCTAGTTTTAAATTGTAAACAAATTGTGGCCCGTAACTTTCTTTGCGTGGACTATAAATCGTAAAATGCCTTTTATCCCGTTCCCGTAGCAATTTCTGGGAATCTTTTCATAGTGCTCCCCTACACATTTCATGGAACCTACATACCGACAGTAACAGGAGTTTTATATATGTATATAGATAAAAAACGTCCCCTTGAGCGAGATCGAACGTCCATAGAACAAGATTCGAATTCTGCAACGGAAGCCAGACGCCTTATCTACGTAATCCCAGCAATTTTAAACGAGCAATCGCAACCCCTAGGATACAGGTCAACAGGGTTGCTATCAAATCCGAAAACAAATTTATGTTTTAACCCGTCCAGTGCAATTTGTAAGTAATAAATACCTAATGAGTTAAAAATGAAAAAGAAATGTTTGATCGACTTTCCAGAGGTCTTCCGGACATCTGTGGTCAGAGAGAACCTAGTGGCAAGACACTCCATTCTCCACTTTACACTCGAATTCGGTACATTGCGCGTTAAGAGGCGGAACTCAACACCGCCCTTTGTCTTACAAGAGCGGGGAAATGTAAATAACTTAAATATATTTTTAAAAGTAATAAGTGTTATTCGCAAATTATTGAAAAGCACATATTTAGAAAACATATAAATAATTAAAAGGAAGCGGTTGAACGGTTTCTAAGAGCTTGAACGGTTTTCAAGAGGCGCGGGTTCAAATCCCACCTGCGTTAAAAATTTTATACGTTCTCTAATTATCTGTTTTTCAACTCAAATATAATCGTTACCCAAGTGGGAATCAAACACACAAACATTCACGATTACAGACAGACACTTAACCAACCGTGACATGACGGCCATGATAGATGAATTTAAAAAAAACAATAATAAATTTAATAAACAAAAACGATAATTAAAATACGAGGCAATCGTGTCTTATTCCGCAGACTGTAGTTGCAGTTAGTTGCGGGTTCGATTTCCACTCAGTGAAAATATCATAATTTATTTATTTTTATTTCTGCATTTGGTGAACAAAACAAAGCGCGGCATTGAGATCTCCTCTACTCATCATACAATGTCTCGAATTCAGGCGGAAAACGGAGAGTTTTGACACTAGATTTTCTATGACTACTCTGCTATGTGGGGAAAAGCGTAAAGCTGTAAAACAAATAGTGCGAGATAGTTAGATTTTGCTGTACATGTACATAAAAACTAAAAGGTAAAATAAGGCTGGAACAAGGCCAACTTGTTAGTTAAGTAATTATACAATATATAAATGTATAATATATACAGTATGTGAGTATAACAATATATTAACATGATAGAAAAAGTTGTTAAATGGGCAATACAATGGTTACAGGTTTGAATCCACTCAAAAAAGTACTATAGTTTAAATACTTTTTTTTACTTATAGTCCAGTCTACAAATTGTTTTACACACTTGCTATAAATTAACACTTCTATGACGAAGAGGAATAACAGACGCGAAGCACGTATTTATATATATCTATTTATGGTTTTTGTTTGACAAAAATATATTTAGTAAAGTATTGAAAAATTTACGTACCGGGACTCGAATCTGTTACTCTTGAAATAGAACTTAATAATCAGTTGAGAAATATAATGTGTGTATGTGTAATACCTATCAAATGTGTAATTGTATTCATTTAAAAAAAATACTTTCGCCAATCTGTGTACACAAAGTAAATTTTTAACATACGTTATTCAGACCAAATTTCTTCGCTTTAATGTCAAATGGAGACATTCATAGTTAGATGTATTTTTTTACTTATTAAATTTAAAATTAATAACCCATTGTGTCGCAGAGGGACGGCACTTGAATATCGGTTGTGGGTTCGATACAAACTCGAAAGAATAATATAATTAAACTATTATCAAGTCTCTAAATTTCAAGTGACTAGCTAAAAAAAAAATTAAAAACACTTACAAAATTCCAATTAGTAAAGAAAAATGGCGTGAGCATCTTCAAGTCTTTTAAAATAGGATGCACCATCAGCTTTTCGTCCATCATCAGCCAAATCTTACACCCCCACGACAGCACAAATACAAACAACACAAATGAAAACCCATGGAAAAATGTTCTTAAAAATCGATTTATTGTAAAATTATTTTTAAAACTATTCGAATTAACACCAGATTCTATATCACTCATCGTCACACACTACTTTGTCGAATTAAATACTTAAATTAAACACTTTTTACGTAAAACGACTATTATACACTTATCTAGTTACACATTATGTCTAATAATGTTCATAATTATTCTATGATATTTAATATTAATAAATATGCCTTAAAATAGACTTATTTTTTATTTAATACCAATACGTGCGTTTCTTTTGACATCGAATGAGTTTATGAGTTTTAAATTTCAGTTTAAAGACCGTGGCTGCATGGCTTTAATGCCAACTAGCCTTATTAAAAAAATATATGTATTCTTATAAGTTACGCTAAAATGGAGTAATATGGATAATCCATACTAATAATATAAATATGAAATTAACTCAGTCTGTCTGTGGCGTTATCAAGGCCAAACCGCTGAACCTATTGTGATAAAATTTTATACACAGATACTTGAGGATCTCGTAATGATAATAGGCTACTTGTTTCTTCCATTTTTTTAGTTTTTTCAGCCATTTCATGTTTTACGAAAATACCAAAACAGTAGAAAAATACAAAATCGGGTCGTTAGTCTGTTAAATAAATCTCTCTTTTTTTATATTTATATAAAAAAATATTTATATCTTTATTAAAGGTATTTTAACCTGTGCCTCTTAGATGATATGCACAAACGCTCTAATTAAATAATCTACACATTAAAAAAAATACGATATATTTAAACTTTCTTAGAATTCATCATGGCGCAGTGGTACCAGCGCTGACTGTAAACACGATTGGTTGCGGGTTCGATGAAAGCTATAATACTGTGATTATATTCAAATTATCCTCAACCCACTCTGGCTCTTGACGGATGGCGGTTCTGGTTTGTAAAACCAATTGAGCTCCACCATTCAACCCGCAATGTTTTGATACATTTAAATAAATATTATATATACCACCATGTGATTGACATACACTATTGTATAAAGTAATTAGTATAAACATATACGTTACTAGGCAACCCGTATTTTACACAGGCGTTGACAGGACCAGTAGTATTTATTAAAAATCATATAATAAATTATTTGCGGCAACCTCGAACTTGATACATCTATTATTAATAGTATATATGTTACTGTAAAAGCCCGAACAATGGCAAATCCTAAGGTTTTCTAATTAAAATTTAAAATTTTCCTACTTCAATGGTATTAGTCCGAAGTACTTCAAACTAACCTTATCAACATTTGCTGTGTCTTTGAAAATCATTTTCAAAAAATGTATAATTTTTACCGCGGCTGCCCAATTCAAACTCGCGCGTCTCTTGAAATCTAACACTCGATAACTAACCCATGCGCGTTCTACACTTGTTTGCGTCGAAATTCTTATTACAAATATCTGCTACTCAAAGATTATTCTACGAATAATCTTTTGGCAAGAGAGAAGAATACTATTTGAAAAATATTTTTAAAATTTTAAAGTGCTATTGGTACATTTAAAGAAAAATATTAATGTGTATCTTTGAATTAAAACTTTTAAATTTTAAATATAATTAATTTTTCTTTTCATTTTTAATTATTTACCGACATATAGTTTAAATTGAATCATAACGCAACAAACGTTCGAATTTTTGCTATTAAAGTCAGAGAATCTTAAGATGAACTGGAAAATTTTAGAATTTACCATAGTTCGGGCTTTTACAGTAACATTACATTACATCTATAATGTAGGAAGTTACCGTTAATTCGACATTTCCTGCCACATTGCCCTATGAATTATTCACAAACGACAATTTAAATTATTTTATAATTTTAAAATAAAAAAAGAACATCGATATTAAGGCAAACGTGTGACAGTGGACGTTTGGCTATAAACGCGAAGGTTGTGGATTTTATACACATTTATGTTTATTCATTTCACCTCTTGAATTTGTGCGGAAAATGGAGAACGGAGCGTCTTGACACTAGAACGACTGTATATGAAGCAATTTAGATGAATAGTTTAAAATTATCACTATTATACTATATCATATAGTTTTTTCTTTTCTCTCGATGCCACTTATTCCTAACTGCTTAAGACTGAACTGAACTGTGAGTTAAGCTGATACAGCAGTTCTAGAAATAAACGTGTACAAACAGACAAACCAACAAATATACAGATTAATAATACTCTATGAGTAGTTACAGTTCATAAGTATATTAAAATTAACTTCTAGACCGACTCAGTAAATAATTAGCCTAGTCAATTTATGGATGATTGATTGATTGATAGATAAACTAGTATTCAATCTCTTTCTTGATTCTTAAGGGTCTCAATCTTTTGTTATTGCCAAAGTCGACAATCACGCACTCAAAGTGACATCATTCCTCCTAATGACATTTAATAAATAACTATGTCATTTGATACTACTCTATTGCCTAATTGAATAATCAGTATAATCGAAGGTCTTTAACCATTATTATGTCATAATGGCAGTATAAAAAAAACAATATTAGATAAACTTGTTGTGAATCAAAAATAATGGTATAAGTTTATTAAAATACTTCTTTTCTTTTTGCAGTTTTAAATCAGAGAGGACTTCGTGTCAAACACTCCGTTTTCCAATTTTCTCCTAAATTCGGATCTTTGCGTGTTGAGTTGCAGAACTCGTCGCCGCGCTTTTACTTGGGTACCAGAGCGCAGATGAAAATATATTTTAATATAATAATTTGCTCAAGTTTAAACTGCTTAATAATAAATGTTTTCAGTTTAAAATACTTTAAATCAGTAGAGAATCAGTGAAATTACAAAAACTAACTTTTTTAGTGACGCTGGATGAACTAGGCGAAAGTTTAAGCTTTTCTTCTGCATATCGTCTGAGCGCAAGGCAGACGCCTTGCGGGGATGGACGGTTCTAAACCCCATACTACCTACTGAAACCCTGCAGAAACCCTGTCCACCTTCATGATACGTCGCAAAAACCCTCGCTCATGCTTATACGATGCCGCGGTGGATGACCAATTTATTACGGGCGGCCATCGCCTTCAGGGTGGATGCTGGGTTTCTCCCCCTGGGCCCCCTGCATCCCGTGAACTCTTCCAGGGGTCCATATTAACATGGGTAACGTAGCGCCAGGGCTCCCAATCTGAAACCATCCTCCAAACCGGACCTCCCCGTAGCCTCTCCGTAGCCGATTACATAGGAGATGCCATGCTGCTAGTCACTAGTCAAGTGGTCCCAGTGCCCACTCTCACAGTCAAAGTGAAAGGCCTAACTTAATGAAAATCTAAGTACTTAGCTAAATCTAATCTAAGTCATTTAGATTTATTCCGTACTAGTGCTCGCGTGAACTATATCTGCTTCTGGCCTGCTGCCATTGATAGATAAATATTGAAAATATCAAAAAATGAGAGTAAAAGTAGCCTTTGTTCACCCCAACACCCAGTACTTTTATATAAAATGTCATCACAATCGGTTCAAGGGTTTGGCCGTCATGACGTCACAGACAGAAAGAGCTACTTTCGCATTTATAATATTAGTGTGGATAGTAGTTTAACGGACTTCAGAAAACCAGAAAACCCTTCAGAAAACCCTATTTTGTATAGTTAAAAATAATTTTAACTACCTGATATTTAATTTTGAGCATTAATTTACAAACTCATCTACTAACATAAATAATAGGTCTAAATAATAGGCAATGACTTTCTAACTAAAAATTAATTTCAATTTGTCGTAAAAAACCTCAAATATTAGAAGCAAGTGGTTATATCGTAATCTTACCTTAGTTTAAGAATAATAGGCACATGGTCTAACAGGGTCAAATTTTGGCGGCCAATGTCAAATCTGTTTTGACATTTGGGAACTAGACAGATGTAGAATACAAGTGAACAAGCCATAGAGCGATACACTCCCCAAGAACGCAGAATAATCGTATTTATTTTTTTGCGTAACAAATCGTCTGTGGTATTGGCGCAGCGCAAATTAGTCGCCGATTACCGATCGTCCGACATCGACTGCGCAAACCCTGCGCCGTTCGTCCACCAACCTTAAGGAGTATGGGACCACCCGAGACGCTGCCAAGAGTGAGCGACCCCGGAGCACGTGTTCTGCCGAGAATATCGCTGCTGATGCCGAGGATGTCGAGCTGTCGCCAGAAACATCGACCAGACACCGTGCAATTAGCCATCAGCTGGTCGTCCCTAAGGCGAATTTTGGTCAAAGACCTGCGCGTGTAAAGTTGAGTACACCCGTACAAAGTTGAGTCTGTGCATCAGCTGCTGCCTATCATATTTGTTTTCATCTATACAAATTAACAAAATTTGAGTGTCTGTTTGTAATATTAAAATAACCGCTTTTTAATAAATGCATATGTTACAAATTTTATCTGTTTCTTTCAGCTAATCTCTGGAACGACTGGACCGCTTTTGACGGAACTTTCACTGACAGATAGCAAATGTCATAAGGACTTATTTAGACTAGAGTACTTTTTACTACTGTATTGAAGTGCCTCCACCTCCACCACCCTTGACGAGTATGACAAGCGCGCAGCTGACGCTGAACTTTGGCCAAGAGCGCTTTCTCGCATATTGTGCACCTTCGACCGACCTCTTTATACTGAATGTACTCGCTCTAAGGTTACATTAAAATGAAATGACGTGACATTAAAATACGTCAACTAATAAAATTTGTGAATATTTTGTCAAATCATAAAAATTGTCTCCAGAATAAAGATACAATCACGTGTATGTAAATTTATAATCTGTAATGTGGAAGTTTATAGCTTATATAATTATATAATTTTTTATATGTTTATGTTTATCATTTTCATTTGTGTTTTCTATAGAGATTGTATTCTATATTTTATAGAGATTGTATTTCCTATACTATCTTCGTATAGAGACCTTCATCTCACAGTGGGACAGCGTTTGACTTTAAACGCCTGGTTGTAGGTTCGATTCTCACTCAAAGGAATTATATGTAAAATATTCTTATTTCTTCACTCTGGCAAGCCAAAGTGTGGAAAGTTCCGCCACTCAATACGCAATGTCTCAAATTCGGAGACCCTAGTCTCTCGACACTAGGCTCTGTCCGCCAACCTTGCTATGCGGAAAAGCGTAAACCAAAAAAAAATAAAAAAATGCGCCTCCGTATATTTTACATATTTTTGTTGTTTATTTGTTAACATATTATTATAACTAGATTGTGCTCAATATAGCTTCAAGGTATTTTATCCTTTTTATTTCCATTCATTTAATGAATTCTGGTGGCAAATTGTTTGACGTTCAAAAAACTGAGCTTGTAACTTCTTATTTTAAATAAAATTATTTGACTTTGACTTCACTACAAAATTAAAAATGGCACACTACGAGAAATGACAATAATACGCGATGGTTGTTGGTTCAAATCTCATTCTTCTCACTTTTCCCGCATAACAGAGAAGTGAATCACAAGTGAGCAAGATACAGTCTGCTCGCGAGGCAACTAAGAAATCGTTGGCGGTAGTTTGATATAATAATTTCCACTTGAATCCGAGACATTGCGTGTTGCTCGGTGGAACGCCACGCTTTGTTTTAGTAGAGTGGAATAATTTAAATTATGAATTTAAATCATTCCCGAGTGTATATCGAACCCACAGCCAAGACGTTAAAATTTAGACGCTGTCCAACTGCGCTAAAATGGTTTCAACTTCCATGTATTTCATAAACTAAATTCTCTGCACTTTTCGCCTTTGATTATCATAATCCATACATATTTCAGATATCATAATTCATAAGTAGTGATTCGTAAAAAGAAGGCTGCCTTTAAGAAGTGACAAAAGTCCAACTCTCCTGAAGATAGATTAGAGCACAGCGAAACGGGTTGTAGCCAAAGCCCTCTGTATCTAGTGGTGATAACCTGTTATCACAAATTCTATCAATTCTAAAATAGCTTTATTACCTCTTTTTACAAAGGTAGGGGCTATGTGCAAGATTGTAGTAGTTATAGGGGCATTAAGATCATGAGTCACACCATGAAGCTCCTTGAGCCTATAAAGTGTACCGTCTTTGAATGTCAATGTGTATTTCAGCCAAGATCGGGTACCATGAACTCTGATGGAGGCAACAAAGAAGAGCAGCATGTGGCATTATTAGATCTGCAGAAGAATTTTGACGGCTTGCCTCGTGGGCATTGCTATCCAAAAGGATCCCTGAGGCCTATATTAAGATTATCAGAGACATGTACCGCGATGTCGTTTGCTTAGGCCAAATGGCGTGATGTTACAGGGACATTAGTCCCTGTTTATTATAAACAAGACTATAATCCAACCGGTTCTTTTATACTGCAGCGAATATTGGCCAGCACTGTATCGGCACACTCAAGAACTTCACGCGACGGAGTCCGTGACATCGCCTGAGACGGTAAGACCACGTTACACACCGGCCTAGAATCTATGTCGGAAGAACATGCCTTGATATATATCCTACTAATATTATAAACACGAAAGTTTGTGAGGATGTTTGTTACTCAAATATCCAATACTTGACCAAAATATCAAGTAAGTATCTTATGTTCAAGCCATTAAAGCCAAAATAGTGAACCATTGTAGTCAATAAATTAATATTATGGTATATATATGCTAAATGCATATGTATACACGCTACATATACCAGAATATTATTTTTTGCTATTTTTATGTCTGTCAGTCTGTTTGTTCCGGCTAATCTCCAGAACGGCTACACCGATTTCACTGGCAAATAGCTGATTGAAACATTGCGTGTTGAGTTTCGGAACTCAACAATGGAACATTTTATAAAATTGTACAGAACACTTAAAATTTTAAATTCCACACACTTAACGGTGTGCCGTTACTCTAAGTAACACAACCTACATAATAATAATTAGTAAAAGAAAGTGTGTCTAAAGAAAATCAATTACTCGCAATTATTTTACGCATAATTCACGCACTATCTATTTTTAATTATATCTATACATATAATAAAAATGTAACTGATCGCTGTCTGTACATGGAATATGAGAAAAAAAATTATTTTGAAAAGAAACTATATTTAACCGGATTAATCCCGTTTATTATTAGTATTCGAAAATACATTGTAGAGAACCCAACGTTTCGAACACTTTACAATAGTCCTTGGTCACAGGACAGTAGACTGTATTTTCGAATACTAATAATATACGCGAATAATCCGGTTAAAAATAGTTTCATTACAATTGTGTAAAAATCTCGAAAACCAAAGATGTAATTAAATTTTATATAATTTATCAATGTAATGAAATCCAAAGTAATGATTTCTTTTTATTTCTGTTTGTCTGTGCGCTTGTGCACGCTAATTTCAAAAACGGCTTAACCGATTCAAATACAGTTTTGCTATTTTATTTTGAAAAGATTACCTTAACATTGTTTACTTTCAATAGGTTCATAAATAAAATAGGGGAAACCGCGAGCTGATCGCTAGTTTAAAATATACATATAAAAAATCGAATTGTCTATCTGTATGGTAAAAATTGTAACGGCTGAATCGATTTTATTTAGAATTTGATGTGAAATATTATGACTTTACAGTAAATTGCGATTCAATATTGTCACGAGATGTCTCGATTTCAGGGGGAAAGTGGAGAACGGAATGTCTTGACACTAGGTTCTCTCTGACTTCCCGGCAATATTAGAAAAAGCTTAAAGAAATGGGCCTATTTTGGTGTAAATTTTCCTATAAGTTAAATATATTTTTTAATCAATACCTATATCTAAAATCACAGAAGACTATTGCGGCAAGGAAATACAGAGCAAACTACTAACATGTTATAGTCGTATAATTGGAGTAAAACATTCAAAGATGTAAAATGAAAAATATATTATAGCAAAAGATACGGACCATAAGTCCGTATTAAAAGTAATAAAAAAACACAAAGTCAAATAAGTATGTGTCCATCAAATATTTGTATAGGCCTATAGGCCTATAGTACCGAGTAGGTACTTATTCATATTTATCGTCACGCACTTAAGCCTCGTGAAATTTTTCTTTATTTAATATTTTCTACGAATTTTAGAGGACTTAACTACGTTCAAAATCTTTTCTATTACTATTTTTTCATCCATTAAATATGTTTTTTTGGTAAATATATTCAATGTACTGACACAATTCTTTTGCTGAAATAAAACAAAAAATCTTTATAACAAAATAGCAAAAGATTGTGCATACACACAAAAAATGTTAAACTTTTAAATACAAAAATAAGCTTATTCTTATTTCTTGGTTTTAAAACCTGCTTTTGAATAATTGTAATATATTTTATGATTTTTTATATTTATATAAAAAAATCGAATTGGACATTTAAAAATTGACGGTCGATTGTCATATGACGTCATTCCTCGGATTTAACAAGTATGAGCACCGATCTCCAAAAATCTTACGCCAAGTCAAACAAAATATTAAAATGTTAAATTTCCTTAATTAAATACCGAAAGAAAGTTTTAGTAAATAGTTATTAAAAAACGGTTATTGTGGCGCAGTTTCTGTATATATGACTAAATGTAATAGTATTCGGTTCAAATATAGAAACAGCTAATATTTCTATAGTATAAATTAAATGCAGCATGCAACATGCAACGCGTGAAGCGTTAAACACATATTTAGAAAACGTATAGAAATTTTGAACGCAGCAGGATTTGAACTTGCAACGGATCGCATGGCTTTGTGGTCAGATCACTTGAACGGTCTTCAAGAGGCGCAAAAAGAGGGTTCAAATCCCGATGCGTTCAAATTTTTATACGTTTTCTTAATATGTGTTTTTCAAACACATTTTTTTAAAAGCTTTACACCTTTTTCGACATACCAGGAGGAACGAGAATACTTTAAAAATAGTCTTCCCCCTGTGAGGCATTGAACCCATAACCATAGTCTGACGCGATGTTTATGGGTTCGAATCCTCTGGGATAATAATTCTTTTTAAAATGCTCCTAAATTAATTTCCTTAATTTAGTAAGCGCGGTGTTAAGTACCGCCATTCATTATGTGCTTACTTTATATGAACGGAAAGTGGGGAATGGAGTGTTTGAACACTATCTTCTTTCTACATACAAAATAGCACTTCGACGAAGTTGGTCGATGTTAGGTCAGTAAAAGGGATAAAACTGTGTCATGTCATAAATCACGTGCTTTCAAGTTATAATATACAGTGCAATATCAAAACAAAATGAATAAAATCGAAAAATTATTTATTATAATAATATATATTTTATCTGTTTTTTATAAAATTCAAATTTTATAGATGAAAGTTTATTTACGACAAATGCCTCAGTTCTCGATGAATGTGGGTTCGATTGCTAACTACGTAAATCTGTGTTGTAAAATATGTCCATTTCTTCAAACTGTTTAGAAAATTGTGACTATAGTTATTATAAAATGCCTAACGGAGACTTGTTTCACACACATATCAATAACAAATACATTTGATAATAAATATTACATTCAATCATTTATCACTATACAAAAGCGTAAAACGGAGTGCGGAGAGTCGTTCCAATACATTATAGCAATAAATTGCAAAATAGTCTGTCTTTGTCCGACACAAACCTATATATCCCCACATGTGGAACTTATCGCATATATATTATGAATTCAACTTTCACGCGCTCAGTACAACCTTGAACGTGAAAACATTTGCTCTTGCCTTGAGAAATAAAAAAAAGCAGTAAAATATTTAAAAAAACAGTAAAGTGTAATTTTGACGTCGAAATGGCGTCAAAAATATATATAATAATTATGGTGCTATTCATAAATTCAGTACAAAGTGAATCTTTGATAGAACGATCTTATGAATATGTTATGAATTTGGGCAAGAATTTGGCGCCAAGTTTTATGTCAATTTTGGACTGTTTCGGTGAAGACGATGCATGGTTATGTGCTAAGGAGAAAGCTGGCAAGATTCTGAACACTTGGGACCAGGAAGTCCAAAAACAAAGGACTATTTGGGCAGGTAAGGGGATATTAGAATAAAAAGTTGGTATATACAAAGAACTTTTATATTTTTAGGAAATTACCGTAAGTCTTTTATGGTTATTACAATTTAGATCGAAATTGAATCTGCTAACATCGTTATATAGTAATAAAAGACTATGCCCTATAAAAAATAATTACATACAAATACCAAAGAGTCAATAAATTTATTTTCTATGAATATTTTAAATTTCTGAATTTAATAATAAAAAACGCAAAATAATTTTAAAAAAAGATTTTTTAATTAAAGAAAAAAAAAGATGGAATACGTTTAAAATTGTTACGTGTAGGTATAGGTAGTCCTGACAAAAACATCAGGTTCTCAATTATTAGATTGTCATCAGATCCGGACACGGGTGCTAATTTTGAAGCAAATCATACAACATTTACTTGCATAGATAGATACAGGCGAATTTGATAAAATTGTGTTCTATTTTTTAATTTAAAATGTAGGTATTGTAACGTATCGCTTAAAAGTGTTTAAATATATCACAGACTGTACTTTTTTTACTTATAAATTAAAAATATTGTACAACTTTAATAGTTTTAGAGTTTTGATTAATTTTCGCCAAACGTAAAATGCAAAATAGAGTGTTCTGAAAGTCTTATAATTTATTCAAAATAAGAAGACACATGCTTAATTTTTTGAAGTTCTGGTGATAAATCCACCTTTGTCAACTTACCATTTTATTTGTTTTTACTGTGTAATCTGTACAAATAAATGAAATTGGAGTGTCTGTTTGTAATATTAAAATAACTGCGGAACACGGAACATATACCAAAAAAATATTTTTTACAATTTCTGTCTGTCTGTTTGTTTCGGCTAATCTCCGGGATGGCTTTTTCAGAACATTCAGTGACAAAGCTGATGTAATAAAGAGTACCTTAGACAACAGTACATTTTACTACTGTATTGAAGCGCCATTTGGGTGACAAATGCGTCCACCCTCCAAGAGAGCGCACTTTTATTTTTGAACTCATCGCGTACGTAGTCGCGGATACAGATAGTTTTTTTAATATAATAAAGAATATATGGGTTGCGGATTGCCTGTTTTGCGGTAAAAGCGTGAAGATGAAAAAAAGAACTAGATTTAACGTACAGTAAATTATGTAAACCAAATTTAAAACTTCAAAAACCATGACCAGCCAGAAATTAATATTACGGTTATTCTTATTTTTTTTAATTCAAAACACAAAAAAAAACATATGAAATAATATTTATATAATCGATTATTTGTAAACAAACAAACAAACGCTTCGAAAAACACCCATAGTGCACATGTCACTATATGTAAGCCTCAGTCAATAGGCTCCGTGGTATTTGTCAATCATAAAAAAAATATTAATATTAAATATTAGAAATATTATTGAGGCATTTGTCAACATAATAAAACAGAAGCCAAAACAATGATTTTTAATTTTCTTTTCTGTTTGTCTGTGCATTTACATGCTAATCTCAGAAACGGCTTAAGCGATTTAAATGCAGTTTTGACTATTGTATTTTGGTAAACTTCCCTTAACATCTAGTGTTTATTCCGTTCAATCAGTTCATAAGTAAAAAATTAAGCAAAGTTTATGATTAAAGTGAGCTTATTACAACTTATTTTTGTTGTTAGCATCTCTCTCGAGGTATTTAAATACGGTTTTTAAAATATTTTTTCTTCTCATAAGTTTGGATAACGCATAAAAAAATATGAAAGTATACCATTTCTCTTTTAGAAAGTGGTTAATTATGAAGCTAGGAATAATAAATTTATGAAAATATAAATTTAAATAAATTAAAAAAAAAAATTACTGGTAGTCATGGGGACTACCAATGGAAGTGAAAACTTATAAGTTTAGTATTAAAATTTGAAATTTCATACGTTTCTTTTACGTTAAATTTCATAATTTCACGAGCAACAATGATATACAATATTTTTATGGTTTATTTATTATTCATATATAGCCTAACGTATATATATATATAGCTCTTGAAAAGCATTCGATGAGGATGACGCGAGTTGCAAGATTTTTGTTCATCCAAAAAGTACTCAACGCACTTAAAGAAGTTTTTGCTTCAAAAGTATTGTATAATTATAAAAATAAAGGTATTTTTCTGATTTCAAAAAAACCTACAACATTTTGTTGTCTAGATCTTGGGAACTTTCAACTGTCTTTAACGTAATCGTGTGTAAAAAGAATTACGATATTATGTGAACAAAGGAGTGTGTCATTTGTCATAGTTAAAATTTCAATGGGAAAGTTAATATGAACTAGAAATATATTAAATTAATATAATAACTATATATTACACACACTACCATGTATTTCACATACACTTGTGTATTTTACTATTTTTCTTAACATTTATTTTCATGTATTATTCACACACTTAAATTTAAATATAGCCTCAATTTTATTTAAATAATTTTATTTAAAAATTAAAATAATGTAAATGAGCTCCGTATTATAATAAACATTTTTCTAGCTTTTAATATATTTAAATTACAGTAGCGTATTTAGAAAATGAAATGATATTATGATAAATTTCAAAGTAACAAGTTGTCTTGTAACAGGAAGTTAATAGTCGCTGTAAAATGAAAGTAGGTGGTTGCATTTTGTATGCAAACCATCTTGAGGACTAAATAAACTAGCGTATCAATGACAACAGATACTTAACTATTACTATTTTAAATTAAAGGACAGTGACTTAAAAAAAAGAGTGATTTTGTAGAAAACAGATAAAAATTTGAACGTAGCGGGACTCGAACCCGCGCCTGTAGATACCGACTAAGCGCTCTGACCACTGAGCTATACTTTCTATCCAGCTACGTTGAAGTTCTTATACGCTTTTTACATTTATTAAAGTGTTATTTGTACACTTACGGAATTCTCTCTAAAGATGAGAGGGAGATGACAGATAACAACAAAATAAGTTGTAATTAGCGTTAGCGGTCAGAGCGTATAGACGGCAAACAAGAAGCGCGGGTTCGAATCCAGCTAAGTTCAAATTCTAAAACCTTTTCTAATAATGTCTTTCTTGTTATTATTTATTTTTTTTTGTTAGTATAAAACATGTTTAAATATATAAATATGTAAATAACATTTTAAAAATAAAATATAATAAAGTGTTTTGTAAAATGGGCATGGCTTTAAGGCTTAAGCCTACACTTGGATCGCAAGCTTCGGGCTGTTCTGTTCGGTTCTTTATTTCATGGCTTTAGAAGTGTATAATTTACTTTGACAGTGTCACGTAGAATGGAGACAAGAATCACTCGAATGGGTCGAATGTCGAACGTCGAATATTTTAAAAAAATATATTCGAACCCACAACCTACGTCTCTCTAAGGCAATCTATTAAAGAACCAAGTATTTTCAATATTAATCACACTTAAAAGATGAAAACATCAGATTACAATCTATAATACCACGTTTATCTCGCTAAATTATAAGTTAAGTGAGTGTTCACTAATAACACTCTTATTTTCTCTTTCATAAGAGTCACTATCACATTGCCAGTCACTATCACAATAATCATAAATTCTTTAAGTCACGGCGGTTGAATCGTAATTTCTATCTACATTATGATAGTATTGCTGCTAATAATACAAGTTGTTAAGTGCTGTCACGCGATATAACATGTATAGAAATAATTTAGTGATGAATCACTCTAGTGTATAGTAGTGTATAAGCAGTGTAGGCAAAAAGACCTACCTAGCTACTACCTAGTGTCAAAATACTTGAATGAAATATATAGAAATTGGATTTATTTTATATTTATTATTCACAATAAAACTACAAAACAAAGATATTAAACAATATCTTTGTAACTGTTTTTAAATATTCATTGAATTCGCCTTCACTTATGAAAAAAAAAACTTTCTCTCACAAATGTTATTAATATGTAAATTATATTAATATAATAAATTTAATTTTAAATTATAACAGTTTTATATGAAAATGGCCAGTCGAATTCGTTGCGGTAATGATTCATTTATGTTTTTGCCCAAATATTTATTTTATGTTTATTTCTTTGATCTAGTTACAAAACAAAGCGCGGCATTGAGTTCCGACACCCAACACGCAATCTCGACTTTGAGCGGAAAGTGGAGAACGGAGTGTCTGGACAGTAGGCTAGAAGCACTTTCAAATTTGTAACAATCTCCCTACTGCTCTGTAGCAACAATATATAAAATATAAAAAGTGTCTAGGACAGTATACAAGTCGTGTGGATTCAAAGCCTGTTATGTTCATATATTTTCTAAAATCATTTTTTGATCCTTGTGATATATGAGAAAATATATTATTGGGCATTTGGGCAAAAACATTATTTATAAATAAAGCTGTCGAAGAATATTTAAAAGATAAAATGTGTGGAAGTAATATGATTTGAGTTTGGTACAGTTTAGCTACCACGGTATTAAATGATAAAATTGTAACTTTTGTATTTGAAAAGAGCAACTGTTGAGTTCCTCGCCGGCTGTTCTCAGCAGAACTGCCTTCCGAGCCGGTGGTAGCTTTATGTTCCTTCGAAGATTCAAAAGTGCTTGCAAAAGTCCACTTGAATAAAGGATAATTTAAATTTGAGCGTAATAGAGTCCAAAACAATCGTCTTTGGTTTTTTTTTCCGTTTGTCTGCGCATTTATTCACGACGATCTCTGAAATGGCTACAGCGATTTAAATGCAGTTTTGGCTATTATGTTACTATTTTAGTAAGCTTAATATTTAGTATTTGTTTTATTTCAGTCGGTTCATAAATAAAAAGTAACAACAATGTACATTATAAATCTAAGCAAAGTTTGTGATTTAAGCTACAACACGGGCAGATGAAAAAAGGAAATAGTTTAATCGTGTAGCTTACGCAGGCGCAGCCGTAAAATGGTCGATAGTAATATTTTGCCACAAGACGTTGTAAAATAAAAATATAAATGCTATATTTAAAACTTTTGTGTTGAGGTATGTTAATAATTTACAAAAATTTGCAATTATACGGTAAAAAACCAGTTTTTATAAGAGAAAGTTATATTATCTTCCGTTTTCACAATTAGGATGAAAGTGGAATGGCTGTAAGGAAAGTATTTTTGACATATGAACTTTATGTTGTAACACGCTACGTGTAGTGGTATGAAGGTCACGGGTTCAATTAAAGTGGTACAAATATTTATGGGAGGCCATCTCTCGAATGATTGTAGGTTCGAATCCCACACGGGCGAATGATAATATTTAAATTATTTTTATTTCTATGCCCTCGTACCTAAGAGAAAGCGCGGCGGGGAGGTCCGTCACTCAACACGCAATGTCTCCATTCGGGCGCAAAGTAGAGAACGGAGTGTCTTGACACTGGGTTCTCTCTGACTGTCCTGGTATGAGAAAAATGTGCAGCTTCACATCTACTAATAAAATAAATTAACTGTAAATAATAAAGATGCTCTAATACTAAAGACATATCGTCCTGGAATTTCCCATCATAACGTCTAGATCTTCAATTTTCTGTCGTCATCAGAAAGTTCTTCCTAAGGCGTTACATTCATATTTTTAGAAAGCGTATAAAAATTTGAACGCAGCGGGATTTGAACCCGCGCCTCTTGCAAACCGTCCAAGGTTTCTAAAAATATGTTTTTCAATTTCCTAAGTGTGGTTGACAAATGTGTCAAATGTCTGGAGTAGGTGTTAAATCAATGGATTAACACCTACTGCAGACCCTTATTATTTGTAAGAGAACGGAGTGTTCAGTCACTAAGTTATCGTACAAACCACTAAATATGAGAAAGCACGCAATTTGTTTTCACTTTTAGTACTTTTATCAATAAGTAATCGCTACCTATAGACGCAAATATAGAAAGCGGTTTGAAATATTGCCTCAATTTTCATTCTGGCTAGCTCTAGGCATTCTAGTTAACGTATAATTTATTGTGAGTGGAAGAATAGAAAATTACAATTTGCCTGTACATTTTTAATCATTGGCATCAATCGTAGCTCAGTTGTTACGAGGCATAGTGGATGGATATTCAAACTTATTTTAAGCAAAGTTTGTATAACAAGACTATTGAACTATATAAACTAAATGTTGCTACTGAAAACTTGGCTTAAACTATTACTTCTGGTCGTAGTATTTCTCCCACCTCTCTCTCACAGCCCGTCGCCGTGTACAGCTAAACGTAGGCCTCCTAGAGTGCCAACCATAGCGGTCCTGGAAAGTTCCAGGACCAAAAGCGGTTCCATCCGCTGCCAACAACCAATTAGTATGCTATTTATAAAATATTTTTTTAAAGTGCTAATCAATGAAGTGTGGTGTGATTAACGCTTTAAAAAAATGTTAAAAAGCAAACTAAAAGATTGTTATATGCATATTGAGATATACTTTATTTAAAAGGCCCTGAAATTATTTAAAGTTTTTTGTATAATATTTTATTTATATTCTTATAACGAACGACCTTGATCTTTAAGTTCTATCTTAAGAAGTCTGAAATAGCCAGTTCTGTTTTCATTTAAAATTTTATATGTATAAATTTTATGAAACTACTAGCGTAAACTATATGACTAAATTATGTCGTTTTTTGCTAGCCAGCTATCTCACTTAAATCACAAACTTTGCTTAAATTTATAATTTAAATGTTTGGGACTTTTTAGTTTATGAACCGATTGCAGTGAAATAAACAATAAATGTTAAATTTTATTTAAATCGGTTAATCCATTTCTGAGACATTACCGTACAGAAACAAACAGAAAATGAAAATTAAAAATCATTATTTTAAATTTTAACTATTATAAATGCCCCTAATACTATTTTTTCCCATATATCTTCCATGTACAGACAGCGATCAGTTACATTTTTATTATATGTATTATACATAGATTGTGGCAGTTCAAGCGCTTTTGTAAGATTAAATTTATTTGAGTACAAGGTTACTCATTGTGTCTACAACAAAGTCTTCAAAGAACTTTCTATATAAAGTACTTTCTACTATTGTTTCTACAACAAAGTCTCCTCTTGGTTAAAAGCGAAGCGAAGAGACATATGACAAATTTCCTAACGCACATTGAAAACTAAATGTGTTCATTTTATACATGACAATAACATTTCCAAGATGATACTGTAATTAGTTATTTATGAAAAACTCTTCTCCATAAATCGAATCTGCGACCTCTCGTTAACGTATTGTGCCACATATTAGTAATAAATCACGCTTATAGCAAGTATATGCGTGCGCTTTAATTTAGTCGTAGCACGCATGCGCATGCGCTGGTTTTAATACCTATTTTCCAACCAATAATATGAAATTATTAATGTATATACGAGTACTTAATACTAATTCTCGCGCAGTGAGACAGTATCTGATTGTAACCGTGGTGATTGTGAGTTCGATTCCCGCTCGAGTTAATAGTTATATTTAATTTATTTGTATTTCTCCAACTTAACTCGCAAGATTTGGAGATTTAGATGGAAAATAGAGAATGGAGAACGGAGAAATGGAGAACGTAGTATCTTAACACTAGGTTATCTCTGCCTATGAATATATAGCGGTGTAAGGCGTAAAATTGTAATTCAAAGTAGAAATATTTTCTGAGATCGAAAGTATGTGAAACAATGGCATGGGAATCATTTCCCATAATACCATTGAAACGGTTAATTATTTTTTTCGTGTAAAGTGTACAATATTAGTGAAAATTGTGTTTTTTTTGTTTATCATGCAGGTAGTAGTCCCGCTGACGCGTTAAATAAGCATTACCATAGCAACGTGTATGAGAGGTGTTAGTGAAGCGACGTTTTAGTAATGATCGTAGAAAAAAATCATTTAAAAAAACGTTATGCCTACTCTTATTCCCATACTTTCTCCACAAGATGTAGAATCTCAAGCCTATTAAAGTCATTAGCGATTAGTCATTAGCAATTGCAAACGCAAAGGTCGCTTAAAGAAAAAATTAAAAGCGGTTTTTCCTTTTTTTCACCTTTTTTGTAACCAGATAGAATCTAGTGTCTTGACATTCCGTTTGAAATCGATAAATTACTTGTGTGGCGGAAGTCAACGCCGCGCTATGTCTTAGTGAGCAGAGGAGAGAAATGAAAATATTTTAAATATTCCTACGAATGAGAATCGAACCAACAACCCTAACGCGTTTACCGTCAGCCCCTTTCCTGTGCCGCGAAGGCCCCATATAGTATACTAGCGACTTCGCCCGCGTGAACTACTGAGCGGTAGCTATACTGCCGTTCGCGTGGCACATTCTTAATCACAATTTTGTTGTGGTGTTATCTTAAAACTATGATATCTCCAAAGATATTCATTGAAATCAAATAATGTAAAAGGGAATTTCGTTAAAAATTAAATACTTGTGATAAATAATGTATTCATTTGGATAACCATTAATTTTATGTTTATAAAAACACCTTCGCTTACAATATATTTTAGAACAAATTTTATTACCATAAAAACAGTTATACTGGGTCGACCTTATAAGATAGTCAGAACGGAACCGTTAATTTTTAATAGCCTGATAAACGTATTTCTTTATATTTACTATAATTATATACATATGTATATGTTTTAAAATATATTTTATTGATAATAACAAATCTATACATCTATACAAATAAAATTGGAGTGTCTGTTTGCAATATTAAAATAACCGCTTTTACTATATGCATATGTATGTATACTCGGCACACTTACCATTTTTTTTTATCATTTTTGTTTGTCTATATGTCTCTCAATTTGTTTCGACTAATCTCTGGGATGGCTAAACCAATTTTAACAAGAATTTCACTGGCAGATAGCATTTATATTTGAATTTCACTCAGACGAAGCGCAAGCACAGCAAGGCATAGCTACTTAGTTTAAAAAAAACAGGCTGAAAATTTTCAATTGAAGCAGAAGGCAAGAAATGACTCAAAATAGAGCTGCAAGATTTTCTTGAATTCATTTATATGTAGACATTTATGTGTACAGGTGAAGACCAAAGTCTGTTAAATTATGTGCCATTGTTACAGAAGTGGTAAAAACGCGCCACATTACTGTAAGTCGGAATAACGTCTGTTTTTTTAAAAAAAAGTACAGCGTAAACTTTTTTTGTCTAGAAACTGCTGCAGAAGGAATACCTCTTAAAGGTTTAGTACCTAATATACATACATCGTTATTAATTTTTTTTTTATTACAGATGAAGCAGATGCTGAAATGTCCTCATCAGGGCGGTCCTTTAAAGAACCGCCATCACAGTTGGGGAGAGAGATCGAACACTCACTAACTGGTGTATCGGATCTTATCCAGAAGGGCATGTCAAGGTACACTTTACATATATAAAATAAAAATATACTAAATTTTTAAATAACTAGCAGCCGCTTTGTTCGCACAATACGCGTTGCCTTAACAACGTGTATGTCGGTTTTACACAGAAGTGTATGTCAAACACATGGTAGTGTGTGTTATATTTATTTCATTAATTTAATGTGACATGACAAAAATGTGTTTTTACTCGACTGCGGGACGCAATAGGATGTCAAAATATGATTATCAGTCCTATGCATATACTAGCGATCCGTTCGGAGCTTCGCTCGTGTGAATATAGTTGTTTCGTATCTTCGGCGGCGTTTCCGAATTCCTGGAACAACTAAAAAACGACTATATTATTATACGCCTATGTTCATCTCAAGACCCCTAAGTATCCCTATATAAAATTATATCACAATTGGCTCAGCGGCTTGGCTGTGATGACGTCACAGACATGCAGACAGAGTTGCTTTCGCATTTATAATATTTAGTTAATACGTTTGTATGTTTGTCCCTATGTAACGGTGTAGAGAACATGTTTACCGATTTTGATTATTTTTGAATCAATCGATTCGTGTCACTAAATACAATAACCGAAATTCACCACATAGGCAACCAGACAATTTTTAAACTCATACATATATAATGATTATACATATTATCTAATATAAAAAATGTTAACAAAAAAGAACCGACTTCAACTTATTCATGTCTACAACTTTTAATTAACTTATTTTTAATTAAATATGAGATGTATGCGTTTAAAACGCAACCAGGTCGGCATAACTACGAATAACTCCAAAATTACTTGTCAGATCTAAACGATAATACATAGGGACTATATGAGAAGCATTAGCTATCATATAAAAAAAGAATCATCAAAATTGGTTCACCCAGTAAAAAGTTATCTCGAACTGAATTCATAACAAAATAGTCGAACTGAGAACCTCCTGCTTTATTAAAGTCGGTTAGCAAAATATAATATAATAAATATACTAAAAAACCCATTATCCGCCATATTTTAACGCAAATGGGCAATGTTTGTCTGACAGCGGCAAGTTGTACGTTTTTGTATAGTTTCTAAAGGATCTTTCAATTTCTCCGACACACTTTACTTTCTTTAGTAATATGGCATTGGTCATGATGACTCTTAATATCTTGAATTACTTTAAAAAAGAAATTTAAAGTAAAACACTTGAAACCTGACGTGACCTGGTTCCCCTGATCCATGCTATGGCAACCACCTCCAAAAAAAACCAGCGGGATTGTGAAAATAGCATTTAACATTTTACAGTCGAAACTACGGATTGTAGAAATGGAAATAGTATTGTCATTAGGTCCACGCAATTGAAGTAAAGAGATTTGTCCTCCTTTAACTTATAACAAATTTAACTAACAAAACTCAATATAAAAAGACAATTGACTTCGAAATTAAAAACAGACTTCTATGGAATTATGCAAAGTCAATCACAATTTTTGAACATGAGAAGAATTATCTATGTTAGAATAACAGTCATTATTTACTTTGAAGTTTAAACAAACCAAAATATAAAAAACATATTTGTAAAAATCGTATAAAGCGTAAGCTGTAGACCGCATGGTTAAGCGGTCAGAGCGCTTGGACGATTTCCAAGAGACGGTTCGAATACCGCAGCGTTCAAATTTTTACGCGCTTTCTAAAAATTTGTTTTTAATTTCCTAAGTGTGTGATTAACACTTTAAAATGTCAAAAACCAAAATATACTAGGGTATATTTTGGTTTTTGACTAAAAATAGGTTTTTACGATATTTCCTAACGAGTGACGTAACTAAACGCCATTCTATACCGAGACTGGCAATATATATAAGTAAACAATAATTACTTCAAGAAACGACCACAATCGCATGGACGCTATCCCACGATAGACGAATTTCTATACGACCAATTTATATGCAGTGTACATAGTTAGTGAAAGCAGATCGAAGCAGGTTTGATTTCCGCTTTGCCTGCGTCATACTTAACAAGTTCGTATTTGATTCGAAATTTGATCTAAATAATTTATAAGGCATGAGTGACTTAGCTATGGACATTCATATATAAAGTATACACTTTTGTATGACATTATATAAATACCCACAACTTCGTTTGCGTGGACTTTAAAACGTTGCAATTTTGCCGTCCCATACGATATACTTTATCTTCTTTCTAACCTGACCTCTTCTATATCTATACATATAAAAAAAATGTAACTGATCGCTGTCTGTATATGGAAGATATATGAAAAAAAAATTATTGGGGGCATTTATAAATATAATAAAACCCGAAACAATAATTTATAATTTTCTTTTCTGTTTGTCTGTGCTTGCTTATCTCAGAAACGGCTTAACCGATTTAAATGCGGTTTTGACTATTGTATTTTGGTAAACTTACCTTTACATTTAAATCGGTACATACAATACAAAAGTTACAACCATTCCAATAATAAATTTAACCAAAGTTGCTCATTTAAGTGAAAACGCGGGCGGGCGAAACGTTTAGCTTAGTCGTCGTCGTGTAGTTTACGTAGGCGAAGCCGCGAGCGGGTACCTTAGTTTAGAATTTTTTTGTTTACCACATTCGTGGAAGACTTTTGTGCTGTTACCTACTAGCCTGCCAACCTTTTTGCCTACTCAAGTCCTTATTACAAGTAACGATATTATTTAAATATAATCTTTGGGACCATCGTGGACAACTTGAATAACGTCTGGCTTTAAATATGATTGAATTACACTTCGACTCACGCTCGGGAGTATGATTATTTTTAAATTATTTTAATTTCTCTGCTATAGATTTATAGTTTTCGGTGGGAAAGTGGAGACTGGATTATCTTGACATAATGTTCAATCCCAAAAAAAAAAACTTTACATTTTTACTATAATAGAAAATTATATATTTCCATGCTATATTGTTGTGAATTCTAAACAATCGTGAAATAGACAATTGATTACATCATATTGCCCGTTTTCGAAGGCACTGTAAATAACTTGTTCATGTCCTAATTAGAAACCTAGTGTTTGCATTTTCTCCTTTAGAAAGCGACAAACTCCGTTAAAACAAACATTTACTCAGACGAGTGTGGAATTTTACGTGTAAAAAACAAACAAAGCCTAGTGGAATTGCAACAGACTTGTATAGATTGTTTATCTTATCTAAAAAAAAAACTATGGGCTCATCTTTCCTTTTCTTAGTAGATAAATATATACTCGTTTTCTTTCTTACTTAGATTACGAACAAAACCATGTCCTGGATTGGGCAAGACCGGAGAAAGCTTTTTACGTCATATTTGAACCCACTGTATATTATCATATTTTTATTTACAGTTTTAAAGTGTTAAACATTCACTTCGAAAATTGAAAATCATTTTTAGTAAACGGTAAAAAATTGAACGCGGCGGGATACGAGGCCGCGCCTGTTGGAAGCCGTTAAAGCACTCTGACCACTAAGGCATGCGTTCTACATCCACATGCGTATAAGAAATTTCGTCATACCCAGTTTCCAAGAGGCACGGATTTGTATCCCGCTGCATTTGTTTATTAAAAATATATAATAAATAACATTCTCTCTCGCCAAACGATTGTTCGTAGAATTATCTTTGGGTAGCAGAACATTGTAAAAAATTCTCTACAGAGATGCTAACAACAAAAATAAATAGTAATAAGCATCTAAGAATTTCGACGCAGCCGGATGTAGAACAGCATGCCTTAGCGGTCAGAGCGCTTAGACGGGGAACAAGAAGCACAGGTTCAAATCTCGCTGCGTTCAAATTTTTATACGTTTTCTAAAAATATTTATCATACATTTTTAAATACAAGTCTTAAAGATATCGTGGTGCAGTGGGACAACGACCAACTGTAAACGTGTTTCGAGACTCATTCGGGTAAATTATTTTCATGTTTTCTTTCTGGTAAGAAAAGACGCGGTGTTAGGGTCTGCCACTCAACAGGAAAAAAAGAAAAATGAGTGTCGTTACATGAAGTTTTCTTTGCCTGCTGCGCTATGCGGGAAAAAGTGTGAAACTCTTTATTATTTTTTTAATTTTAAAAATCAATTGTTTCAGAGCCTTAGCAAGAAAGAAACACGAAAGCAGCGGGGGTATAGACCTTACAATATCTCCTAGTAGCGATAAAAAGAAAAAAATGAAGAAGAAAAAACAAAAGCCCCCTAAGATCCACCTAATTCAACCTGTGATGATGGACACCAAAAAGGAGGACAAAGGTCGAGGGTTTGGGAGACTACAGACTTGGGTCGTAGGGAATGTGACCAAGGGTCGTGGGTTTATTTCCGATATGTGGAACGTAGGAGAGAAAGCAATAGATACTGTTGCTGAGCATGTCATAGAACAGGAGAATGTGGAGAACGGAATTGTAGACCGCAGTTCTGTTGAAGGTGATGGGGCATGTCCTTTTAGTTAGATTTATACTCTGTGCCTCTTTCTTATAATTTACTGTTCAATTATTGTTAGAGGTTATTTCTCTTTTTCTTCTTGGGAGAAATAGAAAGAGATATATTTTTAATACTTTTTCAAATGCTATTCACACACTTATGGCGAGAAAAATATTTTTTGAAAACGTATAAAATGTAGCGGGACTCGAATCCGCGCCTTTTGGAAATCATCCTAGCGTTTTGACCACTAAGTTATACGTTTTATCCAGCTACGTTGAAATTTCTGCTACACAAATAGTATTTATAAGAAAATTGTTGTGGCAAAAAACTATGTTAGCTAGCTAATAACGTATATTTATTTCTGTAGAGCGCTTAGATGCGCACAAGGGCCGCCGATTCAAGTCCCGCTACGTTCAATTTTTTATGTCTCATTGTCAACGGATTAGCAATATATCTATATATTAGGATATATTAAGATCAAACGTTTAAATTTTCATTATTTTCTTCTGATTTTAAATACATTTAGTTTTCACCCACCACTTTTCTACAATAACATAAAGATTATGAAATCTTAATTCGAATCAAGATATTTAAAACTAGCGAACAGTGTTTAGATACTGGGTTGCAAATACGTTAAAACATGTCTATCAAAATTAGACAAACTGTAAAAAGGTATTTTAGTGTCACCCACTATCCCCTCTCCAGACTCAGTCAGTCAGTCACGGAGAGTTGAGACTGAAAAAAAGGCTGAAAAGTCTGGTTTTTTATATATTTTCTCAAGTAAATATCTACACATACAAAAAAATAAAATTGGAGTGTCTGTTTGTAATATTTTTGTCTGTCTGTCTGTTTGTTCCGGCTAATCTCTGGAACGGCTGGACCGATTTTGACGGGACTTTCACTTATTTAATAAGGGGTAACATAAACTCATTTTCATTTTAGAATTCCATGCGAAAGAAGTCGTCGCGTAATTTATATGTATAATTCCTTATTGAATTTCAGAAGAAATTGCCTGCAATTAAACAACTTTCAAAGTATAATTGCTTGTAACACGTCTTGATTACCTTACTTTTTTTTCAGTGCAGAAATAACAACTGATTGGTAATAAAAATATTTATTCATTAGACCATATCACATAATTGCATGATTTTCATGTATGAAAATCTTAGTTAGTTTTCGCACATATTTTCTTGTATACCCATATCCAGCATGCAAAGAGCAGGCAGATAGAACATAGTGTCATGTCACTCCGTTCTCCGCTTTCCGCCCGAATTCGAAACTTGGCGTGGCGAGAGTGGAGTGGTGAAATTCAACGTTAACTTTAATTTAAATATTAACACTTCCTCGAGTGGCAAATCGAGCTGACAACCAATCCCAACTACAGTCCGACACCGACCCGTTCCGGCAAGACTTTGTCTTGTTGTTGAGTTCCGCCACCCAACACCCCATGCCATGCATGAAGACCGGAATATATTTACACACACCACAGTCTGCTATATGGGATAAAGCGTGACGCTACAAAATCACATCACATATTTTAGATTAGATGAGATCCGCATGACACTTATAGATTAGTGATAAGATTTCTAGGATAAGCATTTTGTGTGCAAGTTATTATATTATACTTGTTATCATGTTATAGTATTCTAAGTAGAATGGAATATTCTTCTTGTAGTTGTAGTTGTAATGGTTTTTTAATGTTATTTCCTGTATTGTAGTAGTTTTATAGTAATTTTGTAGATTTGTTGATTTTTTTAGAAATTTTATTTAGGTATTAGGATTAGGCATTTTACTATTTCTAATTTTGCTATATTTCTCTATAATGCGAATTAAAATATAAGCTGTGACTGATTTAAGCCAGCTTCATTTGGTTGTGCTCAAGATAACCTTAAAATAAATAAATTACTTGTGCTCCATATGCCTTGAAAGGATTTAAACTTTTTGCAAAGATAAAATTTTTTTTGCAGAGATTTAAGTTTTTTTCAGGGTTTTAAATTTTTTTCGTGTTTTGGAAATTTTCACTTAAATTTTATATATATATATTTTTCTCTTATAATTTTTGCATTATTTATTAATTAAACTGGAAATTACAACTAATTACAAAATGTTAGATAAAGGCTGTACTTTGTTTGTTTTAATATTTTATAGACTATCGTGAATCAGTGGGACAGCGTCTGAATGACAACGAAATTTTGGGTTCGATTCGATTCGATTTAATAAAAAGTCTTATACGTAAATAATTCAATTAACGGCTTAGATAACAAAGTGGGCGTTAAGTTCCTCCACTCAACGCACCATGTCTCAAATTTATAAAAAAATATACTTTTAATGTTCTAATATTTAAATAATGTGTTACAATTTAGAGCAAAGAGGTAAAAAGAAAAAGAAGAAGAAGGCAATCTTGAAGCTTCTCATACTGGGTGCGGTTCTCAAAGCCAAAATAGGGACCTTGCTTCAAATACTGTCCTTTAAATTACAGGTGAGACCATTCATAAACAAGTTTTTTTAATACATTTTAGATATTAAGAAAACTAATTATAAAACGAACTTAATTTATTATTACATAAACGAAATTAAAAAAACTCACTGCGTTTAAATTTTTATACATTTTCTAATAATATACTTTTTATTTTTATCCAATACGCTTAAAAAATACGCTTTAATACGCTTTTTTTTTCAAAAATAAGCTTATATAAATTTATAATTTTCAGGTGAAATTCTTTATAATAGCACTGATCGGTCTCGGTATCAACTTGGCAAGGTTCTGGGTGGAATTGAAAAACAAGCACAATCAGCAACCTCAGAAGGTAATCTCGCTTAAATATACTCTTTTACAGCACAGTGGAGCGCTATCTAGAAACACGATGGTTGTGAGTTTGATACACACAGTTTTGAGTATTATATTGTAGTAACCTTTCTTTAACTTTTAGTTTTTATTTTATTTCAATCGGTTCATAAATACACCTTAACAAGGCTTCAATTATAAATTTAAGCAAACTAACCACCCGCGTTATCACTTAATAACGCGGGTGGTTAGTTATAGTCGTGTAGCCACGCAGGTGAAGTCGCAAACGGGTTACTGGTTAAATATATATATGATATTAAATTATTATACAGTTACAACAAAGTATTGAATCAGCAGCCTAAAACCTAGTGTCAAGACACTTCGTTCCCACTTTCTCCTGACGATTAAACCAATTTAAATACACATACGCACGGTATTGAACTGACAACCATCGTAGTCATAGCCACTGCGCCACGATGGCCTTAGAAGATAACTTATTGACCAGTATATAGCATTAAATTACATACCAATACTGTATCTGGTTCAATAGCGCAAACTCTACAATTTTCCGTAATCGAATCTTCTAGGTATGTAGGTCAAACCAACATTAATCCATATTATAGGTTATGCGCCTATTATATATACATATGTCAATTGCAATCGGTGTGACTGCAAAAATCTGTTTATTTTTTTTGTTACGTCTTCAAGCTTTTTTTCGAAAAGCAGGGTTGTTAGAGAGTACCTAGTGTCTAGGCACTCCATTTTCCACTCTCCACTAGAAATTAAGACATTGTGTGTTGTATGGCGGAACGCAATGCCGCGCTTTGTCTCAGTATCGTAATGAAAATATAATCATTCCTCCGAGTGGATATCGAACCCACATTTAATCGCGTGTACAAACACACAATGCGCCTCAATAATTTCTTTATACACATACTCGTAATATCACATTTTACGATTTTAAATCTTTGTTGAAATTGCCTATTACAAGCACTTAGGAATTTTCAATTAAATAATAATGTCAGTCGTAGCGGCAGCTACCACCGGCTCAGAAGGCAGTTCTACTGAGAAGAGCCGGTGAGAAACTCAACAGTTGCTCTTTTCAAATATAGTTTTACAATAAGTAGCCTCCCGAGTGAGCATCAACAGTATTTAATTCCACACATTAGCATCAGAATACTATTCCTGGACCGAATAATATACTTTCCTCAATAACATGTTTTTATTATTGACTTTTAATTGTTCAAGTGGCAGGTCTGAAATGGTTTGTGAAATTTTAAATGTATCCATAGTAATATTATGAATGTGAAAGTAACTCTGTCCGTCTGTGTGACATCATCACGGCCAAACCGCTGAACCGATAATGATGAAATTTTATATAGAGATACTTGAGGGTCTTGAGATGAACATGGCAAATTTTATCTCCTATATTTTCCTCCGAAAAGGCCGCCGAAAAATAGAAAACAGCTATAGTTCACGCACGCAAAGCGGCGGCCGGGTCGCTAGTGGAGATTACAAATTTTAAAACCATTAGACTTCTTTATTTAGGATTCCCTTTTTCTTAGTAATTTACTAACAAAAAAAAATTCTAATAATCTAATTCCTTTATTGTAACAATATAAGGGACAATCAGCTTTTAAAGTACTCCTTTCGTGCCCTCAAATAAATAAAAAGTAAAAAACAATATAATAAATTAATATTTTTTAAACAAAGTGCGGCGTTGAATTCTGTTACTATATTGATAAATGCCCCTAATCATTATTTTTTTTCATATATCTTCTATGTACAGACAGCGATAAGTAACATTTTTATTGTATGTATAGATTAGACTTTATAAGATTAGACGGTACATTACCATTATTATATTAACCACTTTTTAAATACTTTATCTGTTTTTTTTTGTGTTAATTTTCATACAAAAACACTATATCCCCAAGTACTGTAACGCAAGGGAACTACAATGCCGAATTTTCAGAATATCTCTAAAAATAAAATGACAACGTTACAGTTACTATTAAAAATGTAAAAAAAAAGTAATTTGCTAAGTATAAAAGGTCTATGTGCATTTTTAACAAATCATTTTCTTTATTTATATTCGAAGGAGTACTTTGAAAGTTGATTGATCCATCCACTGTTATCATTTATTGTTAAAAATACTATAAAACTTATAACGAAAAACGGTTTTTTTCATAATTCAAATATTTATAGCATATTTATCATTTTAAAATATAAAACTTTCAATTAGTTGGCAAAACATTTTGTTAAACACTACATCTTAGCCCAAAGAGTCTTTAAGTAACCAAAATAGAGAACGGAATGTCTAGTCCATAGGGTTTTCTCTTGCCTATGTAAGATGAAAAACACAAAATATATCATACAACTTATAATGTAAATTAATGTTACCAGGTTAACTCGATACTCTCGCGTCACACCTGCTCATAAAGCGTAGATAATTTACATGACGCCGTCGTAGCTCAGTACCCATCTTTTACTGTAGACTATGGTTTTTGGTTCATATGCTTTTTAATGAATTGTCATATGTCACAGCGCTAATATATACAACTTTTATATTTATTAAAAAAAAAACTACTGATAACAATAATTGTATCAACCGTTTAAGAATTTCCATATGGCGTGATTATAAAGTAGGTATAGCTTTACTAGCTGTCCCTCGACTTCGTGCGAGTAGAATTCTAAAATAAAAGCCTAAGTTACTCCTTATTACATCAGCTATCTGTCAGTGAAAGTCCCGTCGAAATCGGTCAAGTCGTTCCACAAATTAGCCGGAACAAACAGACAAACAGATTATTAAGAATGTTATTTTGCTATATGTATCGTGTATACATACATATGCATTTTGTAAAAAGCGGTTATTTTAATGTTACAAACAGGCACTCCTATTTTATTTATTTGTATAAATAATAGCTATCGAAAGTTTTAACTACTGTGTAAGAAATTCAATGTAGCGTGATAACATCGTATAGCTTAATTGGTTAAGGCGTTCCGACGCACTTACGGCGGCGTAGATTTGAATCCGAAACTTTACTTGTTAAATTATTTTTTGTCACCGATATGTATGAAATTCAAAATGCAACGAATTCAAAACGAACGACATGAGCCTTGAGTTTTTGTCTTTATGAAAATATTCATTTATATTGCTATCGTGATTTAATTGAATCGGCGCTATTGATTGTAAGTTCGTTCCCACTCGGGGAAATATCTCAGGTACCTGCGGTAACAAAGTGCGGCGTTGAGTTGTGCCACTCAACACCCAATGTCTCAATTTGGACAGAAAGTGGCAGACAAATTGTCTTGACACTAGGTTCTTTTAAAAAATGTGAAGCTTCATTAATTCGTGGAATTGTATTTTAATTCAGAAGTGAAACAAACGAGCAATAAGTCACGAAACCAAAAGTTGAGCCACAGGAGTTCAAATTTTTGTTATATGAGTTCCCATTTGGTTATTGTGACCCAGTAACCTTTGAGAACCGCTGCCTTAAAAGATATTAAAATTGCATTTTTGTTTGTGATTTCCAATTTTTGATACATGGCTACTCTTTGGTTATTGTGACCCAGTCACCTTTGAGAACCGGTGCCTTACAATATATTAAAATATGCTTACATTTTGTTCGTTAAAAATATATTTAAATATGCATTTTTGTTCGTTATCAAGCGAAATCATATACAAATCACTCAGCTCTACAAGGTATTGAGACCCGGTCGGAGGTCACTTTCACTGCCCTTAATACAACTTCCTCGACTGCTTCACGATCATCAATTATGCAGTAGTTTGTATTCAATACAAGCGATTTCAAAAAACCCGTAGTAAAGTGAAAGTTTGTACGTCGGCAGTGATAATTTAGTGACAAATCACTATGTTTTCTGTTATATTATGGTCTGTAAGCTCAGATTTATAATCTTGACCTAATTATTGTTGGTGCTTGTTATAGCTAAATAAGTTAAAATCTTTTAATACGATTTTATAAGGGCCCAACCAATAATGCGTTTTCAGTGAAAAAAATTTATAAGCGGGAAAGATATAATATAACGTTTGATATATTAATTTGTTATCGAAATTGTACTATATGTTTTATATACTTATAAAATTGTTGTAAAATTGATATCATTAACACATAAAGTGCTTTGGACCCTTTTTTTACGGTAATCCATCTGAAATACATTAAATTAATAAAGTAATTATTACAAACTCCCATGTGTTTGACATACACATTAATATAAAGTGACATACGCGTTGCTATGGCAACGCGTTGTTTACGCGTCAATGAGACATCTAGTATCAGTAAAAATAAAAATATTATGAATTACTAACACGTACATTTATAACTCCTAAATACTGCTCGTGGTTACCTATTGTCTATGACTTTGTCCTTCGCCAGACTTCAGAGTCTCTATATGAAATTTATCAAAACCGCATCAAAATCGGGCTCGCACTTTTGGAGATAAATGGCAATATTGGTTTAGTCAAACAAACTACATATCAACCCAAACGCATATACTGTTTTCCGTACCGTCGCGGGTAAAAATCCTAAAAAATAATTTATAGTGTAATATAATAAATATATCGTTTATAGTTATAAATGTCCACTAAGGACGAATATTGTGACAAAGCCGGATTAAGGAGGTCTAAGACCTCTTACTAGTTGGTACAAAAATCCTTTTTTTTTTGTTTTCTACAAACTTGAAATTTAGCAGAGGGGTGCTCATTACTACGCACACAAAACCGCTGGCACCTGCTAGTAATATATTAACAATATAACAGTAAAGTTTAGATTTCACTTTTGTAGGTTTTGTATGAAAGAATAACAAATAGCCAATATATTGTAGTTCTAATTATTTACAGTCTAGATAAAAATCTATATCACTGTTTTAGACTTTAAAAAAATAAGGTATCTTATAGATAAAGATTTTTATGTAATGACAGCTATTAAAACTATATTTTAAATAGCTATATGTAACTATTGAGGCCATGGTGACGTAGGAGATAAGATCGCACTACAAACGCGTCGTCGCAGGTTCGATGCCCATTAGAGGAAGTAATTATATTTAAATAATTTTTACTATCCCGCTCTTGTCAACAATGTTTCGAATGAGTGTCTCGTGTCTTAGGACTAGGGGTTCTCTACGTACCTTGATATGCGGAAAAAAGCATAAAGCTCTAAAATATTTATTAATTTCAAATACTTTTAGGTGATTTACTACGAACACGCTCAGCATCAGCACCACTATGATCATGAAGAGGAACCAGGCTGGGGACCTTGGTCCAGGAGTATGGAACCTGAGGTATGGTGGAGATTAGACAAGTCTCTGAATTTTCATTTAGTTTCAAAGTCAAAGTGAAATAATTTTATTCAAAATAAGTTCATTTTTGAACGTCAAATAATTTACCACTGGTTCACTTAAGTTAATGCCTCAGACCTGAGCAGAACCGGCGCAAGAAACTCAGCTGGACTTCTTTTCAAATCAATGTTGTTGTCAAATTTATGTCCCATTAATCTGTTCGACGTCATCATGTCACAGTCGCACAGTGTTTGACATAACAAGCAAAAGTCGTAGGTTCGATCCACATTTGCGTGCCTTAAATAGTAATCGGGAGTATAATTTAGATTATCTTCATAGCCCCCACAAATCACGGTGTTAGTTTTTCTCTATACAACTTTGTACTTCACCAAGTTAAAACAAATATTTTACTTACTTCAGAAGTATATTCAGAACTAGACACCAGCTCGCGGCTTCGCCTGCGTAAACTACCCGACTACACTACAACACGACCACGTACTTAAATCACAATAACTATCATCTACAGACAATGTCTATACAGTTAATTAATTGAATTTTCAGCCAAACTAATAAAACACTAAATGTTACGGAAGTTTACCAAAATACAATAGCCGTTTCAGAGATTAGCGTGCATAACGCACAGACAAACCGAAAAATATTATAAAATCATTGTTTTGGTTTCTGCTACATTGATATATGCCCCCAATAATCATTTTTCTGATACATCTTCCATGTACAGACAGCGATCACTTACATTTTTATTATATGTATAGATATCGTAATATTTTTACAGGATCCAGAAGCAGAACCAGCTATCAACAATTCTCCATACAGAGTTTTCGAGAGGAACGCGCAAGCTGCAACTAGACCGCTATTAACGCTCTCGTAATTAAATTTTAATTTCAATACTTCCATAGAACAATGTTTTATGTGAAATATACATATTTTTCAAAAAAGTTAATATAACTGACTGACTCCCATTTGAAACGTATTAAAATGCTTTTCAATTTCCTAAATTTGTGAATAATACTTTAATAAAATGTTAAAAAGATATAATTTATATAATTTTTATTGCTTCGCTAAGAAGGTAAAGGCCGGGATTGAGTTATGGCGCTCTACACACATGTCTCAGATTTGGGTGGAATGTAGAAAACGGAGTGCCTTGACACTAGGTTCTTGAATTAATTTAATTTTTCATATACAACTTTATTCTATGTATATTTATTTATGATAGTCAAATTAAACTACAATCTAGTTTTAAAGTAAAAGGTTGCAAAAATGGCGGTAACTTACGTATGTTAAAAGTCGCATAAGTTTTTTTTAAGTACAATAATAGTGGGTTAGGCCATTTTTATTCAGCCATCTATGTAAATAAATATTAAAAATTAATTTATTCTTATTTTATAAGGCAAAATGCATTTTATTATATAAATAGTAGTTATGTATTTATTTATTGCTGCTGTCGTAATGTTGGTTGTGTGTTTTATTTATATGTTGTGTGTTTGTAATAAATGTTTTATGAAATAATGTTCATTTTTATTTTAACTTCCATCCTTTATTCGTATTTCATTTCATTGTTTTTCCTAGTGAGCTGAAATTACAGCATATAATAAAAATGTAAATGACCGTCATCTGTAAATAGAAGATATATGAAAAAAATATATATCATTAGGGGCATTTAGCAATGTATTACAACTCAAAACAGTGATTTTTAATATGTGTATAATATGTGCACGCTACTCTCAGAAACGGCTTTACAGATTTAAATGTAATTTTGACTATTCATTTTTGATAAACTTCCCTTTATATTTAGTGATTTTTAATTTAATCGGTTTATAAATAAAAAAGTTACGACTGTTTAAATTATAAATTTAAGCAAAGTTTGTGATTTAAGTGAGCTCGCGTGTGAGTGAGGGCGGTCGAAATAAAAAAAATAATTTAGTCGGGGGGTCGCTAATCTGTAATTATTTTCAAATACTGTTATTGATACGATATCAACCCTGCCTTAAACAGTTATTCAAAGTCGAAAGCCTGATGACGCGTAAGCGTGTATGTCACTTTATACATACTATATGTCACTTATTATATATAGTGTATGTCAAACACACGATAGTGTGTGTAATATTTACTTTATTAACACAATGTATTTTTAACGCATTATTTAAAAAAAATATTAGCATTCTTCTAATAATGAAACAGGTATACTTACGGATGCACCACAATATAATATTTTGATTGTACGCAAAAATATACACGATTATTTAAAAAACAGCGATAGACAAGGAATAAATAATAAGATAATAAGAAGAAAACAAGAAGTAAAAAAATAAGCTGATTGCTCCTAGTTTTAGAAACTGTGCACGTTATTTTCATAACAATGTAATTTTCATTTCATCCACTCAACTTCACTTATAACAATTCAGGCGGAATGAAGAACGGAGTAGAAAAGGTCATATTTAGAAAACGTATAAAAATTTTGCCTATTTTAATTTCTTAAGTGTGCGGGTAACACTTTAAAAAATGTTAAAAAAGAACGGAGTGTTTTGACACTAGGATATGCGGGACCTGCTATGCGGGAGAAAGCGTGAAGGGTTTTGTTACGTCCATTAAATTATCAGATACAACTTTATTCGACGGAGTAAAGAAAAAAAACACATACAAATATAAAACCGAAAATATAATCTTTCATAATACATACATTTAAACACAAAACATCATGAAACTGCCTAACGAGGCGAATATTTAGGGTTTTCTGGAGCATAAGTGAAACTCCTTAGTTCATACGACACACCATTTTGGTTCTCATAACCTATTTCACGCGTTTCAAAATCGCTACAACCACCAAAAACACGATTCGGCGCATTTTTCTCCGTTTTCTCCGGCTTCTCCGTTTTCTCCGGTTTCTCCGTGTCGTCACGTTTGACGGAGAGCGGTTTGAATAATGAGGAATGTGCTGTCGCTGTGTCTACATCGGCTTTCCTAGACACTAGTATACGAATATCCGTATGTAGATATAATTTTCCCGACTTCGAAGTCATAAATCTGAAACAACAACGAAAAAATATCCTTAGACAATTTTTTTTTTATTTAACATTTTTAAAATGTTAATCTCACATTATATTAATTTAGTATTTAAAAGCAATTTTAGGCAACGTATAAAATTGTGAACGCAGCTGGACTCGAAGCCGCGCCTCTTGGAAATCGTCCAAGCGCTCTGACCAGTAAGCCACACTCTTTATATCCAGCTATGATCAAATAATTTTTATGAGGCGCAGGTTCGAGTCCCTCTACGTACAAATTTAAATAACAACGTTATCTAAAAACCAATTTTATTTATTTATTTTCTCACACATTGCTAAATTCTCCAGTTTCAAGTTCAAACTGAATGCCTGAAAACTGAAATAGTGGTAGAACTTTTCGCCAGACTTTGTCCAGACCAGTTAAAAAATATATACCAATTCACCTAAATGGGATTCGAACCATTGACGTTACTCTTTAAGTAAGTATCAGATCATATTACAATTAGCCTGGAATAAATTTAAATAACTAAGAAATAATAATGCGTAAATTACACGACAAATAATTGTAACTTTTTTTATTTATGAACCGAATGAAATAAACAAAATGTTAAGCGTAGCTTACCAAAATACAATAGTTCAAAATGCATTTAAATCGGTTTAGCCATTTCTGAGATTATCGTGCACAAGCGCAACGACAAACAGAAAAGAAAATTAAAAATTATTCTTTTTGGGTTCTATTACATTGATAAATTTCGAGACAGAAAATTACTAATGTTATGTGTTATATTCTGTAAATGTATATCTTTAATACAATTTCTTATCTGTGGTAATTTTATTCACTTCTTCGTTAAAATATAAAAAGTCGACTAACACTCTTAGAATCGTCTTATTCATGTATGTATTAAACTAATAATTATATCACTATAAGCTATTCCAATGTAAAAGTTAATAAACGTTTAAAGGAAAGTTAAATAATACGATAACATTAACTTGAACAATCCTAATCCTAATAGAGCCGATGTCAGGCTAAATAACTTTATAAGCGTCTGTGTTGGTCTGTTTTGGTCTGTGTAGGACTGTAACACTCACCTAAGGTGTATAAGATATCGCAGCCACTTGTGTCGCATGGTGGGGGGAGGGGGCTCCGCTCCGGCCGGCATGTACAGGGTGCGCTGCCGCAGGAACGTCCTCGCGAGGGGCGGCATCCCCGTCAGGTCGTACAACACTACAAACATCTTGACGAGAGTGCCGTGAGGGTTGAAGAGGGACACCTGTATAGTGCCCGAGGAGGCTACTCGGTAGCCGCTTGGTCCTAGGTTTATATGGCCCTGTATAGGAAGTTTATATATTAAAATATGTATATATGTTGTAGTTGTATGTTACTATAAAGGCTCGAACTACGATAAATTCTGAGATCTTCGAAGTAAAAGTTGAGATTCATCAATTTTATATTTGATGTAATGATTAAATACCGTAGTGTTCTTTGATCATTATTCAATTCCAACTTATATTATGTATTATTATTTTAATTGTAGATCACAGAGAGGCCATCGAAAATTCAATTAATTTGAAAAGATTTTTCTTCTCCACCCTGGAACGTAAGACAAAGCGAGGCCTTGAGTTCTGGAATTCAACAAGCAATTCCTTGATTTCATTCGGCAAATGGAGAACGGAGTGTATTGACACTAAGTTCTCGTAAATCTGTTGTAGACCACGTTGTATTGAATTTATTACCTCAGTTTTTACTGTAAATGTTGATTATCTTAGATAAAAAATAACATTGGTCTTTTACAATAACATATCCATGGATTAATAATACAATTTTAAAGCATGTGTACTCCTCTACTACGTGTATCAAGGTGAAAATTTAAAAAAAAATTCTGCACGGCAGTTTTATACAAGCGTTGCACTGGAGTATGGAATGTACGATAATAGTTTTTACTGTATGTTTATTTTTATATCTTTTCTTGTTATCAATGACCCAATGAAGAAGGAATGGAACCCAAAACCACCATGGAGTATACTGTATTAGAAACCAGAGTAGGAATAATTTAAAGAAATACATATTCAAGTATAATTTTGATATTTAAGTAGTTGACAATTTGTCAAAACAAAATGTATAGTTTCTGTTGTCGTACAAACGTATGTCGAAAGATAAATGCATTCATAAAAATACTAAAAACTAAAAAAATATATACTGATTAAAATAATCGATCTGCTGGCACTCTACCTAGGCTTAGACTTGGCCAACTTATTAGGTAATGGTCACTCTTACCTCTTTCAATGATTGTTAATTTTCTACTAACATTGTCAATTTGCCTCTGACAATATATATGTTTTATTTCCACTCATCCTCCACGTATAATAGTGGATGTGAAAATAGCTCAATGTTAACACACTCGGCTCATATCATTAATTACATATTACAATACACACACTAAGCTTACCATATAAGGTGCATTACTCCCGCCGGGTGCATAGAAAAATGCAGTTACAGGTAAACGACGATGCGGCGGACAGAATGCACCCGATGCACCCAACTCTGCACTAAACCCGTGCACCGTCGCTACCGGTTCCAATCTGCCTTTTAGGGCGGATTCTTCGAAACTACCTAAAAATGGAGAATAAAAAAAATTACAACCAAGCTCTTAAGACAAATGTTTTTTTTTTCTGGTTAAATCAAAGTCAAATAAATATATATATGCATAGCAGGGTAGTCGGAGAGGCCAAGTGTCAAGACAATCTGTTCTTTGCGTGTTGAGTGGCGGAACTAAACACCGCGCTTTGTCTTAAGATACTAATAATATACTTTTCACTTGTACCACTCTACGTAGGAACTACGTACGATTAACTACAATATATTTCAGTCTAGACTTACCCAGTAGTCCGGAGCTAGGCGCTAGTCTGGGCCTGTGCCGCGTGTGCGCGCGTGCGTGCGGCGCCGGCGCGGGGCACGGAGAGGGGGGCGACGCGGGCGAAGGGGGAGAGATGGGGTGGAATAGCGCACTGTTGAGACGAAATGCTTAAGTTCATATTTTATTTAAATAATAACAAAAATGGGACTACACAATCAAAATCATCTTTAACACTTATGGCCATATATATGGGGGATCCTTTAAAGCATATTGATGGCTTATAAACGTATATAAACGTACTCAAATTGACTTAAATAAAAATAAATAACAAAACAAATATTTCACAAACCTTCTAATCCCGGAAACGCCATTAATAGAATCGTCAAAATCAAAACAGTTGTTGCCTCGTCGTAACGGCGCGGGACTCGAAGTTAGCGGGAGACCAGTCTTATTGTGGAACACCATGGATGTAGCCGAGTCGAATCTCCACCTAAACCTGTCCATCTCAGTTGGCGACGGAACCTGGTTATCCTGTGCCTTCTTAGGATCAGGGAAATTGCAGCCATTCTGCTCCTCCTTGGGCGATTCCGCCTCATATTTATCTATTGTCCCGTAATCGCACTTTTCGTACAACACATAGTCTTCGTTGATAGAATATGTTTTTTGCCTTTTCTGCACCGGCTCAGCTTTCGCTCCGGAGAACACCGTATCGTCATCACGCAAATGCAATTCGGCTATATCACTATTTTGCCTATCACTTAACACTTTCTCGATTCTGTCGACTGCCGGGAATCGCCTCAGTTTCGGTCGTTTGATGATATCACACTTATCACTATAATCTAAAGATATATCACACTGTGAGTTATTTCTACTATCACATTTATGCTTCAACGTATCGTCTTCTCTTTTTCTTCGGGCACCATTTTCTATGGACGCCAAGTTGTAGTTCGCCTTCGATCTCACCATTCTCGGGCAAACTGTGCAAACGACCTGTAGAGTGCTGCCACACTGACACAACTCGTCAGTCTGTGTGCCAACTGTGTTGGTTCGTCGGAATTCCGTCGGAGGTATGGTCATGGTTTCGACGAACGGCGACCGACTCTCTATTCTAGTAGCGGGTAGAGTTAAATATGTTTGGTTTCTGAAACACCCTATAGCTCTCAGTCTGTCGAATCTCGCCGCTTGTAGTATCGGTATGGAGGTGTGCGTCTCCTTCGCCTTCAACCCTTCACCCTCTGACGAAGTACTGTCGCATAGTTTTTTCAATTTGCTCTCTTTCCGTATTCGTCTTTTGTATTTTGCTATTTCTTTCAGCCGCCTCTCGTCCAACAGCTTGCTTTCGTGGTCTTTGTGGTTTTTGTCGTCGGATTCGTCATCGCAGTTGCACTTGTGTTTCCCGCTCTCGCTGCAGGGTGTTAGCATTCTGTCGTCCAATATTTTCTTGTCTTTGTCTAAACAGTACTCGTATTCGATGCCGGGGTTTTTAATAGAGAGTCGTCTGCTCGGTCCTAGGTTTGAATTTGGGTCAGCATACTTAGGGTTCCGTGGGCCAAGCGTGAGATCATTTAGTTTGCCGACCAGCTCGTCGTGCACGTTCGCCGGTATCTCCTTGCTGGCTCGACGTTTTGGACAGGTACATTTGACTACAGGCACTTCGTCTAGTCTAGGCAGACTTTCCAGGACTAGTTTCAGATAGACATTGTTTCCAATGTCGGTTATGGGGAATTTGTGGTCATTGGGAGGTCTGTTGAAGTCCGCCATTTTGTAGCTCTCTCCTGGTATTTTGATGGAGTAGACGATGTTCAGCTTGCGTTCCTTTAGGTCCATTTCGTCGCAGTTAGCTTCTATTTTCTTGAAGTTGCATGTTTCCCGGCTCAGTTTTCTCCTGAAAACAGTTGAGAATATTATTACCAACTATAATTAACCAAACCCTTTACTTACACAAAAAACTATGGACTAATTATTCAAATCACTGTGCAATACTTATTTTTAAATATGCTTATATTTTTCCAATTTCAGAACTAATTTACAAAGCCTCCAATTATCAATAGTATTTATGATGAAGTTGTTATCTTCGTTATACAAAGTACATATATTTTACTGAACTTTAGTAAATGTATGTTAATCTATCGTAACTAATAGTTAATTATTTATTTATTTACACAATATATATAGAAAAATAAAAAGTTGAGTATATTAATGTCAGTGAATTGTTTTTTGTCAGAGAACGTTGTGTCAATACACTCTCTTCTCCGCTCTCCGCCTGAATTCAAACAATGTGTCTGTCGCTGTTCAGCGTAACTCAACTCAATTAATCTTGGGTTCAATTCTCGTTCGTTACAAAACTTATACAGCATATTCTTGTGCCGTGCATTGAATTCCAACATCTCTAAAGTGAAAGGCAGAGTGTCTAGACATTAACTTCTCATAGTCATTTCCAAGAAAACGTAGTGACGTGAAAATTAAGTGAACTTCTTTCCATTCTCTTACCGTCTCTCCGCAGGCTTATCCCATTCAGACTTATTAATAGTGGCTTTCCAAGCGGAAAGTTGGGAGAAGTGGAGCTGTGAACGAACGGCGTTTAGGAGCCAGTGCGACGTGATCGCTGCAGAGGAGTCTTGATTTCTAGAATGATGAAGAAGATAATATAGTGCACCATATAAAAAAGAATCAATATTTTCATTTAGAAAAAAAAATGAGAGTTAAACAACTTCGGAGGACTTCTTTTGGCCCACCTTGTAGAAACTGTCCCGTTACTCGCAGACTAACTAAAAGACAGCGCACAGCCTGAATGATTGAACTCTACCACCAACCTACCAACATCCAGTTCTTTGTGCGTTGTATATCAGTGAGCGAGTAACTAGACTAAAAAAAATGTAAATACGTAATTAAACTAAATTAATAAATATTACAACAATGAACATCATAATTAAATTCTCTAAAGGTCTGTTGCTACAACTTCTCAGCATCATTTACAAAATAAATGCAATTGATCCGTTCACAAAGAGTTAGGTACCAAAGCGGAGAAATAAAAACAATTGAAATATAATAATTCCTCCTAGTAGAAACGGAATCCGCAACCATCGCGTTTACAGACCTCTTTATGATATATGATAAACTCTAATTATTGTTTTGTTAAAAAAAAAATAACTATAAACACAAGAAATGACTATAAAAATTTCCGTATAACAGTCCGAACCAATACTAACTTGTTGGTAATAGTCCGCATAGTCCATCTCTCAAGAAGCAGAGCTCTTTGTTGCGTATATAGTTTGTCATACATCGCCTCTTCGTCCATACGGCTAAGAGACGCGAAACATTCCTGACAATCCGGGGCAAGCAGGACCTGGAATTAGAGAAAATTATTAGACATGCTGCAAATGCTGCAAATTTACCAGGGAAATAATTTTGGGATATTTTTTATGGAATGATGGTTGTGGGTAAAATAGGCGTTACCTTAACAGCGTTTTTGTAACTAAAATAAACTCATGGTAAGTAAATCGTGGTAGTATATATTTTTTTTCAAACTTTAGCAGGTAGTCAGATAGAACGGAGCGCCAAACGCTGGGGTCCTTGCATACTTCTGTCCCCTCGTCCAGTCATCAACCTTTTCATACACGCTTTTCTCTCTCCGGGGTGTCCTCATACTGTTTACGTGACCTTCCTCCAGCACCATCATTACTATGTTTTCGAAGGTCAACCAAAATCACCCCCTACCTCTTTCCGGTGGTATTTCTAATGCATTTTTATTATTCTATATAAATTTTAATTAATGTTATTCTCATACTTTACATTTATCCGACCACATATATTTAGTAAAAAATATTTGTTCCCGAATTAATAATATAATGATAATTTACGTGATTCCATAATCTAGTCGTTAAACAAACTTTGAGTTCCGCCACTATACACGAAACTTAACAGACAGAGGCCATGGTGGCGCCGACAGACTGTCTGTAAACGCGAATGGCTATAGGTTTAATTCCGTATCAGAGGAATCATATAATTCGATTATTTTCATACTGCTATAGTACAACAACGCACTGCGTTAAGCTCCGCTAACTTTGTTAACTGTTATGTTTACTTTGTTAACAATGTCGTGAAAACAAAAGATCTTATCGTAGACTAGTTATGCCCGCGACTTTGTCTGCGTGGAATTCTAAAATTAAAGTAGCCTAAATTACTATTTATTACATTAGCTATATGCCAGTGAAACTCTCGTCAAAATCAAACCACATCGTTTCAGGGATTAGCCAAAATAAATAGACAGACAGACGAAAATTGTAAGAAATATTATTTTGGTATAATGTTATTTTGGTAAAAAGTAGTCATTTTAATATTACAAACAGATACTCTAATTTTATATATTTTAAAAAGTTATAATATTGTTGTAAAGAATAGTGACCTCAATGCAAATCGGTATTTGTTCATTCCATAGCGCGTGCACGTGGCTGCTGAGTTGGGCCCCGATGCCCGGCTTCGGCTCGTCCGAATCTGACTTCGGTTGGGTGTTCACCTGAAAAAGTTATTAAACATAGATAAATTAAAAATTCTAATTTAAAAATGAGGCTATAGTGGTGCAGTGGTGCAGCGTCTCACTGTAAACGCGATAGTTGCGTATTCGATACACACTCGTTTTTAAGAAAAAAATAACAATCGTCTGATGTGGAAGACTTGGAGACAATAAAATTACAGCTATAAAGAAATTTATTATAATTTTGGGTCAGTTTCAATGCCAACATGTACCATAAGGAAGTAATCCATACTAATATTACGATTAATATATATTATAAATGAGAACTGTCTGTCTGTTTGTGACGTAATCGCGGACGAACAGCTGAACTAATTGTGATGAAATTTTATATAGAGATACTTGAGGGTCTAAAATGAACATAGGCTTTTCTTGTCTCCCTTTGTTTTAGTTTTTCTAGTAGTTCTGTGTTTTATGAAAAAGCCGCCGAAAATAAGAAATAGCTATAGCTCACGCGGGCGAAGCCTCGATCGGGTACCTAGTATATTATATATATGACATGATCACCTTCCTGCGTCAATAGCATTAGATTACTTTTTCAGCCCTTTTTGTCTAGTTTACAAAGAGCAAAGCTACAAACCTGGATACCGCTGGTGGATGGGTGTACGGGATGCCGTCGCGGCGAGGGACTGGAGCTGCGCGCGCGCACCACCAGCCTGCCCAGTTGCTGCAACAGCCCCGTACCCGTCGCGGGTGGGGGTTCATTACTGTGCATCTGGAATCAGAAATAAATATAATTTATCTGTTTCTGAAATAAGTATGCACAAACGTATGTAAGTTTGTGTAAACAGACAAATAGAAAAGAAAATTAATAATCATTGTTTTGGGTTCTATAACAAGTACATTTTTTTTTTAGTTATCTTCCATGTACAGACAGCGATCAGTTAAAGTTTTATTATATGTATATAAATTATCTTTATTTTCTTTGCCCCCTAAATGGGGATCGAACCTATGGGACAGCCACTGCGACACGATCGACATGGCATCGACGACATATTGTAATTAACTAAAGCTACATTTCTTTTTATGTAACATATCAGTGACAATTCACTAGACATCTTTACCACAAAATACGTGAAGATGCGTGAAGTAATTATGAAGTAAATACTGTTTCCTGTAAAGGATCCTCCAAATCGAACTCGTAACTTACTTCAGTAATAGTACTTTTTTGCTTTATTTGACGCTAAGAAGATGATCTTATAGAAATTTGAACTTTAGGCTACTTTTACAAGACTACTGGGCACAAATGTTATTATTCTGACTGTACCCGCGATGGTTTTTGATTTGATTCCCACTCGGGGAACATTCATATTTCAAATATTTTGAATACTCCGCTCTGGTACCTGAAAAAATGAGCGGCATTGAGTCCTGCCATTCAACACACAATGGAGCGGGCGTATAGTGGCGAACGAAGTGTCTTGACACTTGGTTTTCTCTGGCTACCTTACTATGCGTAAAATAAGTGTGAAGCTGATAAAGAAACCTCTAGATAGGCCATCGTAGCGCAGTAGGACGGGGTTTAATTGGGAACAAAACAGTTGTGAGTCCGAATCCCACCCGAGAGAACGAGTATAATAACAAAAAATATTTTCATTCCCTGCTCAGTTATTCAAAAAATTTAATGTCTCGAATTCGGATGGAAATCGGAAACCGGTCTTATACGAGATAATACAAAAATTAAAGAGCAATTTCACTACAAATTTTCATTAAAAAAATCCTCTATTTAATTTTTGACCCAATTCCCTCATCTGTTGCTATCTATATACCTATAGTATAGATAGCTGCACAGTCAAATAGGGCATCAAGAGAGCTGCTGGAGCGACCTAGATTTACTAGCCCACCTTTCACTGAGCGCTTTCAATGTAGGTCAGAAAATACAGGTTGTCGAATGATTATGAGAATGGCATAATTATTTGAGCTAGATGACGAGTTATTGAGAATAAAAGACCGTTTCGAATACGTTTTTATATATACTTTAACTACGTTAAATTTCATACTCGTCTGTAAGGGTAATTTGCGTAAAAAGGGCTATAAATAGGGATCGCTTATATGATAAGATGATAGCAGGTTCAAATCTTATTAGGGGGAATGCCTGCATGACTGTTTAATGACGGGGAGGTTACTATTAAAATGCAGAAGATATATAAAGTCTAGAATGTGAAAAAAAATTAGCAAATTAACAAATAAAATTGTATATATACCTATAGTATATACCTACGAGTATAGTATAGAATAAAAAAGAAACTAGATTAAACGTGCTTCAAATTACTTCCTCGTGTGTCTATTAAAAAAAAAAACAGCCTCACGCTTTTTCCTGCATAGCAGGTTATACAGAGAGAACTTAGTGTCAAGACACTCCGTTCTCCACTATTCGTATATTCGTCCTAGCAAGTACTTGTGCTATGACAACATTGTACTGTAACCGATCCGTACACGTGTTCTAAATTTGGTGGTTGGTAAAAATAGGGTTACGACATTGATAGCTATCTAACAATACTGGTGAAGCCAATGAAAATTTATTTAAAAAAAAACTAATTAAAAAAAAAAATTGTAACAAATATTGTAACTGAAAGAAAAAGTACGGCTTACGAAACGATGGTGTTCGAAACTTTTTTGGCTGTACTATATATTTTTTTTAAAGTTGCAAAACTGTGGTAATGGTTTTCAATGCCACATGTGATTTTTTTTTATATTAAACCACGCATAACTTGGCTAGACCAATGATGATAACAATTTATTAATGAATAGGGTCCAAAGTTGGCCCCATATATCTTTTTTTTTATTTTAACCCTTAGGGTAAAAAAATATATAAGTAAAATAATTACTAACTCGTCAGTTTAAAAAGTTCTTATTAATTATAGCCACGTACTCATTTGTCTTAAACTCAACAAGCCGAGCAGGAAAAGCGAACCTAGTATTGATTCAGACACTCCGTTCTCCGTTCAAATTCAAGACATTGCGGAGAAATAAAAAAATATTTAATTATAATCATTACCCCGAGTGGGAATCGAAGCCGAGAGGCTTCTCTGAGAGAGATCTCATTTGGGGCATCTCCTCATTTTATGTCCATTCATACTAATGTTATAAATGCGAAAGTAACTCTGTAACGTCATCACTAGTGGCTAGTAATTTAATATAAAGTGATTTAAATTTACATAATATTGTTTGTCACTTTAGCGTTGAAACTCCATCTTAATTTGCATTCACTTTCAAAAGACGACACTTTTAAAAAATAATCAAGAGGAGTTTCCAAGAGGAGCGGGTTCAAATCCCGGTACGTTAAAACTTTTATACTTTTCCACACACACGACTGTTTGACATTAAATTATATTCGACATTAGGCGTTCAGTGACGATGACGCGAGTTTTCGCACCCACCCAAAAACTGCAAAGTCAACGCGCCTAAGCGAGTATTCACTCCAGAAACACTCGTATATCGAACCTGTGACCTCCTAGCAACTAATCACACACACACTAGCCACAATTTCAGAGGGTAATCTAGTACAAAACAGTGAAATGCATCGTTGCTCCAAATATAAAGTAGGGCTGAGGGCGTGTCTTGCGATAGCCTTGACCCGTCCTACATAGCAACGTGCAGGTCTACTTTGAAAACTGCCACTGACGTAATCATATAAAAATTTTGATGTTGTAGCTTTTTTTTTAATATTTTAAAAATGCGTTTCACACACTTTATATGTGAAAAAGATTTTAAGGTAGCGTGCTGGGCATATTACTTTATAATAAATTCCATTTTCTCATAAAGAAAGTGAATATTCCCAAATGTGAATTGTGCTGAGTGGATGATGATATATTAATAGATGCATTTATTTTGTACATTTTTAAGTCATTTTAAAGTTCAAACACTTATAGAAAACGTATAAAAATTTGAACGCAGCGGGATTCATGCATGCGCAGCCATTCTTCTCAGCATTCTCTGTTGCCAAACGATGATCGTAGAATAATGTAAAAATATCTCTACAGAGATGCACACATCAAAAATAAGTTGTAATAAGCGTATAAGAACGACGACGCAACCGGATGTAAAACGGCGTGGCTTAGCGGTCAGAGGCGCTTGGACTGTTTCCAAGAGGCGCAGGTTCGAAATCCGCTGCGTTTAAATTTTTATAAGTTTATTGTCTAAACCTTGTTCTGTGGTGGCTAAGATGGCGTATAAGTTTAAGTATAAATAGTGACTTTAGAATTATGATTAAGTAAATGCTATTATTTGTGTGTTTGAAGTTTGTTTTAGGGAACGATAAGGCTGACATTTTAGTATCCGTATTTTAGTATGAAAAATCCTATTCTATTCGCACACTTAATATATAATAAAAGGTTTTTAGAAAGCGTTTAAAAATTTGAACGTGGCTGGATTCGAACCTGCGTAGAAGCGCAGTGAAGCATGAGAGCCGTCATAAGTAACAACATAAACAAGTTATAACAAGCGTATAAGAGTTTCGACGTAGCTAAATTATTTAATTGTCAAATGCGCTATGTCAATAATACGCGAAGGAAAACTTAAAACTGTTTAGTACAAAAATTATGCGGACAAAGTGGTATGTAATGTGGCATAGTTACTTTGTATGACGAAGGAATTAAAAGTGAATGCCTTTTACAATTATTCATTAGAAATACATTATTGAGACCATCGTGGCGCAGTGGAACAGTGTCTGAGTATAAACGTAGCTTGTGGGTTCGATTCTCACTCGGGAGAACGATATAATCGTTTAAAACTATTTTCAATTCTGCGCTCTGATACCTTAAAAACGGAACATAGAATACATTACATACATACACAGGGACATTGATGAATTAGCAATATAAATATTACACATACTACCATGTGCTTCACATACACTTTTGCACAAATTGACATACACGTTGCTAAAGCAACACGTATTTTTTTTTCATTTATAAACTAAATTCTGGAGTTTTTGCAGACTAGTTGGGGATAGAAGCATATAGTTTATAAAGTTAGTAAATATTTTATCAACAGTACATTTCCTGTCCAATTTTGAGAAGGTCTCTTGTGTATTTTGTGAATCTAAAATTCTACACTAATTAAATTAAAAAGATTTATACGTTACAGTCATCAACATTGAAACAACATTTATTATTAACTTGCTGTGCCCGTGACTATGTCCGCGTGGAATTCTAAAATAAAAATAGCCTAAGTTACTCCCGAAAAAATTAAAAAGTTCCGTCGAAATTGGTCCAGCCGTTCCAGAGATTACCCGGAACAAACAAACAGATAGACGGACAAAATTTTTTTAAAATGTTATGATGCACCGTGTATGCATATATATGCATTTAGTGAAAAGCGGTTATTTTAATATTACAAACAGACACTCGAATTTTATAGATACCAAATTACTTTAAAAGAGTAATTGGAAACACGCTATATAAGGACATTAGGTTCACGATATGACAATATTATATTGTCATCGAACCTGGACACATGCGCAAATTTTCAGATAAATCACACATTTGTAGAATAATTTTACATATTCCTTTTTATTGCATACCTCATTTTTTAATTTTAAATTTTTGTAGAGACACAAATAGTTTTATTAGTGTACACTTTATTGGAAATCGACGCTTAATTAATGAGTTTTTCTCAGGAAAAAATATTTTTTTTCTAGCGACCCGCTTTAGTTTAAGTGGGCTTTGCCCACTTAAACTATACTATTTCAGCGGCCTTTCTTTCACAACACAGAGTTCTTGGAAAAACAAAAAACGTGGGAAATTCATCCCAAGACCCTCAAGTATATCTATATAAACTTCAATCACAATCGGTCCAGCGGTTTGGCCGTGATGATGTCGCAGACAGACAAGAGTTACTTTCGTATTTATAAAATGGATATTTTAAGTCAAAGTAGAATTTATTTATATACTAGCTGACCCGGTGAACTTCGTACCTCATCAGAATTAAATAATGTGTCTAATTTAAATAAAAATTCACAAAAAGACCAAAAATTTAATTCACGAGGACATTCTATATGAAAATTCTGATCTCCTGATTTATAACTTGTTAAACAGGTACGCGCAGCTTATATGGGGAGATAAATTAGTTTCTTTTTATTTTCGAGCAAATTCGTTATGTTTCCTGACTATTTAAACCTAATTTAGAAACCAAAATTAGCTAAATTGGCCCACATGTTCTCAACTTTTTGCAAGACTAACAAACGTCATTTCATTTGTACATATATATAACGAGACGGTAATTAATAACCTAAAAATTTCGTAAATTCCATTTTTTTTATTAGAGTTGTTTCGATAATGTCGGGTTAAATGACTTCAAAAATGATTTAAAGTATATAGTAATAACATTTATTGTGCAATATTAGATCTGAACGGTCACGTGACCAAATATGATAAAACAGAACCGAAACTGAAGAAACCATAACTCTTTTATAATATTCATACATCAATGATATATATTTTAACAGTTTATGAATTTATAAATTTATGTATAACCACCCCCCGATCGCAGCTTCGCTTTCGCCGTTGTAATCTAAATGGTTGTAAGTATTTTATTTATTTACCGATTGAAATGAAATAAACACAAAACTTTAAAAGAAACCAAAAAAAGTGTACCACAATACAATAGTCACACAATACATAGTTTAGCCGTTTCTAAGATTAGCACAAACAAACAGACAAACAGAAAAGAAAATTACAAATATTTTTTTGGGGTCTATTATATTGATATATGCCACTTATAATATTATTTTTGCATATATCTTCCGTGTACAGACAGCGATCAGTTACATTTTTATTATATGTATAGATTTTCTATATAATACCCACCTACATATTTTTTTTTATTACGACTATAAATTCATTCGTACGTCCTTGCTGAAATTGTAGTGGTTTTACGAAACACGATCGAACTAGGTCATTCCGATAAAGCTGTGTGAAAGGTGCTATTAAAAATATATCTATATTATATAGCTGTATACAATTTTAATAATAATATCATCTATCAGATGTTTATTCAAAAATTTAAATATTACACTAGTGGAAAAGATTGTGAATACTTAAAATATACGGTATATCTATGGATCTCAGAATTCTGAAACCAGGAAACTGACCTCCATAATGCCACAATCGCAGGTCAAAATTAATTATTTTCTTTAATTTATTCCTCCCATTTACCCACATTAAGGCTTTAAGATTTCGAACTAAAGGAAAAACCATATGCCATACATTATTTAACCAGACCGGGATAATATTCTGTATAAGATAATAAAATTGTATTGAAAATTCGTGCCAGAGCTGTGCCAGAGAAGCTGTGCCAGAGAATTCGTCCGCGTGTAATTCTAAAATAAAAGTAAGCAAGGCCAAGTTACTCATTATATAAGCTATCTGCTAGTGAAAGTCCTTTCAAAATCGGTCCAGCCGTTCCAGCGATTAGCCAGAACAAACATACGAGACAAAAATTGCAAAATAATCTTACTTTGGTATATACATATAGTAAAAAACGGTTTTTCTAATATGTATTGGTTGTATAGATATGTATAGATTTAAACTAATAGCAAGTCTAAAGTCAAGATAGATAGAAATATCTATAGGGTCACAAGTTTAAGTAATTTATCCAAAGAAACTCAAAGCCGCTATAAAGACAATATTAATAAGTAAAGCTTATTACTCTGTAAAAGAATATTTAAAAGATAAATATGTGTGGAAGAACTATGATTTGAATTTGGTGCAGGTAAGCCACTGTATCAAATGATAAAATTGTAACTTTTGTATTTGAAAAGAGCAACTGTTGAGTTTCTAGCCGGCTTTTTTCAGCCGAACTGCCTTCCGAGCCGGTGTTACCTTTATACTTCTTCGACGATTCAAAGGTGCTTGCAAAAGTCTATTTGAATAAAGGAGAATTTGAATTCGAAAGAAACTTACATCATTTGGCACAGTGGCGGTGTTCAGATATGCCTGACTGATGATGGTTGTAGGTTCAAATTATCTTGGAAGATTATCTCTATGCACACTTAAAATTTGGGTTATTTTCTCGTTCTATTTCGACCGTAGTACAATAACCAATACTTTAACACACTTTTTTCACAACTTCAAGCTTTATCCCATATAGCAGATCAGTCAGAGAACCTCCATTTGAGAAATTGCGTTGATTGCCGGACCTCAACACCACGATACCACCACTACCTGAGCTGATAAATAAAAATAAATGAATTATAATCATTCCCATGATTGTGTCTTGAACTCACGACGAGCGCGTGTAGCCAGAGGCTTTTCCACTGCGACAAGACGGCCTCAAAAACATAAGGTGTTCTAAAAACATAAGATGTTCTAAAAACATAAGGTGTTCTAAAAACATGTATAATACGCCCTAAACGCAGATTAGCAACTGATAGCTTATCAGCGTAACTTTAGGTCCATTTTCCCCATCTTATCATATATGTATATTAATTAAATAATTAAAATAAGCAATAACAAGTTAATTAGTAGTTAATCATTTCACTTTAAAACTAAAACAACGTGTAAGAATCTTTTAACTTTCTATCATTTCGCTGTGCAGATAGAAACAAAATAGAAATAAATAATCATCGTATTTTTTTGAAAATACATCAATATTTAAACTTGCGCCTGTTGGAAGCTATCCAAGCTCTCTGACTGCTTAACCATACGTTCTAAATCCGGCTATGTCGAAATTCTTATACGCTTCGTACAATTTAATTTCGTTTTTGGCATCTCTGTAAAGGGATATTCACAAATTTCTGTAACCCAAGTAATATTTCCACGTAATTTTCTAAGGTTTCCTAGAGGTGCGGGTTCGAATCCCGCAAAATACATTTATTATACGTTTTCCAAAAATATTTTCGATAAATGTGTGTGACAACACTTTAAGAAAAAGTGTAAAAATAAAAATCACGAATTCGATCAGAAAGTGGAAAATGAAGTGTCTAGACACTTACTAGATTCATACTAGAGGCAACATACTTTGTAGTTTGTATTCAGTTAAAGACTAATCTATTACTTATATTAAAATTACGAGTATATTATATTACTTTCCCAAATGAAGTGCATTTCAAAGTCCAAGCTTGCGGATCCGCAGATTAACTAATTAGTCCGGACTTTTATTTCTGATACAAAAAATCTAAATCTTTCAACGCTATTTTGGCTTTGGTTTTGCTTTTAAAATGCAGTTTCGACTATAACTATTTTATTTTTTCATCCGCCAGCGTTCCCACTTAAATGACAAACTTCACCTATAATTATAATTTACATTGTTGTGACTTTTTTTATTTATGACCTGATTGAAATTAAATAAACACTAAATGTTAACGAAAGTTTACCAAAATACAATAGTGCCAACTTCATTTAGATCGGTTAAGCTGTTTCTGAGATTAGCGTGCACGAACGCTTCAACCAACTGAAAAATAATTTATTTTGGATGCTATTACATTGATATATGACCCCATACTATATTTTATTATATATCTTCCATGTACAGACAGCGATTATATATTATGCGATGAGAGTATATATTTTCAATAAAGAAAAAATTATAATAACATCAAAATGCTGAAAGTAATACATTACATTAATTTGTAAGTTTACATAACATAATTAAGATTCTAACCTCACTTTATTTTTTACCAATTGAAGCAAAAGCTGTAAATTATTCAGACTACATGCAATTTACTACCACAGATACAAAAAACAAAGCTATAACATGAAAATACAACTATTACCATTCTACACAGCTATTCAACAATTAATTACGCAATAAGAATAAAAAACATAAATATTTATATATCACATATATAGGGATCTAGAAGTCCTCGAACTGGCAACACAATAAAAAAAAACACGGAAGCGTGCTGTATCTAAATATACAGCACTAATGTTGACAAACATTTCTTTGTCACGCTCGCACGTAAACAAATCATATATGGCTGTTTCGCTCCATCAAAGATGGCTGACCCAGATGATCACGCACCCATTAGCATAACGTGAATTCGAAGCATAATTTGATGTGATTTTGAACATTATTTAGTATATTATAGCGTTTCATTTTAAATAACAGCGAGTATGAAGTATAGTTCACAACTACCTGTGTGACCCTGTTTTGCTTGGAAAGAACTAAGTTTTTAGGTCGTTATATGGCAATCATTTGATCATTATTCATTGAAGACAAATAATTTATTTTGTACACATTTAGTGGATTTGAATACGTATAGAATACGTCACTCTTAAAACTCTAAACGTATGGCATTTACACTTTTAAATTTACAATTATTTAACAGTGGCTATGAGCGTAACTTATTATGAAGATTGAAAAAAACAAACCAGATTATAATAAAATAAGAAGAATAATATTTAAAATGTCAAAAATATAAAAAAAACAAATTATAAGAACAATTAAAAATAACCTAACTGTTACAAAGCTCTTCTTAACGTGTCGAGGTCAATCGCCTAAGCCTACGTTTAAATATATACACGTAGCTACATTTAAACCTCTAATAGGTAAAAAATATATAACGGAGTAATATACCAACGGAGTAATATACCAACGGAGTAATATACCACTGGATTCTCTCCGTCTAGTATATAATTTTAAAAAAAAGTAAACAACACGCTTACAATGATTTAATCGCGAACCCGATCCTGAAGATTCAGGGGACATCAGGTTCTTGGTACAATAGGATAAATAATATTGTTATCAGACCCGGACACATGTGCAAATTTTCAAGTCAATTGAACTACAACAAGCTGCTCAAAACATCGCATTATTTATTTGTTAGAAGGCCTTATGTCATTGTAATAGCATACTTTAAACATGTCTGTTGGTACAAGATGGTTACAGACTTAAATCTCACTCGATACAATCCATACTAAGATTATAAATAGACAGACAGACAGAGTTACTTTTGGTAACTTTGTCTGTCTGTCTGTCTGTGACGTCATAACAGAAAAACCGCCAAGCTGATTGTTTTATATGCTGCTTTTTTGTCTCATTTTCATTTTTATTAATTTCCAGGAATATCATTGTTTTGCAAAAAGAACAATATAGTTCACGTGGGCGAAGCCGGGAGCGTGTCGGTAGTATTTACATAAAAGAATAATCCTACCAACATTCAAAAGTCATACATATATCTAATGTAACAAAATAGCAAAGACCATAGTGACATATCACTAATAACATTTAAAAAACAGTAACAACATTTGCCTAATAAAAAGAAATTAAAATAAAAAAAAAACTTGTCCTGTCATTTTCATACAAAACAAACAACTACGCAGTTTCGGATGGTTGCTAACCGCGCAAAAGTACCAGGACCACATGAAACACGAGGCGATGACTCAAACGCAATCCATAAATTTAACAACAGCTTTATTGTATAAGTAATATAGTCGCAAGTTCAATTTTTATTTCACATTTAATCAATGACAAACAAATTGAACCGTTAGGGCATAGTAAATAAGATTAAACAAGACTATTCGCTTATGGATGCAAAAGTTTGACACTAAAATTAAAAATGGCGTAGTGACGCGTCACAATTCTCACCGTCGAACTAAAAAAAACACTAAACGCTTTGTCTATGATAAACAATTAAAACAACTGTCCTTCAATTACAAAACAGACAAATCAAATAACAACTCAACTACTAACAACTTAAAAGCGAAATTCCATTAACAGATCATCCATTCATAGTGCTAAATTATCATTTTAAACCATATTTTAATGATAAATACGGTCTAAATTCATCTAGTTTGTATATTTTACGCCATTTTGATTCCGACCCGTGAGTCGAATGCACTTGGTACGTCACAGCCCCCCCGAGCCCTTGTGACACACTTAACGCTGTTGCTAAGCTTGAACCAGAACAGTACGCTACTTCACTCATATTTCTACTAGCTACTCCCCGCGATTTCGTCCCCGTAGTAATGGCGAGCTCTCTGCCAAATTAAGGACTGTCTTACAAACTTGCAAGAGCTCCTTAATTCCTAATTCTTAGTGAACGTCTACTAAAACTATAAAATTGTTTAAATCAACGAATTAATTAATAATGACCCCGTTGACATTAAAATTACGCATTACATTTAAAATACAAAAGTTTATTTAAGTATATGATGTAAGTAATATTCAGTTTTATTAAGTAAGTGTATTTTTGATGCAATTTTTATTAGTCTTACTGCACTGCTTTCCTATATGAACAATAACTATGCCAAATTTCATAATAGTCCGGTCCAAATAATTTAAGTATTAATATATCGATATTCATTTTTAACAAAAAACTATTTCCTCTTCACATTCCGGCCATACAAAGCCAGCCATTGTGTCACTGAACTTGTAAATAGCAAAAACCTACAATATTTTATCTTACACTACCAGACAGACAAAATATTGTGACACTCCGTTCTCCACTTTCCGCCCGAAATCGAGACATTGCGTGTTTATTGGCGGAACTGAACGCCGCCCTTTGTCTAAGGTACAAAAGTGGACAAATTAAAATAATTTAAATATAATCATACCCCCGAGTGGGAATCGAACCCAGAACGAATCGCGTTTACAGACAGACGCTGTTCCACTGCGCCACGATGGCCTATATATGTATATAAATCGACATTATCAATATAATCGGGACATTGATTTGAAGCTACAACCGTTACGTAAAATATGACCTATTTAATAATGAATAAACCTATCTAGATTTTTTTTTAATCTGAACGCCATTACATTATATATAGTGAACAGCGGAGTATTGGGTGACTAAGTTATCTCTGTCAATCCAGCAATATAGAGATATATCTACACATATATTAAAAATGTAACTGATCGCTATCTGTAAAAGAAAGATATATAAGAAATACTATTAAGGGCATTTATCAACATAATAAAATCGAAAACAATGATTTTTGATTTTCTTTTCTGTTTGTCTGTTGTATGTGCACGCTAATCTCAGAAACGGCTTAACCGATGCAATTCTGACTATTGTATTATGATAAACTTCTCTTAAGATTAAGTGTTTATTTCATTTGAATCGTTTCATAAAATAACAGTTACAACCATTTAAAATTATAAATTTATGATTTAAGTGAGAACGCGGACGGGGGGAAATACAAAATAGTTATAGCAGTGTAGTTTACGCAGACGAAGCCGCGAGCGGGTCGCTAGTATGAAAATAAAATCTTTAGTAGGTATCTTCTAATGTCATGTAAATATGATATACGGGAAGTAGACTTATTAGGTAACACTCTGTATATAGCAGAATTACATTACTGACTACAGATAGACAAATCAATAGCAAGTTAGTTTAAATAATAAATTAATAGGAATATGCTATAAATTATGTCCCCGGGTACCTGTTCATCCTGGCAAGGACTCATCAGGTTCATGCTGACGATACTGTGTTGTCATCATATCCGGACACATGTACACATTTTCGAGATAATCTATGTACAAGTAATTAAAAAAATTGTGTTGCAAAATGCTCTCACATAAATAATTGATATATGGGAAAGTAATAAAACAGTAATATTTTAATACAAAGAAAACAAATAAATGTAGCCTCTCATTGGTACGAAGGCAGAGAGTAATAAGTTAGTCATAAACTTCTCTGTCCTTCGCTTTATTAGAGACACTGCTTTGTTTCGTTACTCGTTCGAATAAAAAAAAACTCTCTTAACGTAATAACATAATAAAAGCAATGCCCTAAAAAAATCTAAATACTAACTATTGCGCTAAATTGTTTAAATTGAACAGTGTAATAAATCAGCTGCAGCGCTTCAAGACACGTGTTCGTTTAATAATAGATTATAAATAAATCGATGTATGTAGCAGGCGTCGTGTGGTCTAGACAAGTTTCGATATTACGCAAGCAAACCTTGGCATAGATATTAAATTTTAAAGTCTAAACTCTAAAACGATATCGCGATAGATGATGAATAAATGCTTAATCGAATTAACAATGTATTATCTGTGTGTATTAGGCATATTAAGTTCGGACCTTAGACGAAGGTCGGCCATCTTGGATGCGCGGGAGTTTCGTGTGTTGAATGAATTAAATTAAAATATTGTTACAACTGATACGCACTCTCTTCTCTGTTCTTTTTATTGTATTAAATGTCGTAACATTTGTACATATTCACGCATGGTACTGTACACATATACATTATACACATACACACATATATACAGAAACAAAATCTACCACACTAGACTGTAGTTGAAGCAAAAGTAAGCACGATTTAGACGAATTAACGTTTCTCTTTTAATTACAAACAACATGAATAGAAAGTTTCTAAGGATGTGCATTTAACGATTTGTGGAAACTTAAAATTAACATAATAAAACTATTTATGATAAAAAAATTTTAGACGGTAGGTAGAGAGAAGTTAGTGGCAGAGAGAAGTTAGTGACACTCTGTTCTCCGTTTTCTGTACAAATTCGAGATATTGCACGTTGAATTTACTCAAATAGGCAATAAAGAAAGCCATAACAGAGCGGAGAAATTAAAATAGTTTAGCTATAAACGTTACCCTGAATGGTTTCTCTCTTGCCAAACGATTGTTCGTAGAATAAATCATTGGGTAGCAGAAATTAGTAAAAATCTCCCTACAGAAAAGCTAACAAACAAAAATAAGTTGTAATAAGCGTATAAGAATTTCTACGCAGCCGGATGTAGAGCGCATGGCTTAGCGGTCAGAGCGCATGGGCGGTTTCCAAGGAGCGCGAGTTCGAATCCCTGCGTTCAATTTTTTACACGTTTTCTAAATATGTTTTTCAATTAATATTGTATATAACGGTGCATTCAAGAAGAGACTTATGGAGTGTTTCAACACTCTCTATATTTCTCTTACCTATAAAACTAAACTAAATATATCTACACTTCCTTTACTTCGATACTAAACCGTTTTGATTACAAAATGCGGTAATGTGGTTAGGTTAGTTCATACTTCGCCGATGTTATTATATCAGCGTATGGTGTATTTCCCCCACTTACCGCAATCCAATATCAAACACGTCATCGGTTTAGAAAAGCAAAGTGACACGTCACTACCTAATTTTCTGTAATATATTTGTATATAAAAAAACTAATTGAGTAATTTATATAAAAAAGGCCAACGTGGCGCAGTGGGACAGCGTTTGACTGTGACCACGATGGGTTAAGGGGTTCGTTTCCCACACTAAAAAAGATTATATTTAAAATATTTTAATTTTTCCGCTCTAGTGTCTAAACAAAGTCTAAAAGTCTAAAAGTTCCGTCTCTCAACACACAATGTCTCGATTTTGGGAGGAAAAGTAAGCGGGAAAAAGCGTGAAACTGAGAGAAAAAAAATCAAACTGTCGCCTGTAACTTCGTTTGAGTAATCTTTATGACAATATTATATATAGATAAACAATATCAATAAAAAAATGGAAAATATAGAAAAATACATTATCACTTATTTCCTTACGAGAAAACCCAAAAATATATAAAAACAGATCACTCTTTTCTCTTTTTTATTTGCCATTATTTTGATCCCGTATTAATTTCCACATTGTCCAACCATACCAGGGAATTATAATTTTAAATATATACAATAATATTATAATAATATGTAAAGAAAAATCTTATACAATTTTTTATGAAAATTATGCGGACAAAGTATGATATTAAACATAGTTTAAATTTATACGAACAAGTCAAGCCAAGTACCATAAAATGCTGCAACACTGTCAACCTTGCTCAAGTTTGCCTTAATTTTTAAAAGTAATACATGTCGCCGTTGGGAAGTGTTTTAATATTTGTTGTCTTACTAAAATTATGTCGGTAATCTATCTATTTATTTAATATATTGAGGCCATCATAGCGCTGTCAGACAGTTATGGGTTCGATTCTCACTCGGGGGTATTTTTATATTTAAAATACTTTAATTTCTCCACTCTGGCACGTAAGACAAAAAGACAACACACAATAATTCGATTTCGCTCAGAAAGTAGAGAACGGAGTGTCTTGACACTAGGTTCTCTCTGACAACCCTGCTATGCGGGAAAACGCGTAGAGCGGTAGGATTATCACATTTGAATGAACTACTTCATTTAAAATGACATTTAGCTGGACAATGTTGTCATTTTTTTTTGAGTTTGATAAATGTTTATTTGGCACACACCACCTTAATTATAATTGGCTAGAATACTAAAATAAGGTAAAAATTTCGAAATTCAGATAATGTAGCATTTTACGGTGCAGTAAGCCGATAATTACTATAATAATGCCTTATGTATGCATAAAATAAATATTACACACACCCCTATGTGTTTGACATACACTTTTGTATAAAGCGACACACATGTTGCTAAACGAGCGCATTTTAAGGTAAATCAACAAGTCAAGGCAAATTATTTTTTGTAATAATTTCCCACATTCAGAGTCCGGATCTCCTGACCACAGGCAACAATTAAGTGATAAGATAAGCTTGTATCTACATATTTAGTTTACAAATATGGTTTTTTATACTTTGCTATATTTAGTTATGTAGAATTTAATTGTCATCGGATTCCGGACACGTGTAAGTAATTTTTAAATAATATAGCAAGATCTTCTAAGATTAATAGATACAGATGGAGTTAGTAAACCCGTTTTAAAAGGTAGGATAATATTGCAAAATGTCGCATTTTTAAGTTGCATAAAATCAAAGGAGTGCTCTTTGCGACTAAACTGGGCCGTTGCTAGTGAAAGTGTAAGTGTACGTCACCGTAACCGACTTCACGGAAGCGCTGTATAAGTAGAATATAGTTCACTTATACTTCACGGTTTTTCCGGCATACTCGGAGAGAACTTGATATAAAAACACACTGTTCTCCACTTTCTGCCCAAAATCGAAACATTGCGTGTTGAGTGGCGGAGCTCAGCGCTGCGCTTTGTTTTACTAGAGCGGAGAGATAAAAATAATTTAAACATAATCATTACTTGGAGAGGGGATCGAACCCACAACCAATAACGTTTGGCTTCAAATTGTACAAAAACCAATACCGATAAAAAATAAGTAAATAATAAAAAAGCAAAATTACAAAAAAACAAATAAAAAAGTCAAATTAAGTGTATGTTGAACCTAGAAGGATTGGAACTTGTGCCTCTTCTAATACCTTTCATATATAATATAACAACGTAAAGCTATAACTTTAGTATACAAATTTCATATTTATTTGAAAGTATGTACGTCAATTGACTATGAAAGTTGTGTGTTTTATAATATCTATATAATCGAATATCCGTTTTCCATATAACCCTGTTGACGGATAAAATACGCATTGCCTTAGAAACGTATTTGTGACTTTATACAAAAGTGTATTTTAAACACATAGTAGCATGTGTTAAATGTTTTTAATATTAAATAATTTTTGTTTCACTTTACGCTTCTACCCGCATAGCAGAGTGGGCAGAGAGAACTTAGTGTCAAGACACTCCGTATTCCTCTCTCCTCTATCAGAGACTTTGTGAGTTGAGTGGCGGAACTCAACGCCGCGCTTTGTTTTGTGTATTAAGAAACATTGAGTTTCTGCAATTCTCAATATAAATTTCATCAGTGGAAAATTTCATATTGGCATATGAAATCATCCTCTTAATTTTCATAAAAAAGATACAAAAAACAACTCAATCTAAGTCAGTCAAAGAAATTAAGTAACTAAAACAATTTTTTTATAAACTAAAAATTCGGTAAAAACTAAAAATCTAAACTTACATCATTACGCTCGATTGTCTTTTGCTTCGTTTCAAAGAAATTTTCACACTCACCTGTAACAATAAACATATACTATTAAAATGATAATAAAATAAGAAAAACATATCCTAAAAAAAATTATGAAATAAATAAATATAATCCTAAGTGTGCGTAATAACACTTTAAGAAACGAAAAAGAAAAAAAATTCTGTTAAAAAAAAAAGAGGAAAAAAAAATTATTTACAAACAATATTTTAAAACCAGCAAAAGCCGAAACTGTTCGACATACAAACATAACTTAGGTAGTTTATAGGAAGTAGACTTACGGTAAGAATGGATTTTGGGACAGGGCTAAATTATTGTGGGTTCGATTCCCTCTCGGGAAAAAAACATCTTCACCCTTTTACCCGCATAGCAGTGTGGTCAGAGAGAACCTAATATCAAGACAGTCCGTTCTTCACTGAAAAATCGTTTAGCAGAGAAATAGTACTCAAATTATATTAATTTTTTCGCTTTATTGACAAGATAAGGCGCAAATACACAATGTCTCTGATTCGGACGGATAGTGGACAAAGGGATGTCTATGTTCTCTCTGCCGTGAGTCCAGATAATATATGTCTAAAGGTTAAAGCAATTATATATAAAAATCCTTAATTTATTATGCAACAAACTTAAAATATTGCAGAGAGCTGTCATTACTAGATGAACCAAGTCGCGGTCAACAGCTAGCCCATGTATATTTCTATACATATCTAGCAAAGTAAAAATAATACGGCTACGCCCTAATGATTACGTAATGCGCCCACGCACGCCCTTTAAAGTATGTCTCACACAGCTATATAAATTGACCGTAATAAGATAATGTTTATAATCGCATGGGCAATGGGGGAGTTCCTTACTGTATTGTACATGATGGGAGTGGGTTCGATTCCCGCTTGCAGGAAAGTCAATCAACTTGTAAGGTACTCCTTTGATGGTAAATGGAGAAAAGGGTTTGTTAAAAATGCATATAGATATTTTAGTAAAACCACTGTATTATCACTTGGCAATTGACTTGTTTTTTTTACATTTTTAACAGTATACAGTTTACAGTATGAAAATTAACACAAAAAAAAACAGATAAAGTATTTAAATAATTTTTGAAGCTTTTTTAAAGATTTCATAAGATAAACTATCCTACGAAATGCAGTGTATCCTAAATAAGCGAAATATCAAAAACTAAGTATGTCAGCTCTGAAGTTTTCTTTACCAGCTCAACTCAGATACAAGTTCTCTAAAGAAAGAATAAGACACATTGGAACAAAAGATACTACTGCTTTAAATGGCAGTGAAATCGAATCCACAGCCGCCCCTTAACGCACGCGGCTGCGTAAATAGCTTTAAAAAAATTTATCACTACCCTGTTTTTTTGAAAGTAATATTTTCAGAATTTGAAATTCCGCATATTAAAGGGTATAAATGAAAAGGTACTTAAAGAGAAACTACTGCCAAGACAAGACTAAAGCTTATTACTCCGTAGAAGATAATTTAAAAGATATAAATGTGTGGAAGTAATATGATTTGAGTTAGCTGCAGATAGCGTCCACTGTATTAAATAATAAAATTATAACTTTTACATTTAAAAAGAGCAATCTGTTCTCACCGGCTCTTTTCAGCAGAGCTGCCTTCCGAGCCGGTGGTAGTTTTATGTTCATTCGACGATTCAAAAGTGCTTACAAAAGTCCATTTGAATAAAGTATATTTTGAATTTGAACCCATCGCGTTTACAGATGCTGTTCCACTGCGCCAGGATGGTGAGGAAGTAGCTACAGACTAGAAAGCAGACACCGCAGTCCACTGGGGCTGAGTCTAAGTCTAGTCTAGACAGGTTCAATGGACAGACGACAAAGGGTTTTCCTTTACATTAATACGATTTTTCGTACAGTGGTTATTGCCCCTTACGTTACATCCTATAGGTTTAGTAGTTAAAGACTTAAGGTTAGATATGGTTTCGATTCATATAAAAATAATATAATATTCTTACATATGGAGTTTTTCTTTGAAAATTATCAGCTAAAACATGACCAGTGCGTCTCTTATAGGCTGCAAGTCCTAAGTCATCTTTTAAAATACTCGACATGGTTTTAGGTGCTATTGTCAAGTCCCGAGATAAAATCTTTTGCTTGTAGGGAAGAATTTTTACGAAAAGGAGGATTTTACAAATTGTATTCAAATACACATATCTAATTTATGTAATGCAATCACAACCATTTTATTCCCTCTGTCACTCCACTCTATTTTAATATCACAAAATATCACAAAATAAAATATTAAAAATATATTAAAGGCGCGATAATAAGAAAACACAAGGAACATTCATATAAAACCGATAGGTTCCAAATACAACAATAATATTGTATTTATGGCCACACTACGTATATATATACATAAATAAACAAAAGATAAGCTTGACCCACAATTAGTTTCCAGTCAAACTTTGCCACCATCGTGGCGCAGTGGCAAAGTTTGACTGCAAACTAATTGTGGGTTCAATCGAACAAAGAGCGGCGTTGAGTACCGCAATTCAACACGCAATACCTTTAAATAGACAGAGTCCCTAAACTCTATCTATAACTCTATATCCAATCACAAAAAAAAACGTATATATAATACAGATAACATAGACGTGCATTGTATGACAATAAAATAAAATATATATCTTGTGTATATAGTAGATGTCACGTTGACGCGTACAAATGACGCGCTGTCTCAGCATTTACTTTATATCATAAAAACGTGTATTTAGAACACATGATAGTTTGTGTAATATTTATATGATGTATTTTTAATGGATTTTTTGTTCTTCTTACGATTTACTCAGTATAGCAGGGTTTACAGAATCTACTCTCTAGATACTCCGCCCTCCACTTTCCGCCCAAAATCTACTACGTTTGTGTTACCAGAGCGAGGATTCAACCAACTAAAAACGTGGATTTTTAACTAAAAACGTTCATTTTAAACAATAAAGAAGAATAATAAAAAATATACTTACTCCGTCCAAACAAACAGAACATTTTGACCACTTGTGAATTGTGTTATTATAACAAATACTTATTAGTAATAACACAGCTATAAATATATATACAGTTATTTTATGAATAAAAAATATTAAGAATAAACTAAAATAATTATCTAAACCCAAATAGTCAAAATAAAGAGTTTGAAGTCATTTTTAAAGTGTTATGCACACACTGAACCGATTGTGATAAAATTCTATATAGTGATACTTCATGGTCTTGGGATAATATAATAATAGGTTACTTGTTTCTCCCATTTTCTTAACTTTTATAAGAAGTTTCATTGTTTACGAAAAGGCCGCCAAAAATAGGTAACAGCTATAGCCACCGCGAGCGGGTAGCTAGTAAGTATATAAAGGTTATGAATAACGGTCAAAGAACAGTTTGGACCATTAAAATTGGTAAATCAAAAAAATGCTTTTACCGGTAATTCTAGGATTCACCGTAATTCTAGCTTTTACAGTAAGTGTTAAGCTGTGCATGCGACGGTCTTAGGTTCGAATTTCCCTGGGTAGCATTTATATATGGCCGGAAGATGTCAGAGTTGTGTATCAAAGAGTCTTTGAGTTACGAAAATATAATGTTAACAAAATGCTACTAAAATTTAAGATAAAAATACTTCGAAGAACGTCAAAGTTGTTTAAAGCCACAAAAGTAGAGAAAAAAGAGAACAGATAGACGTATCCATAAAAAATCGAGTATGAAAACAGAAAAATATACGAAAAAAATACTCGAACCAAATTTGGACCTACTACCACAGCATACAACAATCACATGTCCCAATAGATAGAAAACTAACATATTATAAAAACCCGCGCGTGTCTTTGTTAGATATAAAAATAACATCGCAAAGATATCTATTAGGCCTACATTAAGCGATAACACTTTAATAATATATATAGAGTTTATTGACTCAAGGGCGTTGCACTTACAGAAAGAAAATCTAGACCGAAACCTAGAAAAATTAACAAAGATCTAATTAAAAAATATATATATTATATAAATATATATTACAACGCCATCGTGGTAAAGTGTCTAACACATGCACACACACAGATACACATGACGATCTAGGGTTCGATTCCAACCCGAGGGTAAAACAATAAAAACATTTTGTCTAAATGCATAGTGTTAGGTAAAGTTCCAGTACAAAGCAAAAATGTTTAAACGGGCGGTTTTGTTAAAAGTTAATCAATTTCGATATACAGCATGATTTATTATATGATATTAAAATGAACTCAGTAGAGGGTTGATTTGTTTAAGCGCTCTCCACTCTCCTACTCTCTTTTGTTTTAAAACTTTATCTTGTATTACAAATGCATATACATAATGTTTTACACAAGCCTACCCCGACGAACACTATTTGAACCTACGACTATGGCGCCAACTAACACGCTTATATATTGTCAAAGTAAGTTTATAATTGAAAATAAACACTAAATCAAAAATCATTTTCAATATATCACAATGATCTTTTTTTAAAAATAGCTTTCAAAAGGAAAAGTTTCCAACTAAGCGCACGTCTACCTCGTGCGGCGATTGTAACTGTACTATTTTTTTACAACTACACTACAAGTTCTACTACTATTGTTATTCTATATTTACTAGAGTCAGCTGTTCAACGCCGTCGTGGCGCAGCTGAAACTTTATTAACTCGAAGGCTACCAGTTGAAATTCCATCCGTGGGATTTATTTACTGGTGAGCAGTTTGACACGTTCAGTACGCGTTACCTTAGCAACGTATAATATGTAAGACACTTGATACTCAAGTGTATTTTTAATACACGGTATAGTGGGTAACGCGTGACGATAATAATATTTTAGGTGTTCTTTGATAGTGGACGGGAAGTAGATAACTAACTGTTTATGCATGACAAATTACAAATTATATGTTAAAACAATGAAACACCATGTACACTACAAAATATATAGCGTATCTTATTTTTTAATTATTTTGATAACCAACTGAAACCTAAGTAATGAGTAATGATTGATAAGGAAAAGACTTGTTGCATTACTAAGATTGACATATGATATTCGAAACTGGTTAATCCTTATGAACGAAAATTATGAAATTCTATTTTAAAATGGTTTAATTTCAGATATTTTTATATAATAATATACATATCTTTCAGTAACTTTTCATAACACGTCCATATAACATCTGGCGCAAAACTTGCTTAAAATTAGTCTAGACAGGGAGGGACCCCTTAGTTAAAAAAAGAAATACCACAAATATGATAAACATTAAAAAAACATACATTCAATAATATATATTAAAAACAATTAAATATTATATAAAAGCAGTAAAAATAAATAAAAATGAATTATTGAACTTCGCGGAAGACGTCCGTCCGCACTGCGCCACGGTTAGTACCAAACTAAACAAAAGTTTCTAACACTTGCACTTGCACTTGCACTACCTGCCAGTCTAGACTAGACGCCAGACAGGGGGTGGGTAGGGGGACAATAAAATATATTGATATATCAAAAAGATAATTCTTGATTGGTTCGAACACTTAAAAGATTTTTTTTAAGCACTTTAGTGCATATTTAAACTGACTGATATTCCTTTAATCTATGCGTGCTATCAAAAAAAAACTATTATATACTTCTTTCTTTATTGATTGGATATCACATATAAAATAATAATAATGAAACACCATGTATAGCGCGAACTGTACATCATTTGTTACTATCGAACAAGAACAAAGAACACGTATAATTCAGTAGCTTGACTGATTTCCATTGATACTAAAATAATAAATATCAAATGTTGAACTAACTCTGTCCTAAAAAGGGACAAGGATAACAATAACGGTACGTCAGTTAAAAATGTGATATTCATATAAAATCTTTCTAGGACTTCCACCCGAAATCTAGACATTGCATTAAAAAAAATGTCTAGAAAATCTGTTCTACGCGTCCTAGATATTGCACGTCAAGTATCAAGCCAAACATATCAGAACTCCACTCCGCCTTCCGTCTTACCAGAGCGGAGAATTGAAATAATAAATGGAGTAATAAGTTAAGTACTCTCACTCAATACATAAATTTTACAAAAAAAGACATGTATCCTAATGCACTCTTGTAATATATAAGTCTAGACCGTGAGTGATAACCTTAAAGAAATTTTACTGCTATTTATTTGTCTGACAATTTTATTATATTATAAATCACGAGTTCAATGATCATCAAATTATTCTTAAAATGCAGTCCATGTACATACTGACTCAGTTTCAGAGAGACTCAGTTTAGGGACTAACTACATCTTATAACATAACGTGGTACTTCTACCTGATGAGCTAGAAGGAAAATGTGACAATAATCATAATCATTTAAAGCTATCATGGCACAGTGGGATTTGCATGAGACTGCACACGTGATTGGTTGTGAATTCAATTCCCACACGGGGTAATGATTATATTTAATGTATTAACATTTTCGTTCTGGTATGACAGCGCGGCTTGGAGGGAGTTCCGTCACTCAAAACGTAGTACATATCTCGAAATCGGGCGGAAATTGGCGAAGGCAATGTCCCGATAATAGGGTATCCATGATTACTCTGGTATAAGGAGAAAAACGTAACGCTGAAAAAAAGTATATACATACAGTAAATAACATCGCATAAATTAAAACACCATGTATAATATACACTAACATATAGTATCTAATCTCCATTATATTGTCCTCCAAATTAACAATAAATTAAAAGTAATAAACTTTATTAAAAACAAGCTTATTCGAATTATTCTCAGCTAGCTACTTTATTTGACATCCATATTGTAGGAGTGCATTAAAAATAACTAGTCCGCCATCTTGGATGTTCTGCCATGTTGGATTTTGAACGACGTTACACAGCTAACCACGCTTTATGCATATGTTAAGGAAATATGCTTCAAAATTGACTTGCAATATTCTCCTTTATCAAATATATATATATATATATATATTGCAAGTTAATAAAAAACTTTTAATAATGTCTACCTTTTTATAGTAGTTCGTTAAATACATGACAAAAAAAATATTTCGTTCTTACGCCCGTCCCGCATTCGCACTTAAATCACAATTTTTTTATTTAAATGCTTGTAACTTTTTTATTGACAAACCGATTGAAATAAAATAAACACCAAATGTAAAGGGAAGGGAAGCAAAATACAATATTCAAAACTCCATTGAAATCATTTAAGCCATTTCCGAGATAAGCGTGCACAAATGCACAGACAAAAAGAAAAGAAAATATATATTTTTTTCTTTCTTGGGGTTAATATTGATAAATGCCCTCAATAATACTTTGTTTTTGATATATCACCCATATACAGAACGATCGATACAGCGATTAGTTACATTTCTATTATATGTATAGATTTAATGATAAAACCAACTTCCTGACATAAAAATGTTTCTTTTAATATTTTCGCTTATTAGGTCTATAAGTGCTCTTAAACATTTTAAAGGGCTATTGGATACTTGGGTTAAAGAAAATAGTTAAATTTGTTAAAAAATATAAACGCAGCAGGATTCGAACTATCGCACCCTAATGAAAAACTAAAAATAAATAAAAATCGCTACAAACAAATAGTCATTAATTAATTAATATAAAAAAATTGGAACAAAATCAAAGAAAAAAATAAAAAACTGATCGAGACTTGAACCTGTGCCATTTTTCATACTAAAAGATTACAAATAACAAAAACGTGCCTTTAAATATAACAATAGATATAAAAAGACGCAAGATTACTATACATTGATTAGAAATACAAATACATCAATCGAGATTCAAACCCTCTAGCTTAGAGTCTAAAGTATCAAAAAAAACACACGTGCTTATCATAACAATAAGTTTCGACCAACTAGTATCAAGGTGATTCACCCAGAGACTATTTACAAGTGACCTGAATCAAATTGATCCTTTGTTGAAATATCAATAAATATTTATAATTCTACAATCCACGGCCAAACCGATGAACCGATAATGATAAAATTTTACATAGAGATACTTGAGGGGTATCGGGATCGTTTTTTTTTAATTTAAACTTAAACTTAATTTTAACTTAATTGTTTCATGACCACCGAAAATACTAGAAGCTGAGAGCGGGTCGCTAGTAACGAAATATGTTTGCTTAAGCCATCGTGGTGCAGTGGGACAGCGTCTGACTTTAAACGCGATTGGTTGTGGGTTCTATACACATCATATCATTTAAATTATCTTCATTTTTTCTGGCAAAACAAAGCGAGGCGTACAGTTCCACCTCTCAACTTGCAATATTTCGCTTTTGGACCGAAAGAGAAGAGAAAAGACTGTCTTGACACTAGATTCTTCTCGAGTATACTGCTAAACCAGGAAAAAAAATGTAAATATTTAATTGGACTCACCCTAAACATTAGAACCTATTGGCTTGATGAGGATATTGAAAATCTTATTATTTGACACATTTGCCCAATAATTCATTGGAGATAAAAAGAATTTTTATTTTTTTATATTTTTAATTATTAAAATAAATGGGTTCTCACACTGCTCCGAAAAAAGGTTCATAGATGTATACCATTGTGTATGACAGATATTTATAGCATGTATCTACCATTGACGCGTAAAATACTGCCTTTCCTTAGCTACGTGTATTATATAATTATGTTACTTTATACAAAAGTGTATATCAAACACATACATACCTACCTAAGGTATGTGTTTTATTAATCCATACTAATAATATAAATGCGAAAGTGGCTGTCTCTCTGTGACGTCATCACGGCCAAACTTAGGCTACTTTTTATTCAATTTTAATTGTATTCTTTTCTTTTTTGCCAGGAATTTCATTGCTTTTACGAACCCGCCGAAAATACGAAACAAAGCAATAGATCAAGCGGGCGAAGACGCGGGCGGGTCTCTAGTATAACATATATAGTATCCATATATTGGATTTATATTCCTCCGGATCCTCCGATCATATAATTTTAGGCACATAATTATTGGTCCCAAGTTTTTTTTTTCTCCACATAGTAAGCAATAGAATATAATGACATTTTTAAAATATTTATATGATTAGCAGGATATATTTTAATTTTCCTACTTCAAAACCATCTATCCTAGACTTTCCCAGGTTCAAATCACGTGCGACACAAAGAATTACTGTCGAAACACGCGTAGTGGTTTAGTTTAAAAACCGCTATAATATCATTGCCCAGTAGGTCATTAACACTACGGCGGAACTCCTATAGTACTTTGTTGAACTAAAAATGAATTTGTTATTTACATTTTGAGGAAACACGAAAATAATTCTCGCACGTCATTGCACAGACGCAGTTGAAAAGTGGCTTATTGTGCAAGTGGTGGTAGCAGGTTCGAATCCTAATTCCAGTTTTGTCTTTCATGTTGTTTAAGTAATATCAATAAAAATAAGATAAAAAGAAACACGCGGACTATGGTTTGCTCGTGTACCTGATTATACAATAATTGCAAGTGTTTGGTTTTTAAATATATATAAAAGGGGATAGACAATAAATAAATGCGGGACCTCCAAAATGGTATTAAAAGCAAGAGGTTCCATTATAACGGGGCAGTGATGCATAAAACGGCGTAGATACCAGACCTAGTACCAATTGGAAAAGGAATAAATCTGGAATCACGAAACAAAATTAGGCTATATTACACAAGGAAATTATATTCACGCCATGAATATATTTTATTATCGGAACCTGACACGTGTGCCAATTTTCAAGCGAAACAGACTTTAAGAAGTGTGTCACTATCGTAGCCCAGATTAAGAGTAAGTTAGTTAAGGTTATCTGAAGACGATATTTGTCAACTCAAATCCTTACGCGTTCTATCTAGGGAAGATGGTTTATATTTATAGTACTTACTTATACATTCAAAAAGAAAAGGAAAAATATACTAAAAAATTGAGTGTCTCAACACTAGTTTCTCTATGCTTTGCGACAAAAAGCTTAAAGCTGTTTTTCTTTTAAAAACTTATATTAAAAATGGAAATTATTAGTATTCAAATTAATTTTCATGTCCAACCGAGAGTTTTCTAAAGGAAAGTGACAGCTAATATTGATAGATTGTTGAAATCTTTAAATACACTATATACTTGCAGACGACTCGTATTTAAAAACGTCAAAACAGATTTTGATGATATTTACACAAAACACCGTTCACGATTTAGCCGCATAGGAGAGTGCCAAGACCCTCCGTTCTTTGTTTCTTTGTTTTGAGTGTCGGAACTCAAATGTATGTGAACTTATGTTTGGACATAAATAGATAAAAGTCTTTGAGTCTATTATTTATTGGGTTCAAATTGTTCTTTGATTGCGTAGTGGCGAGCAAGAATCGAACCCACAACTGTCACGCGCAGTCACTCACCTCCCAACTGCCCGTACATGGCATTCATTCATCATTACACAGGCAGTTCAGATCCGGGGTAAAGTGTGAACGTACCTTAGTATAGAGCCAAGGTCATTTTAACATTTTATTTTAGTACATCAGTTAGTTTTTTGCGCAACTTTTTAGGTATAACGCCTTTGGAACAGTCCTTCTGAGAAAGACACTGACTTATACATCGTTGATTCAAAAAATTGATTATTGATTCAAAGTCCACTTCAACACTAATTTGTTAGATTTTTTGTTTTTTTTTCAAGCTTCACGTTTTTCCTTGCATAGCAGGGTAGACAGAGAGAACCTATTGTCATGACACTCCGTTCTCCACTTCTATCCCGAATTCGAGACATTAACTGTTGAGTGGCGGGAATAACGAGCAGGGAAACGAAAATAATTTCCCTAAATATATTAAAAATAATCTTCGAGTGGATATCGAACCAACAACCAATCAAATTTATAATCAGACGCTGCCCACTGCGCCACAATGGCCTCATTTAATAACACTTTAAAATACAATAACAATTTCCTTTGTAACTATAGATAAGGTTGTAGTGTTAGTTTCCATCAACAATATAATCATTAAATTAATATAATAAATATTACACACACTACCATGTGTATGACATACACTTTTGTATATATTGACATGCACGTTGCCAAGGCAACGTATTTAACGCATCAAGAGCAACTACTAGTGAACGCAAATAGATAATTTAACATTTACATACAAAAACGCAATCACACAAATATTTGACGTTGATGGAATTCAACTTACTACCACCAGCCCTCAAGGATAATACCTGTACCTATTTAAAGAGAAAATAGATTTAAAAAACTATTTTAAAATGATTAAAATAGATTTATTTTTGAATACATCTTATTTTTTAATAAAGACTCTTTCAATATGTTTATTTAATAAACTAGCTGTGCCCGCCACTTTGTCAGTGTGGAATTGTCTAATGAAAATCAGCTAAAGTTACTCCTGCTCTGCCAGTGAAAGTGATCAGCAGGAGCAAACAGACAGACAGACGGATAAAAATTGTAAAACATGCTATGCAACTTTTGATGTATGCACCGTGCATGCATACAAACATATGCATTTAGTAAAAAGCGGTTATTTTAATATTACAAACAGACGCACCAATTTTATTTATTTGTATAGATAAACAAAGAGTTTTTCGATACACTACACACGTAAAGGTCACTTATAAATAATAAAGTCCTTGAAGCGAGTATGTATTTCACAATCGTAAGATTATCGAACGCTTCCTTGTAGCTTGTGATTGAGCAGTTTGCGTGAAGTTAGTTTAACCTAGATTTTTTATTTTATTGTTCTAGATTTTTTGAAATCCTAGGTTTTCGTTTTCGAACGGCATTTGTTAGGTAAAATTGATTGCTAACTATTATAAGTATTTTTTTTATATTAATAAAGAGCTCATCGTGGCGCTTGGTTGTAGTTTCTTATTTAATCATTGTCATTTCGCCGCGCTGGTGAACAAGAAGACAAAGCGCGACGTTAAGGTGTCCGAAACTCAACAAGCAATGTCTCGAATTCGGGTGGAAAGCGGAAAAGCTGAATGTTTTTTTTAGTTACACCCCACATAACAGGGAAGGCGGAGAGGACCTAGCGTTAAAAAAGTTAAAACACTCTTGTATTCTCCAATTCGCGTTTAAAGATATTACGTGTTTATTTTACGTGCAGTATAACTTATTTTTAATATATTTCTAGTAGTTTGCGTATTAATAATCAAAATTACAAAAAAAAATATGTATTAATAAAAATATTTTCATACCTTGCAACGTGTACATCACACACTGCCATGTGTTCGATATACAAAAGTGTATGTCAAACGCACGGCAGTGTGTGTAACATTAATTTAATTAATATAAATTATTTCAAGTGCAATATTATAAAAAAATATTGGCAGTCAGAAAAAAAGTGTCCAAAGTTTTCTCTACACACATTAATATACTAGCGACCCGCTCGCAATACAATCAATATTGCAAAATTCATTTAAATCAGAATTGCATTTAAATGGCTTAAGCCGTTTCTGAGATTAGCGTGTACAAACAGACATACAAACAGAACAGAAAATATAAAATATTTTTTTTATATTCTATTACATTCATAATACCCAATTATTTTTTTCATATATCAACAATATTTTTATTATACGTATAGATAATCGAAATTGAATAAAATAATCGACTCAAATACATATTTGCTATAGACAATATCGCACTCTATACGTACTCTATATAACATGTGTAAACAATGTGAGGTATTAACAAGTAACCTTCAAATTACCATCGAAGCCATACCTTGCAGGCACTATTGTATAATACGATGTTAAATATAAGCACGATATTCTAGATTTACACGGCTTTAAAACCCTTCGATATTTTATTGTACCACGTTGGTAGGGAGTTTGAAAAGAATTCTTGTCACTTACCTTCAATAAATTAATTATCTTCACGGTTTTTCCCGTATATATGAGTAGGCAGAGAGAATCTGGTGTCAATACACACAAATCTGCCAAATTCGAAACGCTTGTGTAGTGGCAGAACTCAACGCGGCTTAACTTAAACTATAAAATATTTTTTACATTTTTCAAAGTATATATTTTTGTTAACATTTTTTGAAGTGTTATTCCCACACTTAGGAAATTGAAAAAGACATATTTAGAAAACGTATAAAAATTTTTCAATTTCAATTTCCTAAGTGTGGGAATAACACTTTAAAAAATGTTAACAACAATATATATTTAATAAATAGCATTCTCTCTTGCCAGACGATTGTTCGTAGAATAATCTTTGGGTAGCAGAAATTTGTAAAAATCTCTCTACAGAGATGCTAACAACAAATATAAGTTGTAATAAGCGTATAAGAATTTCAACGTAGCTGGAGGTGGGACGCATGGCTTAGCGGTCAGAGCGCTTGAACGGTTTTCAAGAGGCGCGGGTTCAAATCCCGCTGCGTTCTAATTTTTATACGTTTTCTAAATATGTATTTTTCAAAGTGTTGTGTTCACAAACTTAGGAAAATTTACTATACTATTTAAATACATTTTTTATTTTTCGAACGCACGGCTTAGTGGTCAGAGCGCTTGGACGGTTTCCACGAGGCGCGGGTTCGAAGTTTTTTAAAATAATATAGTAGAAAATAGTAAATTAAAGTTAGTGAAAAATGAAAAGTTTTTAATAACTTATATGCGTTTAAAATAGTCACTTACGCATAGAACTGCGACAATCCAAAAATGAGAATCTGTGAAAATGTAAACTATATAGATCATACATGCAAGTCTATAATTGTCAAACGTGTCAAAAATTATAGATTTTTGACTCAACCAGAAATCGAACCAAAACTTCGTAAATGCAACCAAACCTAACCGGAAAGTGCAGTTACACAATATAATAGTGAATATGACAATACAAGGCATTAAATATTCCTATACAATTCTATACTGACTGATCATACACACCTGCGCTTACGCAACTACGTATGTAAGTATGTAATATGTATTGAAGTTTTTTTTTTTTTATTACCATAAATATCCCGTATAAAACAAAGTAAGCAAGCACATTACAGGAAAAAACTAGGGTTAAAACACTTCGTTCTCCACTTTGGGCGCGTTTTAGAGACATTAGGGTTTTTTTATTCTATAGACAAGGCAAACAAGCGTTTGGGTCACCGCCACCCATGACCCCGTGTAATACCAGAATAGCTACAGGGATTTAAGGTGGAAATAGAGAAGAGAAGTTCGACATTACGTAATCAATTGCGGAACTTACCTGAACGTCACGCTTTGTTTTACCTCATGCAAGAAATGCTAATAATTTCAATATAACATTCTCCTGAATCTACCCAACGCCACCATCGCGTGTACAGTCACCGAGCTATAGTGATGAGTACATTATCTATACAAATAAATATAACTGGAGTGTCTGTTTGTAATATTATGTTTATCTGTCTGTCTGTTTCTTTTGGCTAATCTCTGGAAGGGCTGGACTTATTTTGACGTCGCGGGCACAGCTAGTAAACAATATAAACAAATATCTCATTACAATATTCTATACTTTTAAACATGGCGTCATTTGACTACGACATACGACTTGGCAGACTAGTTGGCGTTTTTCACTTAAATATAAACTAATGTTTTTATCACGCTCAATCGTCAATTAAGTTTTAACTGATATTAAATTTGTGCTAGCTTATATGTTTTGTTTATTCGCTATTTGAAGACTAATTCATAAAATATATATATGTTTGCTTTCTATTCTTTTTGTCTCTAACTTATTTACTATCTTAATTTAGGCAACGCAATGGTTGCAAGTTCAATGCACGCTCTGGCAAGACAAAGCGCGGCGTTGAGTTCCGCCACCCAACATCCAAAGTCACCTACTGGGGCGGAAAGCGGAGAACTGAGTGTCATGACCTATAAGCCTATATTTTATACCTATATCGATGAACGCATAACCCGTGGTACCCTAGGTCCGTAGGTCATTGAACTCGGACGCTGAGGTCGTTGACTAAAGCAAAAAGCTACAATTTTTCAATGAATTGAACTTTTATGAAAAGATCATGCTATACAATGAAATGTATTCATATGACAAACTATTATAATTGACTAAGTGGTAGCAGGTTCTAATCTTGGTTGACGTAAATAATATATAGTAAAAATTTAGTAAAGGCTATCGTGACGGGTATTCGGCTAGAGATTCGATCTTTACTCGTGAAAATCATTGTATTTTAATCCGTTTCCTTGTCCTGGTCAAACAAAAAAAACATAATAAATAAGTAAAACTTTAATTAAACGGAGTTAAGTGTTCTGTAACAGTATTCAAACGGACGTCTTTTTGATTGATAGATTCAAACGCTACTACTTAGCTATACGTACACAAGTCATCAAGGTACACTTTAAGCATATGAAATAAAAAGGTTGTTTTTGGCTTAACAAATCTCCCATATACAGACTCGAGATTTCGAGACATTGTGTGTTGAGTAGCGGTACCCTAATAAATATATCCGAGTGGGGATTCGATACCACGATCGTCGTGTTTTCATTCAGATTCAGAGACCCAATGCGCCATTATCGCGTCTATAAAACAAAAAAAAAATGATAATGATTCAAAAATGTAATCAAACATTTAAAGCTATATCGATTATTTACCTTGGGAAATTCCCGTAAGTTAGCAGGACTTTTAAGGGCATTTAGAGTTAGGTCGATGACAGATGTATAATTGACCCAAACTTTGTCCAAGAGTTGAACCAACTACCCCACTAACATAGGTTATACTATGCTCGTTGCTTTTTCTTAAACATATATATATATATATATATATATATATATATATATATATATATATGTATGTGGAAAAGGTATTAAAAATTGAAATTTTAGCAACTAACTTAAGATTTTCCAAAAAACTTTGAAATCTTAGTATTATTTTATATGAAATTTGAACCATCCTGGAGCAGTGGATGTATGACCGAACGTATATATCGTCGTGGGGGCCACCTGCACTGGTTTAAAAAAATATTATATTTAAATCATTTTCCTTATCTTCTAAGAAAAGCGAGGTGTTCGTTTCTTTCTGACACTACACACTTTACTTCTAAGGCAACACATAAAATATAAGTTGCCATAGAAACGTATACGACACTTTATACAAAAGTGTATTTCAAACGCTTGCCAATAAGCGTAATTTTTATTTTATTAATTTAATATCATATTTCTAATGAACTTTACCAGATCTCTTACAAAATGGCTCAAAAGTCCAATCTTAAGGTATTTAACATATATATACAGGTAGAAAATAGAGAAGTGTGCGAAGTAAGTGATTTCACCTCTCCCGAAAGTATAATAAAAAATATATAGTTTATTAACAAGTTGTTTAAATCACAATTCTATTTTATACGGGTACATTAAACAGTCAATTGTTTAAGTACAGCGACCTCTTTAGACTATCTTATATCTATAAGGGCATATATATAGTTATACTGTAGTAGTTTTAATGTCACATATTGGTTTTTTAAATTATAATTGTAAATATTGTTCTATAGTTTAAGAAACCAAAAGCACTAATCAAACTAATAAGTAAAAAATAATTGTTAATATAAGAATAAAATTATGACGACAGTCAATATTATACAGCTTTCCGCTGTTTCCCGCATAGCAGAATAGTCAGAGAGAACCTAGTGTCAAGACATTGACATCAGCGTGATGAATGGCGGAACTCAATGCCACTGTTTGCATTGTCACCAGGGCGACGAAATGAAAGTAATTTAAATATAATCCACCCCCGATTGGAAATCGAACCTACTGTTACATAGCGCCACGATGGTTCCAAACTTAACTAAATTTATATGGAGACGAAATGCAGGAAACCAATAAATATAAACCAGGGCGATTTAAAATTTTAGAGCAATCGCCATAGCTTATCAAATACAGAAATGTGAAAATGACAGTTAAGTTCAACATTAAAAATGTGTTGTTGTTGACTTGGACTAGTCTTTCGAAAACAAAAAACCCAATTTCAAAGTCAAACCCAAGTTCAAAGGAATAAATAAAGCAAATGTATAAAAAATCAAGATTAAATTAATAATTCACAGCTTTCTGATTTTGGACACTTAATTTTTACTTACAAGGTAGTCGAGAACAGGGTTATGATTTTGATTTACATTCATCATCATTAGTTTGTGATAGAAATGTCGATAACCTATACGATGTTTGAAATTGGGGAGACCTTGTTGTTTTTTAATATATTTAAATTGAAATTGTTGACCTATCAATGCGTCTGATTAATGTCGTAAGAGGCACGTTTTAAAGTTTTTAAGGTGTAAATGAAAATCAGGGTTGATTGTAGTTTTAGCTTCAAGTAACACTTAAAAATTGTAGCATAAGCAACTATTAATAATGTATTTTTATATTACTAAGACCAATTTTTACATTCGAAAAAGAAAAACTTTAAAAGTATATCCAAATAGTTAGTGTCATATTGAAAAAAAACCTGCTGCGCCACCAGTTATTTTCTTGAACTTGGCTTGAGACACTGTGTCGATGAAAAAAAACTTTTTTTCAATAAAAGAAAAAATAGCGCTCGAGGTAACGGACCTTCGCAAAGTACTTCGACTCGCGAGCTAAAATTATAATAGGGCTGACAATATACAGTGTGTATCAAAAGGGTGAATACCTTGTGGGCACTTTATACGGAACCTGTATACGACTGTATGTGTTAAAAAAAGGAATTATATTCCTTACTAATATTATAAATGCAAAAGTCACTTTCTGTCCGTCTGTGACGTCATCACGGCCAAACCGCTGAACCGATTGTGATTAAATTTTATATAGACATACTTGAGGGTCTTGGGATGAACATAGGTTAATTTTCTCCTTTTTTTTTAGTTTTTCCAGTAATTACATTATTTTAGGAAATGGCCGCCGATAATACGTAACAGTTATAATTCACGCGGGCGAAGCCTCGGGCGTGTCGCTATTAATAACATGAATAATTAAGGGCATCGTGTCACAGTGGGAGAGGATCTGTAAGCGCGGTTCTCGGTTCTATTCTCGCTCGGTGAAATCATTATATTTCATTAATTTTATTCTCCGCTTTCAAAACAAAGCACAGCGTTCAGTTCCGCCAATCAATAAGCAATGTATCAAATGCGGATGGATGGTGGAAAACACAGTGTCTTGACTTCACTCTCCTGCTATGCGTTAAAAGGCGTGGAGCTGTAAAAAATAACTATTTTGAAAAACATTTTAGAAAAACTTAAAAATTTGAATGCAGCCGGATTCGAAACCGGACCTCTTGGAAACCGTCCAAGCGCTCTGACTGCTAAGCAATGCGTTTAAAAATTTGAATTTGAAAAGTTTTATACGTTTATCTAAAATATGTTTTTCCATTTCCTAAGTGTGTGATTAACACTTTTCTTCATTCACCAACTTTACAGAAGCTTATATAGTAATTTAAAATAGGTCATAGTTATAACAATAAAAATAATGGCCTAACACTGGTTAAGTCAATTGATGAATCATTGTGAGGTATAGAAGTCACGTGATGCAATACAAAAATTCTATATCGTCAATTTAATTCTATTTCGTCATTTTTCCTAGTACTCCTGCTATTATAACTATAACAAGAAATTGAAGCAAATCTCTCTTGTCATTGTTTTTTCTTATCATGCCAATTGAACTCATTTTATTTATTCTAATCGAAGCACTGCATGCACTTTAATGCATATCATATTAAGAGAAATTCGACGAAGGAGTATGAAATTAGACTTAGTTAAAGTTCATATCTTGAAGAAGTGCTGAAAGACAATATTTTTCAAAATAATATATTAAAATAATCATTACACACACTATGTGTTTGACATAAACTTTAGTATAAAGGGAGATGCAGGTTAATGAGGTATGTACACTTATCTTAGGAGTCAACGGGGCCTACTTGTTGGGTAAATTTAAGATACATAAATAGCACAAATACATTAAACAGGTGACAATTATAAAATGTTCAAATTAGATTTTTGAACTATATCAACCCACTATTAGATGCAAGTCAAAAGTTTAATATTCGTATATTTAAAAATTATGTAAATTAGCAGCTTAACGGTTAATCTCGCATATCATAGCAGGCTAGTCAGAAACCCAGTGTCAGGACACTCTCCATACAGATCCTCCACTTTCCGCCTGAAATCGAGACATTGTGTGCTTAGTGGCGGAACTCGACGTCACACTTTGTCTGACCAGTGCAGTCGCAAAAAAATATATATATAATCATTTCTCCTGGTGGGGATAAACCCACAACTATTCACGTTTACAGTATGACGCTGGCCTTTGCGCCACGATGGAGTCTAAAACAAATATTTAAGAAAACAATAAATATTCGGCTACAGAAAAAAAAACATTTTTTCCTGCAAAGTAGCCAACAGTTCAAAGGTAAAAACAAAACTATATCCCAAAAGGTTATTCGAGTTAAATGACATATATATATATATATTAAAAATAAGATAACGTGCTGCTAAAAATAATTTATAGTAAACACAGAGGTTAAAGATCGTCTCTATTGTGATAAGAAAACAATGGCAAGTGGCCATATACTTTTCAGTGATAACGAATTTAGTTTAAAGGCTATCGTGGTGTGACAGTAAACGATGGTCGTGAGTTCGATACACACTCGGGGAATGATAATATTTATATTACCTTCATTTCGTCAATCTGGTAAGTCTAAGTCTAACAAAAAGGAGAGTATTGACACTATTTTCTCTCTGCATATCCCGTTTTATAAAGGCTGATAAAAAAGTGGAAATTCATTTTAAATTAGATTTTTGAATGAAAATACGCGCTTGTATATTTATTAATTTTCAAATCACTATAGATAATATGATGTTTTATATAATAGTTGATATAGAGACCATCGTGGGGTAGTGGAATAACGTCTGACTGTAAATGATAACGGCTGTGGGTTCGATTCACACTCTCCCCGAATGATGTATATATTAAACAAGCTTTGCCCGCGACTTCATTCTAAAATAAATAGTTACTCCTTATTACGTCAGCTGTCTACCAGTGAAAGTCCCTTCGAAATCGGTCCAGTCGTTCCAGAGATTAGACGCAACAAACAGAAGCAAAACAGACAATAAATTGTAAAAAAACGTGATTTTGATATATGTACCGTGTATACATACATACCTATGCATTTAGCAAGAATAGCAAGATTTTTTTTAATTGGCCCGTGAGTGGGTTCAAATGCATAACCATCACGTGTCGTGTCCTCTGTTATACACTGTGCCACTGCGGCATGACAGTCTTAAATACAGGATATGCCTCAAGTACAGACAATAAGTAATACTTATAAAAACAAAATGAATTGCAATTTTAGTTCACATGGAGATGAGTAATGTTATATTTTCTTAGTCATTATTCACTTACTATAAAACCTTTGTATGTATGTATGTAGGTTTATGTATGTAGGTTTTTGTATGTAGGTTTATGTATATAGCTTATTAACAAAAGACAAGTCATTTAGTGATTAGTCACTACGTCTTCCGTTTGAAAGGATAAACTTTGTGTATTTAAAAAAAAAACAGGTATTTGTTATAATAGATATAATTTAATTACATACGCGTATTGTATTATTAGTATTTAATAAGAAAAAATGATTATTTCATACAAACAATAATGTTAAATTGATATATAATAGAAAACCTTTGCAGGTACCTATACCTTTTTTAGTAAAATCATAGGGAATTTGGCATAGGCCATATGATAATTCTGCCAATTTTTCAAAAAGTAAAAGTACTAAAGTGTGTACATGTTAATGTAGTTCAGCTCTCTAGCCTCGTCTACTGTTATTGACATCAAAATGTCCTCCTCACTCCGGGGGGTCCTCTTGCTTTATACGTGACCTTCCTCCAGATCCTCCTATCATAGATAGCGTTTTGTAAGGTCAACCGATCACTCACGTTTATTAATCTTTTTTTTTGTTCTTCCATTATTAAGATAAATTATTATTAGTTCAAAAAGGAATGGTTTACCTGTCTACACGTTCGACAAGCTAAGTGTATGTAATAATGGTCATAAAAACCCTAGCATCGTTTATAAATTTAATATTTATTTTAATTATTTCGTAATTTTTGTAAAAAGGAATCGTAAGATATTTCATATATTACATTAATAAATAGGTGACAACCTTTTTTTTTGCATGACTCTTTCCCCCTCAGAGAGATATCCCAGTGTTGAGACATTCCGTTCTCCACTTTCTAGCCTTTCATAGCCAATAGTAGAAGATTTAATTTAAAAACAAATGAATCTAACAAGCCATTGTGCTTAATTAAACAGTTGCGTTAAAACTGTGTCAAATTAAATATAACAAAACAAATAACTATAATAACATAATATGTTCAAAGGTGCTCTACTAACATAAATTCCATAATCTACAGCTCAATACAAAAACAATATTGCAGAATTTATTTATATGAAAAATTAAATATGTAACTTCAAATAAACAGAAAAAATTGAGAAATCGTGTATCTGATCGTCCGGAAACATGTGCAAATTTTCAAGAAATTCTAATAATAAGAAATGGATCAAAATGGCATTGTAATATTTTCTTGCATGCATACTAATATTATATATGCGAAAGTAACTGTCTGTTAGTGACGTCATCACTTAGCAAACCGCTGGCAATCTGATAGCGATGAAATTTCATATAGAGATAGTTGGAATGAGAATAGGCCTATTAGTTTTTCCAGAAATATGTATCGCGAAAAAGCCACCGAATATACGAAACAGCTATACAGTTAACGAGGGCGGAACCGCGAGCGGATCTTCGCTTGTTAAATATAGGCCAATTTACTTTACTAAACTATGAAGTTGCAGATTCAATTCCAACTGGTGGCAAATATGCAGGCTGATTGACTTATATTTTTTATTAATAATTGATTTGTTCAGATCAGCATTAACTATATACCCAGGATATATGCGTAAAGTTAATAAATAAATATATATATACATATAATAGTAGCTTTATATTTATTTCGTTGCTAGCAGGTTCACCCACCCTACCCTTTGTGGCAAGACTCCATTCTCTGCTAGCGTGTGGAGTGGTGCAACTCTACGCCGCTCAGCGAACCCAACAGTTTTGTTTCATAGTACTCATGGTAGAGAGCGGTGAAATGAAAAAAACCTTAAACACACCGATCGGGTACTGAATGGACAACGAACATCATGTTTAAGCGGTGACGCAGCCGCCGTCTCCGTATATAAAAAAAAAATGACATAGGTAGATTAATCTACACACGGATACAAGGCCGCAAGCGAGTAATACTAAATCGATTCACTTTGGCAAAGTACATAAGTAAATGGATCCGCTTGTACGCCAATAGAAATTTATTTTGTAAATTAGTCGCCGCCGTCTGCAACTTCGTTTGTTATATAAAGGTTTCCCCGTTCCTGTTACAAATTTCTGTGGAGAACCGAGTGTCTAGGAACTGACACAGTTTTCTCATAACTTAGAAAGAGGTGGAAAGCGTGAAGTTACTTCATTAGGAAACCCCAGAACCAAGCGCATGCCAAATCTCATCTTTTTCTACGTCCAGTACAACCAATGTGATGTGCGTTTTCTGTCAGTCCGTCATTGTCAGCAACGGAAGCAATAATATAGTATATTTACTATTTTATAACCAAAACCAGCAGAAAGGTCGGGAAGCTAAAACATTTTACAGACATTATATTCCCTAAAATAAGATTTGAAACTGCCACTATCGCGTTCACAAACCTTTTTTAAAATATGCCACGATGACGATTTATAAATTTTGATATAATTATATGCCTACCTTCATAATTTCCATTGAAATAAAAAATAAAAACAATTATATTTAAATAGAAACATCAACAAACGAACTGGAATCAACTTTTCCATGAACTTATTAAGCACTAAGCTATTGGGACTTATTTTATTGAGTTTAAAGTTCAAAATCGTTTGGCTTTCCTGAAAAATGTATGTATATATGTTCCTATACTCGCCCGACCCGTTACAACTAACAAAAAAGGGATTGAACGTGTACCTGACTTGTTTCAAAGTTCAAAAACCTTTCAACAGCTGATTTAAAAATCACAAAAAATGTCACGATTTCTAGTTAAAGCCTATATTTATGTAATAAATTAGTAATTGCAACATTTCAGGTGAAACTGTAAACTTATTTCCTTGTAATAACAAGCAATTATAAAATCCGGACAAATTAAATAGCTTTCGTGTACGTATGAGATAAATGATACGTGGTTGTTTTTTAAATTGCCAGCGCTATATTAGATAACTTTCTAAAAGAGGAACGTTTTAGTTATTTAGTTATAACCAATGTCTAAAGCTAATAATAATTGAAGTAAAAACTAAACATATGTTAGATTAAAACAAAGAGATTACCTTTATAGCAAGCTATACGTCTCACTCCACAAAATATCACCTGGGCTATAATATAACACTGCGATACTCGTGTTTTTTTCTCTTTAAATACATTATTGCACTTAACTGTTTATTTTATATTGTTCAAATGAATTTAAAACAAAAATTTTGTTTTCGTCGTACGACCGTCCAACACAGGTTTTCGTCAAGTACTAAAAAAAATGTCAGCTGGCTTTGCTTGGCTCTCATTGGTAAATCGATTTGAACGTCACGGCTGTCTCGCTCCAACAACTATCTGTTTCACTCGCACGCAATAAAAAAACCCAAAATTACTCAATTATGCATTGACTTTTGGCGTCAATTGTATGAAAAAATAGGTTTATAGGTACTTATTTATGTTTTTAATATGTTTGTTTTAAATAATAATGTCGGACTTTTCTAATATGAATCATATGGCATTTGTAACAATATGTCAACATTCTACGTCTTAAGGCACAGCTGTTTTTGAAGTATCTTTATTTATTAAAATTAAAGCAAGATGGCAGCACTTTTACATCAACAACAAGCTTATATTACAATATTTAAGCCAACAATTTAAGTAATAATTAAGAAATATATATATTTTTTAATATATATTTATTTTTTTTAAGATTTACTCTATTCAGTATTAGTTATATAAATAAAAGAATGTAAATGTTTGTAATAATGTGTTGAACACGGTTTTTGTTTTTACTATTCATCTATAGTTGTCATAGCAACTGACAATAATAAAACATGGCGTTTAGTCACATAGATGTTACTTAATTGAAAGTTAATAAAGATTGTTATTTAACTATTTAATAAGTATTCAAATTAATTAAATTATATTTTTTATACTATTTTAATTTAAACAATGGACGCTGCTGACCTTATAGCGCGTGAAAATGAATTTAAGAAGCTTAATAAGCAATTAGAGAAGAAAACTGAAAGTTTAATGAAAGAAATTGAAAATGTTATGGTATGTATTACAATATTTTTATAAGTATTTCGATTAGTAAAATATAAATTTATTGATAATTTGTAAATACAGTGCATTTTATTAAATTTCATTTTATTTTACTTTTTGTTACTTAAACTTAACTCATTGTATTAAATCACAATACCTAATATTTGATGCTTAACTGATTCTGTAACACTACAATTATTTCTCTAGAACAAAAATAATATACATATATATAAAAGATTAATATAACATTTTTAAAATGTATTTTATAATAATAATCAAATTTAATTTACAGCAAAAACAAGATATATTTTCTGAATTTTCAAGTTCATTATTACAAAGCCCTGCACACAGTCAAAATAAAAAATATCACTTCGACACACCAAAACTATCAACCCCAGAAAAACTAAAAAATGCTACAAAAAAAGAAAAAAATGAAAAAAGAAATGATAAAGAAATTACTATAGAAAAACCTATACATAACTGCAGTTGTTGTCTTTTACTTGATAATAAACAAAATAATGATAATTTAGAATTCTTATATGCATTTGTTTCTGTGAATGTAAAAGATAAAGTTTTACCGCAGTCTCTATTGAAAGGTATGGTTATTTATTTTAGTCACTCCTTGTTATATTCTTTTCTCTTGTTATACTCCTTGGCTATTGCTTTTTATCATACTCATAAAATATTAACATTAAATTTTAAGCCACTGTTGCACATTGTGACAGACTTGACTGTCTACACAATGGCTGTGGGTTGATTCCCACTCAGGCAAATTTAAATTATATTCATTTCTCTGCTCTGGTGACAAGACAAAGTGCTTCATTGAGTATGGGCATTCTACATATGTCTTGTATTCTGGAGGAATTGGAGAATGGAGGGTCATGACATGTAAAACTTATTTAAAGTTTAAAAAAAAAATTTCTATTAAAAATAAAAAGTTATTTCTATTAAATATATATCAGATGGTTGGTTTTTAATAATTATATATTTTTTTCATTTATTATGTATATAGAGTAATTAGTGTCTGTATGTATACCTGAAAAGAGTCCAGTTTTTAGTATAATAAGATTAAACAGCTCATATTTTAGGGCAAAACTTCATAGAACATACTAAACTACATGACTACCACGGTTTCCAAGAGGCGCGAGTTCGAATCCCGGCGCGTTAAAAATTTATTCGTTTTATAAAAATGTTTTTCAATTTCCCAAGAGTGTGTAAACACTTTAAAAAATGTTAAAACAAAGCTAATAGTTTTATAATAATGCATTATTATAACACTACACATACTAACATACAAACACACGTTACACATACTAATATGTGTTTGACATACACTTTACTATAAAGTGACATACACGTTGCTAAGACAACACGTATTTTAAAAAAAGCTTTTCGACGTTTATATCCCAATTACTTAATTTAATACTCTTTTTTTTTACAGATAAAGTTACAGTAGAGAGTGTTTGTAAGTTTTTATCTGCTAAAGTGAAATTGATGCAAGAACAAATAGATAAGCTGCAGTCTAATATTGAGAATAAGGTATTTTATTAAATGTTTTTTATTGTTGCTAATTCGTCAGCTGTTGTCCGCAGAACTGCTTTCTGAACTGCCAGTGCTAGCTTTCGAATTCTTTGGAAGATTAAAAAGTTAGGCTCACCAAATTCTTTGTGAATTTTGCAATTTAATTAATAGTGTTATTAAATATGTCTTGTTTTGTCACACACAAGCTGAAAGGATATAGTGTTAAGTCCGCGTCTTCACTTTCCGCCAACTTTAGAGTCTTTACGTGTTGTGTGGCAGAATTCAACGCTTCTCTCTGTCTTACCGGAACGAATAAATCAAATAATTTCAAAATAAATTAAGGGGGGGGGGGGCATTATTTTGAAACTCATTTATATATGTTTTATCTGTAGCGTGACGTGGTATTTAATTGTTAGTCCAATAAAACAAACGACAGCATAGAAATAAGCTTTATTAATTATTGGATTTTTATTTTATTTGATTTGTTTTTTTTTATTAAGGAAAACAACAACAAATCCACGGGCTAATAGTTTCTCGTGACTTTTTTTACATTACATTAATATTATAAATTGGCGTTTATGGTCAAGTGTACAGAACTATGATAACTTATGATAGCTTATATTCTAGAGGCGACGTCCATTACAGAATTAAAAAATATATATTTTTGTTTATATGTTCCTTTGTTCTATTTTCTTGGTATTTATCTTGATTTGTATTAACCCGTATCTGCGTTCTCCAAAGGTTGTTAGAAATCGATATTAGCAATAAAACCGCCTTTGCAAGCTCTTTATTTGTCTATTATATACATATAATAGAAATGTAACTGATCGCTGTCTGTACATACAAAATATATGGAAAATAATATTTTGGACATTTATTAATGTAATATTAACCAAAATAATGATTTTTAAACTTTCTTTTCTGTGTGTGCGTTTGTGCACGCTAATCCCAGAAACGGCGCAACCAAATTAAATACAGTTTTGACTAGTTGAGTATTTTGATAAACTTCCCTTAACATTTAGTGTTTATTTTATTTTAATATATTCATAAATAAAAAAGTTACAACACTTTAAATGATAAATTTAAGCAAAGTTTGTTTAAAGTGAAAACGCAAGCGGTCAAAACACAAAATTTAGTCGTATACTTTATGCAGACGAAGGCGCAAGCAGTTTGCTAGTGTATAATAATTTTTGTGCAGTCCTTTGTATTATTGTATGCAATAAAATAGGTAGGCACTTTAATCTATCTATGTATCTTTTTCTATTACAGGCAAAACAATGCGACAGTCACATGACACAACTAGCCGAAATTGAAAGTGAGAAAATGAATCTATTGAATCAAACGAACTGTATGAAATCTGAAACAGCGGATGCTAAAGCCAAATACGGGGTTGTTGCTAATAAACTTAATGTTAGTAGGTACTCTCTTTTATTAGTCTCTTTCACCCACTTTCTCCCACAATTCTCTTTTACCCATGGGCCATCACCTGGCCTTTTGCTAAAATATAATAATTTTTTTCAGAATTAGAGTATTTTACATAATTAATATAATTATGTTTTAGGAGAAAGACCGCCTCTACAAAGAACAGCGTAGTGTAACAGACAAACTTACAACAGATATGAAACAAATGAAAACTAAAAATATAAGCTTAGAAGCGAGATGTGCTTCCCAGGAGGAAGCCATAAATAATTTGAAACAACAAATTGATGTTGTCAAAATGGCGGAAAAGGTAATGGTACTTATGGAGATGTAATGTTTTTTTAGCTTTGCATAACTCCCACACATGTATGATATCAGATATCGGTATGTTCAATAGCGGAGCCGAACGCCGCGCTTTGTGTACTATGACAACTGTAGACATCAGATACGTTTCTCTCGAATGAGGGTCGAATATCATAATATTCGACCCTCACAAAATAGAGTCCAACTCTTCAGACAATGAATCCATAGATTCATTGTCTGAACAGTTGGACTCTATTTTATTTCATAATTAATGTATCTCATTATACAAAAGTTTATGTCAAACACATGGCGGTGTGTGTAATAATTACTTTATTAATTTAATGTATTTCTAATATATTATTATATAAAATATTGGTTATCTACACTTCTACACTAAATAAACCAAATTTCATACCCGATTATCTGCAATTTTCGTAAAAGGGGTCGAAATAATAAGATCGTTGGTTTTCGCGATTATTACACATATGTAGTTTCATTTCGAAAAGGTGTTCTAATGTTATCTGTCACGTGTCCATTTTTTTTCGGAAATACCACAATTTCACGCTATTTTTTTGCACTAATTAGAAGTATAATGTTTTTTGTTTTTGTAGGCCACCGTGCAATGTGACTGCGTCTGACTGAATATGCTATGGGTTGTAATTCAATTCCACTGGAACGATTATGTTTAAACTATTTTTTTAATTTCTCCGCTCTTGTGTCATAACGAAGCGTGGTGTTGAGTTTGGCCACTCAACACAGTATGTCTCGATTTCTGGCGGAAAGTAGGGAACGGAGTGTCTTGACACTAGGTTTCCTCTGACTACTATGCCATGCAGGAAAAAAAGTGAAGCTGAAAAAATACATGTTTTTTTTTGTATTTCAGGAATTCCGTGATTCAGCTCGTAACGCCTCAGCATCACAATTAAGTACTATAAAAAATTTAGAACATAAAATTAAGAAATTAACAACACACATTCACAAGCAAAATGCTCTCAGAGACAATTTGAAAAAACAAATAATTTTACTTCAAACCGATGGTGCTATGAAAATATTGGAAAAGGATTATTGTGAATATTTAAATCAAGACTTGTAATAAAGAAAAACTGTCGATCGAGCATTTATTTGTAATATTAAAATAACCGCTTTTTAGTAAATGCATATAATATATGTATGTACGTATACACGGTACATATTCCAAACTAACATTTCTCACAATTTTGTGTATCTGGTTGTCTTTTTGTTTAATAACTAAATAAATAACTTAGGCTACTTATATTTTGGGCATTTCACCCTGCGGACGAAGTCGCGGGTACAGCTAGTAAGCTATAAAGTTTTGAAATGTTTTCCGGGTCTCGGCCTTCCTGGCAGTAATATGCGGTTGATGCAATGAAAGTATAGTATTGTTTCGTTATCGAAATCGGACACTTACTTTTTCTTACACTAGATAGATAGATAGATAGAATAGAGGTGTTATTCAGACACTTAGCAAATCGAAAAACATTTTCAGAGAACGTATAAAGTTTTGAACGCAGCGAACTTCGAACCGTTCGTCCAAGCGATCTCACCGCCAAGCCATGCGTTCTACACATGCCTGCGTCGAAATTCTTGGACGCTTATTACAACTTATTTTTGCTTGCTTGGAATTGCTTAATGGCAGAAGCATGGCTTACTGGTTAGAACGCATGCATGGATTCCAAGAAGCGCGGGTTCGAATCCCGCTGAGGAAGTTGAGAACGGAGTATCTTGACACTAGGTTCTCTCTGTCCATTTTGTTGTGTCCGAAAAAAGCGCGATTTTTATCATAAAAAGCCATTAATCAAAAGAACTGAGCTATTTTATGAAATCCTTCTGTGACAAGAGCAAGAGCCTCATTTAGCTTTTAAGATTTGATTCTAACTAATATGTAAATATTGCAATTTAAATAAATCGAAATATTTTTTTTTTGTGTTTTTGTAGACTTGTCAAAATATAAAAAAATTAAAAACTGTTTCCTTTTCATTTCTTCACATGAGTTTCTAATTTTTTAGAAATATTATGCGGTCGGAGGTGTATAAAATTTGACACTAGTAAGGTGTATAGGTGTAGATGTGACAAAAGTGTATATTAAACACATGGTAGTGTGTGTAATATTTGTGTTCTTAACATATCGTATTTCTGATTGTTATTTTAAAATAAAATATTATCCTTTTATATTCCTTGATTATATTCGCTATAACTGTTTCAAGTTCAATGATTTTAGTAAAAAGGACTTTAGTATAAAGACGATAAGGGTAATAATTGACCGGAAATTATATTATAATAACAAGAAAAGGATGTTATCGTGTTGCAGTGACAGCGTCTGATTGTATATGCGATGGTAGTGGGTTTGATTCACACTCGGGAAAATGATTATATATTTTAATTATTTCGCCGCTCTGGTGACAAGACAAAGTTCGGTATTAAGTTGCGCCACTCGACACGCAATATGTCGGATCCGAGCGCAAAGTGGATAGTGAAGTGTCTTGACATTAGGTTCTCAGTAACAAAAAGGATAAAGCTGAAAAAAAAGAAAAAATAATTATTAGCCATACGTGCCGTTTTATATTTTGGATAAATATATGGGTTCACATACGATTCAAGAATACGTTAATTTTTTGTTTTATTATTTTATTAAAAGTAACTCTCAATTTGATTTTTAATACACTTTTCTTTTACTAGTCTCTTGTATCTATCGTACCACAATTTTAACCATACAATAATGTCAGCATGAAGCTGATGTCCTTGCCAAAACGACCAGGTTCACTATAAAATTATACTAGAAAGGTGTTTTTTTTAACTTTACTTTGACTATAAGTTAAATTTGTACTAAGATTATGAATGCTAAAGTACGTCTGTCTGTTACGTCATCACGATCAAACCGCTGAACCGATTGTGATTAAATTTTATATCGAAACACTTGAGGATCTTGAGATTCTCCTTTATTTTTAATCTTTTACTTTTTTACGAAAAGGAGGCCAAAAGTATGAGACAGTTATAGTTCGCGAGGGACAAGCCGCGAGCGGGTCGCTAGTATCTTAAGTAATAGTAGATTAAGATCTTGGCTAGATGAAGGCCTTCAGCTATGATGAAGCCTGGAAAGTTCGTTTTTAACCAAGATTGAGTGGATCGAGCTTTATGACCCGGCACTGAGTCTTGTCGAAAGGACCATTCTAGGTTATTGAACATGGTATTGTTAAGGGACTTAACTACCTTCTCAAGAATGGTATTTTGATACACAATTTTTTATCCCTTTTTGGTATTAAAACATCGGCAAAAGTGTACGTGGCATCGGTACATGGCTCAGTCACTCCTTCATAGCTAACACTCCACCAAGCCAACACTGAAGTCGGATAATGCCCATGTTTTACTTGACTAATTGGGAAGCGACTTTATTATACTATAAAATATTGCTTAATTGTAAAAATTTTCTCATCCGTAAACAAAATTTCTCTGTGATCTCCCTTTTACGCTTAAGTAGTTGTTTTGATTTTACCACACTAGTCTTTTTTGAATCAGTTAAAAAATGACTAGTAACTCTCCTATAGGCTGCAAGTCCTAAGTCATCTTTTAAAATACACGACATGGTTCTAGCTGCAATCTTCATCTGCTAAGATACAATCTTTTGTTTTCGGACAGGATTACTTCAATTTCTTTCCATTACTGCTTTGATCACTTTCACACACACACACACACACGCACGATACATTAGTAATACGCAGAGAATGAAGGATTTCAAAAATTGCTTTTGTCACCATACCTACTTTATGTCATGCAATTACAGCGATACGGTTCTCTTAATCACCCCACTCCATTTCAATATCGCAAAATATTTTACAATATTATGGCTCAAATATAATAAAACAATGAACAATCATATAAAAATGACAGGTTCCTAATCCAAAATTTATATTTTTATTTTTACTTATAAAAGTATTTATGGCTATTAAGTTCGCGGGCGAAGTCGCAGGCAACTGCTAGTAAGTTCATATCTTTTCTTAATAGGAGTGAATTTATATATGCTAATGTATATATTGTAAACGTCATGACTACGTAATACGACAAGTATTTAACATGAAGTCATTTGTGGCTTACTGGAACAGATATTGTACTTTACTGTATGGTGACCATGCTTTTGTTGAATTGTTTTTTTTTTATCTTTTTTCCTTATATTGTAGAAATGGGGTAAAATACTTGCCTACTATTTTTTCTTCAAAAAATATCAACTAAGTAACGCCATTAACTTTTCATGTAAGATGATTTTTGTTGATTCCTGTATCTCAGTTAGAGATATATTTGCTTTTTTTTTTTGCTTTTATTGTACTTACTACTTTTATTGAATATAAGAATAATCAAGACTCCTTGAAAAGATAAGAAGAGAAAAAGAAGAAATAACATATAGATATATTTATGTGTACAATATTTAGCATACTGCATGAAATAAATAATCAGAGAGAACCAAGTGACACGTGATTTGAAATTCTGCACTAACAGCCTCAAACGTCGTCGCTGGTTTAGTTTATAAACTATTGTTGATATTTCCCAGAAGAAGTTTATATCACAACAAAATAAACGAATAAAACAAAACATTATATTATTATAATATTTTATTATTTTAAACTTGGACTTAGGACCGTCTAAGTAAAATAACAAAGTTATAGTCACATTAAAATCTTAACGCTCTCAGATATCAAATGACCTCTCATCGTCAAACATTACTTAGAACAAGGCACACTTATCTTTTATTATTCTTCAAAATGCGTATTTCCCTCATCTTCACCGTTTTCTCCGTATTATCCGTCTTGTGTGTGGTGAATGGAGAACATTTGGTGATCGGAAATGTGGCTAATAGAGTAGTGATGGTGCACCATGAAGAAGTGAAATATAACCCAATACCGTTTATAAAGAGAGTTAAGAGCTTCTTCTATACTTCTCCACAGAATAAAATTATACAAGTAAGACTTCTTTAATACTATTATCATAAATTGTTATTTTATATGTTAATATCTTTTAAATAAAAGATAAGAATTACATAGCTACATATTACAATCACATTTTTTGCTTTAACTCTAGGGAGTTTTAAATTATTTAGTTTATCTATTAATTGACTAAGGTATAAATTTCTAACATAGGTTATGTCAATATTTTAACTTTAATTTTCTTGTTGTCCAAACAAAATATAACATTTAATAATTAACCTTGTATTCTACAAACTGAAAGAAAATAACTGATTTTATAAACTACAATGTCAAATTCTCCACCCAACTGGCAGTAAGTAATGTGTTTAAGTAGCCTAAAAGTAGAGAGCTAAGTGGTTTACTAGATTCACTTTACATACTACATAAAATAGCATTATATTAGGTAACGTGTATATTACACTTCACGTCACATCACTTTATAAAGAAATGTATGCCAAACACATGAAAGTGTGTGTAATGTTTATTTTACAAATGAAATATGTTTCTAATGTATTATTATAAAAAAAATATTTGTACACTTCTTTTTAATATAAACTTTAACTGTGCTAAATTTTTTGAGCCATCTACATAATTTACTTATATATATTATAAATGCGGAAGTTACTCGGTCTGTGACGTCATCACAGCCAAACCGCTGAACCAATTGTGATGAAATTGTACATAGAGAGATACTTGAGGGTCTTGGGATGAACATAGGCTATTTTTGTCTTTGACTTTTTTTTGTTTTTCAAGGAATTTAATTGTTTTACAAAAAAGCCGCAATCAGGTTGCTTGTATTAATATAATTGCCATAGATACTCTTACAAGACAATTTAATATTTTTGTTTGTTATTTTCAGGGTATCCAAGCCTTAGACAATGAGCACAGTAAGGCATCAGTGAATATTACAGCTGGTGGAGTTGGCAAAAGCTTTGTTAATTTAAGATTTAAAAGCGAAAGGGGCAGTGGCTTAAATTACGATGTGGGGATTTATGTGTTCCCTGATTACTTATAAGTTAAATTATTTAAAATGAAGAGCCTCTTGTGAACCATCACTACTCTCCGTCGCCTTTTCGTCCATTATAATAAAAGAGGGCAGTGAAAAGTAATGCTGAACTTTGTTTTATCTGACCAAAATACACTTATATTTAAAGTGAAGAATTTCTTCTTACCAGATCGAGATTATATACAAGAAAAATAGCACAATTCTCCTATTGTTTGTTTTTAAATATTAATAATTTATACTAGTCTTAATGTCATTTTATATACATTGAGTTTAACTTAATCTATACATGTAGTAAAAATCTGTACATGGAAGATATATGAAAATAATATTACTGTCGACATTTATCAATATCAGAGAACAATAAACAATTGCTTCAATTATATGAGCGTTTGTGCAAACTAATCTCAAAAAAGGCTTAATCGATTTAAATGCAGTTTTGACTATTATATTTTAGGAAATTTATCTTAACATTTAGTGTTTCCTTAATTTTAATCAGTTCATAAATCAAAAAGTTACAACAAATATAAATTAAAAATGTAAGTAAAGTTTGTGATTTAAGTGAGAACGCGGGCGGGCGATACACTAAATAGTTTAGTCGTGAGTGTACGCAGGCGAAACCGCGAGCCGGGTGCTAGTTATATTAATAAAGATACAACATCCTTTTCTATTTGAACATTTTAAATGCAATAATAATAATTCCACATAGAACCACAGATTAGATTGCTTAAAGCGATAGACTATGTGCAGGTATACCTTTCCTTTATCGGATATGCTATATTTCTAAATAACCGGAGAATGAGGAATGCATGTCCCGGTTACCTCTGCATACCGCAATGTGGTAAATATTAAAAAATCTTTTGTATGTACAAAACTTCTTTTTAATTTTTTGTAACTTTAATTTACACATTTTAACTTAATTAAATATATGTTTTTTTATAATTTCGAATTTTATTTTTACTATAATTTTATACAGACTGAACATAACTGAAATATTTATTCTTAGGTAATTACCAGAACAAATCGTTTTTAAAGTGGGCCATTATAGTAATTAGAATAATAATTATCGCTGCTAATTGACTGAAGTACATTTTTTGACGTTTAATAAATTAAAGCAAACCAAATATAATTTCCAGAAGTTATTCTACGTAAGTACCAAAATCACAAGAATTTTTTTGCTGCAGCCTCTAGAAATTATTGTTATTTTCATTTAATTTACACGAGGTTAAACGAATTAAATAAATTGGAGTCCTCGACCTATGATCCGCCGTTGATCCGTCCGAGTTACTGAATACTATTTAATACGTAAGATTGTTTAAGAACAAAATGAAATTGATAGACCATTAGTTATATAACTATCATAATACGACCGTTATAGATAACTAAAACCATTTTTAATATTGTTATACTATTTTAAACTTAGGACCGTCTCAGCAAACTAAACAATTTATAGTCACATAAAACCTTCATGCGCTCAGATATCGATTGACCTCTCATCGTCCAACATTACTTAGAACAAGGCACGCTGGTTTGTTTTTGCTTTCGTTTTAATTACAAAAAACCTGAACATTTTAGTAATCTAATGTATAAACAAACAAGACTCCCTGAAAAAAATGGTGGAAATGTAATGTAGAAAAAATAACATATAGGTATTTATGTGCACAGCATTTAGGCAATATAGTGCATGAAATGAATAATTAGAGAAAACCACTACGTTTTGAACTTTGTGTTTTGAAATTCTACAAAAACAGCCTTAAACGTCGTCGTTGGTTTATTTTATAACTATGTTGATATTTCCCAGAAGAGGTTTGGATCACAACAAAATAGACGAACAAAACGTTATATTATTATATTTTATTATTTTAAACTTGGACTTAGGACAGTCTCCGTTAAATTAAACAATTTGTAGTCACATAAAATCTTAACGCCCTCAGATATCAAATGACCTCTTATCGTCTAACACTACTTAGAACAATGCACGCTTATTTGTAATTATTCTTCAAAATGCGTATTTTCATCATCTCCGTGTTCTCCGCGTTCTCCGTTTTGTGGGCGGTGGATGGAAAACATTTGGTGATAGGAAATGTGGCTAATGGAGTAGAGATGGTGCACCATGAAGAAGTGAAATATAACGCAATACTGTTTATAAAGAGAGTTAAGTGCTTTTTCTATTCTTCTCCACAGAATAAAATTATACAAGTAAGCCTTCTTTTATATTATTATCATAAAGTAGCTTTTATATGTTAATATTTTTTAAAACAACAGTTAATAATTACATACTCGTAGCTAAATATTACATAATGATGAATGATAATGGCACGTCAATTACTGAGGATTTTTTTGGTTTAACTCTATATTATTAAGCTTAGGTACTCTAGCTACCTCTTGTTGAAGAGGTTTTGATCAATTCCAAAATTATTTTACAGCAAAATGCATTTGTTTATTAATTGATATAAATTCAATATTATTTCAGGGTATCCAAGCCTTAGACAAGGAACACAGTAAGGCGTCAGTGAATATTACAGCTGGTGGAGTTGGCAAAACCTTTGTCAATATAAGATTTAAAAGCGAAAGGGGCAGCGGCTTAGATTACGATGTGGGTATTTATGTGTTTCCTGATTACATAAATGAAATAGCTCTAAGAAAATAAAAAAAACTTCGTTAAGCCAGACTAAAATGTCTTTATATTAAGTGAATAACTTCTTAAGTACATTTATTACTAGATCGAGTTGAAAACTTGTATGCTCTGCAAGCGGTCTGGTCGTCCTAGCCCACGATAATCGAATCACACATATGGTGCTAAATGAACATACTTAATAGTTTAGATTAGGTAGGTAAATTATTTTAAAACTTCTTTCTAATTATAAGCTATGTATAGTGTAAGCGAGCAACGACGCGGGCTACAGCTGGTATGTTTATAACTACAGATCATTTATTTTAGATTGTTTAAAGCGATTGATAAAGTCTAGATTTGGTTCCCTTTATCCACTATGCTATGGTTCTGAATGAGCTTAGAATGTGGAATGGTTACGTTACTTTTGCCTATCCCAATGCGGAAAATGTATGAACGAAAAAAAAACAAACTACAAAATATCTTTTGTATAAAGTATTATTTTGTTTTATTTTAATATACACACACTTTAAACAGTCTGTAGCCTAAAGTAGTTAAAGTATTTTTTATTATGCGTTAATGTAATAAATGATATATACAAATTATTATATTGACACATAATTTCCCCAGTTTAATATGAGAAAATGCAGTATTTATTTCATACAAATGTGTAAAACAAAGCTTGGATAGATATTCTATAAAAAGAAACAGTATAAAATAATAGACAATAATTATTCGTTTATATCATATAATTATTTAAATATTTTCCATTTCAATAAATAAAATAATTAATTACATATTTACAAAATGCACCTACTAGTACGCTGTACGACCAATATATTATCAATTTATCAAGTACATCATAGAATTTACAATATATTTTTATAACCTGCATTGAAAATAATAATGCAATGGCAACACTGAATGACCATTAACAAAAATCATCTGCTATTTCACATAATTGTGAAAATAACAACTTAGACAAACATCTATTTATAATTAAAGTCAATATTACAAGGAAAAAGAAATTTTCAAGACGGGGTCCGTCGAACTCCATGTCAGATTCTCAAGGAAGAGGCCAAGAGGCCATGTTAGAAACGCGTAGACCCTATTTCTATCCGGATAGTAGTAGCGACACAGAGGAATACAAACGAGACGTGGAAGAAAGAAACAAACGTCTATCTAAACGTAACGGTCAGAATATAAGAAGGATTCAATCGAACATGCCGCCGAAAAACCAGACCCCTGTTCCTATGCCTTCAACTTCGAGCCAGGATACTCTGAAGAAGTTGCAGAGGAATCCGCTCCAAGATAGGATTACACTTGTGGTTGATGATACCAGATTTGTAGTGGACCCTGCTCAGTTTACAGCCCATCCTAATACAATGTTAGGTCGCATGTTCAGTTCTGGTAAGTTCTTTGTCTTTCTAGAAGTTTTGATTTGAATAACAGTGAATGAAACATCTGGAGTCTATTCGTCATTTGTCTTATGAAATGTTAGGGAAAACTTTAATGAATAGTTTCATCATTTTATTTCTATTTAATTATTAGTATGACATAGTTATCATTTAGATATAAAATAATGTATGTATATGTATTATGTATTGATTGTCATAAAAAGTTATCTGTTTTATTATTTTATTTTAATTGCTTTATTTCTAAGTAAAGTTGTTAAATTATTTTCAAAGATTAGATAGATAAAGATGTCTAATTTATAATAATACTTTATCTATTTTTAAGTAAATATTTGTTATTGTTGTTGAGCAGCATTATATATATATATATATATATATATATATACACACACAAATATGGTAAGTGTTTCAATGTCAGTAACTTTATTTTCTAATTAACATAGTCCCCATTCTTTTGCTGAACATTACTCACAGGAGGTAGTCACTTTGCATGGTAATGGAGATCTCTGTGCCAAATTACAAGTTTATAGTGCTTTTATACGAATCTGCAAGAGTCTCCTTCCTTAATCTGTCTCTTCCAATCTCTGTCACATAAACCATTCTTAACTTATGTCTACTAACTATAAACTACATTCTTACCAAATTTCATGTTTTGTATGTTTGTTTAACTTTTGTTTGTAATATTATCTTATTTTCTTAAAAAATCCATACTAGTCATGTAAATGCAAAAGAAACTCTCATCAGTCTCGTCATCACAGCCAAACTGCTGAATCGATTATGATAATATTTTATATAGAGATACTTGAAGGTCTTGGGATGAATATAGGCTACTTTTCCGCCATTTTTAGTTTTACCATGAATTTCATTGTTTCACGAAAAGGCCTCCGCAAATATGACAGCAGCTATAGTTCACTTGGGTGCAACAGCAAGCGGGTTGCTAGTATAATATATATTTAGTTCCTTGTGTGAGTCTGCATTTGAAATTTATTAAGTAAATAAACATGTGTCATACATGTAGCTGGTATTAAGATTCTTTTGTTTATACTGTTTGATGACTCAGATATTTCTAGAACAGATTATTAATATATAGCCATGACAATGGCTTATTTAACATGAGATGGTTGTGGGTTCGATCTCACTTGTGGCAATGATTGTTTATGTTTTGAGTTTTGCTATTCACTACAGAATGTTTGAAATTATGTGGAGAATAGAATGAGTGGTGGAACTCAATGTGCAATTTCTTGGTTTAGGGTAAAAAGTGGACAACCGAGTGTCTTGGCATTAGGTTGAGATAACCTAGACACTTGGTGTACCCTGTCACATGGAAAAAGTGTGAAGATGAAAGTTTATAATTTGTGATAAAATTTCAAATGCAGTCAGTGTGGTCTTGACTGGTTGAATAATGAATGGAAAGAGGTTTTTGTCTTCTTAAAAAACACGTGAATATTTTTATACAGAAGTTTTAAGTTTATAAGCCATTTATATAAATATTTAACAAATATTTATTTCAACAATTTTTGTTTAAGGGTCAAAATATACTTATGTATATAAATACAAAAAAAATATCACGTGAGAGCATAAAAATACAATAAAATAAACAATTTGTACAGTTGAAACTGACTTTATTATTACAATTACTTACTGACTTTATATTATTAAAATTATAACAAGTCTTTATACAACATTACTTAAAATCAAAAAAAAATACTATTCTAGGAATAGAATTCACTCATCCAAATGAGAGAGGTGAGTATGAAGTGGCTGAAGGCATATCAGCCACAGTCTTCCGAGCCATACTGGAGTACTACAGAGGAGGGACCATCAGATGTCCCCCAACTGTCTCCGTCCAGGAGTTGAGAGAGGCCTGTGACTATTTGCTAGTGCCCTTTGATGCCAACACTGTTAGATGCCAAGTGAGTTCAATTTTAATGATTCTAAATTGTCTTAAGACAAATATATATATTTTTTTATATTTGTCGAAGATTATGAGTATGTACATACTGTTATGCTAGAAGTTACATAATGGATGGCTATGAGAGCCTATGAGTCTTGCTATAGCATGTATTTCCATAGACTAGAAGACATCATAATAATTGTATCAACTGACAGACGAACGCCACCTCAATCTACCTGTGTTTTTAAAATTTATTTTCGAATACCAAAATATACGCCATTTATCCGGTTAAAAATAGTTTCATTTCAAAATACGTTATTTCTATACGTTTTTTTTTAATATATGATCGAATTCAATCTTGTTTCAGTAAATAGTCATGATTTTAGATGTTTTCTCGGACCGATATTAGTTCTTTCGTAATTTCTACCTTCTTAATTGGGAAACGAATGACTGTATACTCAACCCAATACCCAAAAATAGGTTTATATTATCTATAAATTGAGTATTTATATGTGAAGGAAAATATTTCGAGCCATTTAGGAATGTGATGCGTACTGAAAAGTATTTAATATAATAATTATGCATAAGAAATATAAGGAGCTATTTTTTTCTAATAATGCCTTACAAATAAATTGATTTAACAAATATTATGTTACGCGTCAACGGTGCCAAAGAGCAGACAATTCGCTTTAATATGAACGGAAAGTTGTTTCACTAACTTTTTTCTCTCTACACCTACAATAACTAATTTTACATCAAAACTCCAATTCCAACAGAATCTCCGAGGGCTCCTCCACGAGCTCTCCAACGAAGGAGCTCGTCGTCAATTCGAGTCTTTCCTAGAACGTTTAATCCTGCCCCTAATGGTGGAATCAGCGCAGTGTGGGGACAGAGAGTGTCATGTGGTCGTCCTTCTAGATGATGACTCGGTGGAGTGGGACGCTGAGTATCCTCCCCAAATGGGGGATGAGTACAGCCAGACTGTCTTATCCACGCCGCTGTACAGGTTCTTCAAGTATATAGAGAATAGGTGAGGCTTTTTCTAACTGGATTTCACTCTAATATGGGATCAAATGAAAGTATTGAAATTGTACAATATAATACACTATGAAAAAAATTTGAAAGTGAACCTAGTGTCAAGACACTCCGTTCTACGTACTCAACTCCGCTCTTTGGGTTTTTTTAGGTACCAGAGCGAAAAAATGAAAATATTTAAAATATAATCATTCCTGCTAATGAGGATCGAATCCACAACCAATCGCGTTTGCAGTAAGTCGCTGCCCACTGCGCCACGATGGCTTCAACTTAGTATGTAATATATTATATTATTAGCAAATCTCTCAATCTACATCTAAAATTAAAAATACCTTATTCTTCTATCATTACAGAGATGTCGCCAAACAAGTGATGAAAGAGCGAGGCCTTAAGAAAATCAGACTTGGCGTGGAAGGCTATCCAACTTACAAAGAGAAAGTTCGAGAACGACCCGGAGGGCGAGCTGAGGTCATATATAATTACGTCCAAAGACCCTTCATCCATATGTCCTGGGAAAAAGAAGAAGCTAAGAGCCGCCATGTTGACTTTCAATGTTTTAAGTCGAAATCTGTCACCAACTTAGCAGAGGCCACAGCAGATCCTGTCATAGAATTGGAGCCTATCAGAGCCAGGGAAGACGTGGAAGTCCAGGATCCAGGAGACCTCCAAGATCCCGGGGAAGTCCAGGAGGAAGACCAGTGATCAGCGGCTAAAGCTTTTAAAGCGTTATTTTTGTTCTTGTGTATGTATACACTAAAGTGAATGCAACTGAGTGAAACGTGCTTTGCGATAGGAGCAGGTTCATATACAAGTTTAGGTTAGTTTTATATTAAAATAATAGGTTTAATTAAGTTTTTTGGTTAAGAAATATGGAAATAGTATAATTTATATTTGACTAATTTTCATCAATATTTGTTCAGCTAATTTTGTATAATTGATTAATAATCACAAGAAATATACAACTTATCATGTTTGTAATATTAGTAGGATTTTTTACTGTATTAGTATAGATATTGAATTCCAAATTCATATATTAACAAGTCTAATACATCATTTTGAAAAAAAAAGTATTGTGTGTAAAATCATGAATTTGGAGTTTCTATATATGTAAATATATGTTACTTTTGAAATATGTTTGTCAATATTGAAACATATTGTTATTATAAGGGCTGACTGTTTAACATAATCTTAGGCCAGTGGATTTAAGAAGCTTATATTTAAAATATTTTTAGGCCATTGTGTCGCAGTGGGTCAGTGTGTGACTGTAAATGCGACGGTAGTGGGTTCAGCCCCGCTCGGAACATTAAAAATGTTTATAGTATTTATTTGCCCGATCTGGTAAGACAAGTCTGGTAAGTTGAGTTCCAATATTATACACATAAAGTTTTGATAATGGGTGGAAAGTGGAAAAGGTGTCTGGACACTAGGTTCTCTTTGACTACTTATATATTATTGCAGAAGTACTGTCCTAAGTTCTATCATTTAATACTCAACGCCTCTTAAAAGTGGAAAATAGTGGTCTGTCACTAGGTTTTCTTTGTATAAATATACTTTTTCATATGTATAATAATTTACATGGGACTAATAATTGTATTGGGTTTAGTAAAATGATTGTAGACTAAGCATTTAAATAAAAAATACAATGGTATTTTTGGAAAGAAATCTCAAAGCTGAATGAGTTTTGGCTTTGTACCTTGTTTTAATTTTAAAAAACAATGAGAATAATTGTATACATATTATATTATGTAGATTTTTTTTATCTGAAAATTGTACTAAGAAAGGGTTGCTATTAAAGGAAATATAATAATTCAGTTGTTATTATTTTGAATTTTATTACTAGCGACACGCTCGCGGCTTCGCCCTCGTGGACAACTGTTTTGAAATTTCGGCGGTAAACAATGTAATTCCTGGAAAAGCTAAATAAAATGGGAGAAAAAAAAAGAAGCTTATATTCATCTTAAGAACCCCAAGTCTTTATAAAATGTCGTCACAATCGGTTCAGCGATTTGACCGACCGTGACGTCATACACAGACAGATAAGAATTATTCCTTAAATTAACTCTTACTGAGTTGTTTGTAAAACGTTACGGATTTAATTTAAGCTGAATGTAATTTTTTACCTTTAAATACAAAAAAAAATATTTTTATATAAATATATGTAAAAATTTATACGTAAAGAAATATTAAGTCATCGATTGTGATAAATAATATCTCATCTATCACTATAGACCGTATGTGCTTGTAAACGCAATGGTTGTGGGTTCGATTCCTACACGACGAATATGTATTTATTTTAGCGCACGCGGCGTTGAGTTGCGCCACTAAACATCCAATGTCTCGAATTCGGGCACAGAAATCTTTTGCACTTAAATTTGGACACTAGGTCCTCGCCGCTTGCCTTGCCTCACTGTTAGTTTTTAAATGTGTTTTATACTAACTGTGTCCGCGACTCCGTTCGCGTGGAATTCTTAAAAAAAAATTACTCGAGGGAGGGCCAGCTGAGGCGACCTTGGTGGCAGCTCAGGACCTAGGTAGGATTAGGAGTTTTCGAAGGTGTGGCGGCGGCGGCAGCGGGATTCGAAGCCGCGCCTCTTGGAAATCGTTTGACACGTTATACGTTTTGTAAATATGTTTTTCAATTTTCTAAGTGTGTGATTAACACTTTAAAATGTTAAAAGCATTAATTAAACAGTGTTAAAGGATACAGGATTAGAGAGTATGTGACTAAGCCTAAGAGAAATATTAAGATCTAGAATGAAGGAAATATTAATTATGTAAATTTATTATTCATTAATTAATATGAATGAAAAAAGTTATAATATTACTAAGTCATTAATTACTTATACAATTTAACCAATGCGCGTCTGAAGCTTGTTACAACAAATAATATAAAAAAACCTTATATTTATTGAAAAAACTATGAAATTGGATTGCAGTGTCATTGTGTTTTATATATGTGGACACCTTGGTATTGGATTTGTACATTTTTAAGAACATTGAGTAAAACAACTGGCTAAAATTACTTTGCCATATAAGGTTTTCTACTCAAAGAGCCGCCCCCAAGGCAATTTTCCCTAGTCTGTGCTTTTTGTATCCAATTAAGTTCCAGCAATAAGATAGCTGGCTTATCTTGCTTAAAATTAAAGGAATAACAATTTTTAATTAATCTTAATTTTGTTTTTTCATGTGGTAAAATAAATGACTAGCTAATTAATAAATTGATACCCATACCCAATAAAAATACCCATCTCGCTTTTGTAGAAGTAAATAACACTAGGCAACACTTAGTTTCCCGATTTCAATTTGTACCGTATTTCGTAGTTAACACTTTACGTATAGAATTTTTTTATTTTACTAATAATTACTTTTTTATCAATTTAAGAAGGGGGGTTCCAAATTTTTCTTAGAAATGATCACAATAATATTTTGCATTAGACATATTTAGAAAACGTATAATTTTTTTTCTATTTCCTAAGCGTGCGAGCGAATAACCTAATGCTAATATTCGCCAAAGACTAAAAAAACGCCTTATTACGAAGTATCATATATAATTTAGTTTAGACATTCACAAGGCATTAGTGTTGTTAACGAACTGGTTCAATGGTCAACCTATGATTTGGCGAGAAAGGATCATGAGAGTGACTTATTTTTGTCGTACGGATTTCTAAGGTTTTTCTAAGAAATCTAAGTAAATTACGCAGAGGTGTCGTAACAAAACTTTAACGTAAAAACTTTATCAGGGAAAATGGACCACTGCAATGCTTGCAAGCTACTGTTTGTTTTTGATAACTTCGAGACTTCAACAGCAGGAAGCTCTTCAAAAGAAGGAAAACCAGTTTAGTTTTTATGTATAAATAATATATTTACTTTGACATGACTTAGGTGTTTTATTAACTGCTATAAGTTCTCTATAGAATGGCGAATCCGATCAGATCCCTGGGAAATAAATAAAAGTTTTTTTTTGTTGCCTAATGTAATAATTTTCTATAACTTTTAGTGGTTAATTCACTAATAATAATGTATATAGCTAGTGAAATTTTTGACTTCCAATTATTACATTTTAAGAGGCGCAGTTCTTAGAGAGGCAGATACAGTTCGTGATTTAGGTGTAACTCTAAATCGCACTTTAAAATTAAATATATATACACCACATATATGACACCACAGTCAATAATGCTATCAAAAGTTTGGGCTTTGTTACTCGTATAAGGAGTAATAGACATTTTAAGGGGCCTGAAACTAAGATCGCCCTTTTTATTGCTTAAGTTCGCCGCGGCTTCGGATATTGTAGTGTGGTATGGAATCCGAATTACAGTATTTATATCAAAAGATTAGAAAACGTATAAAAGAGGTTCCTTTGGCACCTTTCTTACCAGTGTAATCTAAGCAAATCATTGGCAAATATCCGGGAAAGTAGATCTTGACATTTACTTCAACAAAAAGCACAGTCGCTGGTTTCATACTAATACATCTCTTAATGTGATTTTTATATTTTCTGTAGATTATTCTTTTGTATTTTAATTTATAGTTGTCTTTCTCCTTGTATTATATTAATAATAAATCAATTGTATGGTAGGTACACATATGCATGCCGTCGTCACCTATAATTGCGGCGGCACTCTTTCATTTTTATTTTGTATACTGTTTTATTTCTTAAATAATTGTAAGTTATCATGGTAGTGAGCCCGTGGATTTGTTGTGGTTTTTCTTACTAAAAAAAGGTGTGATAATTACAAAACTACTGCCCTCTGGATTCGATTTTTCCAAATTCCAATGCAAAGCTACTGCCATCTTACATTAAACATTGACATAATATACTGTACAGATTATATATACTTTTAAATAATACAAACAATAAAACTAAGATTTGTTATAGTTTATTTCTCTCATTTGCTTGAAGTTGGAAATTAAGAAATAATGAATCTAGATATTTCAATAACAACATCCCATTTATTTTCGAAGAATCACTCACATAATTAAAATAATTAACATAAACTATTGCGAAACACAATTTACTTTCAAATTTCTGTGACTACAGTGAATTATTCATTAATCGTTTCTCTATTTACAAATAGTTTAACATCAATAAATATATAACTTATTACGCAGTTTATTTAGAATAAAAGACCTCGCTCGTGACCGTGAATTAAGCGCGGCTGTTGCCAATAAATACGCAATGCACTATTGCGAAAAAAAATTAAATATCCCACCCTACTAGGTTGTTGACCTTACGTCTGTCAAACCGCGGAGTGGTTAATAAACTGATTGTTTTCTTTATTTTTAATTTATTTCTCATTAAATCAAACTTCCACAACAAATGAGTTGAAACAGAAATGTGATATTACAACGTATTAGTAATATTAGTGGCATATTTATAAGTATAAAATCAAGAATTTACATTTTAGTATTAGGCACTTTTTCACGTTTTTACTGAGCATTTATTAATTATTATGGAACACAACGAGGAGTATCACGATCCAGATTACCCAGAAGCTTCAGTTAGTGTCAAGGAAGAAGCTCCAAGCCCCGTTTCAGAAGATCATAAAGTACGAAAAATCAAGGAGATAATTCACCGCGAGTTTAGAAATGAATTGAATGTAAGAGAAAACGAAGTAATGCTAATAGATCAAAGGTTAGTCTATTTATATCGTATTTATTATATTATATGATATAAATATTATAGTCAAGTGTCCACGACTAAATGTCGTAATGGAAATATTATAGCAACTTCATATTAAGATTGTTTGACAACATGTGTTAAATGTTTGTAGTTTAGGTATTGTTAAAGTTTTTAGAAACGTTTCAATAAACAAGGACGAAAATAGTTAAGATATGCTTTATATAAAAAAAAATCCCTGGGAGTTACAAGTATAGACCTAGACTTGAGGTACATTGTAACACTATATGAATAAAGTTTATAAGATTAATATGTATATTATGGTACTAAACTAATTTTACATTATTATAACTTTATAAAACTTTGTATATCCATTTTAACTTAGTTTTATTCATAAATAATATGTGCTACAAAAAATACTGTAAAGTATATTGTCCTTATACATTGTAAAAAATTAAACTTAATAGCAAGAGTTTGAACCCATAAACTTTTTACACAAACTTTATATATTTCTAAAGATTTTAAAGTAAACATTCTTAAATTACCCCAAAGTTTATGCAAAAAGCCTAAATGATAATTGGTTTGTAATCAAATTGCAAAGCAAAAATATAAATATATAACAGCTATTATCAATATTCTTTACAGTATAAATCTAAAATATAATTTACAGAATGACAACAGCCCGAAGGTTTCTCCACCAATTAAGATATACTCTAGTCAATAATTATTATAAGGATCAAAAATTACAGTTAACTAATAGTCAAATTGAAGATGATGTTGCAGCACAGACTGAACCTAGAGCGAGGGCTGAGGCAAGTAATTTATATGATGTAGCATATAATATTATATATGAAACGATAATAAAACCAATATGGGGTGCAGCAAGCAGCAACAATATTATGATTATATAAAGGCTTCATGAACACACCTTGGGAGACCTTTAGTAAAATAGGAAAATGAGTCATATTGTGTTAACTATAAAGCAAGGGTCCAAAAGCATGCCAACAATTTAGCTAGACAGCTAACAATCTCAGAAACCTTCTAAAGATATCTTTGACAAGGGTACTCAGCATAAAGATTGACTATATAAAGAAAATGCTATACTCTACAAGAGTAGCAATTAACAAGAATTTTACCATCAACTCATCTGCTCTTAGCTTCTACGGCTGATTGCAGGATGTCATTAGAAAAAAAGAAAAACGGCCTGAAAGTTCAAATAAATATAATGTTTAAAGTAGAGACTATTTTTTTACTATTTTCCTGTAATGAGAAGTTTAACTTAGTTGTGTAACAATGTCACATTATCAGGCTTTCAACAACATAATTCTACTTGAGGGCATAAAAATATTCATATCATTAATGGACAGATTACACTGCTAAATCTAAATGTGTGAGTGTTTTCAGGTATCTTCAATACTGAGGGACAGTCAGCGGCGTTTACATCCGTCAGTTCGTAAGCTTTTAGGCAAGAAAAGTGTTGATATAGAAGAAATATTTAAATCTAGAGAACCTAGGAATAAAGCTAGGAAAGATTACAGTGTGAGTTGGTTTTTTTTAACATTTGGCTGTAACTGCTGTGGCTACCCGGCTACCCAGTATTACTTAAAATGTATTTTTGATAATTGAAATGCTCCTTCTGGCAAACTTTGTACGGCGTTTAGTTCAGCAACTCAAAATGCAATATGTCGTACTTAAGGTAGAAGTGAGAATGAAGAGTGTCTTGACACTAGAATATCTCACACTATCCTGCTATATGGGATAAAATGTAAATCTGAAAAAAACAGATAGTAATGTAGATAAACATATTTAAAAGAAAATGTATAAAAATTTGAACTAAGCGGGCTTCGAACCCATATCTCTTGTCTCGTCTCTCGGCCACGAAAATCTCATTACAATAGTAATGTTATTGTTATGCTTAATTTGTTTAATTGTAACAAACTTCAGGCCATGCTCCAAAGCAAAAACTATACAATATCAGCCGATGCGACAACTTCTCTCCGCCCCAGCACAGAAGAGCCTGTGAAAGAAGAAGTAAAAGAAGAGCCAAGTTCTAGCAAACCTAAGAAGATACCGCGACAGATTGATCCAAAAATCAATAATGTGGTAATGCTGGATGAAGTCACTCGAAACAAGAAAAAACACAGATATAGATTTATTATAGGTAAGATATTTTCTGAAAAAAAAAAAAAGGTTCACGCTTTTTCTAGCATAACAGGGTCAGATAATCACAGATAACCTAGTGTCAAGACACTTTGCTTTCCACTTTTCTACCAAATTAAAAACAGTTAAACGGTTGCGTGTTGAGTGGCGGAGTTGAACGCCGCGCTTTGTCTTTGTGAAATTTGAGTGGAATGTGCTTTTTATAATATAATGTGGATTAATAATAATAATTATTATTATGTATGAGTAATGATGGATACTCTGGAAGACGATTTCATTTATTTTTATTTCACCGGTCTATTAAGACAGCGCAGTGTTGAGTGTCACCGTTGAAACTCGCAATGTGTCTTAATTTTTTGTGGAAAGTGAAGAAGTCCCACTGCGACACAATGGCCCTAGAGTGTAGATTGTTTGTTATACATAAAGTATGTCTCTCTTCTCTCCGCAGGCAACACATCAAAGTACGCGCCCCCCGCGTCCCGCCAGGACCGGAGCACCCACAAGTGGCTGCTGTACGTGCGCGCGCCTCCTCCTCGCGACGCGGGCGCAGCCCTGCGCGCTGTGCACGTGGCGCTGCACCGCTCCTACGCACCGCACCATGTTGTTTATATTGAGTGAGTACAGCTGTGTGACGTGGGAGAGGCGAGTCGTGACGTGGGAGGGGTTAATCGTGAAATGAGGGGTTAATGGAGAAATGGAGAGAGGAGCTCGGATATAGGAGGGGAGATGTAATGCATTTTTTAAAGGGGACACTTAAGCCTACACTTGTGTCGCAAGTCCCAGGCAGCTAGCAACCATCGAATGCTAAGGAGTTTCTTCTCTTCCCATAACCTTCCATCTCCAGATCCGAAATGCTATGAATGTTCTATTCCGGATCTGGAGACGGCCATCATCGTCCATGTGTGTGTATGCAGCAAGCCCCCGTTCGTGGTGTCGCGGCGCGGCTGGGGGGAGTTCCCGGCGCGCGTGACGCTGCACTTCCGGCGCCCCGACCTCAACCGCCCCGCCTCCCTCGCGCACACCATCAAGCTGGACCGCCACTACACCGGCCTGCAGACCCTCGGTAAATGTCCCTTATGCGGATAGACTTTTGTAAGCGCTTTTGAACCTCCCTATTAACTCGAATCGCATTACTTACGCATATTTTTATTTTTTTAATATTCTTCTACAGAGTTATAAGCTTTAGTTATTAGCATTGTTTGTTTGCAATTATAATAATTCACATTTCAATGGCATCGTGGCGCAGTAGAACGGTCTGACTGACTGTGAACACCAATTCGTTGATTTGTGGTTCGATTCCAACTTTATGGGAGTATTATATTTCCAAACATTTGCGCGTTCAGTTTCGCCAAATGGCTCCACAAAATGTCTTAATTTCGGACGGAAGAGTGGAGGAACGTCGTGATGTGACACTAGGTTTCTTAGTGAGACACTGCAAAGAACAACCAAAAATACAGAAAAGATTTTGAGTTTAAATTTGTATGCATTTCAATATTAATGCTTCCACACTTTATTATAAATTATATTTTGATTGCGATGTCATATTATATAAACCGAGTATACACCTTTTAATTTTTATTTTATTAAAACAAAGAAGAGAACGGAATGTCTTAGCTCTAAATTCTCTCTGGTTACCCTGCTATACGGGAAAGGTGTGAAGTTGAAAATAAAACATTCACTATAATATTTTACTTACGGTTTTCAGGTGCCGAAACAATAGCGGACGTATGGCTCTACAGTACACCGGATATGCTCGAATGTGAATTCAATCCGGAAGAAGAAACCTATTTAGAAAAACCTATAGAACAACCCAAACCAGAAATCGAACCTGCTACCCCCAAAATGGAACCTCCAGAAGAAGATAACTTAAAAACAGTGAAACAGGAAAACGATAATTGGCTTGAATTCTTTTCGAAAGATACCACAGAAGTTAATGTAGAAGAAATGCTAGTTAAGACTGTTATAAAAAGTGAACCTGCTACCCAAGTCGTCGAAGCTGAAGCTGAAGTTGAAACTGAAGTTGAAGTTGCAGCTGAAGCCAGAAAGCACAACCACTTGGTCAACGGGGATATAAATGAAGCACCCAAGAAGAGAATTATGAAATACATGGACCCTACGACAAGGAAAATTTATTATCTGGAAATGGATGAAACATTAGATTTAAGTAAAGTTCGAGAAATTGTGATAAATTCACAAACTAAAAGTCCGAATAAAAATGGCGTTAAAAATAAAAAAGTGTCGCTCTTGAAGCCGGAAGTAAAGCAACAATTGAAAGCGGAGAGAGGAGACTTCAGTCACATAGAGAATGATCACTGCTATTTGAAGAGCAACGTCAGTTGGTTCAATCCAGTGCAGGTGAAAGAGAGTTATGTGGATAGTTTAAAGAGTGTAGTGACTAAATTTACAAGTGTTCGTTTGATAGTGAACTATTTGTTGAGGAAGTTGCCGCTGGTCAGTGATAGTGCTGGTGTTAGTGACAAAAGCCTACCGTTTGTTGTGGAGAGTGAGGACAGGTATTGGAGATTGGATTTCACCAAGCGGAGGAATATGGAAGTATGTGTGATTCAGTATTTAGTTAATGAATTGGTTGATGTTTAAATATTATCTGTCTGCCGTTAACAGATAATATTCGGATCAAAAATGAGGAATTTGGCGGAGACAAGGGGGATATGGTGGAGATGGGGGGAGGGTTAGTTTAGGAGACACCTCACAATATATAATTCTTTTTATGGCAGGGGCTGTTTCATTAGTAATAATAATTTCTTGTTGTAATGCTTTTACCTTGTAACTAATAACTAACAAATTGTTGGTTTTAATAATTATTATCTAAGAGAGATAGATGCTTTATATTTTTTTATTTTGTGTCACATCAGTACTTTGAAGGGACTAATTTTTATTGAAATTTTTTAAATTTCTCCCCACAACTACCAATGTCTCTTATTCTAGTGGACAACGGAGAATCTTGACACCAAGTTTTCTTTTCTAAGACGTAATAGTATTTTTAATGTTTCAGTGGTCTCGGGCAAAGTTGATAAATAAAATACTAAACGAACAATTTAAGACAGATCCTATTAAGATTTGGAGAACAAAGCAAATCCTGGTGTTTTCCAGACTCCATGGATACTATCCTGTCCGGACAGAGACTGTTCCGAAACAGAAACAAGAGGATGACAGCGACTGGTCGTCCTGGGATGATCTGGAGAATTCCAGAAAAACAGAATCTAATATAAGGAAATTGTATCCGCATTCCAAGGACATTAATAGTCTTACAACTTTCAAAAGCGATGGATTTGTTCAAATCGATGGAGCCCCTAGTCTCAGTGACGACGAGGACTTGGACGTGGTTGGTGAAGTTAAAGCGAAAGTGAAAGTGAAAAGTGAAGTGTGTGAGGGGGAAAGCTTGAAAGTGTTGTCCGCGGAGAAGGAGGATAGGTTGAAGTTTTTCTTCATTGAAGCGAAATGTGCTGATATTGGTGTCGAATTGCGGAACGAGGATGTTGGAGACGGGTATAGTTACAGGTACTTTTTTTCTTTATAAAGCTTTACGCTTTTTCCCTTCTTTCATTATCTGAAATCGGGAATTAGACGTTTAACTTTTTCTTTTTTTATTATATTAGTTTTTCTTCTTTTTTAATGATTATAGGTTATAGATACAATCCCCCATACGAAAGAGTGTAATAAAATGTTTACTTATGTGGCAAATGGCGGCGTGCCTTCACACTAGGTTCTCTCTCTCTCTCTGAAGGAAATGCGGAAAGCGCCTGTTCGTGTTTAAAGTCTTCGTTTTCTTCTTCTCCGCCAGTGCTGTCCACGCGGTGTTGCTGTCTGCGATGAAGAACTTCGCGGAGGACCTTCTAAGGTCGTCTCTGGCGGACCAGCTCTCCGTTTCGCAAGACCCACAACTGCCCAGTGTATGGGCTGGGTGAGGACTTTGTTTTTATATGACTTATTTTCTTTTTGTACTAAACTTGTGACAGTCTGGAAAATTTGTGGAAGATTTTATTTAGACTTAAGGGAATATATATGTAAAAGGGCATAAGGCAATGCGGCTGTAGGTGCCGCCACGTAGCACGGGATGTCTCTAATTCGAATTAATACTATTAAGACATCAAATAGTAAATAACTGAATTATACTATTAAGATATCAAATAGTGTAAGTTCCAATACTCATTCAAGAAAAGAAGTTATATAAAAAACTTTTCGTTTTGCCGTCTAGGATAGTACCGTCAAAGTGAGTGTATTCTTTCTCCTCAGCGGCGACACTCGCACATCTCTCCGCCTGGAGCACGCCTTCCGCGCGGCGCGGAGAGTGACGTCATTGTCTCGGGCGGGACTCGGCACGCCCACTTCCAACCCACATGCGATTTAATATACGATTATTTCATAGCTTTTGTAGTTTTTTTTCTCTCCTTTTTTATTTGTTTCTAAGTAAGCCGAATGGAGTTTAGCATGTTTGAACATTAGCTCATGCGTCCGGATCCGATGACTATAGTTATAGCATTTGAGTTTATAATCAATACACATACTGACTTCACATTTTTTTGTCTTGTCACCGGAGCGGAAAAATGAAAATAATATATATATATATATTCATTCCACCGACTGGGAATCGAACCCGCAACCATGGTGTATACGGTCAGATGCTGTCCCACTGCACCAAGATGGCTACTTATTTTAATTCATCTATATTAATATTATAAAAGCCAAGCCAGTTCTGTCTGTCTGTGACGGCCAAATCGTTGAACCAATAGTGATGAAATTTTATCTAGTAGGCTACTCTATTATCCCATTTGACTTAGGTTTTCCAGGATTTTCATTGTTTTACAAAGAGGCCGCTGAAAATACGAAACCGCTATAGTTAAGCTATAGCGAAACGCAGGCGAAGCAGAGAGGGGGTCGCTAGTATGGACTATTATTATTTAGTTCTTTTCGCCCGCCTGCGTTCCCACTTAAATCACAAACTTTGCTAAATTCCTAATTTAAATAGAGTTATACAGACAAACAGATAAAGAGAAATAAAAATAATTGTTTTGGGTTCTATTATTCATTGATAAATGCCTCCAATCATAATTTATAATTAAATCATTAAATGATTTATTTATAAATTATCAATGAATAATAGAACCCAAAACAATTATATATATATTTATATTATCCTTTCTACATCAGCTATCTGCCAGTAAAAATCAGAACCGTTCCAGAGATTGACCAAAACAATCAGACAGACAAACAAAAATTGTTGTAAAAAAAATATTTTGTTATATGTACCGTGTATACATACACATGCATTTAGTAAATAGAGATTATTATAATATACTGAGTCATCGAGACACACTCAAATAAATTTGTAAGTAAATGCCATAGTGATATCAATATTCTTATAATCATATGTAATTAAAATTGAAATTTAATTCTGATTCAGGTTTTGTATCAAACTTTATACATGGAAATCGTAACTTAACTCCGAATTAGCATTACAATGTGTTTGATTAGTAAATATGTGTAATTTTCAACTAACTATTAATTTGTGTTCAATATTGATTAATACTATGAATTAAAATAAAACGTATCCCAAAGGTATTTTATAATATAATATTAAAAATTGTTCCCGAAATGACGAAATTAGTTGATACACTCCCTTAAATACACTGTAATTAACATAAATATAATTTTAAATCGTGTTCATTTCAAATATTTAAAGAACACTATCGTAGCAATTATTTAATTCAAATTTCTAATTAGTATCTATTAAGTAATACTTTTTTCAAATCCAAATATCTCAAAAATATCAAATATATCAAAAATGCTTTTTTTTACTTATTAACTGGTGGTAATTGAGCTTTCATATTAAAAAAAAAAGAAAAATAAATAAAACAATTTGAACATTATGCTTATTTTTATTGACTTTAACGAATAATAACAACAAGCTGCGTAGTTTCGAGTCACTCCGTTTGTACATTTTCATATTCACTGATTCTGTAGTGTCTTTAAACTCTGTATAAGAAAAAAAAAATTAAAAAGACAAGAACGTAAAAGGTGATATGATATAAGAACGTATAGCTTGGCTGTCTAGAGTTCGTACCGAACGTGAATAGGTTTTATAATTTACTAGCGTGCGTGAACTACGCGAATGTTAATAGTTAGTTATTTCACCCGTCCGCGTTCTCACTTAACATGTTAAGGAAAGTTTACCAAAATACAATAGTCAATCGCTTTAACGGTTTCGGAGATTAGCGTGCTTGTGCACATATGTGACAGGCAAACAGATACGAAAGTTTTAAATCGCTGTTTTATGTTCTATTACATTAATAAATTACTCCAATAATATATTTTCTCATATGTCTTCCATGTACAAACAGTGATCAGTTACATTTTTATTATATGTATAGGAGTATAAAAATTTATATAAAAAATACCCAAAAAATCTTACCTAGATAAACCTAATGGAAAAGGGGGTAAGGGGCAAGGGTTTTAGAAGGGTACAAATGATGCTACGCGGGAACAGCGTGGGGTATTAGTGGGGGCGAGGGGTTCGCGGGGTTCGGGGGGCTGTTGGGGTTCGAGGGGTTGGGGGTCTCTTTACGCTTGTCCATTTTGACTTTGTCCCCGTTCATTATGGCTTTTATGTCATCGGCGTCAAGAGTCTCATATCTGAAAAAAGACATTTAGATAAAATTATTTATAAAATGTTTATATATTTCTTGAGATGCTAATAATTAAAACAAACTGTAGCAACAACTTATTAAAAGTGTGTGAATAACATTAAAAAATAAAATAAATTAGTTCAAAATAGAAATTCTAAGGAACACAAACAAAATTCGAATATTGTTTTGTCCTGACGAGGACGTCAGGATAAAAATAGACAGTACTGTAGTGCCATCGTATCCAGACACATGTGCACATTTTCAATTATCCTGCTCAAATAACAGGAACTGGATTTAAATAGTTTTGCAAGATTTTCGTACATTAACAGATAGGTACAGGTGAAGTCAATGAAAGTGTGTTCAAAGTATAAATTAAGTGATGTCATATTCTTTTAGCGTCTTTATCTCTAGCAAGGTGGGTAGTTCTAGCACCTCGTGCACTGTCATCAACCTCCTCACACACGCCCTTCCTCAGAGAAGTCCTCGTGCTGTACGTGACCTTCCTCCAATATAAACGATGCTGTGTTTTCGAAGGTCAATCGAGGTCACCCGCTACCTCTCCAACCGCTCGACTATGCTTGATATAGATTTCCTATTTATATCACCACTCATCCTCAAACCACCTAAGCACGTTCTTCATCATGAGAAAATCGATGAGATGTGATCTCTCAAATCGAGTACAAATTGTATAAACAAAACAAGCATTCACCAACGGAATAGTTAGTATGGTGGGGGGTATGGGTGAAACCCAAAAGATATTGAAATTTCCGTCAAAGAGGGAAAGGTCTCCGTAACACAGAGTTTCATTGTCATAAGATGGTCGCAGGTTCGATACACACGGGTGGAATAGTATAGTTTATAAAAAAAAAACTTTTGTGTTTCAACCCAACCCAAACCCTCACCACTCCCGTAAACTAACGCTAACGCTGGTTATGGCGTGGTAGGTACGCACTTCAACAAGGCGTCCGCCAGAGCGCGGTGCTCCCTGGCGTGCGCGCGGAGGATGGCCTTGGCGCGCTCGTAGCTCTCCGACAGGATCTTTTTGATCTCCGCGTCCACCTGGCGGAGGACATATAGCTAATTAGATCAATTTAATATGGGTTCGATTAAATTTTATTAATATTGTTTAATTGCTACTAGAGACAGCGCTGTGTTATGTTCCACCGCATTTAACACGAAACATCGATATGATAGATACTAATTAGAACTTTCCGTCTGAATCCGATGATTCAGACGGAAAGTGGAGAACGGAGTGTCCTGACACAAGGTTCTCCTTTTTTAGAAAAATACATATAGGCTATACTTTATTTTGAAAGTGTTATTACCTGACATGAAACCATAACAGCTTGTTTCATTTATAAGAGATATATTGATAGAAACAACCTTAGGAAGTTATTATCAATGTGATGAGCATAAAATAATGTCGTGTAATGGTGAGTGTGTTACCATCTCGCTGGTGCCGGGGCCGAGCGCGTCGTGCGCGTGGCTGCGTGGGGGCTCCAGCGCGCGCAGCCCCACCTTGTCGCTCATACCCCACTCGCGCACCATGTGCCACGCGATGGACGTCGCCTGCTTCAGGTCCGAGGACGCACCTGCAGGTGCAATTCGAATACATAAAGCATGGCCGTCTGTCTGCAAGCTTGAGTGATTGTGGGTTTAGTTCCCTTTCGAAGGAATGATTACATTTGTGACCACTGACCTGATGTGATCTTGTCAGGCCCGAAGACCAGCTCTTCGGCAGCTCTGCCGCCCATCATAGTGTCCATCATCGCCAGGAGCTGTTGTTTCGTTACGTGGTATCTGAAATTTTAAATATCACACTTCACATTCTTTCTCTTCCCTTTTGATATTCATCTATTTCTTCAATAGAAAATATATAACATTTAATACAATTCTTATTCAATACCTGCCTTTCAATCTGCACCAACAATAGTTATAACTTAAGTATATTTTCAAACTTGTATATATTTACAAACAAAATTAAAACCCTCTGACTACATCCAGCTACAAAAAAGAAGTATGAGGAAGTATAAGGAAGCTATTAGTATTTAAATGGTATAACAACCCCTATACATTTATTTATTTATTTATTGGACATACATACAACAGTTAAATGTACAACATTTTAAGATGCCATATGTTGCACATTTTGATTATAACCGGTAACACATTGACTAGACTATAAATAAACACGCTTTTCTTTATTTTTTTCAAAAAAGCTTCTTAAATTAAATGTACTGATTTAATTTTTGTAAAAAAACAATTGTGAATCACATTAAGTAAAAAATGTATAATTTATCCCATACATATAACGAAAATGTAACTATGGCTGTCTGTACATGGAAGATATATGAGAAAATATATTATAAGGGGCATATTTACGTATGAAATAGAACCCAACAATGATTTTTAATTTTCTTTTTTGTTTGATTGTACACGCTAATCTCAGAAACGGCGATTTAAATGCAATTATGACTATTGTATTGAGGTAAACTTAACATTTAGTGTTTAGTACACAAAGCCGCGAGCGAGTGGATAGTGGCTAGATATTTATAAATTGGTTGCTGTCGGGATTATCTTATCATTTTTTTTTTACATTCTGGTAAACTATTGGACGGTTTTCGAATCTCGCTGCGTTCAAATTTATATACGTTTCCTAAAATATGTTTTTCAATATCCTAAGAGTGTGATTAACATTTTAAAAATGTTCAAAATATGAAATAAATAGCATTCTGTCTCGATCGATTGTTCGTAAAATAATATTTGTGTAGCAGAAATTTGTAAAAATCTCTCTACAGAGACGCTAACTACAAAAATAAGTTGTAATAAGCGTATAAGAATTTGACGCAGCCGGATGTAGAGCGCTTGGACGGTAAACAAGAGCGAAGAACGGGTTCGAGACCCGCTGCGTTTAAATTTTTATACGTTTTCTAAAAATGACAGTCATCATGAAAATTATATATATATATCCTTGCGTATTTTTGTTGAATTTTGACACATTATTTAATTCTGAGGCGCTACAAGTTTCGCCGGATCTGTTAGAACATACGTATAACAAACAAAAACCACCGATGAGATTCGAACCTGCCCCACACATACCAACCAAATTACCACTATTTACACATATAAATAGATATAAAATACCTTTCTTTAGCTGGTATATAAGCCGTGTGCCCGAGAGAAGGGCCTCGGGGGATGATTGTCACTTTGTGTAGGGGATGAGCGTCCTGTAACATAGAAATAATAATAGATTTAATATATTTCTCCACTTTGGTGACAAGACAAAGCGCGGCGTTCAGTGCCGCCACTCAGCACGTAATGTCTCGAAATGTCTTGACACTAGATGCTCTCATTATAAATAAGAATTTATCCCGCACGATACAAACTGACATGTCTGCGCATAGCTCTTAATATTAAATGTAACTTAGTTTAGCGCCATCTAGTTTCCGTGGACTATACTAATATACTGTGGTATCTAGGACCAACAATATTGGAGGCTTCAAGAACGCTCGTGAGGTAGACCACGCGACGCGGGACTCGACCCTGAGCCATTTATTTATATCATTAGTAGTGCATTAAAAAAAACATTAATTATTTATGCTACTGCAAGTAATATCCATATATGAAACAGAATTATATATATGCGTCTGTTTTTAACATATAGCCTCGGTGTAAAAGCTATATTATCAACTACAATTAAAAAAGAAGCTGATATTTTTTTTGTATTAAACCTAAAACATGTATTTAAAAATTCATTTCTAATCTCTTATTTACTTTTCATATCACATATTGTTTATAAATAAATGGGTTTTTAGTTGATTTTTTTTGCCTGATTTAAATCAGAAGCAACGTTTTAATATATTTTCATTTCTACCGAATCTTTTCATTGTTTTTCCTGTTACCTTCTTTACTTGTGCGAAATTGTTTTGTTTATAACTTATACAGAATAAAATGTGTAAACAGCTAATAAACCAATTTCATTTTTCATTGAAAATAAACCTGGTTTCATGAACACATATTGATTGATAAATCAAATCTCGTACTGCACTCTCAATTACTACACTTATACACTAACAAGACCCCTACTTCCAATTACACTTCCCCCTCACCTTCCAAAACCCATCAGCAACTTACTTTAGTATAATACGCGACCACAGCATGCCCACCCTCGTGAGTTGCTGTAATCTCATTAGCCTCATCATCAGGTAGCCTGGTTCTCCTTGGAGGACCCATCAGCAGCTTATCCCTTGCCGCCTCCAGGTGCAGCATCCCCACGGCTGCAGCACCCTCGGCTGCAGCCCTGACCGCTGCCTGGTTGACGAGAGCCTCCAGGTCAGCTCCGGTCAGACCAGTGGTGCCTCGTGCCAAGGCTTCAGCATCCACGGAAGGTGATGCTGATACCCGGGAGATGTACATGCGAAGGATTTCCAAACGACCCGTATAGTCAGGAGTTGGAACTGTCACCTTAAAAGAAAAGATTATAAAATTTAATATTTTTTATGTTTATAAATTATAATAAAAAAATTGTATAGGATTTTTTTGCTGTTAACATTCGTTAATTTTTGACACTTGCTTTACTTTCTATACTGTCAAGTAAAAAAATATATAAAAATTATATCGAAAATAAGTTTTCTTTATTACCCATACTACAACAGTTGTCAATTTTAATAATATATGCAATAAACAAAATTAATTTGCTCCATTAAAAATTATATAACGCCAATAATTAAAATATTTAACAATAAAGGCACAAGCTCTGATCCTTGTGTTACACCAAATAGTACAGATACAAAATTTTATGGAAAATCTCTCACAGCAACTATTAGACTTTTCTATATTAACCTTTTTTATACTTTTACCTTTATATTAAGAGAGTTTATTTATAAATTCAAATTAAATATAAAATATAAATTCGTGACAAAAAACAGTTTTTAAGACTTAGATATTAAGATACTATTGACATTTATATACTAGTCCTAGTGTCAAGACACTCAGAACTCCATTATCCACAACCCAACTGGCGTAACTGAACGCCACCCCTACTCACCAGAACGGGAACATAAAAATAACAATACATAATACACGTTTTCGTACAACAAATTATGTTCCTTTTGAAAAATATATCTTTAGAAAACGTATAAAAATGTTTACATATAAAAAATATAAATAAAATTTATACGTTTTCTTAAAATATATCCTATGTGTGTGATACAAAATCGAATTTCCAACCACCTCACCTCCACATCAAATCGTCCAGGTCTCAATAACGCCTGGTCCAGATCATCACGCCTGTTCGTGGCACCCAACACTATCACACCCTCGTTTTGATGGAAGCCGTCCATCTCTGAGAGCAGCTGGTTGATTGTCTGGAATTAAAGGTTGAAAGTTGTTGATGGAAATTTATTATGTGACCTTAGAAAAGACATGTCAAATGCTATGCATCTCCATAGATAAATTGTTACAAATTTCCAAATGATTAGAAATATTATATAAATATATTTGACAGTATTGAAATGGTTTAAAAACTAACAAAACTGTACATATTACAATTCTCTTATTATAATAAGAAAAAAAATTGATTACTCCATATTAGTGCAGAGGGAGCGCAGCTGACTATGTATACAATGGTTACAGGTTCGATATACACACTCGGAAAAATAATTATATTTAAACTTATTTCATTCACCCCTAAATAATACAAAGTTCGGCGTTTAGTAAAAAAGCGTAGCTTTCTTTTTTTAATTTCATTTGTTATTTACAAATGATAGACAACAGTTTGTTCAGGCAAAAAAAAAACTAAAGCACATAGCGTCTCATCTCTACGCATAACAAAATGACAATACAATATAATAATAACACACCTGATTAGCATACGGATGTAAAACGCTGTTAGTCCTCTTGGCACCAACCGAGTCAATTTCATCTATGAAGATAACACAGGGTGCTCTTTCTTTGGCAGCTTCTGTAATTTACAAAAAGAACTATATATAATATTGTACTATAAACAAAAATTACATTTTCAGTATTCCTAAAAGAGCAATTACAAAGTCTGTCTGTGTGAGTAGCAAAAGTGTGAGCTGCCAGGGAGGGGATGTGTAAAGGTGGAAGGAGCTATTGTTTCTTATTTATCTCTCTGTAATAGCTGATGCAAGCTGTCATTTGGTAGAGAATTGTTGAACAAATACATCACATCATAAGTGAAAGTTATGTATTGATGGCTTATTATATACAATTTAGTCTTTATATAAGTTAGTTTATTATGAATATTATAGTGTTTGTTTTTATTATCATTTGTATCAGTCCTAACATTATGTAAGTGTATCATTACCAGTTAAAATTACTAAATAATTGTGTAAATCTGTAAATTAATTTGAATTAAAAGAAAAAACTATTGAGTTTCATACATTAGTTTTTCTCAGACGTGAGGAATTAACTTTGGCGGTGAAAATTTATAAATATGAATCATACGAGATCTGATCTATGACCCACGATGCTATATGGAGCCGACGATTTTCAGTAGGAGGAATGAATGTATAATAATTTTATTATTTAATTTATTTTACGCTCTAATAGAGAACGGAGTGTCTTAACATTAGGTTCTCTCTGACTAAAAAAAGAACGAAGTATTAGAATAAATAATAAAACATAATAATTAAATTGTTCACACAATACTATTTAACTTGAGTCTATCAAATACAAAAAAAACTCACTAAACAAATCCCTGACTCTCCTCGCACCCTGCCCCACTAGTATCTCATCGAACTCAGGACCTGCAGCATGGAAGAATGGCACCCTGGCTTCACCAGCCACAGCCCGAGCTAGCAGGGTCTTGCCTGTCCCGGGTGGGCCTACGAGGAGCACCCCCTTTGGGAGTTTGCCCCCTAGAGAAGAGAACTTCTCCGGAGATTTTAGAAATTCTACCTGAAAATACGAGTTTAAAAAATATATAATTTGTTTATCGATTTGAGCCGACCTGTCAACACTGTAAGCAATTAATATCACTAGCAGAAATTATAGGATTGTCTTATATAGACGGTAAGACTAGCGCTTTCAATCCCAGAATACCGAGATTGCGGGATCGTGTTGCGAGATCCCTCATCCTTTCCCAATCCCGCGTCTTGCGGCATTAGGAAAGAGACTAGAGAAAAACATGCAGTTGACTACTCGGCCTTTAGCGGCACGGCACACTGGCGAAGAAACGAAGATGGAAGAAATAAGAAATACGTAGAACTAAGATTATATTATTTTCAGCGACAGGAATAAATCTATCATCCAGTTTAAAAATTGTATCTTTTTAGAAAGGGGAAGTGACTAATGTAAAAATTTTAACGATATAATCAATATGATTCGGATAATTTACGTTTTCATTGACTATATATTAATAGTAAAACTTAAATAAATGTGGAGTTATGTTGATTAATTCATGGTGGTTGGTATATAGAAAACGTATAAAAATTTTAACGCAGCGGGATTCAAACCCGCGCCTCTTGTTTACCGTCCAAGCGCTGTGACCGCTAAGCCACGCGTTCTACATCCGGCTGCGTCTAAACTCTAATACGCTTATTACAACTTATTTTTGTTCATGGTACTTTTTTTCGTTTTATAAACAGTAATATTTTCAATTTGCGGGATCTGCGGTATTAATTATCCCTAGTCCCGAAATACGAAGCTCGAACACAGACCGCGGGATTGGAAGCCGGAAGGCACAAGCAAAAGCTTGTCAATAATAGTATCAACATGGCAATTAAATCGAACTCACGACATCCTTCAGCTCCTGCTTGGCCTCGTCAGCGCCTTTCACGTCGTCGAAGGTGACCGAGATGTCCTCGGGGTCCACCTCCACCTGGTTGCCGAGTTGAATCCTGCGCATGTTAATTTATTTGTACTTATTATACTATATATTATTACATAACACGAGGATAGTTGAGTCTGAGAATTAAAAATCATTATTTTGGGTCCGGTTACATTGATCCCTAATAATATTTTCTTCCCATATATCTTCCATGATCAGACAGCTATCAGTTACATTTTTATTATGTGTATAGATTATTACATACAATATAGTTCACTATATCTTTATTCGACGGTGTTATGTTCCGCCCATACGCTGCGAATACAAAGACCGAAAAGTGAATATGGTAACGGCATATGATTAAAAGAGATACAAGAGTTCAGAGGTACAAGAATAAATACATTTAAATCAATATACATAATGGCATTTTCATCACTTATTATTTTGAATCGTTGCACTTGTACCGACATGCGATCGGCAGAAATAAATCACTATTTGGCTAGTTTTGGTAAATAATTGCAATATTTTGTACACAAAATGGGGCCTGCCTGCCTTTGATGCCTTTATACTGGTACTTAATACACAACGTGGCGTTGAGTATCGGCAATCGACCCGCAATATCCCGATTTATGACGGAGTGACAACAATGAGGCAACAAGGACAACAAGAGCAGGGAAATTAGAGTAATTTAAATAAAATTATTACACCGAGTGGAACCGGAACCCACTACCTGCAGTCTTGCCACTAACTTCTCTCTAGCTAACCTGTTATGCAAGAAATGCGTGAAGCTATAAAAAACATATAACATTAAATAAAATACATTATGTAGAGTTACCGGAACACAGTCCCACTGACAGAGGCCATGAGGCTGACGAAAATTGCCAGAAACAGGACGATCGTCAACAACTGCTGTACTAACTTCAAATATTTCGACGCTTTTGTACCTCGCACGTTTTCTGGATGTGATCCTGAAAATTAAAACTTAAAATAAATTTAATAAAGTCTTCACATAGAAAAAGTTGGTGTGTCTGTTTGTATTATTTTATTTTGACGGGACTTTCACTGGCAGACAGCTGAAGTAATAACAAGCATCTTAGGCTATTTCTATTTTACAAATCCACAGGGAAAAACCCGCGGGCACAGCTAGTTTTAGTATAAAAAAATTATAGTAGCATTCCAGGCTAATTATGGTATACATAAAACATTTTTAAAAAACATATGAAATAATAAGTTCTTTGATTTTCACGACTATTACACATTTTGAAATGAAACTATTTTTAACCGGATTAATGACAGTTAGACTCTACCTGTGACCACGGACTACTGTAAAGTTCGAGACGTCGGGTTCTAAAATATATTTTCGAATACCAATATTATACTCGATTAATCCGGTTAAAAATAGTTTCATTTCAAAACATATGAAATTTTTAACTTAGCGGGATTCGAACCCGCGTCTCTAGGACACCGCCCAAGCGCTCTGACCACTAAGTCATATGTTCTAAACAGCTACGACGAAATTCTTAAACGATTATCACAACCTACTTTTGTTGTTAGCATCTCAAAAATTTATTATTAATTACATTGTACAGTTCCTGTATGGCAAACGCGATTGTTTGTGGGCACTCAACACGCAAATTCACTGATTTCTGGCGGAAAGTGGAGAACGGAGTGTCTTGACACTAGGTTCTCACTGACTAATCCCTGCTATGCGGAAAAAAATGTGAAGATTTTTTTGTTTTCATTATAAAATTACATTGAATTTTGTAATTTCATACACTATTTCTATGTAACTGACAAGTATGAAAGTAATATCTCGCATCGGGGCGGAATTGTGATTTACAGATTGCAATGGGACAAGTTTCTCTCTGACTACTCTGGTACAGAAAAAAAAGTGACACTGAAAAAAAATTCTTTGATATTAACTTTTGATTCCAACAAACCTGCCAAATATCCTTCAGCAAATGCAATTTTAATTTTATCCTTCTGCTGATGGGTCAGCAAGGCGTCCTCGTTGAGGAGTTTTTCCAGCCTTGGTGCCACATCTGGTCCTAGGTTTGGTTTTTCAGTACTCTCTTGTACGTTAAGACCTGGAAAATTATTATTTTATTATTTAATCATGCTTTACGTTTTTTTCTTACAGAAAATAGAACCTAGTGATGGAGAAATAAATATAATAGAAATATAACAATTATTTCTCTGAGTGGGGATATAATTTTTATTTCAGATAGGTTTTGTACATAGCTTTTCAACATTGAATTTCTTTAAGCAATATACATTGACTCCTACAATAAGGAAAATAAAGGACTATATTTTTTATGTATACTGCACTTAGTGTAGGAAATTAACTGTTTAATAATAAATTATTTATACTTCAGCTTTTCCCCTCATAGCAGTGTAATCAGAGAGAACCTAGTTGAGTTCAAAACGTTGCATGTTGAGTGTGGAAAGTGAACCCCGTGATTTGTGTTAAGAAATGTATATTATATTTGAATAAAGTAAAAATTTTATTTCGACACATCTCTTGCATATAGCAAGAAAAGCAACATAGTGTTAAGATTCTCCAAACACCAATATCTGCATAATTCCAAGATAAGTGCATTAAGTGGAGGCTTTGTTTCACAAGACTTGTAAATGAATATAGCTTAATATATGATATGTTTCTTGACTGGGGATCAAACCCACACCCATCACATGCACAGGCAGTTGCTATAGTATTGAGCCACAATGGTGACAAAAATTCACTTTTGTATAGAAAACTGGACTTTGTCTAAAATACACTAAATAAAATCCCATACTTTTGGATTAAAAACCCACTAAACAAATATATAGTCATATTTTACAACAAGTGTGCAATAGTGTCAATGGTAAAAAAGAGAATTAAGTACTTAATGAAGTGGAGAATTAAATATTTTTAGATATTCTTTACTCGCTTTTAATGATCCTGAAGATAAAGTAAAACCTTATTTTAACCTTCACACTTTCTCCTTTATTGCAGTCTATCTATAAGGAATCTAGTGTCAAGGCACAACATATAATTACTTCCCTGCTTGCAAATGAAACCCACTACAAAAGAGTTTACAGTCAGACACTGGTGCTAATGCACCACAATGGCCACTATTTAAAACATAATTTATAAATACATAACATGAAAAAGTGTACATTTCAATGGAAGTATTACAATGAGTTTCATAAATATTAATTTAAAGAAAATTATAACATATAGTAATTACTTTACTAATAATAAGTTTATAGCATTTTTAAAATAGATGTATGGATGTTTTTGTTACTTGATCTCAAATATTTATAAAAATATTATATATAATACAATATATACTATAGAAAAATAATTATAATAAATATTCCTGTATACAACAAGAACAACAAGATATTGGTTTACAAATGGTGGACTCTAGATGAGAATGACATGTTGATCATCTATCACATCTTAGTACACATAACTATACTGACCGAAGAACTTACGCAGTCTATTTAAAAGATTTGGGTTCCGTTTCAAATCTGCATGAATACCTCTCTCTGTTTTGAAACCTCTCACTTGCACATTGTATTTAAATGAGTTGTCCAGTATGTTTTTGGATAGTAAACCAATGAAATTGTCAGTGAAACTAAACTTTGTGTGTTTGCCTCGAAGGTCAACAGTGACTGTAGGTGTCGACCACCCATTTTTGTTCTGATCAAATGTATTTGATGATATATGTGATACTTTTCTAACTGATTTAAGATTTGGTATTTCTTGTAAAACAGCTTTGGATGTCCCGGCGAGGGTCGCCATGGATCGTACGTCAATTTTACACATCTCAGCTACAGCATTCTTATCTATATGACGTATAGCTTCCTCAAGACTCTCGGGGCAAATTGTTGCATCATAGACGAAAGCTGAGCTCTCTTTACATTTCAAGTTCTTATTTCTACCATTGTTTTGTTTTCTTTGTCTAAATAAACTCGAGTACCTTGAAGATAACTGGCTAAAACTAATAAGAATCTGCAATAACAAAAGGTTATAATGACAAACTGTTTTGCAAGCAATTGTCATGTGTTAAACAATAATTATTTGGAAAAATAATACGTGCCTGGTTTTGTGTGTTTATAGAATTCAATGAGAACATGTTACATGTATGTGAAATTTGTTTTTATTTGTCCAAATATTGCACTAGAAAATTTTGTAGGCAAGCTTTTATAAGTCCTGACGTCAATCCGCTGAAAAACATGGCGAACTATGACTCGATTAATATGAATATCGATACAAGATTTCAAATGAATATGAAATTGATAACATAATAAAATAAATAATAAAAATCCCAGAAAAAAAGTAAATGAAGTGAGCAAAGGTTAATATTTTAAGAATATGTGTGTTGACTCCACCAATAACAGAATCGAAATGTAATTGGATGTCAAGTTCTGTAGATAATCCTAAAAAATTTATCTATTAATAAATAAATAAACTGAACGTCGTGAGACTTCAAATAGCTACTTCTGCTAGCTTTTTTTTATATGTAAAATATTTCATAATAATAATCAGAAAGACTAAAATTATACATTTATGATAAAAAGAAATTCATAGCTTTTTAGCAAATTAACTAATTTTTATCTGACTAACCGCTAGGTATGAAACAAAAAAAAATGGTTTAATATTATAGTTATAGGAATTAACTGTTTTGTATGTTATGAGGTTGTATCATAATCTTCTAAAAATAATATCTTCATTAATTTATAATGAATACAGGTAATTTAACATTTTTAAAGTGTACGTACTTAGCATGTGAAAAACATTTTTAGATAACGAAACATTAATTTGGACATTTCTAAGAGGTGCGGATTTGAATCCAGCTATGTTATCATTTTTATACGTTTTGTAAAAATATAAGTATAATATACAGAATGTTCTAACGTTACGTGTTGCAGTTGGGATGGTAAATTGCGTTCATATTCCATTTGGAGATATGTTAATATTTGTCAAATACTTTTGTCGTCCCACTTTAGTATAGACAAAAGCAATGCTTCGTTTTGAAATAAAAGTTAGTGTCATTTATCAATGGCTCATTCTTGTCTCTCCTGCAAAATATGGAGAACCGGTAAGTTGATAGAAGTTTTAACAATACTTAGAGCTTACTATTTTAGGAAATATGTCCGTATACAATAGTACTCTTAAGTATTTTATTAGATAATAGAGATGTTCCATTTCTTATTTTGTGATACTGAAAATTTTATTTAAAAAAATATATAATTCTAATTGCCAGTAATCAACGATTCGGTCAAAACATTTTATCGAATATAAACGAATGAGCACTAATCGAGTAATATCTATGGAATGTATGTTGTAAAACAAGAAATATTAAATACTAAATAGTAATTAATTGAAATATCAACCTTTGCACACACTTATATTATTAAGCGTGTTATGTTTAACACTTGTATCAACATTGTATATTCTAATAGTTTATAACTTCTTATATGACTGTTTCGGAACGTAAACTATTTAATTTGGTTCTACTTTCTCTATGGTTTATTTGGACAGTAAATTCCAAAATGGCGACGAGCGATGACGAGCCTATGCATTTATATGAAGTTTTTCAAAACTGTTTTAATAAAATAGCAAATAAACAACAAGGTGAGTGAAAAAATGCAAACGGTGGCCGTTCGCGCGTTCCTCAAACAAACAATTGCGGTAAAGTGCAGTGTTTCATTGTGAAATTCAATCAAAGTGTTTGCGTGTTATGCCATATTCAGTGTAGTAGCGGAGCAGCATTTTTACAAAATTCAACAAAAACCGTCGTGTTGGTTTGTCAAAACCCGTTTCTTTTCAATTGTAGATATACAAGAGTCGAGCTGGTGTGATTATTTATAACTTATCGTTGCGATATAGTCTTACAAAGGCTATGTTTTGGTTGGACAGACGAATTGTCAAATATGCTATCCATTGTGCTCACTAGGTTTAATGCAATATAATATTACCTCGCTTTATAATTATAGATCTGCACCCTTAACTGTATATAAAACATTATCAATATAAAACAATAAAGCAACGTGTCTGTAATTCACAGGCCACAATGGCGAATAAAGGGCAGCATCGTTATATTTTTTATACACTTGAAGCTTAACGTGTCGAACATTTACCAAAAGCGTGTGTCGCGATCCGATTTAGATCGCAAATTACAGTTTTTATGTTCTCTTTACGCTTATGTTTACAATTAGAATTTGTTTATTTACACGAGTACCGCGCTCGGCGTATTAGGAACTACTATTGTATGTCTATACTATATAACTTGTATACTTGTGAAGCTTTAATATAAACAACTGAAAAATTAAATGTTTAAAATATTGTAATATAAACAGTTGTGGAAGATAACGACTTCTCACACAGTGTGCTATCAAAAATAATTTATATTTTAACCTTACATACTGTTTTGTAAAACATTTTTAAATCACTAATAATATAGCAAAACATTTTATTTAATAATTATGATTATATTTATCTTATAATCTATTAAAACATATTTTACAAAGTCTCTATAAATATAGATATTTTTCATTCAAAATTAAAAATCTAAAGAAACTCATTTCTTCATATACATTTTTATATGTGTATAAACCAATGATAACATTAAAAATAAAGTATTTTAAAAAGTTATAAGAATTTTAGGAAATTATAATTTTCGAAACTTCTTGATTTTTTAAATTCTTAAATCCATATATAATTGTAATTTTAACAATATATTTAATTCATTACTTAGCTTTATTAATTAATATATATAAACCCCAAGCTTTGATATTTTCAATACAAATACAGATTTGAACAGGCACCACCCTATTTGTTAACCAGTGAACAGGAAAAATCACAAATTTATCCTGCAACAGACTTGGCGAAGTTGCAATAAGTTTACATTTGTCATATTAAGATCAAGGCTAGTTTTGATTGGCGCAATAGAAACTATTAACTGTAATATCAATGTAATATTTATTGTTTGTAGATATACTGTTAAATACATACATATAATATATCTAACAGTTTCATAATCACTGTATATGTAGATAGTTGTGGGTTTGATTTCCAGTTGGGGAAATTATTTCTATTTCCCGGCTCTGGTACAACAATGAGTTGTGTTGAATTTGAGCACATAAAATAGAGTGTCTTCACACTATATTCTTTGCCTATCCTGCTATATGAGAGAGAAGTGTGAATCTGCTTTTAAAGACATTTACATAGTAAAATAAGTGATTGAATGTTTTAGAAAAGAAATAGTTTACCGTTGAGCTGATTAATTTAATTTTTGATTTACATTAAATATTATTTTCAATCAATTAAGAATAAATTGAGTACTACATTTATAATTTTATCTTAACTAGTAACCTCCAAAGAAAAGAAGAAAAAAAATTTCTAGCCTCTACATCATGCATGAAGCAGTTAAAATGGCTATAAAACCTTATTTTCAAGCAAATATGATAGAAGCTATGAATTTCAAGTGTGTATTTAAAAGCACCTGTGTTAATATTGAATTAACATGTTTTTTATGTAAGTATTTTATATATATATATATATATATATATATGGAAATTAGTTGTTGAGAAAAATGCATTTCTGTTACTTTTCACACACATGTAGGATATGCAGATAGATTGAGAGTAGTGAATTAACACTCCATTTTTCGTTGTCTAGTGTCTTTTTTTCTTACTGACCAAATTTAGGATATGTTGTTTGTTCGAAAAAAGGTAGTGACACAACACTCCATTTTTCACTTTCTAGTGACTTTTTGTTAGTAGTCGAATTTAGGCTTGTTTTGGAACTATTTAAAGAACAACATTTGTGTATATTTTGGATATTCAAGAATATATACTTAAAATAAATGTTTTAAACATTCTACAGTAGGCCTTAGTCACAGGGAGCCTTGTCAATTTTATTTACCTCTTTTGTTTTTATATATTGACTATTTTAAACTATTTTCATTTTTAGTAGAATATTTTGAAAAGTTATTTAAATTGCGCTGTCAATATTAATCGTAGATTATGTTACTTTACATTTTTTGCCTTTACTTTTAGACTGACTTTTATTGACTGATAGATTGTTTACTTTTACTATGGAAAACTGCAAAAAGTTAATATTTAGTATTTTTGTTTAACGTACGTATGTAACGTTAGATTAATATAATAAATATTACACATAATACCATGTGTTTGACATGTACTTTGTATAAAATCACTCACACGTTCCTAAGGTAACGCGGACTATACGCGTCAACGCGTCTACCAGTTAATAAGAATGTTCCTGAGTCCTCTACATGGCTTTTTTTTCTTCAGCTTCACATCTTTTGCCAAATAACAAGGTAGCCAAACACAACCTAGGGTCAAGACACCCCATTCTCCATCTGAATCCCAGACGCCGCTCTTTGCCGACTAGAGCGGAGGTATGAAAGTAATGTAAATAAAAACCAATAGAATCTACAACTCTCGTGATAATTATATATTGTTGTATGGTTTTCAAGAGAACCATTTTGTGCAAAATATCTTTAGTGATTCATTAAATAAATTCTACGAAAATTTTGTTTCTTTTGTTATAGGCGTAGTCGTAAGAAATTGCATTATTCATAAGACTGTTTTCTTTACATATTTTATTACTAGCTGCTGTCTATAGTACCTAAGACAAAACGCGTCGTTGAGCTCCGCCACTCAACACGCAATGTGTCGATTTGCGGCGAAAAGTGGGGAACGGAGTTTCTTGAGGATAGGTTCTAGTTTATTTCTTCTATCTGACTAACCTGTAATGTGGGAAAGAGCGTGAAGTCGCTAAATAAACAATATACTGGGTCTTACTTACACTATGGTTGTGTTTAACCTAGATATAAATTGATTATCCTCAATGGCTAGTTATTTATGTATGACCGCTTCGAAAATAGCCGATGTGGCACATTGCATATTTTTTATATTGTATATGACTTCATGTAAAAGTGACTACTTTATACACTTATAATAGGTCTTCACAGTCATATATAGGTCTTACTTCGCAGTCACAAATTGTATGCTTAATGTTTCACGAATAATTGATACATCGTAGACTTAGATATTTATTTAAAATCCATTTATAATTGCGCGGCGTTGAGTTCCGCCATTAAACACGAATTGTCCCGATTACCAGGCGGAAAGTAGAGAACGAATTGTCCTTGACGTGGCGTGAAGATGCTATCCATTAACAAATTTGTTTTAAAAGAGAAACTAAACGTAACTTAAACGTACGAGTACGTTTAAAGTGGTCGTTCCGTATGTTACAGGACATTAGAATAATGTCATGAAAGTGTTATATTCTCATTGGACTCGGACACGTGTACCAATTTTTAAGCATTATTCAAAAATAAGATCTTATAGAAGGTTTTTTTAATATATTTAGAGATAGTTTCAGGCGAGGGTGATGAAAGCGTTCGTCCATCATCTAGCAAGTATCTCTATATTATGCGGATACGCTTAGAATTAAATGATGCTAGTACACTAGATTCGCGACAGAGAGAGTATGTACAGAAATATAATCCGTATATAAATACAGACAATTTAAATGTTTTAGACAATTTAATATAATATTAAAAGCTCAAATGTATATTTTCATCAAAATAATAAACTATATTAATATTTCAACATTTTTGTTTCATATATTATTCACGCACTTAGAAATAAGAAAAGTTTTAGAAACGTGAACGTAGCGGGATTTGAACCGGTGCCTCTTGTGCCAAGCGCTCTAGAAAATTAAGCTATACGTTCTTAACGAGCTATATCGAAGTTATGTTGTATATACTAAGAGTTATCTTCTTATCTATCACCTTATGTATCTTTCAGGATTTTTAAAGTGACAGTTAAAAGAACAGTGTTTAGACACTCTCTTTTCCTTTGCTACTCAAATATTCGAAGCTATATTTCTCATAGTAGCTTTCAAATAAGCTTTTTAATTCATACTAATATTATAAATGAGGAAGTTACTCTGTCTGTGTCGTCGTCACGGCCAAACCGCTCTACCGACTGTGATTTCATTTTATGTAGAGATAGTTGAGATTCTTGGTATGAACAGTACATACACAGTACAAAAAGTAGCCTAACTTTTTCACATACACAGTACAAAAAGTAGCTCCCATTTTTTTTAGTTATTCTAGGAATTTAATTGTTTTACGAAAGGCCGCCAGGCATATGAAACAGCTATACTTCACGCAGGTGAAGCCGCGAGCGTTATTATATGAAAAGACTTTTCTCTCCTAAAAAGTTTTGTCGCAAGCCTAATGAATGTGGTCAAATTAGATGTCCGAGCAATCAGTGCGTGTTCATTTCAATACGATTGCGTCCTTATATAGCGGATAGCCTTATGGTACTGTGAAATTGTTGGGTGGTACAAGATATGGCAAATTGGCGTTTTATATCCTCATAGATATGGTAGGGATTTAGAAACAGCTACAATTATATATGTTCCATATGAATCCATCTCCAAACGCAATTGGTTCGATCCCCACTCGGGGAATGATTTTATTTAAATTATTTTCATTTCCCTCTCTGAAAAGGACTCTCTGGTAAGGACTGGCAGTCTTGGCACTAGATTCTCTCTGAGGTACATATAGTGAGATATGCGACTATATACTATGGTTGTTGTTTTAGGTCTGTATTCATAATAGGTGCTTGTCTAGGTTCGCAAGGTAAAGTATTTTGAGTAGTTAATAATAAATAGATTATTATCACGTAAAGTGTCACTTGTTGCCGGTTTTCATGAAAATTAATGATTTATGCCAATTTTTATATTTACGTTTACGTAAGGAAATATTTATATTTACGTTTCAAACAAATTGTACACAGTATGTTTTGTTGGTAACATTATTTTGAATAATGGATGTCGGAGTCTCACTTAAGAATTCAGACATAAAATTACCTCTTCAAGTTCTCACTGTAACTGTAATAATAATAATAATAATAACCACTTTATTGCACAACAAATTACAATTTAGACATGATAACATAGTTTAAATTATATGTACAATGGCGGCCTTATTGCTAGAAGCAATCTCTTCCAGGCAATGAATAACAAAAGGATTATTCACAAGTTTACAGAGAGGTGCATAAAGTATTAAACTTACTTAAATATAATAAATTCACTTTAGCAGACAGAGAAGAAATATACTTACATAAAATTATAAATACACATATACATACATACATATATACCTACATACATAGATACATTAATATACATACACAAAATATACATTGAGAGTCAAATTATACGTATTGTTTAAGATAGTGCTCTTTAAGACGTCGCTTAAATATCGCAACCGACTGGGGCTGTCTTACTAACACTGGCAGCGCATTCCATAATTTTACTGACACGACAGTTATTCGAGTTATTCACCTTACAAAGCTGAAGTACATCGTTAAATTGTACTGGATAATATGGTTAAAATAATAGGCTAATAACTAAGATATTCATCCGATTTACTTTAGAATTGAGTGCTATAAAAGTGCATCTTTCTAAATCATGAAAGATAGTGAAATATTTACCGTAGATTCTAAAAAAATGTTGTACTATCCGGATGCATGTGCACATTTTCAGGGGAATTGGAGATTTTCGATGTATAGATAAAGGATAAACTTATAAAAACATAAAAACCGCATTTAAACAAGCAAAGCCAGGGTAGGAATCTAGTCATTAATATTTTATTTCCCAGTCAATATGATATAGTTTGATAACATACCAAACTCTTATCACTCGTACCAGGTGTTCAGTTTCACAAAGGATTGACATATTTTCTACCTGCAACTTTGAATACTTTCTGTTTATATACAGCGTGGTCACATTAATTTGTTAGTTAAAAATAAATTGAATATTATTCATCATATATAAATTACTTTATTTTCATTATTAGTGGCTAGTAGTTCCGTTTTGCCGCGTAAAATCAGCCTTGCCTTACCAACATGATTTTATTTACTTTTTTTTCAGCTTCACGCTTTGGCCCGCATAGCAAAGTAGTCAGAGAGAACCTAGTGTCAAGACACTCCGTTCTCCACTTATGATATGTAATTCCTCGCCAATCCAATCGCGTTGACAGTCAAACCTGCCCCACTGCGCCACGGTATATGTACTTAACTCCATTGCGTCGGATCAGTAATTATTTTATGGGACAATTTGTACGTTTTTACAATAGTATCCCAGAAAACTTCCGAGAATGTTATATATCACAATTTAAAAAAGTTGTGAAGACGCTTTGTTCGTTAAAGGTTTTAAAGGTCATTTATAAAGTCGTTAATTACCTAATTAACGACTTTATAAATGACTTGTTTATAAATGATAACACCTTAGGAATGAATGCTCGCTCCAGCCTATTTCAAAGCTATCATTGTCACTAATATGATGATATGTAAATAATTGATTGAAAAAAGTAGTCCCGCTGACTTTCTTACGCTGGTTCTTCCAGGTCTGAGGCCATTTTCGCTAAAAAAAAGAATTAATTCCGCCACTCAACACGTAATGTATCGTAATATGTATTCAGGCGGAAAGTGAAGAACGGAGTGTCTTGACACTAGGTCCGTTCGGCCTATCCCGAAATAAAGCGTAAGCTATATATAAACATATATACAGCTGCAGCGAAACAGCTGTATATAAACTAGGCAGCGTGAGGCATTGAGTCGGGCTGGGTGGTAAGTGAAAAACGGAGAGATGTTTGTTTTTGGAGCAGATCCATAGTTTAAATAACTGTATCTTACGAGTAAGTTGTTGATGTTATCTTCAATTTACTGTAATACTTGTAAGTTTTATTTTCTTCGAGTTATTCACCTGTTACATACATACATATACTTACTGATTATTAGATAGCCGTTTTTATATATAAAGGACTTGTTATTATGTTTTTGACGTGTCTTTTGAAGCGGTGTCCTGCTTTCAAAATAATATTGAGTGCTACCAGCCTATACGTAGATATGACAACCCATTTCTTTTTCTTACATGGTTTTCTCCTCATGTTGAGTATGTTTTTCATTTCAAACTCGGCCACGTATTTGCGGGCTGTGACTGCAAACTCTCCTAAAAGCAAAGCAGAAATACTTAAATTATATGGCATTTTTCCTGCATCGCATTGTAGTCAGATAGTGGAAAGTAATACGCTTGACACTCATTACGCTAATAGTGGCCTCAAATTATATGAAAAGCAATAATAACCTACACAGGAACATACATATCAATATTACCTCCCTATTAGAATTTATTGTATGCGTGAACGCACCCGACTTGACTCGTATGCGGTCAGCCACGTATAAAGTACTCCACGGTAATTTACTTTTGTAAATACCTTCATTAACAATTATGTCTATTAATTAGCCTTAAATAAATTAATAGGTTGATGACAGTGGGTCGAGACGGAAGAAATATGCAGGCACCGTAGCCGTACCGTTTGGCGCTTCGTTCCATCTAACTACTCCGCTAGGGATAAAACGAATTCGAATTCGAAAAACGAATGAATTTATGTATAATGTTTAGAAGTCAAGAAACTCTTGAGCAAATAGGAGGTCGGAGCAGTGCCTGGGACTTGCGACCTAAATGTAGACTTAAGGGAGCTTAAAATTTTAAAATAAGCATTAACCAAAGCCATGCAATCTTCCAATTCCTTCCCATGCACATGTTCCAATTCCTCTGCCTCAACCTCACCAAATTTGAAAACATCCTACTTATGCCGCCTTTGAACGTGTCAGAAATTAACTGGTGATAGTTCTCTAGACAGGCTGAGATCTTTTATTAGATTATAGAAATACTTCACTGTAAATAGTGTTTATTTAATTTTTCGTTTAATACTTTTGTAGGTTTCGTCGTAACTAATGTCTTTAGAACTCTTGGCATAGATCTGCTTCTTGGGTTTAAGGTTAGTTTGGCAGCGAACTGCTGTTACTGATTTCATGGTAGGTATGTCATATACAATATTAAGAACACCTAAACATTTGAATAAAAATAATAATTTTGATTTAACTAGACCCGCTGTCCCATTGCATCTTGATTGAAAGTTCACATTTCTTCCCTGCATAGGTGCACTGAGAGAACCATGTGTTTAGACTCTACTCTTTGTGATCCTCACCTTTACAGTATGTCTGTCTGTCCGCTTTATGTTTATCTATATATTATTCATTAAAATAATAAATCAACAATTAGAATCTGCTATTACCGTGTACACTAATTTTTCGCAGACTAATCATGCCAATGGTCCCTATTATATAGTATACCTGCACACGATTTCGCCCTCGTGAATTATAGCTGTTTCGTATTTTCGGCGGCCTTTTCGTAGAACAATGAAATTTCTTGAAAAACTAAAAAAATGGGAGAACGAAGTGACCTATGTTCATCCCAAGACTTTCAAGTATCTCTATATAAAATTTCATCACAATCGGTTCAGCGGTTTGGTTTCACCGTGATGACGTCACAGACAGACAGAGAGAGTTCGCATTTCTAATATTATAAGTATGGATATTAAAATATATATTAATATATTTCTTTTTAGTAAATAATTTTGTGTATGTATCATACAAAAATATACTGCCAATATCATTTCTATAACCGGCCGTATACTCCAGCCAAATATGGCGCGTCACGAGTAAAATTAATATAGCATGTTTGTATGTCACAATACTTTATACCTTGTATAAATAGACTTTGTTTGTCTGTATGTTGTTTTATTTTTGTTAATTTAATGTCCATAAATTTATTATTTTATACATCCGTAGCGACCTACTCGCGGCTTCGCCCGCGCGACCTATAGCTGTTACGTATTTTCGGCGTCCTTATCGTAAAATAATTAGATTCCTGGAGAAACTAAAACAATGGGAGAAAAAAGTTGCCTATGTTCTCCTACCCTTGAGCCTACCCCAATATCCTCAAGTATCTTTTTGTAATATTTCATCACAATAGGTTCAGCGGCTTGGCCGTGATGGCGTCACAAACAGACAGAGTTACATTCGCATTTGTAATATTAGTATGGATTTACATTTGATAAATGATACTGTGTTTTTCAATGAAATATGTTATGCTCAACTCAAAAATTGAGTTAAGTATGTATCTTGTAATGTTATCCTAAAAAGCCATAAACATATTTTTACATATTTTTTTAATTGTTTTTGAAAGAGGTCGTCGTGGCGAGGTGGGAAAGCGTCTGAATATGATTGTGATTAGTTTTGGGTTCGATTCCCAAACTGTGTAATGAACATAACGCACGGCGTTGAGGTTAGCCACTCAACACGGAATATCTCCAATTCGGTCGGAAAGTGAAGAAAGAATTTATTAACATTATAAATTCTTTCTGGATATTATATAAATAAAAATATTGTTTTGAATTTGCAATAGTTATTGAAATTAGAAAAAGAAGATATTTAGGATAAATGAAATCTTAATAAGGGTTTACTTGTAGATATATTTTAAACATATGTATGTTATCAAATTTTAATCCAAACTAATATTATAAATGCGAAAATTACTGTCTGTCTGTTTGTGACGTCATCACGACCAAACCGCTGAACCGATTATGATTAAATATTAGATAGATATACTTGAGGATATGTATTAGGGTGAATATGGCTCCTTTTTTCCTATTTGATTTTTTACATTTTCCAGCAATTTCATTGTCGCCAAAATACGTATATTTAGTTCACGCAGGCGGATCACCGAGCGCGCTAGTAAAGAAATAATATAAAGTTATAGTCGGATCCTATCAAACGTGTATTTTAAGGCAATAATTCCAGTAAAGTTATTTAAGCTCACTCAATTAGACAAGCCACTTAGGCGCTGACGGCATAATTCACACGGTGCCTGTTGCGGTTATTTTTTTTAGTGAAACAAGTGTTTTTTTACGATACGATATGTATGTAGAATTTGTGTGAATAGTTGTTGCTTTTTTTTTGCTTTAGTATGTATTGGTTGGATATAGGAAGTAAGTGCAAGAAATGCTTTACGCGTTTTCAATGCAGAGAGTACCTAGTGTCAAGACACTCCGTTTTTTCGTGTATCGTCTTAAGCGATGGTTGTAAATTGATAATTTACTTGTTATTGAACTCAAAATTTGTTTTCTTTTAGTGTAATAATTTACTGTGTAATAAAATGAAATTATCCAGTATCATAGATTTTTTTATATCTATATGTTATTTCGTTAATCTGCAATGTAAAAAAAGGGTTTTGATTTTAATTTAAGTTAATATGTACATACATGGACTTGTATTTCTGTAATAAAATCAATATAATCAAGATGGTGTCAATATTTACATCATTGACTAGAAAAATACTGGGAATTTTAATGATTAAACTGCACAGACATGTCGATTTTATGTTATTAGGCAGCTTAAGTGCTTTATTACATCTATATAAGTACCCGGTGACTTTGTCGCCCGTAATACAGTATCCGGGCCGAGGTCGCCCATTCGATGATAATTCACAAATCATTTATATCATCGTAAATCAAATGGCTTTTATTAATATTTATAATGACTAATACTGTCGCGTTGCTTTGTTTTTGTTTTGATAAATACATTTTAAATATACTTACATAAAACTGCATCAATGCATTCTTATAATGTATAAATGAAAGTTGCATTACTATATGTCTATATGTCTAACACATGGTAGTCCATGTAATATTTATTAATTTATTGTATTATTAATGCAATTTTATTATGAAAAATGTTAGCTTTCTCTATTCCTTCTCCATGTGAACTTCAAATGTGCGAAAAATTGTACTTCTCAGTCAGTCCTCTGGATTTTTTTCCCTTAACATGTTAATATAATGATATAATTCTATATCTACCCAAAACTAGTTTTTGGCTGGACTTGACGGAGAGAATGGCACTACGTTCTTGTCAACGTTTGTCAATTTTTGTCTACGAAATAGGAAAAAACGGAAAAAGTAATTTCTTTTAATTCCCTAATTGATGGCATTTTTTTGCTTACCAACTTTTTTGAAATTAACTAATTAAATTATCAATTTTACAAAGTTAGTTGCAAAGTTCACGCAGGTCGTTTTATTAACGGTGTGTGCTCAACGTCGCACCGCCACGGTTTGTTTGATCAGACCAGAAAACTATGTATAATGGACACATGAATATCAACCTATCGGGGACAAAGTTACTAAATAAACAAACAAATAAATATATAGAAGATATTAGTAGGAAAAAATACGACCATATATATTAAATATTTTTTATCTATCTATATATATACTGTAAGAAAATCTTGCGGACCCACTTGCTTACGCTATTTTTACAACTGCCAACCATACTGACAGTATTTATTTATTTCCTATAGTTTGGCTGGTCTATCATGGTTCTTCATGAGATTTGCCAGATCTTTAATTATTATGTAGGTTCATGTAAAATGTTGAAGAGTTTTTGTTAAAAGGGCATTTACTTATTCTTTTTAAATTAGCTAGACTATTACGGTTTGTCATCAGTTGTTGTCGATCTTTTAATTTTATATGTAAACTGGAAATTCGCATCACGCTAAACAAATTCTATTAAAGCGGCTTTTCCCTTATTTCATATAATTAAGCTGGTTTATTATGAATCTACATCAGGTGTTCTACTCTTCGAAATGTAATTTTACCCTTAGTTCTGCCTAGGCTTAAAAGTTATACAATAAAAAAGTTGTATTCAAAGCCGTCCAGTAACTACGAAGAAGTGCGCGTAAAAATAAACCAAAAATGTAAAAAATCACATATTCATATTATTCTGTTACTGTATTTTCATGTCGATAAATTAATTTTTAGTAAATATATTCAATGTACAGACACGTTTTTTTTATACATATGTGTATGTCATATACACAGTACATATACCCAAATATATATTTTGAATTTTTGTCTGTCTGTCTGTTTGTTCTGGCTAATCTCCGGAACTGCTGGACCGATTTTGAAGGGACTTTCACTGGCAGGTAGCTGATGTAATGAGTAACTTAGGTTTTTGTGTTAGAATTCCATACGGACGAAGTCGCGGGAACAGCTAGTAGATCAATAAGCGTTAAAGCTTTTACAAAATTTTTAATTTCACCAACTGTCTATAGATCAAAATATTACAAGTTATTATTATTGCGCAATAAAACATAATGCATGTGTAATTAGTTTAATTACGAGTCTAGTAAACTAAAGTATAATATATAGTATAGACACGCCACCAATACGTAGTAACCTCGGGTTATCAGTTACGACGAGTTAAATGTTATGATAGTTGTGTTTACTACCTTTTTTATTTGTGAGTTTCGGACGTATAGCAGCAGTTGGAGTTGGCACGACTAAGGGTTAAGGGTTCGAATACAGATCCGTGAAAAAAATCATGCTTTATTTTTTAATTTAATATGCTTGTAATTCGTAGTAGGTTTATTCTATTTTTTTTTTATTTTAAAGTGTTAATCACACGCTTAGGAAATAAAAAATCATGTTTAGAAAACTTGGAAACCGTCCAAGAGCCGCGGGTTCATATCCCGCTGCGTCAAATTTTTATACGTTATCTAAAAATGTATTCTAGTCAGGATAGTGGACTAATGCTGATAAGTGTTAAAGATTGTGAGGATGGGTGTTTGTTCGTTTTTCACGCAAAAACTACTAAATAGATTCTGATGAAACTTTACATTAATATAGCTTATACATTATAATAAAACAAAAAGATTATATTAGAGATTTATGTGTAATTTTGCGATAGCTATAAGTATGAAGTAATTTGGTAATAATCTTATCGTATGACTGCTATTTTGGCGTGCGCTGCCTAAGTCGTTGGAGTTAACAGAAAATAATTTATCGAAGGATCGTTAGTCTCCAATAGTTTTAAATAAAAATCCGCAACATTTGTTTTGCAGCTACACGTTTTTGCTCGCATTGCAGGGTAGTCGGAGAGAACCTAAAGAACCGAGATATGGCGTATTAATTGGCGAAACACAACGCCGCGCTTTGTTTTGAGTAGCTGAGCGAGGAATTGAAATTATTATAAATATAATCATTCCCCGAGTGGTAATCAAACCCACAACCAATCGCGTTTACAATTAGACACTGTCCCACTGCTACACGATAACCTCATTTATCTATTTTTTAGCCAATAAATCCAAAATAGTGAGCCATAGTACATCTATTCATTTCATATATTATTTGCGAAAATTATAACTCATGTATTTACTTATATATATTTAATAATAAAAAATATTTTATACCTATTTTTGTAGATAGATATTGTATTTGTTTCTTTTTTGACACGCGTTTATAAGCTTAACCAGTGTCTTTCAGTGTGAGAAAATTTCGCAACGCTATATTTTCCTACAAATTTGCACACGTGTCCAGATAGTACAATATTTTCAAAAAGTCACACGATGTTTTTGCTACGACGACCCGGATAACGAGAAAATACTTTAAAGCTATATCACTTTCTTGTTTACTTTTTTAATTTGTGGGTTCGATACCCACTCGAAGGAATAACTATATTTAAAATATTGTTATTTCTCGGCTCTGGTACCTACCTAAGACAAAGCGCAGCGTTGAGTCCCGCCACCCAACATGCAATGTCTCGCATTCAGGTGGAAAATGGAGAATGGAGTATTTTGACACTAGGCACTGATACCCACGCATTTAATAATATTTCAAGAAACCGTAAGAAGTCACATTTGCCTTGCCTCGGACATGTCCTCCAAACGGTGAGCGTGTCAATATGTATACATACATATATACATCCACACATACATACGTACTGTGACCCTAAATCTAGGGTTATCGTAATGATTATCGCCCGTTTGGTTTAGCGAGCGTGTCGTATCGAGAAATTACTACGTTTTTGTTATTGTTTACGTATAATATATTAAAAAAAATTATCTACAATAATATTATGATATCCATCTAAGAAGTGTCACAAAGTACACGCAATAGTTGTGAGTTCGATTTCCGATTGAGACATTTTATATTCCTTTAAAAATAATTCGGACTTCGGATTCGATGTTTCTATACATTTTTTTGTTTCTTCAGTTGACTTGGCTGTTGAGCCATTAAGACAGCTTCATAAAAATGTTCGAAAAGTAAAAGAATTGTGTGTTTTGACAGTGGATTTTTCAATTTTTCCCACTCAAGGAGGTTTGAGATGCGTATAGTAAAACAAAAATAAAAGAAAACAGCTCATGAAACTATTTCCCGCATACCAAGGTGATATGAAAATAATTTAAATATAATTATGACCCCGAGTGGGGATCGAACCCTGTTTTGTATATAACCCCATGATTGTCTCGTAAAACAAAAAATTATTTTGATGTTAAAATTAGAAAAATATATTAGAAACGTATTAAAATTTAAACGTAGCAGAATTTGAATCTATGCCTTAAAATAATTTAGTATTATATTCACTATTCAGAGCAAGTTACATGATACGATAAGCTTATTCTTATGCTACTTTGAGGGAAAAATCACTAGTGTAGATCAACAATTAGGCGTGTTTCAATATTGAAAAACATTTTTAGATAATATCTAAAAAATTGACCGCAGCGGGATTTGAACCTCGGTAGTTTTTAACGTATATTTTGTTAATGTATGATTTCATTTCAACATACATTGTAGTTTAATGGGGTATATCTGTGGACTACCGTTATTTATTTTGTCATCCAAAAAAATAAATAAATCCCTAAGCGTTTTGATAGAATCAAACTTTCAGTGCTTGAATAGACTCAATTTATATTAATCTAGAACCATATTTAAGTTTTTCCTAAGTTAAAACAAAACCGAAAAATTAAACGATATTTTTTGTAATTATAATTTATAGACCGCAATTATTCTTGTCATTTATTATTAGGTTATCATTTATTGTGATGGTGAAATGAGTAAAATAAATAACAATTTCAGAAATACGTTTGGTACATAATATTTTTCCTGAAACTACTTATGTAATTAGTAAGAAACAGTCATAATATCCTATCTCATCTTGTTAAGGAGTCAAGTTGATTGAATATTATACTGTTTTTACTTTATTTTTTGATCATTGCACATTCCGCCCGTTTTAAATTGTGAAGCTCTACTTTGTTTTACAAGAGTTGAAATATCTATTATATGAGAGAAGGGAGAACGGGTACAACTAACTAAAAAAAATATAGTTGGCATTTGAACCCATTTTAGTCAGATTGTCATTTGGACACATTCCACAAGCTATATCACGATGACGTCAATAGTTATAATATACAATAGATTACTAATTTTGTTTTTATATAGTGCGGTATTTGGTTGTTTATTTAAAACCATCGCTACACATACTGCCTACCAAGATATAATACATTAAATAAAACTATTATACCGAGTTGGTTATTATTATAACCTGTAATATGTCAAGAAAATGCATCGTTTTATGAAAATTATGTAGTCATAGGAGTATGATATTTAGCATAGTTAATGTATATATAATTCAGCAATTTCGAAAATTCTTTCCCTAAGGGGGTGAATTAGGGGCTGAAAGTTTTTACGGAAGTCCATCATATTGTAAGTTAGAAATATGAAACTGTTTTTGGGCTACTAATAAAAAAACTTTCAACGTATATGCAAATTCTACCCCCCAAGGCGTAAAATAGTTTATATGAAAATCCATAATTTCTGAAGTTAGAAACATAAAACTCTATTAAGCTTTTGTAGAAATATAACGTTTAAATATAACTATGATTCGTCACGTTTAAGGTAAAAAAATATTTTGTAGGTTTTTCAAAATATATTATTACAAACAAAAGGTACTTGACTTTACCTCTTTATAACTTGTGTAAAAAGCCAATACGGAAATGGGTAATGTCACCAAATGTAATATATATACTAACAATGTTATAATTCTATCAGTAATTGTAACAACATACAAATATGAATGTTTTTTATGAAAAAATAATGAATAATTAATTGGGTACAAACGTACGTGATATAGCATTTATTTTAATACGAGTTATTGCCCATAACTTTGTTTGCGAAGACTTTATGACTATATATGACTTTATGAATGATACACTCCTCACATAAATTATTTGTCAAATTTCAACTCTTTATGTCAAGTAGTTTCGGCTGTGTTCGCGTTGTTTATCAATCGAGCAGTAACAATATATTTTTAATTCTTTCATGAAATCGTCAATTCTACGATATTACCACGATATATGTGAATTGAATGGTCCTACATTGAATTTTAATACGTTTGAATCATAACTAACAATCAATAAAAAAAACAAATAGTAGTATTTTGAAAATGAAATTACATATTGATAAATTACTCTTTCATCTACTTTTATGACAACAGATAAAATTATAAGGAAAATGTTACATGTAAACATTGACAGTACCTATTGTGGCTTAAATTGTTTAAGTTTATTTTAGTAGCTTCATGCTTCTTCCCACATAGCTGGGTAGTTAGAATAAACCTAGTCTCAAGGCACTCAGTTCTCCACATTGTGCTCGAAATCGAAACATTGCGTGTTACGTGGCGGAAGTCAACGCTGCGTTTTGTCCCGTTCACCAGAGTGGAGCAATAAAAATAATTTAAATTAATCATTCCCCTGAGTAGAAATCAAACCCATAACTAATCGTGAGGATATTCAATTGTCACGACTTTTGTAGTCTGTGTCAATTTCTGCTCTTTTCTTCTGTATTTTTTGTGATTTTTACTGTTTTATTTAAGATGATAGCGAGACACCTAGATCACATCTGTCAAAGCAAAAAAAGCATACATGTTGTAGTGATTTTGGAGGGCTGAAAGAGCAATACGTAATTGTAAAAATATTTGTAAGTGCCCGAAAGTCCCAAACTCGAATGCGATATATAAATAGGTCCTAAATTGGCGTACCCTAATATATAGTACACCATTAATTTAAAACATCTTTGTAAAAATCTATACGTAGTAATAAAAATGAAAACGATCGCTGTCTGTACATGCAAGATATATGAAAAAATATATTATTTTGGGGGTTTTTATCAATATAATAGTACCCAAAACAATGATTTTTAATTTTCTTTTCTGTTTGTCTGTTTGTTTGTGCACGCTAATCTCAGAAACACTGCTTAACCGATTTAAATGCCGTTTTGAACTATTGTATTTTGGTAAACTTTCCTTAACATTTAATGTTTATTTCCTTTCAATCGGTTCATAAATAAAGAAGTTACAGCTATTTAAATTATAAATTTGAGCAAAGGTTGTAATTTAGGTGAGAACTCGGGCGGAAAAACAAAATAAGTTTAGTTGTTTACATCTTACGCAGGCAAAGCCGCTAGCGGGTCGCTAGTATAAATTTTATTCTACACGAGTATATAAAAAAAGATATATTCGTGATTTTTTAAACTTTTTAACATTTACATACGTTACGTTTAAGTCTGCAGATAGCGTATTTTAATTCATTTAATAAAATTCATATGAAATCGCATTGGAAATACGTATCAATGCTCCCATTGGCCAGTGTAGATGCGGCACCTGATCAAACAACATGGCGGCGCGAATTTTCTAAATAATATATTGACATTACTTATAAAAAAAGGTCAAATATATAGAAAGCTATTTTAATTTTGTATGTAGTTGAATCTATTCAAGCTATTAGCCCCGTTGATGTGTAAAATACGCGTGTGCCTTAGCAACGTGTATATTACTTTATACAAAAGAGTATGTAGAACACATTGCAGTGTGTGTATTATTTATAAAATGTAATATATGTATTAAATAAGTTTCTAAAAAAAAGGTCGAATCAATTGTAGTTTTCAATCAGTTACACGTACAATGATCTTCTTCAGACTGAAAGTTCAAAACAAAAAAAATTGTTAAATTGTGGGTTTCATTAGATATTTTAGTTAAATGTATCATGTGCAATAACTTATGAGTATAAGATAAGATGAGTTCCGCCACTAAACACGTAATATCTCGAATTTGAGCAGAATGTGGAGAACGGTGTGTCTGAACACTAGGTTCTCTCTGCCTACCTACTCAAGAACACTTGCTGTGCCACCAAGAGTAGGTCAAGTCTTGCAAGCTATATTTTGAACACGCTTCCCTAATCTGATTAAGATGAAATTTGAAATACAATTTTAGTTTAGATGACAATGCAATTATATGTAAGCAATATTGTTTTTAATGCAATATGGTCACCGAAAAATGGCGATTACATATTTTTGTACATCTCACCCGATATGGGTGTGTACTATGAGAAAGAATATAAATCTAAGACGGCTGCTATCACAAAATGTTGGCTTACATATTTTCGTACAAAGAAGCTTATCAATATAACGTATATTTAAATAATATTTTGTATTTTATTTACATATAAACAGAAATTTTAATTAAAAAATCTTATCGTACACATAAAAATTATGGTTCAATGACAGGTCAATAAGTGGTTGAGATAACTTGTGTATACTAACAAACTTAGACGTGTGAGGTGATAATGTTATTTATTTAGCACATTTTTGTGTTTTGTCTGAAATCGATTGTTGTAGGTTGAAATGTTTTTCGATTATTGTTTACAGCTTCACGTTTCAGTCACTCCGTTTTTCTCCACTTTCCTGCCTGTAATCGGAGCTAAACACCATGCTTTATTTTACCGAAGCGGCGAAATAGACATACTTTAAATATTGTCATGCCGATCCGAGCGACGATCGAACCCACAATCTTCGCGCGTACATTCAGATGCATACACATTTGCTTATACAAGATTAAGTGAAGCTATCCAGTATCCTTAGCAACGGGTATATCACTGAATACGAAAGTGTGTGTCTAGTCACATAGTAGTGTGTGTAATATTTATTTAGTTAATATAATGATTTATTGCAATATTGTATAAAATATTGACTTTTTAACTTTTTCATATAACTGTACCAATCATGAGCCTCAATTTGCATAATTTTCCTAAAAAGGCCCCCTTAGGTCTAAAGGTCGTAACACAACGCCGTGCTTTATTTTACTAGATCAAATTACAATTTAGACTTAATAACATAGTTAAATATAAATTATATGTGCAATGGCGGCCTTATTACTAGAAGCAATCTCTTCCAGGCAACCAATAACAAAATAATTATTCACAAGATCACAGAGAGGTGCATAAAGTATTATACTTACTTAAATATAAGAAGGAAATATACTTACATAAAATCATAAATACTCACTTACATACATACATATATACCTACATACATACATATATACCTACATACATACATACATACATACATACATACATACATTAATATACACAAAATATACACGGAGAGTCAGATTATACGTATTGTTTAAGATAGTGCTCTTTAAGACGCCGCTTAAATATCGCAACCGACTGGGACTGGCAGCGCATTCCGTAGTTTTACTGACTTGACAATAAAAGAGTCACCATAGCATTTCGTGCGGCACAAAGGAACTTCTAGGAGGTGGGTACTGGGTGTGAATAGTGTTCGACCCCAAGAACTTAAACTGTTCCTTGAGGTACGAAGGAGTAACAGGATATTAAGGAGAGTTAGGGAATGTAAGTGGCGTCTGTGTTTTATCGTCAGCCATTTTAGTTGACACATGGTCATACTTTCTCAGTCTGAAAATAAATCATATTATAAGATTTTGTAAGCGCTCGGAGCTTATTAATCCAGTTGCCGAGACAAATCTAAATAATGGAATTTACAATCTAGGATATGGAAGAGCCATAGAAGGAGATATACAGGGATATTTTGCTTTAAGGGTAGGTACCATCTTCTCAATCCGCCTATGGCTGAGAAAAATCTTACGACCAGGAAAGTGCCATCCATCCTGATTCCCACCTTAACACTGCACTAAACTCCAAACCAACACAAGTGAAACTGACGGGTAGAGGGTGAATGTATTTTGACAGTTTCTTAGGGTTTCCAAACCTTGAGACTACTAGGATTTGTAGAATGCAAACGATTTGTACTCTCATATTACTAATTGTAAATCGGAATTAATTTTTAGACCGCACCAGAAGATATTTGGTACGCAGTTGTATACATTTGTAAGTCATCTGCGTAAAGGTAGTAAGATAACAATATGTGTTGATAGTGTCAAAAAAATATTATAAAGAAATATTGATATGTTTAAGAAGATATATTGATTTGTTTATACTTAATTGTAGATATATCGAACCTAGGACCAGCTCCTTTTAGATTACCATTCCAACTGTAATTTTCCATAATAACTAATTAATTAAAAGTAGGGTATATGCAAATGCAATTTGACACACTTATAGGCGTTTTAGAGGATAAGTGATAACGTTTAACACAGTGGGTGATTTAGCCTTAATTGGAGTTAAAATAAATACACATAACTTTCAAATGTACTTGCGTGAGTCATATCGTATTTAGTTGGTTTCCAGTGGACGAGTTACGCTATATGAAGATAGTTTTATTTTTGATAATAACTTATTTGGAATTGTATTAGTGTAAGAAATTATTTGAATAATAAATTATGTATATTAGAGTAAGATATTATTGAAATAGATGATCTCGGATAGTAAAAAATATGTGTAAATGTAACAAATATAATATATTTCAGTGGAACTATGATTAAGTGATGTTTCCTTTTTATTTTTTTCTTTCTTGTTTTATTAGTTATACCTATATCATATATTAATGTAAAAAAATTAGCAACCCCATTATGACCATATTCTTAAAAAATATATATTTGTAAGTTCTTTGATTTCTTTGATCCCACCACAGCTTCTTGATATTTATTCAGGAGTGTAAACACTTCAGGTCAAGCTCGGGTGACCGTCTAAATATTAACAGCTTTTTAGGGTTCTCTATTTGTACAGGACTCCCATTATTGAGTTGTAGTACTTAATTTTGTTGAATGAGTCCCATTTGGGAGGCGACTTGGCTTTTGCTAGAATTTAGCGTATAGTTAGTTCGGCGTTGAGTTTTGTCGGAGCGTTTTAACGTTTCATTTCACTTTGTCTGCATACCCTGTTGTCTGCGGGAGATGGGTATAAAAGTTTCTAGTTAAAGAAAGTTAAAAAAGCAAATTTCCAAACTATCGAATATTTGAAACAAACAAAACTATCCGTATCCATAACCGAATCTGAAATAAAAGATTTGGATTGAATTATAACAGATAACCGCGGCGTCTAACGGACATTTGTAAATGACAGATTCTTTGAAAAATTACGGCACCTGAAATTAAAATAAAACCAATTTTGAGCATTAAAGTGTTATTCACACACTTAAGAAATGGAAAAACATACAAGCGCTCTGACCAGTAAGCCTGAACATATGGCTTAGCGGTCAGAGCGCTTAGGCGTTCAAAATTTTCGTTCAAAGTAATACTTATGAAGAAAAAGGAAACTGATTAATTAGTGGCCGAAATTTACTCACATTTCTCAAAAATCTAATATCCGTTAACGAAATTATCAAAAAGTAATGGGTAATCCTTAATAATTTTATGTCCGTAGCCGAAACCGATACAGCATTCTTCCTATAACCAGGTCCGAAATATTAAATCCGTAACATTACAGCTTAGATACGTCCAAAAGCGTGTTCGCCACGTGCCCAGAGGGTGGTGGCGACAGGACTAAATGATGTGACTACTTGTTGCGGATATTGTTTACATAAGGATAATAATAAAAAAATTAATTTGCATCATATTGTTTAGAAAAATATAATGAAAAATTTGAATATAAGATGATTTAAACCTGCACGTCTTCTATTATTATCTATTTTCATATAGAGCTTAGTGCCACTCTGTTTTTCAGGGGAGCGTAAGCCTGCAAACATGGGTGTCGTCCATACTAATATTATAAATGCGAAAGTGACTTTGTCCATCTGTGATGTGTGACGTCATCACGGCCAAACCGCTGAACTGATTGTGATGACATTTTATATAGAGATATCTGAGGGTCTTGTGATGAACACAGGGTACTTTTTTCCCATTTTTTTTATTTGTTTCAATGTTTAATGAAAAGAAATATCCGCACCAGCCTTAGTTCACGTAGGTGAAACCGCGAGCAGGTCGCTAGCTTAAAATATTAGTACCCGTACCCGTTGAGGCATAAAGTACGTGTTGGTTCAGTGTAATTTATGAATTTTGCGGAAACCCGTTAGATACATCGTTTTTATAAATAATCATTAAATTAATGTAATAAATATTACATACACTACTATGTGTTTGATAACCACTTTTACACTAAGTGACATTGCTAAGTCAACGCGTAATTTACGCGTCCACGAGGCTACCAGTATTTATTTAATCTAAATTTATTTTCCATATTTTGTGTGAAAAGCGAAAGAGAACCTCCAACCTAGTAATTTGTCACTCCATTCTCCGCATTCCTTTTTCAATCGTTATTATTGTTTTCTTTTAATGGGTTTTACGCTATACGTTTTTCGCTCTACACAAGCGTACGTCGGACACGTGCGTGCTTATTGTATTAAATATTAGGCGGTGATTTGTCAATGTAATTATGGTATATTTTTATTAAGTGTTAAATAGGGGGTTGATATTTTAACTGATTTTTCTAGGGTAAATTTTGCTTATTAGGGATGATAATGTGTGTATGAATATGTTTTATATGTCTGTAATCTAATTTAATTAAATATAATGTAAAGTAATTAATATATACATAAGTCTTGTTGTTTTTACACATTATGTATACATGTATTTCAATATTTTTTAAAGTTTTATCCACACACTTTTAGAATTGAACTTTGAAATTTGAACGTAACAGAACTCGAACCCGGGCCTCTTGGGTACCAATTTGATTGGCCAAGCTCTATGATCGCCATGCCATACGTTCTTCATCCGGCTACAACGTACGAATGTTTTTGAGGTCGAAACTCGTTCTTTTAAGCTGCAAAGGAAATTTGAAGGAATCACAACTTGGATGTGCTTAATGAAATATTATTGTATCTTTTGTCTGATTAGACAGTGAGACGTCTTGAAAAATGTAGGCATATGTCTGGTAAGCTTTGTAATTTTTGGCCAACGAAATTGGCGCTGAGGAACTCTCTGCTCCATATATTTGATTATAATATATATTTTATATTATAATATAAATATAATAATAGTGTTTAACTAGTAGAGCCATCGACGAGTAGTTAGACATGTTATATCACTTTGTCAAAAGTGTATGTCAAACACATGGTAGAATGTGTAATAGGTATAAAATTTATTAATTTAATGAAATTAAAATTTAATTTCTAATGAATTATTATAAAAAATATTTTGCAATTCTTCCCTTTATACATTTTAAGATTACTCTCCTGTTCGTATAATTTTCTTAATATAGTCTAAAGTTTTTCACTCACGCAGCTTCACGCATTTTCCCGTATAGCGGGATAGTCAGAGATAACCTAGTGTCAAGAGACTCCCGTCTGCGCCACAATGACGACTATTATAATTGTTTGGAAATATTAGTAACAACTAATATTTCCAAGCAATTATAATAGTTTTTAACAAAAAACCATATAAAAATAATTTCAAACTAAACTGAGTATTATATCAACGTTATATTAGTTCGTAGGTACTTACTTGAAAACTCCCATTGCCGTCACTTCCACGAGTCATTCAGACGCGCTCACCGTGAAATGAGCGGTGATTTATGGGGTCTTACACCATTGACATACAGAGGGTGTGCATGGGGTGGTCATAGAGAAACTACTGATGGGGTAAATTTTATTTACACTATAGCGTATACTCCCTAAACTCTTTAGTATATAGTATTTTTTTAGAAGAACCTTAGAAGACTTACAATCTAGTGATTTAGACTAATAAATATTGTTTTAGTCCATTGGCAATATCACCGTCACTATTTTTGCACTAAAACTACACCAGGTTAACTTACATGGTTTCGTCCTTTTTAGCCTAATCTATAAACTGTGTTCAATAAGATAGTACTAAAACTGAATAGCTTTGTTGAAGCCTTTTAGAGATCATGTTGGCGCCGCAGTGGGACGTCTGACTGCAAACTTAATGGTTGTGGGTTCGATGCACACTCAGAGGAATTATTCATTTTATTCATATTGAGATCTGCCATTGCCAGCAGGTTCTCTTTGCCTACACTGATATGTGGGATAAAGCATCAAGCTGAAATAAATATACATATAGCTTTATGTTGTACTAGCGACCCGCTCGCGGCTTCGCTTGTGTAAACTACTCGATTAAAGTATTTCTTTTTTAGTCCGCCCGCGCTTTCATCCAAATCACACACTTTGCTAAAATTTATAATTTGAATGGTTGTAACTTTTTTATTTTTTTAATAAACCGATTGATATAACATAAATACTAAATGTTAAGGGAAATTTACTTAAATACAAGAGTCCAAATTGCATTTAAATCGATTGAGCTGTTCCTGAGATTAGCGAGCACAAACGCACAAACAAACAGCAAAGAAAATTTAAAATCATTGTTTTGGGTTCAAATCTATTGAAAAATGCCTCTAATAATATTCTTTCTCATATATCTTCCATATACAGACAGCTATTAGTTACATTTTTATTATGTGTATAGTTGGGATGCAGTAGCGGATACTTGTTGGTGTATATTTCAATTGGATAAAAATTTTCTAAATTTAGGAAAGTAATAAAATCAAGTAAAAAGCTATCAGGTAAAACAATTTTTGCATTGTTTGCAATATATTAATTATAAAATATTTGTTTTTTGTATTGTGTTAAAATCCGATTAAATGGGTGAAAGTTGGGACAAGTAAGATACATTATTTTCATTGTACCTCTAGAGGAAACAAGGCGTTGATTTCCACCTCTCAACAAGCAATCGCTGGAATTTGGGCGTAAAACGGAGAACCGAGCCTCATGCGAGAAAAGACGTGAATCTGATGAATCTGTGAATCTGTGGTAGTAAAAATATTATATATACAAATAAAAAAAATTTTAGTGTCTGTATAACCGTTATTTACTAAATGCAATTATATATTTAATATAATTAGTATATATATAATTATATGTAAATTTAAAAAAATATACAGGATATATATACCAAAATATTATTTTTTACGGATTTTATCTGTGTCTGTCTGTTTCTTCCGGCTAATCCCTGGTACGGCTGGACCGATTTTGATGGGACTTCCACTGGCACATAGCTGATGTAATAAGATGTAACTTAGGCTACTTTTATTTTTGAAATCCACGCGTAAAAAGTTGCGGGCACAACTAATGGATTTATTTAAACTAATTTATAAGTGGAAATCGAACCGACATCGCGTGTGCAGTCAAATACTTATTATTGTATGAACAAATGGTAACTTAAAAGTTTCAATGCAGTAATTGCATTTATGTCCCTTTTTCTTTGTCATTACACAATACGGCTTTACTATAATTGTGAGTCGTGGCTTATAATTGATTCCTTTGAAATATAAACGTGAAAGTGACCTTGCAGTACAAAAGTCTTTAGTAGTATCCAGTTGGTATACTTAAGTGTGCCAGGCTATGTACCAGCTTTAATTCAGAGAGCATTGTAGTCAGAGAGAAACCTAGTGTCAAGACACTCTGTGAACCACTTTACGCCCGAAATCGAGACATTGCGTGTTGAGTGGTGGAAATTTGTGCCGCGCTTTGTGTTGCCAGAGCGGGGAAATGAAAATTATTTAAATATAATTTCCCTCGATTAGCAATCGAACCTACGAACAATCACGTTTACAGCGAGACACTGTCCCACTCGGCTATGCGGGGAAAACGAGTGATAAATGCTGAAATATTAAGAAATAATCTCCTAATTATAGACAGCGAGAACATAGTGTTAAAACTAGCTATGCCCGCGACTTCCTCTGCATGGAATTCTAAAATAAAATAAGCCTAATTTACTCCTTATCAAGTTACATTAAGTCCTGTCAAACTCAGTCCAACCGTTCCAGAGATTGGCCGGAACAAACAGACAGACAGACAAAAATTAAAAAGTGTTATTTTGGTATATGTACCGTGTATTCATACATATGCGTTTAGTAAAAAGCGGTTATTTTAATATTACAAACAGACACTCCATTTTTATGTATTAGTCTATATACTCTTTACTTTCTTTATAATATGTAATTTTTCTGAAAATTCGATCGATTTATATCCACGCAACTGAACAATGTTCTGATTTCACGGTACCGTATAATTTGTGCTAGTCGCATGAATTGATGGGGCTTGAAGTTTAATAAGTAAGCTTATGTCACACGTGGATTACATCTACTATAGTGCAGTGGAAATTAGTTGAGTCAATATTGTACGACGGTTGTTAACAGGTGTTTAAATTTTTATTAAACATTATTTTTAAGAAATAGCTATTTAAAGCATCGTCACGCTTTTGTTATCAGCAGGATAATTCGAGACATAATGTCACGTGTATCCGTTGCTCACTTTCACATTTTTTCCCGAACATTGCGTGTTGAGTAGCGGAACTCAACTCCGCCCTTTGCCTTACCAGATAGGTGAAACCAGAGATGAAAATATTTTAAATGTATTTCCCCAATTGGGAGTCAAATCTATAACAATCTCGCTTATTGTCAGAATTGCGTCCCGATGGGCAACGATGGCCTAAATATTCTTCTAAAGTCTTGACGAATGGGTACTTTATTTAAAATATCATAGTGGTTAATGGAGTGTCTTGCCACTACAAAAAAGCGTGACGCTGAATAAAAAAAGTAAATTGTCCCTATTAAAAATATTTCATAAAATTCTGTCCAAACAAAATGACATTTGCGTTGTAATGACTGTCATATGTACTACAATAATAACATTATAAAAAGATTATGGCAAATAATAGTCTATAGAAATAATCGTGGGTAAAAAGTGAACAGAATCCATTTAATACCTCTCAACTCGAGTAGGTCGCGTAAATTTATTCGAACGAGTGTCCAATATGCCATCGTAACGCATTAATACAGTGTTTGACTGTGCATGCGATGATTGTCAGTTCGATTTCCGCTCGGAGGAAATGTAAGTAATATTTTCGTTTTACAGGTCAAAAATAGAAAAAAAGGGGAGAAAGATTAGAAACAGACAGACTGAGACGGACGGCGACTATAATTTGTACTATGTAGGAAAAACTATTAAAATTTAGGTAAATTATGGGATCGGCCTAATTTAGTTAAATTAGCAGTTACTAAATTTGGCATGATTAAAGCTTATATGAAAAACATTAATCCTTTTTTATAACTATGTATTTGAAATAGACTATATTAATAAAATACAAGCACACACTATCATGTGCTTAGATTCATATACACAAAGTGCTACACGTTACTAAGGCAACGCATATTTTACGCGTCAACCAGTGCACTAGTAATAATAACTATCCAATGTGCTACAATAAGAATAATTTAAAAAGGTCACTATATGATAGCATATGGAGATAATCTATTTTAAAAAGTGTACAAAGCCCATTTAATACCTCTCGACGACTCAAGTGGGTAGCTTTTGCCCGGCACGGATTTGAACGAGTACCCTTTGATAACACGCTTGGTTATTTTGATTAATTGTTACGCTAAATATATTTTTCCTTAGAGTTTATAAGGGAGGGTGTATAATGGTTTCTATAATGTTTTAAATACTAGGTCAGTGTATATAGGGTTTTTTTACACATGTATTGGTTTTATCAATTTTATAGTATGACCGTATTTTATATAATAAAACTAGTTTCTTATAAGAATTCTGCTAATTGAAATCTATTACGGTAATATGTGAAAAGTGTATTTACAATGAAATGAGGATTGTTTTGTTTGTAGTTTACGCGTTTATATCGCCTTTTTTTAAATATTTATTAGGCTTATATACCTTATACACTTAATAAGAGTGCGCTCTTTAACGAATATTAGAATATTATGCTGACCGAGGACTGAATTTGAAATTTGCACAGTTAAAATTTATATGGATAATAAGTGCATAAAGATAATATTTTTATAATAATGTATAAAAAATGTTCACGCGACATACATTTTTGTGTAAAGTGACACACACGTTGCTAAGGCAACGTGTTAATTACTGGACAACTTATCTACTGGAACGTATATTTAAATGAGATAATTTAACATGACATTTTTATTAATTTCAACATAAGCGTGTCGTCGTCTATGGAAAACAGCGCTCCCCTCTTTGAGCAATATTGTAACGGTATTATTTGGATTAGCCAATTCACTTTGACATGCAGGGAGTGAAATAGTGAGGGGGTTTTTTTACCAGTATTTTTTATATTTAAATGATTTTCTATATAGTTTTATGTGTATAGTTATTTTTATTCATAATTCTTATCATCAATATTTATATAAATAAAAAGAGAACGGACTGTCTTGACACTAGGGGAGTGTAGAGGAGCGCTAGAAAAGATGTTCCGGAAATTCTACGGGAATGAAAACATATCGTACAATATTATCAGGCTTTTTGTCAGGTTACCTCTTTTGTTTCAGTATGTAAGTGAGAAACTAGCGGTAGGGTGCTATAAAAAAACTCAGAAAACATAAATCAATAATTTAGCAAGCTATGAAAGACGTTTATACCTGTTCAGAAAATAAAGCAGTGATAAAAACTTATTGTGAAGACAACCCGATCTCCACTGCACTTTTTTAAATGTCCTGAACATCTACATTGGACACTTTACTCATATATATCCCCCTCCATCGCTTAAAGAAATAAACTCTCAAGAATTTATATTTTGAATTGTTTTCAAGGAAATTTATAAAGCTTTGGCAATTTAATATGTGAAAACAAAAACAAAATGCGATTAAGAAACGAGAGTAAATGACGTTATATAATTTGAATCCACGACCAACGTGTACTTGAGAAAAAGTATTAACTATGCCACGATTACCTCTGCACGCGTACAGTATGTAGTAATATCTAGATAAAAATGTTGACATTTATATACAACTAGCTGTGCCCGCGACTAAGTCCGTTTGGAATTCTACAACACAAGTAGCATAAGTTACTCCTTATTACATCAGCTTTCTGCCAGTGAATGTCCGGTCAAAATCAGTCCAGCCGTTCCAGAGATTAGCCGGAACAAACAGACAGATAGACAGATCAAATTTATATAATAATGTTATTTTAGTACATGTACCGTGCGTTTAGTAAGAAACGGATATTCTAATACTACAAACAGACACTCCAATTTTATTTGTTTTTGTATAGATATTGTCCACAGTTTAATTGACTTTCATTTTGGAGGTGGTCTATTATGAAGTAAATTAATATTCTCCTTTATAGTATGAAGAACGAATAAGGTTAATCGTATACTATAACAGGACGGTTTATCTCGCATTGTTTGTGAAATACGCTATTGTTTCGCACGTATAATGGTTTGGTACTTTTAGTTTGTACTTGCTGTAAGGCTGGTTGATTTATTTATTTATATATATATATATATATATATATATATATTAATATCCCCTTAATATACTTGTTAAAAGGACTCTTGAACTTAAGTCTTCCAAACCAAAAGATATGTTTTTGTTTAGAGTCCAAGAAAGACAATTAGCTACGGTTAGTGTTTATCGTTCCTTACTTTCTGCCAAAACGTTAAAGCCAACTGATTTAAATTAATTAATAGGATCTTTTTGGTATTCATTTCATACATTTAAGAAAACATGATGTTTCGAATAATTTACAATAGGCAACTACGGACTACTGTCCGTATTCACAGGCATGCACATATTGTTTATAAGATTACATTAAAGTGGTCGAAACGTCGGCTTTTCCATAATGTATTTTCGAATAACACCATATACGCGATTAATTCGGTTAAAATAGTTCCATTTTAAATAGCAGGGCGGATAGTCAGAGAGAGCCACTCCGTTCTCCGCTAGCTTTTAGTAGTTGTACATTGCAATGCATCTATTTAAACAGTGTGTAGTAATACATCGATCGATTTTGCATACGATATATATATCATATGAGTTTATGGTATGTTGAACTAATATATGGCATAACACGAGAATATATTTCACTGCATTTGAGGAACGCGTAAATGGTTAATTAATATTTTTCATACAAAAATTAATAATGATTATAATTTCCACAGTCACAGAAAAACCTGGTTACCAGTCGCCATATGGAGGCATGGACAATGGCATGGTGAGTTTCTTTTTTTATTTTTGTTTTTGGATTTGTTTACTGTTTTTTTTTTTTTGTAAAATGTGATATGCCACACTCTTTCATATATGTGAAAATTGGAGTCAACTTCTATATTGAGAATGTGCGTGGTTGTCGAGCCGATAAATAAATTTAGACATAGATGGATGCCAAGTTCTTTAGATACTCCTGACATTAATTGAAGCTGAAAGTTTGACTTGGCTAGCTTTTACATATAAGTAATTTAATAATAATAAAAATGAAACAAAAATAATATCTTTAATTTATTCAATTCTTTTTATATTTGACTAGTTAATTAACTTCAAAAACCAAGACAATGCGCGGCGTTTACTTCCGCTACTTAACACGCAATGTCTCGATGTAAAGATGAGAGTGTTTTGACACTAGGTTATTTCTGACTGCGGGACAGAGCGTCAAGCTGTTTTTTTAATTTTTTTTTATTTCACTACTTTTTGTTATACTCAAGATATCTAGTAGAAACTAGTCAAATCAAACACGGAGCTGTAATAAATAAATGTCCAAATTATGTACTTAAGAACTTTAATGTTAAAATTGGTCTTTTAATGATAACACACCTTGAAAATATAATTGCTCGCTCAAATCTATTTCAAAGGTATCTTTAGTACTGATAAATTACTGTAAATCTTTGTATACAGTCAATATTGACTTAAAAAAAAATGAGCTCGCTGAAGCTTCTCTGGTCTGTAGCATTAGGCTAAGTGAACCGGGGGTAAATTATTTGACGTTCAAAAAATTAAGCTATGAACTTATTTTGAATTGTTTTATTTTGTTTGACTTTAAAGAATAAATAAGAATATATACAATATTTTAATTAGAGCTTAACTTTGTGTGGTTTAGTGTGGCGAGAGAGAGAGAGAGCGGGTTTAAATTTGTACACTGTTTGTACTCTGGAACTAATAACATTCCTTTGCCTTAAGTTAGAAAATACTCAGCTCAAATATCTTTTCAACATTTTCGTAATGTTTCGGTTCCATAAAATATTTACTATTCTTAGTTCACCCGTTCTGATTTATGTGGGACCCGTTCTTGTAAGCTGAAAAACTGCGACGCTTGCATTTCTTATATCTTCTGTACCGCGTCTATCTTTTATCTGTTGTATGTATTTTGTACATTTTACTACAATATATTTGAAGAAAAAGAAAAGTTAGGATGAAATGCTATTGTGGTGGTGTTTGTGAAGTGTTGATGATCGTGAGTCCGATACACAGTCAGTTAAATAAATTGCGAAGTTAAGTTTTGAAAACATATTTTTAGAAAACGTATAATAATTTGAACGCAACGGGATTTGAACCCGCGCCTCTTAGAAAGCGTCCAAGGTTGGACGGAACTTTTTTATACGTTATCTAAAAATATACTTTTTTGTTTCTTAAGTGTGTGAATAATTCTTTAAAAAACGTGAAGTTTTGCTTCGTTTTCCCGCATAGCAGGGTAGTCAGATAGATTCTATTGTCTCCACTGACTGCGACACCGCGTGTTGAGTGGCGGAACTCAACGCCGCGCCTTGTATTATCACCACGAGCGGAGAAATTAAAATAATTTAAATATAATCCTTCCTCCGGATGGGGGGATCGAACCCACAACCAATCGTGTTTGCAGTCAGACGCTATCCCATTGCGCCACGATGATCTCAAATGATATGTTTTAACAGTTTACATCTTTTTTATTTGAAAAATTCTGTAGTTTTAAAATGTTAATATTATATTTTTTTTTTATTAGTGTAATTTAATATAGAAAGTTAAGAAAGAAAGTTCTTATTATATAAAGAAAGTATTTATATAATAAGAAAAATGTAAAAAGGTATTGCCCCGGGTGAGGATCGAACTCACGACCTTAAGATTATGAGACTTACGCGCTGCCTACTGCGCTACCGAGGCCGGTGATAATAACCGTCAAATAGGTCATACGGTTATGTTGCATATTTTAACATGCTTTTATTAGCTTTAACTATATCTATCAGTGGCGATGTATCCATATAACACGATTCCCACCGGCTTACCTTTTGTCAATCATAGTACTTAAATTAATAAAAATATAATTATTTGATAATCTAACAGAAATCTATTTTAATTGATACAAGGCAAATTCCACGCAAATGAATTCCTTAAATATGTAATTAAACTTAGTAAACTAAACGAAATATTGATGTTATCATCCAGGGCGAATCTAGATTATTTTTATATTTTTTTTAATGGTGGATTACCTCTACAAAACTTACACACTTTCACACTCGATCTACATTCTAGATTGTTTAATGATTTAATTAAAATTCGCACGCGTGTCCGAATCCGATAAAACAATATTTTCCACAGCACGAACCTAATGACATTAGCTAGTATGACCGAGATAACGATTTGGTTCTTAATTTTTTTTTTTAGTCTCATTTATTCTATACATATAATACAATGTAACTGATCTCTGTCTGTACATGGAAGTTAAATGAAAATATATATAAATTATTAGGAACATTTATTAATATAATAGACATAAACAATGATTTTTGACTTTCTTTTTTCTGTTTGTTTTGTGCACGCTAATCTCGAAACAACAACGATTTATATTATATTTTACTCTTCAATATTTATTGCTTTTCAATCGATCATAAATCGATTACATAGAAAAAAGTTATATCCATTTAAATTATTAATTTAACAGAGTTTGTGATTTTAGTGAAAAAGCGGGCGGGTGAAAAAACGAAATTGTTTAGTCTAGTCATTTTTGCGAGCGGGTCGCTAGTAACTGACTATATATAAAAATATGTTTAGTTTTTTATACAGAAAAAGGTATTTTTCATAGTGTATAGTATATATAGTATATAGTAATGTGAACAACATTTAAAATATTTGATAGATTACAAATATGAAAGCCATAGTAATGTACGTTTGCTACCTACTTGCCTAGTACTAATAGTAATAGTTTGTATTCACCTGTCGCGACTGGTTTTGATGGTAAACATGTCTTGTAACACTTAGTAGCTATTGATGGCGTCGTGGCGCCGTGGTTGTCCCACTGTCTGACTGCACACTATGGTCGTAGGATCGTATGCTTATAATAAAAAAAAATATTTTTTAACTAACTACTAATATAATGTATTTTTTCTTACCGTCCGAGTTCCGCCGCCTCAACACGCAATGCCTCTAATTCGGACGGACAGTGGAAAAAGAAACGGGAAAAATCTAAAAAAAAGAAATAGGAGATCATTTCTGTATGGCAGATCCTTTGCACCAAGAGCTAATTACGTCAGTATAGATAGTTATAATAACATGGATACTTTGACCAACTAAAATATTTTCAAACACCATATGTAAACATTTTATTATCGACCATGAAAGGTATATATTGTATATAGATGTTCGTGTTGTATGCTTAAGTGGTCGTTTTGATTAAGCGTTTTAATAGCTTTTAAAGTACTATTTACACACTAATATTAAATAAATATAATTCTCTCTTGACAAACGATTGCTTGTATATCTTTACAAGCAATCGTTTGGCTATATATATAATCGTCTTTGGATAGTAAAATTTGGAAATCTATCTACAGAGATGCTAACAACAAAAATACATTATAATAATTGCATAAGAATTTTGACGTAGCTGGATGTAGAACGTATGGCTTAGTGGATAGAGAGTTTAGATGGTTTCCGAGTTGCGCGGGTTGGAATACCGCTACGTTCAAAATTTTATAGGTTTTCTAAAAAATACTTAAAAGTATATTTTGAAGTTAAGTTTTAAATGCTTTAACCTGTAATGGGTAAATACATGTTCCTCGGTAGATCCGTAGCGAAAGAAGTTTTCTATTAAAAGACAATAGCTTCTACACTTTCGGATAAAGACAAGGAGTAGTCTAGTTTAGGAGACAGAGAGAAGTTAGTGTGTAAACAAATCCGTGTTGAGTCGCGGGATTCAACGCTTTATCTTACTTGAGCAGGGATATGAATATAATTTTAATTATAATCATTTCTCCGTGTGGGGATGGAACCCGTGACCAATTGCGATGAGCTGTACCATTGCGCCTGCGCCTTAACTTTTAAACTACCTTTTAAATAATGTTGAGACGATTTTAACAGATTAATTAAAGAATCGAAGTTTTCTAACCAACTTATTTAAATTATATTCAAACTATCGGTTTCTATATAAGCAATTTTATCATAGCATCAAGTTTTATAAATATGAACTGCGGAACATCTGTCCGTCCGGTCGCATTCCGACGACGGACGGACAAGTTTAAATATATTATGATTAGTTAACTATCCACTACACTGGTGTAGCTAAACTAAGCTATGACTAAATGTCGCAACTGACAGACGTCAACGTTCAATTTGTGCTGGACAAAATGTCGATACGAAGGGACTGTTTAAAAAGAAATATGCTTAGGATCTTCATCTCTTTTTCTTCATCCAAAAACTAAATTTGAACACGTTCTACATGGGAAATAAACGTTTTTTTTAAACATTCTTATGTAATCAGAAAGTACTTTAGATAACTTCAATCTCTCCAAAAATCCTGCATGATATGACTGATTCAATGAACATCAATGCATTCTCGACTTTCTAGCAAGCAGTTTGAAAACGGATAAGCTTGATTTGATAATAAAAAATGCACATCAAAAGACCATCGTGGCGCAGTGGGACAGCGTCTGACTGTAAACATGATTGGTCGTGGATTCGATTCACACTCGTAAAAATTATTACATTTGAAATATTTTCATGTGTCCGCTCTGTTACCTTTTTTTTACGTGAGGAAATCTGTTACGGATACCCGCCCGATTGGGAACACGAACGCGGTTTGTACGACTCCGGACCGGCAGATGTGGGTCGTCCGTTTACCCACTAAAACCTCACGGTGCTCCTTCTCCACCGCCACTGGCCAGGGCCACAGGGACTACAACCTTCCATGAACTCTGGCGGTCCGCTCTGGTACCTAAACAAAACGTGACGTTGAGTTGCGCCAGTCGACGCACAATTTCTCGAAGTGAAGAACGGAGTGACTGGACATTAGTTTCTCTTTGATTAGCCCTGCTATAAATTTTTTTAAGATAAATGAATGTCCCATAATCAAAAACCTAAAACAAAGTCTTTCAACATTGCTCGAAGTGTTTACGTTACACGATAAAGAAAGGAAAATATTTATCAACCTTTACTATTTTTTAAGTAATAGGACGGTTTAAACAGGTGCAGGTTTATGTCCCGCTAAGTTATATTAATATTTATACATGAATATTTAAAAAATATCATAGTATTTTTAATATTTTCAAAGTGTTATTTTACACATTTAGGATATGAAAAACATTTTTAGAAAACGTATAAAAATTTAACCATGGGGGACTCAAAGCCGCGCCTCATGGAGACCGTCCCAGCGTTCTGGTCGCTAAGCCCGACGTTCTATATACAGCTACGTCGAAATTCTTTTACGTTTGTTACAACTTACCAAGAGGCACGGCTTCGAATGCCGCGAGTCAAATAATTGAATTAATTTAAACTATTTTACCTGCATTTACTTTAATTTTTCAAAAAAATATCTTCGTATATACAATCAGACGCTATACTCCAGTGGACAAGGCACACGGTCCACCTGACTCTCAAGTCGTAGCGCGCGTCAACAAATATGTAGGCAGAATGAAAAGTTACCGATTATATTAGTCTTTAATGAATCTGTTTAATATGCTCTTGGCCTTAGTTGTCGCTACTTACGCTCGATTATGTGGTGTTCAGGCTAATTGGTGTTTGGATAAGTGGTGTTTTGAAGAGTCGTGTTAAAATATATTGATGGGTAGCTTTTTTATTATTTTTTATTGATAACTACCTGACTGACTCTTGATCTTTAGATTTTAATGAAAATTATTGTATCTGTCTTAATACTAAACTGTCTCTGTCTACGATGCCCCAAAAAATGCGTGAAGCTGCTTTTCATTGATATTAATAAAAAAAACCTGTAAGTAAGAAGAAACTTTATACCGTCTTTAACGAAAAGTATGCAGATTTTAAAGAGTACGAAATTTTGGTATAGTTAAATTTTATATAAAGTAAGAGTGCAGAAAACCATTATTTTTTATAATTACGCCTAAGAAATGCTATCCATTACTAACATAGATGCAAAAGTAACTTTGTCTGTATGTCTGTGTCGCCATCGCGGCCCAAGCGCTGAACCGATTGTGATGAAATTTTATAAAGTCATACTTGATGATGGGATGAACATATACATACATATTTTTTTCTATTCATATAACTACATATTTCTCCTGCTTTTTTAGATTTTCCTAGAATTTTATTGTTTTACATACAAAAATACGAAACAGGTATTGCTTTACGCGGGCGAAGCCGCGAGCGGGTTGCTAGTTTTTTATAATTACGCAAAAGAAATAATAGTCTAAAATGATCATCTTAAATCCAAGAAAAGACACAAACCAGGTATTTAACTGCAACGAATTGTTCTATTTATTTACCACCCACCACCTCCTACTCTTAGAAAAGGGGATGCCCCTAACTCACGGCCCCCAAGACAGTGCCGTAAGAAAGTGTTTTGTAATTGGGATATTAAAACAGTAATTACAAATATAACGACCACATTCAGTTTGGCTGGAAAAGGGGTGAAGCGATATTCGGACTATTAAGCAATTGGGCTATAGTAGTTAGATAGGGTTTAATTATACTTAAATACTATTGTTTTGTTAAACACATATGTTTGCTTTTAATTGTATTTGACAGTGTTTGATCTAAATTTAGATATTAAAGAGTATATTTCTATTTTTTAGTTTATTTGCTTTAAGGGTTTGAAGGTTTGGTGGAAGATAATTGAAGATTAAGAAAGGAGATCAAGGAAAACAACGATTAAATAACATCTCTGATTTTTTAAATTTTTTCTCTCCACACGATACGAAAGACGTAAATTTATAAGATAGTAACACATGGCGGTTAGTGTGTGTAATGTACATATTTTTTATATATATATATATTTTTTTAATATACGTTATTATAAAAAATATGGCTTTTTGCGTTACTGTGTCTAGGTGTAAACGCCAAATTTTATAATCTCTCTGTTCGTATAATTCACGTATAATATACTTCTATCAATAATATTTGTGATATGTTTTGAAACTCTTAAGTCAAAGGCATATGGATTTCGTCAAGTGCTATATATCGCTGTATTTCCTACAGGGTCTTTCTCTGCCTAGAGAGAACGGAGCGCTAAACGCTACGTTCCCAGCCCACCTCGTTTTCCTAGTCACTGACATCAACCAATCAACATTCTTCTCGAAGGTTAATCTAGGTTGTACACTTTATCAAAATATGACCAAAACTGCGTATTCCACTTTCGTCCATGTCAGTACGAAGACATTACGTCGGCTATAAAGCTGAAGAGAGACTCGAGCGCCTAGTGTATATATAATGTGCGTGGATATATACAAGTTTTTGTTTTGTTATATATTTTACTCTTAGAACATCTAGTTGTAAGATTGACATTGTTTTTGAAGAGTTACAAATACCTATTGACATTGGGCATTGGTTGTAGTTTTGAATACTTCCAAGTTTTTGTATTTAAAATATGACAGCTACCTGACCATATTTTTTAATATTATATGAAATTATATCCACAGGCTCGTTAGTAACCCTTTTATCCTCAGTGCCCTCAGTTTAAATAAATTCACTTATAAAAATGATTAGAATTGACATTACAAAAAAACTGATCCAGTTAGACAAAGTGCAGTATTCAGTTCGTTAGTCAAACATATTCATATTGTTTTTTGTTTGTGAATGATGAGGATATAAATATATGTGGCTTTTATACTTTTTGACTGGAAAGTAAATTAAGCCCTGGTATGGCGTTGAGTTTCACCACTCAACATGCAATGTGTCAAATTTGGGCAAAAAGCGAAGAACAGAGTGTTTTGACACTAAGTTCACTGACTACTATGTGGGAAAAGCGTAAGCTTGGAGACACCTTGTCTCAAGCAACTTTAAACTTTGTTTGAATTTTACAGCTGTAAAAATGTAAATTCACATAGACCGCACATAGCACCGCACAGAATTCACATTTAAGCTTTTGTAACGATCAAAATTCAACTTATTACTTAGACTAAATTTTTTATTTGTGTTTCTGCTTAAAATATAATACTTTTTTTTTTAAATATTTACGGGCATTTACATTATATTTAATATTTATGTTATATGGACAAAAAACTTTTGTTGTCGTGAAAACAAAATTTTGTATAGCGAATAAAGTTGTCCCAAAGGACCAGCTCTAAGTGGACTCGCTGTAACAAGGGTGGGTAGTTGACCTAATGTATTAAATGGGCGCTGTTGCCTTACGAGATCGTAGAGAGGGTGTTATGGGTTCATTTTGGAGAGATACCTACTTTTTGTTCCTCGTTAATAATTAAAGATGGTAATTAATTTGTTAAAGTTTTGGTTTACTTGTAGTGAGAGTGGTATATTTAGTTTTTAAGATGTTACTAGGCGGACTCTGAACTAATTAGAGTATCTCTACTCTATCATCAATTGGACTGATATCCGTAACGCATTTGCTCACGTTCTAAAAAAAGGACCTCTAAAGACAGACAATTTTCAAATATGTATAGGTAGTTTTTTTTCTTGCGTTGAAGCTATTGGTTTTATATTATAAATTTTAATTTTTTTATCACTATCAACAGATCAGTCCAATAAATATATAACAATAAATAAAGAATATAACATTTGTTTTGAATAAACTAACTAATGTGTGCTAAATATTTCTTAATTCCACATTTATACCTTTTTTTATTGGTGAATAAAGAATAATTAAATATTTCATCTCGATACAATGATATAATTTTTGATTTTACAATATTTACTTAGTGTTTTCATAAAATTATTTTAAATACAAGTCATTCACAACATTCACTATGTAAAGTTATTTCATTATATTATGTGCCACTGATCGTTTCAAATGGACAAATACACATAAACGTTATAAGCATTGTGATAGTCACTTATCACATCACCAACACTTATCATAATCACTTAACAATTATACACTTATATTTTGTACCTATCACTAAATTGTTGTCCTATCACGCTCACTAATCACTTCTCGTCAAAGTACGGCGTGGCGGCGACGTCGTGCGCGGCGTCCAACGGCCACCAGCCAGATCGCCGCCACAACCACCACCAGCACCACCAACACGCCGACGTTCCACCACAATGGGTGAGACAGTGTTGTTGTTGAGATTGTGTTTGTTGTTATTGTGATACGCTCGTGTTGTTTTATTGTTTGCACCTAACACTTTTGCCTGTTTTTTTTTATTTTCATAGGATTGCGATCACCTTTTTTTGCACATTTTTGCACTTGTCAGTCTGTATGTTGTGGTTTTTAGTTTTTTATTTTATTCTAGCACTGGCATTTGTGTGCACTTCGTCTTTGGTTTCTTTTCGATTGTTGCTGATTTTTTTAAGTTTTAGTAACTTGGTCTGTGATTTATATTTCAGTATTAATGTTTTGCGCTACTAAAATAGAGAAATTAGTATATGTTATTTTAATTTTTATTGTTGATAACAAAAATAAATTAATAATTCAAATAAAACTGTTGTCACTATAATTATTCTTGTTTTATATGTTAACTAAGGTTTTTTTTTGAATATTGTGTTTACTCTTTTGTCTTTACAATTGCCATCTCGTCTTAGGACTTAACTACATTCTAGGGCAAAGAATAAGGTTTTGATATAAAATCTTGCCTTGCCTTGAAATAAATAAATAGTTGATTTAGACTCATTGAAATTGAACCCAAAGCTTGGAAAAAATTTGCAATAGTCCAGCTCTATGGACTTTTTTATTAGGCTGAGGAGGCATCCGAGCAGGCCGTACACCGGTGACACACCACCCTTGACTCCGCGATGTGCCTCGCAGGCTATCGCAGCCGGGGTTCACAGAAGATTGTAGTCGAGGTGAAGCACCGTGAGGTTTTAGTGGGTATACGGACGGCCTACATCTGCGAGTCCGGAGTCCCACATAACCGCCTCCGAGTCCTCAATCGGGCGGGTGTCCCTAACGGATTTCGTCACGAAAAGAAAAGCCTGACGAGGCATTTATACCGTCCGTACCGTCTAAAATGCCGTCTAGTTTTTTAATACATCAAAATTTTACATTTAATTTTTTTAATACAGCAAAATTAAATGTACAAGTCTTAAATATATTTCAATAGGCTCGTTTATTTATGCATAAATTTCGAATCTTCACGTTTACTGTAAATAAAAAAAAAACCTTTCTCTAAGACTGTACTTGTATTCATTGCGTTCAGTCATATTAGTCTCAATTCAACTAGCTTATTTTAAAATGAAGACGTTAAAACTTCTTGTTGAGTGTCAATTTAAATCTAGGCCGAGTTCTAGTCACATTTGTAACTAATTGTTATCTGTTACAGTCTAAAGTATTATAATACGGAAATATAAAACTATTGTAACAAACGCATGCGTATCGTGTTCGTGCTCTATCTAGTCGCACTTTGATTTCTACCAGCGCATACGTTTTGTTGTACACGTACTCATATTTATAGCGTTTTAGCATTTATTTGTAATTTTATAGGGCTTATCTTATTAACAAATGTAGGGCAGTTTAGTTTTTAATGTAGAATATTCAAAAGTAAATTTTCTGTCTTATCCTTTAGTGTTTTATAGGAAATGACTACTGGCTATGATGAAAGATTGATCATCTTTCTTAATTTAGTTTATAATGATTACTCGGAGAAATAAGATTTTATAATTTTTAATCTTTAACCTTGTCGGTACGGACCTCGCGCCCAGTCAACCACGCAATTAATTAACATCCGGCAACATCAAAACCTATATAGAGGTCTTATAACCATTTGTCATTAGCACTTATGTTCTAAGATTTCAAACGTAATAAAAGTAGTAATCAATGTATACGTAGGAAGTATTAATAATTTCAAACCCTTTAAAGACAAATTATAAAAATTATTATTATTATATTAAAAATGTAAACTGATCGTTGTCTGTACATGGAATATATATGAGAAAAAATATTATTGGGGGTATTTATAAATGTAATAGAAACCAAAAACAATATTTTTTTCTTTTTGTCTGTGCGTTTGTGCACGCTCAGAATCGGCTTAAGCTATTTAAATGCAGTATGGACTATTGTACTTTTGTAAACTTTTCTTAAAATTTTGCGTTTATTTTATTTCAAATCGGTTCATAAATAAAAAAGTAACAATAATTTAAATTATAAATATAAGAAAAGTTTTCAATTTAAGCAAGAAACTAATTAGTTTGGTCGTGTAGTTGACGCGGGCGATGCCGCGAGCGGGTTGCTAGTACAATATATAATTTTGAACAGTACGCTTATGTAATATATTTCACAACATCAGCATTAAGAAAGTCGCGAACTAAATTCTATAGTATAATATAGAACCTTTAGCCCCTTCCCCTCTCCGTCCCAGACGCCATACTATATGGTGATTGGCGATGGGCGACAGGTGCGCGTGCGCCGGAATTGTTGTATGGAAAGGGCGTGGTGCGGACACCACATGTGTATGGGATTTTAGGATTTTTATTAGATTTTTGAAGTGTTTTAAATGTTGGCGTTTGTTTTTGAGTATCGTGCGTTTTCTTTTTTTTATTATTTAAATCGATATTTGAGATATGAAACGTCATTAAGAGACATTATAAAGTAGCGTCTCACAATGTTTATTTTGTAAATTTTTGCTTTCACTCGTAAATATTTCCTCTGTGTCAGATATATTACATATTTAAAGAACTTTTAATTTGCTTTATTTGGTTAATTAGGCAAAGGAAAGGTTCACTTTTTTTTTAGTATATTTTTAATAAAGTCATATTGAAACTCCCACAGTGGCTTTCAAACATTGCAGTTCTTGATCCCGTACCTCTTGATTACACCTAAAGCTGCTTTTCATTTCTCCGCTCTGGTGACAAGACAAAGCGCGGCGTTGAGTTTTGCCACTCAACACGCAATGTATCGAATTCCAGAAATGTGGAAAACGGAGTGTCATGACAACTCTGCTATGCGGGAAAAGCGTGAAGCGTATCGGCCGAAGTCTATATTATTGTACTGTAGCCAATAATGTACTTTATGGTAATGGCTTTACTAAATATATTGTCTTATTATCTGTGCCCGCGACTTCGTCCGCGTGGAATTCAAAAATAAAATAGCCTAAGTTACTCTTTGTTTCATCAACTATCTGTCAGTAAAAGACCTGTCAGAATCGTTCCAGCCGTTTCAAATATTTGCTGGATGAAACAGACAGACAAAAATTGTAAAAAATGTTATACGTAACGTGTATAGATAGATACATATGCGTTTAGTAAAAAGCGATTAATATAAATAATATTACAAATAGACACTTAAATTTATTTATTTCTGTAGATAACTACCTAACTACCTGCACATTCAATCCAAGTTAAGAAGAAAATAAATTTGATTAAAAAATAACATGCTTCAAATTTTCATTTCCTTGTTAGCCTATCGGACTTGGCACTGATATCAGGTTAACTCTAAAAGTATTGTATTGTCATCGAATCCGGACACTTGTTCACATTTCCAAGCAAATTGGACCACGAATTAGGTTTCTCACAGTCATAGAGGTACAGGTGAAATTAATAAAAGCGTGTTAAAAAAATTATTTTATGGATACGGAAATAATAAAAAAATTGACTGTCAATATTATAGTGTGCGGTATGGCAACCCTACACCGCTCCCGCGGGATTTATAAAAATGTAACAACAGAAGCCAGTCTGGTTACCGTGGGATAACTGTAGTTTAAAAATTAAATATTCTTAATTATAAATGTTAATTACTGATGTGCTTATTTAAAAGCCACCAACTTTTCTATTTCAATTAGAGCGCCTGTAAGAGCTTAAATGTAAACTAGCAGTTAAATTACTTTTTTAAATAGATAAGTAGAAGAAGCGGACGGCGGCAGTTTCAAATTATAAAGTAGAAGCTGGTCGACTAGAAATGTGATGGTTCTAAGTTCGATTCCCACTCGGGGTTAATTATAATTAATTTAACGTGAGTTCTCCCTTCGGTAAGACAAAGGGCGGCATTTAATTATGCCTATTGACGGCAACTGAGTATTTTGACACTAAGCTCGGCTTTACGGTAGAAAATGTCAAGCTAGCGGCAAGCTAGTAGTAATAGGCAGAAGGAATTGAGAGATATATACTATATCACTTAATTGATATAGCGTATGTTCTTTACATTGCGTCCTTTTATACATATAGCTTAAACATCACTCTACGCACAAAGTCACGGATTTGGGTGGGTAGTAGAAAAATAAGTGTCCAAACTGTGCTGAAGCTGCTTATAAATGACACAACACTGCACATTGGTGCGTAAAAGGAGCTTAGTGATGCATCACTACGATCTTTTCTTTTCCTTTCCGTTTCTACATAACGTTGTGTGAATTTTTGATATATCACAAAATGTTTCAATCATTTTTTTTTTAATTAGTTTCAGTTTCAGTTGTTTTTAATTAGTGGTAATTAATTACATTAAATAAAATTTTAGAATAATTAATTTTTATTTGAAATGTATTTTCTTTATTTGGTTTTAACCATCAACCATATATATCAGTTATAAATAATTAAAAAAAACACGGCTACTTCACTAAAAACATAACATGATAACATTTTATAAACGCTCTAAAACCAATAAACTTGCCTTATAAGTGTTTTGCACTGTACTGTGTATTTTAAAGTAATATTATTTTTCGTACATAAAACGGTTACTTTATTACTCCTGTATACCTTCGAGGAGCGTAACGGTGAGACGGTATCTTAAAATTTTCATGTAAATGCTGTTTACGTTTGTTTTTTTTTTTTTTTGTACAGCGATGTTAGGTTGCGGTCATGTGTGATGTAATTTTTTTCGTTTTAAATATATTGTAAGCAATGGTTGTGGATTTGAATCTCATATGAGGGCTATAAATTGTGTTAATTGTATCTTTAGGTGGTTCTCACTAAGCTTTTATTAGATTCACCTGTATCTTTCTATTTATGTAAAACTTGTAGTGCCCGCGACTTCGTCCGCCTGGAATTTTACAATAAAATAGCCTAAGTTACTCCATGTTACATCAGCTATATGCTAGTGAAAGTCCCGTCAAAATCAGTTCAGCAATTTCAGAGATTAGCCGAAACATACAGACAAATAGTATAGTAAAAAGCGATTATTATAATATTACAAACAGACACTCTAATTTTATTTATTTCTATAGATAATTACCTAACTAACGGCACATTCGATCCAAGTTAAGAAGAAATTATAAATAAAAATTTAAATTTGTTTAAAAAAGATCTGAATTGAGAACCTCCTCCTTTATTAAAATCGGTTAAAAATTAAGAAAAGATTATGGCGGTGCCTTTGCATTCGTGCGCTTACTACACCAGCTGTTGGGAATTTGACCGTGCGGGGATAGTGACCTGTTTTAATGGGTTCGAATCCATTCAGGTTTCTTGTTTTGTATGCGTATGTGTGTCTGTGTGTGTGTGTGTGTCTGTCTGTCGGTATGAATATGTTGGTTGTTTCGAAATATATTTCGATATTTTATATATGTATAGAAAAAGCTTTTGACCCCATTTTGCTAAAATTTTGCGTATGAGTATGAATGGTTTGGCATAGTTAAACTTTATATGAAGAAGTAGTTCAGAGGTTACTTTTTTCATAATTATACAATAGAAATACAGTAAATAAATATAACATTATTTTAATATTACAGAATATTCATTTATTTGAACTTGTTGCCAAAGCAAAACTGTGCTTTACAATTTCAATGGCACTTTCTTTTAAATAAATAATGATGTTTTGTAATTTTATTATCGATTTACCGTTTTCTTTATGATTTGAAATTAATTTAATTATAATCATATTGTTTACCTACAGTGCGTTATGTTGTCGCCTAATTCGTGTATGTATATAAAATAACAATATTCCTGGTAATAATAATGTTACCCTAATACATGTGTGCAAGTGTGAGAGAAATTCATACTCGTAGCGTAAGGCTGTTTACATACGCGGCGTATAGGTTACAAATATGTAGCTATATTACAATATTCACGAGGACATGTATAAAAGTCTTGTTCCGTTTAGGGAGGAATCATAATATTTATAAAAAATACGTAAAGACATTGCTTTCCAGACGTCGCGTGCTAAGTGGCGGTGTTTTGTTTTACCAGAGCGCGGCAATGAAAGTAATTTAAATTTAATCATTTCATGAATGTATATTGTTTATAATATTTAATTTCCCGGTCACTGTGCTTTGAATAATATTATATAAATTATATAAAATATACCACAAAGTTACTTTTTTCCCTTGCTTAATTAATGCTGATGACAAGGGCAATATACGAGTTAAGTCAAATATCTAAAACCTTTTCAATGTTGATTTAAAACAACGATTGATGTGATTTTTGTTTAAAATATAATTGAAATCACAAACATGGTTTAGTTACTTCAATTGTAATTTTGTATAACCAGCAGATTCAAAACACAAGGTATTTTAAGTGACCAACGCCCAGTTTATACAAGGCCTTACGCGTTGCCACCCCCGCGAGTTGGAGCGAGACAAAAAATACGTGCTTAGGGTGCGCGGGCGCCCCTATTTTATGCTTCACGTCGCATCTAAAAATAACTATACTATACTAATTATGGGGAATTGAACCTTAGCCTCTTTGTAATAGAATTAAAAATAACTACGCATTGATTACGTTTAGTTTTCAATTTAATCGAAACACTCAAATGATAACCAATTTAGTTTGATCTATATATCACATAGCGGCTTACTCGAAAGTTTTTGCTTTTAAGGGTCTCTGTAAAGTGGTCAGGGGTAAAATGAGTTGAATGTGACAATTTTTTTCGCCACTAAATTTATTAGCTTCCCAACTCGAGTACGAATTAAGATTTGATATAGATAAAATTGTATTTATTAATAAAAATCGATCTTTAATTCGTTGTAATATCGATTCTATAATATCACACTACATAATAGAGTGAGTACGAATTCTGCTAATATTTATTAGTACGAGAAGACCCGTTGATGTGTAAATTACGCGTTCACCGTTTAGTAAAATATGTAAATCTCATTTTTTTTAAAGTGTTATTCGCACACTTAGAAAATTGAAAAAGATATTTAAAAAACGTATAAAAATTTGAACGCAGCGGGTTTTGGAACCCGCGCCTCTTAAAAACCGTTCAAGCGCTCTGACCGCTAAGCCATGCGTTCTACATTCAGCTGCGTCGAAATTCTTATACGCTTATTACAACTTATATTTGTTGTTTCTAAATATGCCTTTTTCAACATCCCAAGTGTGCGAAATTTTTTTTTTTCATAAATAGCCATGCTCTCTTGCCAAACGATTGTTCGTAGAATAATTTTTGGGTAGCTGAAATTTGTAAAAATCTCTCTACAGAGATACTATCGTCGAAGTTCTTATACACTTCTTACAACTTCTTTTTGTTGTTCTAACAACATAAAATTTCAATTCTCAAATTACTCTATTTCCAAAGTCGAATCAATTTAAAACAAAGTAACTAGTGGTCAAGTATATTTCAAACGCTACCCCATTAGTAATATGTATTTACGACTTATATGCAAAGTGGCTGTACTTACTTGTGTTTCCAACAAAAACATTATCCTGTTATCAATTCAGCTGCCGTCAATACATGTTGGAATCTAGAATAGAATACTTGTGCTACAATTGTAGTTGTAACTTGTCGTAATGTCGGATTATTTCGATAATGTGTATTTTATAAGTAAACGACGCTACAGGTTTATCATGCCACGTTTAAAGGCTTGCTTATATCTTTGGAGGTTCTTTATGAATATGTATTTTTTAAAGAATAGTACAAGATGTTAAATTAAACATGGCACAGATATTAGGTTTTGATAAACTTACATGGAAGTAAAAACTTTCAACAAAATGTACGCAGCGAAGATTATAGCTTTTAAGATATTGAATGCTAGGTGGCTGAACTTAACGCCGTACTTTATCGAACCAAACCACACCACCTGTATAGGAATTGAATTTTGCAATATCTTAGTACCACATCATATATCATAATTGTTAATTTCTCCAAATCAAAATATGTATATAGATTTAAGTTTAAAATCGAAGTCATAGTGTCTGTACGTATTTGTCAATTATCCCCAAACTCCAGTACACGCAAGTGTGCAAGTTCTACCTGACGTTGAGAGAGACGACAATACAGAAATCTTCGTACTCGAGAACGAGACGGAGCACGACAGATGTTCACCAAAGTATGCGGGTGGTTTTTTTAATTTTATTTTTTTTAAAAAAAAAAAGGTAACTTAGGGTATGCTATTGCCCGCTTCCTGGCTATCCGTGGGAATTTAGGTTTCAAAGTTTGGACCTGTTTATTTTTCACACCTCCACTAAACTAAGCTAAACAGATGTTTTATTACAAGCTTTTGTGTAATTTGCAAATGAGCTTGACAGCTTTTGTTTATATACTATTGTTATACAGTTACTTAGCTTTTCTGTTTTACTTTATTGTTTTGTTTGTCGCAAGTTCTACGGATTCAGACACGTGTATTTCATTACGGTTATCTGTTTTTATCTTTTTAGAATATCTTAGATTGATCTTGTTTACCATCTTTATGGGAGATGAATTTTATTAGTCTTAAAATGAGTTTAGTTTAGATGAGGAGCATTTTTATGATATATGTAAGTAATCATCATTTGCTCATTAGATTATTTAAAACCTATCGTATTATTATAGTTTCGATATCAAAACTAAGGGTAGTCTTTATATTTATTTTTAGTTTAAATCTTAGAGGAAGACTAAAATAAATTCACAATATCAATTCGGAAACGGAACCGTGTTAGACGTGCGTGTGCGCATCCAATTTTTGATTTTTTTTGCCTAGGGGTGCCTTTTAACAATCACTGCGCTTATCTCTTTCACATATTGCTTCCTTTAATATACCTGTCTCGGTCGTCGGTCGCCCTCGGGGATGTTCGGGGGAGTTCGGGGGTGTCAAGCGCCAGATGTTCAAAAGATTGTTTTTTTTTTCCTTTTTCCTTTCGATTCGGTTCTGAACAATAGCGGCTTAAGATTTTAAGGCATATGGCGATGGATTCACAGGTATACAGCCTTTTAAAATGCTAAATTTATTTGCGCCCGTTAACTTAATGTAACTTTTATGTTTTGTATTGTTATGAAACTAAATAATGTCGGTTTCTCTGTAATATGTATGATAAATTGAGTTTTTGAAACTATAGATTTATTATTAGTTATATTTGCAAAGAATTTGCCACTATGACTGATACTGTTAATTTTGTGTAAGTCATGAATCGGTGCCTCTTAAATAGCATATTAAAATTTTTGTGTATTAAGATATTACATTGTTATGCTTTCATATTTATTAAATTAAATAGTCAATTTCAAACATACTTAATTTGATTTGAAAATGGTAGAGAAACTATTAAACATATTATAACTTTTGTAGTAGGATTTTGCATAAATACAATATTTAGCTGACTTCGCACGACTTCGACTTAATTTATATAATATTATCGCACGAGAAAGGTCGCAAAAATCTTGGAAGTTATTATTCTAGTCTTCTACCATTTTAAATTTTACTTTCCATACTGCATTGGAGTTGATCTTTTATTCATTTTTTTTTTCCTCTTCATTGGTTAAGATGAGATAATTATGTGCCATTTGTTCTTCATCAAGTTTTCATATTTAACGATCAATTTATTTCTGTTTTTGCAGGTAAGTGCAGCCGATTAACCGACGTATAATAATTTAATTGTATGTTTTACCGGACACTAAAGACGTTGGATAACTTGCTAACTGTGGCGTCCGGTCGACTACAAGGTATGGGATGAAGCGGCTTTTTATTTATTTTCAACATTACTTATATTTATAGGTGCTGAAATATTCAATTATATTATATATGGTCTAAATTAAGTGCTGTTAAGAAAATATGGCAGTATTTTATTGTTTATCTTATAAATCGAAGAGTTTCAAGACCTTGTGGTACACCAATTTGTAATGTCTATGAACACTTATTTTTTTATTAAAATAAGTTTTTATTTAAAAGAAAGCATTTTATACTGAATTATATTGTAGTATTCACTATTAAATAAACTTAAGATGTTACTTACATCTTCATGCACCCACTTTTACATCATTGGCATCGTTGGCAATGTAAGCAAGACATCTTTGTAACTCCTAAGATTTTTTTAGTCAATTTTCTGGACTTTCTGCTCTCTAGAGATGTTCTATGCTTAAGTAATCCAATCCAATCGAAGTTCTTATTAGGAAAAAATATCTCCTTGAATAAGACTTAAACTCACAACCGAGAAATATCTCGGATTATCAATAGATAAGGCTTTATTTTAATTTTCTATCAGGTCCTTACTTGTACCGATATCGATGTCGTTCCCCCGAGCGATAAAGCGTCGCTTCGATTCCCGCGTCGGAAATAGCTCGGGTCAAGCACCCGGGCGAAAAATTTGCACGCACTCCTCGCGAATAATGCACGGGAACGTGGCGTTTAAAGTGTAGTGTAATAATTTCTTGAATTATTTTCATTTCTTTCATGATACCAATGTGGTGCAGTTGGAAAATGATGGTTGTGGGTTCGATCCGCATTTAAAGAAATGTCTATATTTCCTTAGTTTGTTTAAACAGTGTGTGCCTTTGTTTATTTTATGCTCAGCATAATATGTCATTACAATGATAAGAAGTGGAGAACGGAGTGTCTTTCTTAGGAAATGACAATAATGATAATAAATTTTCCCCTTTGACTTATTTTTGGTGTTGCGTCTCCTACTTCAAAAGTAGGTCGTATAACACAACGTAATGTCTTTTTATATTTGCTTGCATTTAACTATTTTACTTTTATTCATTAAACTATATATTTTTTAAATTGTTATCAAAGTTTGATATTTTCGGCAAGATAAAAAATGTCTGTTAATACTGGAGATGATCGGAGGATGAGGTTTTATATATGTGGCAGCATCATATTCAATAAGTTAAGGATATATAATATTAAAATGTTTATTTTATTAATTCTTAGGAATATATGTCGAATTTACAAAAATGAATTAGTTACGAACTTGGTTCTACTTATTTTTAACACTTAAAGGTGTTATTCACACACTTGGGAATTTTCAAATCATTTTTAGAAAACGTATAAAAATTTAAACGTAGCGGGAATATTTAATTCTACTTTTTATCCAGTTAAGTCCTTTATTCAAAAAGACATACATACGTATTATAACTTTTTTCTCTGTTTTAAAATAGAAACATCTAGTAAACCCCGAACTATTTGACATAAGCTTTTGATGAAATTAGACTATAAATATCAGACTTTGTAACTTGTTGTTATAGCGCTCAAAGGGGTGAAAGAAAAAATTAGAAATGGAGGATGCTCCTTATCCTGTCCTCATATTACTCAAGCGCTGCCGTGGGGCAGATGGGCGTGGGTTGAATTCTCAATCTAAGAATAGTGTCGTATACACCCTGTTTAAAAAGTTTAGCGTTGGTTTAGATCAAAACTTTTTAATACGTTATTAAGTAATGTTAAAGTTACTCCAATTTGTAATTTTTTTTTCTGTACGATCCATCCACCCGTTGCCATAATCTAATATTTACTCCAAAACACTTATAAAATTGTTCATATTTGTGTACCGCGGGACACGTGCCAACTGTATTTATCAATATTTAACCTGATACGGTATCAGTGGGAGGGTGCTCTGCGTCAGTCTAATTTGATTTACTTTCAATGTGCTTAATTTATTCACTCTCTCTGTTAATGTTGGTAACTTACTTAGACGCTATTGTGGTGAATTTAGAACATGTTTTTGCGGAATTTGATAATGATGATTGTGTAGGCGCCCGCAATTGCATTTTGGTCTTTGTGAATGTGTGAATACTCGCTTACTACACTACCCAAGGAATATCTACATGGCATCAATCTCAGCCTTCTACGGCCAGTAGATCGACTGTGCGTTGTCTATCAGTCACTGATAATCGCGAAAAATACAGCGAAGGTAGAGACTTATGTCATGAGCTTAATGTCATGGTCAATTCGTCATATTGCATATGGAGTGGCAGAATTCAATGCTGCGCTTTTTCTTAGCAGGGAAATGCAAATAATTTAAACAATCATATCGGTATCGAACCCACAACCATTGCGTTAATAGTAAAATTATGCCAGGATGGCATCTGCTATGTATTTTGTTTTGTTGTACGAAATAATTATATAACTCCGGTAACTTTACAAAATACACTCGATTTGTTTTCTGTAATTATAATATTTCGCTTAAATTTAATATACGCGACAAGTAACCCGATGCCGCGTATCTGTACTGCGCATACAAATGTTCTAATTAAACTGACACACGTATATCTCAGATAGTGTCGACCTCTACTATTGGCTCGTTTACAGATTGCTAGGTAAAATTGTTAAATTTAGTATTAAAATTACTAATCTAGCAAGATATGAACTCGTGTCCTGGAATCCGTTCAATTATTCCTAAAAAACTGTTCATTGCACTAAAACATATTGAAGCAGTACTAGTTTTTAATTGAATGGACCCTTCCATTCAATTAATCTCTTAGTATTTTGTAAATTTCTCTTATTCAAATGTTATAATGTAAAAATTTTAACGTTGTGAATTTCATCGTATAAATCTTAATTGGCTTTGGACCGCTTGGACGGTCTTGGATAATCTCCACTGGGAGGGAGCGATTATCTTCTATTATTCTTTTACATTTTCTTCATTTCCCCACCTTGAATAAACAAAGAGCGGTGTTAAGTTCCGATACTCAACACATAATGTCTGAAATTGAGTTGGAAAGTGGAGAACAAAGTGTGTTTAGACTAGGTTCTTCTCTATTTCTGTCCTGCTATGCTTGAATCTGAAGAAGCAACATACACTTTACATTAGTATACTTAGAAATACGAACGAAACTCGAAGATAAAAAAATAAGGAAACTACAATAATAGTAAAATATTATATGCAAATAGTCGGCCAGGTGTCGACTTTAGTGTGACCCCGACCAGATTGACAACCGGTATCGACTGTCCAGTGTCCACTAATCAAGGGACGTATTAGCTAAATTTGGATGATTATCTCATGCCTATGCTAGGTCTAAACTAGTTTGTCGATTGAGGTTTTGGGAAAAAATTGGCTTGGGAGTCAGTTTGGTTACTTAAAGAGTCTCGCCTAGTGTACAGTGATTCGTACTCGTTCTCCCTTCGAAAAGTTTTATCAATGTTTGTCCACGGCCACGTTTAGACATGTTGCAACTGGGTTAAGATATTCTTGGGAATAATATTAAATCAATGAATGGCGTATCGACACTATACACTATACACTAGGTTCTCTACGCCTACCATCAGGTTATCAGCAATATATTTATCCATATTTTTATTGCTTTATATATTGCAAATAAAAATATTTTTTTAACTAAAATTATTAAAAGTGTTTTTAAAGTTATTGTGATGCAGGGAACAGTATAAGATAAAAAATAGTAGATGCTTGCAGCTCCACGCTTTTCCCGCATAGCAGGGTAATTTGAGAGAACCTAGTGTCAAGACACTCCGTTCTCCACCTTCCTCCAGAAATTGAGACATTGTGTGCTTAGTGGGTAGCGCTTACCAGAATGGCGAAATGAAAATAAAATAATCATTTCCCGAGTAGGTAATCTAATCCATGACCATTCGCGTTTACAGTAAAAAAAAAATTAAATACATGTTTACAAAAATGATACATGACCTCAAATGCTAATTTGTGTACGACGTATAAAGAGTTGAGAGTGGGGGAATGGTTTCTACAGCAGGTGCTACGAAACCCAGTTCTGATAGTGCCCATATAGGATGACGCCAGCGCTTGTTAAGAAGTGTAATATTTAGATCAAATTGTAGGTTATTTTGTATGTAGATAAGTGAAGACACGGCGTTAAGTTCCGCCAACACGTTATGTCTCGATTTCGGTCCAAAACCGGAGGACAACATGTCCATGACACTCTCCAACTGGGGTAGTTAGTTAGTAGGGAAAAAGCGTAAATCTGTAGTGTAAATGTATGTAGAAAAGGTGGTTAGTGAAATTTGAGGTAAAACAAGTCTAAATATGGGGCAGTAGATTAAAATTAAATATTTATCTTGAGATTTTACAATTGTTTTAATATTTAGAGATCATTTCATTTTTGTTAGAATTCAGTTTAGCAGATAGCTGCGTTGGCATCCAGCAGGTTAACATTGTCCTCCGATAAGTAAAGTATAGAGAATAATAATAAAAATGCATCTTTTTGCATGATTTGGCATATTTAAAAAAAGAGAAAGAAGCATAAAGTCAATATTTTTAATAATTAGCCAAACATTTAGCTTATAAAATAAATAGTTCACACACCGCACATGTGTTTGACATACACATTTATACAAAGTGACATACACGTTTCAAGAAAACGCGCAACTACACGTATTGATTAGTGAAAATATTTTACAAAATAGAATTTTGCATGAGTGAAATATTAGCCAAAACATCTTAACATGAGCAGAGAACGTTAAAATGAATAACTTATCTCATATATGTCACTCATTTTCATAGTTGAACGCATATTACTTATTATTATTATTGTAACTAAATACAATTCTACAAGTACATCTCTACTTTACACGGTACGAAACCACAAGACCGGTACATACACTAATACGCATTCACATTGAAATTTTTGAAACTCACAAAGGACATTGAAGACGGATTACACATCCATAATGTCCGAAACTATGACTTAACCCGTTGCGGTAAAGTTTATATTTTGACGAAGATTTCGGTAGGACATTGTGCGCGCTGCTACCCCTTCAAAACTGTTGTGTTGTAAAATTATGTAAGTTCTGCTTTTTATACGTCGAATCGAAATGTTATTTCGATTTGGTGGGTTCTATACATTTTGCTAAATATTTTAGAGATACGCGACTATATTTTTACGTATTTCTGTGCTGACTTTTTTTTAATGGGATAAAATTGGTATGAAAAAATTGAAGAAGCATTGTTAAATTTTTACAAAAAAATATATGACAGTTCTCAATTTTGAAATTTCTTTATAGGTAATACAATTTATTTTTTTTAAATTACTGCAATGCTTCGAAACATAACAAAAATTACAAATAATGTTGATGACAATATTGTAAATACTAAATTGGTCATCATTATCTATTTCATGTCTTTCGATTTTGAAATGCCGACCATCACGTACCAAGTTAATTTATCAAAAACTCATCTTGATATCATATAACATATAATAATATTTAACTTTTATGTTTGAACAGTTAATCAAATAGTATGTTAGTCATTACGGAACCCCTCTGTCCTCTCCAAAGTATTCAGATTTTTATCCCATCAAAAAGACAAGTTGAACGACCGCTTTGGAAACGGCCAAAGGGTCTTTTACAATAGCCCTCCCTTATATTTGGTATGGCCTTGTATGTAATTGCATGAAATTAATAAGTTAGCACGCGTCGATAAAAAAAAAACATCCTTTTTATATATTTTTTTGTTTATTGATTGTACTTTTCTTTTAGAATCCAAGATGTGTTTTTGTGCAACTTTGTTTTTGTTTAAATTGTAATAGCTAGCTCCGTGTATGTCACTTTATACAAAAATATATGTCAAACACATGATAGTGTGTGTAATATTTATTTTGGTAATTTAATGTGTGTTTCTAATGCGTTATTTAAAAAAAATATTGGTCTCTGAATTTTTTTAATACATACGCTTAAATGTACCAAATTTACCATTCTTAGTTTACCATTTTACCATTCTTAGTTTTTTTTTTAATAGAGTAAAGACTTGATTTAAGAATATGTATAAACATATGCATGAGAACAAATCACTCGAATTTGGGCAGTAGGTGGAGAACGAGAGACTTTTGACACTAGATCAAATGATTATAAGTTCAAAGATGGAAGGTTTAATAAATGCCATTTTATTTTTAATATGCAACAGTTTAATTACAACTAGTTTAGTGACACGTTACTCTGTTGTCCACTTTACATGCAATGACAATCTTTTTCATGCCGCAGTGGTGGACATAATCAGAGCACCTTTCTGACTTGTCAGGAAATAAAATCTGAAGACTACTTACTAACTGAATCAAGTATTCACTCTTAGAGATCTAGGAAATATTCACAATATATCTATAATCTATTATACTTTTTGTTGAATAGAATTCTATAAGGTTTCACATTTCATTCCGGCATTTGACATGCCTTGGGATGTCTTTATAACTGACTCAAGAGTATAAAGGGTAATGTTTTTATGGAACATAATATAATAGAACTCATTGATTTCACAAATCTTTTTGTATGAAATTTCGATTGATATTCGTGTTTATTAACTTTTAGATATGTCACTAGATGGTTATTATGTTATGAGGTTTTTTCTTAGATTTGTGTGTGTTTTTTTTGTACATTTTGTGTCATTTTTGAAACTTAACGTAGCGCTTAGTCTAACAAGACCAGAAAAGGCGTTTTGGTAAAGCTCGTAAGTATCTAACTTCGTAATATTATGGTGATATTTTAGATTCCAATAGTGACAAAAAATAAATAAGAGAAAGGCGAAGTGTCGTAACACCACATTACACTACATTTTCCGTCTGCTTGCCCTGTTATGTGGGATAAGAGTAAAGCTATAAAAAATACATCTCACTAATATTTTGCAGTTAATAATAAATATTTGTATGACGAAATCTCCATAGTACATTTTTTTATTGCTAGTTTCAAGCTCCCCCTATCCACAAGGCAACAGGCGACTCTTGCACACTTGACTGTCCACAAGACCAACTTAGCTTGTATGTGTAATACACATTGTGTATGTATGTAGATTTACGCAGGTGTGCCAATAGGGTGGCTTATCTACCCCTGCTACACTATTTGCCGAGTCGTTGACCATTTGAAAGTATGGAACTAATAGATTTTTTTTTCATTTAAAGAAAAATATTTCTTTTTCGTATGAGAAAAGATTTCGATTGAAAAAAAAAATCAAAAAAACCGATTTTTTTTTTCAATCAAAATGACACGATTGTACTTATTGTGTTTTTTTTTGTTATATTGATGATAATGAATATATGTTATGTAGCAAAGCTCAGTTTTTTTAAAGATGTTAATGAGAAATATCTTTATAATGGTAACTTTAAATTCATGTTAATTTCTTTTCTTATATGCATATTTTTGTTACCGAAGATCACAATAAATATTCTAAATACAGCTGTTTATATTTAAAAAACACAAAAATATATCACATATCTCATTTAAGCTCACTCATTCGACACATGTATTAACAATTGCCATCGTTACAAAAACTAGTCCAAATTATTGGATTTTGTTATAATTAATTGAGTAAACAACTTTACTTCATAAATATGTCACGACAAGCATCGAACTCGTGAACGTGAACGGTGGCCACCTGCTCAAATCACTATGCCGCAGTGCAGGTAATGTTGCGCACGCGCCGGTAACGACAGATGTTCGAGTTCGGCTGGCGTCGGCCGTCTTCGGCTTTGTTCGGGTGGAGTTTTTATATGGTTTTTTTTTGCTTTGCTAGATTTAAGATTTTTGTTGTGGTTAACAGTTTTGAGACACAATCGTTTTTATGGTGGTTAAGGGTTCGAATCTCAGATGAATTTTTTCGGTGCCAGGACACACCGTCGACATATTTTACTTAGGTACTGAACATAGACACAGTATTTCTAAAAAATTGTAAAACATATGTCTCGTATGCGCGTGGAATGTGGATAACCGAGTGTCTTGACTCGAGGTACTCTCTGCATCTCGAACAGGTATGTATACATTTGCTATCCTTTTCAATGCTATCAAAATGGTGAATAATAATTTCTTGGTATAAGTGTATTGAAATTTATAAGCAGCACGTACTCACTGATTAATTTATAATTATTGAAATAACCTTAACATATTAATTGTAGCATTTAGATGAAAAAGTCAGATTTTTAAAAAAAATTACATAGTGATTTTAACGCTATTTTGACTCACTACTACAAATCTGGTTAGCTTGAAAATGTGCACTCGTGTCCGCTTCAAACTGCAGTACATTATTTTCGGATGTCCTTGCCAAGACTACTGGAATATCAAGACAATACCTTAAGGCGTGAAATTAAAGCTTAAATTTTTTTTTAATACTAGATCAAAACTTAAGTAAAATATATATTCAATGGCTTCCACTTTCGTAACACAAAAACTCGATACATCGAATTCGAGGGCGCACAGTGTATAATTCAGAAAGCAATTAAACAACAACCCCTCTATAATGCACGTCAGCTTATAGACGGCTTGAACTATGAATCTTAAAGTAGGGGATGTGTTCTTGATTAATATTATAAGATGTCAGTTCTGTAAGTCATACTGTCGCGCAAAGAGACGTCAGTTAGACTTTAATGGATATTAAATTTATGTAAATTGGCAGAAAAATGCTAATTGGTGTCGTTGAGTGTAGTTCATAAAGTTATTTTCTTGAGGGAAAAGCTACATCAAATTATTACAAATAAGCGACAAAAGCAGTTTTACGCTTTTTACTATCAAGAAACTCCATTCTCAGTTTTCCTCAGGAATTTGTGACATTGCCTATTGAGTGATGAAACTCAACACGACGCTTTGTATAACCAGAGCTGAGAAATAAAAATATTTCAATATAATTGTTCCACCGTGTGGGGATCGAACCCACTACCAATTACGTTTACAGTCAAACGTCCCACTGCGACACATTCGCCTCAATATGCTAGTGAGACGAGTGGTTACTTTTATAATTTTATAGATACCGTCTGGATGCTTTAACCTTTTTAAGTTTCTCTTCATCTTTAGAGTTACAGTCACATTGGGTTTGTTTACCCTTTAGTACATGTCAAAGTCAGTAAATAAAGAATGGACTTCTATTATAATAGGTTGTCAATTTTTTAAATTCGCTATATATTTACATACCCTGTTGCGCGGACGTTTGTATGGTTTGAATGCGCAAATGAATAGAAAGCTCACCACCAACACCGGCTCGGAAGTCAGTTCTGCTGAGCGACCAGAGCGACCGAGAACATCAAAAGTTGGTCTTTTCAAATATTAAAGTTTCAATTTTTATATTTAACACAATTTTAGCTATACTACATTATACTCAAAGAATCTTAATTTAACACATTTTTAGCCTTTAAATATACTTAATAGCTTTTCTATAAGTACTGTCTGTTCTAAGGATATGCGGTGTTGCCGTCTCACCCTCGCCAAAGAGAGACCGTCGTATGAGCGAGACGAAATATAGGGAGTGGAGTCTTTCTAATAATTGTACTACAAGATATTCTATTTTATATCTTATGACTGTAGTTGTAAAATTGAAATTCATAGATTAGATGTATTTTCCTTTTCAAGGGTAGTGTAAAGTTTTAAGCTTTACAAAGTTTGATGGACTAGAGTTTACACGTGGTTATGTATGTTTGCACTATTGTAATATTGTTGTTTTTAGTATAACTGAAGCATTGTTTATTTGTACGTGTATAAATTGGTTTTTTTGACTGACTGATTGGATAATGTAATGCCGAGTGTAACATTTTAACTAAAAAAAAATGTTTTTGTCTTATATTATGTAATTATTAATATTTTTATTATTGCACTAGTTGTAGCTCATAACATCGTTTATGTAATGCTATTTTTCTCCATTCCCATATTAATGCCGCTCCCAAGGTACCTCGTGCACAGTTTCCACTTTCTACACATCTAGTATTTTTTTATAATCTTACACTAGTTATTTTTCTCGCGTCTTTCATTTCCGTTCTTAAGATTATCGAACCCACTACCATCGCGCTTGCGCTGCGACATGATAGCCTCTGTTACCGTCAATAAACACATATATGAATTAAGCATATAGGCATATAATATAGGCTTTCGACATATACTAGGTATACTAACATCGCGTTTTTTAGATTCAGAGAGAGACAAAGAAAGATGTCATCTTTGCAGCTTTTAATGATAAAATATCGAACGATTGATAACTTATCAATCAGTATTAATATCATTCCTATTATACTAAGATTAATAATAATATATTAAAAGCATAATCGTGAGTAGTGATAACGAAAGCTAGTGATGTCATTAACCTTATCACTTATCATATTATCTACGTTATCAATTAAATTTATAAATATTCTATTGTGGTATATCGTTAGTAGTGATGAAGAACCTAATGTTTTAACATTTTCAAAGTGTTACTCACACACTTAGGACATATGAAAAACATTATAAAGCTTTAACCGCATCGGTACTCGAACCTGCGCGTCCTAGAAACCGTCCAAGCGCTCTGACCGTTATGCCATACGTTGTATATCCAGCTATCCAAGAATCACAGTTTCGAGTCCCGCTACGTTTAAATTTTTATACCTATGTTTTATAAAAATATACAAACAAATGTTAACAGTATTTGTTGATATTTAATTGCTTGTAAATTTTGGTTGGCTGGTGGTTATTATCGACTAGTATTGAATAAAAATAATTAGGACGGGATTTGAATCCCGACTAAGTGTGGTATATCCGTGTACTCGAGAATTGGATTGCGATACTAACTAAAATAAAATGCTAGTCAGTAATCTCTCTAATCTACATACTATATTTATATTTAAAACTTACTGTTACTGAGTGACTGACGACAGATAACATACAGGTGAAACTTCTGGCCATTGGTGGAACCGAAGTTGGAAATTGGCATGACAGTTCCTTATGGATTGCAAGGGAGCACTGAGACAGGGTTTTTGGTAATTTCTACGGAAACGAGAAAAGTTCGGGATTTTTAGTCCGCTTGTTAGTCGACGCTTACGGAGAGTTGCGGGCTGCAATTCGTAAAATGTACAGAAAAATGCAAAATGAGTAGTAGTGTGTCATAATTTTCTCTGTCTGACTAACAGAACAAATATAAAAACACACGTTAGTTCAAAAGGTCCCTAGTATCGATATTATAATTGCTGGCTATTAATCGATTTATTAATATACCTAACAAACATTAAATTGATTTGACATATATACTTTATACAAACTGTCGACGGTAAAAGAAACAAGATTGATAGAACAAAATTATTAGCTAATATTAATAATCATATCGGAGTATATGAGCGAAATATTGTCGGGACTTTATTATTAGGGATAGATGGAAATAATTGATAATCGTTATTTTCTCCACTTTCCACCAATCTTGATTGACTTGAATTGACTTGACTTGATTTAATTGAACACTGCACTTACAATCAACATCAAAAAATATATTTATATTAACACATTTTTGACAGCTTTGCATGTAATCTCGTAATCTATGTAAGAAGATTGCAGCGTTATTTTGACCAAAGTTATTCTTGCCACTGATTTACTTGAAAATTTGTACAAGTGTCCGGGTCCAATGACAATATCTTTATGTCATTAACTTACTGTCAGTACCAGAACGTCCTATCTGGTCATCCTGGGACTGACAGTGGGTGACGAGTGGGTTCCACGAGCAAGTATGTACTGTAGAAAGAAAGGCGTGATTTTTAACTCGTTTGTTTATGTTTTGTTTTAAATATCCCTTATTACTTCAGCCGACATGTCGAAGACAAGCGTCTCAGTTACGTAACTTTCTGTAGGTGGTATGTGAATTGAGTGTGAAATTTTTGTTCTTTTAATGTATATATATATATATATATATCCGTAAAAATAAGTACAAAAGTCGATTTGCCTTATTTGGTAATAATATGTATGTTAGGATATTACAGGTCACAGTGAGACGGCGCGTGACTGTAAACGCGATAGGTTGTGGCTTCGATTCCTACTCGGGTAATGATTATATTAATATTATTTTCATCTTTGCGCTACGTTAAGCAAAAAATAAAAATACTTTAATTATTATAATAAATGAAACGCATAACATATATTCGCAAACCTGCCATATAAGTTGTAGATCCTTGACGTCCACCGAAAGAAAAGAGGACAATGACGCTTACTATACTAGTATTGTTTTGTTACCTTGTTTGTCTATTGTTTTAATTAAAGCAAGTTTTTTAACAGTGCCTGGGACTTGTGACCCATGCGTCGGCTTAAAGAGCCTTTCCATTAGAAATATGCACAATAACCTAGCCTAAACAGTCCCAGATCCTCTCTAACTAACCAAATATAGGCGTTACATGGAATTCTAGTTAGTTTCTCTCTAACAACATATTATCTTGCTGTGCTTATCTTCTATACACATATAATAAAAATGTAAAAGATCGCTGTTTGTACATGGAAAATATACGAAAATATATATATTATTGGGGGCATTTATTAATGTAATAAAACCCTAAATAATGATTTTTCATTTTATTTTCTGTTTGTGCACGCTAATCTCAGAAAGGCTTAATCGATTTAAACTTCCTTTTGACTATTGTATTTTGGTAAACTTAACCCTTAACATTAACTGTTTATTTTATTTCAATCAATTCATAAATAAAAAAGTTACAACAATTTAAATTATAAATTTAAGCAAATTTTGTGATTAAAGTGGAGACACGGCCGCGCGTAAAAACGAAATAGTCAAGTTAAACTACACGTTTATTTCGCAAGCGAAGTTGCGAGCGGTTCGCTAGTTAAATGTATATGATATCAGTTATAGACGAAGTTACCTATAAGGTGCGCTTAGAAGCAACATTTTACACGTAGCATTTGTTAGGCTTTGTTTGTGCTTATCTAGAAAAAAAAATAGACGTGTGTTTATTACTTTTTTATATGGCGCGTGACGTTTGTAATGTTGAATCAAAATGTTTTTTTAATTCGGTTTAATATGTATATGGCTAGACTGTCGTGATGCAGTTAACAGGACGTTCTGTATATTTATATGTTCTCGATTTAGTAAGACAAAGTGCAGTGTTGAGTTACGCTATCCAGCTGTGAGTATTCTTTTCGCCTAACACTAATTATAGAGTAATATTACATATTTGCAGCTTCACGCTTTTTCCCGCATACCGGGTAGTCAGAGAAAACCTAAACTAAACTTTTCACCTGAAGTATACACATTGCGTTTTAAGTGGCGGAACTACCTTTTAAAAATATTTAATTACAATTAGAATGGCCTGCACATATAAGAACTTGAGTCAATGCTAATATAATAGGCAAGTGTAAAATGTCTTAACACAAAAAGATGAAATCGATTTTTATAAAAATCAATTCATTTTAAGAGCTTTAAAAATATTATTTGAGATTTCCACTGTTAAAATATTGTAATTTTTTATTTAGAACGCAAGAGTATAAAAAGCAAAACACGCTTTGTCTAATAAATGACATTACTTATAATTTTTACGCTGTAAGTTGTAAGCCGCTGAAAATTAAAAAAAAAGTTGTTCAGAAACTTTTAACCTCATTGCGGGAGAAGAGCGGCAACGTCGCGATATTGCCACTTGCCGAGCTTCCGTTTACCCTACATTTTAGGGTAAAATGTTTGAATATTTTGTTTATAACATTTTAAAAATGTTATATGTAAAATATAATTATTAAATTAAATTAGTTTTCTCATTTATTTTTAAGTATTTTTTGCTTACGTTTTTTTTTGGTTAGGTTGTGTTTGGAAATTGTATGTAAATGTATGTAATTGTAATTGATAGATAGTGTTTCATTATTTACAAGTTAAATGTATATAATTATATTTTCTTTTAAAACAGTGCTAAGATTTTAATACGGTTAATGAACAAAATATATTTTTTTAATTATTATAGGATTTATTAATATGAATATATAAACAATTATTAAATATTAGTGATTTTGTTTATCAGAAAAGTTTTTCGCCGTTGTAAAACTAGAGCTAGTAACAGGCAACACAGCGCAAAGTGAGCGGGCAGTCGACCATGAGCGTCTCTACGATGCATACGCGTCTCTAACACCGTACTAATAGTTATTGTGGTGTGTGACTTAGTGATACTCACAAGGAGTGTTTGTGATCTGTTGAAGAACAAAGTTTTAGTGTACATTTTAGTGATAGTGTCCTTTCTCTCCGTTCTCTTTATGGTATATATTGAATCGTAATGTTGGTTCCCCGTACGCGTGTTGTTCGCGGACTTTGAAAGTTTATAGTTTTTGTCTTTGTATATAAAGTTTTGCTTTACAATGTCGACTCAATTTTTTTTTTATATTTTCTAGGTTTAAATATGCTTTTTTTTGTATTTTTGAAAGTTGTGAAGTTTTTTGATTTCTTATTTTCGATAGGAATTTTGGATAATATAATGTTATTATTAAGAAATAAATAACTTATATTAATGCGTATAAATTGATGTAAAATCACTAGAATAGCTACGGTTGTTGATTTGATTATACATTTTTATTTTTTGTAAAAATTTTTTTTACCTCTTAAAAACACTAAACTAAAATTTAACTAACATTTAAACGGCCTTAAATTTTGACCATAGTTTATCTATTATATTTTTATGAAACTGTCTCGTTACCCGACATCTACTGGAAGGAAATGTATTTTATAATTAGCCAACGCTATTTCAACTGAACTTTTAATTTTTTTATTTGAAACTGTATTTCAGTTTCACAATGGGATAATAAAAAATAAATTCTTTTGTTCTTGAACATAAGTTTACATACAAAGTTTGATGTATGATTAAGAATCTGCAATTTTATTTACTTTTTTTCCTATATTTTTTCAATATACTTTTCTTATGCCTATTTGTTTTATGATAGTTAATTAATAATTATTATATTAGTACGACAATAAAAAACTGTATGCTAATTTTTATGCAAATTATGCGGTGTGTGAAAATTGGCTAACACTTCATTTTATTTCATTATAATACATTCAGTACATAAGAAATTCAGTAAGCTAATAAAATATACGTTACACACACTACCATGTGTTTGGCATACACTTTAGTATAAAGTGATATACGTACAATGGTTGCTAAGGCAGTGCGATTTTTATTTTACGCAATAACTAGCCTACTAATAAAAATAATTTTGTATATCTTAACACATTATATAAATGTGACCTGCTACGATCTATATTGGCACTGAACAATGAGTATGTATATTAGAATATACATTTCTATACAGAATGATCTCTCAAGCCGCAGCTCTCATAAATCACAACTTCTTTACCCCATCTGGAGGCGATTGCCTTTTATAACTTATTAATGATTCACAATGTTTTAAAGTACGAATTACTTAGAGAAATATTACTTTCCTTGCAAGTGTTTCTTGTAGTATCATAAAAAACATTTTATGTATCAAGAATGTTGCTATTTCTAGAGGTAGCGTATTCGAATCTCAATGGAGGGGTTATTTGTATTTATAATATACGAGCTAATGGATACGTGTGCCTCAGGAACGTGTATGTCACTTTATACAAAAGTGTTTGTCGAACACATGCTGGTATGTGTAATTTACTTCTTTAATTTAATGTGATTGTAATATATTACTATAAAAATGTGTAGAGTTTTTGCATTTCTTCGATATATTAATATTAGATGTGCCAAATTTTATTTGTACTTCCGTCCGAATAATTTTCGTAATAAAGTAGTCAAAAGCGAAAGCTTTTCCGCCACGTATTAATTATATTTGAATTCAGAAACATAATTTTTTACATAGTATTAAAATATATATTCAAAACCAAAAAGTCAATATGTAAAGGAAATAGGCGCGACCAGGATACATATCACAACTTACCCACGCTCTATTTGATGCTATTGTTTTTACCGTGACGTGACGTTATCAATGCATGGCTAAAAATATATAAGGAGTATTATAATTTACTTATCATTGCCAAATTTGATTGATTTATTTTTGTGACTCGTCGAAAGTTAGCCTGAAATCGACTACTTAATTGGGTTTTAGTCTTGTAGGTCTTGTAGTCTTGTAGGGGTACATGTACAAAGTGACCAGATATGGTAGGATTTTTTTTAAATATGGGCTTATTGAAGTATTATTTGGTTTAGAACTTATAGACGCGGCGTTGTATTGCGCCTCCTAAATGAAATGTCTCGAATTCAAGCGTTAAGGGAACAAGAGAACAGGATATCTTATCTGTCTGAAAAATAAAACTAAAATAATATTATAAAAAAAAACAAAATAATAGTATATTAGGGCTTGATTCCAGTGTAAACACAACTGTTCCATATTAAAAGATTGACGACTAATAAGACGTTCAATACTCTTTATTTCTCTAAAATAATTTGTAAATTATACAGTAGGTACTTATTTCATTTTTGACACCATCGTGGCACAGCTACCACATGTTTCAGTAGATGGTTGCGGTTCAAATCTCAATGGCGGTTTTATATATGCTTTTATGACATACCCAGATGCTTCTATTGTCTCATAGCATAACATCTAAAACTCTTTTAAAATTAGAAGAAACTCCTTAGTATACCATGGATTCACTGTGCTAGTGCCTTGCATGGACTTTTGACACATGTGTAGTCTTAAGGGACCGTTTTAAAATACCATAACTTAAAAAAAAATAGAAAATGTTCATATTGATTAATTTATATATTACCTAGTACAGTCTAGTCTATAAATTAATTAAAATACTAATAAATTTAGTAAGTAATTTTATTATAATTTTAATATTATAAACTAGCTGAGCATGCCACTTCGTCCGCGTTGAATTCTAAAATGAAAGTACCCTAAGTTACTCCTATTCCTTATTACATCAGCTATCTGCCAGTGAAACTCCCGTCAAATATTGTAAAATTATTGCGATTATTTCAATATTACAAACATACACTCCAATTTTATTTATTTGTATATGTGAATTATCTATAAATTTCATACTTATTACCTATTAAGAATAATCTTGACACTTTGGACGCTTTCACGGTCATGCCTAATGATCTATGATGATAATCATTGACGTCTTTGCGTCGCTGTGTGTAGGTTCGATATTGTATGTCAAAGCATTAATATAACAATACCGTGTTTAAAGATACAATTAATTTTATTTCTTTCTTTTTGTTTAAAATAACGGAGAATTTGTATTAAAAATTTTAACGTAGCAAGATTTGGTTGAACATGCGCGTAATCTATGTGATATATCATGCTTTTATATTATGTGTACTAACCAGCAACTGTGTTGTTGATGTATGTCATTTTATACAAAAGTGTATGTCAAACACATTGTAATGGTGTATTATGATTATTTTATTAATTTAATGTGCTTATAATTATACATTTTAATTATGCAATTTTTTATAAAGTTTTTACTTTATGCGTGAATATGTAGATTACTAGAAATTCATCAACCATAAGTCACACACGCATACTCAAAAAACAATTATTTTATCTTTGCATGAACCTATTAAGAAGTGTTAATACTGATAAGACAATCATAGTAATTTCCAAATTATATTATCAATTATGAATTGCAAACTAAATATGTATTATTTATCAACGAGTTTAACTCACTGATAAGGGTTGATATTGATAGAACTGATAATCATTTCCAAAATTGTACGTCACATATATAAATTTTTATTATTTTCACACACTTTTGGCGCGTGAGATAGGCTGAGAAAATCTAGTGATAAGTCACTACGTTTTTTTCGTATTTTCACATTCACACGCACTATTTCCATAGTCGTTTCTTTCTGCATTTTCCATCAATGGCCACGTTTTTGACATCTAAACAATTAGTAAAAAAATTGAAACTTCTCATTTTCTCTTTACGCAACTTTTATAGCTAACGATGTAAGTGAGTACCTTCTGTAAGACCTGAATTTTAAACTTCTTCTAAACTTACCTTCCGAGTGGATTTAGAACCCAGGACCATCACGTTCATTTCGAAAACAAGAGATACACATCAGATATATATATATATATATATATATTTCTCAGGATTTATTGTCAAGTTTCAAACGATTCAAACTTTTTATACTACCATTGAATGCAACGACAGAACTAAATATTACTCTTCGTAGTATTGAAAAGAACCTTCAAGTAAACATTTGCCGCGAACAAAAGCTGTATAGCAGAATAAAAGCGAAACAATTTATTATTTTAATTTCTTGTCTAATCGATTTCTTTGCAACTACATATTTTATTCATATTAAGCAGTTCTTACGTGGCCTTTTCTAAGTTTTGTTTTACAAGAACTGAAAAATTTAAAATAATTTAAGTAAATTCTTATTCCCCTAGTTGTGTTTCGAACCCACAACCATCGCGTCTACATTCAGTTACTTGTCCACTGACTCACTATAGCGTTATGCTCCTTTTTAATTTATTGTCTAATCGACTTGCTAATTCATATTTTATTCATACTATGTATCACTAACGTGTACCATTTTTCTGAGTTTTGTGCCGCTTCATGAATTTCATATGTACGAATCTGGATTTGTGGAAGAAGGTCGTGGGTTCGATGTCTGTCCAGGGTAGTTATTTGATAATTGTAGTCGTTTTTTGGAATGATTCTTGATCAGGAATGACACTGATTCTGTGCCTCTTAGTAAAGAGTTTCCTGGCAAGTTTCGGTCTGGTGAGGTCACCTAGTGCCTCAGCAAGTGTCTCAAATCTCAAAGTGTATAAACGAAGTATCACTTCCCACTTATATCTACGTATCCATAAATACTTTCTCTCTGAAAAGATATGAAGTCTATGAGCTTTTATTTAGTTTCACCTGTCCCGTTGCCGACAGTCAGTAATCATATCTCGCAAGTTAAATTTGAGGCGCATCCCGATTTCCGGCTTAGGTGATATTTTGAAACTTTCACTCCGATAATAATGTAATTATGTATAATCAGTTATTGTAAATCCAGTATGGCCGCTACAACAAAATGGCGGATATCATACAATTAAAAGGTTTGAAATCCACCCAACATGGCTGCGATAACAAGATGGTGGATAAATGCTTCTTTATAGAAAAACTTTTACGATCAACTTCGTATTAATTATAAATTAATATATATTAATAATTATAAATTAATATAAATGTAGTTGTTTTCGCTAAATAGTAAAATATTCACAGGTGTTAGTTTCTGTTCCGTCGTCGTCTGACGTGGCTCACAGGGGGAGGTCGCCGATTGTTGGGCAGTGACAAGTTCGTTTTTTTTAACTTAAAATTTTTATATAAATAATGATATGATTGAAGTTTAATTCTATTATGTTTTTGTTTTATAAAATTATTCTTTTTTATACTCTGTGAAGTATTTTTATAAAGTGCGAGTATATTGTATACTTACGTTTTTGTAAGGAGGTTCTATAAGTTTAGAATGTGCATAGTGTCAAGATACTCTTTCGTCTGCTTTTCACCCGCTTTCAAGACATTGAGTATTGATTGCGTAATTCAACGCTGTGTTGTGTCTAAGTAGGGCAGGTAAACGAAGATACTCCTACCCCGAGTGGGATCAAACCGAAAACTATCACAACAACAGCAGACAGACGATAGCTTCAAATTAATCAATTCTTAAATCTTTAGCGTAATAGTTCTTGGAGCTTGGACGTATTGCGAGTATTAAAAAGATCGTAACTTCATATCTCATCATATCAACATACGTTTTAATTATAGTTTATTTGTTCTTAAATTAAATAACTTAAATACAAGTATTTTTTTTATGCCAAGCTGCACTTTTAAAGATAATTAAAAGGGTTGAATTAAGTTATAGCTTAAACTAAGTTCATATCTTGCGTTTTTAGAATTTCGCAACTCTATCCATGTAAGAATTTTAAAGTGCATATAAACAATCAAGAAACATTAAACATTACAATTTCTTGCTATTTTACTAATAAATATTGTTATTATTCCATTCTGTAAACAAAGTATTGAAATTTTGGCGCACAATTTTATGCTCAATGTTCTCACAATTGGAAATTTGCATCCCATGCATTTGTTCATTTTATGCAATGATAAAATATGTGGAACACACAGCTCTTATTGAAGCTGAAATTGAACCTCAAACTACTTAGATTGACCTAAAATCCCCTATTTCATCAATATGCCAGCCCAACGCGAGCCTCTTTGCGTTTCTCGCTAACTTGCCCGATAAATAAATCATAGTATTAAATATCTTATAAATATTCATTGCGCGTGCGCAAGACGTCGTTCCGTCTACATTATTATACACATATGTACATACATACCAATATATGTGAATAGTATACTGTGTATGTATCAATTCTAGAGAGCAAAGTGTTATAGTGTCAAAACGCTCAATTATGCACTTCATATATTTTAATTTCCTCCCCTGGCGTTAAACTGCGCTAGTAACTAGCAATACTTCAAATTCAGTAGGAAAGGTCAAAGGTTTTAGGTTCGATATCAATTTAAGTAAGAAATATACTTTTATGATAACTTTGCAATATTCTATGTCATGAACAATAAATAAATGTTCATAAAAAGGGTGAAGATTTCGCAGATCTAGGATTGTCCAAAAATGGTAACACCATTTTTTTATATTATGTATAGTTATTGTGTTTAATATTCACCGCTAAACACGCAATGGTTCAATTTTAGGCGGAAAATGGAGAACGGAGTGTCTTGACAGTAGGTTCTCTGACTACACTGCTATGTGGAAAAAAGCACGAAGCTGCCTTTAACAACTTGTCTTAAGTTTTAAACCATGAAATTTGGTTAATTAAATCAAATTTAAACGGAAGTAAAGTCGGGCTGAAGCAATAGTTTTACGATAAAAGTAGGGGTTTTCACATGTCTTAGATTTTTATAATAACATGCTAAGGTTTTCCTCAACTTCATTCACAAATATCGTAAAGATTTCAAATGTCATGTTGTTTATGCTTATATAGGTATATCGTAACCGCCCACTATATACTAATGAAAATTAGCATAATGTATAAAAAGTATGACGTACCAGGACTCAAATCTGCGCCTCTCTATATATTATCCAAGCGTACCAAACCATTTATCTTAAAAATAATCTATGGATAGCAGAAATTTGTAAAAATAAATCTCTACAGAGATGCTAATAACATAAATAGATTGTAAGAGTATAATTTTTTTTTAATATTTTTGATGTGTTATTTACACACTAAGGAAATTGAAACACGTTCAAGACGGTTTCCAAGAGGCGCGGGTTGGAATCCCGGTGCGTTCACATTTTTATACGTTTTCAAAAAATATTTTTTTTCATTTTCCTACGTATGTGATTAACTTTTTAAAAAATGAAATTTCGTTTTATATATGCGACCACACATAAGTTGGTGTTATACATTGGTCTACATGCGCCTATCATGTTTAATAACCGGATGTCGCCAAGGGTGTCGGGTGTATGTCCCGGCAACACGAGATCATCCGGTGACACACGATGTATTGAGACATCCTGATTTTTGATATAGTATTGTATGTGTGTACAATGTGTACATGTTTTTGTATGTCTCATATGGGTATGGTTAATGAAAACCTAGAGTTCTCATTATGTGTTGGATTGCAGGATATAATGTCGTACTTTGGTTTAATTAGATCGGGGATTTGTGAATCTATTTTCCGTTTGTGATTGACAGCAAAATGTGCAGGCGAAACTACTAGACGTCAAACGTTGTCGTAAATTAGAAGAGGAGTTCTCGAAATTCCTGTGAGATCGGAAATTAATGAGATTTTACGATCTGCAACTATTACGGATAATTTAAATATAAAGTCACTCGAATGAAATCGAAACCACTGCCTTGTCGGATCCCACCCAACTGCGCCGTAAAGGAAATCTAAAAACCATTTTAAAATATTCCAGAATATGATTTTTCATTCGTTCTTCCTAATAATAAGGCAAAGCAAGTGGGACGCTACGTCAACGCTCCATTAAATAGATAATAATGGAAAACACTTCCGGTAGTCGCAGGGTAGGGGTGTGGAATTCAGAGAAAAGGGGTGAATGGAATATCTGTAATGTTAATTTAATTCAAACTTATTTGGAGGGTTGTTGTTGGAAAGCTCGTCTCAGTAGTCGTATCAAATCACTGGTTAGAAAGGGATTTTTTTTACTCAATATAACTATTGAATGATAATTATTTGACGAACGACGTCCTTTCTTATTGTATATATGTGAATTTATTATCTAACAGTCGCCCAGTTGATACTTAAAATACTTTTATTTTTGACATTTTTTAAGTGTTAACCACACACTTAGAAAATTAAAAGTTAGTTTTTAGAAAAGTTAGTTTATAAAAATTAGAATGCAGCGGGATTCGAACCTGCGACTGTAGGAAAAAATGTTTTTAAATACTGAAAATACTTATATCTTAGCTACTATATGTCACATTATACGAAAGTATATGTCACACACATGGTCACGTGTATAGTATTTGTTTTTTTTCATTTAAATTATGCAATTAATTCTGATGCTAAATTTTGGCTTCTACCGCACCTTGTCCATATAAACTTTTACTGTGCCAAATTTCATACTGTTTTGTCACGTATTAATATAAAAAATATTATTATTTATAACTAACAACCCCATCGCGGCTTCGCCCGCGTGAACTATAGATGTTTCGTATTTTCGGCAGCATTATCGTAAAACAATGAAATTCCTAAAAAAATTTTAAAATTGGAATAAGCAGCCTATGTTTGACACAAGACCCTATATAAGTATATCTATATAAAATTTCATCACAATGGGTTCAGCGGTTTGGCCGTGATGACGTCACAGACAGACAGTTATTATATTTTATAATATTAGTATGGATATCACAATTTCAAGTATATCCTTTATTGGTGTAGCAAGATTTTTTTTTCTATAGAACCTACCTAAGTAGTAAAATTCCCTTCACATTAAATGTTTATCTAACATTATCTAGGCAATGATCTGTCTGATTAATTCTTCAGCAATGCAAGAATGCGCGTGCGCATACATATTACAAGGCAAATCTATTCACAGTACGGTTACACGCAGTGTAGCTATGTAGTAAAGGAACAATTTAGGTAATGATGTGTTGTATTTGTTTTTCATTATTATTGATTGTGAAATTCTGATTCTGGTGAAATGATTATTAATGATAAAACTTAAAAAGCAACTTCACTTCGTCTTACCGCACTAATTCAAGACTTTATTTTAATTGGCGGAATTAAACACTGTGCCTTGCCTTTTTGTTTTTTTTAATAGTTAAAATTAAAAATTGCTTGTAAATTCGTCTTGTATATACTTTGACTCCATCTCTTAGTACACAGTGTCTTTAAAAAGAATCTAAAAGAGCAGAGTCGTTTAGTTACCCACTATCCAATATATATACATAAAGACATTGTTTATGTGAAAACAAATTGTCAATTAGCGAAGATAACTTAAGTAAATTATAACTTTGACATGTGACATAATAACCTCTATAGGTCAAATTATGCAGGAATGTATACAAACAACGTATATTTATATAATATACATGTGTATTAATAAGTATATATTATATATCTGTACGTGTGTATTTATACAAGTACAAACATATATATATATTTATGTGTATGTGCTGAGCGAAGGCGTCGAGCGGTCTCGTTGATATTTATAAGATATTTAATATTGTGTAATAAAGCTGTTTGCAGACATAACGAAAAATAAAAGCTTATTTTCTTCATCTTTTTGGCAGTGTTTTAAATTTATAATAATTTAGGAGATCTTTTCGGTGCGTGGAGAACCGAGTGTCTTGACACATGATTCTCTCTGACTACTCTGATATGCGGGAAAAGTGTGGAGCTGTAATGGAGTCTTTTAAAATTTCTTATTAGCACAAGGTTTAAAGCTGCGCTTCTTGGATAAAGTTCAATCCTTCAAAGGTTTACATTTTGATAGAAAATTTTAATATATTTCATTGCCTGCTTTGAATTATACTATAAGAATATTTCACAAATTTCCCCTCACCTTATAACATATGGCGAAGGAAGCTTTTTCAAAAAGGAGAAATATATGAAATAAAAAGCATTTATATTTATTCAACGCGCATACAAAGGATATTCCCTTTAATTATGCAGAAAGTGGAGAACAGAGTCAATATATGCTAGATTTTCTCTGCCTCATTCACACGAGGCGATTGGTCGTGTAGAAATAAAAAATATGTCGTCTGCAATACCCCTTATGTAATACACGTGTATATATAATATCCGCAATAGAACAATGGTGTTAGTCTTACACATTACTTTGATATTAAATAACGCTTTGTTACCTTTTTAATATCGTTCTGTAATTATACACACACAGACAGAGATATATACATATCACTTGTTTTATATGAAATATTTGTAATTTATATGCAAAGCGGAGCGGGGCGTTGAGTTTCTTTACATTATTTTGTTAACATTTTTTAAAGTGTTATTCCCACTCTAAGGAAATTTTAACAAAATATGTATTTAATAAATAGCATTCTCTCTTGCCAGACGATTGTTTGTAGAATAATCTTTGGGTAGCAGAAATTTGTAAAAATCTCTCTACAGAGATGCTAACAACAAATATAAGTTGTAATAATCGTATAAGAATTTCAACGTAGCTGGATGTAGAACGCATGGCTTAGCGGTCAGAGCGCTTGAACGGTTTTCAAGAGGCGCGGGTTCGAATCCTGCTGCGTTAAAATTTTTATACGTTTTCTAAATAAGTCTTAGTCTTTACATTAGGTTTGTATTCTCTCTGATTCTCTAGATATGTTAACACATTATTTTAATATAACAAAATATAATATGTATATTGGCAAACGGTTGTGTTTTCTTCAGTATGAAATGGAGGAGCAATATTGTTTTAGTACTTTCTTATTATTTTTGATTTCTTTACGAAAACAGCAATAATTACTGGTGGAAATTAAAAAAGTGAATGCCGCGGGTGAGGATTGAACTCGCGACTTTAAGATCCCAACACCTTCAATTAACTGTACAGGATACGGTTTAGCCGCAGTGACTTTACGGACAGACAGACAGACAGATTTACTTTCACATTTATAATATTAGTATATCTATTAATATATCTTTTACTTCCTAAATAACACACTTAATTATAAAAACTAGCACATATTTTATTTCACCTGTCGTGTGTCGTGAATATTAAGTTCGAATGCCCTTTGATTTGTTAATTTTATGGTAAATTATTATGTAGGCTATACTAAGGCAGCTTCACAAGGCACTCGTTAAAGAAAATCTTATGATACGTTTCTCCGTTCTCTACAATTTCCCCGCAATCCACCATCCGATTTTTTAAATTCAATTTTTTTTAAAAAATCACACATGTGTCCGGATCTGATATTGTCATCAATATTTTCACAGCATAAAGCTGATTTCTGCTTGTGTCGTATTAGACAAAAACCATTTTTTTTATATATTCTCAAATCTATTGTTTGATATATATATAGACCTAGTCCAAAAGATATAGTTCTGAAACTGTACAACACACGTTAATCACGAAGAGATCTTTAAACAAAAGCAAAAGTCTAATTCTAATATACGTGATTGTAAATTAATAACAAAAATATATACCCATTTAGTACATATCTTAGATTCGAATCCACGTATTTTCCTTTTCTTAATCCATCATACCAGAAGTTTCAATAAAAATATAGTTGTTTGTAATAATTATAATATAACTAGTAACCCGCTAAAGCTTAGCGGGCTGTAGCTGTTTCGTATTTTCGGCGGCCTTTTCGTAGACCAATGAATTTCTAAAAAAAAATGGGACAAAAAGTAGCCTATGTTCATCCCAAGACCCTATAGAGTATTTATAAAATTTCATCACAATCGGTTCAGTGGTTTTGCCGTGATGTCGTCACAGACAGAGTTACTTTCGCATTTATAATATTAGTATGGATTGCATACACACATCTGTGTCTTCACCCCAACCGGGACTTGAACACACGACCTTGACACCCAGGTGTCCACCTGACACGTCAAACAAACATTAGCCCATATCATTAGGTACAACAGATGTGAGGTTTCAAGTAGTCGATCTATACTATAAAAAATGACTAGACTGACCTGACTGACTGACCTTTGGGTTTGTTTTTTATTTATGTAACTACACATAGTTTTATATGTCACTATAATATAGTTGTGATCTGTTTCATTGTACGTGATCGTTGTAGGTTCGAATCTCGTATAATGTTAATATTTTAACTAACAAAATGGTGGCTCTGAAAATGCAAGCACTTTTTAGGTTTTAATTTTAATGCCTACTTATGATGTATAAAATTGGTAAAATAAGTAATGAATAATTCCGTACATATTTTATTTTTCGATTGAATAACTTATACATTATGGGATGATGTTGGAAAAAGAAAGAAATCGTTAGTTACAGTAATTTCTCATAATAATGCAGTAGACATATTTACATAAAATTAATATTGGGTACACATATAATGTACCGTGTGTTTGACATACACTTTTGTAGTTATTATAAATACTTTTGTTTTGGCATATTATTTCCCATCATTTCAAGATTCAGTCTTAAGTTTAATTGCATTCCAACGAGTTAGTTAACCCCAAGAGAAAAAATTAAACGATTTATAAAAATAAAAAAAGATATACATATAATTTACGACATTCTTCAGTTTAGACGACCAAAAAATCCGGGTCAACTCGAGTTGCGAGCTGTGAGTTGCACGCAGCGGGCATCGAACCGGTTGTCCAGCTGGCGGGCAGGTGGATCGATCTATGTATTTATAGACTCCTTGTGTTATTGATTTTATCTGTATTTTTATGTATTTATGTGTTATAGTGCATATGAGTGGAGAACGAAGTGTTCTAACGCTAAGTTATCTCTGTATATACTGCTGTTTTTGGAAGATGCGTATAATTCAAATTAGTATGTTCACAGTATGAGTTCTTTCAAAGTTCTACGGTGCTACAAAATCTTTTATTTTATTTTAAATTCAAATATAATATAATTAAATGTACCTCTGCTTTGTCACATATAATATCGTTCGTATGTATTATTAAGATATCATAAAAGAAACAGACAGTCAGCTTCTCGCTTTTTCTTTTTTCCGTATATCATGGTAATAGGCAGAGAGAACCTAGTGTCAAGACACTCCATCCACCACTTTTCGCCGAGCTGTCTGGTGGCGGAACTTTACGCCCCACTACTTAGTCTTACTAGATTAGGAATTATTTCCTCAAGGACGTAGACGTGCCTTTTAAGTTAGTAGTTGACGATGGCCTCTAAACTAGAAGTGATAAGATAATTTAAAATGAGCAGCTCTGATACTGAGGTGGCAAGCACCCTGAGCTTTGCATGTCGCCCGTAAGAGGATACCGTGTGAAGCTGTGTCAGCTATAATAGGTGTCGCGTTACACTACGCCGGTGGTCGCGGGTTTGAATTACCGACGATTTTGCAACTGTTGGTAAACATCGCTTTTGTGAATATTTTTTTTTCATTTCATTATTGTTTCATTGCTAAATACTAGTGTTTTGATTTGAATTGATTTCATTTGACTACCGAAGTGTCTCGCCTTTTTTTATTTGCAAATTTATAACGTAATTTAATATTTTACATTAGTATGCGAGTACGCTCAGAGAATGATAGCGTCCAAGTCATCTATTGCAAGGATAGTTTATCTCAACGACACTTTTGTCTCTTTTCGTAGGTTTAGTTAAGTTTATTATATATATTAAATTATTGTCTTAAGTGGCAATTGAACCTACACTATCGCATATCTAAGTTTTATTCTGGCAACTACGCTATGATGATGTTTAATCCACAATGTATTGGAACTGTACAATTTTTGTTCCTTAATTTGACATTGTAATTATAATAGTAGTATTTGTTAAAAATACTTTGAAATATTAGAGAATAATTGTGTAAAAAGCATTTCATATTCAATCTTTGTAATAATTTTACTTAGCAACGTATTCATATTAATCGTATCTATATTAATATGTGAAGGAAACACTTTTCGATTCTTTTTTACAAAAATTATTAGATGTGAAATTTGGTATAGTTAAAATTTATAAATTGACATAGAAAAAGCGCAGAATAAATATTTTTTTAAGAAAATTCATTAGAAACACATTAAAATGATATAATTAATATTACACACAGTATCGTGTGGTCGACATACACGTTGCCGAGGCAACGTAATTGTACGTGCTTATGGGATTACTAGATATGAACTCTTCGTTAAGCAGACTCTTTAGTCATCTCAAAAGGATTTCGACCACATACATGGTGTAATTCGACACCGTCCCCTATACTCTTTAGATGGAATCTTGCTCATATGGGAGCATTGTTTTGTTGAACGTAGATTTTGATTGATTTTAATAGATTTTGAATGAAAAAAAAAACACTTTAAAGTAGTTTCTTGTTATCCAGGTCGCCCTGACGTTTATGCTGTAAAATATTGTATTTCCAACGGATTCGGATACGTGTGCAAATTTTGAAGTAACATCTGGACACTTTTTTTAATAAAAAAAAAATGTACTCTTTTTTTTTGCAAATTTTTGGATATAGAGTTTGAAGAAACCTTATAATTATTATGCGCTAAATTAGCTTTTTGTTGCAAGAACGCTGTCATTTGGTGAATGTTAGTTATAGAGTTTCTCTGTAGATGACATAAGTAAAATTATATGACAGTGTGATTGACAGATATACCTATAATAGTGACATAACATACCGTTGTTTGTAGAAAACACGTTCTTACTTTGTTGCGACGGCAATTGCAAAATTACAATTTTTTATTTCAATATTTTAATATAGCCATCGTACTGACTGACTGTAAACGCGATTGGTTGTGGATTCGAGTCGCACTCGGAGTAGTGATTATATTTGGAATATTTTTCATTTCTCTGATCTAGTACCTAAGGCAAAGCGCCACGTATATAATTTTTTGATTTAAATTTATTTTAGTGAAGTAAGTTCTAACTATTTGTTGCATCTCATTGCCGTATTAAAAATATTCGTAAAAAATTTCGTTATATTTTTATTATGCCGTAAAAAATATTCGTTAACACCCATTGTAAATATAGTATTCAATCATGTGACAATATGCAGGTCGTAACTACCTGCTGCCTTTGTCTCTCATCCCCGGTTCTATTCCCAGGCCGGCACAGTGTCTAAGGGCCCAAGGGATGGATGCAAGGTGTTCGATAGTAAACTGATTTCACGCTGCGGTAAATAGAAAGTGTTGTTTGAACATGATTTTTTTTTGCTTTTTATTTAAATTAAATAAAACTAATAGTTTTACGATATTCGTTGATATTTTTAATTATTAAATATCACAAATGATTTGTATGTAGATTGTAAGAAAAAAAACAACCATTTTTTTCAAACCATTCCACCTTCCGAATGACTTACATTAAATAGCAATTTGAAATTTCAATATTGAGTCGGCATCCTAAAGCACCTCTTGCAAAAAATCTCATTGTTTACAATTTTGCGTTCAGGGTGGTCCCATCTGTTGCGCGCAAGTGTTTGTGTGTTCATAATACGTATAATGGCGTAAACTAGTGATGTATCCGAAAAATGGCGATGCGTCATGACCTCAACATGGATCAGAGCTTCCTTCCGGCAGATCCGCCACCGGTCCATGATCCTTACCAACCCAAAACGGATCTGGCATCGGAATATTTCAATACTTTCAACCAAATATGCGATAACTATAGAGAATCGGATGTGAATCTGCGACAAACATCTGATACGCTAAGGTTGTCTTCAGAAATACTCGATGGACGTCGCGAAGAGTTTATCAGTACTGATTTCTTGAACAAGAATAAGGAATATCAGGCGGAATATGCGGAGAAGGTGTTCTTGAATGGCAAGGATGAGCAAATATTCCAATTTGGCCAGCCTGATGCGTCAGCGTTGTTGAGACACAGGGCCAGGAGAAGATATAATGAGGAGCATGGTCTTCAACCGCCAGCTCTTACCAGTCAGGAGAGTGGGGTAAGTTCATCTATTCTTGAAGACATGTATTAATAAATCAGGTTCATATAATTAAAAAAATGTTTTATTGGGAAAGAATACTATTTACACACACTTTTTATTATTACTAGAGTGTAAGTAATTTTTTTTATATCAGTTCTTCATATTCGTATTAATTAATCTAAGTAAAATTTGTAATACATTTCTAGACTTCTAGATAGCGAAGGACAACAAAATAAGACTTAAACATATATAACTCATAAGAATTTGTCGTGAAATTGGTAAATTATAGCATATAAAATACAAATTTATAATTACGCAACGTTTCTCGTACGCTCGTACTAGTAGAGACGCGACGCCCACGCGATGCTAATTTCGACCACTAATTACACGTAAACTATCCGCTAATAATCTTTACCACACTACTAATGTTCTATAAATGATTTGAATTGTTCTGTTTTATTGTATATAGAATACAAGTTTTTCTTGGATATATTTTGGGTGTTTTGCAACTTTATTTGCAGGGATCGGTTTTAAGCCCTATATTGTTTCTAGTTTAGTTATGTTTCTATAATCATCCTTGTTTAGTTTTCCTCAGAGGTAGCTAGTATTTAGATATTCAGAAAATACTTATAATTTGGCCTTCTAATTTCAGAGTAGATTTATTGGTACTGGTGACCTTGGATTTCGATCAATTATAAGAATCATATATTTGGTCACGAATATCATTGGTATAATTATGGGGACATCTACATGTGTTGATCGTAGTGACAGAAAAAGTTATATTGATCTTCGCTGTCATGAGTTTCAAAGCATAAAAAAATTACATTAGTTGGGGATTATTATTTTTGGACTTTCTTTTTTTTATATTTTCTGTTTTTTATATTTTCTTATCTTTTTTCTTGTTTTTTCAGCTTCTCGCTTTTTCCCGCATAACAAGGCAGTCAGAAAGAACCTAGTCAAGACACTCTGATCTCCATTTATATTTGTGAACTCTAAAATATATTTTATAAACTTCACGCTTAAAACACTACGGTATTCTATGATTCTATAGTAGCCTATAGTCTTGTTTAGTAGTTTTAGTTTCAAGGAGTTCTGAAATTAGACTCACAAAAAATAAGCATAAATGTTACTTCAAATTTGCTTTTATCTCGTTCTCACCATCCCTCGCAACTCTATACCTGTACCCTGCTACTAATGGATGTAAGGTGACGCCTCTCAATAATTGATGCGTTTCCGTTAGGGGTTCGATATTGTCTAAAACAGAAGATGCAGTGCAGGGTACAGTAACAGTTTTATACTATGACTTTGTCTTGTCACATTAGAATCTAGTGTCAAGGCACTCTGGTTTTTCTTCCTCTTTCCTTACAATTCGAAACATTCATTTGTGGCGGAACTTAAAGCCGCGCTTTGCCTTACCTGCAAAATTTTGTTATGAGTTAAATAAATTAAGTACGTTTTAAGTGTGTTGTGAAGCCATTATAAGTTTAACACATTCGATGGATTAATAAATAAAAAAGATCGCCAAAAGTTTCCATAGTCTGGCAAGACAGCGCGCCGTTGGCACGCGTATTAAACAATATTTTATCTTGGTCAAAATAAGAAATCTACCTAAGTAGCCTACTCTATATATTATATGCCCCTTATTTTAATTTTTATAATAATATTGTCAATTAACAGCTTGACCCCAAAACTGTCCAGTATGTTCATTAACATTTCCCCTTTTTCAATACTACATCAAACAAATAGTCCCACGAGAATGCTAAGCTTACTACTCAGTAGTATTAATGACTTCTCAGGAGGATATTGCTCCCTGTAGACATCATTTCCGGTTTAGCTTATTAGTTATATTTTTTTATTAATTAATTAAAAAAATATCTATCATTTCGCAGTAGGGTAGTGTCTGATTATAAGCGCGATGGTTGTCGGTTCGATACACACTCGGGCGAATGTTTTTCTTGTTTATATGCTCTTCTATAACAAAGCGCAGCGTTGTGTTTCGCTATCTAACATGGTAATTCAAATCTGATTTGGAATATTTTTATATGAAATTTCGGCCACAAATTATGAGAAGGGTTCATCTTAATACGGTCTAATTGGTTATTTGGACCTCATCCATTGCACTTGCTAGTGTTTTTGGGTATTAGTGATATCTATTTTTTTTAAGTTCTTTTGTTTTTGTTTTTATTTTCGATACAATTCCTGAATAGACAAAAAGAGACCTGCTTTCTAAATCTCAAAATAAAAATGCCTTTGAGATTCGCACTTTGAACGGATTCGAACTTACAACCGTAGTAACAGTGAAATATCTATTTACTGTATCACAACGGAATTTATAAGTCAAATATAAAATAAAAACGTTTGAGTTTGACTATAAAACTCGTGTCACCTACGCGTCAATAAAATAAAAGCATTTTGTATGACGTCACGTCCGGCGGAGTCATGTCTTGTTAATAATTTTAAGTGTGTTTCTTTACAATCCAAAGTTTTATTTATTTGTTTGTTTGTCCCACGTTTCTATGATTTATATATTTTTTTACCAACTTCACATTTATTATATCCCCCCTACACACCAAAGTACCAGACAGAGCCTAGTTTCAAGAAGCTCCGTTATTCCCTTTCCCCAGCTTTCCCTAAATTGAAAATCGAACTTTGAACCATTATAACCAGAAACCGATATAAAACCTGAGGCTTTCGCCCGAATCTGAGATATTGCGTGTTGCGGAACCTAACGCCGCGCCTTCTTGTCTAACCAAAGTGGGGAAATGCAAAATAGTTAAAATTTAATCATAATTATATTTTTAACAACTTTTGTTTTACAAAATCCGACTAGAAGTTGTCTCTTATATATTATGTAGACATATTTTAAAATCATTGAACTACGTTACATGTAATTATACGAACGTCATAACAACAATGAGAAAATCAGTACAAAAATTAGATTAGCCTTGAATAGTTCCAGATGTAGACATGATATAAATATTGGGTTGAGTTCTAGAGAGGCGTACGCTTTTTTTTATATTCCAATTGAAATTATAAATATTCTATTTGAAATTTGACAGGTAGTTAGTTTATAGTTAGTAGGTAAGGACAGATTTTGTGACAGGGCCGGATTAAGAAAGTCTAAAGGCTCTCGCAAGTCTGTATGATAGTACTTAAAATTTCTATCTACAAACTAAAAATTTGGCATAGATATGCTCATCACTACGTGGACGAAGGTAGCAATTATAATATAGAAATTGACAAATTTATTTTTATATTTAAAATCTTAAAATCATACGTTAGGCCACTTTCCCACGCATCGGCATGTATAATTTTGTAACGGCGCTAGTCAGCAGGAAGGAAACTAAAGCATAAATGATGTACTCCCATCTCGATCGTATCCTGGTATTACTGAGTCACGGGCTATTGTTGTAAATGTTCCATTTAATGATGCGATGTTTGCGGTTTTTATATAGAAAATGATGTATTTTTATTCATCTTAGCGTAATTTTTTTATTAAATTGAAAGACTTTATGAGTAGCACATGTTTTACTCATACATATATGATAGGCGCAAAATATGTGTTGCCGTAGCAACGTTAGGGCACTTTATACAATAGGGAATAACGTGTGATGATGACAAAAGTGTAATTTTTGTTTTATTAATTTAATGTATTTCTAATTCATTATTATAAAAATGTTTATGCAGTTCTTGTTTATATATGTATGTTAATTTCATACGACTTTGTTTGTGTAATTTTCACATACACGAGTCAAGTTTTTTTTTCATATCTACATAATAAGAAAGTGTATAAACACTGAAAATATTACTGTGGCAAAAATAGAGAACAAGTGTCTGAACAAGAATGAAGATTGTCTTAATAATTATACCCAATAATTGCAGCCAAGTGTTCAAATCCAACGCCGCGCCGTGTTTTATCCAATTATCCGGTATAATGTTTACATTTGTTTTCTTTTTACACTTTGTGCCAATATTAAGTGCAAACATGAAATTAATTATTAAAAAAAATCTTGAGTGACATTAGAATTTGCAGGTGTCGCGTTTATTCAGGCATTTCAATAAAATTGTAGAAGTCTTCGTATAAAAATATACTTACCGTCGAATTCTTTCAGCAGATTTATTGGATCTATTAAATATAACAATAGCTGTGACGCATTTTTAAGCCTCATCACTACATAGCGAAATATTTATGTAATAGATTGAATTATGGAAGATGTGAAATGTGCGAATTGCGATATGTGTAACATTGTAAAATAATGTGTTAATTATCGTAATAATGTTACATTTTTAAAGGAATTTTAATACATTTTGCTAAATCATAATATAACAATTTAATTGTGTCGGGACAGCGTCTTTCTGTAAACGGTTGTGGTTTCGGTCTCCAATTGGGAAAATTATTTTATTTAATATTACTTTTGTTTGGTCGATCTGTAAAAACGACGCTCAGCGTCGGGTTCCGCTTCCCAACACACAATGTTTTAATTTTGGGTAGAAAGTGGACTACTTCTATGCAGAAAAAGTAAAGTAAATCTTTTCATATAATTATAAATATATAGATATATTTATTTGTAAATAGTCTATATTGTAAAACAATTTAGGTGAGTTTTAAAAGGAATTGTGTGTCGTTACCAATTAAGTGCGTCCACTGACGCCCCTAATACAGCACAATACTGCTAATAAGATAAACGGGCTTTGTACACTCCTTGCCAGTTGCAAATACCAATTACTTTATACTATGAAAAAGAAGAAGTAACATTAAAACTATATTTTGTGTGAATTTTATAATAAAACCTTTATTAACAGCACGTGATAAACTATGTTTGACAGCGGCTGTATTTTGATGCATTTAGAGATATAATATATAATTCCCGGAAAGTGGAGAATGCTACATGTTGCTATGTCATAATAAAATATTTCATAATAAAGGAGATACTTAAATATTAAGGCACATGTAACAACATAATATATGTGGCCAGGTGTTTTGACCGGCAGTGTATCTCGATTAGTAATTATAAGCTCTCGCGCAAATCTCGCAACCGGTACATCCATATACGCAGTTCAATTCCCGACTCGAAACACATTTGGATACGGTTACCATGTTTCAAATTAAAGGCTTTCAGTGAATATTGGCTGCTTATAATAGTGGGTTATTTATTGTGTGACGCCATAAAAGCCATCTTGTCGCAGTGATACAGCATTTACAGGCAAACGCGAGTGCTTGTTGGTACAATCTTCAAGCGAGGAAATGGTGATATTTAAATTATTTTCATTTAAAACAATGCGTGGCGTTGAGTTCCGCCACTCAACACACAATGTCTGGAATTAGTGAACGGAGTGTTTTGCACAGCTCTCTCTGCTTACTAGAATAAAAAGAACTTATAAAGACTCCTGCAGTCCTTCTCACGTACAAATAGATATTAATCAGGGCTCCATCCTGACCTCCAGGGCATAATAGTTAAAAAAAATATGTGTAAGAACCGCCGTACTCAGCGATTGCGATTTGTAATGATTCTGTAACTGCGAAGACTCGAAAGTTTAAAAATAATGGAAGAAAGGAAAAAATCAGAACAAAATAAAGTCACGGTATAAATACTTCCGTGGTTCAATATAGACATTAAAAAAACCGGGATAAAGCTTGAAACAAATACATTGTTAAAAATACTCGTAAGATCATCATCATGTAATGTTGCTATAGGATACATGGATAAGAGCTTCTGATTATAGCAGAATAGCTTCCTTAGTTGGCGATTAGAATTAGAATTGCGATTAATACGCCCAGCTGTCGTTAATACCTTTAATTATTATTGCAATTGTATAGAAATGATCTTGATATCAAATAGAAATATCATTCGATTTACAATCGAGTTGCATTCGATTATTATTTTGCATTACAAAAGCTGGCGGTGAGTAATTGTGGGTTTTGTCTGGTTTTGCGAAATGGTAGTGCTACAGCCGACTAGATGCCTGTTTAAGTTAAGTTTATATGGTAATAAATGATTGAGGATCGGGTTAAGCAATGTGCGTGTTGAAGCTGAAGCGGATGGGTGTGCAGTTTGATGACTTGTGTCATTTTGAGGATTGAACAGTTGTAAATTGAAAACAATCGACCGTTGACATGACACAATTGGTATTTTTTTTTTTTTTTAATATTTTGCTGTAGTCGTGTATATGTCGAATTTTCTTGTGTGTTATTTTGTTTAATCATGTTTCACTAGAAATTAATTGTATGACTAATTATTCAGTTAGGTATTTAAACGCTGTCTGTAAGATTTGATTTACATTTAATCATCATCAGCTTAGCAAGGATTTTATACATTTTATATTTTGTCGATATTTTTAAATTAAACACAAATTCTCAACTCTTTAAGCGTATACGTAGACACTCAGCTCTCTACGATGCTTATAAGCCTAGTTTTAAGTACTGAAAAATGATAAAAATAATGTCGTTTTTAAAAAAGCTAATAATATTTAAACCAAAGGTTACGGACCATTCGTCCGTAGAGAGTTAATATTTTTTTTTAATTTTAATGTGTATTTTGGTAATCTGTCCAAATGTATCATTATTGTTAATTTTTTTTGTTTGACATAGACAGAGAATCTTATGCCAAAAAACTTCTTTCACCACTTTTATCCCATAATCAAAACATTGAACATCGATGGTGAGTGGCGCAACGTAACGCCGCGATTTACTTTACCAGAGCGGAGAAATAAAATTAAATGTCATTCCTTCTAGTGGGAATAGAACCCACTACCACACAATCGCATTTATAGTCAAATACTCTTCCACTGCGCAACGATGTCTCGTATACTTACGACTTACGTACTGTCGATGATTCGTATACTTAAAACATGTTACTTAATTCACTGCCGACTGTACTGTATATTTTTTAGTCTTGCCATAAATATTGTTACAAAGAAAAACGTCACTTTTATCATTGAACGTAAGATTTATTACTATTATAGTTGTGCTGATAAAATGTACATTAATATAAAACCATTAAAGTATAAAAATCTTATTCGAAGTGGTGTTCATTACAGTCCTCTAAACGTTGATGCCAGTTATCATTAGCAACACGCACTCTTTCTGTGACTTCCCTTTGCGTACCGCTTAAGTAATTGGTTTGATTTCACCACCCTATTTTAAATTCACTTATAGGCGCGAAAATAAGAAAACACAATGAACAATCATATAAAAATGATAGATTCCAAATACAAAAGTAATATTTTGTTTATTTTTAATTATAACAGTATTTATGGCCAGATTAAGTATATCGATTGTTTCTTTCACTGCAATAGTTAGTTTTATCTGTAAAATTTATAGCACCGGTCGCGGCAGCCTTTAGTGTAGTTTTATCTGTATACTATATAAATTTTATACTTTTTGAATATTTACATGGTTTTCTTGTAGTTGTAGTAATAAGTTGTATTAAAGTCATTGTTATTTCAAATGTTTGTTTTTGTCTGTTTAGGAACTCGTTTTCCGCTATTTGAAACATAACCAGAATATAAAAATGAAAATTATTTAAATATAATCATACTTCCGAAGTAGATATCCAGCACACATCCATCGCGCTTATTACACTACTTACTGACTATTCAGAGTATGACTTAGTGTTATTTTTTTGTAAATAGATCCAAGTATATGTTTATTGTTTGATAATAGGGTGTAACAATATTGATATATTGAACGCAAATTCTGTATGAATTTCAATTAATTTATTTATTATGCCAATATTTACGATTCTTCGAAAAAGTTATTTAAGTAAATTAATTACTAATATTTTCATAATATTTTGAAATGTATTCCTACATTAAGTTATATATGCTAAACGCAGGAATAACTTTAAAAAAATATGTTTTTTTTATTATAACTCTTCAAATTAATTAATATAAATTATCTCATTTCCAGTATGGCAGCGATGAATTCGGTCACGACTCACCCAGCCGATACGCGTCGCCTAAGGGGGCGGGCAATAGCGCCGGCTACCAGGAGCCGTACTACGGCGGCGAATGGGCGGGCGGCTACTACCAGCCGCCCCCGCCGCCGCCCTACCACCACGACCCCTATGCTACGTCGCCAGGTATGTCATAGGTCGTAGGTTCAACTGAAAACCTAGATGGGATAAGTTGCAAATTTAAATGAGCTAAAATATTTTTATTATGAGAAATTGATTGTTTGCTCAGTCTGTTTAGAAAAAGAGCAACGTAATGTTATGCAATTTAACATGGAACGACTATAATCGATGGAAAGTGGAAGTTGTCCGTCCACTTTTCGCAAATAGTTTAAACTCTCTATTGCATTAAATGTGGAAGAAGTGTCAAATTAAAACAAAACAGTAACGATGAATTTTTGATTGAGGCAACTGTCATTGCTTAACAACTTTAGTTGTCAGTTAATCGATTATTTACCATATCCTTAAATAGACAGTCACATGTGTCCTGTTTCTAGGTATTGCAGGCGCCCCACCAGCGGACACAACCTCAGCAGGAGGCGCGGAACTGCCCCTCCCTCCTATGTCCTCGTTCAGGGCGGCCGCGCCCGTACACTCGCCTAGCGATCCCATGATAGTGGCCAAGCCACCTATGCAACCGGTGAGAGAAACAAAAATATATTATATTTAATGTAAAAAACAAAATATATTGTATTTATTTTTTATTTAGAAATATCAGTCTGACAGACAAAGTATTACATTGAATTTATTATTATAAATCATAATGTGTGTTTAATAGGTGTTAGTTACAAGAAACACACTTAAGACGTAATTGGCGTAAAAATGTCACGATTATTAGTCTAAAAACTACCAGAACTTAAAGAGATGTGTGAAGATAAAATTTTAAATTCTTTAAAATGTCCTATAAATCAAACGATGGATCAAATTAATATATTTTATTGTCAAAAAAACAAGAGTTACTACTATAATACTTAAAATTGAAAATGTAATATGCTACTTATCATTTTAGTGACGGTTTTCTTAAGTTGCAATTAGTACTCACGAGGAATTATATTTTGTTTTATTATATATAAAATGGGGTATAAGTTGCATGAACTTTCGTTGAATATTTCGATATGACATTAGCCTTGCTCATTCTTACCCCCACATCATATTTAGATGTACGCGGGCGCGGCAAGTACTCCAGGTGCAGGGGGGGAAGCGGGCAGCCTCTCCTCCTACGGCTCGTCCCCGTCCACCCCCGTGCACTCGCCCCCGCCCCTTCACGCGCGCCTCTACCCCCCGCTCAAGCACTCGCCACATGCGCACGCGCATCACAATGGACAGGTTGGTTATTGAAAATATGAAATAATTGTAAGATTATGTATTTGATTTGCTCATATTAATAAATGTGTTTTAAAATATTATCGAAGAATATGTCAGACGTGTTATTTAAATCCGTCAAAGATGTTTTGCTTCGACGCAATAGTGTCTTGGAGTACCTTATTGTATGTTTTTTTGTAGATTGAAAATCGACATACTTATTTACTGTTATTTAATAAAAAGTAAACGTATTAGCGGAAAAAAACAGGAAACAAGGTTACTCTCTGCTTAAGTACAGTATTTCTGGACTTGTATTGTCAACATATAAGTTAAAAAATAACACTAAAATCATGTGGAATACGAATGTCGGATTCATAAACGTGTGTAATTTTTTTACAATTATTTCAGCAATCAAACTGGGTATCAACTGGGGTGTCATCCCCACCAACAGCGACTACCCCCCACGCGCCGCTACCGGTACTGCCTAACGGACACCAGCACGTGGTGTTCCCACCGGTCATGGTAAGTGGTAATAAAAGTACAACTTGGTATATTAGTCGAAATTATATAAACTAATTGAATAGTTCAACTGATTTATAGAGTTATTAGTTAGTCTAGTTTTTTGTAAATATATTTTTAAAGGGGGGTACAAAATTGATCACTGTTACCCCGGTGTAACTTCCTGTTTTAAATTAGTTTGACTTATAGTAAGTTGTAAAATTGAGTATAGTAGCCAGTGTTTTTTAAATTATATTTGGCATGATCCCGCATGTTTGTTACTAACTTTTGTTGTTGTTAATTTAATTTTGTTTTCAAATTTTTCTGGAAATTTTAGCATTATTGATTTTCTATGTCATTTAAACGTAAAGACTTATTTTCGGACAGTACGATATGTAAGGCTTTTCATTTTTTTTATATTTGTGACTTCTGAAAAATTGGTGTATTCAATGTTTTAATTGCTAACAGTAATTTATTACATATATATCTTTGAAATTCCAATGGTTACACCAAATTTTTAATTTTATTTTGTGTTTTTTTTTTGTTGTTTTCTGTGTTTTAATAAGCGAGCGTTGAGCCAGTAGACGTTGTCGGATTTTTTGAAATAAATCTAGACTTTGCTTAAACTAGACTTTTAGATATAATGTAGTTAGATACTATACCCAAGTTAATAGTTAATACTTCCCTGTGTTTTAATTACTTTTATATACCTTAAATACATTTCTCTCATTTGATTATATTCACAATTTATTTTTGTGAAAAAAAGCGTTTATAGTAAATATGAATCAAACGCTTTTCTTAATAGCGTTTACCATACCCATACACTGTACAAATATCCAAAAATGACAGCAAAACCACAATAATACCGCTGTTACCCCCAAACTGGCTAGCTCTCGCTTGCATCTGAGCTATAATATGGTCAGGGCGCGCCGGCTGAACAACGCCAGCTCGACGAGGCGATGGTGTTTCTACGCGAGCACTCTGATGTTGGGGTGAGTAGGGCAAAATACATACAAAAGTCTTACATTCAATTTTACCCGTATGAAAAAATATTTGTACTCCACATATAACATTATATAGCAAATTCAAATAGAAATTATTTAAATAGTTAAGGTAATTAATAGTTAAGTATTTAAGATTTTTTTCAAACTTTTCCATCATGACGTAAGGTAAGTGACTCGTGCGTTGTTTTGATGATAACTATAAGGTTATATATATATATATATAACCGTAAAGTACAGTTATAATCAAATATGTCTATTAATTGTGTAAAAATTTCTAAATTAAAGTTGTTTGAGTGTACATACTGTAGCATGAATATTTTGAGTGATATTTATTATGGGTATCAGTGGTGTTATGTATTTAAATAAGACTTTCTGATAGTCCTAATAAATATTATGAAGTGTGGCATGAGAGCTTTCTCCCATTGTATTACAATTTTCGTTTTGACGAAAAAAAAATATGCTGTTCCTATTCAAATATAATTATTTAAATAAAAACTTGAATTCTTTTTTATAATAAATATTTTACAACGTAAAAACATTATTAAACATAATGCGAATATTTTAAAAAAATCGTTTTAAACACCTTTAGTAAATTATCCTTCAGGGTACAAATGAAATTTACACCCATACTATTAATATCACTTAAAATCTAACACCAAACAAATACATTCCAGGGAGCTCGCATGGAAGAGCGACTGGACGACGCCATCAACGTGCTCCGGAACCACGCGGAGGCGCCCGAGCTGTACCCCCAGGATGTACACCATCCGCATCAGCATCAGCCTGCGAGTGAGTTTTTGTTAATTTCTGTGTACATTTATTATAACATATTCAATAATACTATTGAATAATGTCGTTGAGGCCATGGTGGCACAGTGGGACTGCGTTCGACTGTAAATGAGATTGGTAGTATGTTTGATTCCCACTCGGGGGAATGATTATATTAAAAATTATTTTATCAGACATACCTAACGCCGTGCGGCGTTGATTTCCGCCATATTTTGACACTAAGTTCTTTCTGACTACCCTCTTTGCTATGCGTGAAGCTGAAAAAAATATTATAGAATATGGAATTGTAAAGAAATTAGTAGATTTAATTTAGTGCGTCAGTTGTTTCAAACAATGTTACTTTTTGCGTTTGAAGTATAATATAAATGCGTCCTTTTTATTAGAATTTTATTTTTGTACCTTTTATATATTTTATTTTTATATACACTTATGTTATTATGGTATTACTGTGAACCAATAATGGCGTATTGACGTAATGGGTAACTATGCATAGTAAGTGCCTTTAGATTGATGCCTATCCCACTAAATAATATGGGAAGCGTGAAGAAGATTTTTTTTATATTTTTACCAAAGTTATTAACGGATAACGGATAACTAACTAAATAATTAAGGAATAACTCCACGCTTGAACTGACTTTTCTTTATAATTTATCATGACTTTTTTTTAAGTGCAATAAAGTGAATATAATAATAATAATAGTGACCCCCTTAATTATGTACTCGTCATATCCAAATGAAGTCCTCACACTATTTATATCAGTATATTTGTTGAATATGACGCGCGTTGCCTTAAATCACTCTATCTGTCACTTTATATAAAAAATGTATGTCAAACACACGCTAGAGTGTCTAATTTTTTGTGTTAAATCCATTGTTTTCTGTACATAAGTACGTTAAAACACATACGTTTTATTGTAATGGTGGTATTGTAAATGCACATTGACAGTGAGTCGAGTGGGCGTGCCGGGCGCCATCCCGCATCTACACACCGAACCACCAGTCAAAATGGAGAGACATCTGTTGCCCAACACTAGTGAGTACAGAATCAATATTTACGAAAACATCGTACTATTATTGCATTCATAATTGGACTTCACTTTACACATGACCCGCATAGCACGGTAGTTAGAGAGAATCAAATGTTAGAACACACCATTCTCCACTTTTCTATAGAAATTGAGATATTGATGCGTTGAGTGGCGGAACTCAACCTCACACTTGGTCTTCTCAAAACGGAGAAATTACAGTAATTTAAATACACTCATTGTCCCAAGTCAGAAGCGAACCCACAGCCAATCGCCTTTACAGTTAGACTGGCCCCAGTAAGATCTCCGCTTCTATGGAAATAAAAATTTTGATAATATATAATAATATATTTTTTAACAGCTTCGCTTGTTTTTCATCTAACATCACACACTGATATCAAAGTATATTATTAGTATTGTTATTTATATAATAGGCTCTATTAATACCTTACCACTCTCCACGCACAGAGAAACGCAAAGAGCCACCAGACTCGGGGCTGGACTCCAAGCCATCCTCCTCAGGCTCCGCAGACGCGCTGAAGCAGTCCGGCGGGAAGCGCAGTCGCAGATAGTGAGTTTATATTCGTAACACCTTCATCACATTACCACCTGATTACTAACCGACTATCATCACCTAATTTTACTACAAACCCTATTTGCTGCCACTTTATCATCATTATCACTTCATTCATAATGTATTGTCTTACCACTACTTTTATTTATTTAATTTGTGTACCAATGATTTTATCATTACTTCAACATATAACTCTACATCACCTAAATCACCTCACTCACTATCTTTAAGGTTAATTATTAGTTCTTTCGTCATTTGTTTAAATAAACATTTGTTCATTTCAGTTATTTCATATTTATTTTATTAATTAAAAATATAAAAATGCTTTTTAATAAAGATTAATTTTTAAATAAAGATAAAGATTTCTTTTTTTTTTTAAACAAGGACCATTTTTTTATAATTTTACGGATTCGATGCCGTTTTTGACTTTGTTAAGTCTTTGTTATAACAGATTATAAATATTGCTTTTTTTAATATATTTCTTCTCATACTTGTTTATTGTGTGCAATTATTTTGTGTATTAAATGTGTTTTTTAATGAGAATCTTTTAAAATTTTTGTGTTTTTTTCTTTTTTAGCGTACAAAATCAGTTCAGGTAGAAATTATTTATTATATATAATAAGTTTAATTAATTACGAATAAATAGAAGTTCTCGATTTGTCTTTAATTATATTTTAAATTAGTTTATATATATATATATACATTGTAAAATCTTTAAAGTGTTATTTACACACTTAGTATAGGAAAAACATTAAAAATGTATATTCAAAAATTTGGACGAAGCGGAACTTGTTCCCGCGTATCTTAAGACACCGTCCCAGTGCTCTGACCACTGAGCCATATGTTCCATATCCCTAACGCTAGAGATGCTAACACCAGAAATAATTGTAACATATGTATAAGAAGTTTTGCGTTGCTGGATATAGAACGTATGGCTTGTTACTAGTGATCAGAACGCTATTACGGCAAACAAGAGGCGCGGGTTCGAGTACCGCCAAAAAATATTTTTAAAAATATATCTTTGAATATTGTTTACTTCTTTTGTTACAGTTTTTTAAATGATTAAAATTACGATAAAATATGTATTCATATATTTATATATTTTATTTATTTATTTATATATTATATTTTATTTTTTAAAAATATCAAAATGAGAACATCTATTTATGCATATAATGGAGCCGTCAATGGTTTATTATGAGAAAATATATATAATAAGAAATTTCCGTCCGTCCGTGCAGCTGCTCGTCCGCGGACGAAGACGAGCTGGACCCCGACGCGAAGGCGGCGCGCGAGAGAGAACGTCGTCAGGCCAACAACGTGCGGGAGAGGTCCGACTTCTTCATTTTATTTATTCATATAGATTGATAGACGTGATGAAGCAGCTAACAATCATAGCAATCCGACTTTTTTGCATTGAGACTATTGAATATTGACATGATTTTCTGTTAAGTAATATAGTTATATAACTGTTAGGTAATATTTTTTTCTTTTAAATTAAATATTTATTTTAGTATGTTTTAATATATAACAAAACTAAATAAAAAAAAATTGCAAGCTAACAATTGAGATTACAAACTTATGTTTGTTTTTTATTTAATACAACGAGTTTTTTTACTCATCATATATATTTTTTACATATAATATAACACAAACACAATTTTGTATATAAATCGTATCGCAAAAACTAACATACCTGTTTATAATTTCAGAACTTATCTAACACAATGGTCACAGTATTCAAAATCAATATATGTATATTTGAAATATGTATTTTTATCTCTATGTATTTTTGTGTTTTTATCTGTGTGAAATAGGCTCAAGGTAAGATATGAACACACCCTAATGATTTAAAAAGCATGTTTTCTAGAAAAACAATATAGATTTTTTTTATAAGTATTCCTTTATTTTTTTTGTATTTATAATAATCGTCATCATAATCAAAATTATATTTATATTATTATGATTATCGTTAATAATCACATACAACCATACATGATTGGACGTATACGTTCAGTGGTATAGATTTGGCATTAATTTAGGAGGTCGGCGGTTTTCTCTCGCGCGCTGTCTTCTTTATTGAGGTAAGAGAGAGAAAGACAGGCAAAATATTTTCTCTTACTCGACAAAATTTTTTTATGTACATATTGTTTGCATTTATTATATGTTATATATGTATTCATATACTTGCTGTTTTTTTAATTTAAGATTTATAATATATAATATTTAGAAGCGTAAATTTTGTTTTTAATCCAGTAGTTTACTTGATTATATTTAGATTCACGTTACGATACGTGTACGATACAAATTAATAAATAATTAAAAGGCTATATTATTTTACGATCGCAATTGAATTTAAATTTAAAAAATATAAATTTCATACTTATTCACAAAGACATCCAATACAAATGTGGTATAAAAAAAATAGAAAATTTTAATTTACGTTTTATAAAATAATAGCATATAATTACACAATATTTTTATTAGAAAGTTTTTTTACTAATATTAATTCTATATAATATATGTAATAATAATTCGACGAATAGTTGTTCGTCGGCCGACGAATGTGACGATGAAACAGATCCTCAAGCGAAGGTGTTGCGGGATAAGGGCAGGAGACAAGCGAATAATGCCAGAGAGAGGTGAGAGAGAGAGAGCGACACACGTGCCTCCTTTTTTTATTTCTTTCATTTCTGAAGAATTTTACTTGTTTTTTTTATTATATTTTGTAGTCTTTATCATTTGGTTCTTACACTCTTTGTTCGTTTTAGGTGTTCAATTTTTATTTCCTCTAAACAGATGGGTTTTTTATATAAGATCCCAAGTTGGTTCTTCTAACCTTAGAATATAATTACAATCAAAATAAGCATGTGTCCATTGGCGATATCTTACTGTATCTTACAAGGAAATCCTTTATTTTGATCTTGGTGGCTTTATGAAAAGATGCGAATATTTGTTTCAAAAAAAAAATTAAAAAGTACTGCACATGTATATTGTGAGAATTTATTAAAATTTACACACTTTTAATACGTAATAAACTTGTTTAAGGTAATTCCAAACTTTCATAGAAACACTGTTCATAATATTCTACATATATATATATTTATATAGTCTTTTAGTTATGTCACTTTAACTTGCTGGCTTGGTAATGATTGTTTAAGAAAATTCTAGTTATAATATAATAATAAAATAATTGACGTAAATGCCTAAATAACAGGGAATTAAAGAGTTCACTTATAAATTATACAAACAAAGAGAGCTGGTAACAATTGACGTCACATGTTACTAGCGGCATATTGGTTTCTTACTGAGAAAGTTTACAGCTTTTTTAAATGTTAGAAATTTTCTACTCCGTAGATTGATTGGTTGATAGGTTGATGATATGCATGGCTTTTTAGACATTTTATTTTGTTGGTTAATATTAATTTAAAAATATGAGATTTTGAATACTGTGACTTTATTGTGTACATTCCTTTATATATGTATAATTTTAAATAGAATTAACTATTCAATGTATGTCTATACAAATATCATCGTTACGCAATTTTAATATTTGTTGTGGGTTCGATTATCACTGCAACAAGCTACATTTCCACTAACTCTCCACTCTCTTCCAGGATAAGAATAAGGGACATAAACGAAGCGCTCAAGGAGTTGGGCAGGATGTGTATGACACATCTGAAGAGTGACAAGCCACAGACCAAACTTGGTATCCTCAATATGGCAGTGGAAGTCATCATGACCCTGGAACAGCAAGTCCGAGGTGAGGGTTTTAGAGTCTAGTCTTTTAGAGTCTAGTGTTTAGGGATGACACACAACACTATGTTTGTAATTTTGTGGCTATTTTAGAGAAACTATGTAACATTTATATCGGAGATATGTCGCATAACTTAAATTTTTCAAATTTGACTTTAAAGATATTGCAATGAAATTAATTATTACAATGCATTGTACGTACTTTATGATAACAAAGCTTAACATTACTTATTTTTCTGCTTCCTAGCTTATTTTCATAAATTGAGATTTCAAAAAAAAAAAAAAATTAAGAAAATCATAACATGAAATTTCTTAACAAAAAATGTTAAAAATTTAATTTTTTTTTTAAGAAAATTCCATATTACATCTTCATCATACATGCATCTTTAATTATTCTTTATTTATTTGTCAATTTCAGAGCGTAACTTAAACCCGAAGGCGGCGTGCCTCAAACGCCGCGAGGAGGAGAAGGCGGAGGACGCGCCCAAACTGCTCGCCGCGCCGCTGCACCACTACGCGCCCATGCCCGTGAGTCGCCGACATGACTCATATCCCAGTCATGCCCGATGATTTACGACTATAGCCCAATGTTAGCCAATTGGTATCCTATGTTGTCCAGCTTATGGCCATATTTTGTCCAAGTGATTTTCCATTATCTCCAACTAGTAGCGCCCCCCAATTTAGCTAATTGATATCCCATATTGTCTCATTTATGCCCGATGTCCATATTATTTAACCACAGCTTCATACGAGTCTTTTATTACGATGTAAACTTACATATACGGTAGTGTGGAGAATGCCCAATGTTGTTGAAATTATGCCCTGCTTGTTTTTAATTTTTGGTTATAATTTCTTTAAAAAAGGATTTTTATTATATGTAATATATTTCCCGAATGCCACCTCAATCTACCTGTGACCACGGACTACTGTAAACTGTTCGACACGTCGGGTTCTAAAATGTATTTTCGAATACCAATATTATACGCAATAATTAATCCGTTTAAATTAGTTTCATTTTAAAATTTAACTTATATGTGTATATAGTTTTCATGTAAAATAATTTAATATCTATTAGTAAAATTAATATTGTTGTATTCCAGGGTCTCGGTCCAGTATCAGGGCAGCCCCCCACCGGCCCCCCGCCGCAATAGCGACGCCCGCGCGCCTGCGCGCTGCACTAGTCCCTGACCCCCGACTCCCGAACCCTGACCACCCGACCCCTAGCCGGTACTAGGGACGGGACCCCTTATAACGACTCCACGACAGATCCCACAATGGGCGCTGTTTAGTAGTAGGGGTTCTTAGGGGTTTGAGTGATATTTGAGAATTAGTTTTATTTGTGTGTTTGTATGTGTTTTTATTTAAATTAGAATTTTCTTTTGTTTCTTCTTTCTTCTTTATATATATATCTTGTTTATTTTTAAAGTTCTTCTTAGAATCCTTTTTATTGCAGTGATATTTGAAATTTACGATATATAAAAGATAAAGTAAAAACACAAACAGACACACACGAACACAAATTTTAAACTTGTGTTTCTTAAAAGTCCAACCAGTGATTAGTTCCGAAAACTCGAGTACTTTTAATAATCTGTGGTGAAGTCCAAAGAGTGATGCAGTGCGTATTGACTACAGACTATAATAGTTAAGTGTGTATTATACATGACGTCACGGCGACGACGCGGCGGCGTCACGGCGGCGTCACGGCGACAGACAGTGGGACTGTAACATAGCATAGTATATAGCCTAGAAATAAATATATGAAAAAAAAGATATTTTTAATTACAAATTTCGTAATTTTTTTTCTTTTTTCGCTGCCATAAGCGTAGGTTAGTCGCTCGGGGACCGGAAGATGGCAACACCGCTTATGTTCACGTTTCACGCCTGACAATAAATTCATTATTATATTATATTATCTATGGACCCCGGGCTTGTAGGTTTCGTTTATAATCTGTGACAACTTTATTTTAAATCTATCAAATTAGCCATGTTTTTTTTTATGAATGACAGATATTTTCTTTTTATATATATATATCTATATATATATATAATAGAGACGAGTAATAATGGTTTCTTATATATAATTTGTAAATGTATTTTTTTTTTAATGAAAAATGGCTGCTAACTTAAACGTGTACTTAGGTTTTTTTCTTCAAACGAACTCCAGTGACTTGTTTTTTTATTTTTTCCTGGTTTTTGTGGACAGCTTTGTACGTCTATTGCGTATATTTTTTAAATATACATTTATATACATTTTTTTATTTTGTTTGTATTTTGTTGTGTACTTACTTGTGAAACGAAGTTTGCTATTTGATCACAGATTATATATAAATAATGATTGTTGGTTGATTTTTTTTTAAATGTATAAATTATGAAATGATAATAAATTACGCATGACGTATGTGTGCATGTTTTTGGTTCAATATAGAATTTTCTTTTACAATTTTTTTTTAAATTCTAAATCTCTACCAAATAGTAAACTTCGTAGGAAATTTTGACGAATCGGACGTTTTGTTTTAATTTTATGGAAGAAATTTTAAAATAACTTTGTTGTTTTTCCTAAATTTCTGATGTTTTTAGCATATGGCAACACTAATTTATTAAGACAACAAATAATATAGACATAATATATTGCCATATTAGGTAATACATAAAAATAAATAACGTTCGTTTTTTTTAAAAAAAAACAATTCAAAGCAGATCATGACGAGATTGTTGTATATAATATTAAAAAAATGAAAATTTGTTTAAAAGCTCAATTTTAGGTTCTTTTTAACGGAAATGCGCGAAAGGGACAGCAATTGTTAGGAGATTCCCGGGAGTACTGTCAAAGTAGGTGGCGCTACATCTACAGAGTACTCGCGCGGAGATCTTGTAATATATAGTTGTAAGACTCGTTCACTCAACAAAATGGCGGATGCGACGCGAAATGGCGTCCCAATTCGAAGTTCAAAATATTTTTTTAGCATACCCCTAGTTTAAGTAATAATCATAGTTTTAGAATTCTTCCAATTAGTGTATTTTTTAAGTTTTTTTTTAATTTTTTTTTAATGATTATTAATTATTATTATTATAATTATGTATAACGATTCGTCCGTGCGTCTGTTGGGTGTATTTATTCGGCACTGGAGTGTTTGCCGGCGGCTACAGGTTCCGTTCCGTTTTAGGTAATTACAAAACTCGTATTATTATAAAAATGAATAATTATAATTAAATATAAATGTGCCATTCATTTTGCTAATGTTGTGTTTTATTTGACTACCTACTTGTAACTTTTTTATTTATGAACAAACTTGTTTTTGGATCTACTACATTGATAAATGCCCCCAATAGTATTTTTTCATATAAAGACAGCCATAAGTTACATTTTATTATTTTAATGGCATTCCAGACTTATACTACAATATAAATTTATAATACAATACCAAAACTTGTATAATCGACAATATAATCTCTAATTCTAACATCACAAGATTATATTTAAAAAACAAAAAAAATCTTCATTAGAACTTGAGAAAATAACACTAAATACAGTTTGGTAATAACTGCTCTAGCTTAAAACTATGTTGTAATCATTAACGCCTTCCGCCAGAAATTATTGAAAAAATTCCAATACTAATAATATATACTAAATACTAAACTTACTTAGAAAAAAAAAGATTATGCAAAAATTTAAATAGCATGCAAATTTTGTATGTATATATTACGTGTGTGTGTGAGAGATAGAGAGAGAGAATGAATTGTTGGGCAAATGTATTAAATAAATCAATTAAAACTTATATGCCTGCAATCTCTGAGATAACTAGGGTACAGGTCAATATCTTTATTAACTCTTTTATATCTTCTATCTTAAAATTTGTTATAAATAAGATTCGGTGGAGAAAACTTGCCCAAATTAGTTGACGATTTAGTTGCGACGAATAGGTCGTATCTGCAATATCTAAGCGGCTTGCTTGGAGCTGACATGCGTAGCGAAGAACAAAGTTTAGTACAGTAAATGTACCCATTTACATTTTTATACAAAAATAGTCAATCAAGAAAGTATGTTCTATTACCTATACAGTGAATCCGTCCTAAATAAATTCAGCCTATCATTATAACAGATACATTCTGTACACGTTTGAGTCACTTTATGTAGATGTAATGCGAGCTCTAAACCACACTGCAATATTCCACTAAGAACTAGGGCATTAAAAAGTACAATTTTGGTTTTAAGCTTTCTGAAATCCTTACAATTTCTTAAAACAAATCTCAAGCTTATAAATGCCTTGTTGAATATGATTTATATGTGCACATTAAGCTTTCATTTAGTCAGAATATAAAATCCAAAAATGTTTATTGCATTATAATTTGATTTGCTGGATAAATTATAATTTCCTATACGTTTACCGGCTTTTTATATAGATGTCACGTATACATACACATTTTGGCTCTTATTGATGCAAAACAATCGTATTACTCTTGTTCGAGTTTCAAATTTCCAACATTCTTTAAGGCTATCTTGGGGCGGTGGGACAGCATCTTATTATAAACGCGATGGGTGTGGTTGGGACACACACTCGGATAAATAATTATATTTAGATTATTTTCAATTTTCCGAATTCATTCAAGTCCCGAACATAAGCGGAAGTGTCTTGGACTAGATCCTCTACCTGCTATGCCGGAAAAAGCGTAAAGCTGAAAAAAGAGAGTAAAGAGAAAGGACAGTAAGTAATAAAACTATAATATAATCAATAAATATTACAAGTTTATTGAGCTAATCGTAGTGTCCAGTCCACAGCGCGGCCTTCATAGATTATTATACATATGGTATAGGTAATTGTATTAAAAAAAAGGAATACATGAGAAATTATAATGTTAGATAACCAGTCTCTTGTGGTGGGAACGAAAGAGATTGTCTTTGCCTTACTGATCTATATTATATTGACAAAAATTTTAAATAGCCGGTATCGAATTAGCGCCTCTTGAATACGTATAAGCGTACGTACGAATGATGTTATCGAGCTACGTTGATACTCTTACACAATTGTTACAATGGATTTTTGTTGTAAGCATCTCTATAGAGAGATAGTTAAACAAAAATATATTCATAAAAAAATTATTTAATATAATTCATATAAACTTGTTAACAAAATTTAATTTAAACTCTATGCCATTTAACCCTAGTCTTCACCATGCCTCATCACGCCAGAAAGATAAAAAAGAACTAAAATCGATCAGTAAGGCAGTAAAACACAAATTTTCAAAATATTATTAAAATAATTACAAAAATCAGTCTGAACTTTTCTTAATAACTAATAACTCAATAACACCAAAATGGTCACCGTCATTTCAATGTTTTTTTTAATAAAACGTGGCAAAGAGATCCTAGTGTCAAGATACTCCCTTCTCTACTTTCCGTCAGAATCCGAAACATTGTCTTGAGTGGCGTAAACAACGGTGCGCTTTGTGTTGTCACCAGAGCGGAGAAATTAAAATAATTTACATATAATTATTGCTCCGAGTGGATCTAACCCACAATTTATTATTAATTGGGTTTTAAACAATAAAATAAAATGGTGAACAGATTGTCTTAACACTAGGTTATTTAAAACATCAAAAATGAAGCTTAAAATATCACCGCACCCATATATATTAATATTTATTTTTATTTTCATTTAAAAATAAAACAAAAATGGCGGCGACCCAAAAAAAAATTAGCTACCAAAATACAAAATCAGTCAAAGTAATAATACATTTATTTAAATATATTTAAATAAAAATAATGTAAAGGGAGCACTGAAGAAAACATAATGTTTCAAAAATGGTGAAACCAAATAAAAATCGTTGTTCAAACATCTAGTTTTGCATTTTTTGTGTAAAAAAGCTTTTCTTTTAATTATCCGCCATTTTGTGTATGCAATGACTCTCGCTAATAAAAAGGCACTCCAGTCTACGATTTTCGCTCAAATTGCATTATCGGCGTTTTGACATTTAAAAGTCAGTAAGTGTAAAGACACTTGTAATATTTAAAAAAAAGTAAAAAAATCGATGTCGAAAAGATTTAACACTAAGATTCTCTCTTTTTAAATAATGCTAGTGAAAAAATAAATAAATTTTTTGACCAAGATCGCTTTCAATCGTCCAAATTTTTAGATATATAATAATTAATTATTTTGGTTGGTTTCAACACTTTAAACAAAATGTACAAATTTTTTATGCTGTGTTTATTTTGCATGCAAAATTATGGCAACAGCATGGGAAAAAATATATTAGTTAAGATGTTTTACGAGTTATGGCACTTTAAGAAAAAAAAGCCTTAATTTTAAATATAAATACTTTTTATTAATTTAACAACAAAAAGAAACAACTGAAAAAATATTATTCTTTTATTACAAGTTAAACAACCTTTTATCAAAATTAATTTCCTCAAATGGTATAGATCCATCGCGTTCATGATGTCGTAAAATATTACATTTTAAGTTACAAATAGCAAAGTTTGTTTTCAGTATTATTTCTTTTTATTTTCAAATATATTATCAATGACCGCCGCAACTACACTTATACTTAAGTTACAATAATATAATAATTATTATTATAAAAAAATATTAAACAAGAACCTATTTACAGGAAAATTTGTAAATCCCAAAAACATCCTTTGCCACAATCCACAAGGTTTTTACTAAAAAAAAATCTTTTTTTCAACCAACTGCACGAGCAAAGGACTTACGTTATAAAGCCAAGTGAAAAAATTTGTCGTAGATTTTTTTATTTTAAACAATTTTATCAAAAATGTGGTTAATAAAAACTAGTTTCTATGAGATACAAAATATTTACAACAAGTGATTACGATTGTGAGACGACGTGCGAGATTACAGCGACGCCTCGGTTTGAATGTTTTGGTCTCTTTCTATTTGTAGTTGTTAGAAAGAGCCGGGTATACACACATTTCTTCATATAATAATATGAACATATGTCACTATAATTGTTTAAAAAGTGTTCTTTGAAATGGAGGTTTGATCTTGATAAGTCATTAATAAACAGCACTTTGTCTGTTTTTCCTTGTAAAACCTAGTTCACTTCCAGACGTCGCGTAAAAAGGATCAAAATCTATCGACTGTTAAGAGTCTCAAAAAAGCCACCTCATTAGAATCTTATACCACTGAGGGTTAGGCTCGAAAAATTGTGAAGAAACGTATTAATAGAACCAAAGAAATGGTGCATTTCACGAAATTTATTTGAGAAAAAAAAAGAAATCGTATTTTTGATATTTTTCCGTAAAATGCCACATTTCCAAGAACATATGTAGCAATTATTAAAATTTACAAACGTTATATAAGGTATAAAAACTTTTACAAATAGCTAAAATAGAGCGTTTTCACACTTGAAGTTAAAGACAGCGACGCTATTTTGAAAAAAATCATAAATTATTGAAATAAAAATATACAATTACTAAAAAATAATAAAATAATAGAAAAAGATATATCTTTTATATTTTTTACAAAATGGCGTCACAAGTTCGACCTACGTGACTAGCTTTACACGAAAATATACATATATCAATAATATAATAAGCTTTATATTTAATAAATAAATACAAAAATTAGGCAAAATTTCGTTAAATAATATACATTAGTTTGTGCTTGTTATTTAAACTTTTTTAAGAAGCACATACAAACGATAGAAAATATAAAATAGGCCAATTTTTAGAAACACAATTGTCAACAAATATATATGTAGACAACATCAATTTCCATTTTAGTAAATTCCGAAAAATTCGTTTATGTATATAATAAATTAAATAATGTTAAATTAAATAAAGTTTGACATATAGCGAGACTATAATAAAAAAAAATGTTCGTTTCACAAAAACTCAATACTATTTTCTTTGCAAATATATAGTAAGTAAGAAAATTTAGAATTACAGTTGTGTTATTTAAAATAATATATTTTTTCCAAAATTATTTGTACTTCTACTATTACTGTAAGGTATGTAGCAACAATAGCCAAAATAAAAAAAAATGCATCCAAAACCACTGTAATTCCAAAAAATTACAAAAAACCTAACTTTTGTATAAACAATTGAACGTAGCAGGATTCGAACCTGCGCGTCTTGTGAACTCCCAAGCGCTCTACACAACTGAGCTGTACGTACTGTTATATCATCATAACAAAACTTCTATACAAATCGACCCTTTGTTATTTGATCTAAAAAATAAAGATCCAAACCCCTGCTATATACAAAATTTGACTTAAAAATGTCGGGTACTAACTTCAAAAGACGGTTATATATACACATAGATACATACAATATATTAAAAACTAAATATCCTTAACATTATCTAAAGTTTAAAGACATTAACCTGAAAATGCTAGCAATGAAATTGGTTTTGAGTGATGGCGGAGAGATCTTTCATGAGACCCTCCAGGTTCTGCATTTCTCTGTGCAGTCTCTCCGTCGACCGGGAAGGGGTCAAGGGTTCGAGCTCCTCTGAACAGTGGGTTACCCCACCACCTGAGGGTACAAAACATAGAGCTATATTACGTTAAGATTTTTTTTATTTCGTATTTTTAGGTACTCATATCGATTCGACAAATTTAATTAAACAGCTTCACGCTCTCTCGACACTCTGTTCTACACTCTCCATCCGACATCGTAATTTTGCGTGTTGAATGGCGTAATAATAAAAGCGTAGAAATAAAAATAATTTAAGAATACTCATTACTCCGTTTGGGAATCGAACCCACAAATCAAATGCGTTTACAGTCAAACCCTGTCCCACCACTCCACAATTGGCAAATTAGAATAAAATTTCAATCCTAACTGTGCCCGCGACTTCTACATGGAATTCTTAAATAAAAGTAGCCTAAGTTACTTCTTATTATATCAGCTATTTGCCAGTGAAACTCCCGTAAAATCGGTCCAGCCGTTCCATAGATTAGCCGGAACCAACAGACAGCCAGAAATTGTACAAAATGTACTTGTGTCTGTACTTGAGTATTCAAATTCAATTCTAATTCAAATCCATAATCATCTTTTCGGTCTAGATAGACCAATCAGATTTAGTCCTACATATGTAAATATTTCCTAAAATGCTCAAAGAGAACAGTGAAACAACAAAAAGAAACCAATTTAATTTAGTTAATTTTTCATTCGAGTCTTTATTTATTTTGTTAATACAGATTGAAGATAAATGATAAGTTAAGACCTATATTATTACCGTGTATAATATAATAAGGTTGTGAGTTCAAATTTTACTTAATTAAAAACGGTTTGTTAGATAACGGCGGAAAATGCTTTTTATGACAAAAACAATACTTACCTAGTTGTAATCTATTTGCAATATGTCCGGGAGAAGAACTTGCGCTCTTTTTATAAGGCGACGTCTCTCTCACACTACCCGCTGTTAATAAAACCAAAATTAATATATTATATACTAGCAACCCGCTCGCGGCTTCATATGCGTAAACAACACGACCATAACTAACTGTTTAGGTTTTTTCACCCACCCGCCCCTTTTTATTTATAAACTGATTGAAATAAAATAAACACTAAATGTCAAGGGAAGTTTACCAAAATACAAATATCAAAACTGCATTTAAATCGGTTAAGTAATTTCTTAGATTACTGTGCACAAACGCACAAAGAAACATACAAACAGAAATGAAAATTTAAAATCATCGTTTTGGGTTCTATTACATTAATAAATGCCCCAGTAATATTTTTTCTTAGATCAGTTACATCCATATTCTATGTATACGGGAAATCATAATATGTCATTTAAAACAGATTTTAGAGTCTATATCTCCTTATCTTTCATAATAAATGCATTAAACGAACATTAAAGTAATAAAATAAATAATATACACACTATCATTGTGTATGGCAACACTTTTGTATAAAGAGTCAAACATGTTGCTATGGCTTCGCACAAAAAAACATTTAAAATAAAAACGTCATACTGACACATACAAAGTTCAACAGTTCTTAACATAATTCAAGAAAAATAATTTTAATCAAAATTTAAATCTAAAAAGAAATCAAATCTTCTTTATTTTGTCTCTCTCTTCATCTGTCTACAAACAACAATTATTAAACGGCTGTTTCTTCAAACTAGTCCACATTTCCCCAACTCACCCTTAGAGTGCGAGGGCGTGGAGTGGTCCGACGCGGTGTCGGGCAGCGTGAAGCTGTGCAGGGCGGAGCACCCTCGGCGCTGCAGGGAGCCCCCCGCGCTGCCCGCGGGCCCCACGCCCCCGCCGGGAACCAAACCCACACCCACCGGGCCGGCACACCCGGTCTCGCTGCTTAGTGAATCGCGGCTGTAATACAAAAAAAGCTTTAACATTAAACTGTCTTTATGGACAACTTAAAATACAAACATTTGAGATGCATCTTCCGCATAGCACTGCAGGCATAGCGACAAACAGCTAGTGTTGAAGACACCGCTACTTTCCAAATAATTTATCCATATTAATGTTATAAATGCAAAAGAAACTGTCTGTCTGTATGTGACATCACGGCCAAACCGCTGAACCAATTGTAATGAAATTTTATATAGAGATATTTGTGGGTCTTCAGATGAACATAGACTACTTTTTTATTCCATTCTCCTTTTTGTTTTCCAGCAATTTCATTGTTTTACGAAAAGGCCACCGAAAATACGAAAAAGCTATAGTACACGCGGGCAAAGACGCGAGCGGGTCGCTAGTAATAGAGAGACACAGGTTCTAATCTCGCTGTAGAACATTTAAAATTAAATGAATTTACGTCGAATATAATTTTCTTTCACCGTCACATTTTTATTGTAGAGTGGGCAATGAAAACTTAAGCTAGTGCGTGTGGAGTGGCGGTATTTAACGCCGCATTTTTGTTGTTATAGAGCAGATAATTAAAAATAATTTAAATATAAAAAAATATATTTATAATAAAAAAGCTTTAATCAGAAACATACAACCCAGACTACAAGAGCACCCCATCTCGCTACTGAGCGAGTCGCGACTGGGGCAAGCTTAGTGTAGGGTGGAATGAAGAGCTTGTTGGAAATAAACAATTAGCTGCTTATTGCCCCTCGATTCTTAACATATATTTTTTAATAAAATGGGAAATTTGAAATAATGTATCAGTGTAGTTTTAATACACGTACATAATAATAATTTAATTTAATAGTTTTTTTTTTATTTCGCTTTCTGAACAAGTTTCAGACATTACGTTTTAATTGGTGGTTTAAAACAACGCCGCTCAGAACGGATACACTTACATCTCATAATAAATGATTCCCAGAGACCAAGTTAGTGTTTAACATATACATATTGAAATTAAATGTCTGTTAATAACTAATTGACCTTTCTGAGTGCAACTTTAAGGATAAATAAATTATCTACTCACTGCGTATAGTGACCCAGTGGCTCATAAGCCACGTAGTGACCGCGCTCTCTCGCAGTGCTCGCACTCGCGTACAAATCCGAGCCTCCACCCACCGAACTGCCACCTCCAACACCCCCAACACCCCCCGGAACCGAACACGCACTTCCTAGTGGACACTGACCTGATCCACCTATATATGGAAATAAAAGTGTCAAGTTTTTTAATCTTTGCAAATAAATAATATTGGAGTGTCTGTTTGTAATATTAAAATAACCGCTTTATATTAAATGCATTTGTATGCATACACGTACATATATCAAAATAAAATGTTTTACAACTTCTATCTGTATGTCTGTTTGTTTGTTCCGGCTAATCTCTGAAACGGTTAGGCCGATTTTGACGGGACTTTTACTAGCAGATAGCTGACGCAATAAGGAATAACTTACACTTTATTTTTAATATTGAATTCAACGCGGACGAAGTCGTTGGCACAGCTAGTGTAGAATAATGTTAAATATATTGACATAGTTACTGAATATTAGCATAGTTTTGACGAATTTCTCGTCAAGTGTAGGTTCAAATCCAATCCGGTCAAATTTTTATATGAAATTTAATTATTACTTTTCAATTTCCAAGTTAAATTATTAATATAATATTCTTTCAGTTTCTTACGCTGATTCTTCTCAGGTCTGAGGCATTAACTTTAGTGAACCGGTGGTAAATTGAATTATTTGACGTTAAAAAAATGAAGCATGTATCTTCTTATTTTGAATAAATCTATTTGACTTTGAATTTAAATAGACTATTCCAGAACATCTTACAAGGAGCTGGTGGTGGTAGGGTGTGATGATGGAGAGACCCCAGCGACGCCTGCGGAGACCCAAGAGGCGCCACGCCGGAGAGCAGTGGCGTACTCTACAAATTAGAGAAAATAGAGAAATATGTCAATGAGCTCATGGCTTTTGGTTATTTGAACACACTTCCAAAATACACGTTGCTTAGGCACTTTGTACAACAGTGTATTGCAAACACATGGTACAGTGTGTAATATTTAATACGTGGAGGAACGTTGATTATTTAGCAAGTCAAATATTCAAAAGCATGTTACCTGGTCAGCCATATGCCTTCGTCTTTCACAGGTGCCTGTACACCCCACGCCCACACCCACTCCCACACCAACGCCTGTCATAGCTGTAATTTTAGGAAATGTTAATAAAACAAAAAAGTATTATTATACAAACACTGCAATTTAGGATTTTAGTCACAAATGAACAATTTAATAAAAATAAACATGAAATAAAAAAAATAAAAAAGTAAATAGTAAGGTCTTATAGGAAATGAATAAATAAGAGTGTATCAGTTCTTTGCACACACACACATATTAGACTGACTGGCATTAGTTGTACCATCACAATGTCAACATACTGTATTAGAGCGTAGAGTCGAGAGAGGAGGTGAGAATAAGGCGAGGCGGTCAGCCAACATCATATCATAATTTAAATATTTTAATTTCTTTGCGCTGGTGCAAAACAAAGCGCGGCGTTGAGTTCCGCCACTCAACACGTAATGTCTCGAATTCGAAGTCTTGACCTAGTGAAAAAGCATGAAGCCGAAGGTAGGCCTTCACTTGAAGAGACCCCTCTTCAAGTGGAGGCCTCTTGCAGATTAGTACCTATATATAAAATGAAATATGTAAAATGTTACTAGATACCTAATTAGACCTTATGTTATGTTAAAAGTTACGAGTTGAATAGATATACTTTGTATATTAGTATAAAACTTATTATTTAAAAAAAAGCAAGAAATAATAAAGGATTTGTATTATAATTTTTATAAGTGTGTGTGTGTGTGTATATAACCAAAAAAAAACAAGAAGTCCACCTAAAGGCAGCAGCGGCTCACATCTGTAGTCGCACCGGTGCGTGTCGTCGCTGGCGGCGGAAGGAGAGCTGCGAGACTCTACGCGGGGAGAATACGGTGGCAGGGAATTAAAAATAAAACAAAAAATAAAAAAACTAAAAAAACAATTGTATTTCAAAGTTTTTTATGTACTACACATACAAAACATAATAAAACACGTGCATAAGTAATGATTTGAAACCTGCTTATATTTTTTTTAATAGCAGAGATTAAATGTCAACATAGACAATTCTTGATTATCGCCCAAATCCAAGACTTCGTGTATCGAGTAGCTTAACTTAAAACCATATTTTGTCTCATCAGAGAGTAGGGAAATGCAAATACCTAAGTATAATCATATCCCAAATTTTAGTCAAATTTTTATCATAATAAGTTTCAATTTCCGAAAAGTGTTCAAACAACTTACCGACATAAGTAGGCACATATCGCCTGTCCAGGCTGGCGAGGGAGGGAGCATGCGCGTGCGCGTGCGCGTGCGCGTGCGCGTGACGCGCGGGCTCGTACTCGGCGGGTGCGGCGCGCGCAAGCGTCAGCGTGGACGACACCAGCGCACTTCCCTCCACGCTGCCCGCCGATACTACGACGTCATGGACACGATGGGTTGGGATATATTATTGTTCATACAATGTGTTCATAATCATTTTTGTGTATTTTTTTATTATTTAAATGGTATAACATTACAGACACCTGGTCCGTATTATATCTTTTCTTATTTTTGTTTGTTAGAACCATCAATTTTATATTAATCTAAATGGTTACTGAGAACTAAGCCTAAGTGGCATTAAAAAATTTTTACAATTTCACTTATTATTACAATAACACTACACTTATATATATTCTTTTTACAATTGAGACTTTTCAGTCTTAAAGCGTTAACGAACTGATCGTTGATTATTTTAAGATTGAAAGCTAGAATTACTGTATTGAGTATTATAATTTGACAGTGACTTTACCTTCCCTTTCCTCTAACGAATTAAATGCCGCGCTTTATCTTACAAGAATGAGGAAATTAAAATAATTCTTCGAATGTATGTGGAACCCATAACCATGGCGTTCAGAAGCGGGCACACTACGCAATATTTATATAACTTATATAATATTAAGGCCAAGAAGATTGAATAAAATATGAAAGAAAAAAATAAAATAACAAGGCAACACTATTAGTGTTTTAGTATTTGGTAAGAAAAAGAAAACCGAAGATAAAAAAAAGGAGACAGAAGGAGAGTGTGAGAAGTCGTACTCTTACTGGCGGAGCTGTGCAGACTCTTGTCCATATGTTTCAGTTCCATCTGGTCATGATGGATCCAGAGATCCGGGGGCTTGATGGCGGCTGATGCTGACGCCTTCTGATACGTGCTGTAAGCGGAGAGAGATATAGAATAGAGTAAAAGAGAGATGGAGAGACTGAATGATATCGATGCAGCGTTTGGGTGTAATTAAGAAGTGTAGCTTCAAAAAGAATTCAATTATGTTTGAATTTGTCTTTAGGAAAGATTTTTAGTCTATAGAACCGTATGTATGTAAGACTAAATATACGAAAACAATCCTGAGTGTGAAATTTGACGTCAAAACAACACATACTCAATTTAAAAAACATACAAATATTTTTTGCAAAGTACAAAGACATATAAATAAACTTGTGACTGGAAGAGCTACGAAGTGGAGTGTATCCGATTGTCAGTGTCACTGTCGTGGAGTTGCAGGTGTCGGTTTCGGAGATGGCCAGTTTTTGTCCACGGTGTGGGATGTGGGTGCCGTCGTATGTGTCGGTCGGCGTGGACGTGTGCGTACCTGGTGTCGGGCGAGAGTGGCGCGGCGTGTCGGCGGCAGCAGAGCGACAGCGCCAGCGCGGCCGCCAGCGCCAGCACTGCGCAGGCGCCGCCCGCGCTCGCCCACAGCCACGCCGACGTCGCGCCCGCCAGCCCGCCTCCGCCCCCGGCCTCTGCGCGACACACCATCGCATTATCTCTTCACATAGGATTTTTGACTTTCGAAAGCCTTCTATTAAGACTACTTATACGTATGTTGGGTTTTGGGTAAGTCGAGAGATTTCTTTTGATAATTGATAATTGATTGGATCAGATTTCAGATACAAGATGTGGACAAGTTAAATTAGATGTGCTGGATTATTGTCTATGATAGGAAGTATATTGTTATCAAATAACAAATGATATATTTTCCATACACAATTTTTAATCATCCTTAAAATCTCAACTGTTTACACTTCAACCATATTTACTCATAAGCAATAAAGGTTTACACAAATATAATTATAATTTACACAAACACACACGCACACACACAGCCTGATTTTATTTATATTTTTAAATGAGTCAATTTTTAAATTGCTTTAAAAATACTTACCCAAGCCTGTAGTATATCCAACTATGGGACTAAAAGGCCCCAGTCCTTTACTGTTCCTCGCTTGTATCTTGAAGCTGTATGCGGTGCGTGGACGCAGACGCTCCACGCGGGTTCGAACCCGCTCCCCCACCACCGTCACGGCCGTCCACTCCTCGGCCCCCCCACTGCCCCCACTGCCGACCCCCGAGCGTTGGACTGCGTACATTATTATATACCCTGGAGAAGAATAGAGAGTTCTAATGTATTATTTTTCATTTTTCATAGATATATAAGAAACAAATCCACTTTTTTTAGAGAAGAATCAAGAAAAAGTGCGGCGGTCAGCTCCAAAATTCAACACTATATGTCTTGAATTCAGGCGGAAAGTGGAGAACGGAAAGTCACGACACTAGGTTCTCTCTGTAAAAAAAGAGTATAGAATGTTGTATATATCTCATCGTAACTGCTTGAAACACCGAAATTATATATAATTTCTAAGAGTTTTACCGAATTCGACTGGAAATGTGTGTAATGATAATGATATTGTAAAATTAATCAATCAATACTTATTTTTAAAACAAGTTTTAAAAACAAGTATATGTGTCTCTTTGTCTCCCTCACTCACCAGTAACCTGTCCGTTGAGGCGAGCAGGAGGGCTCCAGGTGAGGTCTGCGGCGCGTGAGGACGGCGCGGCGGGGGACACACGCAGGTCACGCGGGGCAGAGCCCGGGGCCGCCTCCAGCGTCGTGTTGGACGCGATCATGGACCACGCGGACTCACGACCCCCTGGAGAAGTGGTATATAACAAATAATATGGTTTATGAGGTCATATGAGCTGAATTAGGCGAACGAAATTATTTCGGATTCTGTTACAGTTACGAATAGTTTTTTGTTATAACAATCTCTCCGCTCTTTGTCCCGATGTGTTCCTACCTCGTATCAGCTTGACGCTGAACTCGTAGTGCGTGTAGGGCCGCAGGTCGTCCACCATGCAGTTGAGGTCGGAGGCGTTGTACACCCGCGTGCGTCCGGCGCCCGCCCAGCGCACCGCGTAGCGACGCCCGTCGGTAGCCGGCTGGGAGGGTCACAGGTTCAAATACGTATGCAGTACGTATAACATTTATTGTTAGAATACATATATTGAAAAAGTATTAAATTTTGTACGTAGTGAGATTCGAAATCGCGACTTTTGTGAATGTTGTTCCCGAGCTACGTCGTAATTGTTACATGTACTCGTATATTGTAACTTTTCTTTGTTTTTCACAAATCTTTGCCATACAACGTTTCCTCCAGTATTTTTTTATTGTTAGATGGTCTGCAATCATTCAAAGACTATAAGCGGGTTTGGTGTAGTTATTAGGTTTTGCCGAGGTGTTTCCCAATGGTGGTAGGTCAGGGTTCCAATTACTATCAAGGGCAGCGCTCACAGCGTCACACGTTAAGTGAGAAGGCAGGCGTGCGATTAAACGAAATAGTTACAGCCGTATAGTTTCTACCTTTTGTAACAAGAACATATAAGACACGTATTAGCTTAGTTATGCAGAGCGCTTAGACACAAGTATATAAGTGGGCGCAGCTTCGAATCTTGAACGTTTCCATATATTTTTCTTGATTTCTTGATACAAAAAAACCCAACACTCACCTGTCCTTTAGGTAAAGTTGGATCCGTCCAATATACGACCGCTGTGGTACCGCTTAGCATTATAACCTATAAAAAGAAAAGAAATCCTTATCCATACTAATACTATAAATGCAATAGCAACTCTAACTGCCTGTCTGTGAAGTCATGACGGCACGGAAATTTTATATAGTCATATATACTTGAGAGCCTGGGGATAGGACATAGGCTACTTTTTTCGCCCATTTTTAGTAGTGTAGTAGTCATTCCAGGAATTTTATTGTTTTACGCAAAAGGTCGACAGCTATAGTTTATGCGGGCAAAGTCGCGAGCGTATCGGAATCAAGTATGAATGCAAGTGAAAAACATTTACGCAGTTTTACGTTTTTTTCTGTACAACAAGGTATACCGTGTTCAGTGACAAAGCTCTTCGTGTCTAAGATGTGTCACGTCGAGTTTGTATCGAACCCACAACCGTCGCCGTCACAAGCACACGCTATCTCCTCTAGATATTACCCAAAACCTATTCATTAACAACCATAAATTACAATGTAGGCAGATTTACAAGAAACTCACCTTGACCCCAACAGGGGGTATCAGCGGAGGCGTGTCATCTTCTTCATCCGGATCGTCCGTTTCATCCGCATCGGGTTCATCCGGTTCGTCGTCATCGGGTTCAGCGGGTTTAGTTCGGACGGTCGCGTACACCGCGGGCCCCAGGCCGAGGGCGTTACTCGCGCGGAGAGATATCACGTATTCCGAGTTCGATTCTGGGGTAGCAATATCTATATTAATATATCAAGGGAAAAATTTGTATGGCTTTTTACGTAAACTACGCGGACGGAATTAGTATGAACAAATTGCATATATACCTACCTATATAGTTTATATGGCCTACATTTCGACTATTTGATAAATCTAAAATGCATATTTTAAGGGCAGACATTTTTAAACTTAATTTTTATTAGTAAATTCTGTTTAATAAATTTAATGAAATTTTTACTTGATTTTTTTTCCTTAATCATTTATTCACCCTATTAATAAAATAAATCCTTATGCTTAATGATACTCAAAAAGGTGATCGATTGGATTTATCAATCTATTCACTCTTGGTATGGATTTATAATAACGTGCATTAGAAATACATTAACACACACTACTATGTGTTTGACTTACACGCATGTATAAAGTGACATACACGTTGCTAGCACACACTCGTGTTTCTAGTCTATATACGTGAAGAAGAGCTCTTTTTATGAAAACGATGTACGGGAATATGAAATTTTGTATAGATAAGTTACCTGAATGATATTTAACTAAAAGCTATTATATTACACAATAGTGCACTAGAAATACTATGACTACAATAAATATTACACACACTATCTTACACTTTTGTATATAGTTACACACACATAGGTTTCTAAAGTCACGAGTGTAATATAATTGGTAGTAAATGTGTGTAAAAAGGTAGTAAGTTTGTGTGTGAAAGAAAGTGCTTTGCAATATTCGAACCCGCGTCTCTTATGTACGTTTAAAGGCTTTACACAATTAAACTATACGTTGTTATCAAACTACATCGAAACTCTTACACATTTGTTTAATTATTTTTTTGTATAAAATTATAATTTCAATGTGCGAGAGTAACAGAGAGATCATTAGAAAGAGACAGACGTATCTATCGCGAGTATGACGGAGACGGAAAGACAGAGAGATGAAAACAGAAAGGGACAGACTTATTATACATGAGTATGACGTGCGATATACAAAGTGAAACGACTGTAACTAAACAGTCGTTTCATTAAGCTTAAGTTACGTTTTTAACATTTTTAAAGTGTTATTCACACACATATGAAATGGAAAAAAACATTTTTAAAAAATAGGTAAAAATTTGAACGCAACGGGAATCGAACCCGCGGCTTTTGTTTACATCTGACCGGTAAACCATGCGTTCTACATCTGGTTTCGTCAAAATTATTATCCGCTTATTACATCTTATTTTTGCGAGACATTTGTATAAATCTTTCCACAGAGATGCTAACAACAAAAAAATAAGTTATAATAAGCGGATAAAAAAATTCGAAAGAAGAGGCGCTGGTTCAAATCCCGCTTCGGTCAAATTTTAATCCGTTTCCTAAAAATGTTTTATAAGTTACGTTTTTTTGTTCTTTTCATGTAAAATGTTAAAACAAAAAAAAATAAATACACTTTTCAAGAACTTTACTCTCTTTAATTAGAAGAATTACTTGAAAATAATTTTATTACAATTAAAAATACCTACAATATTCTAACTTTAGAAACAAGCGTAATATTTGATTTTTAGTTATTTTATAATTTTTCAGAACAATATAATTGCGGAGACAAGGAGAAATAAGATAGAAAGGGACAGCCTCTCACGAGCGCGCGGACCGACGATGCGAGTGCGCGTGCGCGGGCAGCTCGCGCGAGGGTGCGAGTCGGGCACGCCCGCAGCCCCAGCCCAGCCAGCATGGCCGCTGGCGCGCCCCGGCCTCCGCCCCCGCCGCGCCCTCGCCCCACCACACCGAGATCCAGTCGCGGCCCGCTCGCGCTGCGGAGAGACGAGACGAGTGCAAATATTATTAAAAGAAAGAAACACTTCAGAAGAGGCCATCTTGTCGCAGTAAGATAACGTGTGACTGTAGGTAGTGGGTTCAATACCAACCGTGGAATAATTATAATTGAAATGTTTACATTTTTTCGCTATGGAAGGACACAGGGTAGCGTTGAGATACATCCGTTATTTAATACGCAATGTGAAAAGAAAATTGGAGCAGTGTATCTTGAAAGTAGTGTGAAGAGGTAGTAGAATTAATAACAACTAAAAAAATAAAAAATAAAAATTCCTGCAAAGCACGGATAGTCAAAGAGAAGTCCTAGTGTCAAGACACTCCGTGCTCCACTCTCCATCCGAATTCAAAACATATCATATTAAATAGCAAAACTCAACACCACACTCTGTACTACCATAAAAAAGTATCCCCCAAACGTGTATCGAACCTACAACCATTGCGTTTCCAATCCAACACAGTCACTTTATGTGTATATTAGTACAAATACAAACATTAGGTACTTTTAGTTAATTTTCAACCATTTCTTTACTTACTAGTCAAAGGCGGAGGCTTCGCAGGGACCGCGGTCTCCGCTCTCCGCCTCGCTTGAGTACTCGCCGTCACCCACTCACTGAAGGGCCCTGAGCCGTTCGCATTCATTGCACAAACACGAATCTGTAATTTTTGTACAAGAAGGAAAGTCATTTTTGGAACGTGTAAAATTTTTAACGCAGCTGGATTCGAACCCACGCCCCTTACATTTCCAACTTACACTTTGCCACTTTTAAATAGGTTGTTTAAAAATGCGAAAGTAGCTCTTCGTGTCTGTCTGTCTATCTGTGACGTCACGGGACGACCAGACCGCTCAACCGATTGTAATGAAATTTTATATTGAGATACTTCAGGGTCTTGCGATGAATACAGGCTGAAACGATAAACGTATTGAAAAATATATTCAGATCCTATAACCTGGTAAGTCTGAGCGGGTTCCTAGAGTCCGTGCAGTTCAGCGCGTCTTGTGTCCGCTGGGGTCGTCAAAGAATCTGCACGTCTTCGCGATGTTCCCCCAGGACCAACACCTCCTGCACCTCCAATACTTCCAGCACCCCCAACACTTCCCGTACCTACAGCTCGGAACCGAACCTTGTACCCGGTGAGGGCGCCGCGGTGTGTACGAGCTGGTGGTGCTTCCCAGCGGACTAGGATTGACTGTAATGTATGGCAATAGATATTTTACACACTTCTTTTTTTTTAGTAAATTTACTATTATTATATTGATTAATTTTTATTTTATTTTTTTATTTAAGTGACACACTTTTTTCTTTTTTAAAAATTAGCTAAAAAGCTTCACTTGTTATACATAGATCTAGTGAACAAATACTTTATTGTCCGCTTTCCGCTCGAAATTGAAACTGGTGTGTTGAGTGGCGGAACTCAACGCCGGGCATCAAACGCGATACGTGATTTAAATTAATTTGAAATAGGAATAAACATGGCCGATCCCCTCCCCAATTCAAATCGATGGCGCCTTATCGATACTAACGATAATAAAAAGTAATATTAATAAAAAAAACGTTTCATCATAAACTTTTAAAATTCAAAACTAAGAGCCTGAGTCCTCCCAAAACTCTATAAACCCCAAACTCACCATTAATGATGTCCCCCACTGCCGACCGCGGTGACGTTCCCCGGGTGCTGCGGGCGCGTCAGCGGGTGTTCGTGCGTTCAGTTCCCGTGCAGTGCCGCTAGCAGCCGACACTCGTACTCTGTACTGTGTCGCCGCACGGAGACCGGAGAGAGTTGTGGAGAGGCCCTCCACCCATTGAGATTGCTCGCGACCGGTTTCAACCTTGCGATTGGATGATTGAGGGCTTAATTCATTAAATGGGGATATGAATTGGCCAAATATGGATTATTCGGTAAAAATATATAAATATGTTTGTGAGAATTTGATTAGTGATATTTTTGTTGACTAAATTTTATTATATATATATATATATATATATATATATATATATATATATATATATATATATATATATATATATATATATATATATATATATATATATATATATATATATATATATATATATATATATGGAGTTTTCATAAATATAAGATGAAAGATAATTCGTGGCATCTCTAATTTTAATATTTACAAGTCTTTTACGGATTTAAATAAGTTTTTGATACTTATTTCATATAATTTTTTACTTATATGTATAGATAGTAGTTTGTTATTTATCGAGTAGAATATTAAGTCCGTCTAGAAAGGATTCTTGCCTTTGCATATAGTTGCTGAGTTGAAGAATATACATTCGACGGGACAACTCTAGACATAGCGTGTTGCGTGGCGGAATTCAACGCCGCTCTTTATATTATAAGAGGAGGAAAATGAAAATAATTTAAATGTAATTCCACTGAGTGGTGACCGAACCCACAACAACAGGACGCTACCCCAAAGCGACACGACAATGAAAAAATATGTAAGCGGAATTTATACCCACTACGTTATTATTTATATACACAGAAACAAATATTATAACAAAAATAAAATTATAATTTACAATAATATGACTTATGACTATTACATAATTTTTCATCCAATTCACACAAATTAATCATTAACTATTAAAAGACACAACACTAACTTCAGTATAGTAAACAGTATATCTCGCAGGGGGCGAAGTCGACGAGGCCCCCGGCAGAGGCGCGGGGGCCCCCCACGATACCCGCAGAGCGTGAGCCCCGAGGGCCTCCACCTGGAGGGACAGTACTGCACCGTACGTTAGTTCTTCCTCGGGGGTTGTCAGTTCGATTAACTGTAACATATTCATGAATAATATTGATACGTTTTAGATAGTTTTTTTTCAGACCGAAAAGTTATGATTTTGGCAAAAATTAAAGATGCTTCAGGACAAAAAATAATTTAAATTATTTTAATAAGTATTTAAGGTGTTATTTATACACACTTATTACCATAAGAATAATATTTAGAAACGTATAAAGTAAAGTGCACAGGATTAGAATCCGCGCCACTTGTATTCTGTCCGAGTAAAATAAAAAAATACAAACTCATATGAATACTACACTAACCTCAGTAGGCGGTGATGCGGCGTGGTGGGTAAGAGCTACTATCTGAAACTGATAGGTAGTGTTGGGTTGAAGTCCCGCTACGTTCATCTCGTGACGCCGGGCTTCCCCGCGAGACATGCGCTCTCTGTAAAAAAATGTCAAATCAATCCATACTAGTATTATAAATGATAAAGTAACTCTGTTGACTGTGACGTCATCACGGCCAAACCGCTGAACCGATTGTAATAAAAATTTATATACAGATACTTGACAGTCTTGGGACGAACATAGGCTACTTTACTTTTTCTCCCATTTCCTATTACTTTTTCCAGGAATATTATTGACTTGTGAAAAGGCCACCGGAAATACGAAACATCTATAGTTTGCGCATGCGAAGACGCGATCGTATCGCTAGCTGATATATACCTATATATGAAACTCTTGCGTCACTGATTGACAAACAGACACAGAATGTACAGGCGAAACTACTGCCCCTACAAAGCTGACATTTAGCATGTAAGTTCCTTGAAGAGTATATAGTCAACACATACATAGTTGCGGGCTATAATTAGTTTGATAAAAACATCGTGGCGCAATGGGAGAGTGCTTGAATGGCTGTGGGTTCGATTCCTACTCAGAGGAATGATTATATTGTTTATAACCAAGGACCAGCCAAATTAGTTAAAGTTGAGAGCACAACCCACTACGCCAAAAACAAGAATTAAAAAAAAGTCTCACCTCTCACTACCCTTCACTTTGTACAGAACCACGTATCCCGTAACATCTTCGATCTTGTGATCAGGTTCTTGCCAACTTAGCGTCACAAACCTATGCTTTACTATAACCGCCTTCAAATCCCGGGGAGGGGAGACCACCGTGGCGTTTCCCTTCATCCCCCCCTCCAGCTCTGGTGCAGCATGAAAATAATCATCTAATTCTAAAACACTTTCGTTATAATCGTCGTAGTACGGCTCTGAAGTGTAAGCGGAGGAAGTTTCTCCGAGAAAATCTACGTCTTCAGTTGGATCGGGCGGATCGAAATCACTCGACAATAAAGTGTTGAATATGTACGTTGAATTCGGTTTTTGTTCGTCTGAAAGGAATTGGGTTAAAACAAAATAAAATAAACAAAAATACAAAAAAAAAATAAAACAATAAAAGATAATTGAAAAAAAAATTAGGTTGTAAAGAATGTGGGATGTCTTTTATTATTTATAAAATTAACTATTCTCTGCGTTTGTTAAATATTATGTTATTTGTAGTAAGTAGAAGTGATATAAAATTAAAATCTAAAGAAGTTTAAAAAAAAGTAATAATAGAAGATGGAATATTATTGGCATGTTAATTTATTTCTTACATCACATATGTATATGCATTATAACAATAAATTAAAAATAAAAACCAAAAAACAAATAATCATAGCCAAATAAATAAAAAAGAAAAAAAAAACAATATTGGAAACAACAGTCAAGTCATTTTAACAGCAAACAGAATTACTTATATAAACTAATCACACGATTTTATTTAGGTTCAGAAAAGTAGCAGATTGTTGGAGCATCACAACTACCCTCGAACCAAAAAAAAAAAGCTAAAATATTTTATTAACTCAATAAATCTAATCTAATGAGAGATCAATGTGGCGAAGTAGTTTTATGTGTGACTGTACACACGATGGTTGTAGGTATTTATTATTTTCATTTCCTTGCTTTAATGAGACAAAGATTGATGAGTTGTCAAAGATTGAATATTTACTACATCTTCAATTATTTGTTTTAGTTATACTTCATAGAAGTATATATAGCTTTAGAGGTATTACAATATCGGCAACTGCCCATACAACGCTGCTGTCAGAGTGTGTGAGCCAATGAGAAGATTGGGAGGAGGGGAGAGGAGGGGAAACAGGGAGTAAGAGGAAAAGGGAGAGGGAGATTTTCTACTCTCACAACAGAATCTACTTACCGTGAGGCTCGACGAGCAGGCGCAAGGCGGCGACGGCACTTCCGGCGGCTGACAGCGCCGCGCACTGGAACACGCCCGCGTCCACGTCCAGGACGCCACGGATGCGGAGAGACGTGCTGCGGGAGAGCGGATAGAAATGTTACTGATTAATTTATTAAGATATTTGGTTGCGATTAGTTCTGGGTTCGATTCCCACTCGGAGGATTGATTATATTTTAAATATTTCATTTCTCTGTTCTTGTACGTGAAACAAAGCGCGGGGCTGAGTTCCGCCACTCAACACGCAATGTCTCGATTTCGGGCGGAAAGTGGAGAGCGGGCACTCCCGCTCTATCAAGACACTTCTTGACACTAGGTTCTCTCTGACAATCTTGCTATTAGGGAAAAAGCGTGGTGCTGTTATAATGTAAAAAAACAATAATTATAACAACTCATCAAAACAATAAAATAAGTCCAAAAACACCACCTCACTCATTAAAAATATATAAAAAAGCGATTTTCAAAATATAGTCTGAGTGTACAAATAATACTTTTAAAAAAGTTAATTAAAAAGAGATAACCACTGACCCATCAACCAAGGCAATATCGTGGTTATTAGGCGTGAGGGGTTCCCCGTCCTTTAGCCAGGTGACGGCGGGTGCGGGGCGGCCCCGTGCCTCGCACCGCAGCGTGACGTCACCGCGGGTGCGCGCGCGCACTATTGTACCCTCCTTGAGAGTCACACGTGGCGCAGTCTAAAGAAGGATAGTGTTTGTTTTTTATTATATAAAATACTATATACTATACTGTATATAAAATACTATATTTATAAATATTATAATTATACTGATTATTTGGAGACTCTGGCTGAACTTAATGCCGCGCTTTGTTATATCAGATCAAAAGTAAAATTGCTTGCTTGTGGGAATTGAAACTATTACCCGCTACAGTGAAATTTACTAACTTCGCTATGCCGTCGAGTCTATAATTGAAATTAGAATTTAATATTAATATTTAACCTTCCGTTCAAATTCTTTATATAAGTCCAAGGTCTTAATTAGATTCAAATGCATGCTCATATGAGAAATACCCTATTTATATTCATTTTCTCTTTTAATTTATGTTCCAAATTTCTATTTTTTATTTCACATTTATATATGTTTTTTACTAATCTATCTTCAAATACGTTTTGTCAAATAAACCATTAAAGTAAATCGCTCGTATTTTCGATCTCTTTCCATTAACATTTTCACTTTTAGTACAAATTATTCACAACATGCTCCATAGCGTAAAGCTATCATCACCTATTATCACATCGACGATGTTCAATCACTCCCTCGAGCCCCCACAAAGTCCCGAAGCCTACAAGCCGCCTCAACTCACCATGACGTGAAGCACCGCGGAGTGGTCGGCGGCATCGAGCGCGCTGGCGGCGCGGCACGTGTATGTGCCGGCGTCGGGCGCGCGCGCCGCCCACACGCGCAGCGACCCCGACCCCGCCAGGTAGAAGCGCGAGTCCAGGTCACTATACAATCATTATGATTATCATTATCATTATAGTGTCGGGACACTATCCTCTCTATTGATAGGAAAAGGTTTTTTTGTGTAATAAAAAAAGCTACACGCTTTATCTTTCATGGCAGGTCAGGCAGAGAACCTAGTGCCAATACTCTCCGTTCTTCATTTGTAACCCGATTTTCAAGATATTGTGCGTGTAGTGGCGGAACTCAATGATGAGATACATGTAAATAAGAAAATAATTAACTCGACTGTGTATTGAACCCACTACTATCGCTTTTACAATCAGACGATAGATAGATTTTAATAGATATATGTAGTCTACCGAAAGAAAGAAATGAAAATAATTTGAATATATTCATTCCCCCGAGTAGATATTGAACCCACTATCATGACGTTTATAGTCAGACGCTGTGTCACTGGGACACGACGTCCACAAAAAATAAGACGAAGAAGAGAGATATATTATTACTAGTCACTCTCTCTATTCTCCATGATGTTATTTTTTAAATATTTAAATAAATATGAACATTTCAATAATAATATCTGCACTGTACTGTAAATGCGATTGGTTGTGGGTTCGATTCCCACTTGGTAGACTGACTATATTCAAATTATTTTCTTTTCTCCACGATGGTGAATAAGATAAAAAGCCGCGGTAAGTACCGCCACATTGTTTAAAGTGTAAAAATTCATCTAAATTCAATGTATAAGTTAAAATTCTATTAAATCCATATTTTAATACAAATTTCAAAGATAAGAAAATACAGTTACATTCTATACTTATTAACATACCTAAATACGGTTTTAAAGTTACATGTAACTTTTTTATTTCAGCTATTTGTAACATGCATATTTAAATAACACACGTAAGTTTGCACGTTTACTTACTTGAGATCAATTGCGACTCCATTATTGAGCCAAACCATTTCCGGTTTGGGGTTGCCGTACGCTGCACAATCGAAGGTCACTGATGCACCTGTAAAATATATTAATTAACTAGCGACACGTTCGCGGCTTCGCCTGAGTAATATATACGACTATAACTAACTATTTCGTTTTTTAACCCGCCCGCGTTTTCACTTAAACCATAACAAAAACAAAAATTTAATTGTTGTAACATTTTTATTCATTAATCGATTGAAATAAAATAAATATTAAATTTTAAGGGAAAAACTGCCGTTTCTGAGATTAACCTGAACGAACGCACAAACATACAGAAAAGACAATTAAAAATCATTCCTATGGGTTCTATTACATTGAATAAAATATTATTAGAGATATTTTTTTCATTTATTTTCCATGTACAGACAGAGATCAGTAACTTTTTTATTATATATATAGATATAATACAATAGATACAATAATATACTACAAATATTCTTTTAGTACGCCCCTACATTCTCCAATGAACCTATACGAAAAAAAATCCACACAGTACTTTCATCTGTGCGTGAATACCAGCAACCCGCTCACGGCTTATATCCTGTGTATTTTACCTGATTCGTATTTACGGCAGCCTTGTCGTAAAATAAAAAAAAAGTAGCCCAAGACCCTCAAACATCTCTACATCAAATGTCATCACTATCGGTTCAGCGGTCTGACCGTGATGGCGTCACAGACAGACAGACAGAGCTACTTTCGCATTTATAACATTAAGTATGGATATGATGATATATGTAACAAAGGTTTTACTAATTATCATTAATAATATTAAAAAATATATTTATAACGAATTTCAACAAAATTAATATCAGCTTTAATACCTTAAATTACGTTATTCTTTATTGATGTTTTATGAGAGTTTGGCATTTCATCACTAGATATCACTATATCAATTATAATATATAATAATTAAAATAGTGACATCTATATATATCAATAGTAATATAATTTACTATGCAAATATACTTGGCAAGCTAAACGGAATATTTATATCAAGGTCATGGGAAAAATTAGATTTTTAATATTTTTTCTATATATAAATTTCACACTACGCACTGCTACCTCCTACATATTTTCGGCAAACAAGTTTATATAAAAAAGGTAAAAGCAAAACGCAGTTATTCAGCAGTATTCAGACAGAACCTGGAGTCAAAACACTCCGTTCTCCGCTTTCCATCCAAAATCGAGACATCGTGTGTGGAATCGAGCGACTTAACGCCATAGTATATCTTACCAGAGCAATGGAAATTGTTATCATTTTAATAAAATTATTCCCTAAAGGGCAAATTGAACCTTGTGGGTTCGATCTCAACCCACCACGCTTACAGTCAGATGTCTAGGATTCGGGCGGAAAGTGTAAAAAGAAATGTCTTTATGCTAAGTTCTCGTAAGACAATCGTGAAGCTATAAACAAAATTATTAAGTTACCTTCCATAATAGTAACAGAGTGGGGCGTTGCGATAAACCGCGGCGCTGACTCCACATTGGCGTGATCAGTACTCACGCGGAGTTCTATATCTGGACCCAACCTGAAATTAAACACAAAACATAGATATATTAATACGTAAAGGAAAAATATTGGACCCCTTTTAATTATGGACGTATGTAATTTGGCATAGCTAAAGCTTATATGGATATAGCTAAGAAACTTTTCTAAACAAATGTTTTAAAAATTTTTCGTCACAAAATCCTATTAAAAAACTTACTTAGCTTTCGAATTAGAATACGCTAACGCCACGCTACATCTATAAGTAGCCGCGTCGTGGGTCCTCAACGGATCTAGCTCAAGAGATCCGCCCGGCGTGAGAGAGACCCGCGCCGCTTCCATGCGTAGTGGCGAACCATTTTTTAGCCATGTTACCTGAAAGTATGAAAAAAAATTAAATATATTGATTTTTCAACAACTGCTGAAAAAAAATAGATATAAACCAAAACGATGATACATGTAGAATATTCACTCACGTTAAGTTTAAGCACAGGTGGTGGAGAATGTATCTTGGTAGCTCCATAGACTCTCCTCTCAGGTTGTAACGCAGATGAGGGTGAGGGGACGACGCGTACTGCCAGCCTTGAGGGTAGTTGTATAGGACACGTCAAAAGAGCTGGTGATCCGAGCACCCCCATGATGACTCGAGAATTGTCTTCTAGATCTGGTACTTCTGTAAATGTAGAGAAAATGATATTACTGAAGAGCTGGATTATTTGACACTATCTTTTTGTGCTTACTTCGTAAAAATTGCCAGTTGGAATAACGTTGTCCTTATATAACTTTTTTATACCGAAATTAAATTTAATCCGATTCTTATTACTTCAAAAGACCTTGCATGATATCTAACTTGTATAATTTTTTTATAAGCTTCTCTAATATTACCGTATAAATTTGTAGTACAGAGTATTTTGTACCTGTGTCCAAAGTCTCGGATCGGAAATCGAACCCATAGCCTCCAGAAAAGTAGTTTGATTTTTATAACTATTACGCTAGAGGACAGTTATAAAATGACATTGAAACATTTGATAGTGTTTGAATCCACAACTCAACGCCGCACTTTGATAAACCAAACCAGGAAAACGTAAATACTTTACATATAACCCCCACCACGTTCAATCAACTTTATCTTATTTACGCTTTGAAAGCGTATTATATATGTTGATATTTGTTTCTGTTTAGAAAAAAAATAGGCATTATAAAGATTCATTATACAAAAGTCCTCTATTGTCGTCAGATCTAGAACACGCGTCTTCAAGCAAATCGGATGATAAGAAATAGTTCAAAATATTTTAACATTTTTTAAAGTGTTATTCACTCATTTAAGTAATTGAAAAACATTTTCAGAAAACGTATAAATTTTGAACGCAGTGGGACTCGAACCTGCGCCTCTTGGAAACAGTCCTGGCTCAGAATAATATTGAAGATTTTTTTACATTCCTATATAAATAGATGAATTCAGACGGAGTTAATAAAATTATATTCGAGAAAACTCACCAGCTAGAAACAAACTGGCAACTCTTGACACAATAGTGCCGATTCCGTCAACAGTAGCGACGCACTGGTACTGCCCCGCCAGAGACGAGGACATGCTGTCTATGAGCAACGATCCGTTCGCTAGCTGTCTTCTGAAATTATATAAAATACGAGTAGTAACCCGCAGCTTTTTTTGGTGGATCATAAAAGGTAAAATCTCGTTTCTCCTTTTCCCATAGGAATTTCTCCTAGACACTCACAAAGGAACCTGCATACCAAATTTCGTCTCTTTTTTAAAGTCCAGTAGTTTCAGCTGTGCGTTGTCTGTCAGTCAACAGTCACGCAATATTTATATATATATATATATATCAAAGTCAAAGTCAGATATTTTTATTCAAAATAAAGAGTTACATGCTTAATTTTATGAACGTCAAACAATTACTACCGGTTCACTAAAGTTCTGACCTGAGAAGAACCGGCGCAGGAAACTCAGCGGGACTTCCATTTCTTTTTTTTTATACAATAATTTACAGATTTATTAGTGACAATGATACCTTTGAAATAGTCTGGAGTGAGCAGTTTATTCCCAAGGCGTATGATCATTTATAAAATCGTTAATTTGGTAATAACTTTTAAGACACAAACGTCTCTTCACAACTTTTTTAAATGGTGATATAGAGCATGTTCGGAAGTTTTCTGGGATCCTATTGCAAAAGCATACACATTGTCGCATAAAAGAATTACGAGTTCTATATAATCGAGTTACAGGCGCGGTAAGTTTAAGCCTATTTCTAGTATTAATATTATGTTCATCACCGATTTTGGTAAAATCATTAATATCTATAAGCGTAGAGTGTTCAAACTGTAGGATTTTTAAAAAATGTATTTACAAATACTAAATGTAGTAAACATGTAGTAAATTTTATTAACATTTAATATATTTAAAAATAGCAAAGGCCAAAAATATTTTTATTTAAGTGTTAAAACTGATTGACATGACTGAAATCTATTTTCAATCGCTTATTATCCATAGCATATAAATTAATTATTCTATGAACTATATATAGACGCCATCGAAACACACGTTTTTCTTTAATATTTAAATGTTCTCACACAAGACTGAGAATCACCGTAATAATTCAAAAGATCATAACATTAGTAAGTTGTGGACAAACACAAAAAATGAAAGAAACAAACAAATACCTAAAACTATCAGCACGTGACAGCGTATGGTCCCGCGTGGGAGGCGCATTGGCGCTGTACCGCCAAGAGAGACGCGCTGGGGGCGGAGCGCCACACAACAGGAGAACACTCTCTCCCTCCGCCGCGACCGCATCTGCTGGCTCGGAGGATAAGGAGAACATCGATTCAGATGCATCATCACCCCCTGCAATAAAAAAAATATTATATTAGTAGAAGAAAAATTACAAGTAAATAAAAACTTTTATAAAATTTTTAAATGTTACTCACACACTTATTAACTTGAAAAACATTGTTAGAAAACGTATAAAAATTGAGCTCAACGGTAAAAACCAGAGCGCTTGGACGGTTTCTAAGAGGCGCGGGTTCGAATTCCGCTGCGTACAAATTTTTATACGTATTCTACAAGTGATTTTAAATAAGCACTTTTTCTGTATCACTGTGATACATATTGCTTTCTCCACTTTCCGTATATTTTAAAGATATATCATATATCCACATATTTCAAAGATATAGAAATATCCATATCTTTGAAATAGGTAAAAAGTATTCATATTGGATGAACGAATTCAAAAGGAAGAAAGGAATTAGTATGTGAATTGTATCCGTAGGATTTGTATCCCCTTCACCGTGTACACGTACAGTTAGACACGCTTAGCTTATCTTTCAATATACGACTGTACACGAGTGTAGTAGGTTCGGCTGTGCGGTATTTGTCACTACGCAAGAGTGTTATAAAATAAACTAACAAAATAATATTTATATTTCATATTTATAGAGGGAATAAGCTTATATACTCAGTTGTTAAATTCTTAACGAACATCAAGGCTACCCTAATTTATAACAAAAGAAAACCACATAAGTATTTCGCCCAATACTTTACTTTTCCCAAAAGAGAAGGGCGATAGCAAAATCTCAAAAAAAAGAAAACAAACTCCCAGTCCCTTAAGCGAACTCCTTGAAGTCCTTAACGATGAAATATATAAACCACGCTTTATAATTAAACTAAAAACCCTTCAAACCGACATAAACATAATTTGGATAACGATCAGAAAATCAGAGGACTTTCAGCTCTAATCTAAGTCCAATAAGCCATGTTGAATTCTTGGGAAACGCGAAACAAAATTGGTTGATGTAGCGATAAAGTCCTTTTGAATACTATTTGATTGAACTAACAATGGCGTATGGAGCTCAGTAAATTAGAAATTGTTGTACAGAATTAGCTACTTTATGACTGGAAAATAAGTACCATAATCCTGTGCCCATAATATGTAACAATGATGGATTTTAAATGAGCATCGGTCGATCACATCACAATATGCGTTTTCCAATGTGTATTGTGCTTATAATACTTTGCCTTGTAGCGCTGATCGAATATTGCTATCAATAGCCGACTGTTGGGCGAAAATAGCTATTCAAAGATTGGTGGGCGCATAATATCTGAATTATTAAAACGAGTACAAAGCAAAGTTATTCTTGGTGTAATAGCAGGTAGCTTAAAACAGTTTTTAAACAGGAAGAGAAGAGGGAAAGGAAAGAGGAATAGTTATACAAACAATATTTTTTTCAGATATAAGGGGTTCATGCTGTTAGCGTTTACAGGGACCTGTTGTTGAGACGAGGGAGCTTTGTTTCAAGCACTGCGTGGATACCTAAACAATGTCATGTCATATCGCAAGGGTGGCCTCGGCTTGCGACCATCCAACGCATTGGAACATTATTCTCTAAGCAAACTACCCACGTCGTGAAACATGAAACTATCACACACACAAAATAAATAGAATAAGGGAGCCTAGTAGCTCTTAGTTTAAGCAAATTCAAATTTTATAGGTTCTAAAAAACATACTCTCTGGCAATCACACAGAATCCCTTATTGTTAAAAGGTAAAAAAATGAAAAGCTAAAAAAGGTTTTATTTTTTTTCAAGCATAGCACCTAGTGCCAAAATGTGAAGAAGAAGTAGTGTGCTGAAGATCAGTTTTTTCAATTTCAAGACCGAAAGGTCACTTACTGCACTGAATAGATTATATTCTATATATATAAGTATGCATATATTTATGTATATATTTATTTATGTGTACATTTATTTATGTATACATATATTTTATATTACATTATTTATATTAGTAATATGTTTCATTTAAAATTTAATTGTGATAATTTGTTATCAACACATGACAGTATGTAGAAATCTCTTTTAGGGATAAGTCACCGTTGCTAACTTAATTTCTGTAATGTAAATTGTGTTATATTTTTGTAAGTGCAATAAAGATTATATAAAAACGTAACTATGACACTCGTCCTAACTTGGCCACGATGGTATCAATTAAAAAGAACGTAAATCAATTTAAACTGACAATACTGACCCGCATGTTATGTAGGGTTGTCAACTTTTATATTTTAATAATCTTGACCATTTTTTACAACGTGATATTAGTCGCACCGATTTGGGCTTAACTGGGACTTTCGAAATGACATAATTTACAACAGAAGAACAGTTTCTAGTTGAGTAAGAATGTTCGTCGTAGGTTAAAATGTATTAGGTTAAGTAATTTCCTTTGAATTACGCTATTATTGCATATACTAAATAATACAAAAATTTTAAAAATCTTCGGAGTGGATCAGGGTGTGTATCAGGGAGTGAACCGGTATATATATATATTTATTGATGACAGCCCTAGTTCTAATAAATCATCGAAACAAAAGGGGTTTGACGATAAAGTAAAAACTAACAATAGATTTAAAATTAAAGAATTAGTGTCAATATTATATGCCTGTTGGTGTCGTGATTAATTATATAGATTGATATAACGAAAGTAGAGGGTTCAGAACCAATATAAATTGATTTTATTTCACAATTTTAATATATTGACGCAGTGGCTTAGTGTAAGAAACTATTAGGTATATTCTTATTTTTATTTCATTAATAAAAAAATAACTTATAGGTCGGTTAGTGTGGGTTAGGAAGAGCGATCAATTTTATCTTTACAGTCAGTTCACATAGAAATATTATATGTTCAGAAGTGGAAAATATAATAATTGAGTCCACCGTGGAGCAGTGGTACAGGTTATACGTGAAAAGGTTTCTTAAATGAGATCTTAATTTCAAACCAATACATTCAATTAAAAACTTGTCTACTCTACCACTTTGTATTTAGCATTATATTTATATTATATTTAGCATTTATTATTTAAATTTGACGACTTAATCGATGTAACATATGCAAATAAATAAGCGGCGACAGTGGCACGTTGTAATTAGGTCGATTGCTAATGCACTCGTGTTCCTTAGAGGAACCGAGGATCTGACGAACGACGACTTGTATACTTACATGTGCATGTGTGGCGCAGTGGTGAAGTTTGAGTATGTTGTACGCGAGCGCGGGTTAGTTTCTCACAGCTATAGCGGATATTTTTATAATTCATAAAGTGCTATCTTTTCTCTTAAAATACGTATTAAGCCAAGTGTATGTTGACTATATACAAATGTACGTAAAATATAAATAAATGTACGTAACACATAGGAGTAAGGTGTATTTCATATTCGAAAAACATTTTTAGAAAACGTACGAGAATTTGAACGCAGCGAGATTTGAACCCGCGCGTCATGGTCCAAGCGTTCTGACCGCTAAGCCATGCGAACTTTTGCATTTTTCAATTTCTTAAATGTATGAATAACACATCCTAAGAGTATTTCATATACCTTCGTCCGTATAACTTTCTTAAAAACGGTTTTACTTCACGTATTAATATATAAATTTGTTATATATATTTCAAAGTGCAATTACACACATAAATTGAGAAATATAGTCCCCGTAAAAACGTTGAATCGGATCAAAATTTGACCTTCCGCCTCTTGGAACACGTCTAAGCGCATTGGCCAATTGAGGTACACGTTCTTATCTCGCCACGACAGAACTCTATACGGTTGTTATAACTTTTGCTTTGTAATGTTTTGTTTCAATCTGTTGTTTATAAGTAATTGGTTGAAAAGCTTATCCGGTATTAAATGATAGACATTGATGTCATCGGATTAACGGCTTTGTCCTGATATGAAGTATCCCTAGAACTGACAATCCTTGAACAAACAAAAAATATTTCTTAGTTTCTGTAAAAAAAATTTTTTATATATTTTTCATCTATCGATTAAGTAAGCTTACCTAGATTTATTTATGTCTTATATATATAAAAAAGCCTACTCATCACAAAATATTGAATGGAAACCGTTTAAAAAAAGGAAATTTGATATTAAGGTAGTTTATAGTTTGTAGTCGTCCGGTAAAAACTGATATTGGGTGGTCGTCGATGGTGCCATGGTCGGATTATGGAGGTCAAGGGGCTCTAGCAGAGTTCATATAAAAGTCCTTATTTTTTTTTGTTACAAGCTTGAAATTCAGAAGAGAGTCGTTTAGTAGACGCCAAGAACAAATTTGGCGGCAGGGCTAGATAAGGTAATCTTTGTAGTAATTTATATCTTCATTACTAATCTGACGAAGTCGCGATCAACAGATAGTATTATATATAGCAGGATGAGCAGAGACCCTAGTGATAAGACACTCCGTCCTATATGCATATATGCACTATAGGTACACGGTACATATATAAAAATATTTTATGTAAGTCTGTTTGCCTGTTTGTTTAAGCTAATCTCTGAAAAGGCTAGACCAATTTTGACGAGACTTTTACTGGCAGATAATTGACGTAATAAGGAGTAACTAAGGCTACTTTTGTTTTAGAATTTAATGCGGACGAAGTCGCGGGCACTATCTATTTCGTTTTAGAATATAAATTACTTCATTAACGAGAAACACCTTTGCGACTCAGTTGCATGTTTACGACTGTGTTAGCCCGTAGGTCTCCATTCCATTGAAACTTATGTTTATTGTTAACAAGTAGCACTATGGATGCGCGTTACCTTAAAAACGTTTATGTCACTTTATACAAAATGGTACGTCTAACACATATTTATTTTACTAATTTTATATATTTTTCTAATGCATAATTAAAAAACAAAAATTGGTTTTCTGCACTTTTTCTCCATGTTAACTTAAAGTGTGACAAATTTAATATTTATCTCTCATAATTTTTAGTTTTTCCTTTACATGCTAATACAATGATGAGAAGCGACCTGCTCGCAGCGTCACCTGTTTAAACTACACGACTATTTAGTTTTTAGTCCGCCTGCGTTTTCACTTAAATCACAAAATTAGCTTAAATTTATTGTTGTAACGTTTTTATTTAAGGGAAGTTTACCAAAATACATTTGTCAAAAATGCTTTTAATTCAGTTTAGCCGTTTCTGAAATTAGCGAGCACAAACGCATTGACAAACATACAAACAGAAAAGAAAATGGAAGATCATTGTTTAGGGGTCATGTTACATTGAAAAATGTAAATAATAGTTTTTCTCATGTATTGTCCATGTGACAGACAATCAGTGAAAAGTTATATTTTTATTATATGTTTAGATAATCATGATACATACATATCTGTAGTCTCTTAATATCAGGGTGCAGGGCGTTAAGTTACGCAACATAATACGCAGTATCTTTAAATTGGAGAATCAAGATTTACTTTTAGTTCGCTGTTTTAAAACCTCACCCGTATCTATCTATCAATCCAATAGTGAGTTTGAGAAAATGGCAACGCTAATTTGATCTACTTTTTCCGACTTGATCTGCTTGAAAATTTGCACACGTGTCCGGATGCAATGCCAACACCTGTCAAAGTTATCCTTGTCAGGTCAGCAAACAAAAAATTACTTCAAAACGTAATTTTAAGTACCTTTTTTAAACAATTTTCTTATCATATACTTAAAATTAATTACATACAAGGGCTAAGAACTAGAAGTCTTCAAAACTAATGAAGCTAAACAAGCATAATAGCGAGATGTGTAAGTACCCTCCACACACGCGACTAAGTGTCCACGTGTCACACTTCCTGTTGACATAGTTACGTACAGCTCCTGTATGCTTATTTGTTCAATTCTCTAATGGTAATGGGTTCATGATTTCATGATATGTTAATTTTTTTTATTCAATTGACAAGGCAAACGGGCGTTCGGGCTTTAAAGTGGAAATAGACGCGCTTTTTGAAGGTACCCATGTCGAATCGACCTGGAAACACTGCCGCTGGTAGGACATTTCACAATTCGCGTGGAAGGAATTTCATGATAGGTTTATGATTTTAACTTTTAATATGGATTATTGTTGTCCTATAATTTCGAAGTATAGTTAGGTACTTGCAAATATTGACAATACGTAGTTCATTTTCAATTCCTTTTAAAGATATTAATGTTGGAAAGTTGGTGTTTAATGCCGCGGTTTGTTTGACTATTCATATTTTACATATAAAATGTCACATTGCGCAATATTCGGCGGCCGGGGCCGTGCGCGCTGTACTCGCTTGCGTTCAGGCACACGGGGCGCGTGCGCTTGTATATAATAAACAAATATATAAAGCTAGAAAACTGAACATCGGTATGTAGTTACCTTGCGGTCTAACTGTAATAAAACATTTTCCTAAATTCCTATGCAAACGAGAATAAACGAGATTTAAAATTGTTCACGCTTACATACTAGTCGTAATATAAGGTCTATACAATTGTAGTTGTAGGCAACATTCAGTGTATATGTTACTGTAAAATTCCAAAATACGGTAAATCCTAATATCTAAGTAAAACGGTAAAAGCCCAAACTATTTCTACTCAACCTTTTTTAAAGTTTATTTTATAACGTGAGGAATTCCGTTACGGGTATCAGCCCGTTTGGGGACTCGGATGTGGTTATGTGGGACCCTGAACTGGCAAATGTACGAGGTCATTATTTACCATGTTCCTCACAAGAAACACTTTTACCGAGACATACGTTGAAAATGGTAAATTAATGAAATATCAAATAACAGTTCGAACGTGTACCCTTAAAGTTAGTTAATCTTTAGATATTTTTAACATTTTAAAGTGTTAATCACACACTTAGGTAATAAGTGTAACAGAATTTTGACGCAGCTGGATGTAGAACGCATGGCTTCGCGGTCAGAGCGCTTGGACGGTTTCCAAGAGGCGCGGGTTCGAACTCCGCTGCGTTCAAATGTTCAAACGTTTTTTAAATATGCAAATTTTTAGATTTATTTTGATTTACTACAGTTCGAGATTTTACAGTAACATATACATGTATAAAAGGGATTCTGTTGATGGGTCATACATCATTAAGCACGTGTAATTTGTCAAGCCTCATTAGTTTTAGGAGCGTCGAAATGATTTTTGTATGATATTTTAAATTTAACAAAAAAATCGCACATAGAGTCTTTTTATTGTGATTGTATCGGTTTTAAGCGGTTCTAATATTAATTAAACACTTTTTAAATGTATAATGAAAAGTACACTTTCTTGCTTTACACTATTATTAGTCCGAATAGAAGTTAAATTACGTTTCTATATTTAAATAATTTTCAGCGAAAAGAAAAGATAAAAGATAGAGATCATTTACTTTTCTGAGATTAGCGTGCACACACAAACAAGCAAACAGAAAAGAAAATTTTAAATCATTCTTTTGGGTTCCATTACATTATTAAGTACCCTAATAATATTTTTTTTATCATATGTCTTTCATGTACACAAATAGCGATCAGTAAAATTTTTATTATATGTATAGATTATATAATTTTAAAGTTTTGAACACTACACTTGACTAGAGTACTCTTCTACTGTAGAAGACTATAGTTTTGTCAATTAAGCAAGTTAAAAAAGAGGGAGAGAGCACTATCCTTTCATTCCAGCATACCTACAGCTCAGGGCCAGCCACTGATTATTTATACACGCTGTTGTAGCAAATTGCCTTTTATAATGCAGGCTCACTCCGTCACCTTCCAAGCAATTCTGAAACCCTTGAATTTATAATCTTGTTAGTTAATTTAATGATTTTGGTAAGTTTCTATAGAGTTTTGGTTAATTTGCGAGGTATGGAACACCAGGGAAGGTCACATGATAATATTGTATGGGTATTATTCATAAATCACTTAACATTTTTAATTACACATACATACAATTAAATGTTAGGCACATGTTGACGTAAAAGAAAAATGATAAACAATTTCATTGAAATATATGTTCCAACTAAAATTTGCAAATTCAATACTAAACATCCAATTTTCTACACAGATAAAATTCTTTCGTTACTGAGTGAATGATTGACAGACGTAGCTGCTGAAATTTGGCATGTGTTAGACATACACTTTTTTTCTATAAGTGACATAAACGTTGCTAAGGCAACGCGTCTTTTACACGCAACTGGGCCATTAGTGAAGGCGACTCTCCTAGTGATATTTAAATTTAGACCTTCAGGTATACTTAAACTCGCCTCGCCAAATAAACTTATAGGAATTTCGACGATGCGGAATTAGAATGTGTAGCATTTGATAATTAACCAGTGCTCTGGCATATGTCAATGGACGCGATAAACTCGCATTAACTCAATTTTCAAATTAAACTCAATTTTGATATAACACGTTATTATAATCCTATGCAAAATTAAATCACTACACAGGATCAAAAACAAATAAACAATCAATCTAAGCTCCCAGCATTAAGGGAACTGATAAATCAAAAAAAAGACAACTAAAACAGTGACTTTGAAAGGAACGGAAACAAAACCACCCGCGTAGGACAATAATGGAACAAGTTGAAAAAAATGGGAAAAAAGGCTAAAAGTGGAACTGTGCCAGTGAGTCAAGAACAAAGGGATGGTCTTCTCGATGACACACACTAGACAGTAAGGCGTAGTGCATGATGACTATTAAGCCTAGATGTGATATTGCAGGAAAAATTGCCATATTCTTGTAATTTATACAGATAAATATGAAAAGAGGGCAAAATAATAAGTGAAGACTGACAGAACGAAGTGTCAAAACACTCTTTACTCCACTTACTGCCCAAAATCGAGACATTGTCTTAAGTGCCGTCAATGCCACTCTTTGCATAACCAATGCGGTAAAATGAAATATAACCATTTCCCTGAGTGGAGAACGAACCCGCAATCTAGTTTCTAGAGTTTAACTGTTATCGACTTAGACGCGGTATCTCTGCGCCACGATGGCCACTCATTCTCCGGTTTCTGCCTATTGCGAGATATTCCAAACTCTTCTGAGAGGTCTCAGTACAAAGCCATCAAATACAAAATAATCGTACACGCATACAAATAGAGACAACCTAGTGTTAAAACTCTCCGTCTCCGTCTACTCTACGTCAAAATTACGCTTTGTCTAATCAGTTTGAGGAAACAAAAATCTTTCTTAAGCCAAAGATGAAAGAACGTAACATTGAATTAGTTCTACCAAAACTTTGCTGCAGCTAAAACTTTATGATATTTGCTAAAGGTTTTCTTTCAAAATGACGCTTAAATCTAGTATTTCCAAATTCAGTTTTGGAGAACACTAGATATAAGTGTTTTGTAAGTTCTTCACTTGCCGCCCAAACAGGGACCCCTTAACACCCTTAACACCGTAGTGTATCTATCACACCTACTAAAAATATACGTGCCGCCGATATACGGAGACAAACCCAAAGCCGTCCTTTACATTTCTTTTTTTTTTAGTTTCTATTTTGTTAAGTTTCTTTAATTATATCCACGAATAACCGTTTACACGAGTAATTATAATGGACACTTTTCGCCCTAAAGGTTGTCTGGAAGAGATGGCAACATGGCCATAAGACCGCCTTTTGTACATTGTTATTTTTTAACTGTATGTGTTATGTGTTTTTTTCTTTCTTTTCCAAAATAGTATATGATGTACATATAATGAAGTAATAACTATTTATAATCAGAACAGTAACCATAAAAGTTCCAAGAAAATCAAGAATATGCCATGTAATGTAAATTAGAAAGTTTAAAATTAAACCAAAAGTATTCTTCGCTTGTGTACGCTAGACTTTACAACACTTTATCGGTAACACGCTGTCCTTAGCCCCGTTGATTTAAAAAGTCATCACGGCTCCTGAGGGATGCTGCGATTGGAAAATCTTAAAGTAGGCCACGTTGAGTTCGAGCTTCAACAAAAGTGATGGATCGAAAAAGATATGGATTTGTTAAAACTATCGTTGAATTGTTTTCGGCCAAATTTTATATATTCTTTTGTTAATTAAAGTAAGGACATTTAGACTTCATATATCAATCAAGATGTATTGTCATAAGAAAGATATAATATGTTTTTATTATAAACGATGGTTTTGAGTTCGACTCCCACTCGGGAGAATGACTTACAGTTTCACTCTTTTCTCCACATAGCAGGTTAGTCACATAGCAGACAACATAGTGTCAAGATACTCTGTTCTTCACTTTCCGCCCTAAATTCAAACATTGCGTGTTGAGTGGTGGAACTCAACTCTGCTTGCCGCTTCTCTTAGGTACCAGAGCGAAAAAATGAAACTAATTTAAATATAATCATTTCTCCATGTGGAAATCAACCTATAACCAATCGTATTTACAGTCAGATGCTATGCCACTGCGCCACAATCGCCTCCGAATTCCTATATGTATATAAGATAATTTAGTTACTCCGCCCTGGTGACAAGACAAAGCTCCAAGCTCAAAGAATAAAATGTCCATAAGTTGTTTGCACTATTAGTAAAGTATACTATATAAGGAGATGAGTGAAAACTGTGAATATTTTTATTGTAATATGAAATTTGGCATACTTAAAGTTTATATGGAGATGGAGAGCAGAAAGTTAATATATATTTTCATAGTAAAAAAGTAAATGAAATTAATAAAATAAATATTACACAGACACCAGTATGTGTGTTGACATACACTTTTGTATAAAGTGCCTACACGTTGCTATGGTTACGTGTATCTCGAGCACATCAAAAATCATCCCTTTTCTGATTTTATTAAAAGTTTTGAAGATTAAAAGCAAAACCACACAAAGATTTGAATCTAGGAAAATCTACAAAAATAAAGACCTATTGAAATTGAATACCGTTTTGTATAACCAGAACAGAGTTTTGTAGTCTTTGTCATTTTATTATTATTGAAATCGACGCTTTTTGTTGTGAACGAAATATTCCCGCATATTTTTCTATTAGCTTCTCGCTTAAGTTTTACTTGAAACTAGGAGGCAATCACTATTCTGGCTTTGTGAAGATGAATGGAGAAAAAGGGCTTATTTTATTTTGTGTACCAACATACGATTGAATCCGTGGCACTTCAGTGTATCGGATATTTATGGCATATTTCTAGAATTAATATTTATATTTGTAATATACCATAGATGTTTCATCGGCTTTTTTATGTAAATATTACTTTAGAATATATATGGAATGTTTAGAACCCCTTTTTACGAAAATAATGCGGAAAGAGAGGTATGACATTTTGTATCGAAGAATACCTTTTAAATGGCTCCGTTCTCAACTTTCCATCGGACGAATGTAAGCCACCAGATTGGGGGCCCTCAACGCCGCGCTATGTCTTATTCATAAATAATTTAATAATGATAATGCCACCGAGTGGGAATCGAACCCACAACCAACCGCGATTACAGTCAGACGCTGCGCCTCGATAGCCACTAATGCATTAGATATATAATAGTGAATTGGATTTATATTAATTAACTAGCAGAAGTCGCGAGGACTTCATCCGCGTGGAATTCTAAAATAAAAGTAGCCTAAGTTACTGCTTATTACATCAGCTATTTGCCAGCGAAAGTTCCGTCAAAATTGGGCCAGCCGTTCCAGAGATTATACTGAACAAATAGACGGACAAAAAATTTAAAAAGTATTATTTTGGTATATGTATATATTATTTATTATTTTTATTGGTATATATATATTTATTTGGTATATGTATATACACACATTAGAATTTAGTAAAAAGTGGGTATTTTAACATTACAAATAGACAATATGATTTATTTGTATAGAGATAACTACATGCACATTCAATCAAAGTTAAGAAGAAAATAAATTTGTTTAAAAAATAACATACTTCAAATTATATTACTTGTTAGCCTACCAGGCTTTGCACTGATATCAGGTTTATACTATAAAAACTGTTGTATTATCAACGAATCAGGACACGTGTGCAAATTTTCAAGCAAATCAAACAACAAACAACAATTGACACAAACAGACACTCCAATTTTATTACATATTTGTATAGATATTATTTTATATTTATTTGTGTAGATAAAATGAATATAACATACACTACTATGTGTGTTGACACACACTTTTACACGAAGTGACATACGCGTCGCTAGTAACTCCACACCTTGTTTATTCCAAATAAATACACACATAACTTTCGTACAGACCAGACTATATTTCTCATTCACCAACTCAAAATTAGTATAAGAACATAAAGCTAACAATATTTAAAACATAAAATGTTTTATTCAAGACGTTTAAAAAGGAAGTCCTCATTTTCAGAAATACTATAGTTGTTTACGCTGGAATAACAATAGTGTTCTTAGAAATGTTCTAATTAAGCTTACTTTTGTTTTTTTTTTAATGATATCTGCCTAGGCTTATATTATTTTTTGTATTTCCGCGTTTAAGTAGGACAGTTACGGACAGGCGTTGAGTTCCGCCATTCAACACGCAATATCTCGAATTCGGGTGGAAAATGTATGATGATGTATATGCATGAGTGGAGAAAAAATATAGTGACTAATCACTAAACTTTCATTTTTAAGACTTCGATCGTTAGTCGACTTCAGTTATTTAAATTATCTTTTCACGATGTTCTAACATTCATAAGAAACTTTTGGTGCGATGGGTATGAATTTATAGCTTAGTTAGCTTAATCTTTTAGACGTTATTTAGACGCGTTTCTAATCCTTCTACATTAAAAAAATATACACAAAAATTACAGTTTATAAAACTAAATTTGTAAGCAACACTTTTCACCTCGTGTACACCTAAGGATAAAACATCCACTTTGCTCTCATTTATTTAAAGACACTAAGTTATTTTATACACTTTTATAAGTTATTTTAACCCAGAGCCATCCCGTATTGTCAGCCACTGTACCACTGGCGTCAACATAGTCCCTGTAAAGGCAAGGCAGGAGTTGCGACAGATGATGATGTATGGACAATACGTTGTTTCTGTATAATTCATTGTTGCTACATCATTTGTTAGATATAATTTTCAATTCAACTACCTATTGTGAAAGTTTTGATCTTTGATTTATTGCAGACAAGCTTTTTGCAGTGACTTTGTATTTAAATGATATATTTTTACAATATTGCAGCGTATATTATTATATGAAGGGGGAGATTTCAATATTTTTCATAATGATGCATTATAAATACATTGAATTAATTAAATTAATATTACACACAGTACGTACCATGTGTTTCACATACACTTTTGTTTAAAGTCGTAGGCAATGCGCGTTATACGCGTCCATTATAAAATAAACATATTCCTTATATAAAAAAAATAGGAAAGCCTTAAGAATTTTTTATAGGTCTACATTTTATTGTGAGAAGACAAGATCAATTTCAACATCAACACCATTATTTTATTCGATCATGGGACTTTAACCGTTCAAGTGTCGCCACTCAAGACAATCAAAATATAATTCAAAATTGGGTAGAAAAAGAAATATTCTCACAATAGCTTATTTAAGATGCCCGAGCTATCTAACGTGATTTATCAGCCTCACCAGACAGGAGGGCATCAAAACGATTTGTCGAATAAATCGAACCGACGATAATTGATACAGCGGCCGCGTCCATCCATCAAATGATGATAGAAACTCTAGAGTGTGTCATTGTTTGTATGGGGATATTTTGACGTTGTTTATTTTAGTTTGTACTCGGTTCTAGTCTGCAATGTTTAAAATATGTAAATATTCATATTTAAATTGTATATAAGAAAATAGGTCTGTCTGTCTGTGACGTCATCACGGACAAACCGCTGAACCGATTGTGATGAAATTTTATATAAAGATACTTGGAAGGTTTCGGGATAAACGTAGGCTATCTCTTTTCTCCTATATTATTTTTAGTTTCTCCAGGATTTATACGAAAAGGACGCCGGAAATATAAAACAGCTATACTTCACGCCGAGATAAAATAGTTTTTAAGCATGTCTTTTAGTTTTTCTATATTTACTTATTTTTTACTTTATGTTGAATAAATTGACTAAAACTATTAAAATATCATTCCGTATTTAATCCGTTGTATCCAAACTCAATGCCACAGCTTATGTGCTAAACATATATTAATTGTGAAAGTTTTCATGAAATTTGAACTTGCAGTCGTCGTGCTCATTACTAAAGATTAATTTCTAATCGACTGTTACATAATTGAATAACGACTCAATTATGTAACAGTCAATTTGAACTTCCATTGTAAGAGGTATGATGTTGGATCAAGCGACATGACAATTGGAGCATGAGGCGGTACTTCCGTTCATGTGTCCACTGTCGATATGTAGGTGTCGATATAATGCAGTTCAGACATTTAGAGTACAAAAAAAAGTTTCTTTATTTTTTACTTAGAACTGAATGATAAGTTTAAATTAGGCCTAGTTTATTATTAGAACTAAACGCTTATAATCTTTCTGTAAATTATTAAGAGATACTTTTATCAAAAAACATTATATAAGGTTTACAAAAAACACATGTTAATGTATTAGACATTATTTTTTATATAAAGTGACATACATGTTGTTAACGCAACGTCTATTTCATATGGCCACGGCGTTTTGAAATGCACAAAATCCTATGTATATATATTTTTTTCATTATTTTAGTTTTTCTAGGAATTTCATTATCTTACGCTTTAGTTCATGCGGGCATAGCCGCTAGCGGGTCGCTAGTAACATTTTTAAAAAAATCAACACAATAAAATGCACAATTATTCAAATATAGAAACACACAACATTAGTCATAATCAAATTCATCCAATTCACCATCTAACCCAATAAATATTCACAGTCAGCGCCATTTTCGTTCTGTAAAGCTATGTCAAGAGGTTCTAGGGGCAGCGAATAATTTCCGGTTGCGGGCGGCTTTTAGCCTTCCGGAGACGGCTATGACATGGCAAATGGCGAACGTCGTTTCTAATACCGTATTCTAATTGGATAAAAGCTAAGAATTCGTATTTCCTTAAATACATATATGTTTGTTTGGTTATGTCAGCCTCGGACTGTTAAAACGATGACTGTTAAAACGATATTTTTTTCATTTATTCGCTCTGGTGAGATAAATCACGGTGTTGAGTTCCGTCCCTCAACATATTTTTCAGGTTTCAAAGATTTCAGGCGGAAATTGGAGAGAGGGATGTGTTCACTTCTCTTCGGACCATATCTTTTTCAAATACGTAGGAAAGAAATTCCCACGAGCTACCTACATGATTAAGTCCGCGTCAACTCGTAAATTTTGTCGGTTTTTAAGCATATAACGTTACAATCTTTATTCTGCAAACATATTTAATAAAAAACAAACGTTTTGTCAAACTCATCGGCAATTTGTACTGGTAGGGCGTCGCCACCGGAAACGGTTTACACTGACCTACTCACGTCACTTATAACATATTTATATAAAACCTTTGGTAAAGTAGCCTTTTATTAACAAAACATATGATTTTCATCATCATTCATCAAAACATATGATTTCATTTCTTCTTCGGATAGTGGAAATACAAGTGATGGTTCACTAAGTTCTTTTTATAGAATACAGGAGTTAGGTGAAGGTAAATTAAAATTTGATCACATAAAAACATATAAAGGTGAAAAACAAATTCAAGTTCAATATAAAATTGAAACGTGTTTATTGCCTTCGGCCGACATAGCATATAAATGGGTGCCGAGTTCTGTACATTAGAAGTTACGGCCTTTTTGCCAAGATAATGTTATAATTATTACTTTACCAAATAATTATAGTTATAGGAGCAAATTTACGAATATTTAATTGCTGCGTCGCAAATTCCGTGGTTTGCACTACCGCTTATATAAAAACATAAACTAAATATAAATGCTTCTTCAAAAACTGTAACAAAAGAAATTAAGAAATCTCTAACGGCATTTTACAATCAATCTTAAATTAAGAGACCTTTCGCTAAGGTACGAAGGTTCCAATCTTATTACAGTAACCAAAATGCCGCGCTGAGTTGACAAGGGTCACCTGCTACGGAACGATGAAAAACCTATCACTGTTGACATTTTTTGACCCAACGCCGTATCAAGAGATTAAGGCTACCAATTTCTGTGGATATTTTTTGAAGAGTTGAAGGTTTTGACCAAAAATAGCATATTTTTCAGCTTCACGTTTTTTACTGCACTCTAGTATCCACTTTCCGCCTGATATCGGTGTATTGCGTGTTGAGTGGCGGAAATCAATGCCGCGATTTGTATGAAAAAAAATATTTGTATGAAAAAAAAAGAAATAATTATATATAGTCATTTCCCCGAGTTTACAATCAGTCTTTGTATTACCAGAGCGGTGAAAAGAAAATAATTCAAATACAATCAATCGCCCTAGTGGGGATCAAACCCACGATCAATGCGTTTACAGACATTGACTGTCCCGATGGCCTTTATATATGTACATAGTAATAGTAAATAGAATTGCCAACCTTCCTTAATCAAAGTCGGTAAAATGAAATAAAAACTTCGTTAACAGGTATTTTAATATAAAAGAATAGCTAGGACATTCTTTAGACTTATCTTATTAGTCGGGTGTACTTCAGGGTATGATGCTTGCTGCAAAAAACAATGTGAACGTTGCAAGTCTTGGGATAAAGTGGAAATTTTTCCTAGATATATTATTCACGCGCCCATTACCCGTCGTGGTCACTAATGATGACCATATGCCGGCCATCACGTAATTACTAACTGGTTGGAACTTGTTCTAGGACTTAATTGTTGAATACCAACCTTTTTAGAAGGAGACAGGAAATGAAGAAAGATCATTTTGAACTTGTATTAGATTTATGGTTGAGGGCAGGTTAAAAATAGATATTAAAAATCCGAGCGTAGCAGAACTTCTGACTTCTTGGATATGCGATAAAAAAGTATAGCCGGAGCTGAGAATAACCTAGATCTAAACTGTCTCGATACAAATTCACCTTTATTGACAAATGATTATAAGAAATTTGGACAGGTTTTATGTATAATTAACCGGCGGATAGAATATTCTAAAAAAATATACTTTTTAATAATTGTATTGCGCAATAATACTATGCAATTGCAATGCAAATACTTGTGCATAAAATTTTGAGTTTGCTCGAATTCAGAAAGTGGGGAACGGAGTGTTTTGACACTAGATTCTCTCCGATTAACCTCCTATGCGGGAAAAAATAATAAGAAGTTGAAGGCGTAATAATATGAACTTTTACTTAACTCATATGCCCCGATTCATAGGTATATTGATCAAAGGCTAAAATTAATTTGAATAAATAAAATTATTTACTTATTATTAAATAACAAATATACACAAAAGGCGGGTTTAATGCTAAATTACATTTTCTACCAGCGAACCTGTCATCTAGGAAATAAATGTATACACGTAATGTAATACGTACGTAAAAGTATATTTTAAATGACATATATATATATATTTATAAATATAAAATTAATATTTGATTGTAACTTTCAAATAAAATATTGTTCTATTACTCTAGAGGTAATTAAGGTCAATCATTAATGCTCACAATAGATTTCTTCATTTCTTTAATTTCTGCGGGCACGAGACAGATGGAGCTTAGGGCTTTTTCTGGCATAGCAGAACGATCGGAGAGAACCCAGTGTTTGTAAAACTGTAGGAGTTGAGTAAAATTTAACCATTAACGCAGCGTTTTTTTACTGCAGATACGAATTAAAATGTAATTATTCTAGCGAGTGGGAATTGAACCCACAACCCACATGGTATCCATGTTAGATTTATTTTACAGAATTCGTTGCAAATACTAAAGAAAAATATTGTTAATAAGGATGTAAGGTTACAGTACAAAAGATGATTGTGGGTTTGTTTGCTATTGGGAAGAATGTTTATATTTAAAAATATTTTCATCCCCGCTCCCCTCAATATTTATAGCATATAATAAAAATGTAACTGATTAATATCTGTACATGGAAGGTTATTGAAAAAAAATATTATTGAGGGCATTTATAAATAGAGTAGAACTCTAAATGATTTTTAATTTTCTTTTCTATTTGTCCGAGCGTTTGTGCACGCTAATCTCAGAAACGGGTTAAGCTATTTAAATGCAGTTTTGACTATTGTTTTGTGGAACAATTCGCTTAACATTTAGGGCATCAATCGTTTAATAAATAAAAAAGTACAACCATATAAATTATGAATTTAAGCAAAGTCTGTGATTTAAGTGAGAACGTGGCCGGGCGATAACACGAAATAGTTTAGTCGTGTAGTTTACGCAGGGGATGCCGCGAGCGGGTCGTTAGTACGCAATATGTTAATATATAAAAACAGTGTTCACAGAATGTCTTAGCCATAAAAATGCATTAATATAAATACTATTTACGAGAAAAAAGCAATACAATTTAATTATAACTATTCACAGAATGGAATAACATTCTCTAGCTAATGGACACCACAAGAAATATAAACAATACATATATAATGTATCGTTTATATACATAGATAATGAAAAATAATATTTCTTTAGAAATAAATAATAAGAGTGTAGAATGCAGACAACGATGCTCAAACGAGAACAAAAACTAAAATACGCATAAAGGACATTGCATTATGTACGCAACGGCGCTAGTTGTTACTGAGTGACTTCGAACAATGTCATGGCATGCAATGGAAGGCTTAATACGATAACTAGGTTTATTTCTTATTGTCCTCTAGTAAAAATGGCTGCTTTTGTTATAACCTAGAACCTTTTTTAGGGTTATGTAAGAAAAAGAAACAATTACATAAAAACTTCTGTCAAGTCTTTTAACATTTTAAAAAGTTATTCAAACACTTAGGAAATTGTAAAACATATTTTTTTTAGCTTAGCGGTACGTTTTCTAAAAGTATATTTTTAATTTCCTATATGTGTGTCAGTTTAAAATCTTGAAAATACTTAATGCATAGCATCCTCTCTCGCCAAACCATTACTCGTAGAATAATCTTTGGTTAGCAGAAATTTGCAAAAATCTCTGTACAGAGATGCTAACACCAAAAACAAGTTTGTAATAAGTGCATTTCAACGCAGCTGGATGTAGAACGCATGGCTTAGCGATGTCAACGCTTGGCGGTTTCGCCTGCGCCTCGCAGGTTCGAATCCCGCTACGTTCAAATTTTTATACGTTATCAAAAAATATGTTTTTCTGTCAAGGCTCTTTTCCCCAGAAATATATAAAAAAAGTGAAACTAGATCAAAGTTATAAATCAACACGCTCATAATTTTAGGATTGTCTACAGAACTTGGCATCCTCTTAGATCTATTTTTTTTGTCAAAACAATTAACAATCACGCATATTCTTAATTTCAAACTTGGCTCCAATTTTCACATTTATGTTTTGCATAGGATTAAAACCTACACACTACTTGGAGTTACTTAGAATTTTAAAATTTAGACCAAGTATATTTTACGTTAGAACACAAAAATCTGAAAACCAGAACCAAGTCTCGTTGCTAGATTAGGCGCAGGGTTATTATTTCCACTTCACGACTATTAATTATATTGTATTACGCGTGACGTAGTTAATATTAAACACCAATGATGTAAATATCTGCGACTAGTACAATAAAATTAAACGTAAAGTTATCAATAAATTTATCTAAAAATTACAGATGATACAATAAATTTCTAATTATGATGAATTCGGATGTGCGGATCTCTAAGAGGCAAATTTCTTAAAGGCGCAGGTTCAAATCCCGCTGCGTTCAAATTTTTATACGTTTTCAAAAAATATGCCTGTATTAATTAATTTTATATACATGATTGACGTTTTTTTTTATTTATTGACATAAAACCGTTACCTGGCACATTAAATATTTATTCAACCGTATTTGAACCTGCAAATATGTGCCAATAACTGTCATTCTATCAATAGATACCTCTATCACTCTCGTTTTCTTAAGTAATATATACAAAATCAATACAAGCAACCTTATAAACTCATGCTAGAAAGAACTATGCTTAAACTCAAGGCAGCGCAAAATCTTACAAAGTCAATCTTGTGACGTTAGAATTGTGCCAAAATAATGAAATTTCCTAAGCTTCTATACGGTTAAATACAGTTTAATGTCTTTTAGCTTTCTAAGCTTTTTGTTTGTTTGTTTGTTTGTAGAATATATTTAAAGTTGGCATACTGCGAGTATGCAATGAATAACAATCGTGGGTTATGAATCCATTTGCAATGTATGTAGGCAAAATTTTATGTTTCTAAAGTTAAACATAAAATTTTTGCTTTGCCCGCAACTTCATGCGCGTGGATATCTAAAATAAAAGTTGTAGTTGATAATTTAATTCGTAAATAACAGTGGTGTTAAATTGATTAACTGATGGTATTTTTCGGTATATAAATAGTAATAATTTATATATGCAGGATCCCGTCTTAACACAGGGATCCCGCGGGATTGAAAACTCCTAGTCCCGCAAATACCGGGATTGAACCCTGACTGCGGGATTAAAAGCCTTAAGACAAACAGAAATTGTAAAAAATGTTATTTTAATATACATACCGTGTATACATACATACATAAAATAATACGTAATATAATTACCAAATACGTAAAAAGCTGTTATTTTAATATTACAAACAGACACTTCAATTTTATTCATTTGTATAGATTAAAAAAAAATAACAAATATATATTATTTTTTTTAACGAAAGTGTTATTCGCACACTTAAGACATTGAAAAAGACATATTTAGAATCGAATAGAATCTTTGGGTAGCAGAAATTTGTAAAAATCTCTCTACAGAGATGCTAACAACAAATATAAGTTGTAATAACCGTATAAGAATTTCAACGTAGCTCGAGGTATAAGGCTTAGCGGCCAGAGCGCTTGAAAGGTTTTCAAGAGGCGCGGGTTCAAATCCCGCTGCGTTCAAATTTTTATACGTTTTCTAAATATGTGTTTTTCAAATATATATCCGTTTATCAAATTATATGTCCCCCCTTCTTGCCTAACGATTTCTTTGAAAAAATGCTCACATGTTCGTCACATTATTTTCATAGCACGAACCTGATGTTCTTGTAAGGATGAGCAGAATAGTGAGAAAATAACTTAAAATTATGAGTTTTACTTTATTTTTAAAACTAATTTATTGTATTAATTAAGGACACCGTGGCGCACTGTGACAGTATCTGACTATAAACGCTATTCGTTGTGGGTTAGAACTCTACTCACCCCACTCCACCTCCACACTTTATTTTCATTTCTCCAATCTGGTACAAGACAAAGCGCGGAGTTGAAATCCATGCCATTCAACACACATGTCTCAAACTCTGGTGGAAAGTGAAGAACGGAGTATCTTGACACTAGGTTCTCTCTGACTTCCCCGCCATGCGTGAAAAAGTGTGAAGTTGCTTTTTTTTATTATATGAAATCAAAGCATCTTAATGCAACTTTCAAATGTATCGTGACATGGCAAGATACCTAAGAAAAGTATTTACTGTTCAATGTGCCTTTCCGTCTAATTGACAGTATTTTATTTTGGCTACAATCAGCTTTGTTACGTCTAGACTACTCGTTATATACACTTTAAAACACCGTAAGTTCCATAATAAAGCGTTTTATAAGAACCTGACTAAGTCCATAGGTATGCCCATTGAAAAAGTTTACGTAAAAGTTTTATAATATAGGAATAAAAGTTTTTTTATAGCCGCTTCACGCTTTTTTCCGCATAGCAGGTGAAAGTTCTGAACTGATAAATGTAAGCTATTTTTTATCTATACGCATTTTTTGTAATTTGTGGTGTTGTATCGAGAAACAAATTAGAAAAATGTATTCTTTACTTATTACGAACACGCTTTTTTAGCTTCATCTGTATGTTATATCTAACCATAAATGTTTTGATTCACTTCTTGAAGTCTAATTTAGTAAAAAAATTACACATGTGTCCCGATCCGATGACTACAATGTTTTCATACTACAAACCTCATGGTCTTGCTACTCGTAAAACGTCGACGAGCTGAATAGCATTAGTGCTAGCACCTTATAAATCTATTAAAATAAATAAAATTAGACTGGCTGTTTGTAATAACAAAATAACCGCCTATTACTAAATGCAAATGTATGTATGCACAGTACATATACCAAAACAATTTTTTTACAATTTTTGTCTCTGTCTGTTTGTTTCGGCTAATGTCTAGAACGTCTAGACTTTTATGGGTCTGAGTATACGCATATATAATAAGATTCCACAACCTATGGTAGATTTGCAACTCCAGAAATTTAAAGCCGCTATAAAGACAATATTAATAAGTAAAGCTATGATTACTCTGTAGAAGAATATTAAAGAGATAAAAATGTGTGGAACCAATATGATTTGAGTTTTGTGCAGGTTATCTGCCACTGTATTAAATGATAAAATTGTAACTTTTGTATTTGATAAGAGGAACTGTTAAGTTTCTCGTCTGCTTTGCTCAGCAGAACTGCTTTCCGAGCCGGTGGTAGCTTTATGCTCCTACAACGAATCAAAAGTGCTTGCAAAATTCGATTTGAATAAAGGATATTTTGAATTTGAATTTGAAACGGCTGGACCGATTTTGACAGGACTTTGGCTGGCATAGAGCTGATGTAATAAGGAGTCTTTTATTTTAGGATTTTACGTGGACGAATTGTGGGCACAGCAGGTGTGTATATAAAAACTACACTTTCAGGCAATTTGTTTAAATTCTAAGATTGCAATTGTCACAGAAACATTTCAAAAATTATGTCGCTGTCACTAACAATAATTCCATATTTCAAAACTAAACCTCGTTTGATTATGAGAAGCTGTGGTGGAATAGCAATCTAAGTAGCCAATATGTATATTAAATAATTATTATTAAATAAAAAACATAAAAATGTTACTAAATTACTTAAATAATGAAAAATATTCTGTAAGAGATAACGAATCTTTTCACAAACGGGTGCTCCGTATACCACCCTTCTTAATTGGGGGAGGACCTTGTCTAATTAAGTCAATTAACTTATTATCATAACTCGCGTTTTTTGAAATGTCTGTACGCTTTGAAAGAATATGCTTTGAAAAGTTTCGACGGGGTTAATAAAAAGTGAAGCTCGAGGAGCAATTCTTTATTGGTGGGTTCTGGATGGAATGAATACTATTTATATATACTTATATTAGTAATATTTGAATGTGAAGTAGTTGAATATTTATTTTATTACATAACTAGCTGTGCTCGCGACTTCGTCTGCGTAGAATTCCGAAATAAAAGTAGCCTAAGTTACTTCTAATTACTCTATCAGCTACTAGTGAAAGTTCCGACAAAATCGGTATAGCCGTTCTAGAGATTAGTCGTAACAAATAGACATACAGACAAAAATTGTAAAAAATATTATTTTGGTATACGTACCGTGTATACAAACATATGCATTTAGCAAAAAGCGATTATTTTAATATTACAAATATACACTTATTAATATATATACAAGTTTATTTATTTGTATTTCATTTCTCCGTTCTGGTGAACTTGTTACTAAGTTACTAACTTATTGTTTTAAAAGATACATCTGCAACCTACTGACAATTAACATCACGTAAAAGTCCTTAAAAGAAAATATTATTGTACACCTATGAACAATTAATAAGAAAGTGAGTGGCAAAGGATATAAATCATACAGCCTCTCACATACACGAGGGAAGTGAATCTTGGAAAAACATGTTTTTTTACCAATTTTCAGGTAATTTTTGAAAGAAAAAATAACACAAAGTATGACGGTCGATGGATAAGTGTCATTGACGAACGATCATTAAGTGTTCTATTATATACACTTTGACACTAAACTTGACAAATACAGACGCAGGAGCTGATAAAAATCAGGATCTCAAATTGAAAAAGACATATTTAGAAAACTTTTAAAAATTTAAACGCAGCCTACACAACATATACACAACAACGAATATAAGTTGTAATAAGAGTATAAGAATTTCAACGTAGCCGGATGTAGAATGCGTGACTTAGCGGTCAAAGCGCTTGAACGGTTTTGAAGAGGCGCTGGTTCAAATCCCGCTGCGTTTAAATTTTTATACGTTTTCTAAATATGTGTTTTTCAATTTCCTAAGTGTGCGGCGAATAACACTTTAAAAAATGTTAAAAATATTTAATAATAGCATCTTCGGGTAGCAGAAATTTGTAAAAATGTCTCTACAGTGATGCTAACAACAAATATAAATTTTAATAAGCGTATAAGAATTTCGAAGTAGCCGCATGTAGAACGCATGGCTTAGTGGTCAGAGCACTTGAATGGTTTTTTAAGAGGCGCGCGGGTTCAATACCCGCTGCGTTTAAATTTTTATACGTTTTCCAAATATGTCTTTATCTATACCTATATTAAAAATGTAACTGATCGTTGTCTGTACATGGAAAATACAAGAGAAAAAAATATTACTGCGAGCAATACAATATATCAATTTAATAGAACCCAAAACGATGTTTTTTTTTCCTGTTTGTCTGAGGCCTGTGCACGCTTAAATGGCTTATCCGATTTAAGTGCAGTTTTTCGCATCCAAAGTGTGAGGATAACAATGTAAAAATATTCAAATTGCATTATGAATACAAATTCAAATCAAACGATTTCTAACTTCAGTACAGTCTGTACGACTGTATAAAGCCTTAATGTACGTCAAAAGTTCTATCGAAAGCTCGAATATTATACAAATAGAAACAATATCGTGCAAATACATAGCGAGGTTTTGAGTAGCTCCCTCATAAGTTACATTTACACCAGGCTTGTGAGCTAAGTGGCATAACGTCAAAATATTAAATATTTTTTTTATATGAGACCTATTTGACTGTAAATGCAAAGGGTGTGGGTTCGATCTCTACTCGAGAATATAATGATATATATAGATAAAGTACTAGCAAGCCGCGGACGTGGCGACGCCCGTGTGAACTTATATTATAACTGTCTTGTATTTTCAGCGGCCTTGTCGTAAAACAATGAAATTAGTAAAAAACTATAAAAATGGGAGGAAAGAGTAGCTTATGTTTATGCCAATACCCTTATTAGTATTGATTTTCATTTCTACATTCGTATAACAAGATTATTCTACGAACAATCTTTGGCAACAGAGGATGTTATTCATTAAATATTAAAAAAAAATAACAAAAAATTGAGCCGCTGCGTTCTCATACAGCATATTCATATTCAATAGTATTTTCTCTTGCGAAACGATTGTTCGTAAAAAAATCTTTGAGGTGCAGAAATTTGTAAAAATCTCTCTACAGAGATGCTGCAATGATTAAATAATCTTTAAAATGGTAAGATATATTAAAGGAGTAATACATTACTAGGTTTTCTAGTTGTAAAATAAAACAAAACACTTTTCCTGGTTATATCACTTTAGCACTGTCTTTTTGGTATTTACGTTGGCCCGTTTAATAAATGTGAGACAGAACGGATATTAAACCGTTTTGTAGGAAGGGGTTACTTATAAATTATAATTATATGATGCTCTTGTTGAATGTTTGTTTGAATGAACTAATGGGGACTACATATTATTCCTTAAGTGGTACTAGAAGCAAATTCAGAACCGAGACAGCAGTTGAGGAATATAATAAAAAACATTCGAGCTGTGTATCGAACTGTCGTACCTCCATGTATAGTCAAAGTCAAAGTCAAATATTTTTATACAAAATAAGAACTTACATGCTTCATTTTTTGAACGTCAGACAATTTACCACCCGTTCCCTAAAGTTAGAAAGGTTTATATGAATAATCTATTGAAATATTGTAAAGGTAAGGCTAATCTTTTCCCTATTGAAGTGTCTCAATATACATATTTTTTAAATAACTTTACGCCTTTTCCTATATATCATTGGTAGTCAGAATACTTTTTTCTACTTCGTGTCCGAATATTCACATTGCGTGTTGACTGTTGAGTGGCGGAACTCAACGTTGCTCTACCTAGAGCGGGTAAATGCAAAATAAATTAAAATCAATCCTCCCGGCGACTAGGTACAGTTCACCAATAAACCTATTTAAATTAGAATATTATCGTTATATTATATAATTGAAAATGTAGTCTGATCAGCTTGAAAATATGCACATGTGTCTGGATCTGACCACAATACAATATTCTCATAACGTGAAGCTGATATCGTTGCCAGGACGACCGACATTTACACGGGGAAAACGTTTTGAGTGAGTAACACACACTATTTATAAACCTGTATAAATATATTTACGACTGTATTAAATTATTAATATGAACTTATTTGGTTATATAATTATTTATATTTTCGTTTGATGTTTATTTTGTTTTGTCATCGACCTTAAATTTATGTTCCTTTTTTTGTATTTATGTAATATAAATAACTTGGTCAGGTTGACTTGTGGCCACCTCCAATCCCTCCAAGCATCGCTTTCATGGACTAGCCTCAAACATTTAAGTAGAGTCTTACCATCTATTTCTTTGTCTACCTCGCAGACCTACCTTGGCTGGCAGAGATCGTTTATAGCGATAAGGCCGCCTACTGTACACTTTATTTTCTTTTGGCATTTTTTTTGTTGTTCTCTGTAAATTTGTGCTGTACAATAAAGCATATTATTATTATTATTATTACCTTTTTTTCTCTTTCCTTCTCGAGGATACCAGTCCCTGATATTTTTTGTCAATTTATCTATTTTAGTCCTCATCATATATCCTGTCCATTTCCACTTTAACTAACATAATTTAAGTTTTAAACACCTATTACATCCATACAAATGTTCGAGACGAAACAAATTCCATTCAAAGTACCATATGAGGAACAAAATCTACTTAAAATGATAATTTAAAACGAACCAAATAATCAATTTTAGGAGCAATAAATGCAATCGTAGGGGAATCCCAGCACTCCCCACTTTAACTATAGACTTGTATGAAATAAGTATAGAATGAAAAATAGGCTTTATTTCTAAATTCATAAATTTCAAAATCGTTTACTAACCATCACATTTAATACATTACTTATATAAGCTTTACGACTCTAAAATTAAGGTTTAAATTCGCTAATTTCTTTCAATTTCCACTACAGATAGGCCATGTTGTATTAACAACCGTATTTCTGTATAGTAAAGTATAGTATAGTAGAATAGCATAAATGTGTGTTAAACTATTGTTCTTAATGACACAGTGGCATAGTTCTTGGAGGGTAGTTTCAGATGTCAAGTGAAATTGAATGTGACAGATAGATGGAATGTATTGCTTTTTTTAGTCTTTTTTTTAAATCTAGGGCTATATCCCTCTGTTTGTTCTTTTTAAATCGGTTAATGTTTCAATATGAATATTATATTAATAAGAAAATAGTTTCAATACCCTTTTACAAAAAATATGTGAAGTGCGAACTATGAAATTTGGCATAGTTAAAATTTATATGTGCATGAAGTGCAAATAGTCAATATAATTTTTATTCATAATATATATGCATATGCATGCATATATATGGCATGGTATATATATATATATATTGACACCATGCCATATGTTTAACACGCACGTTACTATGGGGTTACGCATATTTTACGCGTCTACTAGTTTATGTTAAAATACATCAATCTTTCAGTTTCTTTCAATACTTAAAAAATAAAAAATCCTCTATCAATGCTTATTGAACCCTAAAATTAAATTGCCCCTGTAACGTTGTATGGAGTTTGAGTCCTCGTTATGACAACACGTGTCAAATTCAATTCAGTGTAATTGGTTTAGACAGTGTCTGTTATAGCCCAGTGGAGTATTAGTATATACACCGTAAATTACATGATGGTAGCGGGTTACCAACATTTGTAGCTGCACATTTTTTTCCTGCTCAGCTTATCTTGTAATTAACGAAAACAAACATTATCTTATGTATACTAGTGCATATAATTTATACAAATAAATAAAATTGGTGTGTCTGTTTGTAATATTAAAATAATCGCTTTTTACTAAATACATATGTATGTAGACACGGTGCATATACCAAAATGTCAATTTTTACATTTTTGGTCCGTTTGTTTGTTCTGGCCAATATTTGGAACGGCTGGACCGATTTTGACGGAAAATTCACTAGCACTAGCTATTGTAATAAAAAGTATCTTAGGCTATTTTGAATTATACACGGATTAAGTCGCGGGCCCAGCTAGTATATAATATATAATGTATGTGCAAAAGAGGCCATTGCACGCGTGGCACAGCGTCCGACCGTAAGCGCAATTGGCAGTAACTGTAAATCTCTAATTCTTCTTTTAAATCTTATAACTTATCTCCATTTCCAAGTTATGGTCAGACAATGTCAGTTAATACCCAATATCTGGAGTTCAACTGAAATGTAACTGTAGAACGGAGTGTGGTGCAGGATTGAGCATTGTGCTCACAATCGACTCAGTCGTTAGTTTTGCCAACATCCCTATACATAATACATATTTGCAGGCTATTGCTAGTAAGCCATTGGCCGCTACTATTACAACATAGATGAAATATTAAATGGGACGATATATCATATTAAGCACGAACGAATTATATGTAAACATACTTCAAGGTCCAACGAGTTGTACGTGAGTCCCGTAAAATAGCTTATCATTAGAGAAATCGTATCTCTCTTAAAATATATATAAAGATATAAATATACGAAGAACTCGGTGGAATGAGTATTATTTAATTTTTTTGATTTCTCCGCTCTGGTGAACATGACAAAGCGCGTTCAGTTTCGACACTCAACACGCAAATTTTCGAGTTCGAGCGGAAAGTAGAGAACGGGGTGTTTTGACACTAGGTTCTCTCTCACTACCCTGCTATGCGGGAAAATGCGTAAAATTAAAAATATATATATTCAAAGAATTATTATGTAAATAATTAAGGTCTACGACCCCACCTCAAATTCAAAGCAATTTTTTTCTTTTGTTTCAGTATTTTTTCACAAAACTTTTACTGGTTTTATTATCAACCGATACTATAGAGGAAAATGAGCTTCATATATACATTTAATAAAATGCATACTAAAGCCATTGTGGCGCAATTGGTATAAGTAGCCGTAACGTGATGATAGATTCATATATCCAGCTAAGGGAAATATTTTTCAGATTTCATCCTTTTACCAGTAGAGAGTGTCAAGACACTCCGTTTTCCTCCTTCCACTCGAAAACCCATCCAAAAAAGATTACACACGAAAAATACATTGCACGTCGCGGAATTTATTAATTCGAGCTTACAACAATCTCATAATAAGCTCTTTGATTTCACGATTACTACACATTTTGAAATTAAATTATTTTTAACCGGATTAATCGTGTATATTATTAGTATTCGAATACTTTACAGTAGTCCGTGAACACAGGTAGACTGTGGTGGCATTTGTCTGTCATTTGATACAATTATTATATCAAACTACCGCCAACGATTTCATAGTTGCCTCGCGTTCTGCCCTGGATTATTGCAGAATGAGCTGACTGTATCTTAGTGTGATCGGATTAAGACTTCAAAGTTTTCAGTATTGGCTCCCAGGTGGTAGAAGTTTCCAACCGTCTTCTCTATGGACATTTGGGTGTTTTTGTATTTCAATAGCCTTGCAGATCCTCCTTGGGATATATACATTTTCTCTAGCGAGAATATGAGGTTTATCAATCCTGATGTAATGGTTGGGTTTATCCTTTGTATGCTCATACACAAATGACTTCCACACGCCCATTCTTGACATCGGAGATATGTTCCATCACCTTTATACCCATGCTCCTCTTTGTTTGGCCAATGTAAGATAAGATAAACAATTTAAGATAACCTGTGGCCACGGACTACTGTAAAGTGTTCGAAACGTCGGGTTCTAAAATTTATTTTCGAATGCCAATATTATACGCTATTAATCCGGTTAAAAATAATTTCATTTTATAACCATCTCGTTTACAAATGTCAGTCAGATGTCAGATGCTGCCCCACTGTGTCACTATGACCTTTTTAATTTTTTTTCTTTGTTTAAGAGCTTTGTCGTTAAAACGTCGCTAATGTCGCTCTGTTATGTTTACCTTCAAATTTACTCAATGCTAATAGCTATTATTTTAAATATTACTATATTTATTCTGTACTAAATTATAAAGTTTCTTAGCTATAAAAGAATCTGGTATCGTTCTCTGGGTAACATTCTCCCACATTCTGATAGAAAAGACTGCAAGTGAATAAACGACATTACATTCCAACATAACATACATATATTGAATTACAACTTTAGTAACTCAGTATGCAATACTATATGCTAACAACAAACATTCGTTATAATAAGCGTATAAGAATTCCGACGTACCCGGGTGTAGAGCGAATGGCTTAGCGGTCAGAGCGATTGGAAGGATTCCAAGAGGCGCGGGTTTTAGGTCCGTTTATTCGTTTTCTAAAACTGTTTTTAATTTCCTAAGTGTGTAAACAACATAATAAGATCTTTCTTTTTTGCGTTTTTTACACATTTTCAAATGGAACTATATTTAACCGGATTATTCGCGTAAAATAAGTAAATAACAGTAAAAATATTAAAATAATGTGTAATTTCTCTAATTGGTCAAAAACTGAACAAAGTTATAAAATGTTATAAAATGCAACACAAGGATTAAAAAGAAAAAATAACTATACCTAATATTTTTCAGTTACATAGATTACTCACATAATAGATAAGTATTAAGGTAATCGAACCCACACCTGTCGTCATTTTATTTAATTTATATACACGAATGTTCGAATTGAATTTAAAAGAGCCGCAAGATCATGCAACGCAAAGGAAATTCAATAAAGGTTCGTCTGTCGTGTAGTAACGTCGCGATATTGCCACGGTCTTTAATTCCGTAGTCCATTTCTAGTCGATAAAAAATTCTATCGAGTTTCTAAACTTACCGCATTTTTCGCTTTTACGTGAACTGTAGAAAAGAACTATTATATCGTTACTGTGTTTATCGCTTTTAAAATGTACAGATAAACTGCGTGTTGGGTGACGGAATTTTATGCCGCGTTTTTTCAAATGTAGAAACACTTTATATTGTATAAAAATGCCAAATAATTTTATTGATAAATTTGATTATTTTTTTTTTTTTTGTTTTTAAGTACTTTATTTAAGTTTCTCGCTGTAACCGTACCGGGGTAGCCAGAAAGAACGGAGAACCAAACCCTACGGTCCCTTTATCATTCTCTCGCCTCGTCCACTGTCATCAACCTCTTCATCCACACCACACCCTCCATAGGGTCCTCGCTATTTTAAGTGTTCTTCCTCCAGTATTATCATACTGTGTTCTCGAAGACCAACCGAGGACTTCCTCTACCACTCTTACCGATTATATATCTTTAGTTTCTCCTTATGTAGGGGTATAATTCCGTTCTTTTTTCGGTCTCATTCCAATTTCGGAAAATCGTTTTTTAGTTCTTCCTTACACTGCCCAACGGCATCTCCCTCAAGGCATCTCAAATCATAAGTTTCTGCGTCCAGCAGTTTTGGCTGTGCGTTATCAGCATGTCAATATCTAACGAAAAAGTTTTGATATATTATAAGTTAACAGTTTTATTTTGTTGAACTGTATATAACTTAAAACCGATTCCTTCAAGCAAATGCCTTAGATTTTAAAAGAACCGACGAGGCGCAAAAACTTAGCGACAATTTTTTTTTACATACAATTATTCCCCAAATGAGACTTGAAGCCACACCTCATCAGTTACGCAGATTCCAAATATTTCTTAATGTCTATATTTTATTAAAAACAAAACAACATATGTACTAAATTACAATCCTCGATCATCATCATCATCATCAGAATCATCCTACCAACCAATTCGGAACCAAACTTACTATTTAACAGTTTCAGCCATAATTTGTCAGTATTACCTGAAACAAACAACAAATCTTTATAACAAACACAATATTTTTTTTAGAAATAGTAGTGGATTTAAATTTTACCAGGAAAATGCTCAATTAAAACTAGTTATAATCCGCAACTTCGTTTGCAATTTTTTTTGCAGCTTTACGCTTTTTTCCGCATAGCAGGTTAATCAGAGATCACCTAGTATCAAGACACTTCTCTCCACTTTCAGCCCGAAATCGAGACATTGCGTGTTGAGTTATGGAGCTCAAAGCCACGCTTTGTCTCAAGTACCAGAGCGGAGAAACGAAAATATTAAAAATTTTATCATTCCCCGATTTATTTATTAATATTTTTATTAATTTGTAGAATATTGACATGCGATTTGCTTTAATATTTGCGCACGCATGCCCAGATCCGATGGCAAACAACATTATCATAGGCTGATACTGAAATTTCTACCAGGACCACTACGATAGCGCGAAAATCATTTTAGGCGTTTATTTTATATTTTTATTACATTTCTTTATATCCTGCTACAGCTTATAGCAGGCAAAGAGTAACTAATATGTATAAAGACAATCCTTTCTCGACTTCCCGCGCAATTACGAGACATTAGATAATAAGTGGCGGAACTAAACGCTGTACTTTTTCTTAACGGAGAAATCCAAAAAAGAAATACACGAAATTACAGAATAGGGCTCTTATAAAAAAGGAATTTTATTATATAAAACATAGGTATATTTAAATAACTTAAGTGATATTAGAAAACAAACAATGATCCATCAAATATAATAAAGGGCACATGTAATACACGTGCCCTTTTTGTATTAATAATACCCTGTTATAATATGGAGTGTAAATATTTTGTGTATGTGTGTACACTTATCTATAACGAGTAACCCTGTCGGTGTGTAAGATACGCGTTGCCTTAGCAACGTGATTGTCACTTACAAAAGTGTATTACAAACACATGATTGCATGTGTAATATTTATTTTATTAATTAAATGCATTTCTAATGTCGTTTTATAAAAATAATTGGCTTGCGGCACTAGTATGCTTAACTAATATAATAATAAAGAGCTGCATGCGTCTAGGAGTCAATTAATTGAAAGGTTAAAATAACAAAAAAGTTAAGAAAATAGTAGTGAAATAAGTGTGGAAGAAATGCGAAATGTAGTGATAATCAGTGATTCATAGACCGAACTACAAGTTGTCATAAAATGTATTTATATATATATATATATTGTATTAATTTTTCGATTTGGTAAAGATAAACAAAAAAAATCGTAAATTAATGGAATATGGAAAACGTACATAAGGAATCCACAAATTCAGAAACCATGTACGTAATAAACACTAATAAAAATAATGGTTGAGCGAGTTTATGGCGGCATAAAGATGTCGTTAATACAATAATGAGTAAAGATTGCTATTACAAAATAATATATAAATCTATACAAATAAATAAAATTTGAGTGCCTTTTTGTAATAAAATAACTTAATAAATAAATAATAAAATAAATTTTTCTAAGTGTGTGAATAACACTTTAAAATGTCAAAATGTAAGAAAATCTTGGCACACTTTTTCCAGCTACTTCTTACTATCAGATTACTTTGAAAATTTGCACAGGTATCTGGAACTAGAAAAGAAATCAAGAAGATAGCGAACACATAGAAATTAGGCGGACTTAAGAATATCTTAAACAATTAGTATTTACAATAGAACATCGCATTTAAACGAAGTTGACAAAACACCGGTTACAAAATATTGTAATATCTTTCCAATAGAAAGACTAGTAAGCTCAGATTTTCTATAGACATTGATTCTCACACGAAAAGTCCATAATACTTTCGAAGCGAAAGCTTCTAGACTCTGGGGAATGCAGTACAAATACACCGCGTGGTTCGAATCGAAGAAGGTTTAAGCTTTTGTGCTCGCTACGTAAGTTTCTGACTTTGTAAGATTATGTAGACAATTTACCTTGTTTACTAGCATGCTTAGGAGGCAAAGAGTTCAGTCAAAGGTCACTTTATTACACAAACAAATCATCAATCAGAAATATTTCTTCTAACTTGAATCGAATAGTACCTATTAGATGGTGTGTATTAAGTTATTTGATAAAAAAGACAATATCAATACTTAATACTTATGTATATACTAGGCTTCGTCTGCGTAAACTACAGGACTATTTAGTTTCTTTTATCTGCCTCTAATTTATTTAATTTTTTATATATATTTTAAAATGTAAATGGTTGTAACTTTTTTATTTATGAACCAATTGAAAAAATCCATTAAATGTTAAGGGAAGTTTACCAAGATACAATAGTCAAAACTGTATTTAAATCGGTTCATCCGTTCCTGATATTAACGTGCAGAAACGCACTGACACACAAACAAACAAAAAAAAAATAAAAATCATTGTTTAAGGTTACATTGATAAATTCCCCAATATTTTTTTTCATATATCTTCAATGTACAGACTGCGATCAGTTACATTTTTCTTATATGTACATATATTATTTTTATATATATTATTTTTGTATATATATTATTGTATATATATAGTATTGTATATATATTATTTTTATTCTATAGACAAGGCAAACGCGCGATCGGGTCACCTGATGGTGAGTGATCACCGCCGTCCACGACCCCGTGTAACACACGAGGAGCTACAGGCATGTTGCCGGCATTTAAGGTGAGAATAAACGCTGGTAGACCATTCCATAGTCGAGTGGCACGTGGAAGGAAGTTCCTACAAACAGCACAGTAGTAGACAGCCACGAATCCAGATGGTGAGGATGGTATTTCAGTCTGTTGCATACTGTGCGGTTAGAAAATTCAACGGCAAGAATGAAGTAAAACAGTTTCCCAGAGCACTCCCCATGATAAAGAGAGACAAACGCACAAAGAGAAAACGTCTCTACTCAACGCCAAAGTGTCAACCTTTCACAGATTATAACATATAAAAGGCTCTTTTTTGCGAAAAATAATAAGGACGATTTTTATAATAATATATTATTAGAAATACATAAAATTTATAAAATAAATATTACACACACTACCCTGTGTTTCACATACACTTTTATACAGTGACATACACGTTGATACGGTAACGTGTGTTTTACTCGTCAACAGAGTTCTTGACTATTTATGAAATACCTGTACCGCCCAATGTGTTTTAGAATACGACGTTGTACGTCACGTAAAATCTCTAGGCAGGAAAAAGAGGAGAATGGGGTGATTTAACACTACGTTCTTTCGCTGAGCCCGAAAGGCTTGAAAAATAACCAGTTTCTTATATTATGTATTTAAAATTTAAAAGTATAAAAGTAAATAGTTGAATAAAACATACACTTCTTCTGGAAAGAGCCAGACGACCCAAATATATTTGGCGCAAGTTGTCACATCTCGTTCAGTTGTAATGTTAAGTTAGACGAAATGTTTTTCTTTTAAATATTGTTTGCAACACTATTTCAAAGTATTCTAGTTATAAACATTTTAAACTTGTCTATAATGCCTGAATAGTAGAAGCAAAGTTATATATATATATTAGGTATATAGGTTCGATTTAAATTTTTGACAAATCAAATTTAAATTTCAAATTCATTTTATTCTAAACTTTTGATACGTATATCAAAATATATATTTATAAAATTGTATTAATTAAGTGAAAAGTATATATTTTTATAATATATATAGTAGATAAGCAAAGTCAAAAGTAAAAAAGTAATCTAAAAATGTCATAAAATACCTAGAAAGCAAAATACTTCACCGGTGTGTTTAAACACAACGCGGCGTTTAATTTCCAGAAACGACACTTTAAACTTTTTTTCGACGAAAAGAGAATAGAGTAATATAATTACATCTGAATTAACTTGAAATTTCACCTGAACTTCTTTATAAAATCAATACACACTGTATACACATCGTCATGCACATAATGGCGCCCAACGTGGGGTAAGTTCTAACGATGATCGCAACGAGTCCCTCGAGCCCTCGGACCCCAAATACTATTGTCAGTATTACTGTATACGTGGCAATGAGGGTTCCGTAAAGAAATTTTTGATACTAGCTGGTTGCCACGACTTTCTTCGCGTAGTATTGAGTAATAGAAACCTTAGTTCAACCCTATCGCAAAATCTCTTAGTAGCAAAACTCCACTATCTCTTTGCCATACTGTATACGTGGCATCGAGGGTTCCGTAAGGCAAATATTGAATACTAGCTGTTGTACGCGAGTCCCTTCGCGTAGCATTGACTGATAGAACTCTTAGTTCAACCTTATAACAAAATCTGTTTTTAGCAAACATTCACAAACTATATCTTTGCCAAATTTAATGTCCGATTAAGTAGAGAACGGAGTGTATTCACCCAAGGTTCTTCGAGGTTATCCTGCTATGCGGGAAAAAGCTTCAAGCTGCTTATATTCGCTTTATTTACCTCACCTACTTTACAAATTACTGAGTTGAGTTCCGCCACTCAACAAACAATGTCTCGAATTCGGGCTGAATGCATAGTAAAAAAAAATTAAACCCCGCCCTTAGGGGGTTTAGTGTGTTTACTTTCGGAGACACTCTAATGGTATTAAAAGGGGTCACAAATACTAGAAATGCCTTCGTCACGTTGAACGTCCTCACTGGAATGTCTTCAGAGCGCAATGGTTGTAACTTCAATTTTTGTACAGCGTGTCTTTACGTAGTTGAGTAAAGTAGATCTGTTACAAAAAGTTTTGAAACCTGTATTCATTTTTATCCTTTAATCGTGTTCTGTGTTTTGTGAGAGCATAGAGAACTAAATTATAAGTTGTTTTTGATTTTTGATTTCCGCAATTACTACACATTTTGAAATGAAACTATTTTTAACCGGATTAATCGCATATATTATTGGTATTCGAAAATACATTTTAGAAACCCGATGTTACGAACACTTTACAGTAGTCCATGGCCACGGTCTACCTGTGACCAATATTATACGCGATTAATCCGGTTAAAAATAGTTTAATTTCAGCATAACGTTGTTAACGCATAAAGATCATAGTTAAGACATTCCACTTCTCCATTTTTCGTCCGATATCGAGATATTGAATGTTGAGTGGCGGAACTCAACGCAGCACTTTGCCTTCCAACAGCCGATAACACTCTCTGCCCAATTAAGACACATCGCGTGTTCGATAGAACCGCATTGCCGTGTTTTCTCTAATTGAACAAAACACGTATACAATTAAAAATTTTCATTCGAATCCAAACCAAAACCTTCGCCCAAAAATCAGAAATATTACATACACAATATAAAATAAGGTAAATAAGTTTTTTATACCGCAATGTTTCACTTACTCCCGGTATCTCCCATTGAGAACACGACATTAAAAATTTATCAGACACATAGTTCACTCATTCGGCTCCGCTTATATTTTTATTTATGCTGGAAGAAATATAAAAGGAAAATTGTATAGTAACTAATTATATTAAAATTTAAGCACTTGTTTATTATATATAGTAAACTAGTGCTAAGCCGCAATGGTTATGGGTAAGATTTCGGGTCGGGGGAATTATTATATTTATATTATGTTTCTGAAAAAATAACCATATTGATGAAATGACTAATAGACATTGCGTTCTGGATGTCAAAACCTAACGTCATATTTTATCTCTTAAATATCCTTTCGCACGGGATTATAAAACAAACAACAATCTTGGTAATAATTTGTATTGCACTATACATATTTATTAGTACTAATTTTATTTAATGATTATACAGCATGTCCCCTAAGAAACGCTTACACAACATTTCTACACCCTGTATGAGGGGACCGTGGGTTTGGAACTCAATTACTCTCGTGGGACCGGAATACGATTCTGTTATTTCATTAGATGGTGAGGGAAAAAATTGTATATGCTTGTTTTATTTGCCTTACGGCCTTAACTACAAGAGGGTACTGTGGCTCAGTCGATATAGAGAACGTAATGATTGTAGGTTCAATTACAATTTGGGTTCTCCCCGTGTTCTCTCTTAAATCACAAACTTTGCAAATTTATTATTTATTATTTTTTTAAATAATTGAAGCTTTTTTAATTATGAACCGATTGAAATGATATAAACACTACAAGTTTTCCACTATGCAACAGTAAAAACTGCATATGCGGATATCGCAAAGCCTTTTCTGATATTAGCGTGCACAAACGCACAGACAAACAGAAAAAGAAATAAACATACATTGTTTTATTATATTGATATATAAATGCCCCTTATAGATACAGATGAAGCTAATAAATGTATGTAAAAACATGTGAGATGCGTAAACATATGCACATAAATCATGAAGTTACAAACACAAAGTCGGACTTCCACTAACAATAAAATAAGATTCAAGACAGAGGTTTAAATAATTACGTGTCTCCACACGTACTCCTACATATACACTTCTTTAAAATTTTACTTCATCTTTGATTTTAAAAGATTACTTCTTTTAGAAGTCAGAATCCTAGTGTCAAAACACTCCGTCCTCCACTTTTGGCCCGAATTCGAGACATTGCGTATTGAGACCTTAATTATATAATGATCATTCTACAGAGTGGTATTCAAACCCACAAGCAATCAGGATTACAATCACATGTTTCTCCACTGCGCCAGAATGGCCTCAATGAATACATTATTGCTTAAAATATGAAAACTGAAGTTCGTGGCGCTATTGCAGTTGGGACGTCAAATGGGATCAGTAGGATCTCTCCGCTACCCGCAAACAGAGGCAGACGCGTGTAGATGTGTAGATGTGTTTTACATCTTCAAGAGGTAACAAACACTAGGTCGGATACTCTATAAAATATTCAAAGGAAATACAGTACACATAGAGTGGATCGTAAAATGGCGCATGTTGCGGAATACTTGGCCCATATCTAACGTACCGTAGATTGAGTACTGAATAACCTATTTACCTAAAGTTTCAGAATCAAAGAAGTTTAAAAATTAAAGATTAAACAAGTTGAATTAAAAATCCTTTTTACTTGAGCATCAAATAATTAAGCATTGCGTATTTAGAGCTGGAACTAATTGCTTTTTTGTCTGGCCAATATGGATATTATATTTTTTTTATCTTCGCTCAATGCTGGTCTTTTCATAGGTGAGCATAGAGAAATTTGCAAATTCTTGAAACCGCGTGGCAGAATACAACGCCTTACACAAAAGATGAAATAGTAGTTGAAAATGTGTCACTTTATTATACGTAAAATGGCAACGGTCATAAACTAGTTATTGGAATAAAAACATTTACCAATAATTGTGAACACAAAAGAGATTTAAATTTGACACGGTTATTAAAAAAATATATGAAAAAGAAGTGCAGATATTAACAAAAAATTACGCCATGTGTTTGCGATACACTTTTGTATAAAGTATACAGGTTACTAAGACAACGTGTATTTTCGCGAATCAATGATTTTTTAATAACACACAACGAGTTCATTCAGGCATATACATACAAAGTTTTCAACTAGCAATAACTACGCCTCACATAAGCCTCTCATTGGCCTCTAAGGTGAGGCTGTCAGTAAATCCACTTTTTAGGGCCTACATTTGCCAGTCCGTAGTTCCATATAACCACGTCCGAGTCCTCAATCGGGCTGGTATCCGTAACGGATTTCCTCACATCAAAAAAAAAAGAAAAAAGCATATACTTACATGCAATCGTTCTATACTACAACCCTGCTTAACGCCTTTAATGCTATTATAAACTTAACCGTCTTTAAAACCACTTACAAGGCGAAGTGAAATCCTCAGTTTAGTACACTTCGATAGTTCTGTAACAGTTTAAAATAACTGAAAGCTACCTTACAAAGTGCTAGTTAAGTAAATAGTTAACTGTAACTTTTACACTGATTTTTATATGTAGATTTTTAATGCGATTAGTCGGGTGGTTAGAAATTTTCAGAAGATGTCGTGGTTTCTATTGCTATCCAGGATAGATATTTCAAATTGTTATATTTTCAAGCATGAAACAGTATAGACTAAGTTAACCTAATAATAAGATTTAGGTTGGATGGCGCAACTTAGTTACGCCAAGGCGGTGATTATTCATTGTAGACCCGCTCCGCCGTCATAGATCAGGGGGTAGGTGAAGGCAGTATGCGCAACTCCAGCTCCCTCTACCCTAGAGGAGCTACTGCGGAAGGGTTACGGTGAACCTCCTGCAAGTAATCGAGCCGGGTGATTCTGAAAGAAACCTCAGAGTACCGTGAAGGCGTCAATGGTCTGCGGTAGGCTGGCGGTCTACCAATGCGTCGTAGTAGCAAGCGTAAGCGTTCCTACGGGGTCTCATGATGGTAGAGGAATTTCGCTGGGTTTAAGTGGGTAGTAAGGCGGTGATTATATTACCGTATTAAATAAAAGATAAAATTGTGAAATGGAAGTCATGAAAGTTCAATATTAAAATATTTTACTTTGTTGATTCTGTCATTTTATATGTTATGTTTATGTTTCATTAGTTTAAACGTTTATGAAAATAAAAGGAATATGAAATTTAACATAGCTAAACACAAATAAATAATAATAATAATACTTGAAAAAGATATATTTAGAAAACGTATAAAAATATTAACGCATCAGGATTTGAATCCGCGCCTCTTGAAAAACGTTCTTCGTTTCTTGAACGGTTTGCAAGAACGCGCGCGGACGGAAAGACGAAATAGTTAGTTATAGTCGTGCAGTTACCGATAATTAGCCATGAGTGATAATTAGATACCGAAATCAATACTACACCGTGTGTTTGACATACACTTTTGTATAAATTGACATACACGTTGCTAAGGCAACGCGTCCTTTCGAGTCAAGGGACCTACTGGTTATGTAAAATACAATTTTTTCCCTGTTCATCTAAACCTTAGGATGACAAACCATATGATGAGGTGACTGACCACTATCAACAGGTCATCTAGCAGCTGCTATGCTGAGCGAGATGCTATGGTGGGAGTACAAATTTCAATTAGGGAATGTATTTTATAATAAAGCTATATCTTCAATCTGATCAGACTAAATGGTTGTGTAAATGAGTATTAGAAGAAAAAAAAATAAGATAAGATAAAGTCTTTAATGCACACTAAAAAATGATACATATGTATAATATAGACATGTTATTCCACAAAATGTAAAAATGTTGAACATATAGACGGAAGGAGATGATTTTCACACCTATCTACATTTATTTAGGCTAAGAATACCTTAACTTAACAAATTCTTGTAGCATTTACACGACTGCTATAACTTACTTCGGTGTGCTTCGTCTTATACAAATTTTTCATAATCTCCAGTAAATCACAAATTTCAATTAAAAACATAATAACTATTTAACGCCTACGTATAAAGTTAAATAAGTATAGTTTAAAGTAAGCCTTGTCTGTATTTGAAACTAAATCGTTTATGGAGGGAATAGAGTTCAAAATGAGAAGTTAAAATTATTCTTAGGTCATACAGACAGAACAATGGTGATGTTTGTTTGACAATTACATTAAGAGCTCTTGTCGCTGAGATAGTCTGAGAGGCAGCTGGAGAATTAGTCCTTTATTATAGACTAGCGATCCGCTACGCCTGCGTAAACTACACGACAAAACTATTTAGTTTTTTCGCCCGCCCGCATACAACTTAAATCACAAACTTTGCTTGAAGTGGTCATATTTTTTTTACTTATGAACCGATTGCAAGGAAAGAAACACTAAATGTTTAAGGAAGTTTACTACAATCCAATAGTCAATGCTGCATTTAAACCGGTTAAGCCGTATACACAATAAACAGACAAACAGAACAATAAATCAAAAATCATTGTTTTAGGTTCTATTATTATACAAAGTATTTTTCTCAAATATCTTCCATATACAGACAGCGATCAGATACATTTTTATTATATGTATAGATTTTGTAGATGATTTCGTAGAGCGATTAGGTTATGCTTGACTTATATATGGTGGTTTTGTGTTCAAATGGTATATAGAATTTTACATTACTATATGAACATATTTAAACAATGCTAAAAGCAACGTTTAGTAGTCCACTCGTAATCTTTAATTTAATTCGCTGGGTTTTCTCTCATTGCTATACAACGAACTTTGAAGTTCGCTATAAATCACGCGATGTCCTCAACAATGGAAAATAATGAACGTCGCCTTATTTCATTGGATTTCATAATTGTTCATAAATTTATTACACTATAAAACATTTATATTCCAACCATTCCTCAGTCTACAACTCCGTGTGCAGGTGACTCCGTACTTACGAGCTCGTTTATAGCTTGGTATTAAAGTTTTCATTGTTTGTTCGAGTGTAACTTTCTATATTACTATTCTGTATAAGAGTAAATGTGGTCTAGAAAAATTATTCTACCTAATGTGCGAATATATTTGGTGGAATTATTTTTTGTACATGAAACTTAATATTTTTGAAGTGAAAACTTGTATAGCCGCCTTGAGAGTTAGACGTTTTTTGACTGGGTGAAGTCTAGTGAGCTCACGTCACTTACATGTATAAAAACAGTATTTCTGGAACCATACATATGATGTATTGTGTGATATCAGTGCTGTGTACAGGTAAAATTGAATGGATTTAGTAAACAGTATTCCAATTATAACACTAAAATTCAACGTTAGAAGTTTTCACTTCTATCGGCAGTCGGCTATGACAGGTAGTTCTATTTTTTATTTTATTAAAAGTATGAAAGTATGTATTATTTAATTATATATTTAATATATAATCTTATGTCACAGTTCTTGATTTTATTAAGAAAATAATATATATTAGCAAAGCAGTTATCTCAGAAGCCAGTCAAAGAACTACCTAATAACGTGTTTTGATACCAAAATATTAAAATTCAAGTCTTAGTAATAAAAATGAAAAATAGTTCTTTCAAAGAAAGTAAAATAAATTTTTGTATTACTTAAATTCTATCTACTTTAGGGCTCACTTAGGGAACATTTTTTGGATAGGTCCATAATTATGGAAACGCTGTTTCACAGATATTGCTCGTTTTAAAAGGTGACGAGGAAAAACTTAATGACAACCCCCTCGTTGGAATTTCACCTTTAAATTGACATGAACCTACAACCATAGGCTGAATAAAAATGACTTCCCAACCATACCAAGTCTCAACCCAAAACTTGTCTGACATTCAAAGTTTTCCGAATGATAAATTACATCTTGTCCTCTGAAAGTCTCAAACATTTCTTTTGAGTAACAAATGTTCTATGCTTAGCACGTCCTGTTAAACCGTCGGCAAGTTCTGCTTCACTTAGCTTAATGCCGACATTTAACTTATAACTTATTCATTTTTACTTCAATATGTAATTTATGTATGGTATTATCTAGTCACATTATGAAGTATCTGACAGTATGCTTGTGGGTTCAATTCCTATTTGAAGAAAAAGGTATTAAAAGCATTTTCCCTAGCAGAGTAGGCAGAGCGAACTTAGTGTCTAAGATCTCCGTTTTCTCCGATTTAGAAACGATGCGTGTAAATTGGTATAATTTATCATCGCCGCCCTTTGTATACTACAGCGGGGAAATTACAATAAATTAAATATCATCAGTATTGTGTATCGAACTTAAAACCATCGTGTTCATCAAACGGATGTGCCACTGCGGCTTTAAATATTTATTTTTTATATAAAAAATGTTTTCTTACCCTAGGCAGCTGAACGTATTGTGCGCCATTAGTGCTATGTATGTCTTTATAAATAAAATTAAATGTTATAAAATTATAATTATTGCTCTGAGTCTAAATAAATGTAAAAACCAGATTGATGTTGATAATTTTAATTTAAACATATGAAATTTCTAATTTTAATACTAAAATTCTAAATAATAAAAAATGTTTATTCGAATTTTATGATAAAAGTTAAATTTTAAACTCAGTTATCCCGCTCTTATAATATAGCATTCAACAGAATGGCTCTACAATTATCACGCAATGCAATTCCCATATTATCTTCACGTAACGACCTTTTCACTGCATAAATATTTCACTCACGGTTTTTCAATCATCGTTTGGTGAAAAATGAATATGTTCTTTTGTATATTCAAATTTGATTTATGCTGGTATAAAAAGTAACGGTTTGATTTCTAGTGTTTTGTTATACTAATATTATAAATGCGAAAGTAACTCTGTCTGTGACGTTATCACGGAAAAACCGCTGAACCGATTGTGATGCAATATTATATAGAGATTCTTAAGGGGCTTGGGACAAACATAGACTACTTTTTTCTCCCTTTTCCCAGGAATTTCATTACTTTACGAAAAGGCGGCCGAAATATGAAATAGTTCACGCGGACGAAGCCTCGAGCTGGTCGCTAGTTTTACATATTTTTGAGTAAAGTGTAGAAAATCGGGTGAAAATAACAACGTTTTCCAGTTACCGTCCATTTAGAAACATAATCTGCCGGCCATCTGCGTTATTTAAATTTTAAAAGGATTAACATCAAAGAATGGGTTTTGTTTAAAAGAGTTTTCAGAGTAACATCCTGAAGGGAATAAGAACCTACTAAGCCGCTACCACTCAGATTTTTCTACTAATGGACAACTCCTTACCATATATCTTTTGAATATACTTTTTTAAAAAAAGGGGCCAAATGATCAGAAGGTCCACCAGATGGTTAGTGGTTAACTTGGCCCATGGCCATCTACAACATCAGACAATTGGTGGATGAGTTGCCGGATGCATGAGGATGAAGGTGTCTGTACACCCGACGCCTGAAAGCCTCGAGGTAGTGCTCACGAAAAAAAAACAAGGAACATCATTCCACAGTTTACATATACGGGGGAAAAAGACAAGGGAGTAATAATCGAATAAGAACTATTCGAGCATTCCCTATAGTAAAGACGGTAGAATACCGACAGAGAACCAACGTTTCTAAATGTGCTTAAGGATTATAAGCCGTCTGTAAGTTTGGGATCATCGATAATTCGGACTGTCTGGAATAATAATAATAACAAGATAGGCAAGAAATCTTAAAGAAAGAAACGGGAGAACCTAGTCCAACGACCACCGGATTATGCTCGAATTCGAGACAATGCCAATTAATTCGCTAAACTTAACGTCGCACGTTGTCTTACCAGAACAGGTAAAAAAAATTAGATTAAATATAATCGTTCCGCCGAGTGGGGATAGAATGGAATCGAAGTCAAATGCTATCAAAAAAAAAATCTTTATAATAATGTAAACAATTAAGAATTGAATACTTTTTAAATACGAGAGCTAATAAGGAAATAACTATTCATTCTCATATAGAGTTAAAGTCTCTCTACGGTAGATAAGATCTTTGGTGTTCCCAATTATTACACCTGTTAATTAAACTATTTCAACCGGTTTTATTTCACGTATATAAATTAGAATTCATTTTAAACAATCCCATAGCCCGTGGCCACGGATTTTACTGTTCTAAAATATTTGTAAAGTAACGAAAACCTGTCTGTATTGAACTTACGAACCACAACAATTGAGCACTGAGCCACTTAGTGGTTAACTACACGTGTATCTGTGTAGGCGTTTTATAGTACACATAAAATATATAAAACGTTACGATTTACGATTCTAAGCTAAAATACTATAGATGTAAAAAGCGCTATATTTTTTTATCACTGCACGTGCATAGCGAGATAGAGTGAGTTGCACATACGTTAGGACTTGAGAAAATATTGACATGTCCATTTTAATATCTCAAAATATTTTGCAATATAATGGCGAAAATAAGAAAACTCAATGAACAATCATATAATACTACTCTATTTCTTTCTAATGCACTCTATTCCTCGTTGGCAGAAAGTTATTTTTTTCTCTTTTTTTCTGTTAAACTTTCATGTTTGACAACGTGTCATGTCAACCTTTATCTCTCCCAGTCTCCCGCTCACCTTTACTTCATATGTCTTTCATGTTTAATAGCAAATCTTAGTATATTTGATACTAACCAAGCCTTGCGTTAGCAACGTGTATTTCAATTTAAACAAAAGTGTATTTAAAATACACAGTGTGTGTAATATTTATTTTATATATTCAATGAATTTATAATAATTATTTTGTATGATTTTTCCTTCATATACAATGATAATATATCTTAATGGGATCTGAACCTGCGAGCATCATCTAGTAACTGTTTGACAGCTTCAGGCTTTATACCGCAGGGAAAGCAGGGATAACTTAGTGTCATGACACTCTAAATTGCGTGAAAATAATCATTCTTACGAGTGAGAATGGAACCCACAACCATCTCGTTTTTAGTGTGATGCTCGTATAGGTACTTCATGCAAAAAATACAATAAAGTCTATGAAGGTAATTACCAATACAATTGTATATTAATCGGTTCGCACTGTTTGGTTTTAATTTGCAATTTTATTTATTTATACACGCAATTATATGGACTTTGTGGTTTTAATGAGTATGTTATTAGTATTGGTAATTATATATATATATATATATATATATATATTAAGTATGCTCTGGTAGCAGGTTTGAATTCAGTAAAAATAAAACTCATGAAATTTCACACAGTAAACACAAGAAAAATATTTTAGTAAAACGTATAAAAATTAGAACGTAGCAGTATTCGAAAGTAGCAGGATTCGAACCCGCATCTAATGGTAACCGACCAAGCGCTCCAGACTTAATTGAAAGCTATACGTTCTTATCGAGCTACGCCGAAATTCTTATACGCTTGTTATCTTTTTTTTTTGGTTTTTACCATCTCTGTAGGAGGATTTTTGCAAATTACCATTACACTAAAACATTATTTGAAGTGCGAATCGTAGCAAAAAAAATTATACGTTATAGATTCAACAATAACATTTGTTGTTTTTAACGCATCGTAATCGAGTTTTAAACGAACAAACGCGCACACAATACACAGTATGAGATCTGTGTACAAAAAGCATATGTGCATGTGTAATTAATGTGTATTTTTTAAAACACTTTTTTATCTTCACCTTTATCAATCTGTCATTCTATCAACGGAGAAATTCTTACAACGCTATTTGACACACTTCTCGTTTAGCCAATGTCCTTGAAAATTTGCACACGTATCCGGATTCGATGGCAATACAATATCCAGAAGCTAATGTCCTCGTTGTCTTTGTCTAGGATAACGAAAAAATACTTTTGAATATGCTCCGTTAGTTTCGTTTTATTAACTAAATTGCTAATCTTTTATTAGAACACGTCTCCTGCGTTATATATATATATATATATATATATTTTAACATTTTTGTAATTTTTTTGTCATACACTTAGGAAATTAGTTATAATATATACAGGGGCATCTCAAATGCAGATCCAACCCATAGCTATCAAGTACATCACACACATTCCGACTGCGCCACAATAGCGTCAAACACTGTCTATACATACATATATGGAATTTACTTTAACAATGTATGTATTCAGTGTTTCAGCAATGGCATAAAGGTGTCTGCATACGAGTTTTTTTTACACAGAACAATGTTCAGAACATCCTGCACTCTAAGGATATGAAGGTTGCCGTAGCGACCACCACCACCACTTTATAAATAAGTGTATGACAAATATATGAAAGGTGAGTGATATTTATTTTATTTTAATGTCAGATTTCTGAACAATTTTACTTCATCTGAATAATTTTCATAAAAATCATGTAACAAAGTTTTCTCTTTCAGTAGATTATTTTTAAGTAACTAGTTTCTGATAATTTTACATATGTGTTCTATCTGGGTTTGAGTCACTAACTAAATAAGTGTGTTTGTTTACGTGAAAAAAAAATCTTCACGCTTTATCGCGCATAGCAGGTTAAGCAAATAGAACCTAGTGTCAAGACACTCTGTTATAACAGACAGTTACTTTCTAGGTAAAAAATAGAAATCCTAAAAAAAACAGTATAATCTAGAAATAAACATCATTTTTCACGTATGTAAGTGGCCTAACGCTGGCCACGGCGTAGTTTATTCACCACTCTAGCCCACTAAAGTTTTATAGTTCGAAATGCAGATTTGTTGAACTGAACTCGTATACACCTGCTGTTAATTCATCGGTTAAACGTACTTTTGAAGCTATTAAAGTTTGACTAAACTCAACTTCAGTTGGACCTTTCGTAATAATTATTAGTAGATCGAATTAACGCTATACGCTTACTTATTTAACAAATCAAAATGATAATATTGCCTTATCATCGCCATTGGCTATCGTTGCGCATTGGGACAACGTCCGTCTTTAACGCTATGGTGATGGGTTCTATTTCAGTTTGGGAATATAATATGATATTTAAATTTTATACATTTTCCCGCTAAAGTAGGAAAAAGCGCGACGTCGAGATCCGACTCTCTAACGGATTCTTTCTATGGGAAAATTCTTCACTGCCAATTAGTTTAGGGACTCCAAATTATCATGGCCTTTAAAGCAAGAATTATTTTCTAAGCCTGACCATAAATCATAATCCAGTGGATTAAGACCGACTAGATGACGGCCAGTCTTCAGCTCTGATGAAGTCTGGATGGAACGTTCGGTTCTAATCAAGATTGAGTGGCTCTAGCTTTATGACCCGGTGCCGAGTCTTATTGAAGGCATCATTCTTGGTTATTGAACATGGTGTTGTTAAACGGCTTAAGTATCTTCTCAAGAATATACCATATATACTAAAGTAGTATTAGTATATATATTATTAGTGAAGTAGTAGTAGTATAGAAAGGTTTAATATATATGATAACCTTTTACACAAAAACATAGCTGTCGCTCCTTTATAGCTATCAGCCGAGCGAACTATCAATGTATTCAGATAACGCCCACGTACTTTGTTGATCAATTGGAAACTAAAATAAATACGGTAATTTTGTTTGTTAAAATATATCAATTGTAAAAAAATTCTCATCCGTAAATAAAAAAAGTCTGTGACCTCCCTTCTCGTACCGCTTAAGTAGTTGTTTTGATTTTACTTATTCTTTTTAAATGATATATATCTTTATATATTATTTATATAAAAATGACAGATTCCAAATTCAAAAGTAAAATTTTGCAAAACATATCATGATGAAAAACATATACATATATATAAAAAAGCTACGACGGCTAGTAGCAATAATTTCACCGTCAGCAATATTTACAAGCCATTAAGTTTCAATCGCGGTTAACGCATGGCGGGAGTGAGATATGTACAATATTTAGCGGCAATATTTCCTTTTGCACGCATAATATAAAATATGATTTAAAAGTTAAAAAAATCGTTTAATACGTACGTAAACTTAAACGTAGCGGGATTCAAACCCGCGTCTTGGACTCTATCTAAGAGGTGGAAATATTTTTCTAATACTAAGTTTATAAATAACACTTTTAAATTATAACACTGAAAAAATACGTAAAATTAAACGCGAATTATTTCTCCGTTCTGGTAACAGGCGAGGTTAGGTGTTGACTTTTGACAATAAACGCAAAATGCCTCGAAATCGGTCGAAAAAAAAGGGGTCTTGAAACTAGCCTACAATCCGAGAAAACTGTTCATCTGGTTAATAACCTGCCTTGTTAATTTAATGTAAGAGAAAACGGACACATGTTTAAAAGATGCGAGAAAATAAAAGAGAAATACAGCAAAATAAATGTGCCAGCGACTTTGTCCGAGTGGAATTCTAAAACAAAAGTAGCCTCAGCTACTTTTACTACATCAGCTTTTAGCCAGTAAAAGTCCAGTCGTTCCAGAGATTACCCGGAACTCACAGGCAGACAGACAAAAAATGTAAAAAAATTTATTATACTATGCTATTTTGCTATACTATGCATCAAAAGCGCATATTTTAATATTAGAAATAGATTTTGCAATTTTATTTATTATAAAAATAATATGTACAGATAAAAAAATTATGGCGCAGAGTAACAGGGTCTAATTGTATATACGATGGTTGTGGGTTCAATTCCCACTCGGTCAAACAGTAATATTTAAATTAATTTCATCCCCGCTCTGATGACAGGACCAAGCGTAGCATTGAGATCCACCACTCACTGAGACTACCCTACCATATGCAGAAAAACGTAAAACTGAAAACAAAACCGATAACTGACTTATGTTTTCGTGCGTATTTCCGTATACGCGTAATAGTTCGTAACTAACGCATGCAATAATTCATACAGCAAATTAATACGTAAACGACAAACTTTGGACTCTTTATTTTTAACATTTCAGATTGTTATTTATACACTTAGGAAATTGAAAATTTTCTATTTCGTATTTTTGTTAATAACAAAAATAAGTTGACGTAGACGTATGCAGAAAACATGGCTTAGCGGTCAGACCGCTTGGACAGTTTCCAAGAGGCGCGGGTTCAAATCAAGCTGTGTTCAAATTTCTATACGTTTTCTAAATATGTTTTTTTTGTTTTTTTCAATGTTTGTCATCGAATTACTAAATTACATAACTATTTTTATTAATTACCTCTGTAACGTAGATAGTTTATATGGCATAGTGTCAGCCATATTCGATTACAACAACACTTATAATACATTGAAAATTTTATATCCATAAGATACTGGAATGTGCGCTTAGTTTAATTGCTATATTTTCATTGCAGACAGAAGTTAGATAAAAATTAAATAAAAACTTGTAAAAATAATTTTATTAATTATATATTTTATAATAATCAGAAAATCAATACTCGCTCGAAATTAAATGCTCGCTCCAGTCTATTTCAAAGGTATCATTGTCACTAATAAATCTGTAAATTATTGTATTGAAAAAAAAAAAGAAATTGAAATTCCGCCGGTTCTTCTCAGGTCTCAGGCATTAACTTTAGTGAACCGGTGGTAAATTGTTTGAGGTTCAAAAAATTAAGTATATAACGTCTATTTTGAATAAAAGTATAACTTTGAATACAAATACAATAAATAATATAGGGTAGGAATGAAATGTTATACTAACTAATTTGGTCCACAAAAACTTTTAATAGGCTCAATGTAGGTTTTCTAGCCGATTACTCAATGCAGCTCAATAAATCAAAACACTTTGCTCACAAAATAGTCTTGGTGCTGACCACAATCTTTGTAATTAGCTGACCGATTTTATGAAAAACAATATTTAATATATTATATATTATATATATATTAAATCTTGCAAACAAAACTAAACTTAGTAGTCCAAAATTATGGCAAAATGCCAGAAATAATAAGAAACCTTTATAGATTCCTCGAATAGTTGATATCAATAACCTTCATATATTATTACGAATCTTAACAGTCATGTTTTATATACATCTATCATTATGTAATAATGTTTTATATAACTTACAAGTTACATCTTACATTTTTTAATGTGGCGGCATCTGGCTTGAATCTGACTGATCACAATGAATGTGATATAATTTTCCCCTTAGAGTATAGGATTTTAACTCACAAGCTATGTTCCGTCGATGGCGTCAAAAATAGCATTTTCTAGATAAAAACATCATGTGACTTTATGAGATACTATACTTTATAGTGGGACAACAATTGATTGGGAAAAAGCGTCAGTTTCCTCAGTCAATATGCAATGTCTTGAATTCTGAAGGGAAGTGAAGACAGGGTTGTCAAGACACTACGCTCCTTATGCCTACTCTACTCTCAGACAAAATCACATTAAAAATAAAGGTGCAATGACCTCTATACAATATTCACATAAAAACACAACTACCCGCAACAATTGGCTGGCCGCCAATCAGTCTACCGCCGACCACAGGCCACAGCAGACGTCTCTCATACGTGACGTTACGAGAGCAAAATGAGCTAACTCAAACACAAACGTAATTAAATAATTTTACTTATATGATTTTCGCGATATCCTTCGCATCGTGTTGGGTTGGCATATTTCACTACATAGTCTAGTCATTGGACACTCGTCTCGTCAACTAATCCTATTTTAAATACCACATCTTACCGTTCTTTGTCTATTTAAACCAGGAAAAAAGTGACACAAACAATTTAAAACATGCCACAGACGTTCAGTCACGGTGTTAAAAAATAACTCAGTCAAGCCGTCACAAACCATACCTTAACGATTTCATCAAGCAGTAGAATAAATAAATATATAAGTACATAAGAACTAAAAACTACAATTGAACCTGTTAAAAAGTAGAAGTACCTCCTACCTAAGTAAGCCTGTTAAAAATTGAAGGAAAATCTACGTTTACGACAGTGAATGAGACGAAAGAAGTATGCAATAATCGTAGTATTAAGTTATCCTCTTTATCTTGCTTTTACCAACCAATATCTGATATATATAAAGTGTGATCTTAAAGGAAAAAAGCTGTAGTGATATTTTTAGCCATATCCTACTTATCACTGCAGCCTAAATATAACAACTTAAAGTAAGTAAAGTTATACCACTTTGCATAGACAACGCTACACGTCTAAAATACTCGTAGAGCTACGTTGTAACGACGATAGCTTTATGTATATTTGATTACCTGAGCACTTTCTTAGAGAATTGGTTTCTACATACTTTGATAGTGGAAATGGAATATGTATGACGAAAGTACATACATATGTAATACGCTACTTTTATTATAACTTCACGCACATTCGTTTCGGCATAGCAGGATAGTCAGATAGAAGCTTTCTCCACTTTCCATGCCAATTCGAAACATGCGTGTTGGGTGACGAAACTCAACGCCACGCATTGTCTATTTGAAGTATAAATAAAATAATTATATTATGATCAACGAGTGGCCTTACAATTAGACGCTGGCCCACTGCGCCATGTAAGTGGGTACTTCAATAAATTATTATAATATCTATGAAGCGTATGGTTCCATGAAGATAAAATAAATTTAAAAAAATATGTCATTGTAGGTAACCTATTAACAAAACACTCCGTTCTAGCCTTGTAAAAGTTCAAAATAATTCAAAAGAATTGAAACTTTAAAAAAAATATTGTTTTTTCAGTTTTATGTGGTAAGTCTATATATAAATATAGAAAAGTTCATTGCTAGAGTCTCTGCATCACTTTCGGCGCTGTATGTTAGTGACAAATTTCTCCTATTTCACTCCACTCTCAGTTTATATGAAAAGGGAACCAAAAGCAACGTTAAAATATATTAAAACAACTATGTAATATACCGAGATATCTATGTAATAATAATGCACGTACTGTATATCATACATTTGACGACAACCCCAGTCTTTAAAAAGAGCAGGCAAGTTTTAAAGAATTATTAAGCTACCCACATTTATTAACATACAGTATCAATTATATAAAACCAATTGAAGAAAGCGTAAGCATTCCCGCGACTTTACATCACGAATTTGATTTATAACCTGCGACCCTCTGCTCAGGATCTGGAGATAACCATCTGTTGCTATTCGTTGAGAATATCCATACATACTTATGGTATGTGAATGTATGAATAAGGAGATATAACGTATGATGAATTATTTCCAAACTAAGACTTTTCTTCTATTCTTTTGTTGGTAAGTTAGTTTATTGTGTGAAATTATACTCTATTCAGTGAAAAGAAATATGGTTACAAAACAAACAAACATGTACCTAACTACTACAAACTTAATTTAAACCCAAGTATTTACTATTTCTTTTAAAAACATACATGAAGGAAAGCGAAAGCGAAATGATATATAAAATCTCCTTTGAAATATGCCGGAAATGCCTTAAAAAATATGATGACACTTAAAATTTAAATCGAACTCGCAATCACTTAAGCCTCTATGTCAGGGATAGTTGCCTAAATGGCAAGTTTAAGTAATTTATAGTCAGGATGGTCAAAGACTGCCAAACTATAAGCGTAACCGCGGGGTAATGCCCGCCATACATCACCGGGGTAAATTTATGTCCTTTTCTGAGGGATTTGTGAGATTAGGAGATGTTCGGTGTTAATATTTGATTTGTCTGGTACATTTGGATGGCTTATAAACACAGTGTCAAGACACAGCATTCTCCACTTTTCACCCGAAATCGAGACATAGCTAGTTGAGTGGCGAAACTAAATATTGTTCTGACTATATACGCGATGGTTTTTATATTCTAATCCCACTCAGGGGATTGTACTTATACCATTTTCATTTCTTCGCTCTGGTAACAAGAAAAACGCGGCGTTGAGTTCCGCCACTAAACACGCAATGTCATAACGCTAAGTTTTCTCAGAAAATGTAGAAGCGGAATAAAAAAAATTACAATAACATAAATAATGATATAATATTATTCAATATGAGTCTTTATATCAGCCGCATTATTTCTAACTAGATTACGAATATACCTATATACACCTACATATGTATTTTTAAATATAAACATCCCATAATGGGATTTGAATGCATGACCATCGCGTGCAATCAGACTAATACTAAATGCGCTGCGACGATATGTTATTGCATTATTGATACACTTAACTAATGTGACGTCATTGTATCGTAGTGGGACAGCGTCTGACTGTTGGTTGGAGCGATGGTTGTGGGTTCGATACACACTTGGCGGGACGATTACATTTAAAACTAGCTGTGCTCGCCATTTTGTCCGCGTGGAATTCTAAAATTAAAGTACACTGGCAGATGTCTGATGTAATAAGCCTCTGTTACTTCGTAATACATTAGCTATCTGCCAGTAAAGTCACGTCAAAGTCGGTCCAACCGTTCCAGAGATTAGCCGGATCAAACGGAAGGACAAAAGTTGTAATACCAAAAGGTTTTATATATGTACCGTGTATACATATGCATTAAGTAAAACGCGGTTATTTTAATACTACAAACAGACACACCAAATTTTGTTTGTTAGTATAAATTACCGAGCTTGACACCCAATTTCAGGATAGGATTTTCATCTCTATACATCAGATTCTCTCTGGACGCACGTAGCCTAAAATGTTACAGGTACATAATTCCATAGCATTTCATTACAGTTTGTAGTCTATAAATCTTTCTGCCTACACAGCTATACGGTAAAGCGGAAGAGAAAGAAAAGAGATTATTCTTTGGCCGTGATGACGTCACAGACAGACAGACCGACAGAGTTACTTTCGCATTTATAATAATAGTATGGATATACATACCAAAAGCCAAACGCTATAGAAAACCACTAACAGAGTTATCTCTAGTTAATCCACACCATAAATCGATGGGGGGAGTCACTGTGACGGTGACAAATGAAAGCTTACATGACGTATACATGAATAGACTATATGGGACCAACATTATATTTAGCTAGTTTGCCCTGAATTTACCTGCGTACGTATACGAATAGCGCCCGCGGCTTCGTCCGCGTTGAATACTAAAATAAAAGTACATCAGCTGTCATATCATACGCTTGCCGTGGGATTTACCTGATTTTTCTATCACTATCTATCTCTGTATCGTTGTAATATAATCTCGCAAAGCAAACCTTAGACTCCCGTGCAGTCTTAAAAATTTGCACATGTGTCCGGATCGGGTGACAGAATAATATTTTCATAACACGAACTTATTATCCTTGCCAGGACATCCTGTCCTAGATGAGTTCGATCAGGATAACGACATTTTTTAGTTTAAAAAAACTATTATATTTTATAGTATAGTTTTTTTTAGTTAAGTGTTGTATGTGAAATTGTAAAGATAGTAACGCTTTCTAAACGCCACGTTTGTAGATCCAAATTTTACTTGGAGAAATATTTCTTATTTATGTCATATATATACACGATGCGTTATTAATAATACAATTTAATTGTTAACGATTGATTGATAAAGAAATCACAAGGCATTGGTTCGATACCAATTTGCAGGACAAAAAAATAACTAGACGTTCTAATGTGTGTATTTACAGTATATATCGTCGATTGGGTGGTGACATGAATTCTTTAGTCAAATTGAAGAATGTGATATTTACGGATCTAAGCCATAAAATGACAATATATGATAATCCTACTAATATTATAGCTAGCTGCTAGCTGTTTTTTTTTAAAAGCCAGCCGAAAAAATAAAAATAATTTAATGTCATAATGTTAGTTTTTTTCTTACGCTACGCTAATATATGCTACTTGAAATACTAATCCTGCGCAGACGAAGCGGGTATCAGCTAGACATGATGTCCTGACGTGACAACCTATAATTTAAATAAAACCGAAGAAATAATTTACAGGTAAATAACCTAATTACATAATTAAAATTATAATGAAGTAGGTATCTTTTTGTATCTATGTGTAACTCCTAAGCAAAAAAAACCTGCCACTAACTAACCCTGGAGCTATATTATTTTTAGTACAATGCGTTTTTAACAAATCGCATTCGTTATAATTAACAGGTAAGTAACCTATCTACATAATTAAAATGAAGTCTCTAATTGTACCTGTAAATCCTAACCAAATAAAAACCTGCCAATAACTAAACCTGGACGAATAACTAAAGCAATATAGCTTTAAGTACAATGCCTTTTTAAAAATGCCTTGAAAATTCGCAAAACAGACACAACTATCAATGACGTCTGCCCTCACGCGTTTGTCCGCGTTCGGGTCGCGGTCGCGCACTCAGCGATGAGCGACTTAGATTAACATTTAAAATAGTCGTATAGTAGCTTAAAGCTTAAAATTTTAAACAAGAGTAGTTATTATTGAACTGTATTTAGTGTCATTTTCTTAAGTTCCAATATTTTTTTTTATTATTTGAAAGCTTTTTCCCACAGTACGTCAGACAAAATCTGGTGTCAAGACACTCCGTTCTCCGTATTCGAGATATTGCGGAAACTTTGTTTACAGCTGACACTGATACAAGACCTCAAAACAAACCATTAAAGAGCTGATATGAATATTAACCAGACACCAGTGTTAAACAAAGACGACTGGGCCATAGCGACTTTCCCCTTTTTAATAATAAAGTAAAGCAATTTTTACGTTGTTCAAATAAAAGTATACCTTTATTAAACACCGTACCCACATTTTAAGTCAAAAGAGCTTGCAAAGCCCTCTCAGATGAAGTAATACGAGTGGTATAATATTCGTATAGCGGCTTATTTTGTTAAACTCAGGATGTGAGTTTAAATTGAATGGAATTATGATATATATTCTTTATTGCACTTGACAAAGTAAAAACAGTTACAGAAAAGTAGTTAGGATAGGTTATCTATACAAATAAATAAAAAAGCTGAGCCTATTTTGACGGGACTTTAATGACAGATAGCTGATGTATTAAGGAGTAATTTAGGCTACTTTTTTAGAATTTTACGCGGACGAAGTCTAGGGCACAGCTAGTTAGTAATACAAAAGAGACCAACCTCTTAAGAATGATTATATATTTTCTTTACATTTCCACACACTGGAAATACTTAGCAAGGCATTTAGTTCCGTTACTCGCCTTGACAGTTTCCAATAGAGGCGGGTTCGAATCTCGCTGCGTTTAAATTTTTATACGTTTTCTAAAAATGTGTTAATAACACTTTAAAATGTAAAAAATAGAGAATGCAGTGTCTTGAGACTTTGTTTTATCTGCTTATGCTGCATAAAAATCGTGATCTTTGATTACGCCACAATGTTTATAGTTCAGTTCTTTGGGTATGGCGTTATATATATATATATATATATATATATATATATATATATATATATATACACTAAATATATATATATATATATGTTGAGAAATGTCAATAACAATAACACATCACACGACATCGCCTGACTGAAAACGATTGGTATTGAGTTCGATACCCAGTGGGTGAAATGATTATATTAAAAATGTTTTCAACTCTCCGCTCTGGTACCTAAGACAAAGCACGGCGTTGAGTTCCGCCACTCAACGGACAATATTTCGATTTCGGGCGGGAAGTGGAGAACGGAGTGCCTTGACTAGTGTCACGAAGTTCTCTCCAGCTACCCTGCTATGCGGGAAAAAGCGTGAAGCTGAACACGACATACACTGCCATGACAAGTGGCAAGTGACATACACGTTGCTAAGGCAACAATCAATAAATCTACAAGTATTTATATATAAAATAAGCTACAGTTAAATAGGAGACACTCAAACACTCGGACTGGACGGGAGCGGGCTGGACGCCAAAATCGATGGGTCGTGAGGCGTTACGGCGGACTTTTTTAATATTACTGGTGCATTCGCATTCGATTGCATCCAGACGTAATACACTGGAAAAGAAAAAATGACAAAAGTATGTTTATTGTTAATATGAATGAGCGTCAGCAACTATACGCTTTGTATGAAGGATATTATCATATATTATTAACTAGCAAGCCACTCGCGGCTTCGCCTGCGTTAACTAGTTATTATGCCCGCCCGCGTTCTCATTTAAATCACAATCTTGTAATTTTAATGGTTGTAACTTCTTTTATTTATCAACCGATTGATATGAAATAAACACAAAATGTTAAGGAAAGCTTACCAAAATACATATATAATAGTCAAAACGGCTTTTAAATCAGTTAAGCCGTTTTTGTTATTAGCGTGCACTTCGTAACTGAAAAAAAAACATTGTTTTCGGTTGTATTATAATGATAAATAACAATATTTTTCTCTTATACCTTCCATGTACAGACAACAATCAGTTACATTTTTATTTTATGAGTGTTAATTAAAATAAACTTTAAACGCCAAATACCTCAGGACACACTCCCATCTCAAAACAAACACTCTTGAAAGTCACTTTATACAAAAATGTATGTACAATCTACAAAGTAACATGTGTAATATTTATTTAATTTACTTAATGTATTTCTAATGCATATTTGTAACAAATATTAGATATTGGATAACACATACACGCATTTTATATAAACTTTACATATGTCAAATTTCTTAATTTTCCTTAAAAGGTGACAATACAATAATATAGTAAAGTAAGCTTGTAACAAACTGCCTTTCGTCAACTGCACGTGCGACCCATCTATCAACCGACGACCGACCGATGACAGAGTTACGACCCGCTAGCACTGTGTTGACAGGACATTTAAAATGTTAATAAATAGAGGCTAACTTTGGCGAAGTGGTACATCGTCTGTCTTGAAACGCGATGGTCGTGGGTTCGATAAACAATCGGGGAATAATTATATTTTTACTTGTATGTTGTAGCCTAGACAAAACATGGCGTTGAGTTCCGCCACTAAACACGCAATGTCTCGATTTCGGACAGAAAATAGAGAACGGAGTATCTTGACGCTAGGCCATGCCATATCAGGCCTAGCTTCCCAGCTAGAACATTAAATTAGTAATGTATTTAAAAAAAACTATACAATTATGCGACACAGCCTACTACTCCATACAAACGTTGAAATGTTTAGTAAACACATCATTATTCAAATGGCCAGGTGTCCTCTTGTTGTGGGACAGATGTTAGATTTTACCTTAGTATATTGTTTTTTTTAACATCCCGGTTATTCCCCCATAGAAGGATAGTCAGGGAAAGTATCAAGACACTTAATTCTCCACATTCCGCCCGAAATCGAGACAATGCGTGTTGAGTGGCGGAACTCAACGCCGAGCTTTGTTGTTGATTAACCATTGTGGAGAAAAGAAATTAAAATAATTAAATTACTATCATTCCACCGAGTGAGAATTGAACCCACTACATATCGTGATTAAGTACAGTCAAACGATTAAAATAAATATTAAAGGTATTTAAAAGAAAGATAAGAACAACAATTGTATATTTAGAACATTTCAAAATGTTATTCCGACACTCCAGTTTCCTTAAAAAACATTTTTTAGAAAACGTATAAATATTTGAACACAGGGGTATTCGAAGCCGCGCCTGTTTGAAACCGTCCAAGTGCTCTGACCGCTTAGCCATGCGTTCTACACCCGGCTACCAAATTATTTCTTTTATACGTTTTCCAAAAAGTTTTTGTTTGACAATAATTGTAATATTATATTACATTAATTTGCTCTACTATCTGTTAGACAAATTTATATATCTATTGATAAATACATGTTAGATCCAAGCCTAATACCACAAGTTCGACAAGTTTCTACTAACACCAGAAAAAATGTTTTTTTGCTTTACGCATTCTACAGCATAAAGAAGTAATAAAGAAAAAGCTAGAGTGCAAACTCCGTTTTATACTTTCCGCCCAAATTCAAAACATTGTGTGTTTCGGCGTAACTCAACGCCGCACTTTGTCTTGTCACCAGAGCTTAGACATGAAAACACTTTAAATATAATGCTCCCGAGTGGGAATCGAACCCACAACCATCACATATAAAGTAACATTGCGCCACGATGGCTTTTATTAATAACAATGTATAAATAATCCAGAAAAAGATAACAAAAGGTCATAAAAGACGAATAAAAATATATAAATACGACTAAATAGACCTTGCGCCTATCAATCTCTCCATTTTCACCATCTCTCCTAAGTATAAAACAAGTATACCCAGAAAACTCACTGCCACTTAACAGAGAAATCATGTAAATATTTAAATATACAAAGGCTGTTTATAAATACATAAATAGTAACAAAGCATGACGCTAAAAGCTTTATAACAATAGGACAGATGTATAAGCATTTGTATAGGAATTCATTGCACCTGGGTCGCATAAATCTTCACAATCAATATAACATTTATATTATGTATTTTTAAGTATCAATGAGATAAAACAATATCTTCAATATATTTATAAGGATTAAGGAGCGAGAATCTAGAGTGCTCCTTATAGTCATTGCGTGTAAAATGGCGTGGTTTATCGACGCAATTTTTCTTGCACAATAATATTCCCCCAATTGGGAATCGAACCCACGACCATTACTTTTACAGTTAAACACCATCAGAATACATAAGTATCGTGTCTAAGTAAATTACTATACTATAAATAAAATTGACATAATAATAATAAGCCCAGAACCTAGCCTATCTTCCGGCACTTTAGCCAATTATACTAAACTTCTTTATTTCGCTACATCGTTTAAATATTTCCTCTCACTAATACTTTAATATAAATTTGTTTGAATGAAGTATTATAAAACTAGTTATCGCCTGCAACTCTTCCTATCTAGGTACAAATTTATTTAATTAAAATACCATACTTCTAGATGCCGTGGAAATTTCGGAAAATATTATCTCTCTGTGCTCAGTGTGTGGCACTCCCCACGGAACCTACATGCCCAAACAGTTAATACTAAAGCCAGTATTTTGAGGTGTGCTGGAACCATACCGTCTTATTTTGAATAAAATGATCTGATTATACCGTAAATAATGATATACCCCAACTGCGATACAATGACTCACTTATAACAAAGAAAGTGATTTATTTTTCAGCATATCCCCCATTGTAGGGTAGGCAGGGAGAACCTAGTGTCCACTGTCTACCGGAACTTGGCACACGCCACGCTTTGTCTAGTCTAGAGCAAAGTAATAATAATAATTTAGGTACCCAATAATTCAGATATAATCATTCCTCACAATGGGGATCGACCCACAACCATCGTGTTCACAGTAAGACTGCTGCCGCTGTCGCTGTCCCACCGCGCCGCGATGGCCTAAGCGAATATTTTTAAGATTCACATAACATCAATTGCAGTTAAAACAAATTATATGGACAAGTTGTTCCCACCAAATGAAAAAATCCAACCATTTTTGAGTTGAAATGACGAAATCTCAATTTTATGAAGTAATAAAGTCTGATCAAACCTACGTTACGATTATATTCTACAGAAAGCTTTCATTTATCGGAAATTGCATTTTTAATAGCAAACTTATTTAAATAGCCATTTTTAATTTTCGATGAGTTTAAAAAAATGCATTGCGACGCAGTTTTGAAGTAGCTGTATTTAATACACATATTGGTTGTGAGTTCGATTCACACTAGAAAGAATATTTGTAATAAAATATAACTTCGTTTCTTCGGTCTAGTTCGTTAAAATAGGCCACTTTTTATCTTGCAATGTTTCAAAATGAGCCGAAAATGAAGAACGTGGGTATTTTAATCAGGCACTAGAAGCTCAATCCTGTTAATATGCTGACAAAATAATTTTGGAGCTGAGCAAATTTATTTAACAGATAAGAAAAATGTTTACAAATATACTTTATAGTATACTAAAGTATTATTCGCATACTTTGGACAATTGAAATTTGACAAAACATATGATCTAGCTATACATACATACGTTCATACATACGTTCATAATCCTTGCATTTAAAATTTTAATTTATTTATGATACATTTTTTAAATTTTCTTATAAAACTAATACATATCAATGTTCAGACTAAGAATTTGTGACTTTGGAGTGTTTCTTTAGGGAGCACACAGTATTTCTAATATATGGCATATTGAAATCGCTTGCGGTCGTAGCTTCCTACAAATATGTTAACAGACTGTGTAAGGTATTTATTGTAACATACTGTAGTTAGTTTACGTTATTATTCTAATAGTGATAGGTTCACCACTTGGGCCAAATCTTCAATTACAATCTATACATATAATAAAAATGTAACTCATCGTTGAGTGTACATGAAAGATATAAAAGAAATATATTTAGGGGGGTATTTATCAATGTAAAAGAATCAAAACAATGTTTTTTATTAAAAAAATATATATACGTTTTCTAAATATGTCTTTTTCACTTTCCTAAGTGTGTGACTTAACACTCTAAAAAATGTTAAAAAGAGAGGTTATTTTAATTTTACAAACAGTCACTCTTATTTTATTTATTTGTATAGAATTATAAATAAGTAACTCTACCAAAAACTAATTTATATAATAATTAAACTAAAACACTCGTTGGATAGTGTACAGTATATACACATACTGAACTGTTGAGTTTCTCGCCAGCTCTTCTCAAAAGAATTGCTTTTCGCGCCGGCAGTAGCTGCCGCAAGGACTGACAATACTGACATTTTATGTTAATTGACGATTTAAAAGTGCTTGTAATAGCTTATTTGAATTAAGAATATTTTGATTTTGATACAATTTTACTTGTAAAGATATACACCTCGTCACCTGTATACCTACGGATATACTGCTATTACGCATTTCGGTAACGCGAACTCATACGATTTTTCCCCTACCAAAAAATGTTAAATGGCCTTTTAATAAAGACGTATGACTTAATTCAAATCCAGTTACATAAAAAAAAAATATATGAACTTTCAATTATTTATTGTTGAATAATATATATAGGAAGCTCGCAATTGTCACAAAAGAAACAAAACAGTATTCAAAAGTATGTCTCCTGAATTGTAATTGAAAAACAAAAGTTAGTAGGATAGAAGAGTACTTTTCGAGGAAACATAACATGTCGTCTTTTCAAAGCATGTGAAACAATAGACTCAAAGGACCACTCCCACTTGAAAAAGCACATATGCACATTATCCGCAAATACGAACCAGTGACCTCCGGCGAAAAAAGTAGATCAAATCACTGCCCCCCTGAGTTTTTACTAAAAAGCTTCCCACGAAAGTAATTCCTATTAACAACGATGACAATAGAACGTTTACGCCACAACTTACCCCTTTTGTTTTAAAAGTGCAACAATAGCCCTGACGAGGGTAAAATAAGCCCTCTCATAAAATATTTTGAAATAAAATGTAAAACTTAAAACAACTTCAACCTTGCCCTAATATTGCTTGTAACTAATTATGTATTTAAAGTCTTCAAGCAAACTGTCTAAGAAATTATATTGTATTTCTTATTTTTATACAATATCCGCATATCTCCTCATCGAGCCTCATGATTAGCGTATGAAGAAAAAACTTTCGACTTATTTTTACGAAAATTATGCATGGTATGAAATAACGTACAACGTAAAAAGCGTACATTATGTATATATGGAGTGCAAGGAGCTGATAATAACCAATTAGAAATACATTAAATCATTAAAATTAATATTACACACACTTAAATGTGTTTGACATACAAGTTGCTAAGGCAACGCATATTTTACGTATCAACAGGAACACTAGTATTTTTAAATGGGTAAAAATACCTAAAATTCCAGCCTATGCAGGAAATATGCAACGATAAACAAAATTTATATAAATTTAATATTAAATCAATTAAATCCCTCTTTGATACAAACGAAATAATATTCCAACAATTTGCATAATTTCTAAATGTAATTTGTAGTTCATGCCATAATACATTTATTCCGGTAATGTTTATAACCAAACTTATAATTACTATTGACAGCGTCGTAACGCGGTTGCTATAGTCAGGACTACTTTGCCCGATGACGTCAAAAATATTCGATTACCTAACAACGTGTATGTCACTTTATATATAAAGTGTCGAACAATCTAAAAATGATTTCATTAATTTAATATACATCCATACTAATATTATAAATGCAAAAAAAAAACATTGTCTGTTTGTCTTGGACATCATCACGGCCAAACCACAGAGCCGATTGTGATGAAATTTTATATAGAGGCTCTTGGGATGAGCTAAGCCTTCTTTCTCACTTTTTTTTTGTTTTTCAGGCTGTACGAAAAGGCCGCCGAAAAGACGTAACAGTAATACGTATAGTTCACGCGGGCGAAGCCGCGAGCGGTTCGCCAGTATTTGTATATTTCTACCTAAGACAAGATATTTATATATATATATAAACCATTATTAATATATGTATATATAAAAATATATATAGTACAATGAAACAGTTATCAGATCTCATGTAGAGCCAAACTTCTAACTCTACAAGCTCTAATTTCACAAACTCTTAAAACGGGCTACGTTAACCCGCATATTTTGACTATGATTAGTTAGGGCTTGTAGAGTTAGGGAGCCTCAGGTTAGAAGCTGGGCTCTACGTGAGATCCTAAAACTTTTTGACAGTGCGAGTCCCATGATCTCGTCTGGTCTGGTCGGTGGTCTGGATTTCACTGCTTTTTGTAAATTTGTGTTTACTAAGTGTTCTCTATGAGTATCATGCTATACAAGGACAAGCGTGAAACTAGTTTTTTAGTCCAAGTTAAATAAGAGCTCATAACCATCATGCACCTCGCACCACAACATAATTTCACCATATACCTATAAAAACACTAAACTTTTAGAAACTGCTGAATTTAATTAAATGATCCCTTTTAAATATTCAGGCAGCATATGTTTCTCTACGGCTGACCCATATGTGTCGGAGTTTTGATATCACGTCAAGGAAATGCATCGTCACCGAGTGCGACCCGTCGACGCTAATTACTTCGGCTTTATTAATAATTCTTAATCAACCTAATGTTGATAGAAGGATAGTCTCATAATTGACTTAATATTAGGGCGGTGGTTGTGATTTAAGACAAAGGAAAATTAAAATAATTAGTCTCATCAAATAGCCTAAAAAAAATAAAAAAAAACACGTTTGAAAGTATATTAACATAATCCCAGTATCAAGGACATGACAATCATGTTATGAAAGTAGTGTGTTATCGTCGGATCCAGATATGTGTTAAAGTTTTAAGCAAATCATACAACAAAAAGGGGGTCAAAGATTCTATTGTATTGACTGAATAGACAGGGAGATTATAATTTAGAAAAAAAAGTTTCTTTAGACGCTTTGAGCACTTTTTGTGAATGCGTCTATTAGTATGTGTGTACTGTGAATATATATACAATGTACATACATATGAAGTGAAGACTTCATTAGGCGCGTTGAACACTTTTTGATTGGGGAAAATCTTATGGATTCGCTACTCCGATATCCTATTGATGGATATAATTTTATGTCAATAGTCGTTATACCAGATTGATGTTGATAATTTTAATTTAAGCATTACGAAATGTCTCATGTTAATACTAAACTCGCAAGTGATTAGTTTTCAATTCTATCCACAGTCCCTATGACTGCCAGTAATAGTATTTGTTCGTTTATCTATAAAAAGTTTGAGCTGACATTTCCATGACATTTTTGTTTTATTCCATAGACAAGGCAAACGATTGTTCGAGTCACCTGATGGTAAGTGATCACCGCTGCCCATGACCCGTGTAACATCAGAGGAGCCAGGATAAGTTGCTCGGCCTTTAAGGTGGAAATAGACGCGCTTTTGAAGGTACCCATTTCGAACCGACCTGGAAACACTGCCGCTCGTATGCCGTTCCACAGTTGAGTGGCACGTGGGAGGGAGTTCCATAACGATTATCCATAACGATTCGTTGTATGCGGTCAAATGGACAAATACAGATTTCAAGCATATTTACAACTCTGTGTGGGAATAAAACTTTAAATTATTATAAATTTATTAGTAGAATGTCAGGCAATACGAAAACAAGATCAATAATAAAAAAATCACAAAAATGACGGTTTATGTACCTAATGAAATATAATTTTGGAATATTATAAAAAAAAATTAATTCACACGTTTATGCACTACTATACTGTATTATGCAGCATACGCTGAGAACACCTATTGAAATATCTGGCCGTTATTTACTTTGAAATTACGTTCATTACACAGAATTAAGCAAAACTAGGGCGAGTCCCAAATCAATGTTTAATAGTGACCTAATTTCATTTTCGTTTTGAGAGAAAGCACAAGCACTACTCGATACGAATTTAATTACAAGTGCTACTTAACTCTACGGTATGAAAATGCATCAGATCCAGAATTACTATGAAAATATCAGGGAATCCGTGGAAATGGAACACCAAATAAAATAAATTTGATCCATTGTTTGGTTAGTTAAGTTATTTGGGTACAAATTCCGCTGCGTTCAAACTTTTATAGGTTTCCTAAATATGTATTTTTCAATTTTCTAAGTGAGCGATTAACACTTTAAAAATGTTAAAATATAGTTAAGATATTCATGTAAAAAGTGCGACAATCTGATGCATTGCTAATATAAGGCTAATTGTAACAAAATTTGGAACCATGGATGTGTGTGATTTGTCCAAAGAGGTGAATGTTCTGCAACAATGAAAAAATTGGGCACATAAAAGACATAATACACAAATAAGTATAAATTATTTTTCTTTTTTAACATTTCTCATTTCCATGAAAGGTACATGTAGCCAATAGACTAACAAGCGATAAAAACTAATAAATTACTTTCAATTGCGATATATTCATCAGATAAAGACGTTTTCTTAGAACGAACTCAATGAATTGGTTCGCTAGCAAATGAAAATACAAATAACTTAACAAAGATATACAAGTTACAGTATGCTATGCAAGTTGTCGCCCGTAACTTCGTCTGTGCTAACTTTATGAACCTTGCCAGATAATTAACATTTCAACCTTCTGAACTTCGATTGAAAACCGTAATTTCTCGCGTTTCACCCTTCCCATAGGAATTTCGGGAAAACCTACGCTACACTCGCCATTTCAGAAAATTTAAACTTTCAATGTATTCAGAAATACATTAATTTATCTATAATACATTAAATCATGAGGCCATCGTGACATAATGAAATAGTGTCTTACTGTAAACACGATAGGTTGTGGGTTCGATTCTCGCTCCATGGAATAATCATAATTTCAGCTCTAGTACCTAATATATAAAGCGCGGCCTTGAGCTCCGCCACTTAACGCGCAATGTCTCGATTTCAGGCGAAAAGTGTAGAACGGAATGTCTTGACACTAGGTTGTGAAGGAGAACCCTGACTATCCTGATATGAGGGATAAAGCGTAAAGCTGCTAAAACACACTATAATGTGTTTGACATACACTTTTGTATAAAATGACAAGCACGTTGCTAAGTAACGCGTCAACTACTTCGTTTAATTAAGTAAATTCTAGAGTCATCAAATGACAGTGCATGTATCTTAATTAACGACAAAGTTAAAATTTTATAATTTTGTCACTAAAACGAGCGAACATCCATCTATCCAAAAAATTGTCATGTCACGCACTATATATAGCATTTACTATATTAATTTTACATTTAGAGTTGCACTTACCATAACGTTAGTGATAAATGCCTCCGTTTATCATTATAATTATGGTTGAATTTATTCAATAATAAAAATGAAAAATACTCTGGAAAAATATTTTAAAAACGTATTTTTTTTTGAACGCAGCTAAACTTGAACTCGCACCTCTTCGCATTGGAATCTTATCTAATAATTTATTAAAACATTTATTATTTAACAAATAGCTGACTTGTGGCATAAGTACGTAATATATTATCAATATTTAAACAAAGCAGTTTCCTATACTCATACGAGGTAGTTGTGTTGCAGTATTTGATCTGTGAAGCTTTGCATATCTCTAGTATGAACTTAATGAATTGGTTCACTAGTTAATGAAAGGACAAATAATACTTATAGCCATAACAAGCTAGAAAAAGCGTGAAGCTACCAATAAATATAAGTATTTTTCTAGACTGGTGAAACAAAACACCTTTAGCACAGTAATTTTGCGAGTACCGTAGTTATTAAGATGCCTGAGATACTTCAAAATTGAACAAAAATCTAATATTAAAATGTTATATTATTAATCTTTTACGTATAGCAATCGCGTTATATAGAATGGACAGAAGCTAGCTACAATAGACGTCGCAGAACCGATTTTTAGATACTGATAGGCGGCAGACGAAAAACGCTAGCGATTTCATTACGCATGGTGTCTTGTGTCTCAGTCACTCATCAATTCTCATGGGCTGCTTGACTGTACCTGCGCGAAATTTTCGAAAGGCCTAAATATGTCCGGTCAACATAAAAAGGCCCGTACTATATATAAAAGTCATGCGTTACTGAGTTACTGACAGACAGACAATGCACAGCCAAAACAAAACTACCGCGAAAAGAACCTGAAATTTGGCGTGTACATTGGACGAGGAGAAGTATAAAGAGACCGTAGCGTTCCGAGCTCCATTATCTCTGACTACCCCGCTAGGGATAAAGCTTAAAAAAAGAAATGTTTCTTATGGAGTACTAAGCGATAATTTCCCAAAATTTCTACGGGAGCAGATTAAAATAGGATTTCACATTTTACACTCCAAACTACGGAATGGTCATAAAATCCTCGTAAACAAAGTTGCGGCCACAAGTTATTTTTTTTATAAACTAATTAATATTATAAATATAATAGTAAATACAAAATATAATTCCGCTTCGTCGTTCGTCTGCGGGTTGACCTAGTTGCGCATTGTCTAGCCAAGCTTTTACTTTTCAAAAACACTAGAATAAACAACTTTAATGGATAGCTCTCAAAACCGTGGGACGGTTTGTTTTAAGTTTGGTTGGTGTGCGTCTCTCTTTTTTTAATAGACGAAGAACGAGAACGTATAGTTTTATGAATAATTTCGTTGCCAGATTTTGTTTATTCTTTTAAGAATGCACGCAATTTTAAGAATGAATGCTTAAAACAGAGTTAGTGTATGGATTATTGAAAAAATATCAAGTCATATAAGCTCTTAAGAAATTGAAACTACTGTCATTGCGAGTGGTTGTAGGTTCGATTACTACTACTAGATGGAATAATTATATTTTGATCATTTTCATTTCAATGCTCTGTTGAACAAGACAAAGCGCAGCGTTGAGGTCCGCCACTCAGCACGGGTGGAGAGTGGAGAACGGGGTGTTTTAACCTAGGTTAACTTTATCTACCCTGCTGTGCGGAAAGCAGTGTAAAGCTGCAAAATATCCACTCAGAATATTTGTTAACATTAAAATGATAGACTAGACACTACTTATATTATATTAAAATGTGAAAAATTACATATAAATTCAGTTCAATATAATATTCCAAACTCGTCGTTTTAAAACTTTGAACGTAGCAGCTCACGCCTTTTAAATTTCGTCCACGTGCCAGCCAATTAGCTTAGCCAATTAAGCTATATCCTCATCTATACAGTAGTGACAACTTTTGTTTTTTGTACTTCTGTATTTTGTATACGGTGGATAGCGACTAGAATTTAGAAGCTTAATAAATCCTTTTTTCATATAAAATATCAGCATTTTTATTCACACTGTATACCGTATAGCAGGGTACTGACAGAATTTAGTGTCAAGCCACTGAATTCTCTACTTTTCGTCGAGTTTCGAGTAGCGGAACACAACGCCGCGCTTTATCTCACTAGAGCGGTGTACTCGTAATGAAAATAATTTAAATATGATGATAACCCTGAGCGGAAAATCTTATTAGAATATTTATAATCAATTAAAAAAAACAAGAGCCCGAATAATATTATCAGTCTCAAATAATAACTACAAACTATTATGAAAAAGAAACCTCATTAAAATCAATCAAGCCATCTAGAATTACATATAAATACAACTAATAAAGAAACAGAAAGACTTAATATGTAATTTAAAAAAAACTTTCATACATATCATACATTTCCATAAAAAATATTTTATTTGACTCGATAGAAGTAGAGCGACGCGCTACGTGCTACGACGTAGCATCTCCTTGATGGGCCTGTGAGCAAAACGTCATAACTATCAAAAGTTACCACCATGCCATTCTGTATTTATTACATATTTTGTGTTACTTCCATTACTGAAAAAATAATGATTTGAAAGTAAGCGTCTAGGGCAGATTTAAAAGGCGCAGGTCCAAAAATCGTACTACCCTCAATTTTTTTAACGTTTCTAAATGTTTTATTGATTAGTAGTTAATTAACATGCATCCTGCATTATGCAGCGTATGCAGAGATAAACTGGAATCTACCCACCTGATTCGGAGAAACATTGCGTGTTGTGTAGCGGAACATTATTCAACGCAGGAATTCAGGTCTTAGCAAAGCCAGGAAATTAAAAATAAATAATTGTCCCAAGTTACGATCGAACTCACAACCCTTTATATTTACACTCGGATACTTTTCCACTGTGTCACTAGAATAAACGAGGTCACAAAAATAATCAATACCAAACAAACTTAATACTTAGCGTGTTCTGAACGGAAATTAATTTGACTGGAAAACGCATAAAATTATAATTGATGGAAACTTCGTTACGACAATTGGGGACGAGTGTTTTTTTATAAAGTGACGGGACAAAGTGTCACGCTCACGTCGCGGTCGCGTGTCACGTCACTATAACATATATATATTAAAAAAATGTTTCTTTAAATATTCTGTTCCCAAGAAACATTTGAAAACAGGTGTTTAGGAGGTATAAATTGATTTAGATATTTTTGAGAAGCAATCTAACTCTGTTGGCAAAATATTTTTTTCTTGTGGGAATTAATCTCCAAGTTATCGTTTAAGTCAAACTGCAAAGGCCTCATATGGTTCTTTGGGCGAGATTTAGGTTTACAATCGTCGCTAGCAAATTATAAATATTATTTCAGCTCCACGCTTATTCCCGCACGGCAGGGTACACAGATCTGACCAGGCTGACCATATATGTAACAGATTAATGCAAGGTAGTCTTGGAGTCCGAACGTACGTAGTGGACAAGCTTCAAAAGCGTCAAATGAGATGGTATGGCCACGTTGCGCCCAGCCAAAGAACTATGTCGGAAGAATATGCCTTAATATGTCTGTCCCTGGAGTTAGACATCCCGGACACCCAAGGAAGCGATGGCAGGATGCCTTGAAGCAGGATATGAGAGCCAATGGACTTACCAATGAGAATGTTAAAGATCGTGCAAAGTGGAGGAGGTTAAGTGGGAAGGCAGACTCTGGCTAGTGCTGGGATTAATTTCCGCCCGCATCAGAGACATAGCGTAACTGGCTGAACTCAACGCCGCACTTCGTCTTTATATAATCATTCTCCCGTATGGGTATCGAACCCACAACCATCGCGTATAGTACGCTGTACGCTAACCAGTCAGACGCTGTCACACTGCGCCATGATGACCAAATTATATACGGCCAAAAAAGAAAGCGAAGAAATTCAACGTAATTGGATTCAAACATGTGCCTCTTGGCTACCGTCTAAGCGCTATACCCAATGAAGCTGTACGTTATTATCGTGTAAAAATATTTTTTTTAGCTTCACGCTTTAACCTACATAGCTGAATAGGCAGAGAAAACCTAATATCAAGATACTCTCAGCTCTCCGTTTCTGCCCACATTAGAAACATTGCGTGTTGAATGGCGGAACTCAAGCCCGTGCTTTATTTTACTGGAAGGAAAATAACATATACTTTAAAGTTTAAATTAAGCTTTTCCAACTGTGTCACGACACTTACATACTCGTATATCTGAACAATTTGTTTTTATTCTTATTTTCTCTAACTTCAAAGCCACGCGTATCGTCGACTTAACGTAAAAGTGTATAGCATATAGTATAACTGTAATATATAGGATATGTAATAAAACCGCAGACGTGGGGTGCGACTTCAACTTACATACATACCTTATATATATAGATCTAACCATTCATATTTACCATTTAAGTTGTTTCTGTAAATGTTAAGATTTATCAACATTAATGGTAAAAATAGGAGCTGTTATTTGATAAAAAGGGCTGAAAATCAATATTTTTGTAATAATGCTTTAGAAGTACATTAAATAACATAATAAATATAAATATTACACACACATTTCCATGTGTATTATGACTTATACTTAGGCACAAAGTAACATACACGTTGCTAAGCAACGCGTGTTTTACGCGTCAGTCATAGACGTCGATCATTAGTATTGTTATAGTGGTTGTGTTTTGAAATTCGCACCACTATGGAAACCATTCCATCCAATTAAATATTTGCTTTATAAATTTTTTATTAATTTAGAAATCTTAGTAAGTTTTTAATCACAATCCTAATCATACATATAAAAATATTGTAAAATAGTAGTTTTTTCATTCGAGTCATTCAAAAGAGGATTTTCTAAAGCGTATTGAATGAAGAGTGTGAATACGTAAGTCAACTTGATGTTGTTTTTAGTAAGAAGCGACCCTTACAGAAGCTAGATTATGAAATATAATGCAAAGTTGTAATGTCATCTGTAAAGGACGAAGTAGTTAAAAATTATTCTTAATACGCCTTCTTTAGTTTCATCTGTGTGTAATATTTATTTTATTAATTAAATATATATCTTATGAAAAATGTTGACCTTCCACACTTTTTGATATAAAGTCCCTCCCCCCCCCATCCGTGTAATTTAAACTTTTCCTTGACGCATTTATTTTACACATAACCTGCAATAGTTGTAGGATCAATCAAAACTATTGTTTTTGTTATATTGAATATTATTTCCCTGATCTCGTTGGACAAACTACAGGCAAAAAGAAAATAGAGAGTTTTAAACACTAGGTCTTCTCTATCCTCCAAAACACAAGTGATGTGTGAAGAAAAGCTATTTAAAGTTGGATGAACTTAAAAAGCTTGTATCATTTCTCCACAGCTTTGTCTGCATGAATAATGCCTTCGACATAATCGACACACTGGCTCTATAGACTGCGATGCTTAGTTCACAATACAATTGCATATTCACCATTTTTCTAGTAGATCCGTTTTGTTTTCTTCATAAACTATAGTATCTAGTGATTTTCTTGTTATTGAAACAAAATGTGAGCAATTGTGTTATAATCCTACATAAATATTATTAAAAATAGAATAAATATAAGAAAAAAATATTATCGGAGGCATTTAACATTATAATAAGACCAAAATAAAGTTTATTAATAATCTTTTCTGTTTGTCTTCGCGTTTGTGTACGTAAGTCTCAGAAACGGCTTAACTGATGTAAAGGCAGTTTGTATTTTGGTAAACTTCCGTTAAAATTTACTGTTTATTTAATTTAAATCGTGTCATAAACAAAAAATCAAAGTTTGTGATTTAAGTATGAATGCAGGCAGGCGACATTTAAAACGCTTAGTCGTGTAGTTTATGCAGACGAAGCTACGAGTGAGTCGCTAAATATAATATAAGTCACTTCATTTTATTCCTCCTATATATATGCAAAACGCTTGGATTACTGATAGATGTACAGCCGAAATTAGTGGGTGGAGAAAGCTGAAACTTTCTAGAGGGATGTAGGAAAGCATCAACAGGCCGAAATTCCTACAGTAACGGAAAAACAAGATTACACAAACGAAATTGTGGGCGACAACTAATTTATAAGATAAAGACGGTCTTGTATTTGGACTTGTATTAAGACTAAGATGGACTCCAAGTAGTGAAGTGAAACCTGCTTTTGATTCTATTACCTCTCTCCCTCTCACTGTGATCATTTTATTTCGTTCAATTTCTGTATTATAGAACAGATTTGGTGTTGTATAAAAACAAATTTAAAACCTAAAGAAACTTTGAAAATCGCGTTTTACAACTGAAATTGGATAAAACTTATAAAGTCTACCTTGAAATAAAAAGTTAATGCAGTGGTTAGTGGAAAGCCCAAAATAAAAGTTTATATCCCCAACACGCTTTCAAAAATATGCTCAATCGGATATTTATATTACTTAGTATTCGTAGTATTCAGACTCAGGAAAACCAATAATTTTACTAACAGAATTTGAACCTAAATTTTGTCACACCTCTACAGCCCAGTGGCTTTACCGACAGAGATCAAACAAATTTACAGCAGTCTAAGATTCCCATGCAAATTTTATGAAAATGATGCTTTAAACTGACTTAAGCGCGAGACGTACGAGAGAGCTGACGGTTAGAAGTTTTATGGTTTTACATTATAAACAACCGACTTACTTGCGACTGTATATAGTACGAGTAAAAGCCCGCTACTTTGTTTGTGTGGACGTAAAAACATATAATTCCAATTTTTCTGCCTCCCAATGATATATTAAGAAATCCTATCTTAGTGTTTTCGTACACCTGCCAGGAACCTTACATGGAAAAATTGAGCTTTCTACATAAAGTGTTTTCAGCTGTGCGTTGTTTGTTAGTAATAGAAGCCTAGAAGCCGCTGGTAGATTGCACAAATGTCTCCATCTCCATTCATCATTAATGTCTCCAAAAGAATATGAAGTGGAAAAAGTAGTAACTTATCACTACGCTGAACCAAATAGATCCCTATGTACATAACACAAGCACTACATACTTGTCTAATTCGGTACCAGACAACCGTATGTCAGTTGTCCAAATATTTACTCACTTACTACCCTTAAACGTCAGTATTGTCAGCCACAAGAAAAGCTACGACCGGCGTTCGGGCCAAATAGGAAAAAAATACTAAGAATCAATTTAGCAACTATAAAAGTCATTTTTAACGGCGTCCTTCCCTCGTTTACGTCGGAAGCATCGATTTATCAAATTGACAGTTATCTTTTGGTCGAGATAAAAAAGGTCGCTGACTATACACTTCGAGAATAGTTAGAATACTGTATTACTTCCCGTTTTTGCTAGAATTTTATATATATGTTTTTTTCATTTCTAATATTAAGCGGAGTCAGCAGAGAGCAAGCATCAAGAAATAAGGCAGTCTATCATCCAAATTCTGTACATTTAGGGGAACTAAACGCCGTACTTTGACCAGCTAGATCAACTAAACCCTTCTGTAAGTTTGTAAAATATTTAGCTGCCACTGCCGTAGATTACTCTACACAACTGAAGCTACCAAGCCAGCGAGAAAAAAGCAAAACCTTTTAAGCTTGGTAATATATGAGCTGAACGCGATAGTTTTGGGCTTAAACTTTTTTAATATAAGTGTTACCCAAGTTTAAACTAGCAGTGTTGATTTTCACTCAATATCCAACATCCCTAAATAGCCAGAAAAATGTAAAAATAAGGAGTGAATGCTTAATAACAACTGCATCGTTTCTAAAACCTAAAAATGTAATTTCGATTATATTTTCAGATATTACCTTACAAGAACAAATAAAAATAACAACGATTATCTACGAATATTTATTCAGCTTTACGATTTAATCCCGTATAGCAGCGTATTTATAGAGAACCTAGTATGATGGCATTATTGTGTGTTGACTGGTGAAATATAGCTCTTTATCTTACTAGAACAGAAATAAAAATAAGTTAAATATGATCTTTGCCCCGAGTGGGAATTGAACCTACAAGCACCGGCTTTTACAGTCAGACGTTGTTTCACAGCGCCACGATGGTCTCACTATATATACTATACTATATCCATACTAATATTATAAACGCGAAAGTAACACTGTCTGTCTGTCTATGTCGTTATCACGGCCATGTATGATGAAATTTTATATAGAGATACTTGAGGTTTTGGGATGAACATAGGATTCTTTTATTCTCCCCCCTCTCCCCTTATTTGAGAATTTTACAGGAATTTCATAGTTTTACAAAAAAGCCGCCGTAAATACGAAACCGCTGTTCACGCGGGCGAAGCTGCGAGCGGGTCACTAGCACTTACATATAGAAACAAAAAATTCAAACTACAGGTTTAGTCGTTTGATAAAACAAAACAGCCAAATATAACATCGCAAAGTATAAATGTTTGCGTATCCTTTTTGCGCTATTAAAAATACTTTCAACGTTCCGCTGAAACGTTTAGCATGTTATTTACATAATGTAATTTTTTGTAGACAAAGAACTCGTGGGGTTTTCAAATATAATATCTCCACATACATATCCCCATTCTTCGTTTTTCACAGATTTAGAAATATTGCGTATTGGGTTATGAAATCCAATATGGCTTTTTAATTTACCTAATTGTAAATATCGCACTCAACACCCAATGCTTCGAATTCACACGAAAAGCGGTGCATAGAGTGGCTACGTGTCTACGTGTTGCCATTATTACAAATACATATATATGCAAATGCATGTTACAAAGGAAATATTTTTGTTAATAAAAAACCTTAAATAAATCCGAGATAACATCTTTTGCTTTCGGACAGGATTTCTCTGAATTCTTTCCCTTAATGCATTGATTGCCTTTTTCGTACGAACACTACGTGGACAGATTTTTTTCTGTCCCAAACAGAGGCGGTTTCATTACACTTCACTCGTATTCTAGCTCGGTACACAAAAATTTCACTAATACTAAGTGTATGGAGGATTTTTAAAATTGTATTTGGCACCATACCTACTTTATATAATGCAATTACAGCGATTCAGTTTTCTTTATCACCCCACTCCATTTTAATATCACAAAATATTTATAAAATAAGAAAACAACCATATAAAAATTACAGATTCCAAATTCAAAAGTAATATTTTGTTTATTTTTAATTATAACAGTACTTATGGCCAGACTGAGTAGGCACTAGGCTACCTTTGCCTACAAAGGGAAAATACGTGAAACTGCTAATAAATAGACACATATATATATGTATACAAAAAACATCACCAACTCCAATCACTGTTTATTTTTTCAAATATGCAATCACGTAAATAAAAATACAATAGATAAATCCTTCAAAAGTAGTTTTGTCACAGCTTTTACAGTATCCGATCGCTGTACCAAAGCCTCTCATCCCGACACACATCTCCGAACAAAACGACGCGAAGCGGAATTACAGGACAGGATAAGCTGATAGTGTATACTGTATTGAATAGCGCTTATTTACGTTTCGCTTAATTTCTCTTGAACTTTTATAAGGATAGAGTGTAGGTTTATAGGAATATGTTCATTTTAGTTACACATAACTTCGTTCTCCACTATCTGTTCTCTTAAAGACTGTTTAACATAACTCGTTTGTATCTCGGGGTGAGAATCGAACCCATAGCCATCACATGCATGCAGTCAAGTAATTGGTTAGCTAGTTTGTCCAATTTGCACACGTATATGAATCCGATGACAATACTTTTTTTTTTCGCAGCTTCACGCATTTTTCCGCATAGCAGGGTTAGTCAGAGATAACCTAGTATCAAGCCACTCAATTCTTCACTTTCCGCCTGAAACCGAGGAGAACAAAGAAGAATTTAATATATTTTAAAATACAATGATTACCCCGAGTGAGCATCGAATCCACAACCTATCGCGTTTACAGAACCTGATAATAATATCAGCATTATCGATTAAAGCGATCTCTTCCAGGCAAGTCTTCGCGGTCCTGATGTCCTTGCCGAGGCGATTATGTATTTCAAGCGGTGACAAAAATATTTCAAGCGTTTTCCTTTTAATTTCTCTTGCCAACTACTTTTTACGTTTACAAATACATTATATAGACTACTATTAAAAGAATATAAAAAATATAGAAACCATCCTATTGCAGTGGATATGGTCAGATATACACGAGATACTTGTGGGTTTGATACTCATTCGGTGTAATGATTATGTTCAAATAAATTTAATTTCCCCTCTCTGATTAGTTGCCACGGTAACATGGAGGTTACGCCATTTGGCTAAATTGGGCGGTAACTTGCGTACGCAGCACTTTTAAGACTTCTGCAATTATACGTCATAAAATAAATATAATCGTATGTTGGAAAATGCCCAAGTACCAGTAGATTTCTAAACTAAGGTTCCGTACTGGCTTTAACTTATTAATCAATAACTATGAATAACTAGCTAAGAAAGCTAAGCTTTGTAAAATCTTACTAGTAGATTCGTTGACGTGTAAAATTTTTGTCATTTTAAAATTGTTTGTGACTCTACACATACAACATAGAAGTGTGTGAAACTCTAATCCATTATTATAAAAAATATTGGTTTATGAGTGATGTCGAAATGTTCTCTATGTCAGCTCTGTTATACGTTTGAAATTATTAAAAAAATGTCTGAAAAATACCAAGATACTATGCTCAATTGTACTTTTATTACGAATGATGGTTTTATACTGATCTTCTCATATATTTTAATTAAAACTATACAAAGTAACTTACTTACACTCTTGGTGCCGTTGGGTAATGTTTGACTCAACACAGTGGTTGTAGGTTCAAATACAATTTGAAGTTTCTTTTATACCCATTACAAATAATCTCTAACTTAGGCAACTACGTATAGTTTTCATCACTTAACTTATGCATAATATCTTTAGATGAGCAGACTCCCGGAAAAGTATATAAATATGTGCCAAATGTGTACCTGAAAAGAGAACATAACTTATTCATTTATGATATCTATTTATGGAATCTGAGACGTTGCGTGTAGAGTGGCGGATCTTACCGCCGCACTTTGTCTTGTTCACCAGAGCGGAGACATGATAATAATTAAATTGTGATCATTCCACCCAGTGGGAATCGAACCCACAATCAATCGCCGCCATTACAGCCAGACACCTACTTACCAGATGGCCTCCTGGATTTTTAAGTGTGTAAATAACACTAAAATATTAAAAATAAATATATTATTGTAAAACATTGAAATTCTCACGTTTCGCAAACGACGCTCTATGAAATCTATAAAATATTTACGAGGTCCTGAGACTGTCGAATTGAATATTTACTTTAGTAACGACTATTGTTATTATATGGAAATGAAATTCAACCTTATGAACTTAAAAATAGAGTCTAAATCAACTATCAATATTAGACCGGGCACTCCTGGTTTTATTTCTAAAAAAATAGAGTTTAAAATGCAATAACAATTTAAATATTGGCCACATGTAGGGTTTTTTTTTCTAAGGACTGTCAAAGGATTATAAATCAATTATGCCAGTTAATAAAAGATTTGAATTTATATGTATTTGTATGGAAAATTAATAAGGTGAACCCTAAATGGACTAAACACAGTCAAAGTTCATAAAAAATGTTTCAGATGTTATTATGATTTGTTCGACGCCAATAGGACGCCATTTTCCAAATTTTCGAAACAACAGAGATTAGGGAACTAAATAACTTTCCGTCACTTTGTTCAAGTCAACTCAACGCCGCGCTACGTCTAATAAGTCCTAGGACGCGAATATATTTGAATAAACATATACATTTTCTCTATCAAAATCGAATTATTAACAATAACATTTTATTATTCTTAATATTTTTCAAAGTGTTATTCACACACTTAGGTAATTGGAAAACATATTTTTAGAAAACGTATAAAAATTATAAACGCAGAAGGATTTGAACCGGCGCCTAGCCGTAGGAGCGGTTGGACGGCTTCCAAAACTCGCCGGTTCAAATCACGCTGCGCTTCTTATTTTTATACGTTTTCTAAAAATATGAATTACACTTCAAACTACATATAATTTTATGATTGCTTCATATTAAAACTCCTCGATTAGCAGAAAGAAACTAAAGACATCTTGCCTGCAGTGATAAAACTCAACGCCGCATTTAGACTGAAAAATACATTAAAAAAAGCATTAAATCAAACAAGATTCGAACTCACAACCCCAAATCCAAATATAGATATATGTAATAGCAATAATTTCCTTTGATTTCACTTTATTTTATAAATCGAAATATAATTTTCATCGGTCACTCACATCACTACGTAGTCTTTGAAGTCTCAAGTGGCTCTCGGGGCGAGTGGCAAATATTTTAGCGACGTGAATTTAGTGACACGTTGTGTGTGTAGTGTTTTAACTGTACTGTCTTTAGACTGTTGACAGATAGACGTTTAGTATATATTTGTACGGATTATATAGTATAATAATAATAACTTTATTAAGTTGCACGATAAATTTACAAACATTTCATAAGCAATTAGGCTGACGACAGAAAAAGTTACCAAAACAAAATAGATTTGCTCTGTATCCGGACTAGTTGCCTGTATACCGGTATACAGCGCCAATCACCTCAGCAATATTATATAGGTTTACAGTAATTACTTTTAAAGCACTTATATATATTATTCAAAATGAATTACAAAATAAGTTCTTGTGTAAGTTTAAAATATTACTATGGATAGGTGTCATCAAGTCATAATGGGTACAGTATTTAGTATACACACAATGCTGTAGCGTGGAGATCTAACTCCAAGATGAAATTATTATTTATTTTTTTCCTATCCGATAATACAAAGTGCGACGTTGGTTTCCGCCATTCAACACGCATTGGCTCTTAAAATAAGCGAAAAGTCGACAACGGAGGAGAGAACTCACATATGGGAGAATCGAGAGGCTAAAAAGATAACATATCATAAAAATAGTATGTAAACGTCTTGTTTCCGCGATATGATAAATATTTGTAATAATATTACTATAATAAAGTTTTGTCATAACTAATCTTAAATAAACAATCAATAATTGTAACAATAAACGTTGTCAAAAGGGCGCCTGGACTGTGTCCAAATTCAAGGAATTACATCCTGTTACAGTATACGAGTATATTATACGATGTCTATACCATATGGGAAGTCAATATGAATTTCGAAAATTCGCAGATTTGACCCTGCTTCTTAGAAATCGTCCCACATTTCTACACATAACACATAAATTGAAACAAAAATTTTAAAGATGTATTATTTATGGAATTCTTAATTTATAAAAGCAGCTTTACGCTTTTTCCCGTATATTATAGTATCCCGTATATTATAGTATCCCGTATATTAGGTAATTCAGGGAGAACCTAGTGCCAAAAAGACTCCGTCTTTTGCATTCCACTTATAATCAAAACATTTTGTGTTGAATGGCTGAAATTAACGCCAAAACTTGTCTTACCAGAGCCAATCGCGTTTACGTCAGACACGACGGCCTCGTCAATAAAAAAAAACCCATACTAATTGATCTATTTCTAGTGAAATAGACAAAAAATTGTTTGAAAACTTTATTTATTGCGGTCTTTTGTTAATGAATAGTAAATACAAGCAAAACTGATAAAATAACATAATAATGCTGATTGACTGTCGTTGCGGTACATTGTCGAAAATAAACAGCAAGCAGTGGTCGATGGATACGGGTTCAAAAAATGTAATTAAATTAAAACTATCCATATTTGGAAAACGTATAAAAATTTGAACGCAGCGGGATTTATACAAATTTTTATACGTTTTCCAAATATGTCTTTTTCTATTTCCTTAGTGTGCGAATAACACTTTAAAAAATATTAAAAAATAAATAAATTAAAACTAGCTGTGCACGCTTCTTTGTCCGCGTAGAATTCGTAGAGTTACTACTTATTATATCAGCTATCTGCCAGTGAAAGTTCCGTCAAAATCGGTCCCGCCGTTCCATAGATTAGCCGGAACATTTTTTTATATGTATAGACAGACTATGTTTTCTTTTTCCAACCAATAACGAACGAAGTATATCTTCGAAGGTTTCCACATTTTCCTTATAAAAAACCTTCATCAATAATTCACTCTTGACGTACGTTTAAAGTAACAAGTGTAAGTGGATACATTAGATTACTTAGTGTTCACTTTTATTTCTTTGCATGTTACTTTTTAGAACAACTTTGTAACTAGAACTTAAGTGATTTTGTATCAACATTCAGATAAGAATTTGAGCGTATAGCTTAGTTCATGGGTACGTTTAAGGATTTTATACAAAGGCACAGGTTCAAATTTCACATGTGTGTGTTTTATAATATTTATTATTTTAATAAATAAAAGCACTTCACTCTTTTGCCCGCATACCAGTGTAGTAAGAGAGAACCTAGTGTCAAGACATTCTGTTCTTCACTTTCCGCCCGATATGGAGAGATTGCGTGTCGAGTGGCAAAATTCAACACCACGCTTTGTCTGTCTTACGTACCAGAGCGTAAAAATGAAAATATTCTTAATAAAATCATTCCACCGAGTGGGAATCGAACCCAAAACCAATCGCGTTTACAGTCAAACGCTGCCCCATTGCCCACGACAGCCTCAATTATTCTTTAAATGTGCCTTTAATACACATACTCTTTAAGTATATATCATACAATTAATAAGTCGACCGCATCTTTACGAAACTTGCCATTTTATTCCGAAACTAGCTTTCCCGTTCATTCGCGTGGAATTTTAAAATAAAAAGTCCCGTCAAAATCGGTCCAGCCGTTCCAGGGGATTATTCGGGACAAGGTAGACAGACAAAAATTGTACAAAGTATGATATTGGTAAGTGTACCGTGTAAACATACATATATATGTATTTAGTAAATAACGGTTATTTTAATATTATAAACAGACACTCCAATTTTATTTATTTGTATAGATACCAACTTTCATAGGTTCAACTGTGAATCGGAAAACCCTGATATTTCCGTTAGGAATTTCAAGAATGCCTCTCTCTCTCTCTTGCTCTCAAAGGATCCTACTACATACTAAATACTAGTACTTTCGTCTGTGCGCTGTCTGTCACTCAGTCACTAACGGAAGAATTTTATGAAGAACAATGATGCGAACTGGTATATGTCTCCATAAGCTAACTTACGCATTTTGTTCAGTTACTAGAGACGATTTTGATGATTGCTTTGAGTATTTTTAGGGTCCTCCTGCATCGTATATACATAGGTAATTGATAAGAACGTGATCAAGAACGGAACGTTACATGCACTTGACGTACTCTACTGTCCCTTAAAGACATTTGTGTCAGATTTATTATTAACTAGCGACCCGCCCGTGGCTCCGCCTGCGTAAACTTAATAATTTTGGTTGTAATTTTTAATTGCGTAATCTTGATTGAAATGAAATAAACACAAAATGTTACAGGAAGTTTACCAAAAGTCAAAAGTGGATTAAAATCGGTTAAGCCGTTTCTGAGATTAGCGTGTATAAACGCACAGACAAATAAAAAAGAAAATTCATATTTTTGTTTTGGATTCTATGTCATTCGTAAATGCATCATTTTTTTTCACATATCTTCTATGTACACACAGCAATCAGTTGCATTTTTATTATATGCATAGATATATAGATATAATACTTTGTTGTACAGCATAATTAATATTCATAACAAAAAAAATACAAATAAAATTTAAAAAAATATATATCTATATACGTGAACGCGCATAACCTTTAAAGATTGCTTTGAATGTATTATTTATATATGTAATATCTACACTTGTATGATAAGTATCTATATCTAATCACACTAAAAAAAAAATAATTCATAAGGAATTTCGATATAAAACTTATAACTTTTAATTTTTTTTATTAAAACATGAAATTTCATATGTTTAAATTAATGTTGATACATTAATCTTGTTTTTACATCTATTGACATTAAGTTATATATACAATTGCTATAAAGTGATATTCGACATTTGGCATACAGGTGACGATAACACAAGTTCCATGATTTTTGCCTACCAAAGTTTTCAACGCGCCTAAAGAATTTTTTTTCACAAAATCCTACGAATATATGTTCATAAAATAATAAACCATAATGAAAAAACTCACAAATCCTGATCTATTATAGAAAACAATCACCTGCGTAGACAGGTCCGCCGCTGTAAATAACTTTTTAGCAATTTGGGGTTGTACATTCAGCAGGATCACACATCTTGAGCTTGCGGTGCCAATCACAAAACCCATGGCAAACTTGTTCCATCCACGTGTTCAATTGACGACCTGATAGAGGGAACCGATGCGGCGGTCGACGTGGCCAAGTAATGGAAATATATCATTTAGCATTTGATTTACTGACACGAAGAAGGGGATAGAAAAACACTTACGAAACCACATGCAACCTGCCGTTAGTTGACTACTTATAAGCCTGCAATTAAATAAGCCATCTCATAAATTTGAAGATAAAAATACTTGTCATTGGACACCGATGTTCAACATTTTATGGTGAACCTGAAAGGATGCGGTCGTAATGACCGCATCAGCCATAATGTCACATGAGTTTTAATAAACATGTTATTATATAGGTTTTGTATGGATTTTTTGGTTTCGAATCACATTTTAAATATCCATACTAATGTCATAAATGCGAAAGTAACTCTGTCTGTCTGTCTGTGATGTCATCAAGGCCAATATGCTGAACCGATTATGTGGACATTTTATATAGATGAAATAGTCTACCTTTTCGCCCATTTTTTTAGTTTTTGATTTCATTATTTTACAACAATGCCGCCAAAAATATGAAACAGTTATAGACCACGCGGGCGAAGCCGCGCGCGGGGGTCGCTTGTTTTATTCAAAAATATAAATTTTGCAAGTAAGGCTAAGGTAAGTTTGAATGAAGCGCCGCGTTAAATTTAGTCATTTAGAAAATGAAGAGCGGCGAGTCACTCCAAAATATGTACATGTATATAAAAAGTAGTTTTAAATATGAAAGTTACTTGCAAATAAACAGGTTACAAGAGGACTCTGTGTCACTTCCAAATCTTTAATAAAGAAAACTAAATCTTTCAATTTATGTTAGCAAATTCTACCTAACATTGCAACTTATATGATCACAATAGAGAAAATGCCTTAATTTTACAGCATTTCGATTTTCAAGTTGTGTGGTGGAACTAAGTAACTACAAGGTACAACCTAGCTTACATTGAACACACTAAGAGAAGCATTGGTATTAGGGCGAATGAACACATCTCCGATGTCTAGAATGGAATATTGAAGTCAGTAGTAACTTAGTATTGAAGTGTATTGAAGTCAGCTGTATGTGAGCAAGCAACAGATAAACCCAAACACTACATCAGGTTTGATACACCTCATATTCTCGCTACGTTAAACAGATATATCCCAAGGATGATCCACGACGCTATTGAAATACAAAAACATTTCAATACAGATTCGATTGAACCTCGACACAACCTGGGACCCAATTTAAAAAAAAATGATCTCTTAAAACCTCCACACCAGGGAGCAAGCAAGATGCAGTCAGCTCATTCAGCAAGAATCCAGGCCAGTAGGCGAGGCAACTAAGAAATCATTGGCGGTAGTTTGACATCATAATATTATTAACTGACAGCCAAATGTCACCTCAGTCTACATGTGACCACGGACAACTGTTGGACAGTGTTCGAAACGTCGGGTTTTCTAAAATGTATTTTCGAATACTAACAATATACACGATGAATCCGCTTAAAATTGTTCTCAAATAACTACAAGGGTTTAAATTTTAATTAATCACAAAACAAATATAAAGTAACGATTTCAATAACCGATACGAGACGTGTAATTAGGCCCGTGGCTAAGTTGTATTTATCGCTACATAACCACCTGCGCTGTGAAACCGCGATCCTTCTTACTTCCTGTACAGTAAAGAAATTGTCTATTTTATAAATCGTTTGGCATACTGAGAAAAGTACTGAGATTTAGTTCAAAAATACATATATTATTAGTGGTCATCGCGGCGCAGTGAGATTACATCCGACTGTAAATGCGATTGTTTGTGCATTCGATTCCCACTCGAAGAAACGATTATTTTCATATCTACGCCCTGGTACATAAAATAAACGTGGAGAACGGTGATTTTTGATACTAGATTCCTCTGGGGTAGCCAGATGCTATGCGGGAAAAAACGTGAAGGTGAAAATAAACGTATACATTAATACGTGAAGCATATTATGAAATTTATGGAAACAAAAAATGTGAATTTTGGCATTTATAAATTAAATTGGTTTTTTTTTTAACAATTTCAGTAATTAAAACTAAAGCCTATGTTATACATAGAGAGCTAAATAAGAGTATACCATAAGAGAGTACAGTTAAATTAGTTGCCTTGCTTAAAACTTCTTGTATCTAAAATTAAATGTAAATAACCTTAATTTTTAATATATAAATTACAGTATAACTAATACTAATACACAAACTCATACACATTGTATGGCTACACGAGTACGTACTTTTTTTTTTGTAAAATTCTATCTTTTATCTTTAAAAATTCTTAAGCTACGTACGGGTTGTCGGCTGCGGTTGTCACATTCAGTTATTCATATAAAATATTTAAAGGGCAAGCTTATCTCGACGGCTCGAGCGCAGGTACACGTCGAATGTTTCGTCAAATGCTCATTAATGCAGAGACGCACGTGTTTGGGGTACAGTGCTAGTGGGAGCGGGGAGTTGTTTAGTTATTTATCACTCACGCGTACAGCGTGGAGAAAATATGGTGTTAAGAATCGGTCTCCGTTTTCATTTTCATAGCATTGTTATTAAATATATTAAGTGATTAATGGCGGAACCTAACGCCGCGCTTTCTTTCCAAAATTATGTTAAAAGATCGAACCTATCACCGCTTCGTGTGTGTCACTATTGCAAATATTTTACTGAATTGATGTAACAACCGTTGGTAATCTTAATAAAATATATAAAAAAATAAAATAAAAATAAAAAGTACAGGTTATTGTAGAATTTAAACGTAGGAATTAAAAAAGTGCAAAATGAGCAACAATTATGAATACTAAATAATTTATAAATGGGTGAAAGTTAGAACAAACTCTCAACAAACACAAACTATTAACAACATATAAAGTAAAAAAATCACGACAGCGTCATTTAATTCCTAAATAACATGTAAATTATAATTTATAATGTCTCCTAAAGTGTAGTCTTTAGTAATAAATGCGTGGGACAAGTCCAATCTAAATTAAATGCACAAACATACGTACCTACTTATCAGAAAACCATTAATTTTACGTTAATGAAAAACTGTTTTACAAAAAACTTACATTTTAAATTAGTATTTAAATGGTTAAGGGTTTTTAAAATGGCGTCGGCACTTTGCTCTGGGCTTTTAACAAGATTAAATTAAGATAAATCTTGTAAATAACCAAAAATCGATAAAATTTTACATTTCACATTTTGCATAACTTAGATTTTTTCCGCAAACACAGTTGCAACACGATTCTTTTTATTTTGAGAGAGATTTGCATCGCCTTCAAGATAGAAATATATCCACATATTCAACGCATCAGTAGTTGGGCTCAAATAATCAATCCACAAAACAATCCTTTGCACATTTTAACATTTTTTAAGGTGAAAGTTCATACAATTGAAATTGAAAAACTTTTTTAGAAAACTTTGCTACTAGTAGAACGCATTGCTTAGCGGTCAGAGAGAATGGAGTTTCCAAGAGGCGCGAGGTCGAATCCGGCTGCGTTAAAAATTTTATACGTTTTCTAAAAATGTTAATCTATTTGCACATTTTCCATCAATTTCTCAAGATTTTGTTTAAGTTCAAAGTTATACTCGCTTACGGAAGGACCCCGCTCTAAGTGACTTCTATATTTGTCTCTAAACATCTGCTCTGAGCCGACTAATTTAACCTCAGACATGACTACGGTTCTCCATTATAATTTATTAATATAATATATCTACATAGACAGTAGTGAATTGTCTGAATGTGCACGTGATGATTGTAGATTCAATTTCCCAGGATCCCAGATATAAGAGAGAGATAAGAAAGAGAGATACGTTTGTTAAATTTAAAAGAAGGGATTTTTCTGAATATATTAAGCAAAGTAAGGTGTTGTGGTCAGCCACCCAACGAAAAGTTTTTAAAATTTTCAAAAAGTGGAGCACAGAGTGATGTATTATATATAACACTAGTGATCTGCTCGGGGTTTCGTCTGCGTAAACTACACGACACGACTAAAACTATGTATTTCGTCTTTTCGCCCGCCCGCGTTCTTGTTTAAATCACAAAATTAGCTTGAATGTATAAATTAAATTTAAGCTGTTGTCTTTTTTATTTATAACCGATTGCAATAAAACAATGACTGGATATTAATGGAAGTTTACCAAAATGCAATAATCAAAACTGAATTAAACTCGGTTAAGCCGTTTCTGATATTAGCGTGTACAAACGCACAGATAAACAGACACGACAAACAGAGAAGAAAATTAACAATCATTGTTTTGTGATCTATTACATTGATAAATGCTCGCAATAATATATTTTCTCATACATCTTCCATGTACAGACAACAATAAGTTACATTTTTATTATATGTATAGATTGTGATAATACAGCATTCTGACTCAGCGGGATACGTTGCAGAGAATGGTTACAGGTTCAGTAATAACGTAGTATTAAATAAATATTTCTTCTAGACTTTTTTAATATTTTTAAAGTATTATTCACACTTAGGATATAGTTTGCACGTAGCGGGACTTGAAATTACAACAAACAAAAATTACAAGCGTATAAGAATTCTGACGGAGCTGGATATAGAAACGTATGGTTAGCGGTCAGAACGCTTCCAATAGGCAATTGGCGCGGGTTTGAGGCCCGGCTATGTTTAAATTATTAAACATTTTCTCAAAATGTTTTTTGTTTAGATATATAAAATTTCAAAGGTACCTATAAATATCTTGCACATAAATACACTATATATACTGATCTAAATGGCGGGAGGGGTGACAAAAATGTAACTTATCTAGAAAATCTGTGAAGCTACAAAAATAATAAGCAAAACCGCGAGGTAACATCACTATTAAAAATCTATTTCAGTATCCATTCATCTTGTTCATTAATGCTTCACTCCTTTTAATTTTATATTCACGTCCAGATCGGACTTTATAGACATCAGCCTATAAATGAAACCGTTAGAAATATATTTTTAACTTTATTTCTCATATGACCATCGTGGCGCCGTGGATCAGGGTCTGACTGTTAAGGCGGTTGGTTGTGGGTTTGATTCCCTCTCGGAGGAATGACTATACTTAAATTATGGTATCTGGTAAATAAGTTAAAGCACGGCGTTGAGTTTCGCCACTCAACTCGCAATGTCTCGATATCGGGCGGAAAGTAGAAAACGGATTGTCTTGATACTAGCTTCTCCCTGACTACCCCGCTATACGGGAAAAAGCGTGCAGCTGAAATTCAGTGAAAAAATCTCATATAAGCATTATGCTAATTGACTGATTAAATATTAAGCTTATTTCATGCCCCGACTGTCTGTAAAATGGCCTATCTGTTTATAATTTTAGACATGTGTACGTATGTATGTATGTATGTATGTATGTATGTATACAACTATTGTTTTAGTTGTTTTTTTATTTACAAAGAACTGAAAAACGATTACGATTTATCGTACTCGTCCTATACTTTCACATATTTTTATATACCGACATTCCACACGAATGTCGGAATAAATCTTGTATGTCATCTAAATAGCAGCCTCGTTGACGTATTGCCATAGAAACGTGTGTGTAAATTTTTACACAAAAGTGTATGTCATGGCAATGTGTAAGTAATATTTATTTTAGTAATTTAATGTATTCTTAATACATTATTATGTACAATATTGAAAATCTACACTACTTTATTTAAGCTAAAAGCTGTCCTCGCGACTTCGTCCGCGTAAATAACAGAACTTAACAATTAGTTTTTTGTGTATATATATCTCAAAAATAAACAATGTTAAAACACTTTTGATAAAGTTGATCGTATTTATTCAAGCAATAACTTTATAAGAATTTTAAGTCAAAAAATAACCCTATGAATATGTTATCAACTTTTGAATTTAATTCAGCAGTTTCGGTTCGATGAGTATACAACACAGACAAACGACAGACAAAGAAATGTTATAAAGTGTATATGTCTTTAGTTTGTTCATTTATGAAACAAACTTACTAAAATAATTATATTCCTTTACTTCAAAGGTATTACTTAAAATTATAACATAGTCCTTTACCTTATTTTAGAAGCTATTTTATGTATCGCTGTAATCAGTATCATGATCGCTCGCCTTCCACATACTTGATCATAATTTAATTGCGGAATTATTTTAAAACTATATATCTATATTCATTGTAAGAGCAATTTTGGTTAAAATTAAATACTTGTGATCACACATATTGACATATTTATTAAAATAAGGATTAATATCATGTTTATAAAAACACGTTCGAAAATAGTGTATAATTTTAGAACTAATTTCATTACAAATAAAAAAATTATACTGAGTCGACCTTAAAAAATAGACATATGGTGTCGTGGACTTTTTTTTAGAGCTTAAAAGCCCCTCTAAAGAGGGGAACAATTCTATTATACATGATTTTTAAGTAACTTTAACCGATTAAGATTAGATTATATATATTAGTTAGATTTTAATTATATTTAAGTGTTTTTTTATTTCGAAACAGTAGTTTCTGAGATTAGCGCATTCAATCAATCAAACAAACTCTTAAGCTTTATAATATACTATGCCAAATTACTATAAAAAGAGGTCCAGTTTAAAAGTTTTTCTTTTAGGTAATATCTATATTTTAAATATTTCTTGAATAATATTTGATTATTTAAACTTTATACGTCATCAAATTTCAACGATGACGTCGTTGCACACGACGACGCGTCAAAAATTCTAATCAAAAATAATCTTACACTTTAAATATTTCTAATTTTAGGATGAAACGTGGCGTTGAGTTCTGCCAAGTACTCAACAACGCAATACAGTCTACCTGTGACCACGGACTACTGTAAAGTGTTCGGAATGTCCGGTACTAAAATGTATTTTCGAAAACCAAGAATTAATCCACTTAAAAATAGTTTCATTTCAAAACGCAATACGTCTAAATTACTGAAAAATGGAGATCTAAGTACTTATTTTTATATTGTGTGATAATATATGTATAAGTAATGTATACTAGTAAAAAAAAGTGGAGTGTCTTTTTAAATATTAAAATAACCATATTAACAAATAAAAAAAAAATATAATGCCAAACTAACATTTTTTACAATTTTAGTCTGTCTGTTTATTACGACTAATCTCTGAAACGGCTGGACCGAATTTAATAGGACTTGCACTGGTAATGTAATGTAATAAAGAGTAAGGCTTAGGCTACTTTTGTAATAGATTTTCACGCAGACGAAGTCGCAGGTACAGTTACTCTATTATAGAAAATTGATTACGAAACAGTTTTCAAGTGCGTACCCACTGATGTCACAACCGCAACTTACTCAAGAGCTCATGAATATTGAAACTGCTGTTAGCAAGCGAGACTTCACGCTTGCTATATTGATTATTATTATGTAGAAATATCTCTACTATAATCATTTTTTAAGAAAATTTACTAATAACTATTCTAACCTAATTCGACACAGGGATTTTGAACTGTATTGAATGAACGGGTGAAGCAAAAGCTTTTGTTTATTATGCAAGTTATTATTAGTTACTTTTTTTATCTTAAGGTAAGCCAAACGAGCGTTCGGGTCATCTGATGGTAACACCAGAGGAGCTACAGGGATGTTGCCGGCCTTTAGGGTGGAAATAGAAGCTGGTAGGCCATTCCAAAGTCGAGTGGCACGTGGAAGGAAGCTCCTACAAAACAGCACAGTAGTAGACTGCCACGAATCCAGATGGTGAGATTGGAAAATTCAGCGGCAGGAATCAAGTCAAACAGTTCCCCACAACACTCGTCATGATAAATGCGGTAGAGAACGCACAAAGAGGAAACGTCTCTTCACAACGCCAAAATCTCAAGCCTTTCACAGTTACAAATAATGCAACCTACGAACTGTCTTAAGCTCGTTACGTCTGTACAAAGGAAAAACAGTGTACTCAGAACCTTGCAAAATCAGCAGCAGCAGCGGAATGTTAACACGCGCCTCGAAATGCTCTTATATTATTAAACATACGTTTGATACAAACTTACAACTGGCGCCTCTTGGATATCGCGTCACGCCATTTTAGAGATATTGCATTTTATGTGTAACTGAACTTGTCAATGCTACAAAGAAATATTCTCTCTCGGAAGGATTATGTTGACAAGTGTTATTGACATTGAGGTGCAGGTTCGAATCCCGCTGCGTTCAATTTTTTATACGGTTTCTAAAAATGTTTTTCACCTTTCTATATTCAATTATGCATACGGAGGAGTATGTTTAAGTTTACATGAAGAGTGCAGAAATACATAAAATCAATAACATATCGCACAAATTGTCATGTGTTTCAAATTTTATGCGTCAATTTTACGCGTTAAGCATTTAACATTCAAACATTCTTCGATTCCTAAATTGCCATAGCAACGTGACAAATATCCTCTAATAAAATTAATTTCTAACTAAATTGTATAAACTAAGTGAATGACGTCTAAGAAGAACTTTTTCAATCATACAAAACTTTTTTCATTTATTAGTTTCTAATACTCTACGCGAAGTCCGTCGACTTTGACATTGTTATAGTTGAAATAATTCGATAGGCAATTTTGATATTTTTCTGGAAATATAGACAAGTATTTGCTCGCAGCTTTCATAGTAAATGTAAATACTTTTAACATTTTTTCTGAGTAACGGTTAATTAAAAGAATAACTGTTAATTTAATTAACAGTTACCGTGAGCGTAGTCGAATACGCTATAGTGTAGCACAAGCAAAAGTCGTAGGTTCAGTTCTCAACCGAGCTAATAATAATGTTTAAATAAAAAAATATCCTGATTTATTTAAAAATCAAATGTGATATTGGACACCACTACCCTACAGTTACCTACTTTAAAACAGTAAAAAATGGAAACGGAAGTAATTTATCTACAGTTCTCTATGAAAATTTTTTTTAGACAACCTACTAACTAAACGCAGCAGGACTCGAATTGTTCGAATAACACCTCTAAAATGTCTAAATAATGTTCTCTATGGTCTACCATAGATCCCACTTCCCGATTTTTTATTATATTACGATTATTTATAAATCTTGCGCTAAGTAAAATGGCTTACACATTTTACTTTCCCCATTTAGTTGTAATGAATGACCTAAAAGCGTGTATCTATATGCAGGATTTATCAGTCCACTTCCAGGCAGTTAAACGGTACAAACTACGAATGTTGTTGTAAAGTTGGTGGGCGTATACGAGTTCTGCCTACGATATGAAGGTGCTTTCTGTACTTGGATCCTAGGAATTTGAACGCGATTTCTTTATTTTACATATCCTACAATTGACAAGGCGAGGTTATTGTGGCTCAGTGGGGCTCTGCCCTGACTGCAAATAACGAAACGGTTTGTAGATTGATCATACTTATATTATTTCCATTTCTCCGCTTTGGTAACACAAAGTGTGGCGCTAAGTTCTGCCACTCAGCATACGATTTCTCGAATTCAGGCGGAAATTGGAGAATGCAGTGTCTTGAAACTAGGCTGTTTCGGACTAAACTACTATGTTTTGGAATGGAAGTATTTTGAACCGGATTAATCGCGTATATTACTGGTATTCGAAAATACGTTTTAAAAACCTACCTACGTGAAGTCTATCTGTGACCACGGACTACTTTTAAGTGTTCGAAACATCGGCGTTCTTAAATGTATTGTATTTTCGAATACCAGAAATAGTTTCATTTCAAAATGTGTAGAAAGCGGTAAGCTGAAAATGGTAGGCAGAGGGAACCTCTCTCCTGACAAAAAATTCGAACAAGTTAAACTTTTTTTTTACATTTATGGTTTTTTTAAAGCTTATACTTGACTTAAACCAGGACCAGGTCATCGTGGTAATTTTTGAACGTTATCGTATCCGGACACATGTTCACATTTTCAAACAAATCGGGCGTCCATCAAATATAGCTTTATACAAAATTTTCTATTATTAGTAGATAGATCAATAGATTATAAAATCGTGTACAAAAAGTCAACTAAAAAAACAAGTCATAAGGACTGTCAACAGAAGTGAAACTTTGTAACTTCGAATTTTAGTATGAAAATTTGAAATTTCATAAACATATGAAATTTCAAATTAAAACTGTCAACATCAATCTAATTTTACATCTTTTGACTTACAATTATATATGCTACGACATACGAGTGTTGATATAAAAAATATATGCGGCATTAGGTGTTCGAGGATGACGCGAGTTCCATGAGTTTTGTTCACCCAAAGTGTTCAGCGTTTTCACTTTAAAATATAAGGGTTATAACAGCATATCCACTTAACATGTATGTGTTATAACTTAATATTTTTTACACGTAACGGTAAATTTTAAATTGTATTCAATTCTGAAACTTATACCTAAAACATAAGAGCTAAATTAACTTACGTCGCGTTATTTTTGGGCAAGCAAAGAACAAATTGCTAAAGAATTAGCTGCTATTAGCGTATGACCGGTGTGTGTGCAAATATTTGACTTTTCATACGATTTGTGGGAATTTGTAGGGCTTAAACTAAAAAAAAGTTAATCCATACGAATAAATCAAATTGCAGAGTCTGTTTGTGATATTAAAATAATCAGTTTTTGCTAAATGCGTTTGTATACACGGTACGTATGCCAAAATAATATTTTTACAATGTCTGTCTGTCTTTTTGTTTCGGCCAATCTCTGGAACGGCTCGACGGGACAATTGACGGGACGATTGACGGGACTTTCACTGGCAGATAGCTGATGTAATAAGGAGTAACTTAGCTTACTTTTATTTTAGAATTTCCAACGGACGAACTCGAGGGCACATTTTAAAGTAAATCCCACGATAAAAAGTGGGTGACACACGGACTTTGCATTTTGATTTCTTTTAAAAAAGTTACATAATAGAAATTAAAAACCAACCAAGAACAATTGCAGTTTTTTATTTAAGTAATTAAAAAAAAAAGTTTTTTATTTAAGTAACTAAATTAAATATCAACAAACTCAAGTCACATAACATAAGTCATGCTAAACTAACTGAAAGCTTTAAGCTCAATATTATATAATCAGGACACTAATATATCCTTAATAATCGAAGCAACTCGACCCGTGACAGATTAAATTCTTATTATACGGGCCCTATTGTTTGAGACGAAAGTACTACAAGCAAAAGATACTCTTAAAACCGTTAAGGAAAGTACAAAATTGAACAACAAATAACAAATCTTACCGATTCCCCATCGAGTCGCAGTGGCACAGTGCCTTTATATAAAACGCGACATTTGTGGGTTCGATTCCCATTTATATTTGATACATATAAAAATTAATTATTTTCTACGCTCGGGTTAGACAACATGCGGCATTTAGTTTCCACAATCCAATATGCTTTTTAAAACAAAGACAGAAAGGGGTAGCCCCTTTGTCCCCTTTCTGCCTTTTTTCAACTTTTTCGTCTTAACAAAAGATCATTTTGGCCCAATGTACACGAGAAACTTACGAAACCCGCGCAAATGAGACAAACTTTTAGTTTTAATATTTTATTTGGAATCAGCGGTGATTTGAATTAATTTGCTACTACGTTCGGTTTCAAATTTATTTAAAGGATTTGCGAGATCAAAGGGAAGAATAAATCTGTTGGTATTTTATCTTTTTTGCAAGTTTATATATAAGTAGATTAATATAAATTTTTCATGTTATTATAATCGAAATTATTTGCATATTTATTATTTTTATAGTCTATAGTAAAAGTTGTTCTTAATGTAAAAACAAAAACCGGTGTTAAGTTACGCGACTTAACAAATAATATATTTTAAATAAGCGAAACTGTTATCAATAAGTTATCTCTGTACATACCCATAGAAAAGAGGCGAAGAAGATCGAGATGAATTACCAAAAGTTAAAATTGACCAAAGATAATTGGTCTAAATACAATAGATTATGCTCGGCGATGATGAGTCAGTCAGTGAATCAGGAATACTTTTTAATGATTTTTTTTATAGTATATAGATTTACAATAGAAAAGTCTCACATTGGTTACACCAAATGCGACATTAAAACACCACTATCCACCCAACAGGCTCTACAGCCACAAAGTTAAAAACAGTGAATTTTCACTTTGTCATTATATTCTCTCTGTATATAACGCATGATGCGAAATATATGAACGTGAAAATAAAAGAAAAACTTATCTGCCCATCAGACCTCCGTTGTCGGGATGATTTATCTGCTGTATCAGTATTTAAAATCTCTTTAACTTTATCCATGTGTTCCTAACGACTGTACTTTTTTTGTGAAGTACAGATGTTTACACAAAGTTCGCGGGTTCGATCCCAACAGAGGGGAATGTTCCGGTCAGACATAACGCAGCGTTGGCTTGAGATTGCCGCTTTCGCCGCAATTGAATGGTTGGTAATTGGAGATCGGAGAGTTTAAACTCTAAATTCTCTATATTTACTTGATAAACAAATCGTCCTCAGATGACCTCGCCGTGTAAAAGCCTAATATAATCTTAACAAGCACTTTATGTATCATCGTCGTAAAAAAGCCGTTGAAATATGGCACAGCCATATAAATATCAATTGAGAATATCAGAACAATTTTGGCAAAAGCGAAGAATCATAAGGCTATCGTGGCACAGTGGGACAGGGGCGGACTGTAACCGTTATTAGTTATGGGTTCGATCCCCTTTCGGTGGAATGATCATAATTTAATTATTTTCATGACCGCGCTCTACGCTGTGTAAGTTTTTTCTTGTTCACAGCGTCTATATCAACCTATTCAGGTCAACTCTCAACCTGCAACGTTTTGAATACCGAGGAGAACCGAGTGTCTTAGCAGTAGGATCTGTCTGACTTGGCAAAGCTAAAAAAAGAGTAATAAACAATAATCTTAATCTCTCAAAATCATTTAAATATAATCATTCCCCCAAGTATGAATCGAACTCCCAACCAACGCCTTCTCAGTCAGATTATATACAACAGCGATACGATGGCATCAAAAACAAATATAATGAAATTAAAATATAAACCATAAAATATTTTTAGTAAAAGGCATCCCCTTTCGTGTTGAACAAAATCTCGATAATACAGTATGTTTTAATTGCAATATGAAAGGGTCGTTCTGACTATGATATGTTGATACTGAAGTTTCGATATTCGAGATTGGAGAAAATCTCAGTGTTTTTCTTTTTTTTTCTTGTTTGATTGAAAAAAAAATAATGATAAGTTCGTTCACCTGTAATGAGGACGGAGGAATGTAAATTTGGCATACTTAAACCTTATGTGGAGCATATACCTATATCATAATAATACATTAGAACACACAAAAAACTCATGTAATTATTACACATAATACCATATGTGTTTTAAATACACTTTTGTATAAAGTGCCAAGGTAACGAGTGTTACACACGTCAACAGGGCTACTAAGAATAATTAAATGTGCAATTTGCTTATCTGAATGGACAAACATATATGACATACAATAAACATGTACCTGCCGGGACTTGAACCTTAATAATCGAGTTCAAACACATTCGGAAAAAAAACGACACAAAAGTTAAGAAAAACGTTTCATATCACTAAATCTACACAAATAAATAAAATTGTCCTGACGTGTAAAAATTGTAATATTAAAATAACATATATATGTATACACGGTACATATCTATGCATATAATAAAAATGTAACTGATCGCTGTCTGTACATTTAAGATATATGAAAAAATATATGATTCAAAATAATGATGTTTAATTGTCTTTTCAGTTTGTCAGTGCGTTTGCGAACGCTAATATCAGAAACGGCTACACCGATTTAAATGCAGTTTTGACTATTGTATTTTGATAAACTTTCCTTAACATTTAGTGTCAATTAATAATTAATTTCAACCGGTTAATTAATCAATAAAAAAGTTACAACCATATAAATAATAAGCTTAAGGAAAGTCCGTGATTTAAGTAAGAACGCGGGCGGGTGAAAAAAGAAAATAGTTTGGTCGTCTAGTTTACGCAGGCGAAGCCGCGAGCAGGTCACTAGTAACAAAATATTATTTTATACAATATTTGTCTGTCTATTTGTTCGGGTAATCTCTGCACAGACTTTACTGATTTTGATGGAACTTTCATTAGTAGATATCTAGTATAATAAGAACTAACTTACTTAATTTGTTTATAGAATTCCACGCAAACGAAGTCGCGGGCACAGCGTCTACTAAATAAAGATGTAATCTAACATTCAATTTATTTTTAAATGAAACTATTTTAACCGAATTTATACGGTATTTAAAAATACAAATTAAAAAACCTGACTTTCCTTGTTGAGTACTAAAATATATACGACTAGTTCAAGCCCACGACTATGTATATGTAGACAAAAAAAAATCGAAATTCTCAATTCCCAAGGAAGACTTCTAAATGGTAATTTTCAACTTTCTACATCAAGTAGTCTTGACCGTGCATTGACTGTCAGTCAGTAACGTAGAGTTTCATATTTATAGGTAAAAATTAATGCGGTTAAAATAGTTTTATTTAAATTGTCAATATCAAAGATAGCGAGAACCGTAAACCTTATCAAAGTCTTTCACAAACGTAGTGACGTATCACGAAACTATTTTACACAAAAAAGCATCACAAAAACCAACCACTCTTATACACATAAAATACACAAAGACCAACCAAAAATAAAATATAATCAGCTTGTAAAATGATTTGCATTAAGAGACAACAACACAATCAAGACCAACATTTATCACCGAGAAGGGTCGCGCTTAATAGAAATATTTAAATAAGCTACTTAATTTATTATATAATATAAATTTAAATGAAATATTGTTTAGAATTCTGATGACTATCGTGGCGCATTTGAAAAACTGACTGTGTGTCTATGTGCTAATCGCGGGTTCAATTTCCAGTTATGGCAAAATATTAATTTAAAAATATTTTAACACGCTTTTATTGGCTTCACCCGTATCCATACTAATATTATAAATGCGAATGTAACTCTGTCTATCTGTCTGCCTGTCTGTGACGTCATCACGGCCAAACCGGCTGAACAGATTGTGAATTTTATATTAAAATACTTTAGGGGCTTGGAATGAACATAGTCTTCTTTTTTCGCCCATATGAAATTACAAATCTATACATATAATAAAAATGTAACTGTTGGAATGTATATCAGAAAAAATATTAATGGAAAATATAATCTATCAATAATTACTGAAAATAAAGCTTATTAATTTTTTTTTTGTTTATATGTTACAACCCATAGAGCGTTCGTACACGCTTATCTCAGAAATGGCTAAACCAATTTCAATGCAGTTGTAGACTATTGTATTTTGGGTTACCATATCTATTTTATTTCAATCGTTTCCTAAATAAAAAAGTGACAACAATTTAAATAATAAATTTAGATAAATTTTGTGATTTAAGTGAGAACGCGGGTGGGTAAAAAACTAAATAGTTATAATGGTGTAGTTTACGCAGGCGAAGCCGCGACTGGGTCGCTAGTTTCAATACTAAAATTCTTATTTATAAGTTTTTACTGCTAGATCCATATTTATTTAACCTAAATTGTTATTTTTTATCTAACCTGATAAATCAAAATGCGACGTTAGCTCTTCACACAACACATCAAATCCCTAATATCGGTGGCAACTGGAGAAATATTGAATTTCTTGGCTTTACTTTATTAAATATACTACACGGTGTTCCAATGAATATGCTGCAACAAAGCGTAGAATGCATAGAGATGAAATATAAGCTTTACTTTAACATTTTTAAAGTGTTATTCACACACTTAGGTTGTGTTTTTTGTCAAAACATTTTTAGAAAACGTATAACATATTGAAAGCAGCGGCATTCGAATTCGGATTCGGCTTAGCGGTCAAAACGCTAGGACGGCTTCCAAAAGGCGCGGGTTCGAATTCCGCTGCGTTCAAATTTTTATACAGTTTCTTAAAATTATTTTTTATGAGCTTTACGACTATTTCCGCCTAGCAGGACCATCAGAGAGAACTTAGTCTTGAATCATTTGGTTCTCTACCCTCCGCCCGAAATCGGAGAAATGAGAATAATAATTTAAATAATGGAACGTGTTTTAAAAAAAATATTATCAATTAAAATGAAAACAGTAAACGAATGGGCAAATGAAACTCACCCAAGTACTAATATTCTTGTCTTTGAGGCCGTCCCCTAAATAAAATGGTACATAAAACCATTTTGGTTAATTATGTTTAAGATAACTTCGTATTTAGTAAGAGGGTACTGCACGTTTTATTACTTTCCTACAGCTCTAATAGAAATTTAGTCTGTTAGGAAAAGGAAGTAGGTATCGTGACGCGGTGGAACAGCGTCTGTAAATAAACGAAACGGTTGTGGGTTCAATACACATTATACTGAATACAAATTGCCCTGGTAAGATAAAGCGTGGCGTTGAGTTTCGCAACTCAATTTCGGTTAGAAGGTGGAGAACGGAGTGTCTTGCCACTAGCTACACTCACTAGGTCACCCTGCCGTGTGATAAAAAAGAAAAGTGTTGAAAGCAAAGTGTTGAAAAAATTATTGAAAATATTTCGACGGAGTATGAAATTTTCAAACTTGGAAATACATTAAAATAATAAAATAATTATCACACACACACCACTTTGTGTTTGATATACATTTTTGAATAAACTGAGGTATACGTTGCTAAGGCGACGGTTATTTTACTGATCAACTGTACACGTCAAGACTTTGTCTTTACCAGTAGCCCTGCTACTGGCAAAGATAAACTCTCCTTTTACAATTCACAATCCCAAGACAGATCTCCAAAACCCATTAGCAAGCTGCCAGCTATGCTTAAACGCTCAAAGAAAGGATTATCTGAACGCACCCCTGCAAATTATCGAACCTGCTACCCCTTTGATCCACCCTCGAGCATTTGCTAATAGATTCATGACCAATTAGGGGCACGCGTTCTTTAATAAATTTTCAGTCATTATAATTTATTATGGTATTTAATTATAGTAACTATTTATATAAAATACTAGAGATCCGCTCGCGGCTTCGTCCGTATAGCAGTATACCTGTTTCGTATTTTCGGCGATCTTTCAACAGTTTGTCTTTCAAGAGATAATCTAGTGTAAAGAAATTCTGTTTTCTACTTATGTAATAGATATTGCGTGGTTTATTTTTCAGTATTTATTTTTCAGTATTGGATGTCAATGCTGAAAAATAAAGTTAAGAACAGACTGACCCATCACTTAAATAGTTATTACCCACGACCGCGTTTGTGTGGACTTTATAACTATAGAGTATAGATATACTATTTCTAGTTCTATATGTCGTAATATTATGTGTAAAATGTAAAATCCCATTTGTCCCCGAATAAATATTTAGCTCAGGCTCAACTTATATTTCCTCGTGCCTCATCACGAAATATTTTTTGACACTAAATAAATGAAATGACTGATTTTGAAACCCTAATCAAAATGATTACAATCCAGATTTTATTTTTTGTTTTAATTTACTGTATGACTTTTCTATATAAGATAGCTGTTAAGAAGCTTAGAAAAAGGTAATCTATACATATAATAAAAATGTAACTGATCGCTGCCTGTACTTGGAAGATATATGAAAAAAACATTGGGAGCATTTAGAAGTGAGAACGTGGGCAGGCGAAAAAACAAATTAGTTTAATCATGTAGTTTACGCAGACAAAGCCGCGAGCGGGTGGCTAGTACAAAATAAACTAATAATTTCACAATTTGGATTAATTTAAATAACGACCTTCCAACCACTTTGGCAAGTCTAGTTAACACTAACGACCATGTACCAAAAGCGTAGAACAGTGGGTAACTTACCACAAAATCATCCACCACCCTACAAAAATGCAAAAAGATCTCACTAAAGGGCTGTTATTACGCGTATTATATGAAAGATGACTAAGGGATGATATATCGAGATAAGAAAGCTGCACAGGACTGGAATGAAAAGAAACTTCTAGCGCTACCACTTGTACATCAAATCACGTACAAAGTTCCCTTACATAGAGACTCGAGACGTGTATTTGGAGAATATATTATTATAAGTTTCAATTTGAGTGCAAATACGTTTTTCATTCATATGTAAATTTGAAAGAAAAGAAAAGGCGAAATTCTTGTATAAATATGTGCATAAATGGCATCGTCACGCAGTGGAGCTGCGTCTGATTGTAAACATAATAGATTTGAGTTCCAACAAAATAGTTTTATTAAATATATACATTTGCAATAAACTGAAAGTTGTATATATTGTATTTAAATTGTTCTCTAGTAAACCAAAGCGCGGCGTTTAATTTCGCCAACTAACACAGAATGTTTCGAATTCGGATGAATCTCTGCGCCCACCCTATTATGCTAACTAAAACAAGCTCAATACACCTTCTTTACCTCTCTTTGGAATTGCTATGAAGAAATATGTATAAGAAATAAAATAATAAATAAATACATTTAAATGTTACCTCACCACGTTATCACACAGACCGTTAGTTTGGCCGGCGCCCGCGCTGATAGCAACGTGTTTGCTGTCCCGTCACTATCTGATGGAAATGTCGATCGCACGTCAATTATATCTATTCTACATACGAAATTCTATGCGAAAGCTCTAAAATTACATATTATGTTACTAAAAAGTTAACATCGAATCTTCTCTTTTTTTTCTTGAATGACGTTCTCGTTCTCTTTTTTCTTGAATGACGTTTAAATACCCAAAAATTAAACGCAATTATTTAATAGCCAAGAGATATTTAAAAAAAAATTTTCAATTAAGTAAACTCCGTTCTTTGTTCGTTAAAAAAATATGTATATATAACCATAGGAGATTCGACCATAAAATCTGACTTCGCATATCCTAAGAAGAGATACAAATGTAAAAATATATATATAAATTTAAAAGGGCACGGGACTGGAACCCGCTCCGATTGAAAACGCTGACAAAAGCTCTGAACACTAAGCCACACGTTCTATCCAGCTACGTCGTAAGTATTATACACTTGTTATTATTTATTTTGTTGTCTCTGATAGCCTTAAAGATTTTTTATAAATTCTGCTGCCCGAAGACCATTTCCATAAACAACCAACCGTTTGGCAAGAATGAATGCTATTTATTAAAGTGTTATTCACACAATCCATACTAATTAATATTATAAATGTAAAAGTGACTGTATCTGTCTGCCTGTGAGTCATCACGGCCAAACCGCTGAACCTGATAAAATTTTATGGATAAAATATATATAGTGGATAAAACTGGAGGGTCTTGGGATTAACATAGGCTACTTTTTACTCCCATTTTTTTTTAGTTTTTCCATGTTTTAGGAAAAGGCCGCCGAAAATACGTAAAAGCTACAGTTGACGCGGGTGAAGCCGACAGCGACAGGAAAACATTTTTAACAGAAAAACATTTTTAGAAGTCGTATAAAAATGTTGAACGTAGCGGGGCTCGAATTCTTGACTCTTAGTATCTTTCAATATTACTTCTGAGATTATCATGTATACATAAATAATATTTAAAATATTATAAAATAATATCCCAGTTGCCCCAATTACTTTATAGTATAGTAAACACTGATATAAACGTACGTATTTAATATAGTGCGCTTGGTGTACGTTTACTTTGAGCGTTATCTGAGCAATATTTGTCTAGTATATTTCGTTTTGTAGATATATAAAACTAAATGTTCAGAATTTGTAAACATTTAATAAAACCATTGTAGCAGAGAGGGACGGTACATACTACATACAAAGGTTATGGGTTTGATCCCCACTAGATTTTTTTTATTTTCTCGCATTGGTATTTGAGACAAAGCGCGCGCGATACGCGGTGTTGAGACAGAGTGTCTAGACAGGTTAGGTTCTCTCTGACTTTCCTGCTATGTGGTAAAAAGCTGGTAACTAAAAAAAACTTAATATATCTCTTTAAGTATGCTAAGTTACATACTCCTGCTGCAGTAAATATAGACTATAAAAGATAAAACTCTGATGGAATCGAACTTCAAACTACCAAGGCGATACCCCGGCATCAATAATTATGACGGTAGCTATGAAGTTAGCAATCTAGTACAAATGTTACATTTTCTATACATCAAATAAAAATGTAACTAATCGCTGTCTGTACGTGTAAGATATATGAGAAAAATATTATAAGGGGAATTTATTAATGTAATAGAACCCAAAACAAAGATTTTTAATTTTCTTTTCTGTTTGTCTGTTTGTTTGTACGCTAATCTCAGAAACTGCTTAACCAATTTAAATGCAATTTAACTATTGTACTGTGGTAAACTTCCTTAAACATTTAGTGTTCATTCCATTTCAATCGGTTCATAAACAAAACAGTTACAACTATTTAAATTATAAATTTAAGCAAAGTTTGTGATTTTGATTAGTGAGTAAGGGCGGATGAAATATCTTAATAGTTTAGACATGTAATTTACGGAGGCGAAGCTGCGAGTGGGACGCTAGTAAAAAAATAAAACTCGAATGGAATCGAACTTGCAACTATCAAGGTGATATGTCGGTACATCAATAATTATGGCAGCAACTATGAAGTTAGCAATCTAGTACAAACGTTACATTTTCTATAAATATAAGCGGTAATTAGCCAGTACTTACATATAAAAAGCTAGTTTCTCCACATTCATAGGTTCGCCGCTTTTCTAGCATACGCCTCGCAGGTAACGCTTCATTAAATAATATATCTCGTTTACTTAGTAGATATTATGAGGGACATGTAAATAGGAGCGGTGATAACAGGTTCAAATTAGAGACGAGCAAAATTAAAAATAAAGTGTAGTAGCTGTAGTAGATATACACGAAAAACAAGCTTTATTCATATTTCGTTCTCCACATTAACACCGTGCTTTCTTCTACCAGAACATAGAATATGTTATCGATCAGAGTCAAATCCACAGTCATCGCATTGACAATACCACTTTGCCACGATGGCTTTACCTAGATTATAAAAAATAGTATAAATCTATAACAAATCAGGATGTGAAATAACAGAATTTCGAAGCAACTGGATACAGAACGTGTAGCTTAGCGCTTGGACGGTTTACAAAATGCGCAGGTTCGAGTCCCGCTACGTTCAATTTTTTATACGATTTCATAAATGTTTTTTCATATCCTAAGTGAGGATGTGTCTGTATAACACTTTAAACATATTAAATTGTTATTCCCACACTTCTAAGTGTAACACTTAAACAGTTAATTATGCTAGAACAACTAGAATAACGAGAAACTAATTTTAAGCTTGTTCCACTCAGTTTCTTTTTAAACTCACTTGTTAAACCATTGAGCTATATATGTTTTAAAGATTTTTTTGTTATATTCAAGTTTTTATGCATGTTTTTATGCGTTAAATATACAAAGATGTTACGGGTTTCCTCTAATATACATTTTCTACTATACCGAAAAAAATTTTATACTGCCGTGTGTTTGCCGCACTTTAGCCGCACTTTGGCTTCTTGACCAGAGCGGAGAAATGAAAATCAATAAATCACGATCATTCGACCGAACGGGAATAGAACCTACAATCAATCGCAATTACAGACAGACAGTGTCCCATATATAAAGCCCAGGTATATTCAGATTATTATATATGGTAAAAATAATAATTTTCACACGCTCAACAACTCGGCAGCCGGTTGCAGTTAAAAGAAACCCGCAATACAACCTACAAGTGACGTGAAAGAAAATAAATAAATAAAAAACCCTAGAAACAACTTGTTCTAGATTTTATAACGAGATGCCCGACCGTATCTCCTAAATAGGCATAACCAAGTATGTTTTTTCTCTTCGCTCGTCTTTGTGGAGAGAAAATAGTGATGAAACATTCCATTCCCCACACAAGCAGAGGGGAGAGGTTGCAGTGGATCGTGATGGTTGTGGGTTCGATATACACTCAGGGGAATTATTTTATTTAGATTATATTAATTGTAAGATAAAGCGCGCCGTTGAGTTCCGTTTAACATGCAATGTTTGAAAAGTCTCGAAATGACACTAGGTTCTTCCCGCCCACACCGCTATGCGGAAAAAAACTTTGTATGAAAACTTAAGTAGCTTAACGGTAAAAGTCTTGGACGGCTTCAAATCCCGAATCCAATTTTTATACGTTTTCTAAAAATATATTTTTCAATTTAAAGTATGTGATTAACACTTTTAAATGTTAAAAACTTAAGTGACGTCAAATTCGTAATTTACTTAGAAATATTACGTTGTTGATTAAGAAATGAATGTTAGTCTCACCATACGGACGATGTGTACATATATTAAACCTATACAAATAAATGAAAATGTAGTGTCTGTTTGTAATATTAAAATAACTGCTTTTTATTTAATACACATGTATGTATGTATGTATACACGGTACGTATACCAATATAATATTTTTAAATGAAAATATCCTTGATTTTTTTTATATAGCTTGATACAGGTGTTATTAATATAAGCGTGTTAAAAAAAGCATACTTTGAGGCATATTGTGGCTCAAAGTATGCGACAGCGACTCACTGTAAACGCGATAAGTTGTTGGTTCGATTCTCACTCGGGGGAATTATTTATATTTAAAAAAAAAATTCTTTACTCTACTCGACCGACTGATATCCAAGAAGAGCGTGGCGTTAAATGGGTGGTTTGGGTGGAAGTGGAGAACGGAGTGTTTGAGACTAGGTTCTCTCTGACTACCCTGCTATGCGGGAAAAAGTATGAAACTGTAAATACGTAACTAAATATCAATACATAGAAACCGATGATATATTCGAACAATTTCTAACATTCGCCCCAGTTAGTATTGGAAATACCTTCGCTACTCGCTAGTACGTGACACGTCCAAAGCTTTATTGAGCTTTGAAATATTAACTATGAAAATGAACTTTCGCTGCTCTAGTCTCATAGAAAGTATTTTTACAATATATTTTTTTACATAAGTTTTTGAAAACATATAAAAAATTTGAACGCCGTTGTTACAATTTAGCTGGTCTATGGAGGTTCTTTATCAGATTATCCAGATATTTAATTGCTATGTATGTCAATGGTAAATGCGTTAAAGAATGTTTATTTTTATTTATTAATACTTATTAATATAAGCTGGATTTTTATTATTTTTCATTAGCTATGCTTAATTTTTTATGTTTACAGTCAACGGAAAATGCCCATAACGCTGAATAAATTTTGATAAGGCGGCTTTTTCTTATGTCTAATAGCTTTGCTAGTCTATTATGATTCTACATCAGGTGTTCCACTCTTCTAAAACAATTACACCATAAGTTCTGCCCAGAGTTAAAATATACATAACAAAATAAAATTATTCATATCAATCGAAACAAAGAGACAGACAGACAAAAAGATAGTCAATTTTTTTTTTAATTCGTTTTTCATTACTTATTTTTAATCCTCCGAAAAATATCCAATTTATGTACACAATTTTTTTACTGTTTTAGTAAAGAGCATAGATAAATAGATAAAATCACATGTCAATTCAAATGTCGAATCGAAAGAATCGAACCCACAACTATCACATACAGTCAAGATATTTCGCAACGACAACGATGGTGTGTGAGATCTCCTTTTCAGATTATTTTTCCTTCACAAACACTACGTGTTGGGTAACAAATCCCAACTTCAGTTAAATATATAATACAGTGACAGGTCCCTCACTCTCTTGCAGAGCCTTGAGTGGAAACAAAGGGAAGGGAGTTCACGAAAAAACACTCGAATTCCATTAAAACACTTAAAAATACAAAATTTTGTAATCTTGTAATTTACTCATTCTTCAAAAGGGTCGCATTAAAATTATGAAAATGGCAATGTAATGGCGGTTTGTTCTTGGTAAAGTAAAAATATAACTTGTATATAACTAGTAATGTGCTGTGGTTTCGTTTGGACGTGATAATATATTTTGGTGAACGTTTGCATAATAACAGCGGTCAGGTCTTGGGTTGTGAGTATATTTTCCCACTGAGGACATTATTTACATCTACATCTCAACAAATAAATAAAATTCGTATGTCTGTTAGTCATGTTAATCAAAATATTTTTTTACAATTTTTGTCTGTCTGTCTTTCTGTCTGTTTGTTCCGGCTCTGGAACGGCTTGACCGATTTTGGAGGGACTTTCACTGGCAGATAGCTCATTTTATTAGGAGTAACTTAGGCAGGCACAGCTAGATACTCACTATTAAATAATATAAATGTTACTCTAATTGAACCAAGTGGAGTTTTTAAGTCCGCTTAATAAATGTTTAACCCTGTTACAATCTGAGAAAATTTTTCGTTCTGGTAACAAGACAAAGCGCGGCGTTGAGTTCTGCCACTCAACACGCTTAGTTACGGATATGGGCGGAAACTGCAGAACGGAGTGTCTTCACACTGGGTTCTCTCTACTTACACTGGTTCGCGGGAAAAATGTGAATATGAAAAATTGACCCATTATTCTCTGAGTTTCTAACATACAACGCACAGCCTAACTGCTGGATGTAGAAATATGAAAATCAGTATATAGGTTGCTCGGAGAGAGTAACATAGCATTTAGAGAGAAAAGAAGGAGATTTTACAGTTAACAGTCGAAACTGCTGAAGATAGTAATGTATGGAAACTCAAGAAGTCCACGCAAACGGGGTCGCGGGCGTCAACCAGTACTTAAACAAGTAACGCCGTTAATAGGATGTGAATTCACAAACTCTCACGTTCATTTGGACGAACTAAAACTATACCACGACGAGTTCCCTATTCATATTTCTTATTTTACTTTCATAGTTAATGTTACGATGCATTGAATGTTCATATTACAACAATGTGAGATTTAGAATCAGCCAAGTACATATTATTTATAAGTATAGATTATAAATCATAGAATAGGCCAGAATAGGCATAGGCAAATGTGGCACACCACTTTCAGCCACAATCGTGATGAGTGGCAGAACTGAAGGCCACGCTTTGTCAATCCGACAACCAATCGTATTTACTGTCAGACGGCGTTAAACTGCGCCACAACGGCCAAATTGTCTAAAGCTATTATAAAGACAAAATTAAACAAAGCCCGCTATCTGTAGAGTAAACACCAAGCTTAGTTAGAATCGTTCACGATTATTGGAATAGTTGGACTAATTCCGTCTTAATCCAAAAATCGTTCGCGGTTAAGTATTCTGTGGGCGGAAGTGAATGTTTGTATTGAGCGACTTTTGTTTCTCTTAATATATGTATATATATTTTACACAAAGATGTATTATATTTATATATCGATGTATCATATTTGTATATGTATTATATCTGTATGTATTTTCTATATTCTGTATACTACCTAATATATAATTCATAATGTAAAATTTATTAATATTTATTTCCATATTCTTGTAATTTTATTTTTTTGCACCCCTATGAATCCTATGAAATTAAATGTAGTAATGTTATGTATGTAATCTATGTATATATACGATATGTGATATATATCACATTGATCTATCGCTCAATTACACTAAATAACTAGAAAATAAAACTAGACCACTACTGCTGCTGTAGTAGCAGTAGTTAAGTATGAAACGTTAAATTTTCCAACATTAATTCAACTTACGCTGGGTTAAAACAAACTGTCATAAGTATACCACTGCAGTGACATACGAATACGTACAGAAGATTAAATAAATCCTCTTGTCAAAGTGACGTCTGACATTTAGCGGTGGAACATAAAAGGGGATCGTGCACTTCAGAGCTTTCAGCATCTCTCTGGACCGATCCAAGCGTGTCGTGTGGTGTTCACATTTGAGGAAATGTACCAATGTAAATATGTGATTTATTTATTTATAGTTTATTATAAGTATCAAAAATAAAAGGACAGGTTTTTACCTGTAATAAAATAATTGCAAATATGTGCACAAAAGGCGCTAAACAGCTATCTCTTCCAGGCGATCTTGAGGTTAGAAGATTTGGAAATTTAAATAGCGTGGGTGGTGTAAGTATATATCATACATATTGTACTACATAGACTGAATTCACAGATACCTATAAAATAAATACTTATATATATCATAATATAATTTACTCGTATAAATATAATCTAATAATATAGTCTTGTGATGTTAGATTAAGAGACTACAGGTTGTACGTGTTCTGAGGCCGTCTTAAGATGGATCTACTTTATAATAATATTAAAACATAATAAAGCAAAAAAAAATACTTGATTAGTTTATTAAGTAAGAAAAGGTCGGTACAAAGGCGGCCTTAGCAACGGAAGTAATATCTTACAGGCAACCTTTTATTGAAAGTACTCTTATAAAGAGATACCTTAATTGGCGGAAGTAAGTGCGTGAATTAATTTTAAATTAAAATTATTAATACACACACTGACATACATACACGAATATACACTTATATAAACATACATATATACGTATACGCGACTGTCAGCGGTCAGCGACTGACTGTAAACGTGATAGTTGTGAGTTCGTACCCCATTTGGGGGAAGGATTTTTCTAGCTACACACTTTATTCTGCACAGCAGTGTAGTCTGAGAGAATATCAGAGAGTCAAGACACTCCTTTGAAGACCAATTTGATTCTTTTTTATTCTATAGACATGGCAAACTAGCGTTCGGGTCACCTGATGGTAAGTGATCACCGCCGCCTACGACCCCGTGCAACACCAGAGGAGCTACAGGGATGTCGCCGGCCTTTAAGGTGGAAATAGACGCTGGTAGACCATTCCACAGTCGAGTGGCATGTGGAAGGAAGTTCCTACAAAACCGCACAGTAGTAGAGTGCCACGTATCCTATCTGGATAGAATCTGAGGATGTTATTTCAGTCTGTTACGTACTGTGTGGTTAAAAAATTCAGCGGCAGGAATCAGCTCAACCAGTTCCCCAGAACATTTCCCATGATAAATTCGGTAGAGAACGCACAGCGAGGAAACGTCTCTAAACACATCTCTAAGCATTGCGTTCCGATTGAAGGGCGGAGCTCAACGCTGTGTTTCATATGTTAATATATGTATATGGTTAACAATAAGGATACATACAAACAATAAACGAAACACACACTCACACACACACAATTCATAATAATCGAATGAGATATTTCAAATATAGATAGGTAATATTTTATGTGAGTTTCGTGACCAGTGAGAGATGCAGCTTGTCCCAAACGACTTAACCATGGGGATTACAACAGGGGGACGAAGTCAACAGTGTAAGGATCGATGTTGATAGGAATTATTATTAACAAGTGCTCTTACATTGATGGCCAATTTAAATGGATATTATCTAAATTTATATAATAAGGAATTGAATAAAATTTTGAGTATAGGCAAAGATTGTTTTGTTAACAGTTTTTTTGTCTTCAGTTTCACACTTTTGTCCGCATAGCAGGGTAGTCAGTGAGAATTAGTGTCAAGACACACCCCTGCTCCGCACTTCCGCCGGCAATCGAGACATTGCTTGTATTAAGTAGAGGAACTCAACGCCGCGCTTTGTTCAGATACCGGAGCGACGAAATGAAAATAATTTAAATTTAATCATTTGCGGAGTGAGAAGCGAACCCACAACAATCGCATAACATCGCGTTTGCAATTCTAAAATAAAAGTTGTTACTCTTTATTACATCAGCTTTCTGCCAGTAAGTCACGTCAAAATCGGTCCAGCCGATTTGGTTTCGATTGAAACACGCGTGTCTTAACTTTCACACTTAATCCCACAAAGCGGGGAAAAAACCTAGTGTCAAAACACTCACTTTCCGCCCAAAATCGAGACATTTTGTGTTGAGTGGCGGAACTCAATGCCGCACCTAGTTACCATTGTCTTCGGTACCATAGCGGAGAAATTTAAATACTTGAAATAAAATTATTTCCCCGAGTGGGAATCGAACCCACTACGCCACGATGCCCTCACACAAAATGTTTTAAATTGTAGTCTATGTGTTTTATGCTGACGTATAACCTATATTACTGTAAAGTTTCATCTAAATGCATTCAGTAGTTTTTGCGTCGAAGAGTAATGAACATATACATACATCTATCTTGGACGGCGTCCAAGAGGCAAGCTTTATAATACTATTTCGCAATACTTTGTGTTAATTTAAATTATTTTAATAATATTTTATTGTTAATCAATTGTTATACTTTTGATGATATATACTTTATATGATGATAATTGTATATATGACAACAGATGCCGATATATGATTACAATTTGCTAAAATCAATTGACATATTTTATAATTATACTTGTTAAAATAGTTGCTGATTTGATTATTTTGTAAGTTTCAAAAGAAGTAGAGTTAACAGTGTCAAAATCATTCCTTGTTGGTACTTGGACAAGCATTTTACAGCCAGGAGTCTGTGTTGCAAATAATAAAGTGTTACCATTGAAGAGTTGTTAAATTTGGTACAACCACGGCAAGATTTCTAATATTTATAATGTTATTCGAAAGTGAGATATTTTACAAAAAATACAATGTTTCGAACCAGCTGCCATTGTTTTAATCAGCGATAATATAAATAAGCTTAAACTATCAGAAGACACGTAAAATGTTTGCCACTAGGGTCCTTCCATAATGAAATTCTGCCCCTAACATTATGAAAACGGGGATGAAAGTTCTGCCATATTGAAGTTAATTAAACTACCTATAAATTTTATATGTATTATAACTTTGACATTTCATAAAATGCCGTCATGTTTGCGGCTAATTTAATATGATATTGTTAATATGGCTGTTTGACTAAAATTATGAAAAAAATACAGCTATTGTTTACTTTCGACTGGCGAAATAAAATCTTAATTATTTTTTTTCATTACGTAGAAAAAATGCAAAATAGTATTGTAATACGTTTTTAGAACACACATACAAATTTAAACGCAGAGGGATTTGAATCAGCACCTTACCTAAACCATCCAAGCGCTCTGACCGCTAAGCCATGCGTTCTACATCCGGCTGCGTCGAAATTCTTATACGCTAATTACAAAATATTTTTGTTGTCAGCGTCTCTGTAGAGATTTTTACAAATATCTGCTACTCAAAGATTATTTCGACGAACGAAGGATCGAAGGAAAATTAAAAATATTTAAACATGTGAATACCTTTTTTAGAAAACGAATGGCTTAGCGTTCAGAGCGTTTCAATGGTTTTCAAGAAGCGCGGGTTCAAATGCCGCTGCATTAAAAAAATATACGTTTTCTAAATTTGTGTTTATAATTTCCTAAGTCATCAAGCTCATAACACTTTAAAAAATGTTAAAAATTAATAACATTATCGTAATTATACCACATATACACAATACGTTTCCCTTAATTAGTCTTGAAATTGACGCGGGCAGAAGCTGATCTGTATCTATACATATAATAAAAATGTAACTTTTAGCTCCCTGCACGTGGAAGATATTTAAAAAATAAAAACTATTGGGGACATCTGAACTCAAAACAATGATTTTTATGTTTTCTTTTCTGTTTATCTTCTTGTTTTATTTCAATCAGTTCATAAATGAAAAAGTTACAACAATTTATATTATAAGTTATACGTATATAAGGTAGAACACGGGTGGGTGAAAAAACTAAATAGTTTAGTTGTGTAATTTACGCAAGCGAATCTGGGACCGGGTTCCTAGTATATTGTTAAATCGTTAGTCTTTTGCATAAAAGCAAAACAATTTATTCGGTTAAATTAACGTGCGCCCATTGTAATGCGAATGCAAAAGTACGAATCAAAGGCATGCCCGTCTCCTTCTACTAGTAGCCCTGTTAATGTGTAAAACACGCCATGGCAACATGTAAGGCAATTTTCATATCAATATGGAATACAAAATTTTGCATATGAAGAATAAGTGCAGAAAACTAATATTTTTCATAATCATACATTAGAAATACGGACAGTCAGTCAGTCAGTTAGTCAGACACTGTCTGATGATGATTATATTTAAAATATCTTCATTCCTCCGCTTTGATACCTAAGACAAAGCGCGTCTTAGATATTGGGCGAAAAATAGAGATAAAGCGCGAAGCTGTAAAAATATTAAATAAATAAAACAAGCATTACACACACACTACACGTGTTTGACATACACCTTTGTATAACGTGACATACACGTTGCTAAGGTAACGCGCATTTTACACATTAACGGAGCATAATCGACACCTTTGAGTCGGCGCAAGGCTTAGAAAGCAAATCCAAAATCCAATCTTACAGATTAGGCAAGAAACAGTGAATCAATCTATGATATGCTATTATATTGCGAAAGCACTTGCTCTGCCTACGTCCAGCCTCTAGAGTCTAGGTGGAATGCATACCAACGGCCGGCGGTTATCGTCGTATACAGGATGGTGAGCTCTAGTTCAGAAATTATATTAGACTAGCAACCCGTTTGCAACTTTACCCGCTTCAACTACAAAACAAGTGTTACAAACACAATGAAATTCCTGGAGAAACTAAAAAAATGCGCGAAAAAAATAGCCTATGTTCATCCTAACACCCACAATTTTATGTATACATATTAAGTATACATACTACATACATTTAATCATAATCGGTTCAGCCGTTTGGCCGTGATGACGTCACACACAAACAGACGGTTCCTATCGCATTTATAATATTAGTATGGATTGTGCAAACTAAAAGTTAAAGGTATTTAAGCGAGGTTGTTATCTGTTCAGCTATTACACTAACTATTTGCCTACAGTTCTATCAGTACTAACTAAAGAATCTACATGACAAATTACAGATTTTGACCGCAGGAGTTTGTGAATTCGACACTTTTTACAAAGCAGACCAATTTAGATAATTATTTTTTTAATGAATAGAGATTATAATTAAAGTTGGTCTCATAAATAAATATTTAAACAAAAATTCTAACCTTAAGGTTAGAAAGCTTCGAAATAACGAGTGCGTGTCACTTACTGATTTCACTAAGTTATTCGACGGTTTATTTTGTTAAAAACTTGTAAAGCATATCTTACATTTTTCTACGTCCAGAAGTTTCGACTGTTAATGTGTGTATACACGGTGTCTACCGTGTATATCTGTACCAATATAATTTTTTGTACAATGTTTGTCTGTCTGTTTATGTGTATGTTTGTTTCGGCTAAGGTGGACCCGATTTTGACGGGACTTTCGCTGACAAATAACTGATGTAATAAGGACTTACTTTAATTTAAGAATTCCCTGCGCACAGTTACTTCATATATATATATATTGATAAAACTTATTAGACTTAAACTAAGAAATCAAAAATAATTATTATTGTCATTTTACTTAATTTCTTTTGTAATAAAATGCAAGTTATCGTTCCAGAGGGATGTTTAGAAATTCATTAAGGAAGAAAGTGGATTTAGGGGATGAAATATATTTACAAAATGAAGCTCGAGACGTAGGGGCGAGTTGGAACAGCGAATGTACGATTTAATTCGGTTCTTTTTTTATAGCTTCACGCTTTTTCCCGTACGCCAGAGAAAGGGACGATATCGAGACATTGTGTGTAGAATGGTGGACCTTAACGCCGGGCTTCGTCTACCAGCGCGGGGTTGTGAAAATAATTTAAATATTAATATATATATCATTCTTAAGGTATCGGAGCAACAATCAATCGCATTTCCAGTCAGACGAGAATGAGAATATCTCTGTAGAGACATTTATACAAATTTCTGCTACCCAAAGATTATTCTACGAATAATAGTTTGACGACATAGAATGCTATTTATTAAATATTTATAACATTTTAAAGAGGAAATTCAAATTCAATTAACACTTTAAAATGTTAAAAATCGCCTCAGTAATATTTTCTGTTTGTTTATTATTTTTCTTTATATTGTATTTAATTTTTTTGCCCTATCATCACTATTTTTCGCATACGATCAAAGACATTGCATGTCAATTTTTTTATACCTTTTGTTTTCTGAGAATTAATATAGCCTATGTTATTCGGTGAGATTGTAGCTTTCTAACAGTGAAAGAACTTTTGAAATCGGTCAAGTACATTTTGAATGAAATCGTAAAAAAACAACAAACCAATAAATCATTGTTCTTTATAATATTGGTATAAATAAAACACTAAACGCGACGGTACTAGGTTCAAATATCGTTCATGTATATCGTACATAATATAGGCACTTATATTTATAATGCCTTAGCATGTATGTCAATTTGTACAAAAGTGTTTGTCAAACACATTATAGTGTTTGTAATATTAATTTATAATTTTAATGTATTTCTTAAGTTGTACTCCAACTTTAACGGAGGGTGGCGAAAAGAGTCACTTTATTCTAAGTTATCTCTGTTAATATTGTAAAATATCGATGAATTATGGAAGATACAAATATAAATTAATGAAATTTAAAGCCAAAACATCCATTTCAAACCAAAGCCTCATAAATTTCACTATAAAAATACACATAAACTGTTTAAAACGATCTAATAAGATATTACATGCATTTGTTTATTTACAAGCCGACAAAGTTACTTTTAATTACTGAAAACACTTCATAAAACTCTATTAACACGTTGCGGCAGAGAGGGGACGTCAGCGGAGCCCTACGCCATAAATACCGTGCACCCCATTCATCACTCGTATTTATGTGCTTCCTTAATTAAATACGGCCGTAAAGTATAAACTAAACGAAAGTAAATAAACTTATCACGCCTCTAACACAGTGAATACAACCAAAATTTACTTACGGCAAATTTATATTTTCTTAAGTTTTAACAACAAACTGTCTGTCGCTAATAAAACGATTTGAGTGATATATTCACAACTCGACCAACAAATTTAAGAGTGCGGATCGATATTAAAAGGCAATATTTATAAGAAAGCAACTCACCTTCGATATACGTAAACAAATGTAGGCAAGCGATCAAGAAAATCCAGTTCCCGACACCAAAACGACACATTTCTGTCCGCCACATACTTAAGTACACGGTAAAAACACTGCACAATATGTTTTAATTCATAACAATTACATTTTAACACAAAAACGTATGTATTATTAGTATTTTGTGTGGGAGAAGCGAGTTGTACTGTACTCCGCCATTTTCGTCACAGACTGGACTCGATAATGAAAGGTCATTGTCCGGAACAATCGCGTTATGAAGTGAAGTGTAAGGTTTGGTGTGAACGTAGCTGCAAGTGGACTGTATAGACATATGATGTTTCTTTTAGCGTTTTGTTATTAGGTTTGATATAAGGTTTGATATTGTTTGTACTGTTAATTGTTTTTATTTAAATCAAGCATTTAATGTAAATGAAATATAGAATATTCATTTAAAAATTAGTTTTAGAAATTAAATATGCTTAAAAAATTATTTCAGCAATTGATAGATATTGTGAGTTAAACAATTTTATGTTAAATATTCTCTTTATTACTTTTTGTATAAGTTCTAACATACAATTTTGGTAAAAGAACTAAACGCATTAAATTTGTTTGTCTATGATATAAGCAAACATTTTGTAATGTAAAGTCAAACTGAATGTCAATATCAATTGGCAAATGGCAACTAAACATTTTGTCTACGCGAGTTAGTTAAAAACATTTTTATAATTTAAATAATGCTTCTACAATCATAAATTAATTTGTATGATATGAAATAAAGGAATAAACATGGAACTCATATATTCAGTGAGACGCAAACCACTTAAATGTGAACCACCACATTATGATGGGTAAAAACATTTCTGTAACAAGTTTGTCTAGAAAATATACTTAAATAAACGTTATTAATTAACAATAAATGTGTTTTATTTTTCTCGACATACGTTAAAGACTTTTTGTGGCCCTCGTGGCGCAGTAGACCAACGTCTGACTGGAATCGCGACTTGGTTGTGGACCCCATTCGGAGAAATTGTATTATATTTAAATAATTTTCATTTCTTTGCTGTCGTAAAATGCGACATTGATTTTTGTCACTCAACACACAATGTCTAGATTTCGGCAAAAAGTATAGACTTAAGTGTCTGCACTATTAGGATCTCTGTAAAGCATCTCTCTTTTATTATAATTTCGTTCTTTACATTTCAGCACAACAGACCCAGAAATAGTAAGACCTATATGTAAGATATCAATATGTAACATAATAGCATTTTCCTCACTAACGGAGCTGACTGACTGTGATGGTGACACATGGGGGGGACATGTTTATGTGTGTGATTTGGATACACCGTGGGATAGCCATAAAGTCACTAGTACAGTACATCCTGTAAGTATTTTTTTTTTTAATGCCTTTGGAGGTAAATGTAAAGGTAACTCAAAACATACTGCTACTACAAAGATAATAAATATGAAATATCTGAAAACTATCCATTATAAGCAGATCACAATTATACTTTTAAAGGCATAACATTAAAATAATTTCTCCACTTATGGCACAGGCAATGATACCTAAAGACCCATAATTTTCCTCACTGGTCCTCGGACTTTATAAATTGACCAGCATAAACATATTTCCAGAGAGAGATAAGAACTTATAATTAGTTAGTTTACTCATTGAATTCATATACTGGGGCACACTTTGTGCAGTTACATAAACAGGGGAAAAATATCTGACTGGCTAACTTTATATTTTTTTGTACTTCTTCTAGGTATCAGCACTAGAATGGGATGGAGAAGGCAAGCAATTGTTAGTAGCGACCACTGTGGGTGAAGTCTCTGTATTTGGACAAAAGGACTTTCTTTTGAATGAGTGGACTTGTTTATATACTGCAAATTTTCCAGGTATATAGTGCATAATTTTAAAACAAGTTAATATGAGTTTATATTAGCACAGTGTTCAATAGGTTTAAGAAAATGTGCTCAAGTAACTCAATATAAAATTTCATCACAATCGGTTCAATGGTTAGGCCGTGATAACATCACAGACAGACCGACAGAATTACTTTCGCATTTATAACATTAGTATGGATACGTTAATTATTTGAATATAATTGTTTAAGGTGAACATATAATAGCGGCGACATTTTTCCACAACGGGCGTCGTATAGTTGTTTTAGACAAGAAACCAGATGCGCCCATTTGTGAAAGAATACAGCAGCTGCGACCCACGCCTTCTTTAAAAGGATTTGGGTGAGTTATTTTAAATAGTGACTACGTTGACGCGTAAAATAATACGCGTTACCTTAGCAACGTGTATGTCACTTTATACAAAAGTGTATGTCAAACACACGGGAGTGTTAAGCAGTGTAATAATATTTGTTTTATTCAGTTGATATATTTCTAAAGCAATGTTATAAAAGGATTGACTTTCTGCACTTTTCTTCGTGTCTTTTTTTCTCGTAATTTTCTTAAAAGACATCTTATATTTTTTCATATAATTTACAAGGTTTCTTTAGATTAAGGAAAAGGAATGAACAATGATTTGGGATCCAAACGCGCCTTTGTTCCTTCTACGCAACTAAACTATGCCGCTTGTTACAACTTATTTTTTTGTTAGCAAATTCTCTTAGGGTGATTTTTACAATTTTAGTTGCACAATCTTAAAATCGTATAAGAATTTCTGCGTAGCCTCGATAACAACGTTTAGCTTAGTGGTTAGAGAATGCTTGGGCGGTTTCCAAGAGGCACTTATTCAAATCCTGTTAAGTACAAATTTTTATGTTTTCTAAAAGTGTTTTTCATACGGTTGTTACAATTTATCAGCAGTTGTTTTAAAAATGTTAAACCCCATAAACTCTAGCTACATAGGCGTTTCCTACAAAAATATCACTACATCTGTCCTCTGTACTCTCCGTTATGTAGCGGCGTGGCGTGCTCGGGCGCGTGCATAGTGACCGGCACAGGCCTGGTGGGCGCGATCACTCCGGGAGAGGCGGGCGGCGCACTCGTCGCCACCGACTGCCTGCGCGCCGCCCGCGACCACGTCACCGCCGCCGCGCTCGCACACAAGAGTGAGTACTGTGTGTGTGTGTGTGTGTGTGTATTACGATTAGTACTACAAAAGCATGCAAAGAAATACGAATTTAATCTTCAATTATTATTAATACTTTACTTACCTTTACCACAGACGGTTCCCTCCTAATAGCGGCGGCGTACAGTCGCGGTGGGCGGCGCGGCGTGCGCTGCGCCCGCGCCACCCTGTCCCGCACCGGAGCCCCGCGCTCTGCCCCCGCACTCCTCACGCTGTGCCCATTGCCTACCGTCTACTTGGGTGATGATATATATCCCGGTGAGCTTGTAATATTGCTTTTTGTATTAACTATATTTTTAGTTCTTAAATTCTAAAAGTTATTATCACATACTAGAGGTGTTTAATTATGTAGGAGGTTAGGGCAATAAAAACGCTCTTTCAGTTTATTAATTCATTAATATTTTAATATATTTCATCGAAATAATTTACACTTCTTCAGACTGCTCATCGCTACAAATTATAATTCGAAATGCATACGCAAAAATTGTCAATTGTCAAAAATTTACAATCTATAAAATAACTTGACAATTTACGAGTCAATTGACCAGCTATAAATTTAATTGACACGCCAACAAATTGTTTATTAAAATGAATTTAAGTGTAATAATTTTCGCATATTCGTAATATTTAATGTAAAAATGTGGGACAGTGTCTTTAATATTGTCGCGATTGGTAGTGGGTTCAGTTCGAACTTGGTAGAGATAATTACTCAAGTGCACAAGGGTGAACAGCGGCGTTGAGCTCTGCCACTCAACGCTAGTGGAGAACAACGGTCGGCAAGTGGAGAACGGGGTGCCTTGACTCTCTGCGGTATAAAGAGTGAAATTGAAAAGAACATCTTGTTTACCTCGTCATGATAACAATGTATTACCAAATCCGGACACTTGTGCCAATTTTCAAACAATCCGTTGCTGGTTTTCCTTACGTTGATATAAAGTAGCGCATCCTTCGACATTTGTACGCAGCGTCTCTCTCTTGGTGGGTTCGAGACGAAGCCGACTGTCTCCTCATCGCTGGGAACAATCTTACTCTATGGAAACTGACTGAACGATCGTATCCCGTACACAAGCTGCTGTCCAAAGGTGAGGATAATTGTCCAATTCCGGAATCGAACCTAGGACTATTGGGATTAATAAACTAGCGACCTGCTGGCAGCATCGCCCGCTACACCTGTTTCGTATTTTCCGCGGCCCTTTCGTAAAATAATGAAATTACTAAAAAAATGGGACAAAATAGCGTATGTTTATCGCAATTCCCCTAAAGTATCTCTATATAAATCAATTCAATTTCATCATAATCGGTTCAGCGGTTTGACCGTGATGATTTCACAGACAGATAAACAGACATCATTTCGCATTTATAATACTAATATTGATAAAATACTTAGTGAGGCCATCGTAGCACGTGGATTCAGTCCCACTTTGGAAGATTATATTTAAATTAAAAAAAAATCACTGCCCTGGTGATATATCAAACCATATAAAAAAATGATATATCAAAACAACAACAACAAAGAGGGAAAAAGTCTTGACTCTAGAACCTAGTTTCTCTGACTACTCTGCAATGAGTGCAAAAGCGTGAAACTGCTCCTTTTTAATAAAGGAGTGACATAAACACAGGTTTAGCAAATGCTCAAAAGGTCCAGGTTCGAATCCAGCTACGTTTAAAAGTGTTTATAATTAAAATGTGTTTTTTTTATTCATATTAAAAAGTATTATTAAAATCTATCGCTATATTTTCTTAGGTCCAGTTCAAGGAAGTACGACACCTGGTGGAGGACCCAAGACTAACGATTGTTTCACAACTCTGGTATGTTGTATGTATTCGTACATTGTGTATTATATATCCGTGGGATACTGTAAGCGCTATGATTGTGGCTTCCATACACACGAGGGGGAAAATGGAAAAAGGCTATTCTTATCACAATGCTACAAACAATTACCAATTTTTTTTTTCATGACAAATGTAATCCGCCACTCAACACGCAATGTCTCGTAACTGCTTTAACAAGCTAGCGGGAAAAAGTTAGGCTCAAAAGTCAAAAGTATTTATTCGATGCAACTAGTTAAAACTAGTTTTGACCAGTTTATTTTTTAACGAGTAGTATTGACTATTTCTCTTTTTTTTCGTAAACAAGCTTTTTCCCACAGATTCAAGATATTGCGTGTTGAGTGCAGAAATGGAAATAATTAAATAATGATCATTCCTTCGAATATGAGTCGAATCTACAACCAGTCGCGATTATAGTCAGATGCTGTCCCACTGCGCCAAAATGGCTTTTGACTGTTTCATTCCGTTAAAATTAGGTTGGGCTAGTTTATTCAGTCAAAAGTAGTTAACTCGCTATGTTGACTATATTTAGGTTCCTTTTTTAAAAATTGATTCTTAATCTAACAATTATATGTAACGTTTGGTCTGGTCTATTTTTTCTAATAATATTATAAAGAGGAAAAACTTGTTAGTATGTTTCGATTTAACTCAAGAAAAAACTAGAATAATTTTTTTAATTCGTTCACCGTTATATCGTCTCCGAGTCACATATATTTATTTCTAGAAGAAAAAAGAAAATTTTCAGGTTTCTAAGGACTTTTATTTCCGTTTTGCGTTCACTTTTCAAAGGCATTTTAAAAATCCTTTATATTTTCTTTATCTTATATATTTAATTTATATATCTATACATAGTTTTTAAATATCTGACTTCGAAGATGCTTTTCATTCGTACTCGTATCGTACTCATTATTATTATTCTTTCGTTAATCACTTCTTTGCCTGGCCTATTGAGTGACTATTCTAATCACCTGATATACATTTCTAAAGTATACGAAATTTACATTATTTTGTTCTTACACCAATAGTTTTCGCAGCGCATGCGGTCAAAGATATTTTATAATTCTGTTTACACTTCGGTTTAGATCTTTCAAGTTTTAGATGGGCTCCCTAATTATGTCTATAAATAAATATATGCCTATGTCACTTAATGAAGATGAAATCTCGTAACGGTGAACGAGTTTAAAAGATTGGTCTAGGTTTTATTTTGTTAAATCGTAACAAACAAACAAATCTTTAATCTTTATAATATTATTAGAGAATATGGACAAAAATGGACTTTGATTATAATATACGGTTTTAAATCAAAAGCTGCACTTAACTGAAATTATGAATCAATTTACAAAAACCAACCTAACTTTAATCAATCTAACGAGTTAATACTAAGAAGTACGAGAAGTAAGATAAGTATGTCCTGTTCTAAGAAATACGAAAGAATTAGAATAGAATTTTGTATAGTATATGTGTGCCCTTAACTCTATATAGTTTTAACAAATATCTTAGAAGATAATGTAAAGTAAAAATATTCTCGCGATAAAATAATTACGCACGCGGGAGTTATTTGCTTCGGCAAGGCCCTCGCGTCATAATATAGGGATTCTGGCATCCGATAAATTCAAATTCAAAATATTTATTGCATCATAATGTTTACAAGTACAAAGTCTTACTGTATATTTAATAGTAGAAATATCTATTTTAATTTTTGATTTGATGTAATCCTAACTTATAATTTTAAAAAGAGAAAGATATGTTTGTTTGTAACGATTTCACTCATAAAGTAACTAACCGGCTTGAAAAAGTCTTTCTCCATTAGACAATTACATCTTCGTCGAGTAACGTAGGCTATATTATATTTCCAAAGTAATTAAAGATAAAATAATTAAAAAGACCTATATAGGAATAATGTAGCCAAGGTTGTCATCAAAATGTTACCTATAAATTGATGATGTATAAAATAGTGCTCTACATGACAACACGATTGTAGTAGAGTAGAATTGCAAAGATTTTTGGTAAAAAACCATATTTTTATGCGTTTATGTTGCAAAAGTACAGCCAGAACTCTACGTGATATATCGAAATAATATACCATTTTAAATACTTGAAAAGTCAAAATAGAGAAGATCTCTGTGGAAAAATATTGCTCTTTACAACATGTCATTAAAATGAATATCTTAGAAGATATCAGAAGTTTAAAATAAGGGGGTCAGAGCGGCCTTTGCGTCAGGTCTTACGTATGTCACGAATGGCAGCGGTCGGAGAGCGGAAACCTAAAAAGATTGCTTTGCCACTGATAAATATTAGATTAAACAGAAAAAACTATTAATGTGGGCTATACTAAATTCTAATTTCCTAACGACTACTTTCTTAGAATGAACTAATTGAAATATTCAGGTCTCGACTGTATTCGATACTGAGATTCAGAAATAAAAAGAAAAGTCTACCACTATTTGAATTTCCCTTATCGATTAACACATACTTATATAATTTTATGAAATGATAAATGACAAGTTATATATAATCGAAATAGCCATAGTTGTGTAGTTCACGCGTGCGAAGCCGAATGCAGGTCACTAGTTAGCACATGTATATTCATAAACAAGACACAAACAGACGTGGCAACAAACAGCGACCTGGCAGCTCGAGGGCGGCGAGCGCGCGACGCGCGTGGTGGTGCCGCGCGCGTCCCCCGCGCCCGCCGCCGCCGCGCCCGCCGCGCTGGTGGTGACGCCGCGCGCGCTGCACCTGCTCAGCCGCGACGCGCCGCACTACGTGAGTACCACCAGCCAAGCGCCATTTCTAACGGTACGGGGGACGGAGTGGCCTGACAGTAGGTTCCCTTAGAAAGCGGTATCATTAATAATTAATCAGCTTCATTTCCTCGCTGGTGTCAGTTGATCTGCCGCCCCATAGTGACGAGCGGCGCCGTCGCGCCGGAGGTGTCGGCGGGAGCGGGGACTCCCCCCAAGAAACCCAAGTACGGGCCCGGGGTTTTACCGGTGAGTTTTGTTTTTAATTTGTTTTTTTCTGTTTGTGTTTATTGTAAAAATAATTGTTTGTTTTATTTAAATATTTTCTAGATATATGATAATTTGCACGTTGTAGGATTTGAAACCGTCCAAGTGTTTTGTTATATGGAATTTTAGTTCTTTTATAATATATAAAGTATTAATGACATTCTTATGAATCAAAATAATTTTTAAGTACGCTAAATATTTATTTCATTGATGATAAATACGAATATAAAGTTGTAATATTCAAATACTACGATGATGTATGAAAAGGGATAACCAACTTGTGTTAGATAAATTGTCTTAGTAAAAAGGTATTTTTTTAATATTTAATGGCTTCGATGGCATTGTAATATTTCCTTCTTCATACTATCAATTTTATGTTATTACTAGAGGGCTCCTCCGCTACTCGCTTCGATCGCTGTTCGTTTAGCACGCATGCCATTTCCAGACGTCAATATCTTATCCGACCGATATTTCCATCAATTGCTGCCAACACAGAACCGCAGAGACATTTATAGTAAAGTTGCATCTGGCCAGGGCGGCGCGGGGGGCGCGGGCGGCGCGAGGGCGGGCGGCGTTGCGGAAGTGTGGTGCGCGGACATATGCGCGCTGGGCGGCGCCGCGCTGGCGCTGGACGCGCGCGCGCAGCTCTACCTGTACAAGCTGCACGCATATGCGCCCGACATGCGTACGTATGCGCGCAGACACACACCTATGGACGTTATATGACAATTAAACACAATCCTTTTCCTGTCAATGCCTTTTTTACTTAAATTACTGGGACACAATACAAAATGGCGTACGCATTGTATTTATCTTATCTTAAGTAAAAGCTGCGCTTGTATACACGACACTAGGTTTTTTTATTTATTTTATTTTTTTTATTTCTTTTGTTATTGAGCGTAAAATAAATGTTTTTAATATCTTATTTAAAATCTATCCTCGATAAAATACTGACCTACAACCTTTAGTTTCCGAACTGCTTCACTTTGAAGTAGGTAAAAATAATGTTATCTATACATATAATAACAATGTAACTGAACTGATCTGTACATGGAAGATATATAAGAAAAAATATTATTAGGCACCTTGAATTAAGTGAGAACGCGGGTGGGCAATGAAACGTAATAGTTCAGTCGTGTAGACACGCAGGCAAAGCCAGGCGGACGCTAGTTAATAATAATAATGTCCTCCGCCGCAGCTACCGCGCTGGCGGTGCAGCTCGTCACGTCGCTTCTGGAGTACTCAATGGTGTCCGGCTACGACTGCCTCGATGTACTTATGACATTAAAAACTAATTTAATTGAGGCTGTGTACGAAAGGTATTTTATATTACTATTATATGTATTATATAAGTTTTGAAATTTGTTAAAATTATTGTCCCAGAGATTTGTAAGCGAACCAGTGGACTTTTGTGATTAATAATTAATTAAGTAATTGAACTATTGTGTTGCAATGTGTTAAAGCTTCACTGTAGTCGTGGGTTCGATTCCCATATGGGAGAATGATTATATTTAATGGTTTTTTCATTTCTTCGCTCTGTTTATACAAACTGTGGCATTGAATTCCGTCACGCATTGGAGTCTCCAATATGGGAGGAATATTGAGAATGGAGTGTCTTGAGACTAGATTCTCTCTGAATACCCTCGCATGGTATGAGGGAAAAGTACCAGTGAAAAAGAGAAAAGAACTAGTCTCCTTTTTCTATCAGTTATCGAGATATTGCGTGTTGAATGACTGAACTCAAAGCTTTTCTTTAATTTATCAGAGCCGTGAAATTAAAATAATTTAAATATGTATGTATAATTATTCCTAGTGGGTACCTAACCTGCGATCATCGTGATTTAAGACATGTAGGCCTACATTCGCTTTAGCAAAAAAAATAAAAAAATTATAGGTTCTTGATTTAATATGTTTCAGACTAACGGAAAACTTCCAAAGACAGCCGCAGTCGTTCCAGCAGTACTATTATCAAAGTTGGCTCAAGCTTAGGATCGCTTTGTGCAGGTGATGTATTGTTTTTTTCCGCCTCGACACTAACCGACTGACTGCGCCTTAGCCTTAGCCTTAGTACATGAGTCCCCGTGGCGTCCGCAGCCTGTCCCCGGCGCGCGCGTCGGCCGGCAGCGGCGCGGCGCTGGCGGCGCTGCAGATGTGCGCGGCGGCGTGGGCGGCGTGCGCGTGCGCGCTGCGCGACGAGCGCGACCGCGAGCGCGCCGACGCGCTGCTGGACGACGGCGCGGAGGGGGACAAGGTATCGGATCGTTGTCACAGACATTTTATGCAATCTCAGTCAATTCCTTTTTTTAATAAATATTAGTGTCAATAATTATATTTTACCTGTACACTGTAACAGACTTTTGTATAACTGATTTATATATCTTTCTCTCTACACATGCAACAATTTTTTTTTCTAAGAAACAACGTTTCTAAACAGCATTCAATACGAATATTAAAATTATCTAATAAAATGCTATTTTAGGACAATGAAAAAACTTTATTTTTTAATATACAAACAAAAATAGCTAAATGCCTAAAATATCCATTTACACTCTTTTTGTCCAGAATCTCCTCGCACTAGAAGCGAAAGCGGACCTTTCAGACAGCACGCTACAAGCGCTCCAGCCGCTTCAAGCGCTGCGGCGTCCGCTCCAACGAGCACTGCACACAGCACTTACAGCGCTCGCAGCGCTTCCGGCTAGCTTGCATCAAATGCAACATGGGTGAGCTTGTATGGTGACTGACTGACTGACTAATGTGAAATTTTATTTTCATGTGGCTGACACTTGTTAGTATAGTGTTGTTAAAAAAGTGATACTTCCACCTGAAATCTAAATGCGTATCAGGATCGTAACTTAACGCTGCGCTGTCTTAGCAGAGAGAAATTTAAATAATTTAAATACTATTGTTCCTTCAAGTGGGAATTGAGAGTACAATAATTTATGAATTTGCATAGAAATCTCTGACTGACTGATCTATTTTAAAAGACATTTCTAACTCACAAATGCTATTATAGATCAGAAGTTTAAATAAAGACTTGGTGACAGTTTGACTGACATTAATAACTTAAAAGTATTGTAAAAGAATACTATATTATAATAATAATAAATCATAAAATATAATAATAACTGGCCCCCTTCTATAAAAAGTTCCCTGCCCTGATAAGACAGGTGGGCTCTAATTTCTATTACTCCGTGTAATTCATTTGAAAATAGGAGAGCGGAGTGTTTTGATACGAGGTTCTCTCTGAGTACCCTGCTCTATGTGGGGGAAAGTTTCAATTTGAGAATCTCTTCATCAGGGATTGTTGGGAGCTTCGTAACCGTAACTGGAACTGTCGGATATTCGAAATAAAAAACTATCCGTATTATTGATAGTTTTTGGATATGAGCGGAACTTAAATCAGTTGTCAATAACGGATGACTATAAATATAAAGGCATCTGTGATAAAAGTAATATCAAACAAAAAGAAATTAGTTTTATTGAAATTAGTGGCCGAAATTTACTTACATTTCTCAATGTGTAATATTCGTGACCCTAATAATACGAAACTAGCGGATAGTCTGTATTTTAAATGCTATATCTCTACCATCAGAATTTCAGCAGAACTGCCTCCCGAGCCGGTAGTAGCTTTATGTCCATTTGATGATTCAGAAGTGCCCCCAAAAGTGTATTTTGAAGTTAATTAGAACGCGTACTCGCCAGGTACGAGCTGTGGTCGGACCCGGCCGCGCTGTGCGTGCTGCGCCGCCTCGTGCTGGCGGCGCGCGCGTGCGGGCGGGGCGGAGACGCGCTCAGCCGCCCGCTCGCGCGCCTCGCCTCACTGCCCGCGCACAGCGGGGTGAAGGCGGACCTGCTGGGTGAGCGTGCGGTCCTTATGTCATATGTCAGTAATGTCAATAGTTGTTCAGTATACACGGCTTGTTTAATTTTGTATACTGAAGTATTATTGTGTTTTATGCATTTTATATATTATATAAATAAGATTACGATAATCAAATCAAAGAAAGATAAAATAGACTCAAAAGTGAGAAAATTTAACATTCAAAGAAAATATATACCACATAGAAAAATATATGGAAATCAAGAAAGCACTGATTGGGCTAAGAGATAACTTAATCTGGATCGGCCATATAAAAGTCCACAGGTACAAGAAAAATAAGACTAATAGAAAAAAAATCTTCAATATGCAATACTACCGTGAATTATGTAAGATGGATCAACAGACGAAAGTACTCAGATGATGATAATGTAGAACAGATTCCATATATACTGGCTGATGAAGCTAAAAAGCTGTCAAGTCACAGAAAACACAAAAAGCACCAAGGGAAGACGGCATCTCCGAAGAATTACTCGTTGGATCGTTGTAAATAATTACTAACACTCTAAATCAGTTGTTTGACGAAATCCTGCGGACATAATATATACCTCATCAATGGACCAATGGGCAAAAAAGGAAAAGAGGACGATATAGGCAACTACACTCCCGTCAGCCCTATGTCCAATATATATTTTTTATTCTATAGAAATAAAGGGAATCAAGGGAAACGAGCGTTCGGGTCACCTGATGGTAGTGAGCACCGCCGCCCACGACCCCGTGTAACCGTGTGTGTAAGAAGAGCTACGGGGATATTGCCGGCCTAGCCCTAAAAATCAAATAGACATTTATAATTATTTTATTCACACTCCAATTCAAAATTACACTTCGATTACATATGCGTACTTATAGCTTAAACTTATATAACAACACTTTTCGCATCAGGATTTGTCACGCCCGTTGCTTCTTATCGAATGAGATCTTTTCCCGGGTCTTTTTGAGTTTTATGCGAATCAACCCATAGAGACCCAGCGCGTCCTATAATCGATTCTCGAAAGTACTAAAAATCAATTGACGTCCACTAAAGCACAACGATATCTTGTGGGGTTACTACTTATGTCAAATTACGTTCTCTTTATATTCATATTTAACCTTTATATTCATATATATAATCTAGTTATAAATAACTTATGCTAACATATGTATAAAAACAATTGAAAGATACTGTTAAATAGACTAATAAATATATTAGACGAATATATTGCCAAATAATATTTACGTATTATTATCAACATTTATAAAGACATGGAAGCAAAAATACTTACTCGAAGAACTGGGTAATACTTTCCGATACAATGAGGAGTAAGGCAAGGGGATCCTCTGTCACCTAAACTTTTCACAGCAGTTCTCGAACCGGTATTCAGACACCTTGAATGGAACGAATACGGACTAAGCTAAACGGGATATAATCAAATCATCTAAGATGTGTAGACGGTTTGATACTATTCCCTGAAAATTCAGTGAACCTACGAGAGATGTTGTAACAAATTGTCTAGGAAAGTGACAAAGTGGGACTATCAATAAACACTAGAAAAACCAAACTAGTGGAAAATTTCGTAAGTATTTAAATAACGATCAACGATAATATAATAGAATATGTGAAAGAATACGCGTATCTCGGCCCGATTATTTCTCCAATTTATCTTACAAATAAAGAAATAAGTAACAGAATAAACCTGGCATAGAAAAGAATGAGGTCCCTTAAGGACTTTATGAAAAACCCTCTTGTGCCACTGATATCTTTAAATTGTCAACTCGCGTATTAGAAACCTGCTAACACAGTATGGAACGTTGTTTGCTACACATCAAATTAAAAAAACAAAGTAAAACTGAATGTTATAAGGAAAACCACCAAATTCACTGAGAATACTTACTGTATTAAAAACAATAAAGTGAAAGTGGGCATGATAGATGATTAGGAGTAAAAAAAACAAATGGTCGGGAAGGTAACAGAGTGGTGCCTAAGACAAAACAAGAGCAACAAAGGGAGACATCGTCGTAGGTTTGAAGACGACATTTGATAAATAGTAGGCATTACTTGGTTTAGATCCGCATAACATCACGCTCTTTGGACAAACTCTTGAGGAGGCCTATGCTGGAAAGCGTCACAGCCTTGATGTAAAAAATTGGTATATTTTAAGCTATGTACTATGTAAAAATTTTGTTTCATAAAGGCTATTATTTTTATGTATCTCTCAAAAAAGTTCAAAGGATACTGGTCCTTTGGAAGGCTTGCGTAGGGACACAGGTCCAACACGTAGAGACCCCTTAGAGATAGGAATGAATTTTACTGTGACGCACCAGCCGGGATCCGTCTCTGAGTAACCACAGGTAATTGTCCAGAGATGGTCACCGGCTAATGAGTAGGAACTATAGAAAGTTTGGAAAACTAAGCTGGGGCTATGGAATTTGGTTGCACTATGTACTGGGCTATTGTATGAGACTATTGGTCGTTCGCCTTTTTAAGAGTCTCAGATTGAATGGTTGGCGGACGGTGACTCGCCTCTCACTAGATGGGACCCCACAAAGTGGCTTAATGCCTTGGGCGCAACATAAGTGTGGTCGGCTAAGGTCGGGTAAAGACAAGCCAGAGGCGGGCGATAAATGTCCATTCCCCTCTGGAGGCCTCAGGTCCGTGTGGTTGCCATTCTCCAAAAGCTCGCAACAGTATTATTTTTATTATGTATTTTATATTATACGCAGTTGGAATAATTCATGTGTGTGTGCAGAGGAGTGCGCGCTGGTGTCGGGCGCGGCGCCGGCGCGTGTTTGGGACGCTTTGCCGCGCTGCTGCGTGGCCGCTCCGCACTGCCGCGCCTGGCCGCTGGGCGTGAGTATTACCACCAATAACACCAACACCACCACCACCACCATCACGATAATAAAATAAACAGTTTTTTATTCTGAAAACGCAACAGTATTACTTAATCGCCTGGCATGCTATTTGTATATAGCATTCTCCCTTGCCAAACGATTGTTCGTAGAATAATCTTTAGCTGGATGTAGACCGCATGGCTTAGTGGTCAGAGCGCTTGGACGTTATTCAAGAGGCACAGGATTTAATCCCGCAGCTTTCAAATTTTTATACGTTTTCCGAAAACACTTAAAATTGTCAAAACTTTAATCATTTCAAAAATAATATCTATTTTTGAAACATATCGCCTTCATACTCATATATGCATTTATAAACAATAGTTTACACTTTAATGAATATTTGGTACTAAATGTAGTGCACTGTGGTTCCCAGTTCGAATTCGGCGTAGAGCCCGAGTACCTGAGATACGTGCCGGAACCGCCGGCGTACGCGCAGTCCGATATAACACCCGCTTTAGACATGGATTCCATAAGGTAACCTGATCAATTATATCATTATAGTTAATTAAATATTCATATGTTTGAAAATATATATCTTAAAATGATTTGTTATTATCCATACTAATATTATAAATGCGAAAGTCATGATTTTCCTCAAAGCTTCAAAGCTTGTAGAAATAAAAGAAGGCAAAATCTTAAAATAAAATACATATTAATGCTTACTTCTATTATTATAGTGTTATTAATGTGAAAGTAACTCTGTCTGTCTGTATGTCTGTGACGTGATCACGGCCAAAACGCTGAACCGATTGTGATGAAATTTTCTACAGAGATACTTAAGTCTTGCGATGACCATAGGCTAGGTTTTTTTATCTTATTTCTTTTAACTTTCCCAGAAATTTTATTGTTTAACGAAAAGGACGCCGAAAATACGTAATACGTAAATACGAGCGAAGCCGCGAGCGGGTCTCTAGTATAATAGAATTCAATAGATATTTGATTATTATTTTATTTTCCATAACAAATCTGTTTGCCGTGAAAATTTAATTTAATGAATTATGTAAAAAGGCTGTATAAAGTACATAAGTAACATCCAAAGATAAACTACAAGAAATGGCTTGAAGCGATAATGCCGTACTTATTGGATGATTTTAATTATTCCTATAAATATTTAGTTTTTTTTTCTCGTTTCAAAAATAAAAAATATAATATCCGGCGCAGTGGGCATCAGAATGTAATCGCGGTTGGTTGTGGGTTATATGCCCACTATTTTAATTTCTCCTCTCTGGTGAAGCAGAGGAAGCGCGGCGCTGAGATCCACCACTCAACACGCAATGTTTCGAATTCTGGCAGGGCATTGGAAACGAAGTGTCTTGACACTAGGTTCGACCTGTCTGCCCTGCTATGCGGGAAAATGCGTGGTATTTAAAAAATGAGGCCCGATCAAAGCTGAGCCACGTCTCTCTATAGGTGGTGTCAGTCAACGCGAGGCCGAAATCGAACCTTTGACTCTAAGGTCGCATTCTATACTGAATGTACAGAGTGCATCACCCGGGTCAAAAACAAACATTATCTACAAACATAACAAATGAAACAAAAAAATATATAAAACTGTATCTGTCTGTCTATCTTTGCTGTACAGGATAAATGGTGAAACTGAATAAATTAAGCTGTTACTATAATTGTTCCATTGCTTCCCGCTCGTCTCGTACAGGTACATGTACCTGGGTGGGGGGCGGCGGTGCGCGCGCTGGCGCCAGTGCGGCCGCTGTGGGGCGCGCGCCCTCGCCGCCGCGCACCCCTCGCGGCACCCGCTGCAGCGCGCTTACGACGGACGCTTCGTGGCCGCCTGCAGGTACACACACACACACGCAAACACACGCACACCCAGCATTTCATAAGGTGCGGCCATTTCATGAAATCGTCAATTCTACAACATGACCTCGACATATACAGCATTGCAATAAATAGTATGTATTGACATTTACAACATACTTTTAAGTTAGCATCTCCCACGTAGGCAGAGAACCTAATGTGAAGGCACTCCGTTCTTTACTCCCTATAACATTATATGTCCCTTAGTTGGACAATTTGATTTTAAATTTATCTACTAGAAGTTATATTTAGATTTACAATATAAGTATTTCAGTTGAATTTGAACAAATGTGGAGCTTTGCCACCGAACTCCTAATTTCTTTCAAATAGGTGGAATTTATTAAAAGGTTATTTTGCATGTAGCAAGCAGGATGACTTTATAAATCATGAATAAATATAAAAATGTCTTGAATTCAGACGGAGAGAATGGAGTGTCTTGACACTAAGTTCTCTCCTCCTGCTCTGCTATGTGGATACAACGGAAATATATTTTGCTTTGTTTCAGGTGTGGAGGGAAGTGGACTTTAGTGTCTAACGTCTGAAGTAATTATTATTTCAATAGATATATCAAATATACTTTTGTAAATAATAAGTAATAAAAATTATTTGCTTTATATTTCTGTTTATTAAGAATTATTTAACCCATCCATTTCATAAATAGTAATAAGTTCCTAGGCTTTTTTTTATAATTGAAACATTTACTGATTTTGCTTTTTTATTCTGATTAATCTATATTTTGGAGAAAAACATAAAGAATCCAAATTTTAATGAACGACACTAACATAAATACATACTAGCTAAATTTAAAGTAAAACTTAATTTAAAATAATGAAAATAACAATAAAAAATATTATAAAATAACTATATGAACCATACAAGACTTTCTCAATAAAAATACACCTAGGATGTATGCTAGGATGACTAATTCAATATGTGTGAATTTAAATAAATATTTTATAAAAAAGACATATTTAGAAAAATAAAAATTTGAAACCGCGCCTCCTGAAAACCGTTCAAGCGCTCTGACCCTGAGCCATGCATTCTACATCCAGCTACTTTGAAATTCTTATACACTTATTACAACTTATAATTGATGTTAGCATCTCTGTAGAGAGATTTTTACAAATCCCACTGCGTTAAAATTTTTATACGTTTTCTAAATATATCTTTTTAAATTTCCTTAGTGTGGGAATAACACTTTAAAAAATTTTAACAAAAAATTAAATTATGGTGTAACGTCACATTTTTTATATAAATAAAGACTAATTTAGTTTGAAAATGCTTTCGACAAATTATAATCTAGTCATTAAGACTACTAAGTATTTGTATGATCATTAAACAAATTTAACGAAACTTATTCTTAAAATGTGTCTAATGACGATATCTTAGTGTATGTTGTCCCTTGTTCGTGTAACTTTACCATAACATTTGAAATATTGAGAAATAATTAAGCTAGTGTAGTAAATTATATCTATATTTGAATAAAAATAGACATCAACTCAATAATTTATGTTTTCTGGCATGACAGCTTAGAATAATTTTCCCCAAAGCTTGAAAATCTTAAAAAAATTGCAAAATAATAAAAAATATACATGTTAATCCATACTTCGATACAATATATAATATTATAAGTGCGAAAGTAACTGTCTGTCTGTTTTTCTATAACGTCATTGCAGCCTAATCGCTGAACAGATTGTAATGACATTTTATACAGAAATATTTGAGGGTCTTGGGATGCACATAGGCAACATTCTCCCCCAATTTTGTATTTTTATTTGTCGAAGAATTAAATTGTTTTACGAAAAAGCCGCCGATAATGCGAAACAGTTATTGTTCACGTATATAATATTTATAGGCTGTAAAGTACCTACAAACGGACGGTAGATAAATGCTAGAGTACTGTACTGCAGTCTTAAGTGACGTTACACAAAAGCGCCATTACTAAAGAACTGAACTGACGTTAGACAATGTTATCTAAAAATTACCAGTTCTATTGCAAATATCAATTTTATGAAGCATTATTCGCTTAATTATACTTTTGTAGCATCTTACGTTTTTTTTTGCAAAGCAGTTTGTTTTAAAGTGTTCCGACTTCTGCTTTCTACCCGAATTCAAGATATTAAACGTTGCCTGGCGGAAGCCAATGCGCTTCGACAACCTCTTATCAGAGAAGGTAACTGTAAATAATTAAAATTAAATTACTATCTTGAGTGAGTATCGAGACCACAACGTTATTTCCCTTATAGCAAAGTATACGGCCGACAATAGTAGCCTAGTGTCAAGACACTCCGTCCTCCACTTTCCGCCCGTAATCAAGGCATTTTTTAAAGAAATTAATATAATAATAATCCGAAATCGAGATATTTTTTAAGGAAATAAATATAATATTATACAAAACTTTATATATATATATATATATATATATATCTATAATTATATAAAATAATAAAATAGTATTTTGTTTCATGATAACAATATTTATCTAAGCCTTAAATATATTAGTATATTTTTTATTTTATCGAAAAAATCGGTATTCGATACGATTCGTTTTCGTATTTACAAGTATTGAACAAGCTAGCAACCGTCGCATCACTAGTGTCGTTGCAAGAATCGAAGAACAAGCGTTTGAGCTGCGACTGCGTTATTAAAAATTATCGCGATATTCACAATTTAGCAACGACATAAGCGTAGTGATTACAAATATTCTAATAAATTGCTAATAGTTGTTGTAATGGCAGACAAGAAAGGTATTTATGCGATTTAATTATATTATTTTCTTTGTCTTTTCTATAACATATAATATTGACATATGTAACGTCATTTTACCTTGAAATACAGTTTTTGCTGTATATAAAGATATTTGAATATATAAAAGCGATGATATTGCAAAAAACTGCATAATTATGAGGTCTATTTGTAACTTAGATGCGCAAGGTAGTCTCTTTTGTCGATCAATAATCTGAAATCCAAGATGGTTGACAGTCCTTGGTTTTTAAGGCGGGATTTTCTAAGGATTTCTTTGAATATATTATGCTAATTTATTACTGATGTAGCAAATATTTAATCGATGCAGCCATTTGACCTACTTTTCCTTGCTAAAATCAATAACTACAACCGTGTGGCAAACTGCAGGTGTCCTGTACCGCCCTAGTTAAATAATTGAGCTATTATTTTATCAAGTCGAAATAGTTTAAAATGTCGTCATAGGTTTTCTTTTGTAGTAGTATCTAGTCAATGAAATTGCTTTATACGGATTCTTTTATGAATATTGCTGTTATGAAATGGACATTTATATAATATTTTACTTTTTTATATTTTCTAACTGTTGAATAATTTGTGAGGACTAGTTTGCTCTTTAGTAATATTACAATGAAAAAGTTTGTTTTAAATAGTATAAATAGTTAATTATTTTAATCTGAAATTATTTCAACAATTCAAAGTAGCTGTCTTCTAATAAATTATTTAAAAATAGTAAACAAGTACTTGATGCGTTACATATGTCATGCATAAGCTTAGTACATACAGATTATAGAGGATTTAAAAAATATATATTTAAAAGGTGCTTAGTCGAAGGCCAGTCTTTCCACCAAGCACTTGCAGATAAATGATTATAATATAATGCGTTACCCTCCCTGTCCCTTCGCCCCCCTCAACAGGAGCCGCGGGAGCAACACCGCAGTCCCCGCGAGGCCTACGCCTATCTACCATGTAATGACTACATAGAATTTTTCTTTCTTTTTCTTTTTTGAAACATAGTAAAAAACTTATGATATGTGCGTAACGGCGTGTGGACGATCGTATGTGTATTAATTATAATGTAACACCTTTAATGAATTGATTGCTATATTAAAAAAACTTTCAACTTTTATTGTTGTTATAATAGGGTTTAAATAAACCTCATTAAATATATTACTGCAAAAATATGAATATACCAATGAAGTAAAATTATGATAAGAGAAAGCTTTGCCAGCTATTTAGCTTAATTTTTTATTAATCCTGCACAAAGACAGTGGTTCAAACATTCCATACTTTAATAAATTTCTTTAAAAAAAATAATTATTTAAAATATTATAAGAATATTTTACAACAACTATAATGAAACTTATTTAAGACTGTACTTCCTACAACAATATAATAATAAAAACAATGTTCTAGTCATTCGACCTGACCTCTAACTTTGCATACAAAAGAAAAATCTCAAGCCTTTACTTTAAGAATTCATAAAACATTTTATATTGCACCAACTAAAGAAACCAGTTTGGAATTTATGTTACATCATAAAGAATATCTTTGTGGCATTATATTTTATCCCTTTGTCCAACTGTCATTTTCCTTACTGATATATTTTTTTAAATGCAAGCAAAACCAGTATTTAAATATATATTATTGATTAATATCATTATAGTTTTAGAAAAAATAATTAAATTATATCTCAAATCTTTTAACTATTGTGCAGTTATATGGTTTTATAGCAATCGAATCATTAACATTGGTAAGTGTGATGGTAATGTTTTTAAAACATATTTATATTTTCATAATGATGACATGAAAGTTAAATTTTATTTGTTTCATTGCCAAAAGGGCTGCATATGATATGAAGCTAAGTGGTTGGCTGTACAGTAGATGTTTTATTGCTTGAACATATTGTATAGATTTTGAAAGCAGTCTTTTTGGATATGGTATTATTATTAAAAATATTAATCATCAATCACTTCTAGTTAACACTATAAATATGGTAAAAAAATTTGTTTTAAGTCACAAAGTTCTCTCACTCAAACGCCACGAGAGTGACAGAACTTTTTAATTAATTAAAAATCAATGTCTTTTGCTCCTATTTTTACTTTTTCTATGAAGATTTAGTTTTTTTTTTAGCTTATTTTTTTACCTGTTTTTTTTTATGACACTAATTCTCAAATATAATAGCAGTCGGAACTTGTAATTTTTTTCCATTTTCAGAAATTATCGAAAAGTCTAGATTGCTATTATTATTTTTATTTTGCTAGTGTTCTTGCACCTTTATAACATTGAGGCATTATAGCTATTGTTTTGTTACTTAAGATCTTGCCTCCTTGTTCCCTCAAGGTTCCATTTGACGTCGCTGTTCTCGGGCGCCTTCTCATTTAATTTTTTTGGTTTTTAGAACTAAAAGCTAACACTTTAGACTTACATGTTGTAGATGATGTGTAAAAAATAAAATATAAAAAAAAAGTTTAAGGTTCTTTTCGTAATTTTTTTTTCTTTTTTGCACATCATCACTACTTTAATGAAATCTTAATATTTAAGGTTTCACGTAAAAGCAGGAGAGATTTTTTTTTATTGAAATATTAAAATCGCTTCTGCCGTTAAGATGAGTGTTCCACTAACAGTTTCTTTAGGAAATCAATTTTTTTAAATCTTTAGAAGTTATTAACATTTATAGTCAATAAATAGGTAATAATTACATATTTTGAAAACTTGATTTCCGTATTTTATTATATCTACAAATATTAACTTGTTCAATTTAATCGAATGGAAAATGTATATTTTATTAATATTTGTAGATGTAAAGGTGATGGTGTCGTTGTGACTCAAAATTTTGATATTTTTGCGTCACCTTCTAACTTGTATGTTTACACAAATGAGCTAAGATAACCGTTGTAGGCTGTACATCACTTATTAAGTCGTATACAGCCTAAAGAATATATTTAGTATCTACCTTTTTAATACACTTTTCAATATATATATATATTTTTAACATAGTCATAATGAGTTAAGGTGTTTGCATAAAATGCGATTAAAAAGGTATAAATGTTAAATTTAACAAAAAATGTTAACATGAATGACACTTGTTAGTAGGTGTGTGATTAGAATAAGGAAACGACTGAAGATTAAACATTTTTTTACAAAAAATATAAAAAAAATGTCTTCCTTCGTTTTTATTGCTGCAGGTTGTGTTAGGACAGGTGCATGTAAAGGAATAACAGACTTTACTATATGAATTACATAGATTATTAAAAGTTTTAATTATTTCACTACACTTACAGGGATGCAGAATATAAATAAAATTTAATATCTTTTCCATATACTTTACCGAGGACTTGATGCCACATTATAAAACATAATGTGACAGCAGTTCCGATGTTTTATTTATTCAAATATTTATGTTTTTATGTATCGTTCAGAGGGTAATTTGTGAACACATTGTACTTAGGTGAATAAAAATTAATCGATTTAATCGAATACGTATTAATCGAGTTTAATTAATTATATGTACATGGATATGGTAACCAGGATTTTTTGTGGTTTTTCAAGTATGAGCGGGTTTTGCTGTTTTCTAGCAGCTAGACTAGCGCAGTTCACTGTCTTTCTTTGCATTTTTTTATGGATTATTTTTACGCGTATTTTTGTTTAGTCTTACATGCATGTGTCGACGAGGCATGATTTATTTAGATATTTAGACAACTTGTGTTCGTCATTATGCATGTTTCTGTGTCCACGCACTCATCATATATATATTATTTTATATTTTGCTTCTTAGCATACGCTTTGTTCTGAAACAGCAAAATTTTATATGAAAATATTACTACATGATACGTAATTACGTCTAAATACATTAAATCTTGGTACTCAACGTGTTTTAGTTAGTTAATTTGAATAGTTATAATGTTTTTTTTTATTTTCGAGAATGTTCACGACGTTCATATGTTCAATGGACGCCATTAGTTTGGTGACCATTTTTTTGTTATTTTATATACATAAATATAGAGTTTGCGCAACGAGCTTGGATGAAGTCTTTAGGTCTTTGCCTTACGCAATTGATTTTTTGTTCAATGTTTCAAGACGTTGCGCTAGCTTCACGTATGCAAGCTCCGTTTTAAGACTGACTACTCATGCTGTATTTAATTGGACACAATTAACAAATTATCACCAAGTAGTTATCAAGAGCTTGAGCTTGAATACAGATTATATCTCGCGTTCCATCTATAGACGCCATTTTCTTGACGATACTCACAAGCCATAGTATAACATATTGGGTTATTTATAAAGTGATCCCTTCATAGTAACGTGCTTTGTCACTGTCTTCATTGTCTATATTTGGAAAGCGAAAATCACTCGCCATGTTATAAATATAAAACTAATGTCTTTTTTATAAGGTTCTTTATCGTGTGAAGACTGATTTGTTACCTAAGATGTTTCAGTCGTGGTCATATTTGCTTAAACACTGATACAAAAATTCTTTTATTTTTTTCTTTTTCGAAACAGCGAATGTGACCACTATAAGGAATGCAGTGTAAATAACATTTGGTAGGTACTCCAGCACTACTACACCGTGTTGAGTCGTTTTTAACCTACCAAATACGACTTTGGCTCAGTTAAAATTATAATTTAATTGAACCAAATGTCGCCCACTGTTAGATGTTTTCCCAAAATATCCGATTTTATTTTTGAGAAAACGATTGGCGGTGATGTAACGCGTTGTATGGGCGTCGCTTGTCGTTAACACTGGCGTTAGTGTGCATAGATATTACTGATTAGTGTTTGAGGTTATGTATTATCTATGCGTAGGCAACGCTATGTTATAAGCTTATGCCAAAATTTAATTTAAACATACAAAAAAAATTATTTTTTAATTGGCAATACTAATTATAGCGTGGCCACACTACGTCACGCGTGAATGCTCGGGCTTGGGTTGCGGTGCGCGAAAGCGCCAATATTCACAACTGACTACACTGACATGATTGGAAATTATATTTAAAAAAAAGTATTTTAATAAAATTCTTTCTAATGTCTTTGATAGATGTGAAGAGACTAAATAATAATGACAAATTAACAAATAAAAATATTGTCTTTGACGTTTTACAAGATTATTGAGCACAGATAATTTATAATATTAACAAAAGATTTCTTTATTGTTTAGTCATCCTATAGCACTTAATATGGCAACACTATGTAACAATCCAATCTGCAATTCAATCAGTGTTGCTACAGCCCTAACAAAACTATTAGACTGGAATCATTTAGCAAATTAAAGTAACTATATTTCCAATGTATGTAATTTTTAAACAATGATTCGTAGTCTGGTAGGTTTTGGTCCCGCCGTGTATCAAAGACGTTAGTAGTTTGTCGGTGGTAGTCGGTTGCGTGCCCGGTTGTGGTACGGTAGGTGACGTGGCCAGTTGTTGCAGTGACGCCGCCGCTGGGCGCGTACCCGCAGCCTCAGGCACCGCAGGGACCGTTTCTGCCCGCGCCGCCTCACCAGGCAGCGCCTCAGTATGGAGGTAAGCTAGCTGACTTCGTTATTAGAATATTGTAAGTTTCATTCACATATAATCAACTAGTTTTAAATGGGGTTTTGAATATTTTACAACAGTAACAAGTTTAATTGACGGTTTGTTTAAATATATTATTTTTCTATGGTGATTGATTTTTATTTTAGTTTTAAATTTCGTTTATTATCGATACATATAGTAAAAATGTAACTGTTCGCTGCCTGTACATGTAAAATATATAAGAAAAAATATTATTCGGGGCATTTATTATTATAATAGAACTCAAAATAATGTATTTAAATTTTTTTCCCGTTAGGCTCCGCTTGCAGACGCTAATCTCAGAAAAGGCTAAACTGATTTAAATGCAGTTTTAATTATTGTATTTTGGTAAACTTCCGTTAACATTTAGTGTTTTTCTCAATCGGTTTATTTATGACAAAGTTACAACAGTATAAAATATATTCTTGTAGATTACGCAGGCAAAGCCTCAAGCGGTTCGCTAGTATGTAAAATATATGTAAGTAGTATAATATGCAATAAAAAAGAGCAATGTTTAAAGCAAATCGTCTGTATAACAAAGCGCAAATTGTAGTGGCGGGCGGTTCGCCGTACGGCATGACGTTCGGTGGGGCGGGCGCGGGTGCGGGCGGGGTGTACGCGCCGCCGCCCTACGACCAGCTGCAACATCACCAGGCTATACCCGCGCTTAGCCAGCAGTTGCCTGTGAGTACACTTTAGGAGTTGGTTAAATTGACGGGTCCTATGTAGACTGATGCTCGTGCAAAACACGATGTTACGGGACTCATTTGAAGGTTCCTAACTTATTTAAAGGAATTGATTAGAATTTGTTCACGCTTCACGCTTTTTTCCGTATAACAGGGTAGTCGGAAAGAACCTAGTGTCAAGACACTCTGTTCTCTATTTTCCGCTAACGCGAACTCAACGCCGCGCTTTGAGTTAGAATTTGTGAATGCTGTATATACTGTAATTTTCTACGTTGGACCCGTCGATATAATAAATTCTTGTTATATCGTGTGTTTTTGAAATAGATTATTATTTATTTAGCTTTCTATTGCCAAATTATAATCTTTGTGAGTGATGTTTTTAAAATACCTAATATGTTGCAAAAACGTTTAAGAAGTTAATTTTGTGCATATTGGTTATACCCTTGGATACCATTCAAACGTAGCAGCTTCAAATCCTGCAAAATTTATATTCTTGTACAAAATAAATAGTGTTTCCGGCCTGTTTAGGCTAAGGTGTAAAGTTTCGCCATGCATTATTAGTTAGTGACTTCTATTGAATTTTCATGGAGTACATAGGATCCATTATGAAATGTTTGAAACGCTGGTAAAGTAAGAATATAATAATTTACCCTTTTTTAATCAAAACGATAGTGTAGACAAGGAGATGTAGGAATTAAAACTAGAAAATCCACTCTGTTCTCCCTTTGAAGAATCTTTTCCCACCTCTCCAGCAGATGTATAGCCCAGCTGCGGCGATGTACGCGGCGGCCGCCGGTTACCCCGGCTATATTGGCTACCCGGTACAGTACTACCCGTACTACCCGACCGCGGTGCAGCCCTCTATACAGCCGCTGAGGCCAACTATTATGATTCCTGTGAGTTTTTTTGTGTGTTCATGATATATACACAAACATGTGTATATAAATACTTAATCTTGCCATAAATACTGTTGCAAAGAATAACATTTTTTATTGTACGTAACATTTATTACTATTACAGTGTGTTAGTTTAAAATATTAATATGAAATCATTAAAAATATAATATATAAAGCTTATTCGGAGTGGTCTCCATTTGCTGGAATACAGTACCTTCTCAGTAGCACTTTTTCTATGGGGAAATTCTTCACTGCCAATTGGATGGGTTGCTTTAGGGACTCCAAATTGTCATTGCGCTTAGAGCAACATAAAATAAATACGGTAATTTTGTTTGTAAATTATTACTCAATAGCAAACAATTTTTTTCTGTAACCTCCCTTTGCGTACCGCTTAAGTAATTGTTTTGATTTTACCAAACTATTCTTTTTTAAATTATCAGTTAAAAAATGACCAGTCTCTTATAGGCTGCAAGTTCTGTCATATTTTTAAATACGCGACATGGTTCTAGTTATTACATCTCCAGAGATAAAAATCTTATGCTTTCGGACAGGATTTCTTCGAATTCTTTCCCTTACTGCATTGGTCGCCTTTTTCGTACGAACTCTACGTGGTCGGCCAGATCTTATTCTGTCACAAACAGACGAGTTTTCAACGTACTACACTAGCTCGGTACACACATTTGACTAATACCAAGCGTATGGAGGATTTAAAAAAATGTATTTGTCACCATACCTACATGTAATGCAATCACACAACAGAGATTCGGTTCTCTTTATCAACCCCTTCCCATTTATATCAATAACAAAATATTTTACAATATATTGGCGCGAAAATAATAAAACACGATGGACAGTCGTATAAAAATTACAGATTATTAAATACAAAAGTAATATTTTGTTTATTTATAATTATGACAGTATTTATGGCTGGCTAGTCTTAAGTATAGATGGTGGTTCTAAAAGCTAAAGTTTTAGATTTAAGCAATTTTTTGGTATGGGGATGTTATGAAGCTCCGTTACCGTAACCGAATCCGGTATAAAAGTTTCGGATATTTTCGGATATGCTATAGTGTAAGAGAAGTCAATGATAGATCCTATAAAAATAAGGTTGATTAAAGTAATATCAAACAAAATGAAAGTTACTAAAACCGAAATATCTGAAACTAACGGATAATTCAAATAATTGTATATCCCTAACCGAAACCAAAGTTATGTTCGAAATTGAGAAAAATAACTGTCAAATTATATCATTTAAAACTAGCTATATATCTTCAATTACTTCATAGGCTTTTACTCTTAACAGGGTGAGTAGTCAGAGATAATCTAGTATCGAGACATTGCATGTTTAGTGGCGGAACTCTATGCACCAGAGGGATAAAATATTAAATATTTTAAATGTAAACATCCCCTCTAATGTGTTTCGAACCCACAACCAATCGGTTTACACTCAGACGTCCCACTGCGCTACTAGCTAACCTCAATTTCGAAAATGATTAATTTTTGCAGTACTTAAATGTAATTAATTTTGAATGTTTTCATTTTTGGTCTTTCAAGCCCATAAAAAAATAAATTTAAGGTTATAATTTAGTGTGTATGTCGTGTGTAGAACGGGTTCGAAGCTGGCGGCAGGTTCGAGGGGCTAGCGCAGACGCTGCTGCCTCCCGCGCCCCCCGGCGTGCCCCCCTCCCCCGCGCACCTCGCCGCCATACAGCCGCACCAAGTGCTGTGAGTATACTCCCACAAACATACCTTTTTACTGGACTTCTCGGGATGATCCAAAAATGTTTCGCATTTTCTTAAGTGTGTGAATAAAACTTTAAAATAACTGAAAAATATTTTATTTCATTAGACATGTCTCTTTCTAGGTGGCGTTAAGTACAGGCGGGTCGCGTTAGCGGCATCGAACACGTTGACCGACGGGCGCCAATCGACCCCACTTCCCCACCACTATGCCAATGGGGACTTTTTAATGAATCTCTCTAAATATATAAACTAGTGAACTTAGATATTTACCTATATATACCAAATGTATGTCTGTGTGTCGTCTTTTGCTGTAATGATACGATTTTTACTATACGGTTTTTTGTGTTATTCTATATATTTATCTATATAGATGGCATTTAAGATATTCATTTATAATTTAAAATTAATTAAAATAAACAAAAAATTGGCTGTATTACAGTCTGTTTGTTATAAAATTAAATCTCACTAAAATTGAACACGCTGTATCATTTCAATAATACTCTGTAAATGCATATCTTAGCTAATTTCCTATTTAAAAATGAATTGTTGTAGAAAATGACGACTCTACGGCTGTCGGTTCTAAATTATTAATAATCATTTTAATTTGAAAGACTTTGTTTGGAAAAAGTCTAAATCTAAAAGGACGTGAGTTCAAATTTATTTAAATTTAAAAAAACCATTAAAATCAACATATAGATTTTTTTTATATATATATATATATATATATATAAATACTTTAGTACAGGCAGTCGTAATAGTGATTTATTGATATATTGTGTAGTATATCCTATTGTAATGTCGCGCCACACGGTGCCCTGTCGGCGACTCCGCTTAGACCGTTTATATTGACTGTGATGTGTTCGGCGCGTGTTCGTCACTTGTAGAAGTGCTCTTATAGTGAGTTCTTGTGGGATCTTTATTTGAATTTGGAAACTTTCTATGCACATTATAAATAATTTTGTATTTTTGTTTTTTTAAGGCAACGAAATGTAATTGTATTAATAGATTTGATTTAAAACTGTAATAACCGTGTGAGAATATTAGATATGGCAAGATTGGAATTTTAAATTTTTAAGTAATATTTTAGAATTAAAATTAAGTTGAAATCTTAAAATATGAAGCTGTACTTCATTTGAAGTAGACTTCATGAACTTCAAGTGACGAACACCGTTATTGGCTGAGATGAAGTCTCTGCATAGTATTACGGTGGTACGCCGCCATGCGAATAGACTATGGGTGTTTTTGTGGTTGTTTGTGCGTTTTATTTTTGGGTAAAATTAATTAAAAGACAACTTTTTCTTACAACATTTTAGTGAACAAAAGATTGTATTAAAAATTGGTAAAATTTATTAAGTTGTTTTTTTAATAATGTATTTTAACATAATAAATAAATAAAATTTGAATTTTTGGGTAACATTTTTTCAATAATATATGAGTTAGAGTGATCATTGGATTTATAAATCGGTTGGTTATTTAACTATAACGCAATTTAAAAATTGTTTAAGTAAAGTGCTAATTATGTTCTTTTTGTTTTTTTTTTAATTGAAAACGCATAAACAGCATAAAATCTAACATAAGTTATGTTAATTGAAGAAAAAAAATTAAAATGAGGTTGTACGTGGCGTGTGGATGTGTTAGCAGTTTGGTTATCTATATATTCTAGTTATTTTTATCATTTTCTGTACAGCTTCTTCTATATCTAAATAAAAAAAAGTAAAAAAAAAAACATGAACCATAACGCCATCTCGCTCGTTATGTAAAAGAGCTAGATATTGAAGGCGGTATATAAAATAAATATAATATATAGTCGCGTCTCGCTCTTACTCGATGCGTATGAATGAAAATGTAGAAGGTGGCGTAGAAAGAAATCGACATCTTATATATAGCGCTGTCTCACTCTAAATCGATGTTTGAGAAAGAACTAGGTATAGAAGATGGTGTACAGGGTGATTCCAAATGAGCTAATGCATATTATTATTATTATAGATAATGTTACTTTAATATGTTTTCAGTTGTTAGTTAAAGTAATGATATAAGGTCAAAATGCTCTTGACTAGAATATATTAGTTTATTTTATTGCATTATAAATATATATATATTTTTCATACATTTCACTGTTTCTGTCTATATAAAGACGTTTAAATTAAATGGGCGACATAAAACAGTCTACTGATTAAAATTTGAAGCAGTAAGTAACCATTAGGGTTCAACACTAAATGGCATAAAATACTTTGAAATTTGCAGTTTCTTTTCTTTTTCCAGTCTGTATATTTTGATTGTAGGTCCAAATAAGTTTTTCTTAAAAACTGGACGCAGAGTCAGAATCTCACGCTTGTATTGTATGTTTGTATATTATAACATATTAATATACTTTATGAAATTGAATCGTGTATTGATTGATTTAATATATATTTGTGATTTATTTTTTAAATGAAGTCTACATTTTTTTTCTTATATATGTATACTCTTGCCAATATTAATACACGGTTTTATTTAATGTATGTATATTATATAAGTATTAAATACTAGTTGATTTTCCGGTAGTTCTTTAGTGTGGTTTTTGTTACGAAAATACATTTTCTTTAATTAAAAAAGTATTTTTTTTAAATAAATGTGATTATCATAAAAAACATTCTAGTGTCGATTAAACTAAATTGCTCATTTCAAATTCACATATTAAAAAAAATCTTTGGTTTTTGAATTCCACTGTCATTGATAGCTTCAGTATTAAAGTTTTTTTTGCGGAAAAACACTGTCAATATTGATATAAAAAAAATGTATTTTCAAACCTTTTCGCGAATTTTGAAAGTTTTATATACTTTTTACATGTTTTAGAATATTTATTTTTCTCTGAAACAATCATGTAACGTGAATATGTACTCGTTGGTCTAAATGAAGTTTAGTCGTATTTCTTATTAAATTAATATAACTACGTATATATAATCTGTAGACTTGCTGTGTCAGTTGAGACAAGATGGCGGCTGTCTATGGCATTTATATATATTTCGCCTATATTTTTATTAAATAAAAATATTTTTCGTTGCATATTAAGAATTAATTCAAACTTATCATTTATCTAACAAAAATTAATGATACAAACAGAATAATTAATATTTATATAGACTTGTCAGTCATTTTTTTTTAATAATATGTTTAATTGTCCGTACATGAAGTGGACGCCATCTTGAATCGACGTAGTCTAAAGATAAGTCAAAAGACAACATCTTAACTTAGTAAAACTATTGTATTAAAAATCTGAATTCGATTCTTTAATAATCTGAATTCGTTACTTACTCATTTTTTTATTATTATTTTTTTTTTAATAAAATGGCGGCTTGATGTTATAAATGAAGTTTTGTTTACAATCAAAATGGACAACACCATCTTGTAATGTTGACAGATTATTAAGAAAAAGTATTAATATATATATATTTCTTAACATAACAGATCTGTTTAAATGGTGAGTTCTAATATTTAAAAAAGTGTTTTTTTTTTATTAATTTTCAAATCGTTTTGTTTACACGTTGGTGTTAGGGACCATTATTTTGATTTGTTTCAGTTGTTACTTGACTTATTCAGCAAAAATGTTAAAATTTCATCATTTATAAAAGTTTTGGTTTTATTTTATATATGTATATGTAAAATAATTTTCTGTCTGTGCGTGCGTGGAGCGGCCATTGCTCAAGCGTGTGAGACTTGGAGTCGCGTGCAATAAATATATAGCGTAATTATTATTTTGTTTCACATAAAATACTAAATTATATAGGTGGTTTTATTTATCGATGCCATTCTTTTATTTCTCACCATTATGTATGTTTATATTAGTGTTGTAAGTGTTAAAGGTGTGCATCAAAGTTCACAATATAGAGGTGTCGCCACGATACTTGTGACCACGACTACTAAAAAGTGCTTGAAAAATTGAATTATCTATACATATGATCAAAATGTAATTGTACGCTGTCTGTATATGAAAGATTATGAAAAAAATATGGGGGCATTTATCAATATAATAGATCCCAATAATGACTAATTTTTTTGTTTGTTTACGCTAATCTTAGAAACGGCTTAACCGATTATAATGCAATTTTGACTATTGTATTATAGTAAACTTCCTTTTACTTTTAGTGTTTATTTCGTTTCAATTCATAAACAAAAAAATTACATCCATTTACATAATATATTCAAGCAAAGTTTGTGATTTAAGTGAGAAAAAACGTTCTCGAATGCTAAAATTTCAACGATTACTCTGTTGAAAAATAGATTCATTTAAAGGGGTTCAATAATTTTAACAGCTCCGTCATAAAGTTAGCTTGATTGTCAATTTGCGCTTAGACGATACAAGAGCGCCGTGTTTTCAAAGGATATTGCAAGTGGGTCAACAGCGTTACAAGATTTCTTTACGCTGTAAGCACAATAAAAAAAGTGTTTTCAAGTCAAAATAGCCATTCAGGGTTTTAAATTAATAATAAATGAAAATATGAATGTTGAATGCAGTTGAAAAGTTTTCAGTTCCGTTGGTTACGATTGTTCAATGATAGATGGCGTTGTAAATTTTGTTACACAAAAAGTTTAATGTTAAATTCTATATTATTACGTGAAGGCTTGTGAACCGTTTTCTGAAAATCCCATGGTAAAGTTATTAATGACTTTATGATATAATTTCTGCGAGGAAATTAGTTGGTAGTTTCATCTTAGTTCTTTCATGACATAGATGGCCCATTATTCAGTAATGCAATAAGGTTAGATACGAACATTGTTCATTGATTGATATTGAGGATGAAAAACAGTAATAAGAATGTAAATCTTTGATTTTAAAATTGTCTGTATTTATATGCACATCTTTGGAACCAATGGACGGATTTTGATGAATCTTTTTTGGTGTATAGATTTTAAACCTGGGGTGGACTTTGGGTTTAATTGGTTTCTAAAAGTGGAACACCTGATGTAGAATCATAATAGATCTGTTCAAACTAAACTATTATTATATACTAAACTATTGGACATAAGAAAAAGCTGTCTTAATAAAATCCGTTCAGCGTGAACACATTTACCGTTGGTATGTAAAAATTTAAGTTTCAGAACAAATGATAAAAATTATAATAATCCAGCTAAACCATAAGAAATAAATACATGCTCACTTACCAAATCTATTCGCCGTCACTTTGACGGGCATTTTCCTTTGAAATACATAACAATTAAAGATTAGAAAATCTGATAAGAACCCCAATAGTAAAAGTTGTTATGTATATTTGTAGCGGGCAGTTTTCATTTGCAATTAGTTTATCTCAAAAACGACTTCACCGTTTAGCTTAACAATTTTGTTTCAATCGGTTACAATAAATAAATAAGTTACAAGAATTTTAATTATAAATTTATCAGTTCATTGAAACGCGAGCGAACGAAATAACTAAATAGATATAATCGTGTTGCTTACGCAGGCGAAGCCGTGAGCGGGTCGCTAGTTTAATAATACAAATCCGTTTGCGTTTACGAGCACTCTGTCCATCCAAGTGGATTATAAAGAAATTATAATCTGCTGCTGTTGTTTTTGTCGTACAAAATCCAGATATCCTAGAATGAATGATTTTTTTTATTTTAATATTATCTCTTTGGCACAGACTGAGTCGTTAATTTTTTTTTAGAGTTTTATGGTATTAGTTTTGGTATTACTATGTCCGCATGTGTGTATCGTTATCACGGCCAAAATACTGCACCGATAGTGATGATTTAAATATATCGCATTACTTAGTGGTTAATATTAATAGGTAGATGAAGATAGGCTTTATTTTTAATTCACACATTCGAGTCTATACGCATATCTATTTTTCTCTTTTTTTTTTACTTTGTTTGTACTCATCTTTTCCTTATTATTGCAAGGTATTTTATTTCATGAGAAACTGATATTTGGATTATAATTTAAAAAGAAATAAAATATACTTGTATTTTAGTAAACTTTTACATGTGTTGATGACTATTTCTTGAAATCATTGACAATGGTCGCATTTCATGAAATGAAATTCAGACAGGCGCCTACGGTCCTACTGCACCAGGATGATTTCATGAATTCGTCAATTCTACGATATAATAAAATCTTAAAAAAACGGGAGAAAAACGTAGTCCATTTTCATCCAAAGACCTTCAAGTATCTCTATATAAAATTTCTTGACAATAGCATCAGCAGTTTGGCCGCGAAGACGTCACAAAGAGACAGAGTTACTTTTGCATTTATAACATTAGTATGGATTAACGAATCACTAACTATACAAGGATAAGGATAATAAAACAACACTGTAACAACAATACAATTTATTAGCTATAAGGTTCTTACAGCAGCAACAACAAATAGAAGTTAACTAACGCCACACTTCTACACTTCTACACTTCTGAAAAATTCTAGAATAGAATACATTCATACAAATCACATCTAGTTATACATGTAAGTTATATATCTACGCGTATAAAGACATTGACGTAACAATTAAGTATGAAATTAGGTTTTTAGTAAGAAATCGTTAATATTGTTTTTTAAATAAATATATTATTTTGTTTAAATTTTACTTGATCTTTGTGATCTTTTGATAACAATTTGTTTTGTTACAAAAACCAAAAAACATACATACATACAAACATATTTTTACAAAATATTGTCACGTCACATTCCACTAATTCAAATGGAAGACAAATTTTAATTTTGGTGTTGTTATATTGACATTGACAACTAAACGTCAGCTAAGCTTTATTTATACATTATATAGATCAAAAATAAAATATTATAAAGACATACACACACACGCACACACAGATACATCATATAATGCTAAATATTTCATCAAAGTAATTCGTTGCAACAACGGTAGCAAACATTGAAACAAAAAATTGCCAATAAATGAACTAAGTCCGTACTCGCTACATATTTACACATTATTTTTATAATTTGACAGACAGTTTCCATTCATTTATCTTATAATAATTTCTATTCTAAAACATTAAATCAAACGCCATTGCATATCTACGTTATAAGGATACTTTCTACTCTACTATTGTCATCCGTCACTTTCGTTTATTTTCTTTATATTTACAAATGCTTAAACTTATTCTAATTTTTATTCTATTTGAAATGAATAAATATAACTAAAAAACGAATATTTAATAAATTATAACAATTTTTGAATCTAAAAACGCTGTTATTTATTTATTGCATAAATACACCAAATGTCATTTTACATTTCTAAGTGTTGAGATATTTTCTTTTAAACAAATATCTCTTGTACAGAAATTATATAGACCAATATCTTAAAATATACATCCATTTTTATATAAATTTAATATTTAAAGGTTTATTTCAACTACGTTACATACTCGTATGTAAAAATAAATCAAAGACTTTATGAACTATACAAAATATTCATTTAATTGGCAAAACGGGAGATATGTCCGCATATGAGTCTGAATTACTGACTTCACTTACATTATAAGCTACCGTAAAAGTTATTATGTACCTAAATTAGATAATTTAACATTGATTCATAATTTTCTAAATGAATCAATAAATATAGCGAAACATACAATATAAATCGGCTAAAAATATATTTTCTACCACATATTGCAGCACTAAAATATTAAATGCATACTTTTTAACAACATATTTGTTAAATATATTATATTTAACAAATTACATATTATTTTTATAAATACACGTTTTAAAATTTTTAAACATTCGTAAATTAAAGTTTAGTTTAGAAACGTAACTTTAATAAAGTGTTATGGCAATAAAATTAACTTAGTCAATTTTAGAAGTTTTAATAAATATATTTTAAATGTTTCAACAAGACAATTCCTATAATGGCAAAACAACCTTTAAAAGGGCGATTATTAATAAGTTATTTTACTTATTCGAGTTTATTTTAATATTAGGTATACACATACTGACATACAATAACAACTACGTTCTGAAATATATATTTCTCTAGCTATGCTTTGTCCCGTGACACTACGCGCTTAATTCTCATTGTCAATATAACATTTAATAAATAAGTCAAAAACGACAATTTATTGTATTCTAATCAATTAAATAGATATAATTGATTTTATATTGATTTTAACTCATTTCACACTGATTCATGTGTTTTAATGTGACTTCTAATAATTTTCTACTGATTCATTCATACACACACTCCTGAAGACACAAAAATAGACATTCATTAATATATTTTTCAATAGATCCTATTTTAAATATGAATAAATATATTTTTAATAAGCTAGTGGAAGACGCTACAGTTGGGTTATATATATTTCATTTCAACTAGATTTAATAAGATTTTAACAATAAATGTCGTTTTTACAACGATGATTTAAATCGAAAATCATTAGAACATTACATATGGAACATTGAATGTTACAACATTTACTACAGTGATTATTGTGCTATAAATATTTTCAACCTGCTGCTTCATTTATCAAATACATTGACAGCTCAAATAATAAAATAACTCAATGTTAATTGTCAATTGTGGGACAGATAAAAATACTATTCATTTAAATTATGAAGTTTTAAACCAAAAAATAACACGTTTAAATAAATATACTTTGATTTTTTTATAAATTGACAAAAGTCCAACAGATAATAAATTGAATTAATAGAAACGAATGTGAAATTGGCCGTTTTAAGGTGTAACGGATAGTTAATCGACCACGATGTCGTGTCCCAGGCGATCCATCTCCGCCAGCAGGAAGTCGACGTCCTTCTCCACGACGGCGGCGGAGGAGATGATGTTGCGGAAGAAGTTGGGTCTCCGGTCGTCGGGCTGGTAGCCCACCATGAGGGTGCCCGCCTGCATCATGCGCCCCTTCAACTTGGCGCACACCTACGCGGGTTTTATTAGTTCAGGTTATTAGTATTATCGATTTGTCGCTTATGTTACAGATGTCAAAACATTTGTGTGTAAGAAATTTTCGATTCGTTTGATTCTATAATTAAAAAATAAAAAACCTACTCAGTTTACGAAGTAATTCACAAAAAATGACAATTTTATGTTCATTAGCTAGGCGACTCGAACGAAGTACTGGAGAATATGTTGAGTAGTGAGAACCGGTGTAACTTCTACATAGGCTACCTATTAATGTATTATTATTGTAAGAGAAGAGCGGAGAAATGTAAATAATTTAAATATAATCATTCTCCCGATTTGGAATCAAACCCACAACCATCGCGGATACTGTCTGACGCTGTCACAACGGGCCACAGTGGCCTAAATAACATATTTGTTTTGTTAACTTTCTATATATTTCTATAACTTGCCGAATTTCATACTCATACGCAAAAAAGGACAAAAAAAATATTTTACATATTAACATGTTCCGTGCTTCAAGAGACTTATAACATCTCATACAGGACTTTAATGATGTGTTTTCTCACTCCTTGCGGGATGTCTCAACTTCTGAAGTTATTTGTGTATGAGTAAGTTAAATATGCTTAATTGTCTACTTAAAATTGCATCAAATGATGTAAAAAATAGAATAGGAGGTGGATCAGGTCTCTAACGCACTGTAGTATAACATTTTTCATAAATATGTAATTTGTTTTGAGGAACATATATTATAAATAAACATAAACCTTTTGAAAACTATTGTTTTAGGAGAATGATTAAGTCTCGTAATATTCACATAATAGTGACAAAAACACATGATAAACGAACTTACCTTTCCAAGTTTAATCTCCTTGTTTTTATCATGCGGCAGTCCCCTCAGCTGCTTGGGAAGGTACCAGAAGCAGACGTTGACCGTCTCCGGCTCCAGGATGAGGTAGAAGCGGTCGCTCTGCTCGCGGATGCGCCGCACCATGTACTCCGACAGCTCCATCAGGCGGTCCATCAGGCGCTCGAAGCCCGACGTGCCCTGGAATGTTATGGAAAAGTTATCCCCCATATTGATGTATAACTTAGAACAACGTCTAAAGCTTTCGTTTCGACGTAGCTCGATAAGAACGCATAGTTTAATTGTCAAGTGCGTTTGGATGAATTTCAAGAGGCGTGCGTTCGTATCCTGCGTTGCTCAAACTTTTATTGGTTGTTTTGAAATATTTTTTTTAGCCTTAGTATATGAATAACACTTTAAAGTATATTAAAACATGATATTACATACACAATTTACAAAAATTATCATATAAAATCAGGTTTATGTAATAAAATTTGTTTATTCTCATCATGATCTCATAACGATTCTCTTCGGCTTACCTTTTTGTATATTGTAATAAATAAATAAATAAATACATTATAATTAAGTATATATAATTATTTAATAATCTGACAAATACCAGTACAAAAATCAATTTTAATTGATACAAGACAATTACCACGTAATTATATGCACTTCTTTACTCAGTGTGTTTTTAATATTTATCTGTAACGCGGGCTCTCTAAAAAAAATTCCACATTTGGCCACTGACGCCTAACATACATACCTTGCCGCGCCATTGCAGCCACAGCTTGAAGATGTCGTTGTGTCGTCCGCACTGGATTACTTTGTCACCGGTATCGAACCGCGGGTCGTAGATCTTATCGGTCATGAACAGGTACTCAGCGGACATCGCGTTGCAGCTCAGCAGGATGCCCTGCCGCAAATATTAATAATATATTACACTTGACTTGACTTCGTCCGCGCGGAATTCTGAAGCCTTAGCCTTAGTTACTCCTTATTTCATAAGCTATCTGCCAGCGAAAGTTCCGTCAAAATCGGTCCAGCCGTTCCAGTGATTAGCCGGAACAAACAGACAAAAAATGTAAAAAATATTCTTTTGATTATGACAAACAAACACTCCAATTCTATTATTTTTTTGTATATAAGAGATGAAACTCTTTAGCATTCCATGGATCCACCATGCGGGTAACCGTAGTCTCCACCGTCAGACCTTTCCATTACAAATGTACAAAAAACGGCTCTCAGAAATTTACCACAAAATCCTTTTTTTGCGAATTGTGTATATATTTTGGTTATATGTTATGTAGGTTTGGTTATATGCGAGGTGGGGGGTGAAAACTTGCGAAATTTTTCACGACACATAAAACACAAAGCCCCATAGAAAATGTAAAGTCAAAAATAAAGAAAATAAATGGTCTATTGTTATTGCATAATACATATAAATAACTTTATGCAATCGAAATCGAACCCACACCTACTGTACTGCGCCCTTATGTTTACTTACACACAGATTGGTGAATCCCCTAAGCTCTTACATCTACAATTATACACAACATAAACTTCACATTACGCCATGAAAATTCCATCAAATGCAGGCGTGTTTTGGATTATACTAATGTTGATTAGAAAATCACATAAAAATATACTTTAAATATACTGAAATACAGTTGAAAATCCAAAAATATGTAGGACAATGTAAATAAAATGAATTAGCTGTTATATTTTATAGGGTTTTGAACTTTGTTACAAGGTACTAAGGTTAATTTTATGTGTTGTTGAATGAGGAAGTGGGACCAAATTGGCAACATATGTTAGAAAGTGTCGCGAGAGGAATTTAATTAAATGTAGCGACGTCAGATGGTTTAAGTGTTGGGAGAACGGTTGATGTCGATAGATCGTTTTCTCCAATTTTGCAGTGGTTTGATTCCAACAGACGATAAAGTAAACTAAGTGCGACGTTGTGTTTCGTCACTTAAAACGCAATGTCTTTAAACTAGGAAAAAAGTGAAGAAACTAATTATGAGATTGATTATCTGTTGATTTTTGAAAAAATATAAACTAAAACGAATGGTTTCTTACTGAAAATCCAGCAATAGAAATGTGATTCATTATTCTTTAATCAACCACTATAGAACAGTAGGACAATGTCTGACTGCAAATGCGATTTTTACCTTTTTATATTTGTTTTATCTTCACTCGGTGGAATGACTATTGATTACACGACACTATGTTCGTGGAGCTGTATACTTTCACTCGCATAGCGAATCGAGCTCGATAAACTTGAATAAAACCTCAGCCTATCGTTTTCTAACAGCTCTCATCCCTAAGAAAGTTTGACTGTGGGGGCGGAGTTTGTGAAGATTTATGACGCCGTATTGAACTGACGTGACGTGAATTCCCACATAATTGCTAAGGAGAAACTACTCTTAAGACTATGGAATATGGTACAAATTAGCATACCTATAAACACTTTGCAAGTCAACCTAAGTAATCTTAATTTTCCGCGGATGTAAGTTAAACATTTAATTTTAATTTTTCAAAATCGTTTTAGATTTTGGTTGAATGTTACATTTTTCGTATATTCTGGAATAGGCAAAGAGCGTTGACTTCCGCCACACAATGACTAATGTCGAAAAATCTTGCATATAATGCTTTATCGCTTGAATTTGACTATCATCTCATCTCTCGGAGTTTGATTCAACACATAAAGCCTGCAAAGTAGGCGAAAATTAAAAAAAAAATTACAACCCAGAATGTAGTCCCTACATAGTTGGTTGTAATAAAATCAACACTGATGTACACAAATAAAACTAACCAACATATCGCCATACTAATTATGGAGGCCATGATTTCATGGAAATGGACGGAAAATATACCACGTAATAAGCGACCTTTTAACATAAGCCTTTATGATAACACTTTATGTTTATATAAAAATATTCTTTGCTTATCCTCAAAAAAAAAAAATAGGAGTGTTGGGAGAAAATTGTAAAAATAATAGCTAGTTTGTATAAATAAATGAAATTAAATCAAAGTCAACACTGCGGTATGAAGATAGTACAGACAAACATATTGGCATGCAAATTACGGAGGGTCTCGAGGGGCGCTATCTGTCGCCGGACAGATATTTACCCTATAAAGGTGGATTATCATAACTCACATTTAATATATTTACACTTATAAACATATATAGATAGATATAAGTTTATCTGATTTATAATTTACAAATTTTTGCCCAAATAATGTCATGTAAATCATACACTGTAAATGGAACCTACATGCCAAATTTCAACTTCCTACGCCCAGTAGTTTAGGCTGTGCCTTGCCTGTCAACCAGTCACCCAGTAACCGACAAATAAGCTTTACAGATAATACAAAAGTTTTCGAAATTTTAAAAAAATAATTGCTTAACAGACATTTTTTGCCAATTGGGGAGAGTCAGGTTGAATGTGACACATTTAGTTCAAAACCCACGTCGGGTTCTTTTTAATTTGTGTTATTTTTTGATTTCTCGTTCTGGTTAGACGAGACGCAGGTTTTGTTATATAACAAGTTTTCTCCTTATGAGACAGTCTTTATGAGACAAACAGAAAACCTAGCGATGTTTGATTTTTATACATACAATTAGTCCTATACAACCGGTTTGAATATTCTCTACGAATTTTTATTCGTTGGGCCCAAAAATGTACATCGCTAATGTAAGAGCTAAGCTAAGATATTTTAATACAAAAGAATAATCAAAAATATCTCTAAAATCAGTTGCCTTCTTCCAACAAACCTTCATCTTTTGGACGTCTCTAAATATTGAAAAAATAGGTAAGTTATATTTTAAAATGAAACTGTTTTTAACCGGATTAATCGCGTATATTATTTGTATTCGAAAATACTAGACTCAGTCTACTTGAGACCACGAACTACTGTAAAGTGTTCGAAGCGTCGGTTTCTAAAATATATTTTCGAATACCAATAATATAGGCGATTAATCCAGTTAAAAATAGTTTCATTTCAAAATGTATAGTAATTGCGAAAATGAAAGATCTAGTTAAGTTATATTGTACGTACCTCATATTTAAAATGCACGGTGGAGCATTGCAGGAGTGTGCCCATCAGCTTGTGAGGGTTCCAGGTCACGGAGTCAGCTCTGTTGTAAGAAAAATAGCAATATTACGAAAATAAGTATACATAATTCGTTAGAATCAACCAAGAAGTGAATATAAAACATAATAAAAGGCTAAAGAAAAAGTTGTAATGTTTTTAAATCGACCGACCGAATGTTTGGTCTGGTTTTTGGTTAGGTTTCTTCAAGCCACTTAATTTCTATGGTTTAATACGAGTATGTAATGTCTTGAAATGGATTTATTTTATCCGGATTAATTATGGCATATCTTGCCTTTTCTGTTGGAACTGAGACCAGAGAATCTTGTATCCGTCAAACAAAATAGGTTTTAGATGTAATAAGATTTCAATCAGATAGCTTCCAAGCGTTCTAACTTAGTTATACATTCGCAGCAGACCATACAAAAAATTCTATACAGTTTTTTCCACGGCTTAATGTAAAAATTTCTGCATTTATATAAATAATCTGAAACTATATTTAAAGAGTTATACTTACTTAGGATAAAAAAACATTTATAGAAAATGTATAAACATTTAAACAGAACCGAACTCGAAACTGCATTCTTAAAAACTGTGCACTCTTAAAAGCCATAAGTTCTATAGATAGAACTTCTTATGCGCTTATTACATTTTTTTCCATTAGTATGTCTGTAGAGTGATTTATACTAATTTAAATTTTGCTTATCTTTAAAATATATAATATAAATAAATCTATATAAATCTATAAAAATAAATGAAATTGGAGTGTCTGTTTGTTGTATTAAAATAACCGCTTTTCACCTAATGCATATACATGTGTACACGGTACATATATAAAAATATTTTTTATTTATGTCTGTTTGGTCCGGCTAATCTCTAAAACAGCTGGATCGATTTTGATGAGACTTTTACTGGCGGATAGCTGGTGTAATAAGCCACAACTTAAGTTTTTTTTTAATCAGAATTCCACGCGGAAGAAGACGCTGGCACAGCTTTTTTAGGTTTTTTATGTCATAAAATCAAAACAAGATATTCGTTCAAATCTAACATCAAAATACTTTTACATACGCAAAGTTCATATATAACAGTATTTAGCGATGTTGTATTGACACAGTTGGGTCCGAACACGCTTTTTTAAGCTAATCCCGGATTACATTTAGAGAAGAAACTTTCATAGATGTGTCACACCGTATAGTAATACTTTCGTAGGGGCAATCATATTTTTGTGCAGCTTTATGCTTTATGTCACATAGCAGGGTCCCGCAGTCCCACTGCGACAGCGCTTGTTTATAAAAAAACATTTTTAGAAAACATATAAAAAATTTAACGCAGCGGGATTCTAACCCGCGTTTCTTGGAAACGTCAAGCGCTCTAACATGAGATGCATTCTACATAATGCTACGTTGAAATTCTTATACGCTTTATTACAACTTATTTTTGTTGTTGTCAGTTTTCTAAGTGTGTGAATAATACTTTAAAATGCTAAAAATATGATGTTAATAACTTAATCCTATACTTTAATATTATAAATGCGAAAGAAACTCTGTCTGTCTGTATGTGACGGCATCACGGCCAAATAGCTGAACCGATTATGATGGATACTTGAGGGTCTTGGGATGAAAATGGGGTACTCTTATCTCACATTATTTTAATGTTCCCAAGAATTTCATTGTTGTATGTTTATGTGTATTGTATGAAAAGGCCGCCGAAAATACGAAACAGCTATAGCTATAGTTGACGCAGACGAAGCCGCGAGTGGGTCGCTAGTAGAAAATAAAAATAATAATATATGATCAGTAACGGTGTATTAGACGTCCATTTTGTGATAAACGAGTGAGTACATTGTTTTTTACCCTCGGGGCTGTTTAATTGATTGCGCCCTCGAGAGAGAGGGTGCGTGTGGAGATTTTAAATGATTCTATAAAACTTCAGGATTTTTAAGATGAATTGATGTAAAAACAGTGTGCAATTTTCTTAGATAACATATTAAAACAAATAATATATATTTTAATTTTATATACTTCATATGAGAGGCTATCTGCGTCTGACTGACAAAGCAACGGTTGTGAGTTCAATGCCTACTGGGAGAAATGATTATTATATGTATTTAAATTTATTTTATTTCCCTTCTCTGATGACTATTAGCGCGGCGTTGAGTACCGCTTAACTAGTAATTTCTTGAATTCGAACGGAAAATGGTACTCTCAGCTTACCCTGCTATGATATGATAAATTATTGAATTCAATCTTAATCGGATTTTAATCTTAAGAAAACAGAACACCCATATTAAAGAGCATCACATTTAGCTCAAAGGTTACGAGACACACGTGACGTGTCTAACGTTAGCTAATCCGAAATACAGATGGTCACTTATAGGTAGATAAATATATGAATTGGAAAGTATAGGTTACTAGCTAAGTCCGCGACTTCTACCGCGTAGAGCTCTAAGAAAAAGCCTAAGTTACTCTTTATTACATCGCTATCTGCCAGTGAAAGTTCTGTTAAAATCGGTCCAGTCGTTTCACAGATTAGCCGGAACAAAACAGACAGACACATAAATTATGAATAATTTTGTTATGGTATATGTGTACCGTGTATGTTATGGTATATATGTATCATATTTAGTACAAAGCTGTTATTTTAATATTACAAACAGACACTCCAATTTTATTTATTTGTATAGATCAATCAAAATTGCTCGTGTCCGAATTTGATGACAACACATTACCACTGTATTGTGAGCTGTGCTCCTTAAAAAAGAGCATCTATATAAATATATCACATCTAAATTAATACAGCTGTACAGACAAATGACGGGTTAGATTTAAAAACAAAAGAACAATTTTCCTTACAATATTAGCACACACTTTAATCCGGGAATCAAACCCACAACTACTCACATATAATCTAAGACCAAAGTACGCAGTTAATTCTCCAGCCATTAGCGTCCATCAATCATCGGTGTTAAATACCGACGTAATGCGGCAGGCGGGGGAAGTCGAGCGTCACGCTTGTAGGGTGTCTTTAGGCTTAATGGAGAAGTTGTTGAAAGTAAACTGAACGAGATGGTAGTGAGTTCGCTTCTTGTGACAAGAGAAAGTGCGGGGCTAAGCTTCGCCACTTAACAAAGTGGTGAGGTTGAAAAAATTATAAGTTTAGCAACCCTAAAACAATATCGACGTAGCTCAATTAGAACGTAAAACTTGTATATGTAGTGCGCTTGGGGCCAATTATCAATGTAATAGATTCCAAAACAGTGATTTTTATAATTTTTATCTAAGAAACTGAAATCTAAGTTCTGGCTATTGTATTTTGGTAAACTTTTCCCTTAACATTTAATGTCTGTTTTATTTTAATCGATTTACAAATTAAAAGTTACAAAAAACATAAATTATAAATTTAAGCAAAGTTTGTGATTTAAGTGAGAACGCAGGCTGAGATCATGTAGTTTTCTTACGAAGACGAAGCCCAGTGCGGGGTGCTAGTCCTAAATCCGTAAAAAATTTTTTTATTCAGTGTATAGATAACCCTGAAAAAGTAGTGGAAAAGTTAAAAAGGACTTACCTCTCGATTCCGGTGAGACGAGGATGACGGTACTTCTTAGAGAACAACAAGCCTCCTCCCCACGCCGCCTACCAATCAGAAATTATTAATTTATTATATATTTACTTAATTTATTATATTATCAATCAGAAGTTAAAGACATTATTCGTATGCAAAACATAGCTGGATGTAAAAGACATAGCTTAGTGGTCGGAGCGCTTAGACAGGAAACACTAGGCGCAGGTTTTAATCCTGCTGCGGTCAAATTCTTATACTTTGTGGCTTTTTTTTTACAGAGACTTGAAGGATATTTTAAAGGTGTCGCAGTGAGTCTGAGTGTAAATTAGCTTATTATTGGAGTAAAAATTATTAGACTTAACTATTACTGTAAATGTTTCCAAGCTCCAAACAAGCTCTTTTGTTGCATTATATACTTATACACTTTCTTTAGCTACTGGAAGCTGCTAGGAAATTTGAAATTGAAATCCACCGCATATATGATCAAATCCGTAATGAAGAGGCACATGGAATAGCAGGATGTTATAGTAAGAATGAAGCAGAACGTGCTCAACTGGTTCGAACACGTCCAGAGGATGAGTGCTGAAAGAATTGTAAGAAAGATACATGAAGCAAAGGTGAGCGGGAGACCTCGGTTGACCTTCGAGAACACAGCATGGATGATACTGGAGGAAGGTCACATACAGCATGAGGCCCCGGTGTGAGGAGGATGATGACAGTGGACGAGGCGCGAGAAGTATGCAGGGACCGCAGTGTTTGGGCCTCCGTTAACTATGACTACCCCACTGGGGATAAAGCGTCCAGCTACACACATGTTTTTCAAAAGTGCATGTCAATATAACTCACGTCAACATGCATCCACATGTCGTATTTCTGGCAGATGTCAGCGATGTCCACGAGTGGGTCGAAGGCCCCGAGCACTGTCGTGCCGGATGTCGCGTTCACGAAGAACGGTACCTACAGAGGAAATGTGTTATAAAAATCCTTCCTATTTTTTTAAAAATCCACTTCCAGTTGTGTATATTTTCAATTTTGGATGTTATGTAATAATAAAATAATTTAATAATAATTAGAATAGTAAAAATATGTTTAAATATTTTTTTATGGAAATAAGAAATCAAAAAAGACCGGTAATCATAAAAAAAACAAAATTTAAAGCACTTAGTTTCATTAATAATTTATTAATGAGCAAATAAATAAGCTTTGATCCTCTATTAAATCCAGACACGTCTACTCGGTCTTTCCAGTCTATCCCCAAGGTCTACTCACGTTTCCCCTATCCTTGTGGTACCGCACGAGTCTCTCCAGCTCGGTGGGTATCAAGCGGCCGCGCTCGTCGGAGGGCACACACACGCAGTAGTCGGTGCCGAGACCGCACACTGACGCGCACGACTTCACCGAGTAATGGCACTGGTGGAGATTGAATGCTACTTAATAAGATCTTAGGCTATCGCGATTTTAACATATCCATACAAACATTATAACTGCTGGAGCTCTGTCTGTCTGTCTGTGACGTCATCACGGTCAAACCGCTGAACCGATTCTGATGAAAATTTATATAGATACTCGATATTTTTTTTTTTTTAGTTTTTCTAGGTCTTTTATTGTTTTACGGAAAGTTATAAATAAAAGCTTGTTAGTAAGGCATCATGTTTAAGTAAGGCATCATGTTTAAAAACTAAATACAAAAATAAAACCTTAAGACTTTTATCTTATAGTGTCTCCCATTTTTTTTAGTGTGTTAACCTTTTTATTTATTAATCAAGTTTTGTTATGAATAAGTTAATTTATTTCATCAATTACAATTTTGACAACATTTTTCATAATCTTAAGCTACAAAATATCACATCATAATTTACGTGGATGTGTCGCTCTACGAAGGAGGTATTACCGTCTGTTTCTATTTCATGTACTACGGACATACATATAGTCTACACCTCTTGTAATATTAATACATTGTTTATTGATTTCTATAATAATGTAAGTTTTAGATAAGTTTCAGAGTTAGTATAGTTTCAATAAGTTATACTGGAGGAAAAACCTCTTTGGAAACGTCGGTTGAGGAGTGTAATAATTTGTGAAATCAGATTCTTGTGATTGAAATACAATTTTGTAATTTCTTGACTACGCCATGATGGAATTTAACAATATATTGATATTTAATAAATTATACAAAATAACATTTTTAGTCATCATTGTTATTTACCTGGTCAGATGTAAACATTACGAGATGTCCGGGGATGCTGCTCAGTCCTTTTTCTTTGTATTGCGGGAACTTATGGTGACGCGCCGCCAAGAACGCATACAGGTTTGATACGGAACCACCTTTTAGGGAAAAGTTGTCGAAAATTTTAATTTAATCTTGGACTTGAGCCCACAGCTCTTGGATCGCTATTCACTTAACAATGGTGTAGTAAAATTTTGTCAAAATAATTTTGACTTCCAATTTTTTATTAGAAAAAACGGTGTATTTTTTTAATTAACTCAAGTTTTACTGAACTGACATATCATTAAATAATCAATGCTTAACGTATTTTTTGTGATTTATGTAATAATTATTCTAGCACTCAGGAAATTGAAAACGTTTTTAGAAAAACATAAAATAAATTCTAAAATTGTTGTTATTTTTCTTGAGTGCGTGAATCAAAAATGTAAATAAATATTTAATAAATAGCATTTCAAATATATAAATTGGATTTCAAAAATGTAAATAAATATTTAATAAATAAATAAATAAATCTTGCCATGCAACGATTATTCGCAGAATAATCTTTGGGTAGCCAAAATTTGTAAAACTCTCTCTACAGAGATGCTAACAACAAAAAATAAGTTGTAATAAGAATTTTGACGTAGCCGGATGTAGAACGCATGGCTTAGCAGTCAGAGAGCTCGAGTTCGAGCGGGTTCGAGTCCCGTTTTTTGTAATGATTTTCATAATAATTGATTTTCATAAACCTACCTGGAGCTAAGATAGAATCTCCGCTCTTCCACCCGATCATGTCCCTCATCTTCCCCAAAACCACATTTTCCATCAGGATGAACACCGGCGCGATCTCGTAAGTGAACATGTTGGTATTAGCAGCAGCAGTCAGCCACTCTCCCGCCAGGGAAATGATGTCCAGTCCACATGATAACTGGTTGAAGAAGTGGGGATGTCCTGTGAAAGAACATGAAGTAATATAGCATTTACAATAAAAAATACGAATATATCTTATATAATAATCTTTCAAAATCGCTTTGATATGTTAGCATCGTAAAAAAATTTTACAGATTTCACATTTTGCATCATGTTAAAGAAAATAATGTAACAATTATATAGAAATTTTGACTTAGACTTGATTGCCTTTGCAGTTGCAAAGTTGGATAAGGGCTGAATGATGACTGTTGGTTAAAATTTTAGTCTAGGGAAGGAAGTCAACAAAAAGTATGGAATCTGGTTTCTTCTTCCAATTATGTATTACATCGCTCTCTCCATTTGCAGCTACTTCCCGATGCTCTTTCAATACCACTGAGGCATAGAGAACCTAGTGTTAAAACTTTACATTCTCCACTTTCATCCACATTTGCGATGTTGTGCGTAACTCAGCCGTATGCGTATGCATAACCGCGTTTTGTCTTACCAGTGCGAGGATCAAAATGAATTGACATTAATACTCACTCCCCTGAGCGAGGATCGAACTCACAACCATCGCACTTACAGTCAGACGCTTTCACTGTGAATATATTTATAAAATAAATATGTTCTACAATACAATAACAAAAGAAAAGACCACAAAACATCATAATATCACAAAACTAAAGAGGAAATCCGCCCATCAGTATGACCGGAAGTAATACCACGCTCGATTACACGCGGCTATCGACATCCGAGAAAATTATTTTATGAAAAGCACTTTTGATTTTTTGTGTTTGTATGATTTTTCAATACAGTTACAGGATTATTTTGAATGAAATCATTTTAACCAAATTAATCGCGAATATTGTGGTATTTGAAAATACATTTTAGAAAATCTGACGACGTTTAGAACACATACTAGTCGCGGGTCTGAACTTAGGTGACATTCGTTCAGTTGGTCCGATTATACGCTATTTTCCTGCATATCAAGAGAGAACCTTGTGTCAAGATACTCTGGAGTGGCGGAACTCAACGCCGCGCACTGATATGTAATAATTTAAATCACTATCCAGACCAAACTAGAGCAAGGAAATGTAAATAATTTAAATGTAATAATTTCCCCGAGTGCGAATCGCGCCTAAAATAACTCACGTTTGGTGTCAGACGCTTGCTTGCGTCACGATGACCTCAAACTCAAACAACTCTCATGGTGGTAATTAAAATGATATAATATAAAATTCAGTTAAAACAATTGGAATCTATAATAAACGGGAAGGCCAAATGTTTTACTAGAATATATGGAATTTGTCTTTGAATCAAAAGTAATGAAAAGTTGAAATTCATGTTAGTTTCTAAAAATTGAAAATATTAAGGACAGGCCATCATTTACGAAGAGGTTCAAAAAATATTCGGATAAGATATTCATTATAGTATTTTACAGGTGTTTATGAAAGCCTAGATATGTCGGGTCAACATACTATGCGCTTACTGTAATCGAAATACGACTAAGCAATGTTAACTTAAACTACCCACAAATAGCTTTTGAACCCCAGCTGCGATAAACAGTCTCTAGAGAGGCACGGGGTAGTTGTAACAATGTTATTATTAAGATAATAATTTTATGACGTAAATACATCAGGGGGTTTTCTTTCTTATTATAAAATTACCTCAAGAAAACAAATGTATCATCTATTTACTGAAGAATGTAAAGTACGCGTTGCCTAGCATAATGCCTCTTTATAAAAAAATGTATGTGAAACACATTGTAGTGTGTGTAATATTGTGTGTGTGTGTTTTCAATACATTATTATAAAAATGGCTTCACACACAGCACTCCATCTCTATATAAATTTTAACTGTGCCAAATTGGCTTACTCGGTCCTTATAGTTTATGCACAAAAGGGGAAAGGTTTTTCTTATAAGTTTTTATATTTAGATTATATTAAGAATATTTTAAAAGATAGTGATTTTATGTCTTTGTAAATCATATACAGTAAGTTATGTCTACTTAATATCAGGGATAAAAAAGGGAAAAAACCTTATCTTATATTGTCCAAGGAAATTGAGCGAAACACGTGTCGTTTATAGCTTAATATCCGTTCAGATATCAAATTATAGGGACAAATGTTTTTATAGAATTATATTATTAACTAGCGACCCGCTCGCGGATTCGCTTGCGTAAACTACACAAAAACTAAAAGTTTTTCGGTTTGAGACCGGCCGCGTCCTAACTTACATTACAAATTTTGCTTAAATTTTTAAATTAAATTGTTGTAACCTTTTTATTTACGGACCGATTGAAATAAAACAAACATAAGTACTATAGTCAAATTTGAAAGCTAAATCGGTTAAGCTGTTTTTGAGATTAACGTGCACAAACACACATACAATAAAAATAACAATAATTGTTTTGAGTCCCATTACGTTGATTAATGCCCCAAATATATATTTTTTCTCACAATCTTCCATGTACAGCCAACGATCTGTTATATTTTTATTATAATATATAGGTATAGATAGGATTTGGAAGCTAGCTTAAGCTATATATGTAAAGGCTCCGTACGAGGAATTTGTAATATCAGATTATTTCAACATATTATGTAATATAATTTAACAGGACCCTTTAAATGCTATTTTATTAGAATTTTAGCATTAAATTTACATTATAAGACAAAGCTTTCTTCGTAAAAAAAATCTAATGTCACAATATCTTGAATTCAGGGGAGAACAGGATGCGCTGACATGCTTTGGCGGGAAAGAGCTTTTATATCCGTCCAGTCCGGTATCCAGTACAAATAATATATTCACAGTTCTGGTTCTGAAACTAGTACTAATTACACAAATATACAGCGTTCCTAACTCCTCCGGATAAAATACCTTTATAGGAAAACAGTATAATAAGGACATTAAAATAACATTAATTTTACAATATATGAATCTTTCCCTTAAGGAATAAAAAAGATAAAATATGATAATAGTGTGAACATATGGGTTCATACATAGATTACTTAATTAGCTATTACAACGAAACCTGTGGCGGACAAAGTACAACATACATCGTTAAAAAACAAACCAAGCACCCTCAAGAGCTAACACCAACATGCCAGAGGGTTGCAAAATATAATATATAAATTCATCGGAATCCGATATAATCCCCTCGCACTAACCAGATGGGGTCGCTATTAATTCGGCCAAGTCAGGTGGAGTAATGCCAAATTAATCTACATTTTAGACTTGGGGTGAGTGATTGTTTATTTTGCGTGATTTGAATAGGTTTGTTTCCGTATATGTTAATGGCAGTTTGTATTGGCTAAAGTAGATAAAATGCCATAAAATATTAAAAAAAAATACATGGCGATGTTATTCCTAGTGCTATTAGCGTGGAAATCTTAAAATGAAATAATTTTTGTTAATTACACTGTATGCGTTTTCAGATTTCCGCCTAAAATCGTGACATGGCGTGTTGAGTGGCGGAAGTCAACGCCGCGCTATGTCTAACTAGAGCGGAGAAATGAAAATAGATTGAATATAATTCAGATTATAAAAATTAAAAAAAATTACAACCATCCCGCTACGTAAATAGAAAATCTTTTTATAATATACTAAAAAATCTACACCAAATAAAAGTTCCGTTAGTTCAGCCATCTTGCGAGCTGATAAGTGTAATCCAACCAAATTCACAGAAATTCTTTATATATTTTAATAATATTTTTTTGAAGTAACTTGAAAAGTTGAATTGAAAAACATTCAGCCGTACAACTAAGGCGTTACCTTTTTATAAAGCAAATACTTAACTAAATAGTCTATGATATTATATTTGCAATATAATACCTATATTATACATAAAGAACCTGTTATAATCTGTTTATGACACATAACATGTAAGATAAAACAGCATCCAAACGTGGACCATTTATCAGATGGTAAGTTAGAAAAAACGCCCCTTTAAAGAGCCCTTATCTGTGACGACGAGAGTCCCGCGGGATGCCACTGCCAGACACTTTACTAGATAAACGTGGTGTCATACACTTCATTTCCTATACTTTTTTAGGATATTTCTTATCATTTTTATAGTAAATGCTTTATATAGTCTGTGAATAAAGTTATTACGTTTTTGTTCCAAACGACGTGTAAAAATAACAAATTCATACTTGCATATTGGTCTCATAGGCTTTTTCCCGCATAGCAGGTCAGAGAATCAGTACCTAGTGTCAAAACATTCCGTTTTCGACTTTCTGCCCGAATTCAAGACATTATGTGCTTAGTGGCGGAACTCAACGCCCGCGCTAGGTACCAGAACAGCGAAATGAAAATATTTAGAATATAATCATTATCCTGAGTGGGAATTCTCCAGTTGCCACACGAATACAAGACCAACTGATGCGAAACTTGCGAAACTTGTTTTACCAGAACGGTGAAATGAAAATAATTCAAATATAACTATTGTTAAAGGTTATAAATTACAGCTTAAAAATGATAACACGCCTTGGGAATGAAATGCTCGCTCCAATCTATTTCGAAGGTATCATTGTCACTGATAGATATGTAAATAAATGATTGGAAAAAAAACAGTCCCACTGAGTTTCTTACGCCGGTTCTTCTCAGGGCTTTAGTGAACCGGTGGTAAATTGTTCGACGTTCCAAACATTAAGCATGTATGTTCTTATTTTGAATAAAATTATTTGACTTCGACTTTGTTGCTCCGAATGGTAATCCCCAACAAAATTACATTAAATTACGTTTACAGTCACGTGGTGTTCCATTACGACACGATAGCCTCTTCTATTAAGTATTTGGTTTGAAGCTTACTTCATTATATTATGTTTCTTAAATTTTATATACGAATGTTATTTGAACTTTGTTTTGATAATAAAAATATATAGAAAAGTATTGTAAACGATAACTTTAAATTTAAAATATTACGCAAGCAATTGAAAGGTTGTTGTTTGGATGGAATATGATGGAAAGGATGTTGCTTATAGAAACTGTCTTAAAATTTATACAGATAGCTATATCATAAATATTTTTGTTATGGGTTTGCTACAAAAAGTTACCTTAAATATCTCTAAGATGTTCTAAGAAGTTCGTATATAAATAGTTTCCGCAATAAGTAGCAGTTACATAAATATATAAAGAGAACTTCTAATAGTATAGTACTTCTTAATTCACAGCTAAACTAAAATTAAGTTTCACTTAAAAAAAGAAAACACAAAATCTCCCCCAACAAACTACAAGGGTTATAATTTTCCCGCCACGTGCACTGTCAAAATGACAGCAATCAGCCGCCATTGTGGTGCGTTGTGGTTTTGTTTTCACAATGGCGTTATCGGGCATTGTGCGAAGTAAACAACCAAGTTTGTTTGCTGTTCAGATGAAAACAGTATATTACAAGAAAAAAAAAATTATAATTAAGCAAATTGTATTTATATGTTTTTGGTAACTATTGCTTTTCAGAAGTAGGAAGAGATAGCCTTCTAAGTTAATTCTAGTCAAATTATAAATATAAAAATACTAACTTCAATTATTTCTAGATTATTAATTAAACAACAGGGAAATGCAGATTTTTTTTTTAGCAGATTAATGAGTAAAAATATTTTTGTATTATTTTCAGCTTTACACTTTTTCCCATCAGAGGGAACCTAGTACCAAGATACTCCGTTCTCCACTTTCCGCCTGGATTCGAGACATTGCGTGTTAAGAGGTGGAACTCGACGCCGTATTGTCTATCGAACTCACAACTAATCGCGGTTTACAGTCACGCTGTCCCACTGCACCACGATGGCCTGGGCTTCATAAAATTTCACGTTACATTCTAGCGTGCACTACTTATAAATTCTAGGACTTTTATTAACAAAATAAAACAAAACTTTTATAATAATTCAATATGAAGTCTTTCAATATGAGTATTTGTATTCAGAGAACAGATCACGTATCATTCGATTGAATTTGTGGTCCCTCAACTCTTATAATGAACTGCTATTGAATTCTCCCAACAATAATATACATTTTAGTATAATCAATTATGCTTATAACATGTATAGAATTTCAATTATATCAGATTTTGAACTATAATTATATTAGTAATACACCTAAAATTCAGTTTTTGAATTTAAAATTCTAAAATAAAGTAGCGAGGCGCTTATATTTTTATACGTTTTCTTTAATGTTTTATCACGTATAAAAGTAACTTGTATCGAGCGTATAAGAATTGTAATGTGTCTAGAAAACAACGTATAGCTTAATTGGCTACTGCGCTTGGACGTACATAAGAGACGCAGGTTCGAATACAGTTACGATCAGATTTTTATACGAACATATTTTATAGATTATAGATTTTATATCATAAAAAGTCAATTTTCTTTGCCATAAAGATTCTCGTATCAGCTTGTACAATGGTTTTCTCCATACAATGGATAAAATCAATCTATAACTTAGCGTTGTTCGGACGAGGGCTGATCTATCAAACTATGGTAATTCGCCCTATAGAGCACTCTGTGGGGGATTTTGTGTAGGGTGTCTGTGGTTCAAGTAAATGAAGGAGCAATTAAACACTTGTATGTTTAATGTTTTGCGTAAAAAGTTGGGTCAAATATTCAATCGTCTAATATTATTTTTTATTCACTTTGTCAAATATTGACTGAAATGAAAACTTCAATGTTTTTTTTATAATAATAATCTATTTTTAACAAATTAGCAAAACCGCTCTGGCGGTGGTGGTAAGTTCCACTACCCACACACAACGTAATGAATTCGCGGAAAGTAAAAGCGGAGCGACTTGGCATAGCACGCGTATCGTTACACACAAAATTTATAAGCACCGTCATTATTTATGCATAGAAATGTGAAATATTAAAAATATCTTCTTCATTGTCTTCAATACTAACATTGTATAAATTTCGATCAAATTATTTTTGTATATACTTTTGATAAATTTTTGGCCTCACGAACAGGAGCCCAATATGGGTTCACAATTTTACTAAAGCTTGTACAGTTACTTCCATTTAAATTCGATTTTGTATAGCTATAACATATATTTTTTTATTACATCAGAGTATTTCCTCTTCCAAAGAAAGAACCTTAAAAGACAATTCGTTTCCACTTTCCACCTCAAAATCGAGACATTGGTGTTGAATGACGAAAACTCAACGCCGCGTTGTCTTAGGTACCAGATAAGATAAATGAAAATATTTAAAATACAATAATTTCCCTGAGTGGGAATCGAACCCATAACTTATCGCGTTTACAAGCAAACCCTGTCGTCGCACTGCGCTACAATGGCCTTTTTTTAACTTTTGACCTGGATTTATCTCACAAATCCAAATTTTGTGAATAATACCAATCAAAACTTCTTTTAGTTATACTTTTCAGAACCCAGTTTTTATTACAATGTCGTTCTACAATAAAAACAAATAAACTTCTATTCTAAATCCGTATCTTTTTACTAACGTACAGTTTATCCCACATAATATTCAACTTTCATGGTCACAGCACGCGGTGTCGTAATCCAGCAATTCGCGTGCGGGCGAGCATTGTGGCGCTCTTCGTAAATCACGGTTTTATAATGCGGCTTAAACTTATATTGTTTTTACTTAACAGATTTTATTACACTACACTTAGACGGTGAACCTGGAGCCGCCATTTTTGGCTTGGCTTAAAAATAGATTTAATTTCACGATGGCGATGTGAATTTAGAAAAATATTTCTGGGATATACTTGGTAGATATTTTTTTTAAATATCGCGGCGTTCAGACCACCAATACAGGTAGAAACTGAGGACGCGTCAATGGGTTCTCTCTGACTAACTCTCTCTGCTATACTGAAATAAGCGTAAAATTTCGTGTGTATATATATATATATATATATATATATATATATATATATATATATATATATATATATTGATTCAATTTCGCCGTACGATCTCAAACTATCACTGTAAAGTTACTCCGAACTTCACGTTTCGCTCGTGCATTGCGCGTACAACTCTCTTTTACAGCACATGTATGGACCTTAAAAACAAACTCCTAGGATAAGAACAAAAAAACAATTTAAAGATTTCAAAACAAATCGACATTTCCATCTCGTAGTGCATCTGCAATGAACAATCATGTGCTCGACGGAGCATGGAGTAATAGCTGGCAGGGACTCACATAAAAGGAGCCAGCCTTAGACGAGGGAGTCGTTTGGTTCCATGATTAAACACGGTTTTTCATCTTTGATGTAAGTTTTTATTTTTAGGTGGTACATATTTTCTCTATATTTGAAATTTTAAAGAATTTAGGTGATATTGGCAATTGCGTAATCTGACTGTATTTGACTGATAGCGTGACAGCGTGACTTTGTGATTGTTTATGCATTCGATCTTCAGACGAATGGTTAATTATATAATTTTTTTTTTCATTTCTCCGCTCTGGTAAGACAAAGTCCAGTCTGGTCTGGTGAGTTTCACCATTCTATTGAATGGTGAATCGCAATGTCTCAAAATGGTGAAGAATGGAGAAGGGAGTGTCTCTCTGACATTAAAGTTTAAGAAACAAACTCTTTCTGCTAATGTCAAAATTATCGATTCCATAGTCGATATATATATAATATATATATATTTATGTGAAGCCATCGTGGCGCAGTGCAACAGCGTCTGATTGCAAATGCGATTGATTGTGGGTTCAATCGTCACGCGGAGGAATATTTAAAGTGTTTCATTTCTTCGCCCTGGTACAAGAGAAAGCGCGGCATTCAGTTCCGCCACTCAACACGCAATGCCTCCAATTCGGGCCGAAAGTTCAGAACAGAGTGTCATGACACTAGGTTCTCTCTGATTACAATACTGTAAAAAAACGAGAAAAAAATGAAATGAAGAATCAGAAAAATAAATAAGCCCTAAATGAGATTTGAATTCCGAGCTATCTTTTAGTTCCGTATACGTCCTAACGGTGCTACAGAACCTCTTTGACACTTATACAGCGGTCGGGAATAAAACGTATCGTCGCAAACAATTCAATTACGTGGAGAAGTCGACTGGAATAATGTCGCTATTACTTACACACAGCGGTCGGATAGAAATTCAGATAAATAGAGAGGAATGTTTTTAATGTTCTCTTTTTATATATATATAAATATAATACATATATATATATATATATATATATATATATATATATATATATATATATATAGTGGCGGAACTCAACACCGCGCTTTGTTTTAGGTACCAGAGCGTGA